>OY740773.1:77411645-79811645 GCA_963513935.1 Aphrophora alni
TCTGGATCTAAACATATGGAATCCTGAGAGTATTTATCTGGATCTAAACATATGAAATCTCGAGGGTATATAGCTGGATCTAAACATATGGAATCCTGAGAGTATTTATCTGGATCTAAACATATGGAATCCTGAGAGTATTTATCTGGATCTAAACATATGGAATCCTGAGAGTATTTATCTGGATCTAAACATATGAAATCTCGAGGGTATATAGCTGGATCTAAACATATGGAATCTCGAGGGTATTTATCTGGATCTAAACATATGGAATCTCGAGGGTATTTATCTGGATCTAAACATATGGAATCCTGAGAGTATTTATCTGGATCTAAACATATGGAATCCTGAGAGTATTTATCTGGATCTAAACATATGAAATCTCGAGGGTATATAGCTGGATCTAAACACATGGAATCTCGAGGGTATTTATCTGGATCTAAACATATGGAATCCTGAGGGTATTTATCTGGATCTAAACATATGGAATCCTGAGAGTATTTATCTGGATCTAAACATATGAAATCTCGAGGGTATATAGCTGGATCTAAACATATGGAATCCTGAGAGTATTTATCTGGATCTAAACATATGGAATCCTGAGAGTATTTATCTGGATCTAAACATATGGAATCCTGAGAGTATTTATCTGGATCTAAACATATGAAATCTCGAGGGTATATAGCTGGATCTAAACATATGGAATCTCGAGGGTATTTATCTGGATCTAAACATATGGAATCCTGAGGGTATTTATCTGGATCTAAACATATGGAATCCTGAGAGTATTTATCTGGATCTAAACATATGAAATCTCGAGGGTATATAGCTGGATCTAAACATATGGAATCTCGAGGGTATTTATCTGGATCTAAACATATGGAATCCTGAGGGTATTTATCTGGATCTAAACATATGGAATCCTGAGAGTATTTATCTGGATCTAAACATATGAAATCTCGAGGGTATATAGCTGGATCTAAACATATGGAATCCTGAGAGTATTTATCTGGATCTAAACATATGGAATCCTGAGAGTATTTATCTGGATCTAAACATATGAAATCTCGAGGGTATATAGCTGGATCTAAACATATGGAATCTCGAGGGTATTTATCTGGATCTAAACATATGGAATCCTGAGGGTATTTATCTGGATCTAAACATATGGAATCCTGAGGGTATTTATCTGGATCTAAAGATATGGAATCTCGAGGGTATATAGCTGGATCTACACAAATTCAATCCCGATGGTTGTAGTTGGATCTACACTTTTTTCACAGTCTTGGCAACTCTTAGAGTCTCTAGCAGTAGCTACAGGGTTAAAATTTCGGGATGGGGGCCTCGGATCCACGTCCTCACGTTCTCTGGGTTATAACAATTTCGAGGGTGTCTAGCTGCTACACAACCCTAAGGTTCTAAGCTGGATCTTCACCCTGTTATGTGGTGGAAGGATTTGTGGCAGGGGCAAAGGGGGGGCGAAAAAAAGTCAAAATGGATGAAAAGGGTTAAAAATTTGAGGGAGTGGGCAAAGGTTTTACATCCTTGTGCTCTTTGGCTTCAGGGATAAAGTCCCCCTAAAACCCACTACTTACGTAGATTTAACTCCAAAAATAAAATTTTACTATACTTCATATGTTCCCCATACATTCTACACCCCCAAGAAATAATAAGTCCAAGAAGTAGCCGAAATAATAAGTTCAAGAAGTAGCCTTCAGGGCTTATTACTTAGAGAGGGAGAAGATGGAGAGAGACAGAGATCCGAAAATAAAATATAGAATGATTAAATATAAATAAAACGTTAATTTTAATCACAGCAAATACAATAATGTATTATTTTATTTTATTTGTACTGTACTCATTTTATTTTGTACTCTTAAATTAATGAAAAAAATCATTAACATTGTAATAAATACATTTGGGCAATAAGCAATAACTTAATGTTGTGACTTAAACGTAGATAAATAATGGTATTTTATTCTTATTAAAAATAAATAAATAAAAAAACAAATTAAGATATTGGGTATAATATTTGTATTGAACACATGAAAACAAATACATTTATAACGTTGAATGTTTCAAGTTTTCTTTGTATAAACAAAGTTTATTATATTTCGTAATATCAAATTAAAAAGATAGGCAAGCTTTCTTGATAACATCTAAATAATAACTTAAAATGAAATCTCATATAGAGTCAAACAATGATTTTAAGTATAGTTGTGATAGCTGGTACTCAGCCTTATATATTTTTGCAATAATTGTGTAAAGTGAAAAATCAATCAAAATATACGCATCCACATTAAATCAGTGTTGTATACAAAATTGTCGCATTTGATCAATTTTTATCATTACCTTATAACGAGATGATTACAGTTGTATATAAATTTGTATAATGACTATTATTACAAAGTTAATTAGGAAAAGAAAATTTTACACGGTTTTGTGAAAAGAAAAGTTAAAATGGTATTTTAAAAAAGAAGTTTAAATTAAATCAGGCGTTTACCAATTTATCACCATAATTTTAATCTGAATGATTTAAAAAAAAGTGATTTAAAAAAAAAACATCGTTTATCGGCTGTATGAAAACAAATAAATTAATAAACTGCATATGAATAAACACATAGGAAATATATCTATAATTAAAATGATTATTGTATCACTTTTTAAAAAAATAACAATAAAATTATGACCTTCAATCTAATTCTATACAGTATATTTTAAAAAATATAACCTTAAAATCATAGCGATAAACTTAACATTATGAAATAATTTACTTGAAATGATAAACATTTGTTTAGACATTATCAATATGGTTAAATCGGATAAGTGCCATCATTTGTGTACGACGTTTCGAGAGTATAAATCAACTCACGTTATCAAGTAAAAACATAGAGTATAAAAATGAAAAACACTAATTAAGAATGGTTTAATTTTTATGCTACAGGTTTATTGCTTGACAAAGGTAGTTGATTCATACCCCTGAAACGTCCTGTAATAATTTTTATCTTCACAAATTATGGCAAATATCCGATTAAACCTTAAACATTATTAATATGAAAAATCCATCATAAATAAATAACTTTAAAACTTTTGTAAACACAACGAAAGAAATTATACAAACTACCACTTTCTTCTTTGGTTCATAAACTGGAGATAATATCTCAGCTAAAAAACTTCGTCTCGTTTTTTATAGATTATTTTTGTGAGAAAATTAGTTTGTGTTTGTTTTATATATATACATATTTATACAGTTATGCTACTGAAGTAAGAAAATAATTTGTACTCTTAATGGGCTCTTGTTATAGGAATAAATCTTGTCCATATCTTTAAAACAATTTTAATTTTATTACTTTAAAAACACTCATTTTACTTTCTCCAGTAAATGAAGTATAGGACAAGTTTGGTAACTATTGACCTCTGTTCATTGTGTAAGGAAACCGAAAAAGTGATTTACGATATGCCGTCATCCGTCGACGTTATTGTAAGCACGATAGCGGTTACAAAAATTAATGTAGGAAATTGAAATTTAGTATAGAGGAAATTTAGTATGGGGGAAATTTAGTATAGGTGAAATTTAGTATAGGGTAAATTTTGTATAGGGTAAATTTAGAATAGGGTAAATTTAGTATAGGGTAAATTTTGTATAGGGGAAATTTAGAATAGGGGAAATTTAGTATAGGGGAAATTTAGAATAGGTGAAATTTAGTATAGGGGAAATTTAGTATAGGTGAAATTTAGTATAGGGTAAATTTTGTATAGGGTAAATTTAGAATAGGGTAAATTTAGTATAGGGTAAATTTTGTATAGGGGAAATTTAGAATAGGGGAAATTTAGTATAGGGGTAATTTAGAATAGGTGAAATTTAGTATAGGGGAAATTTAGAATAGGTGAAATTTAGTATAGGGTAAATTTAGAATAGGGGAAATTTAGTATAGGGGAAATTTAGAATAGGTGAAATTTAGAATAGGGTAAATTTTGTATAGGGCAAATTTAGAATAGGGTAAATTTAGTATAGGGGAAATTTAGTATAGGGTAAATTTTGTATAGGGCAAATTAAGAATAGGGTAAATTTAGTATAGGGGAAATTTAGTATAGGGGAAATTTAGAATAGGTGAAATTTAGTATTGGGTAAATTTTGTATAGGGCAAATTTAGAATAGGGGAAATTTAGTATAGGGTAAATTTAGTATAGGGGAAATTTAGAATAGGGTAAATTTAGTATAGGGGAAATTTAGTATAGGGGAAATTTAGAATAGGGGAAAATGTGGTATAGGGGAAATTTAGAATAGGTGAAATTTAGTATAGGGTAAATTTTGTATAGGGCAAATTTAGAATAGGGGAAATTTAGTATAGGGGAAATTTAGAATAGGGTAAATTTAGTATAGGGGAAATTTTGTATAGGGCAAATTTAGAATAGGGGAATTTTAGTATAGGGTAAATTTAGTATAGGGGAAATTTAGAAAAGGGTAAATTTAGTATAGGGGAAATTTAGTATAGGGGAAATTTAAAATAGGGGAAATTTAGTATAGGGTAAATTTAGTATAGGGGAAATTTAGAATAGGGTAAATTTAGTATAGGGGAAATTTAGAATAGGGGAAATTTATTAGAGGGTAAATTTAGTATAGGGTAAATTTAGTGTAGTGTGCTCCTATTGAACCTTCTTGTATTCAGAAAAATCTAATTAAAAATTAAAAATAGTGGATGTTTACAGTTTTTTTTGTTCATATCCCGTTTGTTATTCAACTTATAATACACTAAATTAGATAAAAATTCGAAGATTTAAATTTTCTATGTACCAATCCTTCGGGAATGGGACGAGGGCCAACACCTTTTTAATGACACCTATAAAAACTCCACTAGAAGAGCGAGGACCGCCCGGTAGGCAGGAGTCGAGACTCGAGAGGAAGCTGTATTTTGGTAAACAAATATATATATTAAATTAATGGTTGTAGTCTAAGTCACCACAAAAAGGTTGGTTAGGTTAGGGTAGGTTATGGGGTGATTCAAAATTGTACTACAATATTTGGGAAGCTGATTCTAGAGCTAAAAATAAGAAAAGAAAGTTTATATAACATAGGTCCGAAAATGTTTCATTTTCTGCCTGTCGGCCATTTTGAGATTTAAAAAATTAAAACTTTTGAAATTGGTACTGTTATGAGTTTAAATTTGGTATACGCATTGCTTATGCTATTTTTAATCAGTATACCCCAACATATAAAACTTTACTATGTAAATATTCAAAATGGTGACTGTTTACAATTTTTAAAGTCAAATATCTCAGAAACAGTAAATTTAAGGCCGGTATTACACTATAATTATTGTTCTATGTCATATATCTATTATCAAATATCTGTGATGAAAAATATTACAGTGTAATGGACCAACTATTATAATAGTTGAACTATGATCATATGTTCTCAACATATTATAATATTTCTAATCAAAATGGCGTCTAATAAGTTTCAGTGGACGGTAACAGCTACAAAATTTCTAATTTCGGAATACGAGGCAAATGAAATGCTGTATAATTTAAAAAAATAGTGACTACAAAATCTTTCTAACCCACAATCTTTTCCTTTTATTTCTTTGATTTAGCTATTTTTTACGTAACAATAAACAAATAGTCATTATCTATAGCTTAAACAAGCACCAAAAGCAAAAAAAAAAAAACCTGTTGTTCATCCATTTTGACACAATAATGTGATCAAATTAATATGACAGAGTAAATGGCAAAACATTTTTATAATATTTCACATAATATTTTTTCATCATACCTATATCATCATATATTTGATAATATAGATATATAACATAGAACTATTACAGTGTAATACCGGCCTTACGAATATTTCACAAGAGACTAAATATTTATATATTTATTATGACAAATTAAATGGGGGTTTTTAAAATATTTATGTAACTTGAAAAATAACTAAGTTGTTAAAAAACCTATCTCAAAAAAAGAATTGGTAATTGTCTAGAAACCGTAAAACATTATAATAGGCCAACTAGTTATTTATTATTATACAGTGTCACTAACTCATGCTGAAAAGCAATATTTTCTATACGTTTACACAAATATCACAATTTCTTGGGAGGTTGTGGTCGAAATTATATTTTTGACAATAACTTCGCGCCATTTAATTGTCACTGTAAAGATCTAAGTTTGGTAACATTACATCCAGAATTGAAATCTGCAAATTTTAATCTAATTTAGTGTGTTATAAGTTAAATAATACATGAGATACGAACAAAAAATGTTTCAAATAGCCCCCATTTAAATTTATACTAAATCTTACGTTTATATCTGTGGTCGCTTTCGACGATAGACGGATGACATGTCGAAAGTTTCTTTTTTGGTTTCCCGAGACCGTAAAACGAGGATTAGTCAAAAATCGAATCTCGAAATTTTTGTAATTACGATGTAAAATAAAATACAAAGAAATTTGTAATTAATTTACACTCTGATCGATGGTCCAAAGTTTCCCTGCAATCGGATGTTTTACTGCGCATACACACGCACGCTCCACTTCCATAGTGTAATTCATTTGATTAAACCATACCTCAATATTTTCTTTCAACTCGGTACACTGGAAAGCTCCTTTCTTCTTACACCTGCATCCTTGCTGCAAACAAACCACTCGATTGATCCTTTTCGGTATCCGATCTTCATCAGAATCCTCCCAGATTTTGTAACGACAAAGAGAAGAATATTGTCCAGTCTCAAACGCCATGATTGCGGATCGTTTCCCCCTAAAGTGACTACGTTTTACGTCTTCGTGTATCGCTGTAAGAGACATCCGATTTTGAGCAAAATCTGTGTCGAGTCGTCTCCGAAGGTGTGGTCGAGCTTCGATCAGTATAAATACAAATAAAAAGACTATATATCGTAAAGCCATGTTATACATTGTGCACCGGCTTGAGGTATATATTTACGTAGAGGTATTTATTGTATGATTAACTTTACGAGTATAGGTGAATATATACTCACAACCTAATGTAGCTTATTTCAATTATTGTTACTCTTGAATTATGTAAATTAATTCTTTTTTTACGCGTGATTTCCTTAAAGCTAATTAATACCCCTTACTGTTTTCAATGAAATATAAACTACATACAATGTAAGGAATATAATAGTATAAGTTATCCAGTAACTACTTGTGTATACAGGGTGATTATTTTATCGCGAAATTATTGTTCCTATGAAATAATTTATCATTCCTACTCTGTCTGTCTTTCTAAGTTTGTATTAAGTAATATATATTTATTTAAATATATATAATATGTTTATTAAAAACTAACAGAGACAGTATGAACAGAAGGGGTCTTTCATTTTCTTGACTAAGTCCCCCTCCCCAATATGTTAAATATAGGTTGTAACATTAATCCAAAATTGGTTTATACGGTCACCCCAAACTTTTGGTAAGGGCGGTATACTTTACATTGGATCTTAGGGTTACCCTCAAAAATTTTGGAAAGGGCGGGGTACAAGAAACATTGGTTTTCAGGGTCCCCCCCATGAGTTTTGAGAATAAACATAGTAAATATGTACACTTATGCAAATTTTAGGTTAAAGTAAATACAGGGTTAAATTTTTGGGTTTAAATAATATAGGTAGTTTATAAGTTTTATTTAAATCTGTATGTAATATGGGCTCATTTTACAATATTAGAATATACAGCTTTACGCCCTATGTACTAGCTTGCTATACAGTTCCCAATAATTAGGGTTTTGAAACAATATATAAGGTGCATCCTTTCTCTCTATAGAGTTTAATTAAATTTTCAAAAAGTACAAATTCTAGCCAATTTACCTTTATTTAGGCCTATTTTACTGTATAACGTTTCCATTCGCATATTTCCAACTTTTTTGGTTTAAACCGTAATCAAATTTCATAACCTTTGGACGATTATAAGTGACAGCCTTCTTAAAATGTGGTATTTTATTTAAATGTGTATTCATAAGTTCAAGTATGGAATTTGCCCGATCAGCGGATTTACTGTTTCTGTCATTCTAAAATGATAAAAATCAAAATTGTGGGCTTATTTACTGTTTTAAAGTTTTTTTTTGCGAGAGACAATAATTTTATTGTTGGCCATATCGTGATTTGGAACTACAGTAATTAATGACTGTAAAGTACCAAATTGATGTTAGTGTAGAATTTTGTGGTACGATATTTGAAATTTTTTAAATAAATATTTTTAACGTATACATAGAATAAAACTAATTAATGTCCCTTGGAAAAAATCTTCAAAACGTATATTTTGTATTTAAATCCATGAATAATAGGATTATACTCTATAGTATAAGAAAATGTATGTTTGTCCAAACATTTTTCCACAATACTTAATTCTTCATCTAGATTTTGTTTTGTATGTACATTTGGAAAGAGTTGTACGAAAGACTCAAAACATTATTTTTCACCGTCAACAGTTTACAATTAATCTATTACTTCAACTTGAGATTTATTTCCATTTGGAAAAAAGTGTGTTTTTACTTTAAACACTAGACTTTAATCCTTGAAATTTAAAATATTAAACTTAGTTTTACTGTTTTTTCAACAAATTACATTTACAGTAACTCTAGGCGGTTTTGGTAATCACAGTTTTATACAACCTCTAGGTTACAGTTATTTTGACAGTTTTGGATATCGAAACTTGTACTTTAGATTTTTGGAAAACTTTTATATATACGTAGTTTCAATTGTCGACAAGTTTACTGGAAATTTCAGACAGCTTAATCTTTTTAATAGGTCTATAACCAATTTACCGTACAATATAGAAGTTGAAAATGTCTTATTCGTTGGCGTAGGTTACTTAACAAAAAAGATTGGTGGGGGGGGAGGGGTGACTGCATTGATAACCAATCTAGCACATTTACATATATAAGTTAACTTATTTCTTAAAATTTGGGATTTGATAGCCAATCTAACACTATAGGTTAACGTAATTGAGGGGAGAGGTAACTCCAAATTGTAATAATCGAAGTTAAAGAATTGTAAACTTATCTACCCATATGTCCCCAATTTTGGGGAGGAGTGACCCTAAATCAAAAATTTAACTACCCATATTTCCCAATTTAGTGGGGGGGGGGGTCTCAAGAAAATGAAAGACCGCTTCTGTTCGGACTAAGTCCAATAGAATTTCGTGTAGAATACTGCACAGACTTTGGACGCCAGACAAACAAACGACACGCAGAAAAAAAAACATAGCAACGTATGTATGCGAAAGTAAAACAGAAAAAAAGAATGTAAATCTTAAATCGGTCTCAGCACAAACGACAAACATCATTCCAAAAACGAAAGCCTATCTCAAGATATTTTTTACTAAAAGTGTAATATCGATTTTATACAAAATATATTAGAAAATTAAATGTAAGGTCTAATTTTGTTGCGATTACTATTTAGGAAACAAGAAATAGGAATTGTGGATAGTTGAAATGTTATATTTGACTGACACTCTATAGGACATAATATAGTTATTAATTAAACCCCTTGACAGTCTACTTGCACAAATCGATTACTGTTGCTTGGAGTCCTTTGTTCGTCAAGTAATTTTGTTTGCCCTACTTCATTGTTCACTGTGAGTTTTCCTGCTTCCTTAGCTTTAAATACTTAATTATATCCGGAAATTGGAATTATAAATAGACGTGACAATATTGTATCTCTCTTTTTTAAAAAAAATGTTTTCTTTTTATCAACAAGTGGTGCAATCGGATATAATCAAGTGGTAACTGTGCCCCTTAAAATTTGCAAGAGATCCGCAGAAACTGGGGGGTAACCAGCGAATTAAGGTGCCTAAAAATTTAAAAAAAGAAATAATAAAATGTAACAAAATATATTTAAAAAAAAGAAAAAGAAATAATAGAATGTAACAAAAACATTTAAAAAAAGAAATAATAGAATGTAACAAAAATATTAAAAAAAAGAAATAATAGAATGTAACAAAAATATTAAAAAAAAGAAAACGAAATAATAGAATGTAATAAAAATATTTAAAAAAACAAAAAGAAATAATAGAATGTAACAAAAACATTTTAAAAAAGAAAAAGAAATAATAGAATGTAACAAAAATATTTAAAAAAAGAAAAAGAAATAATAGAATGTAATAAAAATATTTTAAAAAAGAAAAAGAAATAATAGAATGTAACAAAAACATTTAAAAAAGAAAAAGAAATAATAGAATGTAACAAAAATATTTAAAAAAAAGAAAAAGAAATAATAGAATGTAACAAAAACATTTAAAAAAGAAAAAGAAATAATAGAATGTAATAAAAATATTTTAAAAAAGAAATAATAGAATGTAACAAAAATATTTTTACAAAAAAGAAAAAGAAATAATAGAATGTAACAAAAACATTTAAAAAAGAAAAAGAAATAATAGAATGTAACAAAAATATTTAAAAAAAAGAAAAAGAAATAATAGAATGTAACAAAAACATTTAAAAAAAGAAAAAGAAATAATAGAATGTAACAAAAATATTAAAAAAAAGAAAAAGAAATAATAGAATGTAACAAAAATATTAAAAAAAGAAAAAGAAATAATAGAATGTAACAAAAATATTAATAAAAATAGTTTGATGTATTTTCGGAAAGAAATACTAATAAAGTTTTAGTAGAAACTAGGTTTCTAGTGTTAAAAGTTATACTATTATGAAATATATTAAGTCTTTTTTTAAAGAAAAATAGTGTACATAGTTTTATCTTCCACTTGTAGTCATTTGAATTAAATGATAAAATCAAAAATCGGTGTTTATCAAAGTTTATGTTAATAATTAGGCCTTATATAAGAAGTTGCACTCTTGTCATATAATATAAACATTGAAATATTAATTAAAATATGCCGAAATTAAGATGACGTCCAAATATTAAATTTTTAAAAAATTTACTAATTTGACCTTAAAAAATAATGACTTTGGTCTTAAAATCATATTGCATAATTTTGGTTTTATTTGTTTTGTCGATTGTACGACACCCTTTACATACTTGGTTCATTACTCAGAGAAATTTAATGTATGTCTGTGGCTCCCAAACTTGTTTGCTTGAGGGACTTTGATGTATCAAGATTTTCCACGACGCGGCGTCTAAGTCAGAGCATAAGTTAGTATTCAATTGTACTTGTTTTGGTAATCTTATCATTGAATAATAAATGGTAATGAGTGGAATGAATGAGGCTGTTGATCACTGCACATCATCTCAAAATTAAGAATCAAACTGAAAAGAGTCACCCATACTTTCCTCTACCCCTATTGATTTCCCCCAACACATGTTTTTATCTCCACGTCAAAAAAACACATCTTAGTACAAATAAGATGTAGCAAATCAAATTCGCTGAGGTCTAACACGTAGCACCGGATAATGATATCCAAAAGTCAGATAGTTCCGTGGTTTGTCTTCAGTCTATTGTTTTCCAAGACAGCTCATTAAGATTTTATTCTTCGGCAAAGTTAAACTCAGATGGAGCTTTGGCCGTTTATGGTTTTGAATCCATACCAACATGTCGATATTATCTTGGTCCTCAAAGTATTTTTCTAACCTGCTAAACCGTGATAGGTGCTCTTCAAAACAAATTTTATGTTGCAAAGGAAACGAAATTTATTGAAGATCTCAAACTATCGCAACAAGAAGAAACTATCAATCTTGCCTCATTCATTTTTCTTCTCTGTAGCTGTATTATTATTATTTTTTTTTTTTTGTATGAGCTGATATTTTCTCGACCAATTCGAACGTGCATGTTACCTCTCTGCAGGAAGAGATTTAACTTTTCAAATATAACACACAAAAATGTTAGTTTTAGCAAAATATCCAAGTCCATAAAGTGTTTGGGATACTCATGTGTTTTACAAACAAGAGTAGTTTAAATTATTTATACCAAGGATGATTTTATCAATCGGCCTGATACACAAATTGTGCACAAACATGTCATACACAAAACTAAAAGCTAATCAAATTCAAAATTTAAGGGGAAGTATCCATAAGACCACAACCCAAATCGTTGAAATCTTAAGGGCCAGTATCTTAAAACGTATTGGTCGCCATCTACCCAAAGAAGCCAGGATCTGTAGTGAATCATGACTGCCTTCCTAATACAGTAGTTTGAATATCTCAAAATTGGTATCGTCGATTTTGATCAAATTTAGTTAAAACGTGAAGAAACCAAAATCAATGTGAAAGAAAAATAACGGTTCGTAAATTGTTAAAAAAGAAGAAGAACGATGTGATTCGCTCAGAGATAGTTTCTTTGTTTTCCAAATTACTCTCGAATGGTAATATTCTTTTACACATTATAAACCTTGATATTTCACCAAAATTTAATCTGTGACAAGTATGTTTTTTTAAAATCTGCGAGCAATTCCATTCACATTTTGGTGAATTTTCAGGATTTATAACTTAAATAAAGTGCCAAACTTCAAGTAAAAGAAAATGATGGTTCAAGGCTAATTTGGAAAGAAAAAGGAAACAAAGGATCGGATTTGTGTTAGGGTTCAATCCTGTGTTTTCAAAATACTCATGAACTATTGTTTTACTTACGGTTTGGCACATTGATTTGTATTTTAAAACTTTCATATTTCACCAACATTTTAATAAAGATCGCTTGCGCAGATTTTAAGATATTAGAAGGCCTCCTATTTGCCAGATTTTCCCTGGCGTTTAAAGGTGAAAAATCTTTCCTTCATTATCGCCTTAAAAAAAATAAAGACCTTTACTCCTCGAATACTCTAATAGCGACAGAGTCAGAAAAGAACAAGAGTTGGTCAAGAGAGACCCTTTAGGAAAGATAGGCACATAACTTACGACTAGGCGAAGAAAGATGTATATCCAGATAGCTTACCTTGGGAATGCCAAGCCCGTGGGCAAATCGATTTGGTAGAGTGGTTACTACTGTTGCGTTGCATATCAAACTAAAGGAGCAGAGTTCAATTACCCGCGGAGACCAGAGAATTTAATATTGTCTTCCTACAACATATCTTAGAAGTCACAGTAGAGTGACTTCGATTCTAAAAAAAAGAGGTGTTCGAACTTTTATCGCTACACAAGTTCCCATTAAGAATTATAAATCAACTACTCCAAATCTTGAGTTTTAAACAAAAACTCTGCTGTATAAATAGGCAAAATATCTCCACACCAATATTTGATTCACATCTGTCTACTCCTCAGATCACTGCCGCGGTACAAGCGGACAATACTTCACAATCTACTTGTTTCTGTATTTGTGTTTAGTTTACCACAAAACGGATATTGTGAAGAAAAATCCAGAACGTTTCTATAGACTATTATGTATACCATGTGTCCCAAAAGTCCCACCCCTATTATTATTTTTTATTAATGGAAATAGACAGATTTGCTTTGGTGAAAGTTTAGATAACCAAAGGAGGAGTTTTTTGAAGTATCCAAATTTTCAACCCTCACCCCCAAAATGGGGTAAGTCAAGAATTTTAAATAGCAACCCCTATTGAGTGATACCTCATTTTAAAGGTCTTTTAAAAATAAGAAAAATGGCGTAAACTAGAGGTCTCTAAGTTCATCCTAGCCAACATAGCGACCAATCGAATTGTGAATTTTACGTGTTAATAATTACACCGGAAATGTTACGAAATGTACAACAAGTTTTTGAGTACAAAATCTATTTCTGCCAAGAAGTAAATAGTAGCCATTTCGAGAACTAATCTGAGCTAAAAAAACCAGGTAAGGCTCTTACCATCATTTTACCAACATAGAGCAATTTGTAGTGTAATAAAAACAACCGGAGTTTGTAGGTTAACATTCACAATTATTCGATTGGTCGCTATGTTGGGTAGGATGAACTTAGAGACCTCTAGTTTGCGCCATTATTCTTATGTTTAAAAGAACTTTAAAATGAGGTATCACTCAATAGGGGTTGCTATTTAAAATTCTTGACTTGCCCCCAAACTACCCCATTTTGGGGTAAGGGTTGAAAATTTTGATACTTCAAAAAACTCCTCCTTTGGTTATCTAAACTTTCCCCAAGCAAATCTGTCTATTTACATTAATAAAAATAATAATAGGGGGGGGGTGGGCTTTTAGGACACTTGGTACATGAGATAGCTGTAGTTAAAACACCGACAGAAATTTTCGCCATATTGTGTCGGCATATCATCTGAATATATAACGGATCTAAACCGAGATATTTCTTCTAATTATATCATAGATTGTCCCGTTTCTATTAATACAGACAGGCACTAATATCACACAGTTTACCGTATTTTGACATACGTTATGCTCTGATTAAGTAATTATGTAATTTAGGTTTCAACACCAGTGACTAGTGACAGCTAGGTTTCTTTCTCAGATAAAATCGGAGTTATTTTAATTACTAGCGGAGTTGTATGTAAAAACAATGTGGCTGTCAATGATAAACAGATAAGTTGTGTTCACATTCTCTCTATATACAGTAGGGTGTACAAACTATTTAACTTGTACGTACGTAGTAGTAGTTCTCTGGGCAATAGTTGCTTGAATGTTTTAATAGATTCCATAAATACATTGTGGCTACTCTCAACAATATTCATAGATCAAGATTTACAATAAATAATACCACAGCTACTGAACACTTGAACAAAACATCACTAATAGGGAGAAATAATAAAGTGATTTATGAATTTTTCTTTGCATTGTGATGTGATTGTAATTTACCATTCATTAGGATTTCACTGTGGTAGTAAATATTATACCGAACCCATCGATGTAAAGAAACCATGGATTGGTTTTAGACTTCTCTGAAAAAAGTCACACCACTGGTGGCCGGTGAAACGTAAATAATCCGACTATTGTTATAGTTTACATTGTTGCATAATATAGTGACTACGGGGTGGCAACCCCAGGGACCTAGCTGTGTCTACAACCTTTTACATGTAATCTTGGGTTACAACCCTTTGTTTCATCTTTCTTATCAGAACTCTCTTGAGTAACTACTTGTTTTCTTCCTATCCTGGTGATGTTAGTGTATTCGAGGGTTAAGGGTGGTTATTTTAGGTTCTTATCTTCCTTTTTTAATAAGATGATGATGACCGAGAGATTTTTTACCTTAAAAAAATTCTGCATATACATAGTGTATGAAAAAGGTTTGATAGCTGTTTTATTCGATAAGTACAAAATTTACAACAAAACTTTAAACAAGCTCTAGGTTTGTTATGATTACTAGAAAATTATGATTTTTGTTTTCTATCGATAACTCTGTTCTTCCTCCGCTTACAGAAAAAATGTAAATAACATTATTGTTATTACACCTTTTACCCTAGCTATAGTTAAAATTTCTCCTGATTTTGAATTAGAAAAATAAGAAAAATCGTCTCTAGAAATAGCTTGAATTTACGAATTTTTGAAATATTTAAGTGTATGTAGCTTCTAAACGTTTAGAGATATTGAAAAATACATAACAATAAAAAAATCTTAAAATAATGAGTTTCATCCGAAATCGTCATAAAAAACAGGAGTACCCATAAGTAAATTTAGAGCTGGATGCCATATTGTGAAAATGAGGGGGGAGGATATGAACACTTTGGTAATACCTCTAGTTTTAACATTAAAAATTTTTGTTTGTAGTTTTTATACTTATAGAATAAAAAAGGGGTGACACCTGCTACATTCACCCTGTATATAAGTTTTGTGGAGGTTACATAAAGTTGTAAAGGAAATCATAGGGAACAATACAGTATACCTGTTATGTAAATAATAATTTATTTCATATTTTTGTAACTTTATGAAATTCGGAAAGGTTAAAAAAAAAATCAAACTATATTAAACGATGTAGTTTTTAATTCTTGAATATGTAGGAAAGTTTTTTAAAAAGTTCAAATTACACTTTTTTACGTTGATTTTTATGTTTCGATCACATTATTCTATTTAATACTTAGAAGCGCCAAACCAGTCTGATAACTCTCTATTTAGAGTAGCTGCCATTTTAAAATTGACAATCAATATTTTAAAAACCCTTAGTCGTAAATTTCATTACTATCTCAATTACACGAAATCCTTCTTTTCCTTTGTATATCCATATAACTCCTATGTGTTAGTTTGAATATTGTAAATAATTCATCACTAAACAGTAGACATCACTTCTCGCTGGAAGCGTACACTATCTGACTATTGATTGTATGTTACTTTGACTCATTCAAGTTATAAGGTATAATATCTTAGAGGCAATTATAACAGCATAACTGTTATTTATAATCTCACTAAAATTCGAGGAACATTATGATAGCACCTACGTAAGGAAATTTAAAGTATAAAAACATTATTGTTAGTTACTTTAAAATACTTCCTTCTTATGAAATCGATAAGTCCTGAGTTCTCTAGAGTCGCTTTTTAATGGGATCCGGTAAAAAAAAGACCAGAATTTGAATATTTCTATAAATATACAAAGTAACAATGATAAAGTTTTAAACGTTCAGTCGAACTTAGAGTATTTCGAATGTAAATAATCACACTACAACATTGTGAAAACATTTTTTCGACATACTGCTTCAAAAACAGCTGTTTTTAATACATTTATAGTTGCTAAAGTTGTTATTTTTAGTCCTATGACTTAAATACATCAGCTGAGGTCGAGGTCATCAGCTGTTACTTCGTTTATACGAATTCATTAACGATTGTAAAGCATCTATAAAAACAACCGATAATCTCGATTGTAAATAACCGATAAACAGCTGTTACCGTCGATTTGAAGGTAAATAGGTTATAATATTTTAGTTTTTGTGAAATTGTTTTCTTATATTATTTGCAGTATAACGAAAAATATAGTTCATCATTTGGACAAATAGAAGCTTTTCGATCCTCGCTCATTTTCCGTTAAACTTGATTTGTACAGAAAAGTTTCACTTTTGGTCCTAGTGATGAAATATACTATTATTTTGATTGGAGATAAATATAAATTTTTTGGGATTTGTAGGTAAAACTTAGGACGCTTATAATTTCACTCGCGTGTCTGTCCTTCTTTGTGTAAGGTCGCTACCAGTATACACAAACAAGACGATAAATCCCATATATTTCAAACTTTACATTTATATTCCTTGTATTGACCCGTATTTAGGGAAAATATAACGGTAACATAAAAGTGAATTTGAATTAGTTAAGGGACAAAAACTATCCAGTTGAAACATTTTTTGTTTAAATATTATGTGTAAATCAAATAAAACTAGAAGTTATTCTGATTATGTTTATCTTACGAAAATAATATGTTTGCGCTAGGCCAAATTTAAACTGTCAGAATGTTCCCATCAAACTAATTTGAACACGGCGTCACCTACAAATCTGAAAAAGAAAAGTTGGATTTGAAATTAAATTGCATTGCGAAATCATGTATTATAGTTTATTGTATGACGAATACAACTTAAAGTAGTTTTTGTGAGACGAATAATTCAGTAACCAAATAACCAAAACAACATGTTCCACAAAAAACACTTCATATTTGCAATACCTATACAAGACGACGGTTCAATGACTAACTCATCAGCCTTACTTGCTACATGCACATAGTCCATTGTTAGTATAGTTTGTGTGTACAGTATATAGCAACTGAGGATGATGACTTAGTCGTTGACACGTCATCTTGTATTTATATTGCACAACAATTTAAACTGCAGCTTTAAGGACTTCTACTTTATACAAATAACTGTCCCTCTATGCCTACGAAACCTAAGCCGCGTGGTTTTATATTGTATTAACTCTTTAAAAAATAACAAAATAGATACAGATTTTAATTGAATAATGATGAAAAACAATTTTCACTGCTCATTTGGGCAAAATAATATTGTTTTTCAAGAATTTATCGATTAAAAAAGTTTTTGGTTGTGTTCGTGGTTTTCTCTTATTCCAGTTATAACTTGGTCAATTTTCATCATAAAGTAAGACTCAAAATGAAGGCAATTGTAGATGTAAAATACGTATTTTTTTATACGGCGAGTGGTTCTCAGTTAACAATTGAAACGTGTAAAAATCGTGACCGCGATAAGGTGTTAAATCAGAGCTACCTTTAAAATACCAAAACTCGGTTAATTTTAATAGAATTCACAAGTAAAATACTCAAATGTAGGGAATTTTATGATCTTGAATAGGTGTTTGTATAATTTTTCCGTATAATCCATAATTTAAAGGATAACGTGACTTTTTTATCCCCGTCTCTCCTCTCCTTAAAAAGCTACTCTTCATAGAACTCGGGAAGTAATTTTAAAGCAATTCCCCGTTTTTTTTTATAACTTAAATTTTTCTTTATAAAGTCTATTTTCATTGCGGTAGTAATAGAATAGAAATGAAACCGTCCAATATCCACAACCAGGAAACGTACAACAAAATTGCTGTGCAGTGACTGAGTCATCTAGACACTATAGGATGGTGAGAATTGATTACTTCATCATCTTCCTATACATTATTCCTCTGATTGTTTATTTTGAATATTCTATTTTATCAATCAATCAATTTTTAGAAACCGTTCAGTTCTTCACGTGTTGTCATTGGTGTTTATCTAGAAACAGATGTTTAGAATTAACACTCACTTACTGAAAGAGGATTGGACGCGTTGGTCTGTGAAATTAGGTTAAGAACGGATTAAGATTTGAAACTTGTAGAAGTGGACTGTAAAAACTGTAGAAATTATTTGTATACTATCTTACGAGACCTAGGTCTGATTAAATTGGTTTTTTAAATGACTGACAGCTTCGTTTCACAGAAATAATACATTAACTACAATAGGAAACGGGATTTAGGTGATTTTTAGTGAGTTTTAGCGTTCGTAACATTTTTTTTTAATGTCTGGAATAATTTTATTAGGTAACAAACTCTGAAAATCTGATGTTATCTTTTTTCCCTCTAGAAGTCGTATTTTTTATATGTGGCTTAGAAGAGCTCTTCAAAAAATAAAGGGTGTAAGAAACGATCCACAAACTTTCTAACGGTTGCACAAAAGATAGATATACAAAAACAAAAATCAAACCAAACAAATTTTATTTATTAAGAAATGTTACGTAATTGTTAATCAAAAAGAGGAAAATAAACCACGGACAGTGGGTTAGGTTAGTAAAAATTATTATAAATAGATCTGTATATTTCAATAAGGCCCAAAATTATACTGCTTGTGTAATAAATTTGCCAAAAATCGTAAATAATATTGATGAAATCGAGTTTAATGACGGCGGCCAAGGGTAGTTTTTTTGGTAATTATTCCAAAACGATGGTTTTCTTTTACTTGCTACTATGCTTATTGTACATTTTACTAAAATTTGATTGAAATCAGTAGTGTTGATTTTGAAAAAAAAAAAGTTTTTTATAACAGCTTATCAGTTTTTTGTTTTGTTGTTTTACTGATAATTGACGAATTGACCTTTTTGAAGAAATAGTACGTTTTGTTTGGGCCCTAAGAAGTTACGAGCCGATCTTTAGGAAATCATAATTTTGTATTTTTTTTACTACTCCCAAAATTTTGAAAAAAAAAAGAAATAGAAGAAAAATCCCGACAAATGGCCGAACTATGCCAATATACAAAATTTGATTAAAATCGGCCCATACGTTTGGATTATAGAGCACTGCACAAACGACAGGAGCCAGATAGACATACAGATATTATTCTAAAAATCATTCAAAATGGATATGTCAGCAAAAAATTTTACGTCGATTTTTTGACCCATTACATTATAACTCTGTATAGCCTACTACTTAGCTTATATGTGAGAATGTTTATTCTATAATCTAAATAAGAACTGTCTGTGCTCTTATAAATTTTGTCAATAAGAAAAATGTGTTTTAAAGAATCAGAAATGCAAAAAGAAACAAAAAGAAATTGTTCCCATTCATTATAGGGGTTTCAGTTAACTTGAATGTTTCTAATTATTCTTTTTAACTTTAGAAAGTTATTGCACTAATTTTTTATTAAATTATGACTCTCTATTGCAAGGCTGGTAATGTCTTTGTAGTAATTTGTTTTATGAATATATATATATATATATATATATAACTTGGTAAAATATAAAAATAACCAACTTGAAGTAACGACGTGCTATACAGGGTGTGTATAATTCTTCGACCTTTAACATCCTCACATTAGCTCTCCCGATAGCCACGTTTTCCGGTTTCTCACAAATATCTTCTATTTTAAACGGGAAGTTATTTAAGGATTTTATTGTTGATGGAACATTGATCTTCTTATGTTGTTAATTTTGTGTCTGCACGGGAAAATTTGTCGCACCGTTTGACTTAGAAACGTCATAGTTTGGTTTGAAATGGAGTAGTTGTTTGGTATTTATGCAAGTCTGAAAATTTATTAAATTATTTTACAAATTATGTGTAAATTTACAGATTTAATTTTAATGACGTTAATTTTGAATTAATAAGTTGCTCTTGGTATTATTGTTAATAATATACAAAAGTTATTTTCATTTTTACAAGGATTTTTAAAATATGCTACAATATATGTTTTTCCATCATAACATTATAACATTATCAATAAACAATGCAAATTCACTCATCCTTCACCAAACCAAATAACCAAAACAAATCGTCACCAAAAATGTTTTTTCGGTAGTTGTCAATTAAAAATTTTAAAATGACCCCATGGACCTGTCTTTGAAAAAAATATATAATATGGGCCATTTATTCGAATTATATTGGAGTGTAAACTCCCTTGTTTTTTGTCAATGTTGACCTTCCCGCAAAATTTGAGTCACGTGATATCTACAGCATATTATATTGTTGCATTGAGTAAAAAAACAGGGGCTATCAGGGATGAAAGATCCTCTATTTTGTCAGCTACTTAAACTTTAGTGTAATTTCGTCTTTTAAATTTAGTACTCTTAATTTGGCAGTGTTTGGCCCAAAACGGGAAAAGGTATCTTGTGGTTAGTCGGTGAAAATTTTTTCCGTTATCTAAATAAACGTGTAATTTGACTATTTTATTGACTGAAATTGCTCAAACCTAGTAATTAAAAAATAGTACCCTTAAGGGCTGTTTTTGGGAGCAAAAACTACCAAGGAGTTCGGCGGCGTTTTTTCGTGCAATTTGATTTTTATATTGACTGGAATTGCTCAACTCTAAGAATTAAAACAAAGTGTATTTGTAAGACCCGATGTTTGGTAAAAAAAAGGTAAAAGTTACCTGGGGAGTTCGTCAGCGTTAATTGTTTTGTAATCTACATAAATGTTGAACATTGTTTAACGTTTTTATTGACAGAATGTTCAAAGTTAGGAATTAAAAAAATAGTCATCCTTAAGCGCAGTCTTTTGGCAAAAAAGGGGTAAAGATACACAGATTTTGAAGACGTTAATTTTTTCCGTCAAGTTTTATCCACTTTTGCTTTTTGTTTAAGTGGATTAGCAACCTAAGGATTTCCCGTAATTTCACATACTCTTGACAAACCATTATAAAAATTAGTAACCTTAAGGGAGGTATTTGATACAAAAAGAGATGAAAGTTACCTCAGGGTTTGTCGGCGTTGAGAATGCTCTAATTTAAGAATTAAAAAATAGTATCCTTAAGCACAGTTTTTCATCAAAAAAAAGGGTATAGAATCTGATATACCAGAGTTTGTAGCCATTATTTTTTTCTGTCAACTTTTATCCAATTTTGCTTTTTGTTTAAGTGGATTAGCAACTTAAGGATTTCCCGTAATTTCACATACACTGCACCAACCATTATTAAGGGAGGTATTGGTACAAAAAGAGATGGAAAGTTACCTCAGGGTTTGTCGGCGTTGCTGTAATCTAGTCATGTGACACGTATAGAATTTTTAAGACATCAATCTCACTTAGTTGATAAGTCGACAATAGACCAATAAAACGTTTGTTGGAAAAGTAAAAAAATGTATTTCTCCTTTAAGGAGGCCGAGACTTATTAGTTGTCATTTATTCGCTCTCACCGTAAACGTTGAAAAGTTACGTCCTGAAGGAAAAAATTAATATCGATTATTAGAACATTCTATTTACCTGTCCATAATTTGGCAACTTGTGGGAGTGGGAATATAGGCTGGCACAAAAAATCATTCTTCTATAACTTTTCTTCCGTTACACATTGCGTTGCTAACCTCATTATACGCTCTAACACGTCCATACCTTTATCTAAACTGCAATTTCACACTGTTCATTTTTGAGACTTTCCCGTCTTACGCAAAATTCTCTAAACAAGTGCAAACATTCTTTTGATGTCTTGTGTTCTTTGAGTAGACATTGTTTTTTTTTAAAGTATAATACGCTGTTTAAAGGAACAGTCGATGATCGGTAAACTCATTCATTAACTGACCCACTTTAAATACGTTGTGAGCTATCCAAGACTCAGTTGAAATGTGTTTTGTGATATATATGTATATCTCATTAAACACATAATCTAGTTCTAATATAATTATTATTTACTATTTATCAAAGTAGACTAATTTAATTTATATTTAGATATATACTTTTTATTTTTAAATTACTTTGAATGTGTATAATTATTTTTGTTGATGTTTACTGTACAGTACATAAAGCTCTGTGGGAGGATTATGAAAGTAATAATTTACGAAACTATTTAACTTCATTCCAATTAGAATTTATTTATTCCTTCACAAAAGAAATAAACCTAAATACTAAATCAACAATATAAATAAACAAAAACAAGAATATCTATTCATAAAGTAAAATATGTATACAATATAGCATAAACTTAATTATAATTTCTTCTAAACAAAGAAAGGTTGAAACTTAAATAATTTGTTTACATAATTATAAAAATTAAACTCCTTTCACCAAAGATATTTAATTGTTAACAAAATTAATGTTTAGTTAAAGAAAAGGAAAACATTTGTTAATTACTACATATACACCCAGATACATCTATACTTACTGTACATATACACATTCACACATATATACATTACATATTTATAAACCTTTTACTTCTACACTTAACTACATATTTTTTAAAGCAATTAAAGCTAAATTCTTAAATTATTAAAGTTTTTAAATAATATAGCTGAAGCTAAATAAAATCAAATATACAATTCTTTCATACAACAATATAACCTAACTTCATTGTCTCTCAAAAGATTTTTTTTCCCTTTGAAAAGAACAAAACTAGACGTCTTGGAAATGTGTTGAAATTACTAAATTATTATTGTTCTTTATTTCAGTATTTATGGTTATAATTTTTGTTTTTATATATACTTAATGTAATAAATACAGAGTATTCACCAATAATTTTTTAAAGTTAGGTAAACAGTTAGTTATACATTGTCATTTGAATTGAATTGTCCAAATTCATATGTGAGTCTGTTTTTGTTTTTTATTTTTCAAGTTCTAACGGTTTTAACCTGACAACGGTTTGAATTTACTTGAATGCCAAAACAGAAGTATAGTTTTTCCGTTTTACTTATTTAGCGTAAAATTGACCATTAATCGTTGTGTTACCTAACATTTACCTCTTTCTCCTTGCTTAGGGTGTGGTTAATAAAAACTGCGGGGACTTGATACAGACAGGGAGGAGAGGAAGGGAAAGTGTGGGGGAGCTAACTTTTCCACTTTTAAAATTTAAATTATGTTTCAAAGTGTAAGCGGTTTTTAAGATAATTTTAATAAAATAAACTTTTGTTTTAGAACTTTTAAGTGGTGTAACGTTCTATCGCCTAAGTGGGCTTATTCAGTAGCGGAAGGCTTAGCTATAGAAAACTGTTCATTGACTTGTTACTTATTACATATGTACGACATTGATGGAGTGACTCACTGATTTATTATAATTCATAGTCTAAACAGCTCTTGGCAATGTCAAGTATCTGAAGTGATTTTATATTTCCAAAGGTTTTTAATCTACCTCTTACATCTATTTGGTCATATATGGATGAGCTTGAAGAAAACATAAATGTTTTATGTTCACAGTATATGAGTGATTTTATATTTACTGTAATGTGTTATTTACCTTTTAAAGTTAGGTCATTATATGGATATTGAGCTCGAACAAAAACATTAATGTTTTATTGATGTTCAGAGTATCTGAAATTATTTTACATTTCCAAGTTTTTATTAATATACTTCTAAGGTCATTATGTAGATAGTTAGCTTGAACAAAAATATAAATGTTTTAATGTTCAAAGTATCTGAGTGATTTTATATTTCCAATAATGTGTTATTTACCTCTAAAAGTTAAGTCATTATATGGATATTGAGATTGAAAAAAAACATTAATGTTTTATTAATATTCACAGTATCTGAGCAATTATATATTTACTGTAATGTGTTATTTACCTCTTAGGTCATTATATGGATATTGAGATTGAAGAAAAACATTAATGTTTTATTAACTTTCACAGTATCTGAGTGATTATATATTTACTGTAATGTGTTATTTACCTCTTAGGTCATTATATGGATATTGAGATTGAAGAAAAACATTAATGTTTTATTAATGTTCACAGTGTATGATTTTATATGTCCAATAATGTGTTATTTACCTCTTAAAGTTAGGTCATTATATGGATATTGAGATTGAAGAAAAACATTAATGTTTTATTAATATTCACAGTATCTGAGTGATTATATATTTACTGTAATGTGTTATTTACCTCTTAGGTCATTATATGGATATTGAGATTGAAGAAAAACATTAATGTTTTAATGTTCACAGTATTTTATATTTCCAATTTTTATTAATATACTTCTAAGGCATTATGTAGATAGTGAGTTTGAAGAAAACATAAATGTTTTATATTAACAGTATATGGGTGATTTTATATTTCCTATAATTTGGTATTTACCTCTTAATGTTAGGTCATTATATGGATATTGAGATTGAAGAAAAACATTAATGTTTTATTAATATTCACAGTATCTGAGTGATTATATATTTACTGTAATGTGTTATTTACCTCTTAGGTCATTATATGGATATTGAGATTGAAGAAAAACGTTAAACGTTAATGTTTTAATGTTCACAGTATTTTATATTTCCAATTTTTATTAATATACTTCTAAGGCATTATGTAGATAGTGAGTTTGAAGAAAACATAAATGTTTTATATTAACATTATATGGGTGATTTTATATTTCCTATAATTTGTTATTTACCTCTTAAAGTTAGGTCATTATATGTATATTGAGCTTGAACAAAAACATAAAAGGATACATATCTTTATAGACTCTTTTTGTTTAATATTATAAAATTATTAATCTGACTAATAATGGAAATCAACTTAGTAAATTCTATGTGTTAATAATTATCTGGAAGTTAAAGAAATGGAATTTTATGCTATTTAAAAAGAGTTATTATGTTATTAATTTGTTTGTTTTGACTTTCTTTCACTTACATAGGATAGAGAGAGTTATGTGATGGGTCGTCATAAACAAAACATATTGGTCATCTACTTTACAAAAATGGCGTATCATCAAAAATGGTGATCGGTAAAAATACAAAATATCAGCCATGAGGCTGTTATTGACTCTTGCGTTTAGTTATATTTTATTTAAATTTGAAGATCAATTAGCCAAACCTGCGTTCAATATCGCAACTACATAAAAGTGAATTTTAATCAAACATGATTTAAGCTGAGGACGAGTTTATGGCACAAGCAAAGCATATTAGCTCATAAACGCTTAAAGTCCCTGCAATAAATATAAATTTGTATGTTCTAGCCTATTTCGACACAACTGAAGATAAAATAGAATTATCAAGAGACTCGTGGCCTACAGGAAGTGTGATATTTATTTCGGGATGACAGGCGACAGGTTTGTTTCCAAAATGAAAGTTTTAGTTTTGGATCCGTACAAATGTCACACTATTTATCTTTCTCACAGAGTTCGTTGACATTTGTAATTTCCTGTAAAGAAATATAACGTTTTTTAAAAAAATCTACTTTATAGAATCGAGTGTTTGTGACTGCTATTTTAATGTTAACGAGCTCTTGTTCAACACAATACATTAAACGTATTTTCTGTTTGTTGAGGAATAAAATAATTTGTTTCATCCTTTTTTTAATGGTCAATAAAGTTGTCAAATTTGAAATATACTCAAGTTAACCATTTTTTATGTTCAAACTTCAGAATATAATAAAATTGTAATCCTGAGGGACTCACTTCAGTGAGTACGGGCTTTGGCAATCCCGTGGGAATCTACTACACCTTTCTTCATGTTGTTTTAGATTCCTTTCTTTCATCTTTCTTATTAGGTTTCTCTTGACCAACTCTTGTTCTTTTCTGATCCTGACACTATTAGAGAATGCAAGGGGGGTTAAAGGTTTTTATTTTATGGCTTTTTTAATTTGTTATAAAGCGATGATGACCGAGCGGCTTTTCACCTTTAAAAATAAATAATAAAAATAACCTGAGGAAACAAATCATTGTTATAAAGAATTTTTTTTTTTACCTTTTGTTTATACATCAAAGAGGAAAAATTATACAAAAAAGGTTTTATAGATAATTTGATAAAAATAGGAAATTTCTATTTTAACATTTTTCGGAAAAACGCGCATTTCCCGACAATAAATTTAAATGTTCAAAAAGATTTAAGGGAAATCAAATAGCTATCAAAAAATCTTGGTAAATTCAGAAATTTATAAAATTAAAGTACAATACTTTATTTTTTTGTCTGCCTATTTAAAAAAATGTTCATTTTTTATTTATGTTGTTTTTCCTCCTAAAAATCGTAACTTTATGCATACTAAAAATGTTAAGAAACGTAACATTTTTATTGCATTTTTATTTAAATTTAGTTTATTTGATTTCAACATAATTTTAATTTTCAGCTTTTTATGCACACAAAAATTTGGTTTTTTAATTTTTCAGGAAAACAACGTGTAAATTGGAAATTAAGTGTTGTTCAAAAAATGTTCAAATTATACGTAGTTTACTAGATATATCAGAACATGAACACAAATTGAATTTTATGAGTTGAAAAGTTTTTTATCCTTAAGGTTTTGTTTTTGGAAATCCTCGAAAAATATGAATTTTTAGAAAAGTAAAGAAGAAAATTTAGTCTTGCATATGATTTTACACCTATAAGATTTTCAATTTTATTGACAACTTACTTATCTCTCATTCTCCCCCCCTACCATATTGGTCTTTTTTAAAGAACTACATCAAGGAAAAAAACTGTTTTCTTTTTCGAAAAAAATTACGAGTTAAAATTTCTTATTTTATTTATTTTTATTTCTCGGGGTATAAATAATTTTGTTGTTGTATATAACAATGATAAAAATTGGAGGCTCGAAATGTTTTGTTTTCGGGTTTTATCTAGACGCTCTTACGAAGTGATTATTTGTATTTCGTCCACTACAGGAGCTTTCAAACCTCATAATTTGACTGGAAATATCCATCCAAATCTACTCTATCGACAAAAAATGTAGTTGTACTGAAAGTTTTACCACTATTTCTGGGTCTTATATTGACCTACAAACAGCAATAAAGTCTAAAACAATGTGATAAATAAAAAAAAAATTGTCCTAAATACGTTATGTTATTTTTGTCAAGGTTTTTCAATTTTTCATGTTTTCATATTTAAACCAAACATTTGCTGTTTTAGTTACAATTGTATGTTCATTAATGATTGAATTAGAAACAAACGTGTTACTTACTGCATTGATCGTAATCTGCTTTTAGTAATTCAAAGTAAAATACCATTTTGAAATGGTATAATATAAACTTGATATTCCATACCCAAATGTGTCTTATTTGATGTAATACATGTATCAAGATATCTTCAGAGGTTCCTAAGATATGACGTATTAAGTAAAAAACATACAGGCAGACGGAAAACTAAACGTTTTAGGACAGACCTTCATATTATGAACTTTTTTCTTCCTTTTAGTATGAGAAATCTATCAAAAAGTCCTGAAAGTTTTTTTTAACACCCTGTATATAAATATTTTTCTTTCAAAAGTTTCGTATAAAATACACCGTTGATTCCCAAAGTTTTACCATTGTGATTGTGTAACAATATCTGGCAATATGTTAATCACCATATGATTTTTGTGATCACTTGTTTGAAATCCATTTTTAACTTGTTTTGACTTTCATGTTTACATCAATCACCTGTACCTACCAGCTGATAATGACATGTTAATTTTTTCAAACTAAACACTAGTTGCCGGTTTTAAAATTGTAATACCAAACAATAATTGGACTCTTAAAAGTTTCTTTGACAACAGTCTATATAATGATAGCATGACTTTTCTCTAGCCGTCACATATATTTACAATTGAACTTTTGGATTAATGAGGTTAAATGGTAAATAAACAGTTCAAAACATTGTGTGGAACTATTACAGTTTTCAATTTTACATGTAATGGTACCAACTCCATACCAAAATGAAAAATAGCGAAGTTTTTATCAAAAATATAATTTCGAACAATGTGATATATTTGTAGATACAAGTTCTGGTACTTCACACACACACGCGCGCGCGCGCGCGTAATTGAGGCCAATTAGGGTCGAGACATTGGCACGAGCGAAGCGAGTGGAGACTATTTAATATCAGCTGTTGTCAAGAAAATTGTGATTATTACAAGGTTCAGAAACCCTGTGTAACAATTGTTTTAAACAAACTTACCCTGCTGGTAACAATTTAACACTTCTTACATAGCTCAATAAATCTACATTATGTGCAATACATTTAGAGCTTCTATTAACATTGTATGATACGGTTGGAAAAGTTGTATGATGGCGCTCATTAACTTGTTTATAGTGGATTTAATCTTGAAAGAAAATGTATTTGAAACTTTTATCTATAAAAAATCGCATTCAAAAAAGTTATGGGAAGTCAAAGTTACATATTATCCAAGCATAAATCGAAAACCAGGTTTTTGATAAATTCTTTATAGAATGTTATCCTTTCCACTTTACTATTAAAAGGATCAAAATCACACTAACACCCCTTTTTATGATAAAAAATAACCCCGATATTTTTTTCACCAAAACATCTGGTGTCATTTGACAAGATTTGTTGAGGATTATTTTTTAAGTTAATATTTTTTTCTAAAATAAACTTAAGGGACATTTGTGATAGGAAAGCTGTTTTCATGAGGTAAGATCTATAGTTCATTCCCAATGATATGAAATCGAGAGTTTTTTAACTGATAAACGTAAAAAAGTTTATAAAAATGTAATTTATCCTGCGCAGGACTTGCATTGAAAATGATAACTTTGCAGTTTTTTAACATCTCTTTTGACCCGTGTATATAATGGAACTACACATTGCTCACAAGACTAACCTCTAAACAATAGGTCTCAGCAAAGTGTGGTCTTCCCGATAAGGAAAGACAAGTTTTTACAAGTTTCCAGCCGTTCTTTGTCCAGTTCCCGCCGAACCTTGGAGTCTTTAGTTGCATCATACACTCTCCTCCCCATCAAGTAATTATAATCCACTGATGGTACTTTCACCGTTGCCAACTTTCTGGAAGGATAATTGGTTGGTTTTGCAATGTCGGATAAGGAAGCGAGTTGAGATGAACAGATTGAACAGTTTATTATCCACGGTGGATCCTTGTTTATCACCGATAAAACTCGGAGAACAATTTAGGTAAGATTTTACACTTTCACATAAAGTGTATTACGCAAAGCAAAAACCATTTGACACGTAGAAATGTAAGGGAAAATGTGCAGTATAATTGCAATGAAAAATAAGTTGATGAGGCATGTCATCCAGCCTCATAATGCGATGCAATACAAGCAGGCCTAATTGTAATTTGCAAATGTTGGTTTCCTTGTAGAAAATGTTAAATTCTGATGGTAGATTAAGGGTCTTATCCATAGGGTAAGTTCCGATTTCTTTAAATTTCAACACTATATGAGAACACTATAGTTCCCTATCTTTTAAATAAAACAAAGGTCGAAAATCACCTTTTCTGTTCCCTTAGGCTATGAAACGTGAAGATCAGTTATATACCAAACTTCGTGTTTAAAAAATTACAATTTAAATTAAAAGCTATATTTTCCAATAGAACTGAAAACAAGACAGGAGAATTAGCTAGCGAAGTTGACAAGCTTTTCAATACAAAAACGAGTTAGTGCTAAATTTGAGTTAGAGTCTCTTAATAATTATGGATCGACCCAGTTTAATCAGAATAAACAAACGAGAAGGGTAAGGTTTTCTTTACGTTTTTGAGTTTTCTTACGTGTTTTGTTATTGGTAAAAAGTAGTTGTTTAGAATTTTTATTTTATCCACGTAAGTACTATAGAAAAAGTTATGTGATGTGCCAACACAAAAATGTCATCAAGTTTTTTCGTTGATATATTCATCTTGAGATCCCCTGAACTTCCAAAAATGGATTATATAATGACGTCTGTCTTCTTCTGACTGTCCGTTTGACGTCTGTCACCAGTGCTCTAAAGTGTGGACGATTTTAATCAAACTTGGTATGTGGACATGTTTTGGTCATATTATCTCGGGATGATTTTTCATTATTTTTATAACTCAAAATGTAGGATTAGCTGCTAAAAAAAAAATACAAAATTACGATTTTATTAAATAGGCATTAACGAATTTGATTAAATTTTGCCTCTAAGGACGCAAACAAAATGTATCGGTAGCCACCTCTCTTCAAAAATAATGGTTTGTAAGTTTCAGTCAGATATTTAAAAATAATCTGTTATTGAGTTGTTGTAAAAACCGCAGTTTCTCAAAATTTGCTCTACCGATTTCGTTCAAATTTTAGTGAAATGTAAAAACTACGCTTCAGAAATTACTGGCAAAAAATAAAAATGAACTTGACAGTCGCGTGACTATTATTTCAATCATATAGAAGGCGTTTATTGCTCCAGCGAAACAAGTTCAACCCGTATTAAAAAAAAAGTATATGGTTAATTTTCACTCTTTGACTGGCAATTATTGAACTGACATTTCGGAAACAGTTTTCGTTTCGTTGTTTTCATTTTGCTTTGACGGGATTGAAAATGTTTGTGCAAAGTTTTTACACCTTTATTGAAGTTTGAAATATTAAATTTATAATATTCTTACTAAATATGTCTAAAAGGTTTGTTAAATAGGCACAGTTTATTTTATTTATTTCTCTTATGTAAGTAGAATAGAGATTCAAGGAAATAGCGATGAATGTTTTTGATTGTGTCGATGATAATAATATGGATGACATTTCCCAAATTGGATTGTTTCTTTTGCTCTCTCCCAATCATGATTTTCATTGACACGTATTTCATACATCGGATTGGTTCATTAACCCTTCACATTTCACCAATATTTATTTGAAATCATGTTAAACCTGATTTCAAGATACGATTACAACCATATCGACGTTCTTGAATCTCGCCAACGGAATAAACCCAGTTGTTAGTTTAGAAATCGTTTCGGTATTGGAAAGAATCGATTAGTTTTCCTTTGTGATTAGCAATAGTTCACTTTATATAACAGAGTATTTCGACAAAAAAAATGAAAGGATGTAGTGAACTAATGTGAAATTATAATTGTTCTCTGAACTGTTACGTGGTGAGAACTTTGTAATATACAATGCGAACGTGTAATCACGTAATAGTTGAACCCATGTGCTATGTATGCTGTATTAGTTACTGGCAGTTTGTTGTTTGTTCGACAAATTGTTTAGTACATGATCAGACTTATTTATTTATTTATTTATTACGGAATGTCCCATTATGAGTTAAGACAGCAATTTCACGATTTGTAAGATTTATTTTATTTGGTAATCTCGTTTTTACAAATATTAGCAATTGATTTCTAGAACATGACAATAGTTAATTTATAAAATCAGCTGTTTAGTTTCTCACATGTAGTAGACAAAGTTATGTGATCGGTTAAAAAATTGTTGTCTTTTTTTGCTGACTTATCGGTTTTATAAAGGTCAACATTTGTAGTAGCTGCAATAAAAAAAGTTTTTTGTTCAAATGTTGTTCAAAGTGCAACCTCTAAGGACCCAAACAACGTATTGGTCACCAACTCCTCTAAAATATATCCATCTCTTGAAGGTCCTCTGTGTCCAAAAAAATGTGGATTTGATGTGTTCATATTTTGTCTGTGTAGTGCTCTACAAGTTCAACTGTTTGGTCAGAATTTAATCAAATTTCCTAGGTGGTCATATTTTGACCATAACTCGGAACTTTTCTCAAAATCGATTCTAACGATTTTGATAATATTTTGCTCAAGTGCAGTCTAAGGACTCAAACAAATTATTGGTTGCCATCTCAACTAAAATGCTGGATCGCGAATCATCGGTAAAAGTCATAACGTCGAGCATAGGGTTCTTATAAAAGACGTGTTTTTTTTTAAATTGACTCTACCGATTATTATATAATTTTAGTGAAATGTGAAGATTAATGACCCAAAATCGCAAGTAAATATAGCGGTTCAACAATAATTGACAGAATACTAAAATGAACCTTTGGACGTCTTTGTTCAAATTTGATTTTATCTTATAATATTTATACATAAAATACAATTAAAGCAACTTTGTAAATATACAAATATTGTTAAAAATAATTAACAAAATCTAAGACGGGGATTTTCACATTTTTACTTACAACTATAGAACTGATATTGGTTAGTGTTTCTATTGTACGTGTGTTTGAATCATTTATTTAAAGATGGGTTTTACTTGATTATCTCCAAGTATGGTGTCGGTTTATCCAGTTTATTCTGCAGTGCTGTACCGTTTGTCATCAAGAGACTTTCTCCCGAAATTAACTCCAGGGGAAAGTAAAGCCAACTCCATCTCGATTTCCAATCTAATCACAGTCCCGTGGATAATTGCAACATCACACGCAATACGATTCCACATTACAAGAAAGATTACAATTGGAGCACTTTCACTTGTCAATAGTGACTTTGATAGAGGTCAAAACACCGGAACTGTCGGACACTTCCGCCTACATCTCCAGCGACGTAACTGTAAAATGTCCTGTATTCAAAGTTGCAGGGTTGACCTCCTTTCAAACATTCTGGATACATCTCCTGATTATGTTCCTTCTTTAAAATAAAACATATAGGTTGTTAAAATTTACATTGTTTTAGAAATTTTGTGTATCTTACTAGTTTTTGTTGTACGAAATATGTAGCTAATGTTAAAGGAGGCGAAAGTTTGTTTTAGGTAATACGACAGGCAATAAACAATAATATATTAGTTTCTTCAACGTAGTTTTAGATTTTTTGTTGTTTACAAAATATTGTCGATTTTAATAAACTAAACAGATCACCACACTCGGAATTTAGTTTTATTTAAAATGCTATTAAATCTAATTCGGATAAAGTGTGGAGAAAAATCAGCGTTGAAGTGGAACCATGACTGCTCGAAATTTGCAGGTACTCAAGTAGATTGCTTTATCTGAGATAGTTGTACTAGCTCGGTGAAATCTTTATTAGTTTCTGCCGACCTGTCGTCTGTAAGAAGAAGAAGAAGGGGAGAGAGAGAGAGAGAGAGAGAGAGAGAGAGAGAGAGAGAGAGAGAGAAGGAAAATCTTACTAGCAACCTATCCACAGCCCCAATACACTGGAAATAATAACATTCAGCCCTGCATTGTGTCCAATTTTATAACTAGAATAGACACAGATAACTGACTTATAACACTGAAGATACTGTATTGTTTTTGTTCGTGGTAATTCTCTTGAATCTTGCCACGTTATTTAACTCTCTACCTTTTTTTAAATACAGAAATATCTTTATATAAAGAATGACATCTTTCAAAATAATTTTCTAAATAAAATTGGCGGTGAATTTCTTTATTAGGAATTTGTAATTGGAAAAAAGTATCTGTTGCATTCTTCGACTCATCTATTATATTAAAATAACCGTTATCACTTAGCACCTCAAAGAACAAGTCCCACTCTTTGACTTCTAAGTTTGGCTCAACAGACGAATTTTCGTTTTTCAATTTTTTAAATAACAAAAAATGTTCAATACCTATTTTTCTCACATTTTTTACAGTAACAGTTTTGTTATTCAAAAGTCTATTAATTTTTCCACAGGTTTCATTATTTAAAAATAAACTTTTAAAATTTTGTATAATTTCTGGTTCAGTCCAGTAATTTTTCAATACACCATTTTTAAAAAAACTTATAGTCGACCCAGGGTTGTACATTTTGATATTTTTATGCAGTACTTTGTACCCACCATACCAGTTTTCAATTTCTTTCAGTTTATCCGATACTTCCATTTGTTCTGTGAGTTGCTCTACTTCATTTTCTGTGAACCCATAAAATTCAGAAAAATTATGATTTCCTAAAAATCTATAATGTTTTATATTATTTCCCATGGTTACCAACATTTCTGCTAATCCTTGATCACAAGAATGTATAAAACATCGATCCACATGTTCGTTGTTTTTTACTAATCGAGAAATCAAATTCGTAACAAAATGAACAGTTTTACCAGCTCTTGAATTTGAATTAAATATTTCATTAAAAATAACAACATCATAATCGTCAATTAATACAATAGGCTTTGTTGTAAAATACATGTGTAAAACTTCCGTTAAAAATAAAAAACTTTCTTCGATTTCTTCTTTTGAGATTGTTTTATATTTTTCTTCGTCCCAGTATTTAATAAATATATCTACGCTAAATATATCTAACCATCCTTCTATCCAGACTATTTTTTTATCGACAAATTTTATTAAGTAACTATGCTCTCTAAATGTTCGGTGAACAATAAATCTAAACGAGTCATAAATATCTTTAAATACATTTTCAGATATTTTAAAATTAATATAAATTATAGGATATTTCCCACAGTGTTTATAAAAATACTCTCTGTCTTTATAAATGTTTAAATAGTTATTTTTAAATAGTTTGTAATTTTTTGTCATTTGTTTTTGAGGTTTTTCAACGACATTCCCTATAAAATCCTCTTCTATGTTGCTTATAGGGTGCCCATCTTTGTCCAGTTCTATTTCTAGAAATTTCTTTATCATATCTAAATTCGTTGATTTTCCAAAATTTTTTGGCGCTGTAATGATTACAAAGTTATTTCTGAGCATCTCTTTGATGAGAAGTGATTTGTCGACGAATGTAGTGGTCGTCACGATTTTTGAAAAATCTGACGATTCCAATAAGGATACTGGGTTTCCTTTTTCCTAAAAATATAAATGTGTTATATTCACCAATACTAGAATAAGTATGAGAAATAGGCTACAATATTTCCACTTATATTAGGTTTCGCGCTCTCTCACAAATACATATATACACATTTTACTTTCTGATACTATACAGGGTGTTTCAAGAATCATTATCACTTCCAAAATTTGTTTAATATATATTAAATTTTATAATATTTGTAATGTTAACTTGTCTCGGACTCTCACGGGAGCACAACGGGTCTAAATTTAATATGAATATATGGAAACTACTGTATATGTCGTGACCCGTCATTTTAAATAGTCTGTTACAAAAAGACAAAAAAAAAAACCACACACATTTGTACTGCAAATTTCTATATTTAGTCTTCTTTCCAGACATGACAATTTAAAAACAAAATATTGAAATAAGAGTACATAATATGTTTGTATCATTAGGGGCGCAGTATAGGTTAAATGGCAACCTAAATAGTAGAACATTAATTAGTAACATTACATTTTTGTCATAAAAAACTTAATGTAAGTCGTTTACAAATTTTAAGGTCTTCTACCACTGATTTTGATATTACCATAACATGTATGTTTTGGAGTTTCTGAGTAAAAATGAAAGAAAGATTTTTACAAAATGTTTGTTTCTGTCAATATCGTTGGAAAATTTGAATTGTTTTTGTATTTTGAGAGTTTAAGGCTTTAACCGCCATCTTGAATTTAATGTTTACAAGAACAATATGATCGCATTTTAAAAATTAGTACAATAATTATGGTTATTTGTTTTTTCATTTAGTTGATATAAACCCTAGGTTTAACAACATGATACTAATTCCAACAATTCCGGAGATGGTTTGGAAGGAAAAATCTGTTTTTCGAGCATGTCCTCGAGAAATATGCATGTAGACCTAGTTAGAAGCGAGTTTGACATCTGAGAGATTTCAGAATGGTGCTGCTGTAGAATTTCTGTTCAATCGTGTCTAACTGTAATGAAAGTATTTAAATATATATTTCATGGAAGTAAGTCCAAGATGGAATTTTTAGATATTGCCTGTACTTCCCATTCAGAATATTTGAGATTTCTGTATTGAAGGCGTAAGTGATAACACATTAATTTTAATTTAACCCGTGTCAGTTGTCTTAGGCATCACATTTAAGGAAATAGAAAAACGTTTTATGTAAATTTTATTTTCCCGTTGACTTTTTGAATTTCTAGGTGGTTAAAGTTTCAAAAATTGTAATTTTTACTTCATCGTCAATATATTGAATTTCTATTTTACTATATTTCACCTATGATAATTGTGTAAATAAATAAAAAACAATTAACTCAAGAAAAAAATCGGAAATTGCTACTTAAAACGGGAGTTTTAACCCAAACAAATTGGGTTGGGGATGTCAGTTTTACAAAATTTTCTTCTTTTAGATTCAAATTTTAAAATTTGTAATGTATAACAGGAAATAAATGCATATTTAAAACGGCATTAAATTCGGTTTAACCTATACAGCTACAAATTTGTACAATATTTCGAAATCAATATATTTTTTTTAAATTTTACGTTACGTTTCACAAGTTTAAGTGTAAATTACAATTTCCTGAAGGCGGGAAAATAATTAAGTGAACTTACTTTAACATGCAACTTTTTTATACAATCATAAAATATTGTTGTAACCCTCAAAAAGTTTCCAATCACTTAGTTTACCTTTTCCCTTATAAATTTACATTCGTAAATACTAAAATAAATTATTGTGATACTCATAATAATAACATACACATATTACAGGTTGATTCAAAGTTAAGTAGTAAATTTTAGGATATTTTTGTTGGGCAAAATAAAGAAACATATGTCTGAAATCTCTTTGTTGTGTTTCTTGAAAACAATTACATCATCGAAAATTAATGAGGATTTCTTATTCGCATTTCGTACGTAAACTTTTACCAGTATGCCATAAACTAAGTCTTTGTTTTGTACATTTTCGAAATGGCTACAGTTTTAATTTTGAATGCCAAAAATCTGGAAACTATTACTTTCTACAAAACAACATATTTTACTTTTTTTAAGTAGTTTAATTAAAAGATAACTGAAATGACTTAATTTTTTGGTGATTGATTTACAAGAAGTTTATGTCTGTTTTTCCTACGTGTAACATATCCTACAATAATACAAATAATAACATACTTCTAGGGGAGGAAACGTCTTTTATTTTTGAGTTGAGTAACATGTATAGGGCAATATAAATTACCCAATTACTTGTGAATTAAGTATTTACATTATAAAATGTCTGGTGTCCGCTATTATTTGACTTCAGCTGATAACGTATTGTTCCTTATTAAAAACAATAAGTTTTGAGGATCTCATTAGAAACATATCATTTTTATTAATATTATTGTTATACTGTACTCACTGAGTTTTATATTTTATTAGTTCTAAATAAACAAAGTAAACATACTTTTCAATTTATTAAAAAATTAATAAATTTTTGTGTTAATTCCTATTTAATGGTCATAGGAAACAGTATACTTTGAAGAAAGTTGCAATATTTCAACACGGTATACTTAGTGTTTTATTTATTGCAGTCGGGTAAAAAGTGTGCAAAAAAAAGTTAAAATAAATTTTGCAATAGTTGTAATTTTATTTTAAGATGTTTAAGAAAACAAAAATCCATATTGTTTGGTATAATGTTACACAAATTTTAACAATAACATTTTAAAAGGGAAAATAAATTATACAACAGTTGTAATTTTATTTTAAGATGTTTAAGAAAACAAAAACCCATATTGATTGGTATAATGGTTAGACAATCACATTTTAAAAGGGAAAATAAAGTTCCAGATTATATGATACTATATTATTCCAAGAATTTATTGAAAGAAAAAAACATCCATTATGCACGAGTGAAATGAAGATATAATAATTGATTAAAATTGTTTTTATCGATACCTCGGCTATCTATAGTTTACAATAAAAAAAAAAATCTCCTTTTTTTCGTTGAAAAAGCAAAAATATTGTCTCTCTTTTTTTTAAATTTTTCAAGATATTTTGAAAATATACAAACTGAAAGTCTAAATTTTTGTTACGTAGGTAAAAAATGTGTATATAAATTTGAAATCAAAATCTCCTTCATTTCTGTAGTTATACTGTTTGTTTATTAATATACAGATTGACAGACATGGATACTGTTTTCTTTTCTTTTTACATGTAAGAGAGTTGGCTTTATAGTTTTGACTTACTCTGCATTGGCCATAAAGTAAAATGAAAACAAAATTAACTTACAGTGATACATCCAAGAACAGATATGATAAGACAAAGGACCTTCGTTCTATTCATTTCAATATGTGAATTTATAGATAACCTTCATAATGCTAAAACAATACATACTATTACCACATATAATGTTTTAAATTGCAGAAAAATATCAAAAACTAAAATTTGTGCGTATTCTAAAGCGGTTTGTGTATAGTTGGTTATTAACTGTAAAAGTAAATAATTATATTTTGTTTTTATTAAGTTTGTTTTTCCACAATCAGTAGAAACCAACGAACACAATCTTTATATCCTTCATAAATTATGTTAGTAATTATTTCACTGACGTTCACTACACTATCTCACAAACAACTGATGACGGATTAAGCCTACTTTAAATAATATCTTAATGTTCAATCCAACAATCTGATAAGATGCTTTATTATCTATGAAGAAATTGCTTGCTTATGCAGCTGTTATGATAGGCCGTGAATTTATTTTGTGTATTGGTTTGTTTGCCTGGCATTAATATGTAGAGATAGCCATTTGTACAAATTGAGCTCAGGATCATATAGCCTAGATTCTGGGTAAAAATAAAAGATCGAAAACACGTTTTAAACGGCTGATATTTTAAAATTATGTAGGTTTTTAGTAACAATTATATTGATGGAATATTAAAAGTTGAATTTGATTTAAGTTAAAATAAATATAAATTCTGTGTATTAGTTCGTAAGACTGAAGTCGTTCTTGCAGTTAGCCAAGCTACATCAGAATGATCTATTGTAAGCTTATGTAGAATCTAGAAAAGATGAAATAACCGAAAAACCGTATCACACAGTCGCCATTTAAAATTATATTTAATTAATAGGAAAAAGTCAAGCTATTGAGTTATCCACAATTTGCTTGTTTTATTTCCCTAGGGTAAAAATTAACTGAAATTGGGATTTTTTAATAACCTTAATTTTCCATAGCCTACTTTTCACAGTTTCTCGCCAATTTCAGGAACAGTACCAACCTAATTAAAAATTACCAAGATATAATTTTTGTAGAGCATAAACTTGGATATTATTTTTTATTTATCGTTTTATCAAATTCCCTGTTTATAACGGGTCGAAATTTAAAACTTTAATTGAAAATTGCTGGGTGGGGTTGCGAGGTCTGTATCAGAATTTATAGCGCTAGAGAAAATTTAAGTTTGTTACATTACAAAGGTTTGAAAGAAATTTTGGTTTAATTTTTTTAAATTTTCCCGCTGATAAAACGGAAACTAATTTATCGTCAATCGAAAATTGTTATTACATAATTTTGTTAGAAAATTAAATTACAATTGATTTTTTTAAATTTTTGTATATTGAAAAATAACGAAGCCAATGGCGTTTTAGAATTTAAAAATTTAATGAAAAATCACAATTAGTCTTGATAATTCAAAATTCGTATTTTTCTTTAATTAACGTACATCAGACTCTCCATGTTATCACAACAATTGTTTTTTTAATAATGCGCATTTTGGTTAATATTTATCGTAGATAGATATAAAAAAGTTAAAAAACATTTGTCGATAATAATTATACTTTCTATAAAGTTTTGAAATTTTGTTATGAAATGATTTTTACAGAGTTAATGGGAAAAATAAGAAATTTCCCCCATGGAGAAGAGGGATGGATTGGAATGTGATTTGAGGGAATGGATCTCAAGGTTTTATTAAAGATTATGGTCCTGCAAACTTTATGCAAAATGTTCGTCTGTACGGGTATATAAATATTTTTAAAAACGTGTATTTCCCATAGTGTAATAATATTCAAGTTTTACAAATTCATTCCTCCTAAATTTAAAGAGCTAGAAGATGCCTCATTTTAAAGAGCTTGAATCCATGTGTCAAACAAAAATAAAAATATATCCACGAATTTCAAAGAAAATCTATCAATATTTATTAAAATTTATATTTGACTATTTTATAATGCATAGCTTGTAAATTATTTGAACAGCTGATTACAACTTAATAAATTTAAATCTGACTTTACGTACATTTTTGATCAAAATGGATACCGCAACATTTCTGTAAAGTGCTAAGTAGGTAACTAATTGAATACATATAATATATTATATATGTTGAGTGAAATCTTTCATTATGTCAATATTCAATTTAAATAACCTAATGACTTATATTGAATCAAATATTCAGAATAATTATAAACGGAAAAAGTAGGCCAAGAATGAATGCTTAACTAATGAAGTTAGGCTTAAGTGTCAACACGTTTTTTTTTATTGAATCGGAACAGCTGTTTCTCTCATCATTGTGGGGTTGTGTGTTTTTTCGCACATTAAAAAAAAATTAATTAGGAAATATCACTATGAAGAAGGTTAATAATTGGTACATGTCAAATTACTTGGAGCGGAGTATTTGACAACTAACTACCGAATTTAGATTGAGGCACTAAATTAATATTGACCCTTAGAGGCTTCACTATACTAAGCACGATGCGTGGCAATCCTGAGGGTGCCTAGCTGGATCTACATCTTTTTTTTTTATGGAGTCTTGGGTCAGATCCCTCTCTTTCATCTTTCTTATAAGGTCTCACTTAACCAAATTTTGTCAATTTCCGACCCTGGTACTATTAGAGTATTCCAACTCTAATACTCTTATTTATGTTTTATTTATGATTTTTATTTTATGTTCTTTTTTTACAAGGCGACGATGACCGAGAGGTTTTTCGTTTTCAAACAACAAGAGACAAAAATTATACTTGGCTGGTGGGGGATAATTACACCTTAAATCAGTTTTTGAAGGTTTAATATTTTTGTAGTGATTTGTTTTAGTAAGAAGAAAGGTTTCTATACAGCATTTATAAAAAAACGTATTAATTTCATAGCTGTGGCAAGACCTTAATATTCAACTATGACCTTGCTCAAAATTTTAAATTTACTTTTTTAGATAAAGTTGTTAATTGGACCCCCCCCCCCCCATTATGATCTGCAGTTAATATCAAAGATAAAGCTCGCCAACAATTATTTTTTCCACCTTTTATTTATTGAAATTGCCTCAATTCAAAACATTTACTAAACGCACATGCGATTGATTCAACGATAAAATGAGATATTAAATCTGTTCAACTTGTTTCGTCTGTAGATTTTATTAACATCAAAGAAGAAGACGAGAAACTATATTTTTGTGATTTTCACGCCTATTCTCCATTACGTGGAACAGATTTTGATGATATTTATTTTATGATTGCCTTTGCTGTAGCTTTTCCAAGATACCAAAAGTTTTCAATTGTTATGGCTGTCGAAAGTTCACAAACACCAGGTAGCTAAACGTGTCCTCCTCCTCCTCCTCCTCCATCTTATATTTTCTCACAATTTTCGTTATCGATTTGGAACTAAATTAAGTTTATTCCTAACTCTATGTACTAAGTTTATAATGTTTAAATTTATTAGCCGCCATCTTAGGTTTTAGTCAATTGTTTAAATACATAGTCACGTGACGCGTGATTATTATTTTCAACACTGAGTTCAGTGGCACAATCGATCTTTTGATATCCTTCTCCCATCTCTAGATATTCACGAAAAACTGCAAGAAATTTGACTACTTTAAACTTCCAAGGGGACATTTAACTATTTGTGGTACATGGTACTACGTATGATTTCTATATTCATCTTAATTGTTAAACTTGTTTGAAATTACGTACTTCTATTTATTTACAGTTTGAAGTTGTTAATTTAGATTTTTCTGTTTTTTATAGACGAAAAACCGGCCATTATCGTTTTAGAAAAAAAGAAGAAAAGGGGGTAAAATAAAGACCCCCTAGTCCTCGAACACTCTAATAGTGTCAGGATCGGAATAGAATAAGAGGTGGTCAGCAGAGACCTGATAGGAAAGGTGAAAGTGAGGGATCTAACCTAAGATTATGGGAAAAGGGGTAGATCCAGATAGGATCTATCGGGATTGTCAAGCCCGTATTCACTATGGTGAACCCCTGAGGGGAGGGGGGTTTCGAAATAGGTTCACCATTGACATGAACATGCACTATCGTATGTGGCAAATAGTTTAAAATTTATTTTTAATAAATTTATTATTAATATATTAAAATATATTTTTTGTGAATATATGAATATATATCAAACAACCCGATTATGCCACTGAAACCAGTTTAAAAAATAATGTTCATTAATGTGTCACAAGGCCATGTTATCATTTTTTTTAGTTGACTCAAATCTAAAATTAGGGTACCCAATTTTAAACATAACGAAGGGATTTGGAATAAACTACATTTGGTACCAAATCGATGTACGGGGGAGGGAGAGACCTTTAGCCAACAACTGCTTTTAACGTAGTGGATTGGTATATTAATTTCAACCACGTACGAAATCTAGATTTAACTTGTTTTTCAAATAAAGACGACCTTGTTATCGACGATATCAATTTATGGAGTTTAATTTGGAACAAATTATTTTTAAAATCGATTTATTAACGATATATATCTGTCATCTAAATTCGATAGTCGAAAATATTTTTGTTCTATTTTCATTAACATTAAAATAGCTACTAAAGATATGCAAGTGGGTAATGGGAATGGAATTTATAGCCATATAAATTTGTGTTGCTAATTTTTCTTTATAAATAGAGAAATATTTTAAAACATTTTCAAGACATTACCCTTTTACATTTCAATTTACATAAGTACGTTTCACTTGGGATATTAACCATTTTATAGCTTTGACCTTTAAACAGCCTATTGGTTATATAGGTTAACGGAGGAGTGGAGTTGGCATAAGGGATGTTTTCAAGTTTTGGCTGCGTTCCATGAGGCCAAGGTTGTAAGATGACCTACTTTTGGTAACGATAGCAACCACGCATCCCACTCTTTCCTAGCCTAGCTTTGCACGTGGCGACATTGGGGTGCGAGTATTGTATTATTTTCAAGGTTTTTAGTTTTCTGTAGTCAACCAATTCTAAAACTTTCTCCATTATGGAAATCTTACATCATAATATTTTAACTAAAAAAAATACCAATCAATTTAAAGAAATTTATCATGTACAATTCCTTTAATATCCGTAGATTTCAACCTTTTAAATATCGACAATTTCTAAAGACATCTACACAGTACAGTAGAATCTATCAAAGCTCTTCCTTACAATCTACGATGATTGAAATCACGTAATTTGTCATAATTCACTGAACAAGATATAATGTCTTAATTCAGAATTAAAAGAGTTAACATAAAAATCAATACATTTTCATGTGACAGAATCTTTCCTTTTATTTAATTTACTAAACATAAGTACTTTTAGTGAGCAAATACGGTATAGAAAAGAAATTCTATTTTTGACCTCTGTATTATTATTTTTCCTCCTATGATCAAAGGCTCTTGGAGGCTTAATATAGTGAGGCTTGGCAATCTCGAAGGACTCTAGGTTGAAACTTTCTTCATGTCATCTTGGGTTAGATCTCTCTTTATCTTTCTTATTAGATATTTCTTGTTTTCTTCCGATCCTGAAGCTATTATAGTATTCGAGTGGTAGGGGGTCTTTACTTTATGCTCTTTTCTTCCATTTTTCATAACGCAATAATGGCCGAGATTTTTTTCGTCTCATTTAAATAAAATTAAGAAACCCATTATCGAGGTAATAACGAAATAGGTTGTTCGATATATCGTTCGACGGTTGTGGGTGTTGTTGAACTTGTCATTCCTGTTGCTGGTTGTTTGTAGTCGTTACTTGTTATCGTCAACGTGTTCTCTTTCTTTTTGCAGCTTCTTTGTGGTCATTGTTTGTTAGTATTGTAGTCGTCGTCGTCGTCGTCGTCGTCGTTGTTGTCGTTGTCGACGATGACGGCATTTTAAAAAAAATTTTCTTATTGTTTTTTTTATGATTGTCGTTCTTGTTTTTGTTTTTTAGTAATGGTTTGTTATTGTCATCGTTATTATCGTTGTCATCGTTGTTCTGGCACGTCTTATTCATTTTTCATGGTATTTGTTTGTTACTCTCCTTATTGTATTGTATTGTGTTTTTTCGTGGTTTTTGTTACTATCGTCATCGTATTGTTGTAGTTGTCATAAGATCCTGTTGTTGCTTTGTAGTAATGAATGTTTGTCATTATCTTCGTCTTCGTTGTTGCGTTCTTCTTTTAGCTTTTTTGTGATCAATGGTTCTAGGTAATTGTTGTTGTTTTGGGTGTAGTTGTTAACCATCTTGTTGTTGGGGCTGTTTATTATTGGCGTCGTTATTGACAATCAAAATCTAGGTTTTCAAAGTCTTTCGTGTCAAAACCCACTGACTGATCATGAAATCTCTGGATCCAAGAAGCCTAGAGCTATGAATTATTTTACATGGTTTGAGGTAGGTCTGTAGATGCGTACTAAGAAAGAGTTTTGAAAATGTTCCACTCCAAGGAAGTTTCTTTCCCCTAAAACGAGAATTACATCTTTGTTATTTATGGGTCGATTATGATCAAAATTGGTGTGTTGCTGTATTTAGGTGTTTATTTCCATACCACCACCATTAGTGGTGTGCTAAATCTTGAATCTGAAATACACGCGTGCAAAGCTGGTGGTAACAGCTAGTACACTCGTATATATACAATCTTTTGGAATACCGAAAAAACAAACGGATATTTTCAAAACAGTGACAATTTTAATTAATGGTTTGCCTATTTATTTATTTAGTACTTATTTATAGTTATTTAGTTTTGTTCTACACAAAAATATTGCGTGTGTGACCTAGGGCTCTTTTGGGGGGACATTAGTGGTAACAAAAAAATTTAAAATAACAAGAATGAAATTTTATTTTATAAGTTCTATTTAAAACAAAATACTGCCTAATAGGCCTAATAAAAAAATATTCAATCTGTGACAGACACCGTTGAAGTTAGTACATTAAAAAAAAATCGTTGATCGCTATTTCTGATTGAGGCTTAGATCGGAAATATTTTTAATCAATTAGTTGTTTTTTAATGAAGATTTAATATCATTTGTCACTTGCCCCTTCTCCTTTTCTGTTGATCACTTTGAGTTTCTCCCCTCCTTTCCTAAAACATCTGTGTCTAAAGTATATCAAATTATCAGAACGAATATCTAATTTAAATGTTAGTATTGTGAACCTAAGTGTAACTACAGTCATTATAATCAGGACTCAGATAAGAATCAATTGCATAAGACCTGACTGAAGTTATTTATTACTCTACTCAAATTACATTTCCTTACACCATGACGTTATTACTTTTCTTTATTATTATTCTCAAATTACGTTTTCTTACACCATGACGTCATTACCTAACTCCGTAGACATTTCCACTCCAGTACAACACGCCACTGTGTTTAATCGAGCTAATTAACATTTTTATGTCCAGTATTAATTAGAAGTAAGACTTCTTAATTAAGTCACTGCTCATTAACTGGAATGTTTATTGTTTCTGGGTTCTGTTGATTATTATCAAGTTATCTCGGTGAAGTCTAATAACGTTGGACGGTGTTATATAACTTTGAACATTTCAACAAAGAGTTTTGTTCGATAAAGTAACTCAATTTGTTGCAACTCGAAACAGGTTTGAGACTTGAAAAACATGATCTTTACAAACTTTTCTTCTTGTATAGTTCTGTATTACTGTAAGTCTATCTGTCTTCTCTAGCTTCGTGATAAACTGCTTTTTATATGATACTGAAGATGGTATGTAAGTGAAACGCGTTATGAATCAGTTATATGTCGAAGATTGGGTAAACAGATTCATTAAGTCTACTGAAAAAACACCTATAGAAACATGATTTAGTTTTGTAAAGATTTGTTGAAACACGTGAAATTGAAGTAAAGGTTTGTTGGAATTTGAAATTTTCTAAAATTTGTAAATTACTAATCTTACGTTGGAATTTGTTCAATATATCAATTTGAACGAAGTTTTTATAAGTCTCTGAAATCAAAAAAATTTTTTTGTTTATTTAAAGTAAAAAGTTTATTTAGTATTTAAGTCTTATCTTTATGACGCGTTGAATTTTTTTATAAAACGAATTGTCTGTTTACAACAGAATTTACTGAACTCTAATTGAGCAATGTCTCAACAAAATAAACTGCTGATAGAACACTGAAAGATAGCGTGGGATATTAAAAACTAACAGACTCCCCCTCTAGTTTAATTCTTCTCGAGATGACGTCCGTAGATGGCAAAGTAATTTTTTAAACGAAGAATAATTTTGCACCCCCTCCCTCTTTCCAAACAAAAAGAATCAAGAAAGAAAATTGGAATTAATTTTGCAGTCAACCCCATTGTTTTACCACAAACATAAGAAGACAATCAACTAAAGCTTTAATAGGAGATAGGAAATGGATATTTTAGACTTATAAAACAGGTACTATTTTCCCCTCGTTTGTTATTGCCTTTAAATGTTCAAAGTATTTATCTTTTTCACAAAAAATAAGTAAATATAAACTCCTTTATCATTTATTCATCTATAATTTTATACTTTTCAAAATAAGTCATTGTTGCCATATAACGTTTGATCGTTTTCTATTAAACATTAATTGGTATTTTAGATTTACTAAATAAATCACCTCAACAAGAAATGTTGCAGATAGTGTGTAAGCTGTCTGGGAAGAAGGTATTTATTTGGTGAGAAATGAATTGTGTTCGGCTGTTGAAACAGTTCCTCTTTCGTTAGGATTCTGATCTTCTAAAAGTTCAAGGTTACACATTTTAAACACCTTTTTTTTTTTTTATTATCTACAATCTATAGCATTCCCTGTAAACGGATCTACATTTCAAAAGTCATTGCTTGCCAAATATGGATGACTAAAAGAAGCACTTAAATCAATAATGGAAGAATAGTGTGTAGGCAGTCTGGGAAAAAGTAATTTGGTGAGAACCAAGCTGTGCGTGTGCTGAAACAGTTCCTCTGCTCGTTGTGCAATCAAGTCCTCTAATATCTTTACTTTCAAAGTTATACACTCTAAACGGCTGTTTTCTGACGTTTCCAATTTCTCAGATAACACAGCAAATGAATTTACTTCTAGCAATCATTGCACGTCACGTATAGATTTTCTAAAAGAGGCCTTTAAAGGAATTACTGCTGAATAGGGCGTGACAGTCTGGAAAGAAGTAGTGAAAATTTAGTTGTTTGCCAGTACTGAAACAATGCATATGATCGTTGTGTAATCTGGTGTTTTAATTTTAAAGTTATATACTCTAAACATATGTTTTCTGTCGTCTCAGATTCCTCAATATGCGAAGTATATATAACAGGTATTTAATAGAAGAATATGATCTGAGCAGTCTAGAAAAACGTTATTTGTTAAGAACCCAGTTGTGTGCTAGTAAGAAACACAGTTTCTTTATTCGTTGTGCAGTCGGTCTTTTAATCCTTGAACTTTCAAGGTTTAGACATTCCAAACTGTTGTTTTTGTCAGTTTTAACATTCGGGATCACTATGCAAAAGTATATAAAAGTAATCACTATTAAAAGCAGCCATTGCTCACTAAATATGAAAAAAGAAAAAGGGAAAGTTATAAAAACTATGGAGGAATAGCGAGTAACTCGTCTGAAAAAATAATTTGGAGAAAACGTAGCTGTGTGCTAATTTTTATCTAGTTCCTCTACAATATAGTCTTCTATTGTTTGAACTCAAGGACATATACTCGAAACACCTGTTTTCTAGCACCTCCACTTTGTATGTTAAATGTCATACTTGGTGTGGGTTTAAAAAATATACAATAAACCGAATTCGAGATTGACTGTTTGTCAATCTAATAAACACTATTTACACGAATGAACCTATATTGACAGATTTTATAATATGTAGACGCAGGTACTTATTATTAGGGCTAAATGTATCAGGTTATTTAAATCCTATTTTGTTTATTTAGACTGCCTATAATAAGAAATAGATATAGAAAACTCAAAATTTATCTAACAATTTTGATTAAATATCTTTTAAAGTAATTGAGAGCAAAATATTACGTTTACAACATCTAAATTGAATCGTGGACGTCTCATATGATATGATACAGACTTTATTGGTACTATTTCCTCTGCTGTTTTTAATCAACTTTGGTTTTAAGTTAATGTTAATGAATTAAAGTAATAATGATTGCTGCTTTTGTACCAAGGAAATTCTCACAGTGTTGTCTCACAATCTTAAGAAAAGCTGTTGTCCTTTATGTGAGTTTTAGGAAACTGTGGCAATCCACATAATGAAGTGGCATACTTGATAGAAGGAAATAAGTCCGAACTATGTCGCAAACCAAATCTAATGCAAATTTCTTTTTCCCTTGTTGTTCAATGGCGAAAATGTCTCGGTTATCACCGCCTTGTGAACATAAAATAAAAACTCATCGAGTTGGAGTACTGTAATAGCAACAGGGTCGGAAAATAACAAGAATTGGTCAAGACAAACCTGATTAGAGGTGACAGAGGCCGATCTAACCAGACTACGGGGAAAAGGTGTGTATCAAACTAGGTTCTTCGCGATTGCCAGCATTCATTATAGTTAGCTCCTAAAGGATAATGCAAAGTTCCATCCCTGGCAATCGTGTTCACTTCAGAGACGGGTGAACTAGAAGATGGTAACTAGAGAACCGGAGATTTACCCTCTTGAAATACTGAAATCTCTAAACAACTTAACTATCTACAACATCAGTATACGAAAGCAAACTTTTGGAGAATGAGCTTGGATTGGACATTTCCTAATTGAAAAATATATTTTCATAGTAGACCATACTGATACTCCAATTTTTAAGATGTGTAGTAAAGTGGAGGACTCTATTTAGTGCTGGTGTGGAAGCGATGTTGGTGTGTGAGCAATTATGATTAGGATGGAGGACTTGAAGTAAAGAAGCCCACATTAGTAGTTTCGTTGACAAGTCCATTACTCCAGCGAGACACCGAGATTTCGGCATCTCGGTTGGAAGCTTGTGAACTAGAAGGTCCAAGTCTAATATACCAAATCAACATATAACGAAAAAACCGATTTAAGTTGTAAATGGTGAAAAAAATATGTCAAACTTGTCATCTTCATTAAAACATATATTCTACTTTTCAATTACATACTAAAAAATTATTTTGGTGTTAGAATAATTTTTATATTAGGTTTTTGATGGTATTCAACATTTTAAACTATATCAGCGATGATGACGGCTTGTCCTACATTTTTGTCAGTTTGTCTTAGTGACAGTTCGATAGACTCAAAATTTAAAAGTTAAATGCTGAATTTTTATAACTAAGTCAATATAGAGGAAAGTGTAGAGACGAAAAGGCAGATATACTCCTCAATTAAAAAATAATAATAATAATGTACAATGGGTCTGTTTTCACGAAATTCGTAATATTTATGTATTTTCTAGCGTTGACTCACGAATATGTTATCGATTTTTACATGGTCCCTCTAATTCCCCTAAAATGTAAAATAAGCCTTATTGACCCGACAAATTTACGTCTCACGAGATTTTGAATTCGAATTTAAAATTTGTGTTTATGTGCAGTGGAACAGTTGAAAATATGTTTTAAACCATGAGTTTGTTTTATAGTGAAAAGTTTTAAACTATACTAGTCCTTTGTTAGATAAAGAAGACGTAAACGTAAAGAAATATGTTTATAACCCCTAGTAGTTTTATTTTCCTCATCAATTGTGAATAAAGTTGTAAGGGTGCCGTGTTCAAAGCAATATGTATTTATGAGATGTCGCGTCTAAACTGGTGTCATTCAACCTTTCCTACCGTCGTTCAAGATATTAAGGGATGGGGTTGTAATCCTGACAGTTTGATATGTCATTTACCTCCAAATTGTGGTTTAAATATATCTTGAGACATTTTACACTGACGTTTTAGTTTACTGCATAATATTCAAGCTAATAAATTTGATATATCGAGTTCATAACAAACGTTCTATATCTGATTATTAAAGCTATTTTATTCTGATTTAAAAAAGGTTTCCAGTTCTATAATTTTGGATTTACAGCTATTGCTACCTCCATGATGAAAGCTAGACCCGATATTATATAATTTGCACTGATCACGTTTTGAGAAACTCGTTTAAATTTATGTATTGTATGCGATGCCTTCATTGTCTGTTGCATTTTGGTACAAACACTGGTTTTTAAAAATTAATACGTCACAAAAATATTAAATTTAATTTTAGACGAATTTTGCAGATTTTATTCTTTAGCGACCACAATTTTAGAATTTCAACAAGTTTAGTAAGATCGTTGTTTATTATGTGTATAGATTATTTGGACATTTGCCATCATTTGTAGACTATATATATAAAAGCTAGTATACGACGTTTTGAGAGTACGTATCAACTCTCGTTATTAAGTGAAAAAAACCTAGTACGTGACAAACATGAAAAGAGTCAATATAGCTTATTGTAATCTAAGAACAAACCCAGAGCTAAAACTAGGCTGTTTTAAAATATATAGACTATATATAAACGTGATGAGGAACACACGATCTTAAAAGTCAGAATAAACTATATTCCATCATTTCCAGTTCGCCAAATATTTCTGCTCACACGTCATTTGATTTTAGGTTTTAAACGATTTTTTCCCCCTCAAACTATACATTAAAATCGTTATTTTTCTCTTCTTTAAATGCAGAATGCAAAAATGATCAGTTTATGCTTCTATTCATTTTTATAGTTTTCTCAATTTTATAGAACATTATCTATAATTCATAAACTGTTTTCATAGATAATGGAAGAGAAACTGTGGAAATTGGCAACGTTTCACGATAGTACAAACACTCTAGCATTGTGTTTCGAATCATGTTTGTTTAATATTTTGCAAACAAAAATAGTTTCCAATATTTGTAGGTTATATTTTGTACCGTTGTAGGACCTCAACCGTTTGTATCTTAGACATGTAAATTGTTGCATTATTTGGTCCTTCCATATACAATCCATTGTTTTTTCTCATTAAAAAAAAAAATAGTTTCAACTTCGAGACTTCAAATTTATTTGGATCTTTTGAAACAAAGGTGAATTTAAAGAAATTTCCACCATTGTTGTTTAAAGTGGAAACACACGTAGGTCATCATCTTCTAATAAAAAAAAAGATAGAAAAAAAATAAAGACCTCTAACCCTCGAATACTCTAATAACGCCAGGGTTAGAAAAGAACTAATGTTGGTCTAGAGCTAGAGAGATCTAATTCAAGGCTATGTGAAAAAGGTGTAGATCCAGTTGTACCTCGGGATCGCTAAGTCCGTACTCATTATAGTGAGACTCAGAAGGCTAAATTTAAACAAAATAGTCATAGCTATTTAAGAAAATCAAATTTGTTATTTTAATTTATAACACAGAAAATAATGATATTTACGGAATTTACGAGTATAGTAATTTCTATTAGGCTACGTTCATTTTGTAAAAAAAAATCACTTAAATGACCACACCTCCTCTCCATTCTTTTTCTTTACTTAGCACCAACATTCGGGTTCCTGTAACTTAGGTTAGGTTGGAAAAATGTTCAGTCGAATCCATTTACTATTGTGTTTACATGTGTGAAATAAACAGTGTATATTTTTGTTTAAAAGTGTTAGCCGCTATATGTTAATTAATATTGTTTATTTTAATCACCAGTTTTACTATTTTGCTGTAAAATTACGTGATGACTAAAAAAATCGATCGGATTTTGTGGGGAAATATCCGTTTTGAAGTCTTCTGAGGTCAATAAAGTGATTTTCAGAATTATGTCTGTCTGTCGGTCTCTTCAGAACAAACGAGATTAAATTTTGTTTGTGGACATTTTTTAACCTTATCTCGAGCATTTTTTCGTTCACTTAAAATTTGGGATTAGCTGTCAAAAGATCAAAATACAATAGGAATTTTAATTATTGGATCACACACTACTATTTTCTAAGTGAAAAAGTGTAAGAAAATAGTATATTTCATCACTAGGATCAAAAGTGAAGCTTTTCGATACGTGCTCAAGTTGAACGCCCAAGAGAATGAGCGAGGATCGAAAAGCTTCTTTTGGTCCTAGAGATGAAATATACTATTTTCTTACACTTTTTCACTTAGAAAATAGTCGTGTGTGATCCAAAAATTGAAATTCTGTTTGTATTTTGATCTTATGACAGATAATCCCAAATTTTTCGTTATATAGTATATTTTTCGTTATACTGCCAACAATATAAGAAAACAATTTCACAAAAACTAAAATGTTATAACCTATTTACCTTCAAATCGATGATAACAGTTGTTGTAACGGTTATTTACAATCGAGAGTGTCGGTTGTTTTTATAGATGTTTTACAATCGTTAAGTAATTCGTATAAACGAAGTAACAGCTGATGACCTCGACCTCAGCTGATGTTTTTAGGTCCTAGGACTAAAAAGAACAACTTTAGCATCTTAATGCATGTATTGAAAACAGCTGTTTTTGAAGCAGTATGACGAAAACATCCTCTAAATATACCCAGTTAACCAGAAAACCACAAATTTTGGTTTAAAATTTATCTGAAATACTTATAATAATATAAAATTATATGTGAATTTCCAATGTTATATTATTTTTTGAAAATAAATAATATATATAATATTTAATATAACAATGTTATGTTATTTTTATATTGAAAAGGCCAATTTTTTTAAGTTACTCACTGAAATTTTGTTTAATAATCACTCACTGAAAGAAAATTAGCATTTTTAAGGGAGTCACGTCCATCTAATGTCTGGGGGTTTAAAATGATGTACGAATATCTCCTTTTTTTAAAAAAACAATATTTGTTTTTACTCATATTATCACAGACATATTTGTAATATATATTTTTCGTTATTAATGACAAAGTCGAATTTTAGTATTTTTTCAAGTCTTCAGTTGTTAATGTCAAGGTTTCATGTGAAATTATAATAAAATGACTAATTTGATGGAAAAGACTTTAAAAACCCAACATACTCTGCAGGACATCTACTAAATGAGTATTTTAAAACTTGATTTATTTCAATTTTTTTTTGAAATTGTATTTCTTTTATGAAAATGGTATTTAAAAATTTTACAGGAACTAAAAAGACAAAACCTTGATTGTTTACATGATTTAATACAGGAAAATCAATATTTGTATAATCAATTTTATTAAACGTATTTTTTAAACATCAACAAGTTTTTTCTAAAAAATAATTTGAAATAGATACAATCAAAAAGCTTGTGTTAAAATATTCTCTGACACAGTAATAAATATTTTTTGAAATAAAAGTTCCATCTTTATTAGATTTTGAGAAAAGTCTATTTTAGGTATACTGTAATAGATAGGGAAAAGTAATACCTTTAAGAAAGTAAGTCATTTTACAACACGTTTATTAATTTTAGTACAATAATTTATATGAATTGAAGTCGTTTAGGCATCCTATTATGTACGATAGATTGTAATACAGAGTAACATAATGTATTCTAAATTTTCCAGATGCAGTGAAAGTTATGGTGCCTCAGACGTTGGTGGATACGATGGAATGTCTAATCGGTGGTAAGTAACTTCTTTTAAACCTATTGTTGTCAAGTTATTTATGTTGTGTTGTATCTTGATTAGTGAATCATTTGTCTGTCTAACAGAAAGAACGATACAGAAGACTAATTGTATAAAACGAATTATTGCTAACTTAACTACAAAACAATTTGATTGAAAATAGTTTCCTTAGTAAGCCAGACATCGTGTCCATGCCGAAAGTCTTCAACCTTTAACACTTTCACCCGATCCACCCCATCTTTTTTGGATATTATAGCGATCCCGAACTGGCTTTTTTGAGTTTTAGGAACAGGACTAATCACATGGTCTAATATCAGAGGAGTAAGGGCGTAGATCATTCACATTAAGTGCTGTGGGTCAGGAGCGTTATAAAGTGCCCAAGTTTCAACAATCTCCATCTTTATACAAGTAACCCTTTGTCTGTCTCTTGTCAGGAATTAGGAACACAATTTAGTTAGAATAATAGTATAAGATCTTTGAGAAGTCACAAAGATAAACAATTATTGTGACAAAGCTGTAAAACTGAAGAAATAGCCTTGCAAGTGTGGTGGACGTCACGAGTAGTTTTTGGGTGGAAAGAAACCAGGTCAATCATTGAGGAGGGGACCGACTGCAGGGTTCTAGATTCTAGAAGAATAGCCCAAGACGAACTTGGAGTGAAAGAACCTCCGAGGATTTCAGACTAGACCAATGAACCATACGAAGATCTTGCAAAGGTGAGCAAACTTTACGTGTAAAAGAGACTTGTAATTGTTGGAGTCTAAGATAACGTAGAGTCACAATAGTTGGAATAATTCTGAGTTTATGATTTGATAATGATAATAGATATGTTTGTTTGAAACACTAAACAATAAATTGTATTAATGAAAGTGAATTGTATTTAAAACTCATATATATATAACTGTATGAGTAGTATATTACTCATACAGAATACAATTTATTTTAAATACAGTTCACTTTCATTAATACAACTATTATGATAGAGAGAGAGAGAGAGAGAGAGAGAGAGAGAGAGAGAGAGAGAGAGAGAGAGAGAGAGAGAGAGAGAGAGAGAGAGAGAGAGAGAGAGAGAGAGAGAGAGAGAGAGAGAGAGAGAGAGAGAGAGAGAGAGAGAGAGAGAGAGAGAGAGAGAGAGAGAGAGAGAGAGAGAGAGAGAGAGAGAGAGAGAGAGAGAGAGAGAGAGAGAGAGAGAGAGAGAGAGAGAGAGAGAGAGAGAGAGAGAGAGAGAGAGAGAGAGAGAGAGAGAGAGAGAGAGAGAGAAGAGAGAGAGAGAGAAGAGAGAGAGAGAGAAGAGAGAGAGAGAGAGAGAGAGAGAGAGTGAGAGAGAGAGAGAGAAGAGAGAGAGAGAGAGAGAGAGAGAGAGAGAGAGAGAGAGAGGATAAAAGATAATTGGTAATTATAAACAGAAACGCTGTTTTGTTTATTGCAACAAAAGAACCTAGGGGGAATCAATGCTCAATTCCTAACACTCTCAAGAACATCACAGTATTAAATTTGATTGACTTTCTTTTCTGAGGAATAATTCCTTACACGCAATACTTCTAATGGGGAAAAATAATTATCATTGATTTGATCTTGGATTTTCCTTTTCTTGTTTTTCTTTCTTACATATTACGTAGTAGAGAGAAAAATATGGTAAAAAATATCGGCAATGGAGCTTTTATAAAATATGTAATTTCTCAAATTTATTGGGTGAAATTTGAAGATTATTGACCCAAACCCCTGTCCAAAATTACAAATAAAAACATATTACGGTTCTACAATAATTAATTGGCAAAAAAAAACACAAATGAATCTTAACCGGTTCAATTCGAATGAAATAAGATTGTAAGCTAAATATTTTATTGAAGAGAGAAACTCTTTGGGGTGACGGATAGTTTGGATCGTTTTTATTTGCTTTTGTGGATGGGTGGAAAAGTATGTGCATGTTTTTCACGATTTATTCGAATTTTTTGAATACCATTCTTCATTTTAAAATTTTGATTCTGGATCATACTACAAAATTACGATTTATCACCTTTTATTACACTTTTGTTATAAAAATCTGTGTCATTTTCTATTAAGACCTCAAAAAGACCAAGACATACATCCTCTAGGTCGTCCTTCTGCTACTAAATGAGATTCTTTGGAACCATTATTACGCACATTTTCCGCATGCTCAAATCGTAGGACAAAATGAACAGTTTCGCGAATCGAATTTAATTTTTACCTAAAGCTTTCGAAGTTTTTTCGCCAAGCTTCAATAAGAGTTGGTGAAATCGCTCACTTTCGCCAGTCTGTGTTGTGCTTGATAGCCCAGAACGGAGTTCATCCTCCACGGTTCTACGGCCGTTCAAAAGTGATTTGTGCCACATAAAAACCTGAGGGACATGGCTTCATAATGCTTGTTTTAACTTGTTAAATGTTTTTGTTACATTATCTTGAAATTTGACACACAACTTGATCGCGTAACGTTGCACAAACTTAATGACAGGTAAAACTTTTTATTTGTCTCTATTATTGCGTTTCATTTTTTGATGTAAAAAAAACCGAACATTTAACTCCAGTCTGTTAAGTAGTTAAAATAGATTTGACGTAAATTTTCGTTAGAAAAAGTGAATGTAAAAGAATGGTAAACTATCAGCTGTTGAATTATTAGTCTCACAACTTATTAAAAAAGAAAAACATGCAAGATATTTTTAAATTATCCTGACATTTTATACAATGTCATAAGTTTGAGACAGAATTTGTCAGATCGAAATGCTGCAAGTGTTAGCTTTTTATTTGTCACAAAGCGTCTAAAATTTGTATAGCATTTACAAGTTTAGTATCAGTAAACATGCATTACTCTAGCAAGCTGATAAACAGCTGACCGAATTTATTTGTTTTAACCTTGATAAAACTGCCAAATCGATAATATTGGGTTTATAATTAGTATCCAAGCATTATAGTTTGCTTTAAAATTACCTAATGAACAACGATAGAGCGACAATTTCCATGATTATTCTATTCCTAGGAACATATTTGGAACATACCACATCAGGGGTATGGGCTTGGTATTCCCGAAGAGACTTAACTGGATCCATACTCCTTTTTTCATGTAGTCTTGGGTTAGATCCCTCTCTTCCTTCTTTCCTATCAAAGTCTCTCTTGATCACCTCTTGTTTTTTTGGGATCCCGACACTATTAAATTTTTCTGTTCTTATCTTCCTTTTTTTATAAGACGATGATGATTAGAGGTTTTTACGCTTTAAACGAAAAATATGACAAGAAAAAATATATATTTAGAACATGTTCAAGAGTGACAATTGAAACTTTAGGCAACTATTAAAAAATTGGAGTTTGATGCATTAAGGAATAATTTGATGGTTTACACAAGGAATGATTAGATTTTGAAACCATATTGGCTAGAATTGGGGTACAAAAATTGTTTATGTACAATGATGAAATACGGAGAATGAATGGTCCGAACGATTCAAAATGTAGACACGGAATGATTGGGTTTTTGGTATTAATAGTAGATTTGAGTTGATATTTTAGTTTTTATTAGTAAACGAAAATATTTCAAATTTCAAAACTATCAATATTTGAAAGTAAATAGAGTTAATTTCATGACAATCGGTTGATATTTATTCCTCTGTACTGTCTTGCCTCCATTTGTCATGTACTTTTTTTAAAATAACTTATTGTTGTTATGATTATTTCTGAACAAAGTTTGTTATCACAAAAATGTTTTAACCTTGAAAATTAATCAAATTTCTAATTTAATAAAACTTTTGTCGACTGCATAATGCATTACGTTTGCTATGTAAATAAAGAACCTTGCCACAGATCGCCTATGCACTAGATATTTTGTAAATTATATATGTATACTTTTTACTTGCCTTTGTAATGCAAGATGACTGTCGACAAAAGACATATTAAATTAAAAAATATTTATCATAATTGCAAATTTTGGCAACTAAGAAATTTTACAAGAATGGGTCTTTAATCCTCCCACGTTGTAAAAAAGTAGTCTAGGTAATTGAAGGGGAGGTAGTACAGAGGAACAAATACTAATAGATGAAAAATACTTTCAAAAATAAAAGTTATAAGTAAAATGATAAAATCTAAAAACACACTAATTACAATAACTGTTAGGCCTACATAGTTAAATTTAATCTAACGCAAGTGATGGTCAACAACCCTCCCACATCAGTCCCATGTAGCCTGATAATAACAGTGTAGAGTTTTGTTTTAAGTTACTTGATTTGTATTTCACGTTCATTTAAAAGAATGAAATATTAATAAATTGTCTATTGTATAAATTTATATTAGTATTGTAGAACTGCAAATATGTACATAGATTATGTGCAGGTAGTAGGTAACATGTTGTTACTTGCTTTGTCATTTGTGGGGTGAGAGGGGTGGTAGGCCATCATTTATGTTAGATTCGATTTAAATATTTATTTTAGTTTAGAAGTCGAACCTTCTGATGATGATAAACATTTTATCGAAATATATGTAAGGGTTTTTATGGAATAAACTAAATAATAGTTACTGCAGTAGTTGTTTTTAGGTTTTGTTCCTGTTATTGCGGTTAGGTGAATTATCAATTAATATTACAAATAATATTGTTTTAGAAAATCACGACTTTATTTAAGTCTCGTTAATTATGAACACTTTTAGGATATGTAAGGAACATGTTTCGCGAATAAGTTAAACGATAAGGATTACTTTTCAACTTATGGATGTTTATAAAATCAGATTCCTGTTTTTTATTAGTAGTGAACTAGTTCAAAGTTTGTTAATATTTGGTTCTAAATTTAACGATGATAAGATACAAGTTAATTTAATTACTTGATGATAAACAGCTGATTTAACAGCTAATTTATTTGTTTTAACCTTGATAACACAGATCAATTTGAATTGATAATTGAGTGTATAAATAAGTATCCAGAAATTCCATTTGACAATATTGTGATGGTGTTAAAATTTGGATAAAGCTTTGTTGACGATTCATGACGTTTGCATCTTTAGGAGCACATTTAGAAGTTTGTAGTAACAATTTTCAACTATTCCTAATCAAATCTTATGCAAGCATTCAAGAACAGGTGTTCTTCTTCGTTCAAAATGTAAAGTGTGAAACGGAATGGTGATCCAAGTAATAATGACGCATTTTTGTCGCTGAAATGTTTTACCCTTTTAAAAAATGTAATCAAATTTGTAATATAATACGACTTTTTTGACTGCGAAGTCAGTATGGTTGCTATTTGAATAAAGAACCTAGCCACAGATAGTCTACACACTAGATTTTTAGGTGGTTTATCTATAGTTTCATTTGCCTTTGTGGCGATGGTCGAAAAAATTATTAAATTTAATACATTTTTTAAATGGAATAATCAATTTTGGCGACAAAAATATGTGTAGAGAAAGTGATTTATATAATGACAGTAAGTTGTAAAAAATAAAAGTTAAGGTGTTTGAGGCGAAGCAGTAAATACCGATAGATTAAAATAGTATATTTCATCATTAGGACCAAAAGTGAAGCTTTTCTACATAATATCAAGTTTAACTTGCTTGGAAAATGTGCGAGGATCGAAAAGCTTCTTTTGATCCTAATGATGAACTATATTTTTGGTTATACTGCAAATAATATAAGAAAACAATTTCACAAAAACTAAAATGTTATAACCTATTTACCTTCAAAAGTTTACATAAGTTGCACAAGTTTTCCAGCTGTTTAGTTGTTGTTAGTGGTAACGTAACTATAACGATGGTAACAGCTGTTTTACAACCAAGAGTATCGGTAGTTTTTATAGATTCATTACAATCGTTAATTAATTCGTATAAACGAAGTAACAGCTGATGACCTCGATCTCAGCTGATGTTTTTAGGTCCTAGGACTAAAAAGAACAAGTTTAGCATCTCAATGCATGTATTGAAAACAGCTGTTTTTGAAGCAGTATGACGAAAAAATTCTTTCGAAAAGGGAAGTGTTATTGATTTCAAAATAATATAGTTTTCCGACAATCAGATCTTCCTTTAATTTTGGATAAATATAAAAATCTTTAGGACTTTAGGAGTGATATTTATCTTTACATACTGAATATTCCCCAACTTATGGATGTCCATATAATCGTTTAAAAAATTCAGTTCAGTTTGTTTGCTATCTATATTACTGTAGATAGCAAACTAGTTCAATTAATCTTAAAATAAAAATTATTTTCAAATTTTACTAAAATGTTAAATTCTACACGTAGTTAGGCTACCATAACAAATTAAGTATAAAAGTAAATTTGATAGAACTATAAATTGTGTGCAAGGATTATGATCTATACTCATTTCAACATCCCTGGTGGTCTGTCATGGCGATTTGTTGCAACGTAATGGGAAGTAGGACATAACATAATGGAACTGAATATGCGTGATAAATGACTATCTAACCGTACTCGTTATTTTGTAAATTTGATTTGCATAAGGTTCAAGAAATATTTAAATAAATTTCTAATTATTTAATAAGACTACATGTTAAATCATTTCTTGCAAGAGAAATGACCGACAGCTACATTGTTTTTAACTTTCTTACTCACCTCTCTACAAAACCCAAATTAATATTTGTTATCATTACACAAACATTTCACAATACTATTTGTATGAAAGAAAGAAAAAACGTCTAATTTTCTTTTTTAATTAGTTTTCATAATTAGTACAGTAAATAAAAGTTGTAACAAATTAAATTCTAAAAAACTAAGGGAAGTTTCCTTAAATACTTTCTCTAAGAAGTCGATTCCCAAGTTTGCGGAAGAGTCGCTTTCTAAGAGTAGAAAGTAAAGGGGTGAAAAATAGGTTTTATACGATTGTCTTTTAAAATATGAATTTTATGGAAAAATATTAAATTTATATTTTAAATATTATATAATTTGTTTTTTATTATTGCTATTAAAACTACCCCCTCCTCATGTCCCGCATACTATTTTTGCGCGCTTTAATTGTTAATAACTGGAAAACCATACGTCGTGTCGGAAATCTTATACGTATTTTACATAATTTAATGTCCTTTATTTTTAGTCCTTATTTGTAACTGTATGACCAAGTTATGGTTGACTTAAAGAAAAACACTCCACAACCAAAAATTAAACAGATCAATAACATGAATAACTATATTATTTCATACTAACTGGTATGTTTTTTGTTATTTCGTATTTGATTAATTAAATATAGTAAAAAAAAATCGATATTTTACAATAAAATTGCATATTTTAAATATTTATTATCTTCATTATAATGAAAACTCGTTTCACAATGTTGCAGTAGAATCATTTATCTTCAAGATTCCGTAATATTTTTTGTCAACTTTTTGTTCAAGTGTAGCCTCTAATGACCCAAACAAAACCTATTGGTCACCATCTCTCTGAAAATGCGGCTTCGTAAGTTTTCGGTGGATCAAAAACAGGGGGTGCATGGTGCTGTTACGAGGGCTGATCAAAAAGTAGTGAGACAAAAATGTGATTGCACAGAAACTGTTGGTTTAATCAACAAGTTTTAGATGTTCCTTTTAAAAATAGTAACCGTGTTTTTGTATATACTTTTTCCATAGGGTTTGCCAACCCTTAAATACAAAATCCAAGCCTTGAATCGAAAGTAGTTTGCAGATCGCCTCCGCGGTTTTGAAACCTTTTGATTGTAAGAAAAACAAGAAGTCAAATTGAGCAAGCTCGTGGTTCTGAGGAGAATGGGGAACAGTAGAAATACTCTTCGAGTCTAAAAACTTTGTCCCAACATGTGGCCGTACATTGTCTTGGATTGTCTGTTTCCGCTTGATAGTGCTGCAGCATCGTACACAACACTGACTCTCCAGAAGGAATACCATGGTGGTATATGAATCCTTGATGGTCAAAGAAGATTATCATCATTAACTTTCCCACCACTCAACAACTTTGGCTTTCTTTTGGAGACTTGGAGGTATTCCATTATGAGCTCTGGTGGTTCATAATGAAACATCTCAGACTCGCCTACTGACACAATATTGTTAATCAAGCATTTTCCATGTTTTCTTACCCTGTTTTGCAGTCTATAATTCGATACGCCATTTGGTTAAGCTATAACGAGGAAGCCAAGGTCAAACAACTCGGTTCATTAAAAAATCTTTCATAAGAATAGTCCGAACACATCCGTATGAGACATTTAATATTTCATCAAAACATCGCACAGTTATACGGCGATCTTCTCGTACGAGGACAGAAGCTGAAATCTCTGTACGGGGTGTTGACGGTCGACGTACACGATGTTCATCTTCAATGAAACATTTGTGCCTTTGAAATCTACAATAAGCTTAACGTAGCTTTGGGCGCGGTCTGAATGGCCAGGGACGGGGCGGGGGTACTTTTCTAAAAACATCGGCCACTCTATTCTCTCTATCTAGACTCTAGAGTATCAGCTAGCGGTACCCACACGCTGCGAGCCGGCGAGAATGGATGTGATTTTTACGATTGTTTAAATATATCGATTGAGTAAAACAATCGGACGTTTTTCCGATAAAAGTTCCTTTTTTTAGAAGAATTAAAAAAATGTCAGTTTTACCAAGTATTTAAATTTTTTAAATTTGATTTCACCAAATGAAAGGCGAAAAAGTACATAGATTTTTTTTGAAAAATTAAGTAGTTTTACTTTACACGTACATAATAAGGCTTATTGTGGTCAAGGCTCTAAATATCAAATTCTACCATTATTTTATTTTTTTTATACTCAACCAGGGGAATACAGTCAATGTTGTAAGGACGGCTAGTAGAGCGGGTGCCGCACGCAAAGCTATGTTGGGCTTTCTGTACTTCCTCACCATAAGTTTCTTGCAATAAATTAAAAGTTTCTGTAGCTGATTTCTTCAACCAACAGCAAAATTTTATTGCAAATCTTTGTTCTAAATTGTTTCCCACGATTAATTGGAGGGGCGAATAACAGAGTTGTATTCTAACCACTACAGCTTGTTTACAGTTTGTATTATTCACTCAGTTGTAAGAAAACGATATTGTGCAATGTTGCCAGTTTCTCTGTTTGAAATTTCCCTAAAAAAATGAGTCGTGTTACTTTTTGATCGGCCCTCGTATAAAAGACGGAATTTCACAAAACCAGCTGTTCCAATTTCGTTCATAATTAGTGAAATGTGAAGATTAATGACACAAACCTGTGTGAAAAATAGCAATTAAAATATTACGGTTCGTCAATTATGGCAAAAAAACAATGAGCCTTGACTATTTAGACATTAAAAGCTCGTTACTATTTACACGTTTATGGAACAAGTGCAGCAACCTTAGCAATATTTGAATTTATACATATTTTTTCAATGGCGACATCTATGGTTCATTTTCAATCTTTGACTGTATTTTTGGTATGGATTTCAATATAAATTTGTTTTTTCTGTCAGATACGTTTCTCTATACTATATATGAGAAAATAAAAATATGTTCTTATCATCAATAAATTAGAAAAACACAACAATTCCTTTATTGCATCCTATTTGTCATCCTCCGTTTACAAAATCGTAGAAAACTCTGTGACTCCTTTATAATCAAATATCCACATTATGTCCATCTCAGTAAGATAAAGTTATGGGTTCTTAAAGGAAGAAGTTGCTGTATATATGTTATCAATTTCCCAGATTTATACTGCAACGGAATAAGATTCACGATAGAGCTCCCTGAGGGCTCGTAACGTGTCTTCAAGAAAATCCTTGAAAATAAATTCCCTTGGAGGCGTCAGAAATACGAATATCTGAAGAAAGTGTTGGAAGAAATATTATAAATACGTTTTAATGTAAAACTATAATCAAATAAACTTTGCTAACACATTGCACAAACTTTCTCACACCCCCGTTCACAATTGAAATACTGACCAAACAAAACTGTTTGTCGCTAAAAATATCAGTTCGGTAGTTGTTAAAAAATAAAAAAATATAAACCATAAAGAATTCTTTCACACAATTTATATATTTAAATAAGATCTAAACTTGTATCATAAACTCATCTAGGGCGGGCATATAAAATAATATAAGATTTTCTAATTATTTGATATCATCTACACCGGTTTGTGTCATTAATATTCAAATTTCACCAACATTTGAGGGAAATTAGTTCAGCCAGTTTAGAGAAAGTACGTCTTTTTATCGGCTCCATGGGCGATGTTTTGGTTTTACTGTTAACTCACAAACCGGTATTTTTGAAGAGTCTCTATATTTTTATTACAAAAATTTAATCAAAATCGTTAGTCGGTTTTGGATGAAAACCTTACTCTATTTTTTTAATTATATAATCTGGGAAAATAAAAATAGCTTAATAACAAGTAAACATACACTTAAAAATTTATACGTTTTGTTTCGGTATTTAGAAGCATATATTAAAAAAAAAAAAAAAATATGATCACAACCTTTGGAGCCGATTTTGCGAAAATCATAATTTTTTTGTTTATTATTTTATTACATACCTCAAATACATATTTTCATATAATTACGGTCACATATTTTCAAATCTAACTCCTAAGAACCTTTACAAGTATTATTGGAAAAGTCTCAAAATCGGCTCAACCGATTTGGATAAAATTGTTAATAAATGTGATGATTTACCCAAACTGATGTGAGAAAGTTATAAATAAATAATTGTTCGTAGGTAATTGCAGAAATACCAAAATGACCTTCACGGCAATCTGGTTAATTTTCTATTTTACAATTTAATTCACCTGTAATTTTTCTGTTCACTTCAGTTTGTTACATTGAACCAACATTAAACAAAATCTAATTAGCTATTGCAGATTTTAAAATTTTCGACCTTTACGGTCGGCGTTCACCTTATTTAAAGATAATGAGGAATAGGTTTTGACTGTGTCAGAAAGTTAGTGTATTTGACTAGTTTATTTATAATATTTATTTTTTAAAAACAAACTAAAAGTTGACTAATTAGGAAACTCTGTATTAAAGTTATGCTTATCCTTTCTATTTTTAACGCCAACCGTGGCATTTTTCCTTCCGTTTTTCACCATTCTCAAGTTTGGAAACAAAGTACATTTCATGGTTATTTTATATTAATTTTTTACTTACCCTCAAAGTAACATACATATTGTTTTTGTTATAAAATTGATATGAAGAGCACATTACTTTCCATTCCACCCTAACAGTCTTTAGCTTTTCCTCCTAATTCAATCCTTATATTTAAGTCCATCTTCACTTTATCGTAACAATTTTCGAAGGATAGAAGTCCTTAGTCATTAGCTATCCGGTCTTGCGTATATTCTATTTTGTGGTTAATACTCCTTGACCACTCTTCAACAAATTATAATGATTCCACTGGACATTTACTCCACATATAATTTAAAATAATTAGTTTGATGGATTTACCACAAAATTCTAATGATTCCATTGTACATTTACTTCACATATAATTTAAAGAATTAGTCTGATGGATTTACCTTTTAGTTAGTAAAAATAGTTCTTCATTATATCCAAATTTTCATCACATCCGTGGGATTGGAGCAGCATATTTGTATTTCTCTGATCAGTAAACCCTGCTCCTGAATATTTTACCGATTGTGGCTTCTTCCAAGTGTATGACGTGATAATTAATAATATCATAGACAAAAAGTAGCTACAAATACTACAGCAACTTTTTTTTTTCATTATCGCTAAATCATAGATTATTTAAAATGGAAGAAGAGGTCATAAAAATAAAGACACTCTTAATCCTTGAATATCCCAATAGTGTCAAGGTCGAGATAGAACAAGATTTGACAAGATTTAGGAAAGATGAAAGAGAGGGATCTAACCCTACACTACACGAATAACGGTGTAGATCTAGCTATGATGCCTTGGGATTGCCACGCCCTTATTCATTATAGGTGAGCCCCTGAGACTTTTACAGGATCTATACAATTAATAAAATAATGCTCTTGAGAAATGTTAAAAGTTAAATGTTTTGTGTTGTTTGTTTTTTGCATTTTAATTGTCATTTACTATTCATTGGGATATTATAGTGACAGTAAATATATATATATATCGACTATTGTTTTTATTTCACTTCAATTCATATAATCACAGAGCTCAAAAGATTGTAACTATTATACTCGTATAAATAATTATTTATTTGGTATTTTTGTAGTCTTACCAAACTAAAAAAAACAAGTATTTTATATATTTTTAATATTTAAAGTTGAATATCTCAAAAACTGTTAACTTTACAAAAGATTAGAAGAGAGAAAATATTTTCTTCTTTTAACGACAAATAAAATGGTATTTATTTTTTCTGTAGGCCTATGTTAAAGGATAAACGAGTTATCTATAAAAAACTGTAAATTTTAACCTCCATTTTGAACAATACAAATGTGTCTGTTTTTTCTACACATTTAAATTGTAACATAACAAAATGCGTATAGCAACTCTAAACTCAATGTCTTTATCTAGTTCCTGTAAATATTAACTTTTTTTTAATTTTTACCAATGGAACATCTGCTAAAAGTTGAATCACTTTGTATATAGACATTTTTGATAAGATGGCAACGTATAATATTTTTATTCGGTTTTGTTTTTTCCATTAGCTTATTTCATGCCAGACACAAAGTAGTGGCACAAGTGAAAAAGAATACTAACTTAAAGTGGTAGATTTAATATTATTTTCAACAATTTTGTTAATTCTCAAACCAAACGCACTATAACCTAGAATATTAGGTTAAGTTAGAGCAATTCTGGCCACCTACTAAGAAGTTCATTGACCTTTTCACTTGCCCCTTCCAGTCAGGTTATAGGCAATGTGTGTACACTGACTCACTCTAACAGCTGTTCTTTGTTGTGACCCAAGACTCAAGAGGAAGCCACTGATTTCTTGAGTATTTGCCAACCTTACAATTTATTATCTATCGATGCAAATTAAAGTTCGGGATGTGTGTTTATTTAATTTCACATTTTTCTTGTTTTATATAATTTATCATTTTAGTTCTTTATATTTACCCAGAAAGGAAGTGAATTCTTCTATGTTTGTATGTAACATCTTGTTATGTTTTTCTTATTTTATTGTATTGTATTGGGTAACCAAAAAATATACAGGTATTTGCCACAATATTTAAAAAGAAGTTGATGGGCCATCATAGTACTCTCCCTAGCCCGATTATACAATATAATACGAACAGATCCTCTAAATGTAAACGGAGCAGTACAAAACAGAGGTTTGAATTTTTTACCCTATACTTCGTATACTGGGTAAGTAACAAAAGGGGTTTACACACAGAATACCGTCTAACGATGAAGGTGACATTTCGTAACATTTTGGTGTGTTTCTTAGAGTTCTGACTAGAACATATTGTGCGTTATTCGGGCAAAAATTTACATTAAGGATTTTTTAATTAAATTTATTTGGTATCGATTTAACATAATTTGCTTAACCGCTTTTTGATGTCATACACGATAACACGAAGTGTTTTTATAAATAATAATATTTTGCGGTTGCATTGTTTTTCAAATTTATGTTTTCAGAACTTCAGAAATATCATTTCCTTTCATAATAGTCATTTTCTTCCTTTCTACATTTTTTTTATTAATTTTTTTTAATGTTTCTACATTTCTACTTTTATTGAATCAAGTTTCTACTTTATTGGATAATCGTTATTCTACATTCTAGCCATGTCTCTCAATGCTTGTGTTTTTAGTTTGAGTGTACTACAATTTTTTTTTTTTATGAATGGTTAGAGCAATAAAAATGTGGTAATCTTTATTATGTTTTTAAAATTTTTGGTTAATTTGGACATAAGTTTCAATTAAAAGTTACCCAATTTTGAGTTAAATATAAAGATTTTAAAAGCGTAAAGAGTTTACTACACTCGGAATTTATTTATCTTTAAAATGATATTCATTAACTTTGGTTTAAAGCAAAGGCGAAAAAATCTGGTTTATAATGTAATCATGTATTCGCAGAATTAGGTTATAGTTATATGGAAAAGCTTGTGCCGTCTGAGATAGTTCATGCTATGGCGATGAAATTATAGTTAGATCCTGCTGAATTTGTATTGTCTCGTTCAAAAAAAAAATTAACCAATTCATGTTATAAATCTCAAACTGAATTTCAATAATATAGGTAATTAATAAAAAAGAAGTTTAAATTTTCGGTTGCCATTTTGAATTATTAGGGAGTTTGTTTTTGGTTCATCTTTTTACAATAGATACAAAGTTTTAGTATATTTATTATTAAAAATATAAAAACATTTGCAGTTTACATAAATTAATCTTATCTAGAAAAATTTGGTGAAAAAATTAAACTCGGAACATCTTTTATTTATTCTTATTTTTTTCATAACTTAAAATTTGAGTGTAATTGCAATAATATATATTATATTCTTAAATTTCAAATATGTTATGAAAGACTTAATCTTAAAAAATCCGTTCGACAGATTTCTGTAAAATTTACTCAAAATGTGAAGATTAATGACCCAACCCAACCCAAAAATAGCAAATAAAAAACTAACTATTACAGTTTAGGGATAATTTACAAAATCAATAATGACGTCTTACGCCGAGGACGTGTTTATAACGAAGATAGTTTAAGCCCTTATTTAAATATAAATTTTTAAAAGACAGCATCCATGATTCATATTCACTATTTTAGGACTACTGAAATGACAGTTTTGATGACAGTTAGTTTTAGATTCGTTTTTATTTGATTTGAGTGGGAAAGTTTTCGTAACGTTATTGCACCATTTATTTTCCTCCTTGCAAACCATCTTCAAGGTATTGTATAAAACTATACTTACAAAACACTGGATAAAGGTTATTCGGTAAGAAAATAACTTTTAAAAATATTATTTCTGAATAAACAATTTCCAAATTTAAAAAATCAGTTAGCAAATTTCTTCTACTTCCTTTTCTATAAATAAGCAAAAAAACGAAAGAAAAAAAGAATATGTAGTTTTATTTTTAATTGACAAATAATGGCTTTTGATAACTATACGACCAAAATTAAATCTGTGTCCACATTTTATGCAATACAAACTAAAATGTCTTCGCAAATTGTAGAGAGTAATTTATCTCGCTTGACAGCCAAAAGGCTTTGAGTGGCACTTAATTTTTCTCTAGATTTCATGTTAAACTAATTCCTTCAAACCCTTTCAACATGTCTACAGTTTTAACAAGCTTATTCCCTGTCTTGTTTGCCATTGCTCTTCTTATCATGATAGGAAAAGACTTGGTTAATTCTTAGATCAAATTATTTCCTTTCTCTATTATATGAAAATTTGTTATTTTACTTATCCATAATAACTTACTTGTAGTTTGGAGTAGTTGTATATTACAAGGTGTCTCAAAAGTACTGCTCCTATCTAAATTTTAAACGAGTGATTAAAAAGGGTTTTGGAATTGATTTTTCGTTTTTTGATAACAACGAAGTTATCTCTTATGCCAAAAAGAGATTTTTTTCTCTGTTGTTGTTTAACGTCGAAATAATTGCCTCTAGGTCATCATGATTGCCAAAAAAGGACTAAAGAAACACAAAGTACAGCACTTCTCCCTAGCCCTTGAGGACTCTAAGGTGTCAGTATACGAAGTAGGAAGGGTGAGTTTGCTCACTGATCTTCACATTTCATGGCTTCAGGAAACCGGTGTGCCCTGTTGTCGTTGTTGTTGTTGTCTGTACCTAAGCTTTAAGATAGGGACATGCAATTTGGTATAGAGGATTAGCCTATAGGGCTCATGTACCTGTTGAAATTCATTTCATTGACGGTAATTTCCTATTATTTGCAGCTGTGTACACGGGTTTGTGTCATTAATCTACAAATTACCAAAATTTGAATGAAATCGGTAGATCCGTTTTTTGAGAAATTACGTTTTATAAAAAAATCACGGCCAATTTTTTTAATTGTAACACAAGGCGGGTTTTTTTAGAGAGATGGCAAGCAATATATTTTGTTTGAGTAAGTTTGTCTATATTTTAGAAAAATTATCAATATCGCTAATCAATTTTGAGAAAATCAGAATTTTATGTTATTCCAGGGAACCCAAAAAGAAAGATAGAAAAACCTGAGGAATTTGATTAAAATATTTGGGCAGTAGGCCTACAGCACTGAACAAAAGAAAGACGTGAGACAGATATAATTCCAGAAATTCGTCACTGTTATTGACCCATCACATACCTTTATGATACGTATGAGTCTCTCTCTTTTGTTTCTATAAATTATTCTAAAAGTAGTTTTTGAGTTTTTGCTTTGTTCGTAACCACAGTAGTGGCCAATAAAATAAAGAGGTATCTTTCGGAATCCTTAAAAACCGTGGAGTTATTATTGTTCCCTGAAGGATAGAATAAAACCATTAATTCTCTTATAATTTTTATAAAATAAGATATTTGCTGGTAATATTGCACTGCAATATATGAGTGGAAATTGGGAAAATGTGCCGGAACTTGTTTGAGTTATGAATTTTGAGGAAGGTATAAATCGATAATAAAGTAATAAAAGTTCAGAAAATACGAAAATGGAAAAACCAAAAAAATTTAAAATGCCAAACATGTATTTCCACTCAGTGAGTGTGGGGATCCTGAAAGTTTCTACCTTTATGCAGTATTGGGTTAGATCCCTCTCTTTCATCAGATTAAAACATTTATTTTATTTATAATTGAAACATGACTGCCTTCAGCTGTATTTTTATTTTCAAAATTACTCAGTTTGATACATTGGTTTATGTTATGAGCCTTCAAATGTCACCCAAATTTAGCGAAATCGGTTGTGTTGATTTTGAGATATTGAATCTTTACACCAGTAACCATGGTTCATTTCCCGTTTTTACCAATAACTGTCATACCGTCATTTTGGCTGAGATTACGACCAATATGGTTTGTTTTAGTTCTTAGAAGTTCCATTTTAGCAAAATCTTGAGTGATAATTCTTTTATTTTATTTTTATGACAAGTTCTCGTTTAAATTTTGAGTTTGATTAGTATTGATTTTCACCTTCTGTTTTGTTTAATATAGAACATTATTTTGATGTAGATATAAATCCATGATGTAACTTAGTCATTAAAACTGATTGTCCACATAGCTTATAAGTTTCGTGTCTACAAATCCTTCGCTTTACATCAAGAAGTGTGATAGACAATAAGCTCGTAGTGCACAGATCAAGGTTAAGTCGGACAAGAAAACTGTTTAACATGATAGTCACGTCAGTTCAATATCGGCCGTGACTTTGATCTGTGTAATAGAAGAAAGGATAGTTTTTGTTTAACTATCAGAGTTGTGTCGGGAATCTTGATTGATTGCATTGCATGATATGTGTCCAGCTTGGGTTTTACTGACGATTATTGAGGGCGGAGCATCGGTGTAACTGCTCTCTTTTTTCTCTTGCCTCCCGATTTTTTTTTTGGTTTTAATTATATGCGAATAAAACTTGTAAGCTGACATTTTTCCACTCTTAGCTCTGCTGATTAATTTTTTGAAATATTCCTATTTCGAGGCTCCTTTAAAAGACAACGCCACAGTTTATTTTCATTTGTTTTATCGATAATTTCAAAATAAACATTTTTATACCGGGTGAATAAAAAGTCAAGACCCCCCCTCTAATATTTTTCTAAGTAAATATACAGAGATATCCTTTTGGTGGTCTTGCAATCTTAGCACGAAGTTTCATTTCATGAAAATTTTGAGTGTCCCCCAAAAATGGGGGATTTTGGGGGCAACTCAAAATTTTTAAATGTAAACCCCCTTCAAGTGACACCTCATTTTGAAGTGTTTACAAAAACTTAAAGAATGGTGAAAACCAGAGTTCGCTATCTCTTCTCTCGCATAAATGGCGACTATAGTATAATAATGTATGTTGTGATCATATGTTTAGTAACAAGGGAGGAAGAAGAACTAATGGTGGGGCCGTCAAGGATGTAAAAGTTGGTTTGATGTAGCTGGATTTATGAGTTATACATAATACTATTTGAATGTTGTTTACGATGCAAATTAACACTTCAGCGAACAATTTTATTTATTTCTGCCATTAGATTTAATGAACAGCATTTTTGAGGAAATAAAAGTTCTGGCTTTACTTATGACAGGTAACAAATTTCAGTCAAATCTTTAGGTTAGTAGTCCAGTTCTGTGTCTGACATCATTCTATCATCACTACTTTTTGCACCTCGGCTACAGCCTTTGTCCCTACCATCACCTAAATCTACTCTCTCCTCCATCACCACTCTCCACCTCATTCTTTCTTTCTAGGTCCTACTAATTGTAATCCAAGTACCTTTCAGTTTATAACACTTCTAATTAGGTCCATTAGCTTTAATAGTTTAACACAAAGATTAGGTAAAGCCTAGCCTAGACCAGTGTGAAACAACCAATATACACTTAAAACAGCTGATTAGATCCATCAGCTTTAATAATTCAGACACAAAGCTAGTTTAGGCCTAATCCAGATCAATGTGTAATATTTTGAAAAGTATTATTAACTTGATTTTATCGTACAATTTGGAAACTATTCAAATCTGAATCGTTGAATAGGTTTCTATAATTTCATGTTGTTTTCACTTCCATCGTGTGGTCTTAAACACACGTGACTTTTTTGCCGTTATCTCAGAAACTACTGGGTCGATTTTTATGGACATTCTTAAGGTTATAGTGCTTAAGGAGTGGGGTTTACCATTTTCTTTCTCCTTTGGGGAAAAAATAGTTGTTACTTCATTTAAATTTCAAAATATTTCCCATAGGTTTAACATTATGCCTAATATTTGATAAAAAATAAATGTTTTCCTGAATTTTGTAAATACGTAACTGATAGCGAAAGTAGCGATCTTTTTATTTGTTCAAAATCCAGTACAAAAAAATGTTGTCTACAATGAACACTTCAGTGACAAATATAAACATATATATTTGTGTGTATGAGTGCAGGAGTGCGTGTGTAGAAAAATAAATAATTATTTTTGTTTTTATACTAACCTGTAAAAGTGTTGATTCATCTTATATATTTTCATATAGATATGTATAAAAAAATCTCAAAAACTATAATTGCCTTGTGCTAATTTCAATTCCCATTATAATATGTAGCCTATTAGATAATATGCTAATTTATCAATTCATATTGAACCTGAAATATTCGCTTGCGAAGCTGCGGGTAACAGCTAGTATTCATATAAAATCAGGGAACATTTTATTGACCTTTTATTTATTAAAATGATAATGATAGCTGTTTCTATGTAATACTTTGGGTAGAATACACAAACTGCAAGCTGAAAACTCATTCAATTAGCATGACGCGACCTTGATTTTTTATAACTTTTTATTTTATTTTTACCCACGAACTGAAGAAAATACAAAAGTTTTCTAAAGTATTACTTTTTTTTCGAAACAAGAATGAAGATGGTGTCTTAGTCATAGAAAGTTAACCTTCTATTTAGCGGCCACCTATCATCAGTTTGGGACCGATGCCCCTTCATCTAGTTCTGGAAGGGGTTTCCCTGGAACTGAGGGGGTCAAAGCAAATTTAGGAATCTACAAATTAAAGGAAAGAAAGAATTAGAAAACAAGAAAAGGTTATAAAACAAATTACTAATATATATATATATATATATATATATATATATATATATATATATATATATATATATAGAAAGATAAGCAATAAAACAGTACTTTAGATAAAGCGGTAGGCTATACTGGTTAAACCAGTATGGAATATACTGTAAGTAACGTCTAAGGAACATATAGTAAAACATATTACCAAGTTAGCTACTATTTGACGCCATTTTGAATTTAATCAAAATCGAAAATACGAATTTAATCAAAATGTTTGTTTCAAAGAAGAACTCGGTTATATAATGTGTACTTTGAATTCCAATATGACGAAATAAAGTATACTAATTTTAACCTAAAAAGAATGAGTTTTTTCTCTCTATACTACACAATTGTAGAATTTTTTTAGTTGGAGAAATAGCTAGTAAATTATTCTCTGCGGCCCTGCCAATGAGAGATACGTCCAAAATTTTAGTAGTTATACCCTACCCCACCCTCATCAATTATGGAGGACATTTATGTGATTGTTGATCAGATAAAGTATTTACTGTTGATAATTGTGTTTTATTTCATTTAGTAGGCCTAATCGAAGTTTTCACAAGTGTTACAATTTTCAAATGAATATCATTTTGCATTTAATGACAAATATAATTATATTTCGTAACTTATATATGTTCAAGGCACACGGTTTAAATTTTATAATTAAAGATCCATGATTTTTTTTATTACAGTCGACTCTTGCTAACTCGAACCTCGATAACTCGAAATCTTCGATATCTTGAATTATTTTCAATCCCCTTGGAAAAACCTGTCTAAGTCGAAAAAATAAAAATACATAACTCGAAATAATTTTACGGTTATATTTTACCTCTATAAGTCGAAGAGACACAAAAATTACCTCTATAACTCGAAGTTCAGTAGATAAGTCGAATTCAATTTGCACTTTACCTCCACAAGTCGAAGTTTACCTCTATATCTCGAGGAAGAGGAGCCGGCAGAAATTACACCTAAAGAAGCCAAAGCTGCAGTACGTACTTTACGTATGTTTTTAGAAAAAACCAGTGATGCACCAGACAGTGTGTTTACTTCGATTGTTTCAATCGAAAATATGATTGACAAACGTGCTGCCAACAGTCTTAATCAGAAGAAGATTACGAACTTTTTTAATCAGTGAAATTAATATAAGGACTGTACTGTTTATCGTGTATGTACACGTATTTTATTATGTATACTCTAAATACACCTATAGATTGATAGAGTAATATTGATACAGTTAAAAGCTTAGTTTTTAGAGGGAATAAAGTACAGTACAGTACACTATTCTTTACCTCTGTAACTCGAATTTTTATTTGGTTTACCTCTATATCTCGTTACCTCTGTAAGTCGAATTTAGTCAAGATTGACCTCTATATCTCGAACTATGCCTAAGTCGAACTACACGTAACTCGAAGAAAAATTGTAGTCCCATGAATTTCGAGTTAGCGAGAGTCGACTGTATAACAGTCAAATGTTGGAATTGATAGTTATTGAATAATAATATGCACATTCAGATTATATATAGTTGGATAAATATGTTTTGGATAAATATGGTAAAAAATAACTTACTGTAAATTGTAGCCATTGTGAAAAGGTTTAGACGATTGGATTGCTTAACAATCTTGACTGAGATGAACTGATATAACGTTAAGTAAGGGGGGACGTGTAATGAAGGATCGGAGAACTTAGAATAAGTATTGCAATGAAGGTGAACCGAGTGTTCAATATAGTGATGTGTGTGTGTTCGAATTAAAATACTCGGCGAATCCGAGTATCAAAATCCTCTGAGCATTCCGAGTATTAAAATCCTCGGTTTCGTATTAAAATATTCGGACAAAATCCTCGTAACTAGAAACAAGGAGGAGGTAATGTGCGAGTATGAATTCAAAATAAAATCCTCGGACAACGATATTCGTTAGTGTTGTGTCAATTCCAAATAAAATGCTCGGTGTTTCTACTTTTGTTATATTTGTGTTTTAGCTGATTTTCCACTACACATTAATTAAACATTACGATTTTGAGTTAAAATGATTTAGATTGGGTAACAAGTTGAATTTAAAATAACAATAATATTCATTTATTTCCACATTAACAAAAAGTAAATTAAATTATTATTTAATTGTTATTATTTATATTTAAATAAATATTAATAGGTTACAATCTTTATAAAAAATATAGTAAATTAACTTATTTTAAATAACAACTAAATTATTAATGTTGGTAATAATTATTGTACTAACGTTAAATTACTGAATTTGTGTCGAGGCAGGATAACATTTAATTACGTATTACAAGTGTCAGTCACATATTGTTTAAAAAAATAAATACTTGGTGGATCAGTCTAACAGATAGAACGCAAAAGTGTAGGTTTATCTAAAACGATCTGATTGGTAAATCTGAGTTCGAATCCGAAGCGCAAAATCATTCTGCGCAGATACTCGATTTCGAAATAATAATACGAGTATTGAAATCATTTGAAACCAATTAATTCGATTATCCATTTCACCCGAGTATCAACATCGCTAGTTCAATACTAGTCTAGTACGGTCGAAACTGATCCATCCTGTCAATTGCAACCTCATCATTTTCTTATCAAAATGCAAGTCAACTGATTTTAACAGGCGAGAATTTGTTGATAGGCGCTCGATCATACTGTGTAGAAGAAGCAGATCTTCAATATATAATATATTCAAAAGTTGTTTTCTTGGACGTTGTGGGAAATGATAAATTGTATTGGTCGAGCAAGGAGTAAGATTGTTTAAAACAGTTGTTACACGGGTATCTGAACCTTGTAATTGTGCATATCTTTACAACGGCTAGAACATAAGGGGCCTTGTAGATGTGTATATATTAAAAAGTCTCCACTCATATCAGTGTCTCTGGACTGGCGGGTTTCGGATGTACATTATGTGAAGAATCATCCACTCACTACGCTCGTGTCGGTGCCAGGTCACATTCTATGGAAGGTTACATTCGAAATTCCATTTTAAATTATAACTTCGCTATTTGTCATTGTAAAGAAATGTATTTGCTACCTTTACTAGCGGAATTAAAATATTTCTATCTAATTTAGTGTGTTAATTTTAAACCGTTTTTGTTCATCCTTGTAACTGACGGCATGTTACAAATCATTTTTATGGTTTCCTGGGGCTATGAAAAGTGAAGATTAGTAAAAAACAGGTTTTGTAATTTTTGGCGATTACCAAATTTTCCCACTACTCCTCTACTGGGTAAGTAAAAACAAATTTTAATTGTCAATATTACCTAATGGTATTTATTGATCGATAGAAAGAAAAACACTATTTTATGCTTAAGTACTTAAATAGAACCAATCATTGAAATACTTTTCTGATAACTATGAATAATGCATATAGTTGCATACAAGTATTCAAAATGAAACATCGCTGGAAGTATATTTTCTTAAATAATGTCACTAGAAGTAAGATTTTAACTTGTAATCAATTTTCTAGTTACTGTAAGCGTTACATTCTTCCATCTGATAATGCACTACTTAAGGTTACATTTATCTTTAAGGATAATGCGCTTGTATATTTGATTACACTCTCTCAGTAAACTATGGTGATTATTGTATTGTAGAATGAACTCTTGTGGAGTATGAATATTCTGTGAGTCACGGAGTTAATTTGTTATAACGGAATGTAGAAGGTGTTGCTCCCGCTACTCGCTATGGCTTTGTCACTGGAAGATGCATCTTTGCAATGCTTTTCACTTCTGTTGACATAATGTGGTCTATTCACTCTATTGAGTTTTTGTGTCACTTCAGGTGAATAGCCTGTGACACATGGCCTGAATGTAAGTTTTTTTTTTGTAAAGATTCACCACGTGCACATGTGTATTCATTTATTTAATTAGGATAGTATATTAGATCTTTGTTTTGGTTTGCTTAAGGTCTTTATGTAAGATTAGCTTAACATACGGAAAAACCCAATGTCAGTGAAGACCTCTAACTTGCGCAATCTTTGACGGTTCACAAATTCATATTGTAGGAGCTGGATGTATGTCTTTTATAGACACAGTTAAATAACTTAACCATCGTTGAAAAAAAAAGGATTAATTTAATTTCCCCCTTTTTTTTAATAGGTCACATTGATTTGTATTACGCAAAATATGTCAAATTATTTCAGTTTTGCTTCTTATGGAAAATGGCGAATCCAAATAGGTGGCAAGTCAACTCCACGCAAAACTGAACTGTGTCTGTAAAGTATCGTTCGGTACTGTTGGTCACTTTGTGGAAATTTTCCTAATTTTTAATTAGCCTAACTAAATTTTGGTAGAATAAATTCTATTAAAGAAATTCGATTTTTCGTTTCAATACAGTGCCGTTCTTTTGGTAAAAAATAAGCTTCATGTTTACTTACCAATTTTTGTAGAATTGAAAGAAAATTGAGCGACCTAAATAGCAAACCCGACATTTATTATTTGGATTTTTCTCTATCTTATTTGCTTACATGTACTTGTCTGTAAAACGTATTTTAATGAACTTGGTTACTAAATTGTAAAAAACAAAAAAAAAAACAACAACAACAAAAATTGGTTTCTTGTAACACTAAGTTACATTTTCGATATCTTACTCTCTCCTATTATTTCGTAACTTGACCCTCAGGGGTCACTTTAGTGAGTATGAGCGTAGTAATCCCTAGGGACCATAGCTGGATCTACGATTTATTTTATATAGTCTTGGGTTAAATATTTCATCTTTTCTATTCTCTCTTGATCAACTCTTGTTCTCTTCCGATCCCGACGCTATTAGAGTATTTCCAAGGTTATTTTATTATCTTCTCTTTTTATAAGGCGATGATGATTGAGAGGGTTTAAACAACAAGGAAAACAAATTTTTTAAAGTGAAACAACTGCGATTGGTCACAGTGTTCAACTCTTTGAATTCTAGTTGCCGATATATCGGTAAGCACATATGAACCGAATATGACTGCCAGGCGATATATCGCCAAGCGCATAATACAACAACCTGTCGATATATTGTCAGTTTACATAATGCCTAGTTCACATATATATTTTAAGAATTTTATGTTTTTTAACGTTAGTATAATATTTGTTCTTTCCAAATATATCGATTACTTTACGTCTAGCTATGTTAAATAAAAACGTTATTCGCTCCTCAGAAGCATTTTAGAGCATTTTACATTTTTTTTTCATTAGAAATTTTATTTATCAATGAAATATTTGATATTTTCACTGTTTTTACAATAAATATTGTAAAATATTATCATACAATTTGTCCTATAAACTCTTTTCAAAGTGTGGTTTTCCTATTCTAAATATAAAAAAATAAACAGAAAATGTAAAAATAAAAACCAAAAAATAAATATTATTTTTATTTTTTCTTAACATTATATATATATATATATATTAAGACCTTTTGTACGGTTTGTCATATGTTAAAAAAAAAAAAAAAAAAAAAAAAGATAAAAGAAAGATTGAATTATTATTAAAATTGCGTAATCGGACATTTGCCATCATTTGTATATATGAAAACTAACACACGACGTTTCGAGATTATAATTATATCAACTCTTGTTATCAAGTGTGAAACTAGAATGTAAAAGAGAAAAAAGTTAAAAACACCAACATACAGCTTAGGGCGATGTTGGAAACTAACTAGGGTATATTAGTATTTTTTCCCTTTTTTACTTTTTTATCTTTTAGTTTTAAACTTGGTAAAGAGAATTGTACAATCCTTCATTTTAAAAATAGAATATTAATTATTTCAAAAAATAAATAAGACAGAGCAAGGTAAAAGTTTACAAAAAAGGCATAGTTGTGAGTTAGGCCTATAGTTGTAGGTAAGAAACACCATGGAGACTCAGTTTTTCCAAATGTTATTCAACTATTTGTGAAGTGTAATTACTCAAACAATTGTGCCAATTACAAATTCACATGTAAAGAAACTAATAGTTCAGGAATAATTGATAAAACTAAAATTATGCTTGGCCGCTGTTATTAAATAATTTAACTATCGACGATTTATTCTTACAACGAGTTTATGGCACAAGCGACGCAAGGAAAGGTTCTATTTAAATATCTTTAAAAATATATTTTTTAAATTAACAAAAATTTGATAAGGGAAGTCCCTTATCACTAATTTTTAAATTTTTTTCCCCTGGCAAACGAGTAGACCCTAGTATTAGAGAATATTTTGGGAGAAGATGATTATTATTATTTACTATGTGAGGAAGTTAGTGCAATGTTGACGGGCTGTTTATATTATTTAAATTCATTAATAATTCGTAACAATATATTCCACAGATGACACTTCTTATCACTTCGAATTAAATGTATTCAGAACGATCTGAAAACGTCGAGAGCAGTTGAAACCACGAGATAAAAATATTCCCATCATCACAAAACATTTATTTTCATCCTAATTAGAAAATAAATCAAGCTGTATTTAAATGTTGTCATGCCATTCATAAATGATTGCGACAGATGTACCGGATACAGAAAGAATAATTTATTATTTGACTTCCGGTGTAATTATCTACGTTACCAGTAGTAAATCCGGTTAAACAATACAACAGATAACTGGAACTGTAAAATGTTTTACCTTTGTTAGTCAATAAAACAGACAACCATGGACGTCACGGAGTAAAGTTAGCCATAAAGTTAATGAAAACTTTATTAAAATATTAAAGTGAGAAGCGTGCGTTAAATCGGTGACCCATGGAAAAACAAAACTTCGAAATAAATATCTCTTTTCAAATGTATTTTTCTCTACTCCTACGTATTTTAGAACGATTTTATCTTTTTGACATTCATATACCGGTAGGTTTTCTCACTTTTAGATAACAGGTGGTAATTTTATAATTCTATATTTAGTTTTAGTTGATAAATTATTATTTCTGATAATCTGTTAATTATTCTTTTTCATATATTATATATTTTATTTCCCCCTCCCTATTATTATTTTTGATCTATTATTATATTTAATTCCCTAAGGAATTTCTACGCCAGTCGCGCATTTCTTTACTATAGGGCTGATATTAATGAGTGAGGTGTCGAATTAAACAGTGTTACCTGCAAATTTGCAAATACTTTTATTATATAAATAACATGTCTGTTATGGGTAAATAACATAGTTTACAACAAAAATAATTTGAAACAGCTGTTATAAATTCTCAAAAACGTTTTGTTTTGTTTTAAAATTTATAACAGCTGTTTTATTAGATTATGGTTAACTGTTATAATGTTTTTTTTTTATTTGTGCAGATTCACGTTATGGTTTGACTTACTTTTTCTTATTAATTTTTTTAGTTTTGTAGATTTTCATCTGAGGAATTTATGTTTGTTTTTTTATTATTTTTATTTTATTTTAATTTATAATAACTTTATTTTAGTTTCATTTTATATTTAAAATGTATATAGCCTACTGTAAAATGAAAAAATAAAGTTAATATAGATTATTATATTTTTGGATGTTGTTTAAGTGGTACAGAAGAATTATAGGTCCTAATTGCGCTCCTGAACATCTATCTATCTTCTTTATAATTGTAATAAACAGCGTTTTATTTTACACTTAACAAAAATTAATACAAAATCGGAGCTAATCTTCAGATCTCATTAAATAACAAGACTGTTAACATCAATGGTCACAAATTTACTTTATATATAATTACAGCTAGATTTGGAACAAGATCTCAATGCTTTAAATAAATTATTTATAACAAATGGTTTTCCTTTGAATGCAGAACAAAATACGTATAATTAACTTTCATTTCAATTATTATAACATCTTCTCAAACAAAATGATGACAACTATTTACACATTTGCAATATTACAGTTCCTTCATATTGTGTAAAATTTGTTGCAATTATAAAGTTGTTAGTATTCTAACTTGGTGAGATCATAATCTGTACTCGATTAGTAAATTAAATGGACCATATTTTATGATTCTCTGGATCAAACAGATATTGACGTTAGTACTGTTATGATGGTGTATTCACAACTATCTTTCGGCATCATATTTTTGAGAAATTTTATTTATAGTAGCAAGGTTTTTCGCTAAATGAAATAAAACATAATTTTCTACATTACATTTGATTTTGTGGATTTTTGTCAAGAAAGTTTGTACACATATAACAACTGAAGATGGTGACATAGTCATTGAAATTTCGGCTTCGTTTTGATCAAAGAAAGTGTTAATCAAGGAAAATTGTGTTTTCTTTACGATTGAAGTTTTCACAAAAAATGAGCAACATTTCAAGTGAGCACTGTTTTTGTTGTTTAGAAAACAAAAATGTTAAGATTATTTTTAACTAACTCTTCCTTGTATATTTGCTAACTATACTATATTCTGATTAACCAAATTTATCGACACCTATTGATCACAACACGGTAATAGCTATTCGACACGAACCAAATACGTAATTATCATATCCTAGGAACAACTATATTTGAAGGTTGGCCTTGTTACATTGCTATTAGATTGTATAATAAACATTCTAGTTGTATTACGGTACTTGAAGAAAAAAAGAATTTTCAAAGTTTTTTCTCTCTAAAACTAGTGATAAAATCGTGTTTAATACTCCCAAAATTACGAAAAACTGAATTTCTTGAAAATCTTTGCTTAATTAAAACAGTCGAACATTACGGCCATCTTGTAGAACTTTTAATACATATTACCAATTTAGTAGTTTTATTTACGTCTATTTTAATGTTCACACATTAGTAAATTAAAAAAAAATTCATTTTTCATTACAGAAAAAACAAACACAATACAGGGCACGATTAGAGTAATTAAGGAAATGAAAACAAATCCATATAAGTGGATATGATCGTATCTTTTAACCTAAAACTATATTTTGAATCCCATGTAATCGGCTTTGGGTCCAAAGTATAAAAAAACTGGCTTCGTGGTGAACAACTAGATCACGAAGGAAGAATGTGGTGAAAAGTTCATGGGAATTAGTTGAGCCTTTTGACTCTTGATTTGTGATAGTTTTGTAATGTTGATACTACCATCAAAATGTTCACATGCCAGATTTGATTTTTAGTAATGTCTGAAAAGGTAAAATGTCATTAAAATTTTTTTAAATTGTCTTACAAACTCCCGAACCCATGGCATATAATTTCATTTAGATGGTTCTGAAAATCTAGTACACCTGCTGATTCACGCTCCACAATATATAATTATTATACATTTTTCAATAGTTATTTGTGCAACTAGTGAGCAAAGTGGCACTTTTTTAAACGAGAGAAAAATGTTGACGCACGAGGCTAGCCGAGGAAATACGAGATTTCCAATTTTTTTCTTTACCTGAATCTTTGTAAATCTTAATATTTTACCTATATTTAATATTAGTAAATTGGTTTACTTGTATATACATAAACTGTTAGACTAGAATCTGTGGCTGGGCTTCTAAAATAACAAACAATTATTTACCACAGTGGTGCTTGGCATATACCGAGAATAAAAAACGAGGACGGGAAACTACGTCTTGAATATCGTGTGTATTTTCGCTCTATATTAAATCGTTGTGTATAGGTATAAGTCGTAGCATATTCAGCGAGGATGTCTTTCAATGTCCTCATAGCACAAAGCGGTCTTATTAACTTGCAGTGTTACTCTTTAAAGCTAAGGTTTCCAAGATCACGCCAGCGTGAGCTGTCCGGCGTGATGTCCGTTGGCGGTAATTCCGTTCAGCGGATGTCCGTTCAAGCTCGGCGTGAGAGTGGTTTGCAAGAACATGGCTTTACCTGTTATTTTACTTGGGAAATGATCTAGTTTTCCGTTTGTACCAGCATGGACGTCGTTACTGTTGCTTTGCTACTGGAAGAAGAATAGGAGGAAGAATGTATGTTACTGGAAGGTTTTGTTAGAGAGGATCCTCACATGATGTTTAAAAAAAAGCAAGATTAGGGTTGCTTCAGGATTTTAATTTCACGATACTGATGGACAACGAGAGAAAATTTCGTGAATATTTTAAAGTCAGTATAGAACTGTTTCAAACTATTCTTACGTTTATTGATGACGATATTTCTAAAGAGGCTTGCAATCGAGTTAATACTCCTATTTCATCAACAGAAAAGCTGTGTATCTCTCCAAGGCAGAGGTGTCAAACTCAATTTTGCAAGAGGGCCATATATTAAATTTAGAATGTGTAGGCGGGCCAGATTCAAATAAAAAAAATGTACTGAATTATTAAAACATTATATTTATTTAATTTTATAGTATAATATATGGTTGTTAAAAATCATATCAAAGTTATAAAAGAGGGTAATTATTTTGAGCTCGAGGATCCAGATACCTGACTTCTTTTGTTTTTGACAAGCTCAATTGATGTCAGGTATCATATTCATTGTAATTATTTTAAGAATTGATTGGAGATGTTCATTCGTAAGTTTTGTGCGATGTTTGTTCTTATTTATTTTCATGACGGAAAACATCAGCTCACATAAATAGGTGCTACCAAACATGCACAGAACGTGTGCTGCATGCTTTTTTAATTCCGGGTAGTTTTCCAAACTCTTGAAATATTGTGTATAAAATGTAAGAGCGTTAACCTCTTTAAATTTTTCTTTCAAAATACTGTCCGATTGAAGATTTATCAACTCCATTTGCAAATGAACTGGTGCCTGTGAAGCTTCAAAATCGAATGGATTGTTGAAAATTGGGAATTCCGTTTCATTCATTTTGTGGAAGTTTTCAAAACGATTGTTGAATTCCGTGTTTAGATTTTGCAGAAGTTGAGAATATTGATCCAATTTTTTTTGGTTCACTGTGCCAAATGATTTTAAACGAGGGAAATGGTCCAAAGTTTGATTTTTTACCTGATTTTCCCACAGCCTCGACTTTGTTTCAAAAGATTGAATACATGAATACATTTGAGTGACAATCAGATTTTTACCCTGTAACTTTACATTCAGATCAGTCAAGTGTTTATTCATATCTACCAAAAAGGCACAATCAACCCACCAGTCATTGTCATAATCAATTGGGTTGCCTTTTTCTAACATGAAAGCTTGAATAGGATCACGTAATGCAAAAAAATCTTTCTAAAACTACTCCTCTGACTGAGCCAACAAACTTCGGTGAAATAAGGGACATTATTTTCGTATAATAAAATAATATTCTTATTTGCAACGTATAGTAAAAATATTATCCTGTAAATACGATGAGAACTTTGAAGCACTATGGGGCGAAGAACAATAAGGAATACCTATTCACAGTTAATATACATTATAAATAGACATAATCATAAACTTTTAATACGAACTGTGTATCAACAGAAACTTATTTAAAAAAATATAACAATTTCTATCCTATTATAGTCATGTTACTTAAATACAAACTCTACCATCTAGGTAAAGTGATTCAGAAATTTTCTTCCATACATTGTGTTTCACCATGGCATAATTAATTGTAGTTCTTCCGGTTCATATCATACAGGACCAGATTACAACTTACTAAATCAATAAGTTTTTCGTCCAGTTCTAATGAAAATACTTTTGACTCCATTATTAAAATAAATAAACTTTACACAAACTGACGAAATTAACACAATTTAATCAAATTGGTATTTATCATTCAAAATATTCACGTTCATCACAGTGTCCTACACCTGTCCACTCTGCGTGGCACGCCGAATTTGACTGGCGATCAAGTTGAGCGTGCCGCGCTGAGGACTCACGCCGGACAGATGGCGGGAATTCTCTTGTCCAGCGTGTCCTCACCCGCTTGAAAACCGCGCCCATGCAGAAGCACGGCTTCAAATTGAATTCGATTACGTCATCACGTTTGTCCACTCACGCTGTCCGTCCGGCGTGTTCTTGGAAACCTTGGCTTAACGGTTTCATTGGTTCTCTATTTAATGTTTACAGAAATAGAATAATTAATCATTTTGTTTAAAGTGTAGGATGATCATCACGTCCTACATGGAAAAATCATCTCTCATACATTTGTGTAAGTTATCTGATTAATAACAAGGAGTTTTAATATTGATTGCACCAAAGTTTGTATTCATCAGTGTGAAATAACCCATTTCCTGGTGTCCAGAATGGCCTTTTGTTTGTTAAAACGTCATTAATCATACATTTATATTTTACTTTAATGTAAAACGTAAACAATTCTAAAAGCGGAACCTCCTTCCACGGTCAAATCGTACCAATTTTGTAGGTGAAAAATATGATCACCTTATCTTAGATATGATTGAATACAAAATTTAGATTGTCACTTACAAATTATGAAAAACAAGTCCCACCTAAAAGTGGAATGAACTAATAAAAAAAAGAGGAAAGCAATAAAGAAGCCGTTGGTACTTTTTATTTTATTATATAACGCATTACAATGTCAGTTGACGACACAAAAATATCAATCCTTTCCCTGTAGAGTTTCAAAGTTCCATACATAATAAGTGGACAACTTCCCTAGGTGCTGGGAGGGAAGGGAAAGGAATCTTGTATTCCCCATTGATTTTATGTTGACCTTGATATTTATCCCTCACATGCCTTTTATCCCAGGTTCCTGTCATATTCAATATAGTATCCTTTATAACCCTTTCCTTTCACTGAAGAAAGGTCCATCTTTAATAAAGGATATTTCAGCTTATCGGTTTTCAAAAGATATTAGGTTCTAGTCATGTTATGTAGAAGGTATGCTTCTATGTATCTTTACTTTTTCAGTAAATAAAGGAAGTATTGGGGGGGGGGGAACTAAACTAAAATTTGAATATTTGTGGATATATCCTGTTCAGGTTTGTCCCAAGATAGATTTAAAGTATGGATGTATACAGGTTTTTGTACTATTTTACTATGCTGTTGTAATAATTTTGTTCCAAATTCCTATATTCCCATTTATAATTGCAATAATTAAAAATAAATTTAAAGTTATTTATTGTCTCAAAATTTGCTGTAACTAACTTTATATTTTAAATACCTCTGCCGTGTTTTTCATAATCAAAATGAACAAAATTATTTAATGATTTTGATCGATTGTTTTTTAGAATGTTAAAGAACTAAATGATTATATGATTTTATTAAAACGGAGATTACATATATGTGTTTACAAAACCTTTTATTACAAATGCGTTCTAGCAGCCATTGTAGGTTACATTTCATTTTCCAAGATTAGGTCCTATATGAAAACGACTGCAATAATATGTCTTTGAATGTGGAAAACGACTATAAATTCAGTATAAAAATAAGCCAGAAATGCAATTTAAAGAGTATATTTTTTACAAAAATACAAAATTAAAAAATTTGAAAACCTTGAAGTTCACATGTTAACATGCTAACATGTTGGCGTCACGATAATCATCTTTTTACCTGTCAAGTTGTGTTGTGTTTTGGGGTGAAAATATATATACCCCCCTCCCAAAAAGACGTATATTTTGCAAACTAGAGATGGTATATTCTTTGAAGAATAATTAGAACACAGATTCTCATAAGATAAAATTTACTGATCAAACGCGATTCATCGACAACGTCGTCATCCTCAGTACACGTTAGCTACAAAAACAAACTATAACTTTTCTGTGTGTGAACGCCAAAATATTCAAAGACTCAAAAGGTGATATTTTTGAATCTTGAGAAATCTGTTGGAAAAGGTGGGAGAAGGTGGATTTACAACTTGTCTCTTATATTTAAAGAAACATATATGTGTTTTAATGCTCAAACAGACAACATACAATGTGTGTTGGACTTGTGGCTAAAGGTTCTGGGTTTATTGTGGGCGCTTCAAAATTTAGGGTGTTTACCCAACATCGTGAGGTAAAAGTGAAGATCTACAACTGGTAACGAATTCTGGTTACGAAAGCTAGAACTATGGTGAAGGGAACTCAATGTGTTGAATCCACATCACCTGACCGTCGTGTCCCGATGTAAAACCTAGACCAACTACGGACTGTTGTGCCAAGGATTTATTTTCAATCAGCAGTTTTTGTTGATTTTATTTATATGTTTGATAGCGTTAATATCATTTACAATAGGTTTATTAACGAAAAAATGTATTAGTAAATTTGTACTAACGGCTTTTTGAGTTAAAACAAAAATTTTTAACGTCTCTCTTTGAAAATCTGCGATGCTCAAATAAGCTATAAAGAAAGTAATTTGGGGAAAAGTTAAATTTTAATTGAATAACCTAAAAATGAAGCAATATTTCTAGTAGCCCGAATTTGAGTTGCATTTTGGTCTAATGTACCTCTACGTTTTATCATTCGTTGAATATGTTTGTTACTAAAAATTAGAGTCAATAAATTTCAAAATGGCGGCAATCTGAAACGTCTGTCGGAAATGATTTGTATATCCTGCATTAGCATATTTTGTTTAGCTTAGCGATTAGCATAAGTTGATATCAGGGTCAAGGTCAATGGTCCACAAACATCGTTAACAGAAATTCAGATTTTATCGTTACATTGTATCCAGTAATTCCAATGCAAATATTAAATCAATATTTTATCTGATAGTGGTTTCTAAAACATATTCTATAATGTGTATTTCTTGTTAATAGGTTACAAGACGATGAAGATAAAGAAAATATATCAGAAGTAACTGACATACAAGGCTATCCAGAGAGAATGAAAAACACAGGTAAGTTAAGCCTAAACACCTGTTGCATAACAGTTAACTACTTGATATTAGATATGCATTGCGCAGTTGAAGCTCATATCAGTAGCCTAATACTGCGAATTTAAATTTAGTGTCATTGATAAACTGATAGGTCATGATTTTATATAATATTACATTATGTAGCTAAGACTGTTATCATCCACGGTTTCGTAGAAAATGATATCTATTTATGGTTATCGCTCTTTAAATAAAACGCGAAGTATCTCAGTAAGATTTTCAGACGGTTTTGTTTCTAGGATATCTGGTCAAATGTATGCCAATGTTTAGTTCAAATTGTTTCATCAGTTTCAAAGTTTATACATATATTTTGTCAGTGACAGAGAGTATAAATTGGCTTTGATTTTGCTGGTTCCCGAGTTATAATAGTTTTTGCTGCGAATTCCAGATTTTTTGACATATATTTACAATTTTCAGTGACAACTTATATTTAGTCTGCGGCAGGGTTGGTATTTTTTATTTAAACGCTAATTAGAACGAAACACTTTTTTCTATCCTTGCAGTAGTTCTTAATGTATTTACAATTTTTTGCTAGAATTTAAGTGTAAATTCATTTTTTCAAGTGAATGTTTGATGTTTCAGTGACAACTTATATTTAGTCTGCGACAGGGTTGGTATTTTTTATTTAAACGCTAATTAGAACGAAACACTTTTTTCTATCCTTGCAGTAGTTCTTAATGTATTTACAATTTTTTGCTAGAATTTAAGTGTAAATTCATTTTTTCAAGTGTATTTTTGACGTTTCAGTGACAACTTATATTTAGTCTGCGACAGGGTTGGTATTTTTTATTTAAACGCTAATTAGAACGAAACACTTTTTTTCTATCCTTGCAGTAGTTCTTAATGTATTTACAATTTTTTGCTAGAATTTAAGTGTAAATTCATTTTTTCAAGTGTATTTTTGACGTTTCAGTGACAACTTATATTTAGTCTGCGACAGGGTTGGTATTTTTTATTTAAACGCTAATTAGAACGAAACACTTTTTTTCTATCCTTGCAGTAGTTCTTAATGTATTTACAATTTTTTGCTAGAATTTAAGTGTAAATTCATTTTTTCCAAGTGTATTTTTGGTAAACACTTTTTTCAACATCACTCGTCTGGTTATTCCTGTTGCCCATACGCAAGTCTCAAAAGTTGAAACGGAGTCTTCCTATTGTGTGCACGTATCATAGAAATCCAGAAAAAATTAACACCAAATTTCAAAACGACTATTTTTAATACTTCGTTAACAATAAACATATTTTTAGTTAATTTTATTATTTTTAGTTAAGTAAATAATATTATGACGTAATAGCAGAGAGGGAAGTGTGTGACATTTATAAACTATAGAGCGACAAGGAAGTATAACGAATATTTATGACGTCACAAGCAACTGTAGGAGACAATAAGTAGCCTGAGGAGGTACCTGTATAGCTGCTCTTTCACTCCGAGAAGGTCGTTGTACATTGTTAGTGGATTGCATCTGTAACTGTAAAGCAAAGCAGGCATTTTACAGTTGAATAATAGCTTATTTTATTATCTAACTTTATGGGTTTCTATGAAGGATAAATAAATTGAAATACAAATAATTGACTAGGAAAATGTTGCATTAGTTTTCTGTAAGAATGTTTATTAAATGTCTCGTTATTTATAATCTTCACTTGCTCGGTTGTCAAATTGGCGTCTCCAGGTTTATAGGAATGTACTGATTGAAAATGCAGAAATTTGGTAAGCATGTATCGAGGTGTTGTTACGGGAATTTCAAAGACAGAGAAAGGAGGTGTATATATATATATATAGAGAGTTAGTAAAGGCAGGTCACTGGTTACTACTAGTGCAATAATAACAATTCATAATATTGTAGCAATTTTAATTGGCGCATGCAGAGAGTTTGTACAGACTGTTTTAAATGATTAAAAATATTCTACAAACATTACATTAAATTTCTCGCACACCAATATACAAAACCAAATGGCATTTAAGCAAACATATTAGTTGTCACATTTGATAGATGGGGGGGGGGTCCATTTCTTTTTAAATTTTGTTTTATGCCATATGACGTCAGTACTAATTATATACCTTTACGTCTATAGTAGCTCTATCTTACATTTTGCATTTCTTTATGTTACAACTCACGGTGGCATTTTCAAGCCGAAGACATCTAATACCATAAATTCACCTTGAGATGTGTTCGGCACCAATGAGAAGCGAAATAGACATCACCAAAAAGCAAAAGAGACTTACTATCCCTGGAGTTATATATATAAAAAGGGGAAACCATCTAAGAAGATCGAATCTCTCAAAACCGACCTGATCGCTATCAATAAAATGTTCTACTTCATGTTATTAACTAGTATACTAAACCACAAAATAATAATAATAATAAAATTTAAAAAGTAGAGCCCACAATTAATTTGAAAAAAAAATTGAACATATGGAAGGTTTTGAAGTTACTCTTCTGTATACTATTCCTGGACGGCTCCTCCATATGTCTTGAGATCTGTCTCTGTTTTGTACCCCTCCGGGTATAATCTGATTATTATTTCTGGACTCCTGTTGCTGAAAAATAATTACTTCCCTCTCCTTTACCTTCTTGTGCCATTTTATTTCATTTTTAAGAATTGAGTATAATAAGTCATATTAATTATAACAGTAGTAGCAAGCGAAGCGTGAGGACTTTAATTTAAGCACAAATTTTAATTTATCGGGGCCGAATACGCAGTTATAGGATCCAGATTGAGCTCTAAGACCCGGCAGGACCTTATAGGAATTCTCCAAGATGAGCGCTCCCGTCTAAACTATCCGCGCGTACATGCTCCCACTATAAAACACATTCCGAGCTTATTGGAACTATTTCTTTTGGATGGTAATTCAAATTTCTAACATAGTCAGTTTTCGGATGTTTGCTTTATTTAATACTCGTACATCTAAGTTACAAACTTATCGTAAGACGTCTGGTGCTCGGCGTTATGGTCGAACATAATCTCATTAAAACAAATGATATCGCCTTAACACACAACAGATTTATATTAAATTGGTAAGGAAACTTTGTAAGTTTATAAATTTCTTTAGGGCATGCAGTGCTCATTTTTTTATAAATTTTTATCGGTTATAATAGTAATAATAATGAATCCACTGTTAATTATGGTTTTATGGATTTTGGAGAAAGTAAATAACCGATCTCTTAGAAAGTTTTTGCTGTTTAAAATGCCTTAAGAAGTACAATTTTCGGACACTTATTATGGATGTAATTGAAGTTCAAATTTAACTTTATTCTTATGGGATTAAAATCCAAGATAGAAACAGCGTTGACCGGCTCCTTAACTCTCCCATTTGGCATTTCTCTATGTTTGTGAGTTTGTTAAGATATTATGACCAAATGTGTAAACAACAATAATGATATTTAGGAATACGATTTTTACATTAAGGGTAGGTGCTCAAATAGCGGCCACACAAAACAGTTACTGCACGTTCCCAAGGCATGAGCTGGAATGGGTTTACTTTAAGTGCAATTTACATTAATTGCATTTTTATAATATTCTCTATATTCAATATTGCAAGTAGTAACTTTTCTTCGTTTAACAGAATAAAGTAAATATTACCTCTAAAATGAAAAATTATATAATAAGATAATTTAGGGAAAGAAAATTGATAATTAATTAAGTAAATTACCAGAATTGCAGTGATTATTTGTCCTAAATAAATCTGGTACCTTTATTAAACATCTTTCCACTTAAACTGTGTTGAAAGTTCTAACCTAATCTATCAGATATATTTTGACATGTTTCGAAGTAAGATGTAAACCTTGGATTTAAATATAATGGACCACGGCAAAGGTACCTGGTTCCCTTAGATATAATGGTGCGGTCGATGCATTACGAACAGTCAGAAAAGAAAAGAACCTTCATATAATAAATTATACTTGAACTGTTTTATAAAAGTTTCTCCCGTTAATTTGGTATTTGAAAAACAGGAATATTAATAAAGAAAAAAAAATCACCTATCTCTCTCTCTCTCTCTCTCTCTCTCTCTCTCTCTCTCTCTCTCTCTCTCTCTCTCTCTCTCTCTCTCTCTCTCTCTCTCTCTCTCTCTCTCTCTCTCTCTCTCTCTCTCTCTCTCTCTCTCTCTCTCTCTCTCTCTCTCTCTCTCTCTATATATATATATATGTATATATATATATAATAGATCAAACTAATAGAGTAAAACATAAACACTAGTGTGACCGTTTACACTTTCAACCCATTGGCCCACTAGCTAGTGCCCATTGTCATAGTGCATTAGCCAAGGTAGTCAGCATACAGGATTTATATACAGTAATTCTATGGGTACAGTGTAGTATTATTACTATTGTGAGATCCTAATGAATGGTAAATCACATGTACATTGCAATGAGGAAGCCAGCTGTTAAAAAGGACAGAAAGAAACCAGCGCAGAACCGTCTTGTCGAGAGTTGCTCGCGCGCATGGTATGAAGGGGATTGGTGCGGTGGTGAAGATTAGTCGCTGGAAAATATTAAGCCCTACGCAATGAAGCAGCGAGCGGGTATGTCTGGCCTAACTTGGGCTCTCTCTCCCACCACAATTCTACCTGCGCGAGACAAAACCGGTGCATGGTTGTTTTCTAAGCGGTAACCCTATAAATACATAGTTGGTTTCAAGCTCTGAGGCTCTAGTGCTACCATCTAACTTTGCGTTTACTTTTATTGCATCCTCCGACTCCTAACACACTAGCGCAATCTTAACCTGAACCCACAAAACTATAACCGTTCAAACCACATATTTAGCTTCTCATGATTTATTCTTTTTATATATAACTCAATACTTTTTGGTATATGATTATTTTTGTGAATCAAGCCCACATTGAGTTTATAAGAAAGAATTATTGTTGTATTAAAACATCCAAGGAGTGAGTTCTACTTTCCATAAGTGTTGATTACGTATCATAAAGGAACCTTTTTATAATGTTTATCCGCAACTCTATTTACGTTGCCTCGTATATAATCGCTTTTTGTTATCATGCAACCTATTCTTACTTCATGAAAATTTGTGAAGCATGTCGTCAAATTCTCCAGTACCTTATCTCTTAACAAACCAAAACAATAAAACGACTTAATTGTTTGAAATGATTGGCATTTATACAAACATTAAACAATTTATGTAAGTAAACTCAAAACATAACGAATGAAACTGCAAACAAAAGCTTACTAGAGTCTATGCTCCGTACAATCTCTAAAATTGCTCTGCAACGAACTTAATTGGTAATTACGGGACGGACAAATAACACCCACGCGAACAGTCTACAGTCTGTCGGATAAGGTTAGGTTAGGTTCAAGGGATTTAGCAGTTGAATAAACGCTGCCAATCATCAACAAGAGTTTCTAGTCTCGTGTAGGTGTGACGAACTCGTCCAACCTCAGGCTATGTACATTACAAGGATACATGGCGCCGGTGTGAGCTTCAATTTGAATGATTTTAAAGATAAAGTTTCTGATTAAATAGTTTTCCTCATTCGTGGATTTTTAATAAGTGATAAATATGAATGAAATTGGAGGTAAATTGCATTTCTAGACCGTGTGGTACGTTAAGGCGCTTAACATTTTGTTACTGTTAAGTCTGGTTTTTCTTATTGTAATGGTAAATCGTAAACAACAGCTAATCGTAGGACCTAGGGGTAACAGGTTAACGGCGAAAAACAATTTAAAACAAATTCATTTCTCAAACGTATTGAAATAATTGCATTATTCAATGTGAAAAAAGTGAGTTTACTTTTTTGTGTAATTGACCACGAGGAGTTTCATACCAGGTTTCATTGAAATAGGTTCAGTAGTTTTTGAAACTGAATATACCATTAACGGATGTCGTTATGGGATTAAAAATTTATTTATCACCGAACTGTAATTCGTCTATACATTTCCCCCTACCTAATTTGAATCTAATTCTCGTACATTTTGTTATTTATCCAGCGTTTATAGTATTTTTTGTTTTTGTAACCAACATCTCGCTCATTATCGCCTTTGAAAACGAAGAAGGAAAGAGTATAAAATATAGACTGCTAGCCCCGAATACTATAAAAACATCGTGGATCGGAAGAGAACAAAAGTTGGTCAAGAAACTTGATAGGAAAGATGAAAGAGATTGATTTAACTCTTCCTCGGGTTTGAGTGACCATTCATAGTAAAGAGTATTTACTATAATGGGGGGGGGGGTCGATATGTGTTTCTTTACTGGTCTTCATCTTTCATGGTATTTAATGAATCTCTGTCGTTGTCGTTATATGTAGGTGAGCACGATTGTGAAAGAAGAAAAATAACTTAAATTTCCAGATGATGAAACCCATTTTTCGTTTCTAAATTTTTTGGATAATGATGGATTGCTCATATTATTTATATAATTTATTTGAACATTTGCTACCATTTGTTTATATAAAGTTATTACTTGACGTTTCAAGATTGTGGGTCAACTCTCGTAATCAAGCAAGCATAAAACATAATAAACTCAAACATAGTTTGAAACTAAAACTGATAATCTAAGAATGGAATTCGGGGTTAAAACTTGGCCTGGGCGGGGAAATGGTCAGAAACATTACACGTCAAAAGATTTTTCTTTCTTTTTTTAATTCGGAAAATTTCTCTGTCATCATTGGTTTAAAAATTGAAATGTATTTAAAATAAAGATCTCCCCCTCTCGAATAATCTAATAGCGGCAGGGTCGGAAGAGAACAAGAGTTGGTCAAGAGAGAGCATGTACTCAGTATAGTGATCCTTGAGAACTCGACAGAAGTATCACTAATATCAAGACGAACCAAAGATATACACTCCTTATCAATTTGATTAGTAGCCTAGCAATTTATTTTGTTTCAAAATAGAGTATATAGTTTATTAAAATCGCGTAAACGCAGAATGCCCGTGGAACGGTAATAGTATCTTTTTTAATTTCTCAAATGTAAAGTGTAACATTTCATGGAAGTATTTCTTTAAGGTTCTGTTGGTTTTTAACAATTCGATTGGTTGCTATGTTGGGTAGGATGAACTTAGAGACCTCTGGTTTGCGCCATTATTCTTATTTTGAAAAGACCTTTAAAATGAGGTATCACTCAATAGGGGTTGCTATTTAAAATTCTTGACTTACCCCCAAACTACCCCATTTTGGGGTATGGGTTGAAAATTTTGATACTTCAAAAAACTCCTCCTTTGGTCATCTAAACTTTCCTTAAAGCAAATCTGTCTATTTCCATTAATAAAAAAAAATAAGAGGGGGTGGGACTTTATGGACACATGGTATTATGGATCAAAAACGATGTCGATTTTTTGCGGATATGTCTTTTTTGAGGTCTCCTTAGTCCAAAAAGTTTTAAAAAAAATACTATCTGTTATATGGCGTCTGCCGTCAGTGCATTTCTCTATAGCCCAAACGCCTTGATCGATTTTAATTCAATTTTGTATGCGGGCATATTTCGGGCTCAACTCGACACTTTTTGCTTTTTTTTTCGATAAAAATTTGTGAGTAGCTGCCATAAGAAAAAAAACACACTAACATATTTACAATTTACACTAATCGGATATACCGATTTTGATCAAATCTTTCTCAAGTGTAACCTCTAAGGTCTCAAACAAAACGGTTGCCATCCTCCAATAATGCAGAAAAAATAGTGGGTTCTACCAATTTTGTTAGAATTTTAGTGAAATGTGAGGATTAATAAACCCAGACGATAGGGTCAAATTGCAAGTAAAAAATATTACGCTTCAAGAAGAATTAGTAAAAATAAATAAAAGCATGACCGTCATGTAAATAAAAGCTTTATTTTATTAAAGTACAAGTTTTAAGCCCTATTTAAACAATTTTTTCAAAGACGGCGTCCATGTTTAATTTTCAGTTTTTTATTGACAATTTTGGTGACGAATATATTTGGTTGATTTTTATTGGTTTTGAGGATTAATATTTTTACACAGTTTATAAAACTACGAGATACATTCTATTGACGGAATTTTATAACAACTTCAGTTAATGAATTGTTTTATCTGTTTATTCAAGTCAACTGTTGATTGTTTATTTAAGTGGGACTTATAATTCCAATGATGAATAATAATTTGAAGTGATTCATATTTAACCTAACAAATACATCAACAATGTTACCACTACATGAAATAACCATTTCCTTCTCTTGCAGCAGAGTATTAAACTCTAGGCTAGAGTGCAACGGAAGGGAACAATTTAATTTATAAAGAAGGCTTTAAGACCCAGATTTTAAATCGAGGGTTAAGTTAATTTTTGACTAGTTGACTTGGAACTAGTTTTAAACCAGATTCAGAAACCGACCCTAAACATACTTATTTATCCCTTGTCTTGAAATAGAAACACCTAGTAGACTATATTTGCAACCTTGTATTGTACATAACACTTGTAACCCAATCACCATGCATAGGTGTGTCCTCTGAAGAGAATACTACTTAGTATGCAACCAAAGCGAGGTCTTTGCCCGGCCCCGGATCAACTCCCCTCGTAGTTAATATTTATCTTGCAGGTTGTAGTCTATTTTCAGGGCATCAATCGTTTTCTTTAATCTAAATTGCCTAAATTTACCGTTCTGCTAAAAGTATTTTTAGGGAATATCTACTAAAAATTCTGGCAATTGTGATATTCCTCAGGGATAAATTGAGGTTAGTAATTTACCTTATTATATATACGAGAAATCGGCTTTACAAATCGTGGATTGGTTTCGTTAATTAGTAATTATTATTATTTACATTTTTGAATATAATTAATATGTGCATCTTTAAAAAATTGCATTCATTTTATTTATGCTGATTTAAATAAACTAATTAAAATTTAAAGAGAAGTAATAAGACGAATAAAGCCTCTGCTAGTTAATGTTTTATTTGGATAAAAAAAAAATTATCTTCTCATGTTTGTAAAACCATAAGTAAAATGTTGGTAATTTAAAAAATGTCGGTGTTTGAATTTTCTCCTCTCCATAATTAATTTTTGTATATATGACTTATTTCCTTTAGCTCCTAAGTGTAATATCGAGTTTTGACAAATCCTTATAACCTTTGTTTTGGAACCCTTGGTTGTGCCAATACACTTCTTAATTTTTTTCTTTCTCTCTTTGCATTTTGATTTTAGTCTTCTTCTTCTTCTACTGTCGTGTGGGTTGCTAAGAATCTGACCAAACTTTTCTTTCTCTGCTGTTTGATATATTTCTTACATGGTATGAACGAGGACACACTCTAGAACATCACGGCGTATTATCTTAGTCTATAACTTCTGAGACGGGAGTGAAGTGTCTTCTATCAAATTTTCTTTTTCATGTAATATATTTTACTTGCGTAATTTTGCACAAGGGTTTGGTTCAATTATCTTTACAGTTCATTAAAATTTGTACGAAATTGGTATAGGGGTTTCTGAGAAATCGTGGTACTGATGGAGTATTAATTTTTTAATCGATAAATCACGAACCGCCAAAATGTTTGGAGAGATGTCAACCAATACGATTTGTTAGAGTCCTTAGAATAAATGTTTTAGAGCTTATTTTTACAAAATTATAATTTTGTGACTTTTTTATGGCAGTTGCCCCCAAATTTTGAACAGTGACAAAGCTCAGAGAAGTGACCGAAATATGCCCACACGCTATATTTGATTAAAATTGTTATACATGATATACTAGTTAAGTAAAACTAATGTTTTCTTTTGCAATATTAGAGTTAACAGTTTTTTTTTGTTTGAAACTTTAACTTCCTTGTGATGTGTTTACTGTTACTTAAGTAATATCTTACAAGGTTGTGTTGTAACGCTCTACTCTTTGACCAAAGTAAGATGGTTTTGTGGCTATAACAAGTAATAACTGCAATAATAAAATGTATCTAGGTTAGACTTTGTTCTTTCTGTAAACATTAACACAGGTTGAGTTACGAGAGGATATTTATGCTTTAACTTACAAAACCAGGTGTGCCATATGTTTTTATTACAAGAGAATCTTAACTGAAACAGGTTTTATTGTATAATGCTGATATTATTAATACTTAATAGTTTTGCTTCTTTCTTCTTAGCTGCGAATTATAATTCCTAACTCCTTACAAAGTGGCACTGCTGTGATAATCCTGAGGAACCCTAGCATCTCTACACCTTTTTTCATGCAGTCTTCTGTTTAGATCCCTCTTTTTTATATTTCCTATCAGGTGTCTCTTGTCCAACTATTGTTCTCTTCTGACCCTGTCGTTATTAAGATTATTCGAGGATTTTTATTTTACGTACTTTTCATAATTTTTTTTTATATGGCATTGATAGGTTTTTTACCTTTAAACAAAAAAGAGGAAACTATTGTTCTTAAAACCTTTTTACTTTCTCGTATAGACGTAGTATAAATGTAAAGAGAAATTTACGTGAATGCAAAAATCGATTTCACGTTTTTCATGAACTTTTACCCTTTTAAGATATCGTGTGAGTTAAAAAAAAAGCTGTTTATAGAATAATGTTTGTCACTAGTGGACAGATTTTAAACTAATTCTTCAACGGCCTCTGGGAATATTTTGGTCGTATCTAAAGTTTTTTTACTTCTTTGTTTTTTTCTCTCGATAACTCCGTATTTAGCCTATAACGATTTTGATAAAATATTGCTTAACTTTAACATCTAAGGACTCGAACATATTAGTCGCATTCCCCAAATAAGTCGATTTGTGAATTATCAGTAAAAATCCATAGAAAATCAGCCATAAAAGATGGTTCTACAGATTTCATGCATATTTTTATGACATGAAAAGATTAATATAATAATTAAAAAATAATCAAAAGAGCCTGACATGCTGCTGCGAGTTTGGCCGTTAATCGACTTCAAATGGAATGTCTGCAAAATGACCAATGGAAGTCACATTGAACCCTAACTATAAGATAAACAAACTTGATGTATTTTGCTACAAATGACAGAAACTTAGCTACAAACCAGATTTGCTACAAATTACAAACCAGCTCTGTAAGTAGACTGAATAAATTTATATGAATTTATAAATTTGTAAAGTCCTTTTTGAAGCACCCTGTATAGTTACTGACTTACTTACTAATTGACTGACTGACTGATTGACTGACTGACTGACTGACTGACTGACTGACTGACTGACTTACTTACTAATTGACTGACTGACTGACTTACTTACTAATTGACTGACTGACTGATTGACTGACTGACTGACTGACTGACTGATTGACTGACTGACTGACTGACTGACTGACTGACTGACTGACTGACTGACTGACTGACTGACTGACTTACTTACTAATTGACTGACTGACTGACTTATATATAAGTACCGTTTAATGCCGCATAATAAATTATTATTTTTAGGAACATCTTCAAAGTGAGCTTACTATTAAATATGTTTGAGTTCAAAATGGGCTTTACAAAATTTTGTCGATATCGTTAAAATTGGTGAAATTAACTAAAACGTACCCCTATTTTTATGAAAAAACAGTTGGAATATATTTCCACTAGCCGGCCGGTGCCGTCTGCCGCCCATAAGAGTAATGCAATAGAATAATACCCATAAATTCCTTGTTTTTAAAGATATAAATATAAATGAGGTATCAATAGAAAGGTATTGTACAGCTGAATGTGTTTTTTTTTTGGACCAAATTAAAAATATCTTTTTCCGTTTTACATGAAAACCAAAACAACATTTTTTTACTTTAGCAATTTTTTAAGAAAGTACCTTTAAAGATACGAAGGATTTTTATCGCAGTTAACATAAAGCAAAACGTTCTCTTCAATCAAAAAAATAAAATCAACGAAATGGGATGAAGAATGAAGGACAAATATATCAACGAGAGTACTGTCACCCGAGTTTTCCTCCGAAAAGCAGACTGTTTTTGGTGACACCTAACGGGCGGACATCGACATATTTGTTATATGGAACCTAGTCTTAAAAGCTCAGTTTTTTCAGCTACCATTGATTTTGATGTGTCTCATAAATATATCCTAGAACATTTAAATATTTTAAAAATGTGCCTAAAGCGCCTCCAATTATCATATTTTTATTGAACATCACTATTTGTTGATATATAGTACAACACAATACAGTACAATATCATGTGTTTAGATTGGTTTGGTGAAAAAATGGTTAGACTAGACAATTTATGTCTGTTGCTGTAGATTTTTAAATGTCCGAGAATTCACTGAGAATTGAACTCGCTACTTCTTACTCTGAGCATCGAGAGGTAAATTGGGAAGTTAAAATTTGTAGCGAACTTTGGTTGAGAATGCTTGAACAACGGTATAATTTTGTTTTTCTTCTTTAAAGGTAAAAACCTCTCTGCAACATCGCCACAACGGTGATAACTATTCAATGTGCTTATTTCACATAACCCGACGGAAGAGCAGGTCCTTCAGAACGGTTTAGTCACGGGGTTAATGTTTACAGTTTTTCTGTTAGTTAAATTATTTTTAACGGTACCTTACATATTGAGTAACGTGTTTCTTTCCATATCAAAAAAGTGTTTAGCTCAATATTATTTTGTTTCAAATGCACTTGTAATATTGCTCGAGACATCTGTAAATCCTCCACTTCAGAATAAACAAATATTGCTTTCTGTTTACCGCAATGTTTACAAACTAAAGGAACTCTTTCAAAGGATGAGGGGTGCCATTATGATGTATATAAATAAATATATTAGCTACAAGATTGTTTAACATTTAGTGACATCAACTACACTGTAATATACTGGTGGCAGCTGTCAAAACTGTTGCGAGTGTTATTTTAGGTTAGGAATTGTCTATTTCTGGCCATTCTTAACAACTGACACAATCTCGAACAGCTGTTACTATGCTTTGAGTCGAAACCGCTCGGACTGTTTTATGTTACTATTTAATAAAGGATGTCAATGTTTGGATGAACTTTTGTTTCGGTCATGAAATTGTTTAAGACGAAATTATTTGAACTTACAAACGAATCTGTTAGGTTTGGTTAAATAATTAAAATATCTACTCCGATCTTTTGAACAGTCGGTCTATGGAAATATCAACTACAGTATACAAACCTTTTTATACGTTATATTCCTGTATGCTAGAAAGTTAATTATAATCCTGTACTGGAACCTCCTGTGAAGGGCCTAGACATGCTAAAGGGCTAGACTCCTGTGAAGGGCATGTTTTATATGTGCGGCTAGCACATCGAGTTCTCGTCGCTGAAATTAAACATTTACGATTATAATTCGCTACCAATCGTCCTATTCTGGGCCAACACCGTAACTTTTTGAACTCTCACCGGGATTTAATCTGCGACATTTCTCACACCAAGACAGAGGACTAACAACTGGATCAACCGGAAGCTCTAGATATATAAATTACTTGATAGTTAATCTTTTTAGAACGATATACATAAAATTTGAAATACTGGTTCAAAATGTCCTTTAATTAATTTACGCAAAGTTTTCGTAATGCCGAAAAATTTAAAAGAAAAATTAACTGAAACGTAAAAAACCACTGGAAAGAAAAACTTAAAAGGAATCAGAAAAGCTCAAAATGAAAAATGACGAACTATACAGATTGTGTGGAGATCGTAAGAAATAAGTGAGTGCAAACAACTCCCCGTGGTGCGCTTCAACTGCTTGTTTGCCATTCTGATCTTTAGCACCTTCGTCTTTCATACATAATTTATAACTATTAGGACAAGGAAAATTGAAAATTGAATTTGTCAAGCTGAAAAATCTGTCCATGGATAATCGGAGATACAGAAATGAAACAGTTTGTTGTATCGAGCTACGAGTGAGAGTAAAAAACTTGATTAGAAAAGTAACCAGATACAGCTGAGAGAAGTTGAAATACGTGTGGCACAGAAACAGGTTTCATTAGTGAATTTTAAAGACCTCAACATTGCGGGTAGGCTCAAACCTGTCAACAATCATTGTATGGTTATAAAAACAAGATATATTATGTTAGAAACTCTGTGGTTTACGGCATAAATTGAATCCACTTTTTCTTCTTTTTTTGTTTCTTCGGACAGCGGTAATTTACAATTTCATATCTGGCCCTCTACTCAAAACTGTTCGAAGACACTTTATCTATGAATTCCATGATTTATTTAAAGTATAGTTTATTTATGTTTAAGTAGTTAGTTCGATTGTAAATTATTCATAACAGTTCCAAGACATTTATTTTATCTATGAATTCCATGATTTCTTTAAAGTATATTTTGTTTATGTTTAAATAGTTAATCCGATTGTAAATTATTTAAAAGTAATGATTAACCGAATACCATAACACTTTACCACTTCTCTGATAAGTCTTGTAGGAACTTTATTACGTCGAGGTACAGGATTACCTTGATAGTAACGACGCCATCTTGTAACAGCTGATCGGTGATTTATGTAATATGTTATACAAGGATGTCTGTAAGCCTTTCTCCTGTCTAAGTTTATATGTTCCTTCTATTGCTTGGAGAAGTTGTTGAGCTTGGTTGTAAATATATCTCATCGTAAAGTGTATTGGTAATAAATAAAATACAAACTTTCTCCCTCCCTCTAGGTTCTAAGATATAGTCTTTATTTCGGTTCCCTCTTTAGTAAATCTCGTTCTGCTTCAATATTTTTATGTTATTTGTACCACTAAGAAGTATCAGTATAAATTGCACTTCTTACTCAATTTGTCATATGGTCAGATCAATATGTACCAGAAGATATTTTAAAATTTTGAGTTTATCCCCTACAATTTGAAGGGGGGGGGAGTTAATTTTAAATGTTCAAATACACCTGTTCACTTTGAGAATGGAACATGGTTTAGCCTCGGGTTGATCTGGTGTCAAGAACTATCCTCTTGTGTTCAAGAGGTTCCGAGTCGATCCTGTGGGGGCTTTAAAAGTTGCGACTTTGATCTACCATCGTAATAAAAGTGGAGAGCTACCACTACCGGTTACGAAAGCTAGACTTGCGATTACATTTCCTGAACACGTATATCCGAAGAAAAGACGTCTATCAGGCCTATAGGCAAACCAGATAGAAAGAAACCTGCGCAGAACCGTCTTGTCGAGAGTGGCTCGCACGCGCATGGTGGGATGCGGTGGTTGGGATTAGTCGCTGGAAAATATTAAGCCCTACGCAATGAAGCAGCGGGCTGGTATGTCTGGCCTAACTCGGGCTTTCCTTCTCCCACCACAGTTCTATCTGCGCGAGATAAAACCGGTGCGAGGTTCTTTTCTAAGCGGTACCCCTATAGGCCCACAACAGGCTATTCGTATTATGAATTTAATATTTTTAATATTTATTTGTTTATTTTAAACCGGTTGTGCAAACAGAATTATTATAATTGCTATTGTTTTTAAGATATACACTTTATGTATTTTTGGGGTGAAAGAGATAAGTTTTATTTTAATCCAATTTTGTACGACAGGCTTTAGAATAGAGCTGCTTAAAATTTTAATAAAAATGTTGCAGATTTAATGATCTTAAACACCAACAATTTGAAATAGTGTTGGCAGTTTAATGGAACGTGACTCTCTACCAGCAGGCACACTAAATGGTTTTGGTTTTGATTTTCATATTTTTACTCTATAAAGACAAAAGTGATTTTATTTATTTTAAGATACTAAGAGTTGGAAATGACACATTAGGTGGCGAAACAACGTATCTATTGCATCTAAGTTAAACATAGATTGGATTACATAAGTTACAATAAGCAACTCTCGGTATTGGAATTTTAAAGTTTTTTTTTAGAGGAGAAATTAAATTACCTTTTATTATTATATTTTCTTCAGTAATTACAGCTGATAGCTATATTAGAAGGATAGATTTGAAACAAAGTTTATGTGTGGCGGTCAAGAAGATCGTGGCGCCAGAAGAAACACTTGAGCCTGTAAACCTTGAAGAAGTTTTATTGCGTTGTGTCTACGAAACGTCAGGTAGTCGTACAGGTTCACTGTCAACTTAATTAATAGACTTGATTCTGTATATCTGAGAACTAATTTTAGACCTTATGAGATGTATTGGAAGTAAAGTTAGTTATTGCGTTCAACGTCTTGGTAAGACACTCGGGACAATGATTTTGTGTGTCTATAGTCGCCCATAAAACGTATTTCAATATAATATCTGGAAGTTATACTGTTTACCATGGGCGTACCCAGCGAGGGGCAGGGGGGCAGCTGCCCCCCCTGGAAGCAAAAAATAAATCTTTATTATACATTTTGTTGCTGGAATTTAATACAATTCTTGAAATAACTATTTTAATAATCAATTGTATATTGAATGACCCATGGCTTGCCCCCCTTGCCCCCCCTAGTTTTGATAATGGGTACGCCCTTGCTGTTTACAGTATTAGACAAGTTTGGATTGAAACGTGGTTGTTGAAATGACTTGAACAAGTTTACTACAAATGTTTAACCGATTTTAGTATGAACGTTATTTTGACTTTTCTAAATTTACGTTAGTTAAACGGAGTTAAACAATTCATGCTTTTTGCAGATATATCCGCTTCATTATAGTAAAAGAAAAATGTAAGAATGAAATCAGAGCCATTTGGAATTTTTCAAATTAGTTAAAAAATAATTACATAGATACATTTTGTTCAAAATTGCTTAAACTGAATTATTATAGTCTAAAGTTTGTGATAAAACAGATTCAATATGCAGCGCTTGTATGTTGGACTGCGGCCCTTCAGAAGGTTACGAACAGACCAACAATGTTGGGCTACATAGTACTTCAGAAGCTTTCAGAAATATACCTATCGAAGCCTTTTTGGGCATATCTCCATGTAAACTCGGCATCATAGCTAAGACATGTTTCACTGTTTCTAAACTAAAATGTTAAGAATTAGGGGAGTTAATCAATAGACCAAGGAGCATGGTACAATACACCATTAGTATATATGATTCTAACCATGAGACACGGATACGTGGTGATGTGGTTCTCATGGATAAAACCCTTCAAAATAACTAAAATGTATTAAAACTATGAACAACCACATAGTGTTTTACCATAGATCTAGTACTGTTCAAGAAGTAGGCACGGGTATTTACAACAGATGAGGAAGGTGGAAATTAGCATAATCTTTTATGGAACATTATTTCAGGCAGACCTGTGGGCATCCTAGTTAGATAAAAAATCAGGTGATCAAAGTTATTAGATTACACGTACACAATTCTTAGTTATTGTGGGAATGTAACCCGGACCTTGGTTAAGCTCTGAACCATGTAGAATTGACTTGGATATCTTGTCACAGAGGATTCAAGGGGAATAAGAAAGCTGACGAACTGAGAAAGAAAGGGGTCCAGGCTCCAGAATCTGCTTGCAGAATAAACAAAATTTAGCAAAACGTGTCTTCAGAAGGTGGGTTGAACTAGAAACTCTTTAATAGTTGGAGTGAGGTTTCAAGGTGAAAGCTCTAGGGATCATTGTACTGACCCAATAAAAACTCTCAAGATATATAACCTCATGGAGTAAGTGCAGATAAAGGAAAGTTTTGAGTTTCTAAACTGGGTATAATTCAATAAACATGTATCTTGCGTTTAACCCAGCTTGTGATGTAGACTGTGTTAGTCAACCCACAAAAACAACAGAACAGATACTTTTGAAATGTGTAGTACTGGAATGAAGGAGACTTCTGATCTTCGCTCCATCTGGAACTTCAATAGAATAAGATAATCGTGTTAAACAGTTTCTAGGTATAACCTCCTAAAGCGTCCTTGATATTAGCATGAGTTTTATCTGGGAGCTCCTAGAAGTATGAACAAGAACATGTGACTGGAATTTAATTTGTGTGTGTCAGTGAAATTGTGATCAATGTATGTTTTGTGAATAATAGCCTGAATAAGCTGTCAAACACTTGTTTATCATAGGTTGTAAGGCTTACGAAGGAAATGAAACTGAACTGGATCAATTAGGATTAGGGATGCGCACAAACACTATTTAATTCTGAGAAGCCAAGATTGTAAAACAAGGTTCCAGTATTTAAAAAAAAATCGTAGTGATGAAATTAGCTTAGATATTTATTAATAGTTAAAAAATGTTTAATATATATTTCTTCGTTAGAAACCTTTTGTGAAATGGTTAATTATTATCTAATTTTATCTACACAACTAAAATTATGTTCCAAGTTTAATCAAAGTCCATTCTTTAGTTATTGAGATGACATTTTCACCGTTAAATCTTTTCTTATTTGATGGATGTACTTGGAAAGAAAGATTAGAACAATTTTAGAAATGCAACTTAATTTTTGTCTTAAACCTAAAAATGGGAAGGAAAATTTAAATCCAAGACTATTTTTGTTTACCAGAAACAATTACAAAGTTTCTTCTACTCTTTCCACAAAAAATAAAACATATACATAATAAAAACAAGAAGGTCCTCTAAAAGATAAATTTAAAAACATAGATTTATATTAATAAATTGAGTGGAAAAATCATAAATATTAAAATTGTACAATAAAAATAATTTGTATGTTATACTATGACTAAGTCGCTAGACAGGGTTATGGAGCTAATGTTTCATCCTCCCTCATATATTAAAAGTGAATTGTTTACTGATTATCAAGGTTACTACACAGCCTTGGACGAATTTAAAACTAACTTAATAAATATTTGGAATTGATCTTTTGACCATGTCAAATGTCCAAACATATTTTTAGAATACATAAACAAATGAGGTATCAAAATAGGAATAAGGCAAAAGATTCTTGTGGTTTCAAATCATTGTTGTTGAAAGTGTTGCCATCAAAATAAATGGTGTAAAAGTTTGGAACAAACTTTCTCACATCCATTCACAATTGAAATAATTAACACAGCGAAAGTATTCGTCGCCAAGGAATCTCAGTTCGTTAAGGAAAATTAGTCATGGACGCCATCTTAGATTTTGTAGATTATTTTAAACATTTATACAGGGTGTTTCGGAAATTTACTGCAATATCTCGGGAAATTATTCTATAGCTAAAATTAAGATAAAAACTTCATATAAACATAGGTCTGGGATAGCTTCGTTTCCCGACTGTCAACCATTTTGTATTTTTTTAGAGAGACACTATATCTTTGGAAGTAGTGATGATTTGGTTTCGCATTATTTAATGTAACCTTTTACCAGTATACCAGAAAACCTAGACTTTATTTTAAACATTTTCAAAATGGCGGATATTTAAAATGTTTAATGTCGAATATTTCGAAAGTAACGGTTTTCCTTTTTTAACGAAATAAAATACCTTTTTTATGTTTTCTTTACCTCAAAAGATAATGGAGTTATCGACAAAAATTTAATATCTTTGTAATTGTCTACAAGATCCAAGAATAGACTAAAAACAAAACATTTTTGAATTCCCATAATTTTTATCTCAACACTTTTTATTTTAGGCCTTAAGAATCGAATAAGGCTATTTAAAAAGTTCTTACTTGTATCGTATTATTATTATTATTATTATTTTATTATTATTATTTTTTATTTTTGCTTTATTCACATCAATTAACTCAAAAATTTTATTTTTCAACTATACTCGGCGGTTAAATAACAAATTTTGTAAAACTTGGGGTTTTACATTATTTTCTCAAGAACTACAAAAGATACATCTTATTTTCAGCTACACAACCGTTTCCGAGAGATTACCGTGCATTTCCGAATCACCCTGTATAAACTTGTTTCACTTGTGTCATAAACTCATCTTAAACATAAATATTCTAAGATGAATTTAACTTTAAATTACACCGTTCAAGGATTGTTCTCGTGTTTTAAAAAAAAATTATTCCTTAACGGTAATTTTCTATTATCTGCAATTTTACAAACTGGTTTGAGTCTTTAATCTTTATATTTCACCAAAATTTAAATGTAATTGGTAGAACCAATTTTGAGAAATTAAGTTTTTTATATCAGTTCCATTTCCGATTTTTGATTTTTACTGATAACTCAAGAACCGTTACATTTGTGTAGGCGGTGATCAATACTTTTGTTTGTGTCCCTAGGGGCTACATTTTGACAAAATTGTATAAAAATCCAGTGAGGCGATTTTAAGAAAAAAGAATTGTTTGTTTTTATCTTAGACAGTATAGGTAGGCACTATAAAACACTTAGTCCCCTACCACAAGTGTTTTATAGTGTTCACATTCACCACAGTGCTCATTGAATAACTAATAGTATAGGTAGGGTTGTCGAAAAAAATGGGAATAAAGTCCCTCGATATATGGCCAATATATCCCCTCATACCAAATTTGGTCCATTGACGATTTGGTTGTTTTACTTTCCCAGTATAAGGTAAATTTGGTGATCACAATAGTATATTTCATCACTAGGACCAAAAGTGAAACTTTTCCATACAAGGTCAAGTTTAGCTCAGGGAAAATGAGCGAACATCGAAAAGATTCTTTTAGTCCAAGCGATGAACTATATTTTTCGTTATACTGCAAATAATAATAAGAAAACAATTTCACAAAAACTAAAATGCTATAACCTATTTACTTTCAAATCGATGGTAACAGCTGTTTTAACGGTTATTTACATCGAGAGTATCGGTTGTTTTTATAGATGCTTTACAATCGTTAATTAATTCGTATAAATGGTAACAGCTGATGACCTCGACCTCAGCTGATGTTTTTAGGTCCTAGGACTAAAAAGAACAATTTTAGTATCTCAATGCATGTATTGAAAACAGCTGTTTTTGAAGCAGTATGACGAAAAATAATATATATTCAGCCAGAACAGAGAAAGATGGATAAAAAAAAAATCGTTGTTGTGTTTTTGGTGGATCAGTTTTCAGGTCTATTAAAATCAAAACCAGTGTCTTTCGGAATAATAAATAAATATTTAAACAAAATTAAATTTGTATTTTAAAAATCAACATTGTATGAGGAGACAAACATTGCATTATCAGAGCAAACATTTGAAAGCGTCATTCATGCCATCTAGCCGTGTTGCATAAAAGCTTATAATTGCACAATGTTAGACACAATGTATTTAGTTTTCTTAGCATGTCCACACTTCTTGCGTAAACAAGAGCGCTTCCGTTAGTTAATCAAGCCATGAACGATACGCATGACCCAATTTACATATCATAATACGACAATGTTTATAACTTATTTGATATTTGTTTTCAAATGCAGGGTTTGAACCAAGTGTTACTATTCACACGGGTAATCTGATAGTGATTTAATATTTGTGATAAAGTGTGCGTCGGGAAGTATATTGACAACCATTAATAATTACTGCTATCTTTGAGTGTGTTTGTGATGGGAAAGAAGAATTGAGAGATCTAATGCAACTTATGTGAATATTATAACAATATGAAAACTGCTCTTGGCATTTCATCATTTATTATGATTGTTTCTTCACATCAGCTGACACCTGGATTTTATCATCGTATATTTTTTGCTTATTATATATACAGGATGCACATAATTATGGAAATAACATGCAAAAATAATGGAAATAATATTGTTATTGCTGAACGAATAACAAGAGCGAAAAAGAAGAATTTAGTTCACCTAATGATAGAAACTAACTGTTGTATAACCCAATTTTTTCACCCCCAAAAAAACCAAGTTTTTCCGATTTTTGCCTTGTTGAAAAGGAAAAAAACCTCTCGGTCATCATAAAAAAAGGTCATCATCGCCTTATAAAAAGTAATTAAAAAGGGAAGGAAATGAATCCCTCCCCCCACCCTTCGAATAGCCTACTCTAATAGCGTCGGGATCGGAGGAGAAAAAGATTTCGTCAAGAGAGACCTGATAGGAAAGATGAAAGAGATCTAACCCAAGACTACATGAAAAAAGGTGTAGATCCAGCTAGGTACCCTCGGGATTGCTAAACTCGTACTCACTAAATAGTAAATCCCTGAGGGAAAAAAAAGCTGGAAAGTCAACATTTAAAAATGTAAACATTAGATTGTTTTTATTGTATAGCTCTATAATTTATTTTTTAATTTTTATTCGATTTTACTTTTAGATTTAAAAAACTGAAGTGTTTACTGTTTAGTAAATTGTCGAATACAAAATAAAAAATAATAAAACTCCCAATAATTATAACTTAGTTATAGCAATTTCCAATTGTGTTTATGATTTTGCATTTTGAAGCTTAAAGATTTTATTTCAGTACCGGTAAACCAAATTCTCGTTTTTCGTAATTTATTAAGACATTTATATTTTTAAAATTTTAGATTATACCTTAATTTAAAGCGGAAATTCCTATATTTAAAAAAAACTGTGAGCCATTATCTCTTGAGAGGTTTCATGTCAAGAATAAAATCGCCTTAAAATTTGATTTTCTATTGATCTTGTAATAAAATAATAAATGCGTGGATTTTTAAAACGAGACTTAATCAACTTAATCCAGGCTCTTCTTTTTGTCTGAGTTGTATGACAAAAATTTGGCTTACAAGTGTACAACATAACTCTTGTTTTATAAAAATGCCAAAGCGAAAGCGATCATGTAATAAATAAATTTAGGTTTCCATCTGAAAATGTTGACTCTTTCTGTTCTTTGACAAGGGAGTTGAGTTGTATACCAATAGATGACTTGAGACAATTCTTGTTTTGTTGTTATTCGTTCTAAAAGTAATGGTTAAAAGTATTTACTATTAAAGTGAAGATAATTTATTGTTAAAAATCTGTATATTGTCTTCCGCTTATTTTAGCCTGGTGCTGGTTCGACTGCAGTATAGTAGGCCATATTATTTTTGTGTGGAGGCCGTGCATGCTTACATTCCATAATAATCTAAAAAAAAACGTTAATTCGGAAAATAGTCAGACGTACAGTTTCGGTGGGGTTCGTCACTTCCAATACTAAACATCCTCTTATGGAACATTTTTTTATTATTTATAATCTACTAATTATTTTTAAATTTAAGATCTGGAGATTGTGGGAAAAACAAATAAGTACAATTTTCGGCGTGAGAAATTAACATTATTGAATTCCAAAATCTAGGATAGAAACTTTTAGAAATTCTGTTAGTTCATTACTCATCTTTTATTTTAATCAGTAACAAGATTTTATGAAATATTTTTTTGGAAACAAACAGTTGGCTATTAGTTGCAGGATGTCTATCATGCTGAGATTGATGGTTTAAGTAAGTTAGGGGTTAAAGTGTGTGCGAGTTTAGAGCTAATTGAGAGATACAAAATAATAAAAGAAGAAAATGTGTGTATATAATTAAGTTAAATACGTGGTTGATTTATTTTGTTATATTTTCTGTATGCTGGATATAGGACGTGAACTTCCGCGTCCTGTGAAGTAAAGCCACTTTTTCAAGGCTTTATTACTAGTTTTGTATTTTTTTTATGAAAAGAAATTTTACTTTGTTTAGTTATAGTCAAGTATATATTTATGTATATGATTTGTCAAAAATTGATGATTTTCTATCTTCTGGTGTTATTTTGTAAGTATCGTGAATTAACAATGGGTCAAGGCAAGTTGTCAACATTTTCATGAGGCTCGATGTTGCTGCTCAAGCGATCTGCTTCAAGACATTGATTACAGAACGTTCATTTAATTGAAAGCTGTATGTATTTTTAAATTGAACCTAGAAATAAAATTGCTTTTCTCTCGCAGCTGTATGGTTCAATAATTTTCTATAATTAATGTGCACTTACTGTACATCAGGGTTATACCGCAACTCTTCTTGTTATCAACGATCTTTGATCTCGGCAACCGGAATACTTTCATAATTTTATAGATAAATTAATTAATTTAACTTCCTGGCTTAAAGACAGCTCAATCTTGCCTTTCACTGGTTAGTTAAGTCCCCCTCCTCCCATCTCTCTGGACACATCCTTGGCACTTCCTGTTCATGGTAAAGTACACAATAGAGTACGTGTTCGGTGTTTATATATTCATGTCGCCTCTTTATCACCCTATCCTTACATCTACGTTGCTCTTTATCTTGTTGTAACAGCTTTCATTGCACTCACTTATTTTAGACATCCATCTTTCTACTTTCTCACATATATGTAGTGTATAGAAAGATGTTTCCGTAGGGGTAATGAGCTTCGGGTTTTAAGGAAATATCCTTTTTGCGAGTCTCTAGTTCCAACAAATTAGGTTTTGAAATAATAATAATTGTCTTGGTATCTGACCGATTCCTGAGCTACAGGGTAATGATCTGTTTGACCGTAATTTTATATAGGCACATATTTTACGAATAGCTGATAAATCTGTGGTTAATATAGAATTGAAGGTCACAACATTAACTTTTCCCCCAAATAGTTTATCATTAAATTTACTTAGGCCATACTAAGTTTTCTAAGCTTAATAAATCAAAACCCTTAAATTATATAGTAAATACACAGGCGTAACAAAACATGGGGGAGTTTTTATGAAAATTTTAATACCAAGTTTGTTGTGCTACGATAAACAATAACGGATAAATTAAAGTTTTCCTGAGCACACTCCTTTATTTACATTTAACACACTAATAAAGTTGATATTGATGATTTTACAAAAGGAATCAGTGCTATTACTACTTTTTAAGTCTAAAATAAGCATCTATTTCTGTCAATTTCAGTATTTTACTGTGAAATATAAAAAACTGTTAAAGCTTGGAAGTGTCCGACGGATGATTGCGTTATGATCAAAATTGTTTTTCCCGGAAGAAAATAAAAGTGTACACTTAATGTGGTTTACGAGTTCATCACTCCTTTTCGGTTCTTTTCTTTTTGTACATTGGTTCAATGCGGGTTGCATAGCTATCAAATAGAAGGGTAGTAGTAGGGGGATTGTGATAACATACAACGCTCTTCACCTATACCTGCGGTCTTGCAGTGTTACTTAGAGAACTGAACCTGGACAGTGGTGTATTTTAGCAGAGTTCTACATAGTATCATGTACAGTTATTATACCCCCAAATGGAGTTTTATTTTATTTTGGAAGGTTCAAATAACCCTGGAAATACCTGTGTATTTACTATAAAATTTAAGGGATTTGAGTTATTAAGCTTAGAAAACTTAGTATGGCCGCCATTTTGAAACCGAAAGTGATAATTATTTAAAACTTTTTTCTAATATTGGTCTTTGTTATACTAACAGGTATGTAAAGTTTTAAGTTTATACCTTTATCGACTTCGAAAATGTTTTAGTAAAAAACTTAAACAGACAGACAGACGGAAAACTAAGCGAGATAGAACTATGCTTTATTAGAAATTTCTTGTATATTTTGGCTTGAAAAATCACCTGGTGAAGTTTGATCCCGTAATTACCGGACACTCTGTATATTTGAATGTAGGGGGGGTAATTTTACAAAATTTTCAGAATATTTTAAAATCAAAACTGTGCATTGTTTCTAAAGATATTGATAAACTTTAAATATTAAAGAAAAGCCAACGTGTTAAATTGGACATAAAAGGAAATTAGACAGTCAGATGTTGATTAATGACTGCTTTCCGAGTTAGAGAATTAAAATTGCAATTCACGAGTTCACTTCATTTGTAGGCCCCAAATCATTGTGCTTAGTTTTGCATCGACATTTCAGATAAGCCAGTTTGTGTAGAGTTGTGATGTTAAATCAATACCCAATAGGCCTAGATTTGTATTTGATACTGTCACACATATTCCTGACTGTTTTTAGTTTATTGATGAAAACTTACATTTGTTGTACTGTACTTGTAAAGTGTTCTGGTGGGCGACGGGCTTAGGTATTAGATTTTTGACTGTGCCACTGGCCTACCACATGTTAAAAAAAAAAAATTATGGTATGCTAAAAACAAAAACAAAATAGTAATAAAAATTGCTTGTGCCGATTTTGAGATATTCGGCTTTCTACTAAGCCAGTGTTCATGGTTGGAACTATTTTCTTGATTCTGAATCATATTGACGAATATATTTTGTTTGCTAGCTCAGCTTTTATGTAAGGGCTTGTGAGAAAGTTTGTACTATGTTTTGTTCATGTAGCGTTTTGTATTTAAGGAAAATAAAAATCCAAAGAATTATATCCCCCCCCTCATCTCTCCATCAAAATACCAGCTTAGAAATTATTAATCGCGTATTGATAATAACTTGCTGAATCAACAATGCTGACAATGCAATTTTAGAAAAAGGGTAAAATACTTCCCTACTTGCATAACAATGCGGGTTCATTGTGTTCCTCACTTTACCCTCTGAGATATCTTTAGGGGAGTTTAAATGTCTGACACACTCCTTGCCTCATCCCAGAAGACAATAATTATCTCTCCTCTAGATCACGTGCACACGTTTTGGGTAGACGATTGTCAAAAAGTGGTGGCACAAGGAAAAACTAGTTGACTTAACGTTCTAGTAACCAATTTCTGACCCCACCCAACTAATTTAACCCTTTTTATTCAAACCCACCTTGAAAGATTTTAAACGTAATTTCCAATTCCCGTAATGTATTCCATTTTAGAATTTGAAGACATTAACTCCTTCATTTTTGTAAAAATAAATTTAAACTCTCTGTTATGTTGATTGTCTTGATAAAAACAGTTTTGTCTAAAATAAAACCATTTCGTGGAGCACTAAACCCTGCATAAAACATTAATATATTTCGTCAATCATACTGGATGGATGGTCAAATCTAATTTGTTTGAGTTATTGTGGAAGGTTTTAGGTTCTGAAGTTGGTCTAACAACTATTTTCAATGACTGGCATTTTGAAATTATACCTTTTAATAGAGTCTATTTTTCTGATTGTCGAAACTGTCTGCAAGTCTCAAATACTTACTAAATTTGAAATAAAATGTGTCTCTAAAGTGAGTAAAACATGGCACCCAATACAATATAGTAATTTCCATATTTTGACATTACATAAAACATATCCAGTTGAACGAGCGAAGCGTTGTCCGTTTTGATCCACCAGTGTGCATTTCGTCCGTGTGCGTGTGTGCGTTACACAATTACAAACTATTACTATCAATCGTTATACAAATTTTTGTACCTAGGTCGAAGTATGTACATAGTTTTAAAAATTTAATTTACAGTTTTGAAATAATATTTTACGGTTTCAATGCTTGGATGTGGGTACTTCAACTTGGAATAAAGTGCACTCTTATGAGATCACTTTAGTGAGTACCGACTTGGCAATCCCGAGGGATCTTAGCCGTTTCTACACATTTTTTTCTTGTAGTCTTGGGTTAGATCCCTCTCTTTCATCTATCCTATCTTATATAAGGCGATGACCTTGAGGTTTTTTGAGTTTAATAAAAATGGAAGAACGTTTGTGCTCTCAGAAGTATTAAGTATAATGATACGAATTAGCCATAACGTATACAATCAGACTAAAAATGAAATTTTTAACTATTTTCTAAAGATTTTTGCAAAAAGACTTTACTCCACAAAAAAAGTTCCTAGTTTACTAGTTTTGTCATGTTTTCGTTTATAAGAACCTGTTTCATAGTGTTTCATAAAATATGTTATTAATTACAGAACTGTTACATTGTTTTGTCCACTGTGATTTCCTCTATTGATAAAAGTTTCTTGTAAATTGTTTATATCTACTAATTATTAAACGGTGAAAGTCAACTCTTCACTAAAAGCTAATAATTATGGTGATATATGAGTAGACAGTAAAACTGAATTATCCTTATTAGATTATCATTATTTTCTTCTAAGCTTTAAGGTTAGGTTTTTAATAATTATTGCAAACAACAAATAAGTAAACACACCAAATAAGGTAATGTGAAATTACGTGTGAACAAGTTGAGTAACAGGTTTGCGTGAACAGTTCCTGCCTTATTTACATATACTTCTCGCGTAATATGTATAGTAAATGTAAATATTTGTTTTGGAATATGATTTAGAGTTGCGGACCAATCATATCACGCGAGTTTATTAACTTATGTAAATATAAGACGTGAATACAGGCACAAAACTTGGTTATATCGTACTCTGGGAGTTTATGTCTTAATTGTGAAGGATTTGGTGGGATATTGATGAAAGGAAGTGCTTTATTAAAATTGTATTTCTTCTTATTAGCATTATCTAACTATCTCACCTTTGTTATGAAAACGCTTACTCAATAGTTTTAACGTAACGCTTTCGAGATTGAAATTTTGGGATGATATTTTCTCAAATGGTATGCAGGTTCTGTTTTATTATGTAATCATTGGTATAGCATGTCTGCCAGTAGGTCCTGTTTTGTTGCCTATAGCAATGACTACATAATACTATAAGACACGACATGGCCATGTTAAATATTCTACGCTTATTCTTGAGTTGTCCAATACCCGCTAGGTCGCTCTGCTAGAGAATCTGAAGTTGATGTGACTGGCGCTAGGTGGCTCTACGGTCAAACAATGTTTCAGGCGGGTAAGAGAAAACGCACTGATGCCACATATGGGACCAGAGATGCGAGGGAAGGTCGAGAATCGCTTATCTCAGCGCACGAACTGACAGCACTGACTATGCTGACGGAAGTAAGTGAGAAGGTTTGTGAGAGAGAGGTCAACAGTTGTACAGTCTCAACCAAGTGGGATGCGTACAGTCAAGCACCTGCTGCTAGCGCTTTCTGATAGCTGTGTGTCAAACTTGTGTCCCGTAAAGCGTAGACTATTTCCCTATCCTATGTCGTGTCTTATAGTATTTATGTAGTCATTGCCTATAGTCTGTATACACTAACTTGGCGTCTGAACCCTTGGCTACCTGCGACCGTCCCCCCGTCACTCCCTTCCTCGCCCAGCTGTTTCCGTAATGACTCACCTACTAGCGTCAACACTGCTCTGTTTAACTTTTTTATGGGAGACACAATTTTTAATTTTTTTTCAGCATAGCTAAAATGTTTAGGAAAATATAAGCAAATTGATACCAAACACGACACTATTATAAGTGAACAGTGTTTGAATAATTATCTTTATTGTGTGTTTGGAGGACCGTTTCTGATAACTTTAAAAGATTGCCACATCGGAATAGCCACTTGGTGTCTTCCTATTTGCGGTCAGTCCTGTTTGCGGTCAGTCCTATTTGCGGTCAAGTGTAGTTTTATGAGGGGACGATCAAGGTCCTGGGGGTGGAAGGGTTTCCAGTTTGCGGTTACGTCTTGAGATGTAGTTAATTTCTTCCCGTCCTTTTCATATCTAGCCACTAAATACATAACAGAATGATTTGACTGTAATCACAAATCAAGTCTAGTTATATAGGTTAGGTTATATATATATATATATATATATATATATATTATATATATGACCGCAAATTGGAAAAATATAATTAGGGTAAAAATATAACCCAAGATATTTTTGGGGTGACCGCAAACTGGACTATTTTACCCTCGATCGCTAATAGGACTGACCACAAATGGGACACAACCAGCCACTCGTCCTAAACTGGGTGATATTTTGGGACGATTTATGTTGAGAAAACACAATCAACTGTAGGGAACATCCTTCTTTTCTATTCTTTCTTGAACTTCATTAGAAATTCTTCAACTTCTTCAATTAGTTGCAGTACAAACAGTTTTCCATCCTAAACAATATATTACAAGCAGATCCTTTAAAGATAACACCCAAAAGTTGGTTTCTTGGGTCCAAAACGGAGGTCGAAATTTTTAAAGTAAAACGACAAGGGTGTAATTAAAAAAAAAATCTAATGACAGCTATTTTTTGGAAAAAAACCGAAAAATTTAGCGTCTAATATTTATTTAGAGTTAATAATTATAGGACTAACAAGTTTTGTCAAATTAAAGTAATAACAAAAATGTATTTTGTCTTATTTATAAGTCCGCCCCCCTCCCCGTGCGTTTCTTGACACTGTAAGTTCTCTGATTATTTAGGGAAGTTTAAAAACAATATCAAGGAACCATTGGTGAATCACTGATAGGCTATGAGTTTAATGAGTGGGTTTATTAAAATTTTAAGAACTCTAAACCTGCTGAGGTCGAGTTTCCGACGGGAGCAGAACCAGTGGATTCTTTATTTAAATGAAGTGTACAGAGCATATTTGTGTCATAATTTATTTATTACTAAACGGTTAGGTGAATTTTAATTTCAGTTCATTATTATTATGCAGCTATTACTGTGGCAGGTCATTAGTGTATTCCAATTACACTAGGTCCTAATTATAAAGAGCGAAACTAATTTGTATAAACTCATAAAAAATGACAGACGAGAAAGGTTTAAAATATGGAATTACGTTTCGGACTGGAATGATGGATCGCCATTATTATGCATAGGTTTACTGTGCGGAATAATAACAAGGGAGAAAGAGGAGGGGGGGTCGTTGTAACGGGACTTGTTTGTTTATATGATTGAGGGTCGTAAAACTGTGATCGTTAAATAAAACAAGTTTTTCTGAAGTCCATATATACCATAATGTTTTATCAGAGTTTTGTTTTACAGTTGGCAACCGTGTATTAAGTAGAGTTAGTAATAGCGAACATGAAAATTGTTTTATTTATTTGGCTTGGAGCTTCTGTAAACATTATATATGCAAATAAAAGTGCAACTCGATCCAATGTAAGAAATTTAAAGTTTTATTCTATTTTGGTGGAGAGAAGGGTTTTTATATGTGAAACGTTGGCGTCCTGATTTTTTAAAATTTGTAGACATTTTAAATTTTGAAAACAATCAGACCTAACGACAACCAAATTCTTACAAATCGGATCGTTCGGATGTTCGTTCATGTTTATCGTTTCTATATGCGACCGGGAGTTCTTCAACCCGGCACCAACCATTATATGTTATAAAAAAACACGTCGACCCGGCACTGGTCCCTTCACTGCCCGGCACCAGCCACCCCTCTTACCCATTCCACCTACACTACTCCCCCTCAACCCCTCCTTTCTCTTTTTTCTTTTCTTAATCACTAGACGAAGAGATAGACAATAACAAAAGTGTGGCCGTTTTTTATTACGATTATAAATACTTTAACATTTATTATAGAAATAGGTTAGGTTAGGTTAGAATGAGGGGTGTATGTTTGGTGTTGTGGAGGGGGAGGCGGCACGTCTACCCGGCACCAGGGGATGAGATGCCTAAGGTTCGAGCGAGAGAAAGAAGAGAATGAGGGGTGTATGTTTGGTGTTGTGGAGGGGGAATCTCGCTCGCCTACCTTTAAACTGCCTCGGTGCAGGGTTAAGTTGTGAAATTAGTAACGCCTGATTAACCTTATAGCGGTGGTGAGATTTGGTGCCGGGTAGACGTGTCGCCATGCGAACGGCTAAACAGATGTTGCCGTTTTCCCTTATTCTTTATTCGTATTCTCGTTATATCTTACGAAGATAGATTTTGAATTTGGGCTTCAAAAAGTTTAAAAGAAAGTTGTTCTTCGAAGCACGTCCTCATCTTTGCGTCTCGGATGACTGAATCGATTTTTATTATGATTTTATTCCCATGCTTATATAATCCAGTGAAACAAGTTTTGTAAAATTTTGTTGTATTAAAAATAGACATTTTCTTTTTGCAGTTTTAATATAAATTTAGCTTTTTTTTTAAATAGAATTATAATTTTTCATAGTTTAACAGTGATTTATAGTTTGGCCTAGTGAATCTTCAGAGGGTCATAATTTTCTGATAATTATTCTTTGAGTAACCTGTTCAAGCATTTATCGTTGTAAGTTAATGCTGAATATTAGTGTTGAAGGCTATAAAATAGCTCACTGAAGAAAGAGCTTAGATTTACAGTGAATGTATTTTTATTTTTAATTAAATGTAATCTAGAAACTTTGAAAAGTATGATTAAAAAAAAAAAACAGTAAAATGTGAGGGGGTTAGTTTGGATAAGTACCATGGTCGTACATCTAAAAATAATAATATCTACGGCTAGTAATTTGCTATGCAAATCGTCATCTAATAACTTTCTTTACTGTTATAATGCTTTTCTGTGCTGAAGCTGCAAGTAGTCTCTCTTATTTAACACCATGGTCTTGTACAAGAAATTATATCATTTTTATTGGTTACAATATCTTGAATCCTGTTTCTTGTGCGACATTGAACATGTTTTATTTCGACCATTTTGTCAAAATTTATAGAAATTTGTATTAACATTCCAAAAAAGATGTTGTGAAAGTTAAACTAAGATTCTGAATAAGTTTAAGTTCATTATCTTTACGATTTATTAAGTTGTTGAATTAAATATGTCAACTGCTTGGAGTAAAGCTGTAATAACAGAGCTTTACTAATCAAGTTAAAAATAAGAATTGTTTTAATAATATTATCAAATCCACAACCTACCAGATTAACATTCTAGGTGGGACGTCATAAACATAAACATATTGACTTAATGGCGGAAATGATCAAATATAATAAACCGCTAATCACATTAAAACTGTCTTTCTATCAGTTTTGTGTTGATTTCATTAAAAAATCCAGTACAATTATTTTCAGTTTAAAAAAAAACATAAATTACATAGTTTCTATAAACAGCTGATTACAAATTTTATGGATGACTGTGGATTATTTGGTCATGATCTTTCATGGTTTGTAAGGGTTTTTAAAAGTGATACAAAAAGTATATTCTACTTTCTGTACTAGTTTATATTATCTGATACAAAGTATCAAGCTAATACTTAATATTACATCATTACATATTCACTAAACAATTAGCTCCAAGCTATGAACCACAATGTTCCATCTGGCTACATATTTATCTCATTAGGAAAAACTTGTTCTGTATAACAAAACATTCATAACCTTTAAATATTGTTTGTTAATTTTATTTTTCCATTCTTTGTTTCAGATAACCAAGTACTCCAACCACATTGCCACATAACCATTAAATGTACTAGAGAGGTGAGTCTTATATATATATATATATATATAATAAATTGTATTCTTATATTTCTTTTTACTTTTTATGGCTGAAAAGTATGAATGTAAAGTTTACTATCTGAAATTAGGTAGTTGGAAAAACATTTGTGGAAAATTTCACGATTTAGACTTTTGTAAAAATATTTGATGCAAAAAATAAGTATGTATTATGTTTTATGTGTAAATGACAGATGTGAACAAAATTGGATTAAATTTTAAATTCAAATTTATTATCATTGAGTTTATTAAACTCAAATAAAACATATTCTATAGAAATTCCAAATCTGGAATCACTTATGGTTTTAACTAAATTTTAAATTGTGAAGGTTAATGTTATCAATGTATGGTGCTACAGCTGAAATCTTAGTAAAGAAATGAAGAAATGTATGGGTGTTATCAACCGTTACAATACTTAACCAGCTCTTTTACAAATCAACTTATTACACACTTTTACATAAAATCGCATATATATATATATACATTATAACAAATAAAACTTTGACGCATTTAGATTTTAACTTTCTCTTTAATTATAAAATTAAGTTTTAAAATCATTTACAATAAAAAAACCAATTATTGTCCAAATTTGATGCACTTAATAAATTATACAATTAACATCTTAACCTACTACTTATTCTAAGTACATAGTTAAATATAAATTACTAATTCTACAATGTCTTAACCTAAAATAAACAAATAAGAGTGCATCAGAATTTTTACTTTTAAATTTTTTATAAAATTCTCCGGCTAACTGAAATTTATTATTTATTAATTTTATTTATTTTCTCTTTACGGGTTCGTTAGGTTCTTTGGTGACTATAATTTACACATAAAATAGAATTTGGTGGTAGTTTATTTAATTAAGATTGTCCATTAATTTGTACTTATCGGCTTGGAAGTTTTATCACAGCTCCAATGTTCCTGGTTCCTTGCACTTGGCTCCCGTGTAGACTGCCAGTAGATGGATCGAATTTGCCTTAATCTTTTCGACGAATCTTCTTTTCTTCTTACACTTGTATTCTCACACACTTTTGTGACGACGATTACTTTTAATTTATTGTATGAATATTCCTGTTCAAACACTTTTATAACGACGCTATTTCTCACACACTTGTATAACTATATAAACGACGTTTATCTTTTAACTATTCTTCGGAGATTATTATTAAATACTTATACAAAAACGACGCAGTTACTATTTAATTTTGACGGTTGATCTCGGCTAAATCTTTCACAACGATTTTCTTTTCTACTAAAGAAACACTTGCTCCGGAACTCCCTCCTTCAACCAGTTAACAACCAAAAAGAACCCCTTGCGCTTCTCTTCCACCCCTATTTATAATGTTTATTTTCAAACGCTTTCTTCCGATCCTCTTCCTTCATTGGCTTATTTTAAATCTTGTACGTTATTTCAGAACTGACGCAATTCCTTTCATTGGTCCTTTTCAAATATTTTCGGTTGAAGGCATTGACTTTTGGAAAGGTTTATTTGACTCCTTGAGATCCGTGACTGAATAGTTTTTCTAGCTGTCAACCCTTTCAACTCTTTACAATTTATGGCCTGCCGAGCACTGATCTTTTGGCAGCCCCCTATTTCGTTACAATATATATATGAAACTGTTTCCATTTTCAGTGTGATCAAGATCATGCTTCAACGCTGTCGAAATAACAAATTTTCATTTAAAAAATTCAGAGTATATATATATTTTTTTTCGACAACAATGTAATGTATTATCTTGGAAATTCGGACATTGGTACCTTAACATACAAAACTAAAATCTGGAAATTTTAATTTCATATCACTTTGTACTAAAAAATATTGTCAAAAAACTATTTCAAAAGACACTTATGTTTTTGAATAGTTTTATTTTCAACATACTAAATTTGGTAAAAAATTATAGATTTTAATTCTGCGTCAAATGTTATCCCAACTGTAGATGGTAACAAAACTGTTGCAAAAATTGTAGTTTTAGATCGCAATGTCTCAAGAAATTTTGATTCGAACATTGTTAATGGCTCGTAAGGTACAAGTCACCGAAGTGATTGGGAGGTTTACTCATACGTTTACGTTCTAGAGGCCCACCAAGAACAAATTTATGATTTGATTGGAAGTTACTTTATAGATATTTATAGTTAGATCTAAAGGGAAATTAGTTGGACTTATAATATTGCACAAAGTAAACCCTGTTTATAAAAATGTATAATTTCCATAATTGCATATATATTAACACTGACATTAAGTTTGCAAATAAAAAAAATTAACAATAAATAATATATTAGAAACAGGACATTTCAAAGACTAAATCGTTATAATTAGTTGTTTAGTCATCGAACTGTCTTCCACTCTGTAATAAGTATTCATTTAAAATATTAAAAAACTGTACATGTTTTATTCATTTGGTTATTGAAGTTTCTACAAGTGAACCTAATACTAAAAAAAAAGATAACAACTTTCAGTTTATAAAAATAATTTTGTTATTTCATTACCCGCTGTGAGTTTAAGAAGAATATTTTAATACATTTGTCTATTCTTGTTTGTGTGTGATCCATTTTTCTGCAATGTTCTTGAACAAGTTTAAGTAATTACTAACACAAATAATGTATCTTCTGCTGTTCCAGATTGCTGGATTCAATGGACTCAGTGATGCATTCAAACGGTTGGATTTCCGGTCAGCTGTTCATGATGTGAGGAGGTTTAACTATATTTGTAAACTATTAGACCTGCTGATCTCACATAAACTGACTGCACTTTCTGGATGTGCACAGAAAGTCTTGTTCAACATGTTGGAGGAAGTAGCATACCAAGGTAATTAGGATCATATTCAAATATTATGTAGTTTATTTGTGCAGAAGCGTGCCTTACAAAGTAAAATGTGTTAGTTTTGTATACACAAATGTTACCAGTATCTATGATTACAAAAACTAACTTCTCGATTTTTTCATTTTTCCTAGAAAATATATTCATCAGTTTTACACTTCTATTTATGAAGTATGGTATAGGGGACTGTAATGTGCTCATTAGGAAGCCTATTGAAATTCAGAAAAATCAAATTGAAAATATCAAAATGATGGTTATTTAAAAAAGATTTTTGTTATTATGTCATGTGTATAACACACACAATTAGATAAAAATTAGAGATTTTAATTTTGCATATCATAGTATCAATTCCACATCTTTATGATGACAAATAGTGAAGTTTTTGTCAAAAATGTAATTACGAACCTTGACCTCCCAAGAAAATGTGATATTTGTAGTTACGAGATTCAGGAGGGACGAGTGTAGCGAGTGGAGTCTCCTTCACTTATGTACATCTATGAGTCGTGTTATGAGCAAGACTCTGACACGAGCAAAGTGAGTTAGGTTTTTTAAATATTTATATTCATCTACGAAATCTGTCAGGATTTAGCTGAAAAAAAAAAGTTTTGATATACACAATTTCGAGGTTTAGAAACCTGCATAACATTTTTTTAAAGAAACTTTTTCCTATTAAGTAAGACCCCTTGATCTTTACCAATTCAATTTAATATTTCCTACAAGGATCAAGAAATCAACTTTTAAACATTACATTTAGAGGTTCTGATTGTATTATATAATTGCACCATTGCACCCATCAAATTGTTTATCTATATCTCTTTTAAGTTTTGGTTTTGAAAGACAACCAAAGTCTCAATATGTTGGGTTTTGTGTAACACAAATTTTGTATACTCTGACACATTTTAATAAATGTTGTGATATATAAAGTTCTAGACCTATTGTAAAACAAATCATTAATGGCACAACATCTTGAAACGGAGACATTGGAAATGATTTTGCTGTTGATACTATTGAATCCCATACCAAATTGCATAAGGAGAGTTAAACAATTGTAATATAGGAGACTTGTCACAATAAAAATATATCAACCATAAAAATGTCAACCATTTTTGTGATTGTATTGAGTCTAAGTATTTTTATATCAACTGGTGTTCAGATAGGTTATAGGACACAGAAAATTATTTCGTTATTAATTTTGCCTTATATAAAACAGAAAAAAATTATCTAAACTAGAAATTCTGAGAAGTTTTACAATTACCAACCCTTTCTTTAACATTTTTCATAGAGTACACAAATTATTAATCACATTCTTTTGAAAGTATGTATGTTTTATAAAAAAGACAATATTACCACATCCAGACTGTTATACTCTGTTATTAAGTCAAGAGACAAGAGGGGAAATAAGAGTTGATATTTCAACATTGTCTTTGAGAAAGCTAAGCAAAGGCCTAAGCTGCATTGTTGGGTAAAATTAAATTTCATGCCAGCTATTTCCTTTGTGTAGTATACATTGCAAAAGTTGTGAATTCAAACAATTTAACCATAAAGTGATAGTAGCAAGTCTATAAATGGTTTTACTGTAATTAAATAACCTTTGATTTGTTCCTGTTATTATAGTTAAGTTTTTAATTTTATTCAGGATGTTAATTGTTTGCGGTAAACACACACATTAAAAAAAAAGAGGATTTGCTTTTTGTTGATTGCAGACTTAAATTTCTTGATTTTGAAAATTAATGAGTTATTGGTGTGGTCTTATTATATTTTCCTCACCGACATTATATTCGATTAACACATTTTGGGGAAAATTTGGAGTGTAATGTTTTTCTTTGATTTCTAAATGACTTTCAAAATATCAGTTTGTCTCATAATTTACCAGAGTTTGCAACATCTCAACTATCTTGGTTTAATTTGTTTGGTTTTCTTTGTTCATATATTGCACAAAGTATATATATATATATATATATATATATATATATATATATATATATATATATATATATACACATACACACACACCTTAATGTACTTTCATATTTTGAATGATGCTGTTGATGTGAAAATAAATAAAGAATGTTCCAACTAGTGTTATGGAAAGCATTCCAGTAATGAGCATCATACAAAACAGTTTTGAATAAAAACATTACACTATTTTTGTGGTCTTTATATACAAGTTTTAATGTAAAAAAAAGTAAAACTACTTCACTTTTAATGACTAAGGGTCATAAATTATTTGCTTAATTAGTATATATATATATATATACATATATATACTATGTGTCCCAAAAGCCCCCCCCCCATTATTATTTTTTATTAATGGAAATAGACAGATTTGCTTTGGGGAAAGTTTAGATAACCAAAGGAGGAGTTTTTGAAGTATCAAAATTTTCAACTCTTACCTCCAAAATGGGGTAGTTTGGGGGTAAGTCGTCTTTTAAAAATAAAAATAATGACGTAAACTAGAGGTCTCTAAGTTCATCTTATCCAACATAGCGACCAATTGAATTGTGAATGTTAACCTACAAACTCCGGTTGTTTTTATTACATTACAAATTGCTCTATGTTGGTAAAATGATGGTAAGAGCATTACCTTGTTTTTTTAGCTCAGATTAAGTTCTCGAAATGGCTACCATTTACTTCTTGGCAGAAATAGATTCTGGACTCAAAAGCTTGTTGTACATTTCGTAACATTTCCGGTGTAATTATTAACGTAAAATTCACAAATTGGCCGCTATGTTGAATTGTATTATGTAGTATACAGCAAATATGATAATCATAAGAAAGGTTTTTCTCCTTTTTTAACTGATCTTCAAGATTCATAGAATCAGATAATTGATTTTTGACATTTTGTGTGTCTGTCTTTTATATATATGCTAAATAGGAACAGCAACAATTAGAAACTTGAAATTTCGTAGGGAGGACTCTTGTGTTCCTATTGAATGTTTTACAAATCCATCAACAGATTTCAAATTGGCAATTTATATAATATTTTATGTTTTGGGTAAGTATTTAGTTTTAAGGTGAAAAACTCTCTATTCATAATAACCTCCTTGAGTAATTCAATTTATAACACATTAAATTAGTACCAAATTTATAAATTTTATTTTTGTATGTATCAACTCCAGCTTTGTATGATGAATAATGTAATTGCCAAAATTGTAATTTTTAACCTAAATTCACAAAAAAATTGACATTCAAGACTTGCAAAATCCCTTTTGTTTTTAATTCAGGAGTCTTTCAAACAATTGGCTAGGAAAGCAAGTAGAAGATGTTAATATTTAGCCTTGTCATCTTCATGATATTGACGATATTCACAATGTAATTAACTATGAGATTTCATAAACTTAACTAAGGTTGTTTCATGAGTTATTAAGTACCATGAGTGTGTGGATTAACATATTTTATTATATTGTAATAAATATAAAAAACATTATTTACATTTTTATTCTATCAGTAGGCTTATTACTTTTCTATTTACTAAAACAAGGAAAAATTAAATTATACTAAAATAAATATTAATAATACTTTCCAATTAATAAGATACCATAAGTGAAAGTTATTTTCATATGTTGTGAAGTTTATTGGCTTAAATCTTCAAACTTCTTGATTACTATATATAAAGTGTTGTGTAAACAAAATTGACAGAGAGGAAGAGAATAATCCATTTTAATTAAATGATAAACCGGAATCAATTTCCCCATCAGTGTAAGCTATTAAATGCAGAACAGCTGATTGAATGTAAATGATCAGCTGTCTGATGGAAGTAGGCCTATTATGTAATCAAGTTAAAAGCTTTGGATCATTTACATTTCTGGCTTTAATGCTTCTATGTCTGTATATGTTTATTAGTGTTTTGGATTATAAATATCTCTACTGCATCCACAGCAGAAATCCACTTTTCTGTGATTGTTAATAGTGAATGTTTGTTATCTTAAAATGTTCTCCATCATGAAAAATATCTTTTGTGCTTTTACTGTTCTGTGAATAGTCATCTATTTTAAAACTGGGTAACATAATCAATTGCTTAAGAAAAAACAAAATGGAGGTCTTTAAGAGATAAATTTCCTTAAAAAATTTAAGTTCATTAATAATTCCCTCTTTTATTTCTTGATTTATTGTTTATTCAGATGTACTGAAAATTATTCATTTTACTTCTTAACTGGGGGGCACACAAGACGGAATTATTCTCATCTCTAACAATTGAGAACAAGACTGCTCAGGATGTTCCTTCAAGAAATAAATGTTACACAAAAATTGTGTACAACTTCCTATACAGACACACATTTTGATATTTATAACAATATACTAATTGTATGAAAAACATTGTATTGGTTACTTAATAGAGCTTTAATTTAATAAATTTTCAAAATTGATATCTAAGTTTAGGTTATTGACTTCCTTATTTTTCCAAAATAACTCACAAGGTAATGCTCATAGTGGAAAGTAAATGATTTTTAAAGGTAGAGAAAATTTACATTCAGGAGAAATGAAAATGGTCCCAATTTATAATATATTCTAATTTCTAATTTCTGTACATTTCCTTTTGTTTGTGATTTACAATTAATTATAGGTTAGCTTATAAGTAATGTTTAATTAATTTGATCATTCAAAAGGTTAGTCTTTGACACTTTTTGATATTAACCCGTTAAAAGATATAATTATATTTAAGTATTTATATTTCCTAAATCTCAAGTAAAGTTTTTTTCTAAAATAGGATCACAATCTTTGCACATTAAACTTGATAATGGTTAGTTCTACTGACAAAAATCTCAAAATTATATTGTATAATTACTTATATTTTGTATCCTATATACAGAGTAAAATTATATATTTCAGTTACAAAAATAAATTGTGTTAGATTTTTAGTAATGTGTCAAATTAATTTTCACATTATCAAAATTAAATAATGAATAGTATTTAAAGAGTTATTACAATTATTTACATTTTGCCATACTGGGCTGGTTTAATTAGTATAAATACATAATATGTATTCCTCTAGTTCAATTTTTTAATGTCTTTCTTCAAGAGATGAAAATCGTTTTGCCTAATACTTCAGACATTTTCGTTCAATTTTTTTCTTTGGATTTATTGTGAGTCAAATTAGAAATAAAATTTATTGTGGCATAGAAAAAGTTACGAATATGAAAAACTATACCCATTTTTGCACAATTGTGTTCCTGCCCATGTTCAAGATTTCAATTACGTTATTTTCCTAACTTGGTTGAGGGAATTCAATATTAATTACATTATCGAATTGTATTTAATTAGAGGTGGTTTTGTAATTAAAAAAAATAAAAACAACAATATATTTATATACATATGCAAGCTCTTTATAAACAAAGAAACGAAAAATCAAAATTCAAATAATCACCTATTTATAAAATGAACATGAACAAGAACACTTACATGGATAAATGGGTTGATTTTTTCTTTGTTTTAATGTTAGTGGATTAGTGTACGTTATTTGTAAATGACACACATTCCATGGAAGAAAAAAAAATGGTTTCACAATCCTTGATGTCACTTACTAAACAAATGAAGATGATTAAAATAGGACTGAGCAGTAGATACAAGGTATTTAAAGATATTAAAACTTTTCACAAAATAGATTCAGTATATTATACTTGGATCTTGTCTTATAATCAAAATGTCTGAAAACTATTTTCTCTGGTTCCATTACTTTAAAAGTATGCAGATGTACTCTCCTTGCTCAATGTGAACTAATATTCTAGTTTATCACTACTGCATAAGTGCATCTACAGCACTTGGTCTTGCATTAAGGAACAAGTATCTTGATAATATACTTGTAGTGCATAAAATAAAAACATGTTAACAAAGTTTTATAATAATTTGATAACATTAAAGGAACTAATTGTTTTTAACTTTCTGAAAAAATAATGGTAATCAGTAGTTTGGAGAAATATTGAGTCTTTTGGGTTTATAGTAGCGTTTAGTAGTTTGGGGTTTATAATTATTACAATAACTAACATTGTTGTACAAAGTAAAAATTAATCATTTAAATAAAATAAATAATCATTGTAAGTCAAATCATGTTATCACATTCAAACCAACTTACTTATAACACATAAAAAAAAAAAACAATAAAAAAGAATAAATAAATTTAAAAAAACAGTAATTTAGTCGGGTATAATCGGATACATTTTTACTTGATTTATTTATCATCGGTTTCTTCTCACAGTTGATCTTGTAAATCTGGTATAAAAATTTAAACCAATGTAAATTAATGATGTGTCTTTAAGTATCCATTAACAGGTGGTGATCATCTGTTAAGTATCTACCTGATATTTTGTAACAGATAAGATAAAGTGTTACTTAGTCAAAGTATGTGGTGAATCTTGCAATATTAATTGCCAGGTGTGAGAGCCCCTATCAAGCTTTTGTGAGTTGCGCCAAAAGCTGTTCCTAGTTTTCTCCCCTCTTCTGGCTGCCCATACTGATGCCTTTTATTGAAATTGTTATTTTCAACCTATTCCATTATGTGATATATCAATGTTGGTTGATTAATCATAAGTTGACAAATATGTATGTTTACTCTGTAGATCATGTCTTCTCAAAATGCAATAGGAACAGTGAGAGAATAAAGAAAGTGGTAGGCAGATATATACTTATAAGCTGTTTGAATTGACAAAAGTATACAATAAACCAGTGTTCGGTGACACTATAGTAATAATTTAGATAGCTCCTTCCATGCTCATCTTGGATTGGTTTTGCTTTACAGTATTTATCATACTTTGACGAAACTTGATATCTTCATGACTTTTATCCCGAGTGTATAACTTAGAATGTATATAGTCTTACTTACTTATAGTAACAGTCATTTAGTGTCAATGATACCAATGGCCCATTGTCCTTGATATGATGCTGCTGCAAGTAACCAAAGTTTTGTTCTTCAAACAAAGGATTTCACCCAGTCCCCCATCATCCTCGACTAATGGTGTCAAAGATTCTCTTGCAGAGTTTGTAAATGAGCACCTGAGTAAAATGTGCTTCTCCTCCAACTGACAAGCCATGCAAGTTGGAGAATCACTCAGGTAGAAGTGGTGCAGATATTGACCAGTGAAAATATGACTGATTATAGACATTGCAGATGTATACTATTTTTGATATGTTTCTGTAGAGTTCTGGGTCTGAAGGTATATGTTTTAATCTATAAAGCCAAATGACCTGTGCTTCCTGACCTCTATCTTTCTATCCATTTATTTCTTACAGAATTGTTTCTTGCTGCTATCTTATTGCAACTTCCCAAGGAGCATTGAACGGGTTGAACTGGACCCAGCTAATTTAGTAGAAGGTGGTTACTCATTTCCATCATCTATTGTGGGATGGAGTAACACGCTTCCAATCTTTCACCAGTTTTGACAGGAGATCCCACAGTTCTTGAGTTTGGAATGAGTAATCATAATATTCAGTTTTCTTTACAGCTTCTCAAGCAGAGTTTGCACATTTCCTTTTCCTCCAGTTGTAAGGAGGAGCACACCAGAGTTGCATTTAAAACTAAAAACTGAGCAGTTTAATTACAGTCTGAATTATTTTTGTTTCAGTTTCTGCTAGTCAACAAAACATTCACCTACTGAACAAATTGCTAAGACAGCTCCGATCGATGATAGACTGTGCTTGTTGGGGTCGTCCTCTTGGAAGTACACAACTTTGGGAAAACCATCTTGTCACTATAAATAGAATCCTTGGGATAGCTAACAGAATACAAATTAGAGAGGTAGGTTAGTTTAATTTACCATTATGAATTTGTTATATATGAACAGGAAGTACATAATGTATACTTTTGAAATAATGTTTTTAACACATGTATTGTAGTTATTGATCATGAAAACAGAATTATACAAAAAGCAAGTAGCCACAGTAGAAATAAAAAACTGATTGAAATCTAAGAAAAATAATGGGTCATTTCTTAAATAATTACAGTAAAAACATACTTTTTTTTATGTAGTAAAATAAAAATATATCTTTCAAAAAATCCATTTGAATATTTACACTTTTAGTTTTAACCTGTAAAAATTTTATTTATGTACTTCAACATATATTAAATTATTTTGTATGTTTTGTTTTGTTTTGTTTTTATAATTTCCATAGTCAATACATTTTGGAGTAAGTTAATTTTCAACAACTTCTTATGTATTAATTTATCCACATGGTGATTAATTTTATACCCACTTCTCTCTTCTGTTTCTAAGCTCTGTGCCTTCTCTTGAATGATTCATGCCTTCTACTGCTAAACTGATTTTCAGAATTAACTATTCAAATTTTTCATCGTCAACTTTTAAATTTTGGAACATTGTCAATTTCTGTCTTGATTGTTAATTTGTTTACTATAGATGTTTTTATTTCTAGGCATTATTCTATTACTTTATTTATTTGTTACTTCACTGTAACCACATTATTTTTCTCTTTGATCTCATGTGCTAAAATTTTAAATTTCACTCACTGCAAGATAATTCAAGAATTAATCTTGCAAATTATTTGTATTAGATTCAAATAAAACATAAATTTACAGATTTTTAATTAATAGTTTTTATTAAAGCAATTCCAGCTAACTCTGATTTCATTGTCTTTCTATAGCCAGGAGATGAAGTGTTCCCTAAACTGGAAAATCTTCCTGAAGAATGTGTGCGTGAAGTGTTATTACGCCTTGCTGACCACAAAGACTTAGAAGCAAGTGGTAAAGCATATAGTGTAATGGCAAGACTATGTGATGAACAGAGAATCTGGAGAGAGTTATGTCAGTTTCATTTCTCATCACAACAAATTGCATTCATCTTAGATCAACAGTCAGGCCCTACGGATTGGCAGAGTATCTACCATAAACTTCGAAAGTAAGTAATGGGTTCAATTACAAATGTTTTTGAATTTGCTTATTATTATTTAAAATTACAAATGCAGGTTATTTTAAGAATAGATCTTATTGTAAGATATTTCGTTCTATTTTTTCGAATTAATTTTTTAATTTTACTAAAATTGTATATTTACATGTATTATAATTAGAATCATAAAATATTTTATGATTAAAATCATATTTTATAATACACTTAGCGCAACACCCATATTTTGGAATATTTTTCACAAAATTATAAATTTAGAATCCACAAAAGGTTCACAGAAATAATGTAAAAACATGAAAATCACCAACACTAGTTTCAAGCATCTTTCAAGAATCAAAATTAAGGGCAGTGGAAAATATGTAGATTATCTAAGTTGCACAAAGACATAGTTGGACAATCATCTATTAATTCTTTTCCAAATAAACTATACACTAACATTTATCAACCCATCAAAACGTGTTCCAGACCATATTTAGTGTAAATTTTGTAGGTCTGGGACTATGTATCTATGATACAACAGTTTTGATCAGCTGTTATTTGCATAGTCTCAATCATTTAATGTTAGATCAACATTTTCCCCCTCTGTTTTTAAAAATAGGTAAAGGATGAGTTTATATAAATTGTTTATTTTAACTTGTAATATGTTACTCACCGCCAGCAATCCTTTTTTGAAGTTTTTCCTTCAGTACATATATATTACCACTACACGTGTTTCGGACTTTTTACGTCCATCGTCGAGTGGTCAAAACACAATTAAAAACATTTAACACAATTTGTAAAAACACATAACACAAACAACATGCATGCACAAATGAAGTCCAACATGTCTATGGGCTGACGCTGTACAATGTACTAGTGAGTTATCAGCTGATGTTTATTTTACTAAAACTGTATGATATAGGATGTAACTCTAGTTCTCAATTTTGTGGTTTTATATCTTTAGCCATTTAAAAGTTATAGAGGTGTTCCGGAGTTTTTGAATTCATGTTGCACATTTTCTGTTTGTATTATTTGTCTTTTACAGAACACACTCAAATAAACTCATAAAAATCTTTGTTTTAATACATTTGTTAATTATAGTTAAAACTTATATGACTTCAACCCAAAAATTCCTTTTAGTTTTTACATTTGCTTTTGTGGTCAAATATAAAAGTTTAAGACAACTAAAAAATGGAATTAAGAGACATAATTTAAAAATTGAAATCATGTTAAATCAGTATAAATAGGATATCTTTCGATACCATAGGATATCTTTCGATATTAAGGCCTAGGATAATTCAAAATGAAATTTATTCATTACCTTTTGCAAATATAGACCTCATAAAGATGATAGTTTTCGAACATAAGTGATCAAGTAAGAATGAAACAAACTATACTTTGCTGTGTTAGCCTATATTTACTGTGTTTAAATTTGAATTTGGCACTATGATCAGTGAAATAAGACTTTTCTATTGTTAAAAAAAAAAAAAAAAATGTGGCAAACTTTATGCACAAGTCAGTTAATATAACATATATTTGATATATTGTTCATCTTTATGCCATCTTTTAAAGGTCACTAAGCCAAAATAAGGATGCATATTTGTATCTGGGATATTATTCTTTAAGGTGTGGTGTGGGGTGTTTGCATTTTTTTTTTAATATAGAAAAGTTATCAATTTTAAAAATTTGGATTCAATATTTTTATTTTATTTTCTTACTTAAAATTTTACATTAATAATATCTATTTATTACTAAATGGAAGAAAACACTATTTTCCAATGTAAACAATTTATTTGTAACAAGTTGGCGGTTATGAGGTCGGACTTTGTGTGTATATGTCTCAAATTATCTGAAACAATTTCTTTTAAAAATGTCTATGTTCATAAAAAGTAATATTATAATCCTAACATTATTTGTAAATGTCATAAAAGAATATTTTATAATAATATTCTTAAATAATATATATAATGTCATCAGTGGCATACCTAGGCTAACCAGCACCTGGGGCCAACTTCAAAATTACCCCCCCTCCTTCCCCACTTCTTCTCTGTAGTAACAGCTTACCTTCTCTTGCTCACACTTGACACTACAACCACAACCACTAGCCCTTTTTCTTCTGTTCTCTAACTGAATGACTCTGTTACTGTGGTACATTAGTCTGATAATACTGCACTGTATCTTATCTTTTAACCTTTTCAGTTCATAATAATTGTTATAAACTAAATATTTATAATTTTTATTATAACATGGTTATTTTCAATTAAAAGACTGTTTATCTTTAACAAACATTTATTATTGCCTAATAAATATGGACAGATATGTTACAAGTTATATTAGATAGATATAATTTTATCTTAAATAATAAAACGGGCTTAAGTTGTAATATTTCAAGGTAGGCTTTACTTTGTAATTAATAACTACATTGGAAAAATTAAATCTTAATTGATAAGAAAGAAAAAGCTGAAAAACTTGTCTAAACATATAAACTGAAAAATATATCTAAAAGGTTAATTAACGTGGAAATTTTAAAAGTGAACTTCCTGGCCTTTAATGAGGCTACGCCTAAACAATTAGCATGAGACCACACGTTTTGGCCCGAACTACACAGGTACTATACAACTTATTTGAGACACACTACAGAATCTGACACTCCAAAAGTTTAGAAAGTTTCATTTAAAAACTTGAAATTATTTAGAACACTACTAGACCCACTACAATGTGACTAGCTTGCAGTTTAAAGGGTATAACACACACACTCCAACAAGACTACACGTCACGACCGAATGTCTCGACTGTCTTTGTTGGGGCCTTGACCAGTGGCGGCGATAAGAACCCGCGGGCCCCCCGCAAGTTTTTTTATCGGTCACCCCTCTCCCAATAATCTTTTCCCAGATGTTTATCTTTTCGCCAGCCAGTCACTGTGATGCGCAATGTAGCGATAGCTGCATTACTTATCGGCCAACGGTAAACAATACACATACTTCGTATCATGACATTAAAAAATAAATACTGCTCTCTAAAAAATAATGGTTATTGCCGTTTTGGATGCACGATGCACAATCTTGTCTAAAGACATTTTACCTTATTTTAGTAATTTCTTGACAATACTCATAAAAATATTGTTACGATAAGGGGGCCCGTGTGGCAGGGACCGTCGCGAGTCCGGGTCCCGGTAAATTCCGGTCAAGGCTCGCGGGCCCCCACAGCTGGGGGTCCCCCCGCACCGCGGGCCTGCTATTGCCGCCACTGGCCTTGACCTACACATGCTCCGACCAAACCAGGAGACACGATCACCAGATCAGTATAGAAGAAGTATTTGTGATGGGTAGTACTTTTAAAATGGCACCATATCTATCTAAATATCAAAAGATAGGTATAGCTCTATGTGCAGTGATATTTAAAGGCGAAAGATGTAAAAAGAAGAGTAGTGCCTGGTCTGATGTGTTTGCAGAAAAGGAAATATTTCACCCACATGAAACTTGTAAAAGAGTCGAATGCAGACGATTTCCATAATTTTATGAGGATTGTGAAGATGAGTATGACCAAACTCATCATCGAAAAGAAAAGTACGGTCATATTACGTATTTAGTTACGGGTAGATTACTAGAAGATCTGAAGTTTAGTGTTCTAATATCTCCGCAACTATTATCATCTATTACACCCGATACTTGCAATACTACATACATCATTTTAAAGAGATACTTTGAGGTAAGAACAAATAATGATATATATAGTAGAAAATCCATTTTATAAAATAACAAAAATATTGCATCCCTTAGAACTATGGTAAGTGCTATTGGTTTAGATATTTTGTAATTAATGAACTAGGAAGCTTCAGTACTCAATTTTTGTATGTTTCCAGTGAAGGACTGTATACGCTTCATTTCCGCAATCCCTGTTGCAATATCTGTCATGTTACATATCCCAAAGACACTCATTGTTTTCAATACTTGATTATTGGTCTTATTTATTATATTATAATATTATATATTCATTATTGGTGTTATTGGTGATATTGCTCCATAATCAATATCTACTCTTTTTTTGATACTTGAGACAACTATGGAAAATTTTCTCAGTCCACAAATGACAGTAGACTGGAATGGTCGACATGCAATTCAGGCCAACGACGCTATACATGTTACGTTTCAACAGAAAAAGAGGTGAGGGAGTTGAAAGTTTGATGGTTCACCAGACCCAAACTCCCAACCATTGGATCCGACAGTTTTAAAAACACAACTGCTCTACATTTGATACAACTGGCAGGTCCGATGGTGGTAATCCCGATGGCTGGGCTGCCTTTAAAACAACACTGAATGTCCGACCTTGACGTGCTATAAATAGCAAAAAATGGATGGGAATTATTCGGTTCATGCAGTACACTCTCAGCCGTGCTACAGTCACTTCAGCCTAATGACGTGCTGTAAGTAAATAGTTCACTACGGTGGTCACTTAGCCATGTTTTTGCATTTTGCTGCCATAACCACATAAAACTTCATTACAACTTTATTCTAAATTCTATCCAAATGTGTTTGTATTATTCTGCGTTTCCACCTAATCCTATTTTATTTTCTTAAAATAAATATACAATTTGATTTTATGGTGTTTTGGTGGCCCTTTACAACCAGTGCCCAAGGCGGCCGTTCCCTCCCCCCCCCAGATACGGAACTGAATGTCACTCAAATTTAACATATATAATATTTCTTTTTATATACATGATTTTTTTTTACAACAAATTTATATAATGTTATATAGGCATAAATATATACCATTAATTAAATAACACAAGTAAAATGTTATATTCCCTGGTGATTTTGTTTATTAGTTATACATTGTTACAATAATGACCACCCAGATAATTTTTAGTTTTTAGTCAGCGGTAAACCACACATTACTGATTACCACATGGGACTATTGCATTGTAAAGAATATTAATAGTTAGATATATTAATAAGACTTACCGTCACAATAGTCTATTTTTGTCTGTAGTTATATCACTACGGCCGTTTCGGCTATTCAGCCATTTTCAAGTGTTATGCGGGTATTACCGTTGTCTTAGTTTAAAATCACAAATTACGAACACACGACACATAACAAACACACAAGTTCTTTAAACATTTAAAACTTGATGCAGTAGGCCCACTGTCACAACGCGTACTGTCAATGTTGGTTTCCTGCGCATCGGTGGTAGGCATGGGGTGGGGTGGTTTAGTTCCTATCTAATTGCTTTATGATTGTGTCATAAATTAGATGCGAGTCAAATTTTAATTTTTCATTTAATAGTGAACTACTGTTGTCTTTTTGTGATTTTAAACTAAGACAACGGTAATACCCGCATAACACTTGAAAATGGCTGAATAGCCGAAACGGCCGTAGTGATATAACTACAGACAAAAATAGACTATTGTGACGGTAAGTCTTATTAATGTATCTAATTATTAATCAGTAGTCGGAATGGCGAAAACAAATATGTATGAATATTAATAGAATGTACATTGAAGTAAATAATATGATCTACTAGGAATTTACAATAACTTCTGATTCCTACACCTGCTTGGGACTGGAACTAAGTCCAAGAAAGGATTGTTTTAAAGTTATTAACTAAAATGAATTAAATTTCTCTTAAACATTATCTATAATTTTTTGAAACCTCGAGGTTCACTTCAGTGATTACAGGTTTAGCAAACCCGAGGGGACCCTAACTGGATTTGTACATTTTTTTCTTGTAGACTTGGGTTAGGGAAGTCTTCAACCTTCTCTTCCAACTTTCCTATCAAGTCTCTCTTGACTAACTTTTTTTCTTTTCTTACCCTGATACTATTATATTTGAGCGCTAGGGATCTTTATTTTATGTTCATTTCTACCTTTTTTTTATAACTCGGTAATAACCTGGAAGTTTTTGCCTTTTAATAAGTAAAACAAAGTTGTTTTCTTTTTTTAACCAGGTTGTTTTTAATGGTGCTAGAAAGTTGAAGTTTTTATTAATCTTGTTATAAGTTAAGGAGACAAAATAATCTGTAAAAAATATCAATAAAATTTGTCTGTCATACATAAACAAAGTCTGAAGGAAGCATAAAAAATAATTACTGAGATTTGTGGTTGTTGTTATTTGACAATAAATATATTACAAAAATAAAACTTTTTTTTTTTTATTTGATCATATTAGAGTAAGTAGCAGGTAATTTATGACTGATAAAAATGTAGCAATTACTAAGTTTTTAGTTATTACAAGTGTACCAATGCCACTTTGGGAATGTCAGTGTACAGATTTGATTTACCAATGGCTATACAACCCTAATACCTACAGTGCTATATAAGAGATTATTAACATTTCAACTGCAATCTAAACAATACCATACAATTCCATTTTGTTCTGAGTTTTTATTTTACAGGTCATTTGGACTGCGTGAAGAGTATGCGGAGATGATACAGTTGTGCCGGAACTGCCGCTGTCTCTTTTGGAAATCCATCGGACATCCGTGTATTGCAGACACAGATCCAGAGTTCCAAGAGAAACTCGAAGATGTAGATAAAAATTCGTTACATGTTCCCATCCCTCCGCAAGCTTTTTTGAAATTTTTCTCCCTTTAGGTAAGCTGATTGCTATTGAATATATTTAATCATAAGTAAAAAAGGCAAAATTTATTTATATTTTAACAATTCTGTAGGTGATAAGTGTGTGTGTGTTTTAACAATTCTGTAGGAAGTAAAATTTTACATGTTTTGATAATTCTCTAACTTTTAAATGTTGTAAAATGTGTTTTAACAACTGTGTACAAAGTAAATTAGATATGTCTTTTAAAAGTTCAGTAGATAGTAAATTAGATACATGTAGTTTAACAATTCTGTAAAAGGTATAACTACATACTTGCTTATTGATTTTGTACAACTGAAATCGGTTGGACTGATTCAATTTTTGTTTGCACGAAAAAAAGTTTAACGGTATTTTCATTTTGATTAAAAAAATTAAATCTGAAAAAATATGCTCAGAGTTAATAAGGTGGATAAATTGATAAATGAAGAACCTTATTAAAAAAAAGAGTTTTTCCTTATTTTGATAAAACTTGATTCTCATGATTATTCAGGTACTGGATAAACATTTGACTCTGGCAATTTTAGTTTAAAAAAATGTATACTTAAAATTATAGTGGTTTTAGTATTTTTAATTACCCTTCTCCCTTGTTACAGATTTTATTTGAAAATCTACTGTCACAGAAGTTTATGTACATGCCTTGCTTTGAACTATATTCCACTCGAAGAATTTTTAACATTTTAACACAGGAATTTTTTGAGTCTTGAATTATTTGTCTCAAGCTTTTATTTTTGGCTAGAGAATTCATTAAATGACTACATGGGCATTGTCTCTGCTCAGTCAAAACAGACCATTTTTCATTCTTTTCTACCAGAAGTTTATTAAGGTATTTGTTGATGACTTGTATTAGACTTCATTCATCCTAGATATTTTGTAGAGTGAGCATACTCATCCATTTATTTCACCATCGTGGAATTTTTTGTTTTAACTCCAATATTGTTGGTAAATACCTCATAATTAATCATAAATTCAGTTCAGAATACTAAACATGGGATAGAATTTACTTTTCAAAGATATTCATAAAGATTTTTTGAGGTTTTCTAACTACTAACAAGATCTTCTGTCACCTCCATTATGTTTAATTTGGTTAAATTTAGTTTGTGTGAGTACTCCTTAGTCACCTCCATTATGTTTAATTTGGTTAAATTTAGTTTGTGTGAGTACTCCTTAAAGTGCTCACTAACATTTGATTTTAATCTAAACTCAGTTTTTTTCATATGGGATTAATAAGTTTTGTGAAATTTATAACAAATGTAACCAATAATGTCTCGTAGAAAACTTATTGATTACTATCGTTACAAAATACTACTTATTAGTCAAACGGTAAATATTATCCATGCATGTTTGAAAATCTAAAATAACTCAGTTTGATCAAATTTTTGTGAAAGCTGAATATTAATCCACATCAATATTCCAAATGTATATATCAAATTTAGAGTTTAAAAGTATTCGAAAATATACAAAAACAAATAAACTTTTATCATTAAAAATAATTTGTATACAAAAACTTATAATTTTTTTGTATTGTATTAAGTTAGACCATATTTGTGTTTTTCGAAGCATGTGTGTGAATAAATTTGTGTACCATTGATTTTGATATTATATTTTGGTTGTTTAGGGAGGTTAAGTTTATACCACTGACCTTGGGACATCGAGATATCACTCCAGGCAACGCAACACAACACCACTTAACGTCATGTTCTTATTTTACACAACTATTGTTGTATGTTTTATCTATTTTATAGAAATATCAAATCATTTTTAACAAATGGCTTGTTGTTCATTACTTTTTATTACTACGTAATAATGATTTGTACATAAAAAGCGATTAATTATTATTGTGGTACACCTCATCTAAATTGAACGTTTGATGTACAATGTTTTTTCTTCTTGCGTTTCTTTTGTATTGGTACTTAAGTTTGAAACTTTAATCAAGAAAAACAAAAAAAGTAATTTAAAGAATGCCTACAAAAACTGAAAAGACCAGCCTTAATGTAAAATGTAATAGATTTTGTTCTTTTTTTTGGAAAGACGTGAAATAGCATCACGGCTACAGCTAATTCTTCCAAAAGAGAAATAAAATATAGTGTAAATTGTTTTCTTTTACGGCCAGGTCACAGAAACAAATGAACTGAGAGGAGGTTCAAGGCTGCTAGGTGTAAGATATACCAACACTCAAGCGAAGCAAGTTGAGGCTGTTGTATTATTATATGCCTAGCTACGAGAACTACCAGTACCATGTTATAATCATGTAAAAGACGTAACCATACTTACAAAATTCAATAAACCTTTGTAGGGGTTGGTTTTCATGATGAGACGAGAGAAATACCACGATTAAACTTTTAACATGCTTTAACGGGATACAATTTGGTAAAATTATGTGGCTCTATACTAACTTAACCAAAGTATTTTGATTATGTACATATATACACATGCACTTACACGCACATATTGGGTCAAAATAATTTATCTTGTTAGCCTTATTCTAACACAACAGTGCTTTCAAAAAGTCATCAACAGATATTTACAAAAAATTATAAATTATTTTAAAATAGAATTTGTTTGAGTTAGCAGTATTTATGAAATACTTGTATTACATTAGGGGAGAGGATGGTGATCTTTTTACTACTTTTGGTGTTGTTTGGTTATCTTTATACAGAAGATTTGGGTTTTACTGAATAAAGTTATAATTTTAATTATTTAACTGGTCACTATTTATTGTTACTTCTTGATTTCTGTATTTAAAAAAATCTTATTATAATTGTTTAAAACAGTTTTTATAAATACATCAGCATTTACTTTAATGTACATTTTAGATTTTAGATTTTTGTATTAATGATATTTTCTTTGATCTCATAAAGCATTTCATAATAATCGTATACCAAGTGTCCTAAAAGTCCCCCCCCCCTATTATTATTGGAAATAGACAGATTTGCTCTGGGGAAAGTTTAGATAACCAAAGGAGGAGTTTTTTTGAAGTATCAACATTTTCAACCCCTTTCACCCAAAATGGGGTAGTTTGGGGGTAAGTCAAAAATTTTAAATAGGAACCCATATTGAGTGATACCTAATTTTAAGGACTTTTAAAAATAAGTATAATGGCGCAAACTAGAGGTCTCTAAGTTCATCCCACCCAACATTGCGACCAATCGAATTGTGAATTTTATGTTAATTTGTTTACGTTAATTGTGTTAGCCATTTTGAGAACTTATCTGAGCTAAAAAAACAAGTCAAGGCTCTTACCATCATTTTACCAACATAGAGCAGTTTGTAATGTAATAAAAACAACCGGAGTTTGTAGGTTAACATTCACAATTCGATTGGTTGCTATGTTGGATAGGATGAACTTAGAGACCTCTAGCTTACGTCATTATTCTTATTTTTAAAAGACCTTTAAAATGAGGTATCACTCAATAGGGGTTGCTATTTAAAATTCTTGACTTACCCCCAAACTACCCCATTTTTTAGGGGTAAGGGTTGAAAATGTTGATACTTCAAAAAATCCTCCTTTGGTTATCTAAACTTTCCCCAAAGCAAATCTGTCTATTTCCATTAATAAAAATAATAATGGGGGGTGGGACTTTTAGGACACTTGGTATAACATCCAAGAAATAATATTTTATACCAAAAAATTGTTTTGATAAAATTTTGTTTCAAAACTTCAGTTTAATGGATCTTATTATAAAATATGTATTTTATGAACTTTAGTGGATGTGAAATGTTTGAAAAAGAAAATTATTATACTAAAAAAGTTAACTATAAATGATACAAGAAATATTGAGATGTACAACATTTATTTCTAATTTTATATTACTCGTTTTATATACATTGTTGTAATTCAAATGGTTGTTTCCTTCAAGAATATTAGGTATATGAATAACGTTTTGTTGTCAAATTAAAGAATATTATCATTGTATACTTCGTACTGTTATGAAGAGTTTATAAATATGTTACAGGTCTCCAAATCTTATGAAATTCTGATTTAGGTAAGGTAATCTTTATAAAAAAAATTGGGTGTTACAATATTCGTAGAACTGTTTCAAATTAATATGTTTATTTTATATACATTATATATGAAATTAAAAAACATGCTTTTGTCAGATCCGAACTCCAACTGGACCGACTATTCTAAATACTAAAAAAAACAGAGATTGTTATCTTGGCGCTATTTCTTTGAGAGACCTTAAATTTCTGTGTTTCTTCCTTATTCTATTTCGAATTTTAGGGACCTATAAATTTTGAATATATAATCTAAATATATTTGTCTATATTTGTATAATGTATTTAAAACAATTATACTATTTTTTAAGAGTTTGTTAATGTGCACTTCAGGGGCTCACTTTAGTGACTTCAGGCTTAGCAATCCTGAAGGAACTTTCCTATCAGGTCTCTCTTGACCAACTCTTGTTATCTTCTGACCCTGACACTATTATAGAATTTGAGGGGTGAGGGTTATTTCCTTCATTTTTTATAAGGTGATGATGACCGAGAGATTTTTCATCTTTAAATGTAAGAAAAGAAAAATTTAAGACATTCAAAAACATATTTAATGGAGACCTGTTGCTAAAAAATGATCCACAGTAGCTCAATCCACCACTTATTATTATTAATATTTTTTAGTTTAAAAACAACTAAAATATAGTATAAAGGAAAGACAGAATCATGCTAGCTCGTTATCTAAATAATAGTATAATTTTAATTTTTTTAGTGTAATTTTTCTTTAGCGCATATAAAGTTCTATTGTACTTTATATCATTATATGTTTTTTTTTTTTATATTTATAAAATTCCACTTTCACAAAGTCCATTACATGGAAGTACTGCCAAATATTAAAAACAATTAAATTAAATTATAGATGTTATTTTTGCATGAAAGTACAATTAGAATTGTGGTGAAGGAAAATGTAGGACAAAATTATTAGTTGGGTTTGAAACTGTTGATTGGTTTATTTTTAAAAATAAATATGTAAAAAATACAAAAATAATAAGCTAGTTTTTACGAATCCATATGAAATTGGTACATTAATTTACAGAAATATAACTAATCTCAAATGTTTCTCCAGTTTCCAAGGTAAGGTAAACTAACTGTATGTAAATATTTATCATTAGTTTTAGAACAATTATTTTTGTTAGTGATGTGATTTTTTTGCACTATTTGTTAGATTTAAGTTTTTCACTAATATTATAATCCGTTATTAGAGTATTGACCTACAAATTAATGGTACTTTGTATTTGTAAAAGTGATATTACTTTGAAGAATTGTGTTTGGTACACCTAACCTAACCAGGTCTCACAAAGCTTTTCCGGTAAATATGTGGAACATGTGGTTTATATTGGATTTTAAATATTGTTAAAAGAAGACGTTTTTATTCTTTCCATTTTGTTTAATGTTATCAATATTAACAAAATTATAAATGAAAGTAGCTACAATAATATGTACAAAAAGTGATTCCTTCTACTATGCAAAGGCACACAAAGCAATAACCGGTGGCATTGTGTAATAAAATCTTTAGTAAATGTTTAGATTATTATGGCATATCTGACAAGTTAGTTTTTGGATTATTCAAGAGAATTTATTAATAAAATAAAATAATCCACATACCTAACCTAATTTGATAAAGATAACCTAAACTAATCAGATTTGTTTATATTATGTAATTCTATTAATTAAATGCACTCAGTGTTGCTCAAGAATCGTGAGGAAAATTGGGAAGATATAATTGTTAGCGAACACTGGTTGAGAATGATAGAACAAAGGCAATAGGAACTTTGTTCCCAACTAAAAATTAGTCTAGCAGGCCTAGGCTCTTCACGTGTTGTTTTACCTCAGTTTTCGTTTTATTGTTACACTATGTTTTTGTAATTTCTTTTGTTCATAAGAAATTGATAGCATAAAGGATATAATATAACTGAATATGTCTATAATGTAATATGTTGTCCTTCTTAAGGTACGAGAAACTTCTCATAGAGTATTTGTGATCATAATAATCGTAGGAAAGTATATTCACTTAAAATGATACCTTTTAATTATATATATATATATATATATATATATATATATATGACATTTACAACTCTTGAGGGCCTAGAATTGATTTGTTCCATTTATACATTGTTATTTTTGTGTATAATTGTATCCATGACAAATACACAATTTTCAGTTTTATAACATTGGAGTTGTACTACATGTTGCTACAAGAAGAGAGAAATTGACTAAATATACTAGTCTTACAGAAATTTTTGAACTAAAAATCCAATATAAGGCATTTGTTCTGTAGATTTACTACTTTTTCGTGGTTGTGCTAGTCAGAGTATTAAGGGCAGCTATTTTGTGTTTTTCTATTTCACAAAACGAATCGTCTTTTACTTGAGTAGAAGTTTAAATGTGATTATAATGAATAAGTTACGATTAAGGTATTTGTAATAATCCTAACCATAAATTTAAGGGATCAAATATGTCAGCTTTAGAAGCTTTATTTTGAGAATATGTTTAAGAATGAATTGTTTTTATTATGTATACAGGATTCAGTTGAGCGATACTGCATTATTTTTACTTAATGTTTCGATTTAGGGATACTATGTACGGTATTGAAATAAATATATATGTGTTAAACACGGTTAATGAGAGGAATTTATTTTATATGTTGTTACCTATATTGAAAGTTCCAAATAATCTCCTGTCTTTTATTTGAACTAGTTTTGTTATACCGAATGAAAACTGAACCTGTATTAACTAGTTTGGTTTCAGCTAGGCTTAAATCTAGGGTTTTTGTTTACCCGTCATACCTAAACTTTCATTAATAGACTGATACGATATTTATAAAGTCAGGATTCATGTTTCAATAATAAAAAAAGGAAATAAACTTTCTATTGTTTTTAGCCACATTATTTTTTCATTCTCACACATATATAAAACACACACACATATACACATACACACACACACACAACAGAGAGAGAGAGAGAGAGAGAGAGAGAGAGAGAGAGAGAGAGAGAGAGAGAGAGAGAGAGAGAGAGAGAGAGAGAGAGAGAGAGAGAGAGAGTATTTTGTTTGGGAAATAAAATAAAATGTTCAGATTTTCGTGGATATCAGCCTATTTAGTCCACCTAAGAGCAGAAAAGTGTTTCTTAGAAAATATCTTTCTATATATTCATTTGCATGGATTTCTCTCATAAGAGTTTGCTCAATTGGCTATTCCACAGTATCCTCCTTTATACAGGTTATCAGAAACAAGCCATATTCTACCAAACCGAAGTTCTTAAATTTTTATAATTCCACTGTTGAATTATACTCCTCCCACACTTTCTCCCAACACCTCTCTTACCTGCTCAGTGTTGTCTTCAGTGAATGTGTCATCGGAATTATCACTTAGACTATTGACCCCCTGACAATCTCTCGTTAATCCTCTGCTAAAATTCATTACTTTTGATTTTATAGCATCACACTTAATCTGTAGATCTTTTTGATCTTTCATGGATACCACTTGCTGAGGGCCATCGCCTCAACCCAGCTCTAATTTATCATGGGTACTTTTTCACTTCAGACCCATCCAACACCTTTGACTATTTAATCAAAGAACTATTTTCTTAAATTTAACTCTTCTTTTTTTTAATTATTATTATTCTTTTGCTCTGGATAGAGATGTATAAAATGTACTGAAAAGTGTGATGGTAATTAAGCTCCTGTAAGTACAAGTAACCCACTTCCCACAGCTAACAAAGCTTCAACCATGATCAAAACATTGAAGTGGGCTTGTGAAAACTCCTTCCAATATTCGCTACCATAAAATTATTGTACACCAACTTATTAGGCAGCTGATTTTACACTCAGGTGATGTTAGGGTAGGTCGTATTCCTTATACTATCTGGCAAGGGTTTTTTACAAAAAGTAAGGTTTGTGTGTAACATCTGCAAACTAATTAACACTCAGTAATTACAGAAGAGGAAAAGTCATTTATACATAATAAAAATAGTACAGGACCAAGAATATCTCTGGGGACTCCTAATTTAACCCTTCCCACGCGGCAAACGAGTATAGCCGCAGTGGTAGTCTTTGACCCAAACGCGTATGACGATTAAAGTCGCAAAACTATATTTTAGCCTATGGTTAGTTAATTAGTTCACCAAAGGTCCGGTAGAATGCAGAGGCATGTCCGCTGTCTATTCAGGAATAGAAAAACGTTTTGTTGAAAGTTCTACGCCTCAAGGCAGTGGAGGGGGACGCTATTTTGTCTGGAATTGCCCAGCGGCGCAGGCATTCTATAGCTTCTACAGAGCGGATAATGTCTATACTCGCAGTCTCATTAGTCTGATAAGCGACGACCTCCGTGTTTGCATTTGAGCATTGTTTTGAAGAAGTATTGGTTTTTGGTTTTTTTAACATTACCTTGTATTTTTTATATATTATTTCACAATATAACCAATGACTACATAAATACTATAAGACACGACATAGGATAGGGAAATAGTCTACGCTTTACGGGTGCTGTTCGTCACAAGTTTGACACACAGCTATCAGAAAGCGCTAGCAGCAGGTGCTTGACTGTACGCATCCCACTTGGTTGAGACTGTACAACTGTTGACCTCTCTCTCACAAACCTTCTCACTTACTTCCGTCAGTGTTGTCAGTTCGTGCGCTGAGATAAGCGATTCTCGACCTTCCCTCGCATCTCTGGTCCCATATGTGGCATCAGTGCGTTTTCTCTTACCCGCCTGAAACATTGTTTGACTGTAGAGCCACCTAGCGCCAGTCACATCAACTTCAGATTCTCTAGCAGAGCGACAGCTCCACACCCTAGCGGGTATTGGTCAACTCAAGAATAAGCGTAGAATATTTAACATGGCCATGTCGTGTCTTATAGTATTTATGTAGTCATTGATATAACTGTTCCAATTTACAAAAATTAATTTAAAACTAAATTTTTTTGCAATTTTTTACTATTTTTTTGTATGTAATAAAAAATGTTAAATGTAGCCAAAAACCAATGACGACATTTTTTAAAAAAATTAACCTTTCACATCCAAAACGAAAACCAAAATTAACTTTGAAAAAAAAAACAAAAACTTTTTTTAAGTTATTTCAGCGTTGAGGTGAAATAAGGCAAATTTTATTCAGCGTGCGAAGGGTTAAGAATCTTATATAATTTATTAATAAGTATTTGAAAATCAACACAAACACTTTACTCATATAAAAAAAGTCTAAAGCTGTTATCTATTGTCTACAGCTTGAGTTACAAAGCTATTAAGCCTCATTACAAAATCTATTTTTGATGTATCCTTCCTATAATAATATTAGTGATCACAAAATGGAAATCTTATTAAGAATCCTCTTCACTGTAACCAACTCATACCAATCGGGTAAGTCCTGTGAAAGTCTTACATCAATTGGTAATCAAAATCGAGGAATCAATACATGACAAAGAATTTGAGTTGTGTGCATTTCTCAGTATACATGGGCCTTTGATAATACTATTTATCAATCAATTATATCATCAGTTAAAAATCGAGGGGTAGAAAACAGTATTAGCAATATGTTAGAATCAATTTTAAGAAATATAATAATCTGTGCAACTCGGAATGGAGAGAAATTAGATATGATAGCCATGTGAGGTACTACACAAGGAGAAATTTTCTCACCGATGTTGTGGAATATGGTAGTTGACCCCCTAATAATTGAACTAATTAAACTAAGTATTTACACACAAAGTTATGCTGATGACATTATAGTGTTGATAAGAGGTAATTCATAAATGTTCTTGCAGAATTATGAATGGAGCATTAAAGAAGATCAAAGACGGGTATAGGATAGAGGGTCTTACCATTAATCCGGGTAAGACTACCATCACACCCTTTACAAAAACATTAAAATAGACAAAATCAAAGTAAGTCTAGTAAATACCAGCATAGAGCTCTCAGATGAAGTAAAATATCTATGTGTTATTCTGACTAGAAGGTCTGTTCAGTGTCCCTCCAGATGAGTCCTCCCTTCCTTCCCTCATACACCCTCACGAATGGGTGTTAATTAAACTACGTACAGCTTCTCTCTACTCTCCCTTTCAACATTCAAATACAAAAAATAAAATTCTTAAACTCAAAAAAAGTAATCGGCCCAAATGAGTCATCCCTTCCTTCCCTCGAGCACCCTAGTGGATGGGTTTTTAATTATGTACACCTTCCCTCTACTATTTCTTTCAATTTTCAATAAAAATAAAATTCTTAAATTTAAAAAATAAAAATATGTTGATTTCATAGTCCACAGTTAGAAATTTAATTTAATCTAATGCACATACAAGAGCCAAATGAGAAGGTAAGGGACAATATTGTTATCTTTTACAAAAATTGTGATTTTTTATTTTTATTTTTAAAATTTTTTTCATACAGTAATTTAGTTACAGCAACAGGTATAGGGGACAGGGGAACACGTTCCGTTGTCCATCCTGGCCAGCACAGGCCTGGTATCATTACTCCTTACTTTGACAGTTAGTACACCTTTTCAATGCATTCATATCTTCTGTGACTAAGTATCAACCCATCTCAATTCCTCTTGGTTATGGGTCGATAATTTAACTAAGGACTGGTAATAATCCCACACTAATGAAGAAAAATAATTTGTGTAAATTTATGGCCTGTATAACAGCCTGACTAAATGTTCTAACAATGACGTGCTCAATAGAAAATCGTCTCGCTTCACACAGTTATGTGCATTCTAATATTGCCAGTACTTTTGCGTGGAATACCATCACATATTTTCCCGGAGATATACTTCGCTTTTCTTTGGTTGTTTTCCCATAAATCCCCGCATGTGCTCCCGTGTCAGAGCGAGATCTCTCGGTATAGTATTCTATACTTTTCTGTATAGACCAATCTCTATCAATGTCCTCTCTCTTTTGAATAGTAACATCAAATGGCATACTTCATCAGATCTCTTTACTTATGTAATCATATCTCCTCGTTAATAAATAATCATTTGATTCAAGTTTCCAAATGTTGCCGTGTCCTTTATGCCAACAGCTACCTACTCCATATACCAGTGTATTCCATTTTGTAGGCCGCCAAATTCGCTCCAGCTTATATATATATATATATATATATATATATATATATATTTTTTTTAATGAAAAATCTTTATTATTTCTTCCATTATAAAATCAAAAAACATCACCACATTTTACATAAGCATAGATAGAAATAATAACCACCTAGGTTATTTACCTGTGGAGGTGGATTTAATATTCTTAAGGATCACTATAGTTTCAATGAGTATTGGAAGACAGCGAACCAGCCAAATAATAATAGAATAAACACAAAAAACAAAATAACAAAGCACTAAAACAGATGATTAACTCTTCTGAATTACATTTTTCATTCACTTTACTTACTATACAACATAATACAGTACTAACATTTCTAATTAACAGTATTGAAAAAATAATCAACATTTTCTATCTCGAGTAAGTACTCCCACAAACTCTTGGCAAATTGAACTCTGTTACAAGAACTTTTTATATTATGTTATATCGCTACTGTAGGTGTTCTTCTAAACGTCCATGAGATGCACAGGTAGGCCAACCTTTGAAGACTTACTAAGCTATCCTTGGTAACCTCTAGAAGACTTTTTCTCCAACATACTAGGCAGCATACTGTACTTGAAGTTTAATCACAGCCTCATAAAGCCACTGAATCATAGCTGGATGGAGTCCCCAGTTTTTACGTAAGAGATGCTTACAATCAATTTGGTTGATTTCTGTATTATGAGATTTTCATGTTTCCTCCAGGTAAGCTTTTTATCCAGAATGACTTGTAGTGTTTAACCTCCTCCAAGAGCTCTATGGTAGTATTTCCTAGACTTAATTTTGTTTTGTCTATTTTGGTATTTCTTGTGAAGGGTACAATGATTGTCATTTCTGAGTTATGGTCAGACCTTCCTCCCTACACCAGATTATGATTATTTTTATTGCTCCATTCATTAAATTTCCTAGAATATATACGAATTTTTCTTTAATTAACACCGTAATGTCATCTATATAGCTTTGTACGTAAAAACCTACTTTTTTTGACTGCACTCTGATTAATTAATAATTGGTAGTATTGAATGGACATTATCTTGATTATCGAAAAATGCATCCAAGGTAAATTATTTTTCATGTATTGAGTCCTCGATCCTGCTTACAAGCTGATGTATAGCTGTTTCACAGTACCTTCCTAACTGATACTTCAATGAATAGTTTGGTTGCAATGAATAGGATACTTTGTAAAAATCCCATTTTGTATATGTATCTGTATTACCCTTTCCATCATAATTAAACCTAAATTAATACAAAGGAAGATAGACAGATTGATCAAAACGCTTTGTGGTCTATGTAGTTCCCCTTTTCTGGTTTCAGAATAAAAACTGCTCGGCTACACTACCTCCAAACTATTAGTGTAGCCACAAACTATATTGGCCCGGTAGGTTTCACATAGAAGAATAAAGGAAAGATTCCATCCTCACTTGGGGTTGGACTAAATTTGATTATAGCTTATTTAACTCTTGAAAATCAACTTAGGGGAGTGCTAGTACCCGTCATTAGTATACTTCCCAGAAAGTGTGTTTTAAGTAGCACCTTCAGTGTATCTTTACCATAGTCAATCTTCCTTCTGGATCTCTAATGAACCCAATTGGATGGATTGGCTCCTTCAAGATTACTTCATCTATCAGAAACTGATTTTGTTGAATCAATCCCTTGGCAAAAATTTCTCCAAGATGATCTTTTATATCTGCTTAAAAGGTTATTATATTCAGTCAAGGATTTGTAATATTTTTCCCATTGACAAGTTTTCTGATCTTCATTAAATAGTCACCTTGTTTTAATCTTTTTCATGTCTAAATCCATATTCCACCACCCTGCACCTCTTTTCGTAGATATGGACTATATAGGACAGTTATTTATATATGAGTCGAAGGAATCTATTCTGCAAACTAATTCCTGATAATAAGAGTCCCAGTTAGTTCTTTTGGGATTTTTGAATTCTTGTTTTCCAGAATCAAACTTTTTTTGAAAGAGTCAAATTCAAATTCAAATTTGCTTACTAATTTGCAAAATTAAATGGTTTAAATTCTCAAATATGTTTTATTTTGTATTGAGCTGGTAAAGTTTTCCCGTGGATTATTTTGACCATCGTTCCTTAATTTCTAAGTTGAGCCATTGTTTTAGACTATCTTTTGTTCAGCTTTAGTTATTCCGCATATGGGTTTTAGACTAATGAAGGATTTTTGGACCCAGTTTATCCGCCTTTTCGTTGCATTTGTAGCCTCTAGGATCTGTTATCCAGCCAAGTATTACCTTGTTTTGGATCGAAAGTTTAATTAAGTTTCAGTGGTAATCCCACACTTGTGAAGAATAGTGTTTGTGTGAGCTTACAAACTTTAAAACAGCCTGACTGTCGGACCAGATAATAATTGTACTCATTGTTACATCCTTTTTCTAGGCACAGTTGTGCACATTCCAATATAGCCATAACTTCTCCTTGGAATACAATTGTGTATTTTCCCAAAGCTATAATTATATTTCCTTTGGTTATTTTTCCATATATTTTCGTATCTGCACCTAAGTCAGTACGAGATCCATCAGTATAGTTTTCTATACTATTTTGTATTGGAGACCAGTCTCTGTCAATATCTTTTCTCTTTTGGATTATAACTTCAAATGGTATAAGTCCATGAGGTTTTTTTTTTCCAACATCTTCCTTTTTAAATTCTAGAGTTCCGCTGAACTTGCCTCAGCGATTATTTTAAGGTCTAGTGGAGCTATTCCTAACAGAACTTATATTACTGCTGTAGGTGTACTTCTAAAAGTTCCTGATATAGACAGGCAGGCCAACCTTTTTAGACTAGTTAACTTATGCCTAGTGAAATCTAGAAGTGTTCTTCTCTACCACACTAGGGTGCCATACTGTATCTGAGGTTTAATTACAATACCATAAATCCATTTGGTCATAGCTGTACCTGTAGGCTATATTCATTTGGCTGAAATTTGTGTCTTAATGTATTTTAGGATAAAAATTAAAGTATTTCCAACTTTGTTTTACAAAGTAGTAACACAATATTTTATCCCCGTTGCACAGTTATTAGGATTTGTCTTCTTTCAAAACATTCCTTCATCTTGATTAGAAACCTTCCCTGGTTTTTCCTTCAAACTTCCTAAGTACATCTCTATCAATCTCTTTTTTGCACTGTCTACACCTTCCATTCACACTAATTATCCTTCCTCTTTAATAATATTTCTTTCTTGTATTTCTACTGTTTGTGTTTGCTGAAGCCAGAGTCTTTGTATCTTTATAATCTTCTCATTACAAACTTTCAGATCCTACCCTCAGCTCTATTATTAATATAATTGATACATAATACATAATTGATATAATGATTACATACTATAATCTCATTTACACTGAATGAGAAATATTAATTTTTATTTCCTTAAAGTATGCTTTATTGTCTCTATTTATTTCTAATCACATTAGGAAAACTGACAATTATTTTAATCAATATCAATAGACATCTATTTAATACAAATTTTAGCCCTCTTTGTATCTCTTTCATATTTGTCTATCGAATGGTCCACTAGACAAGAAAATTTTGCTGCTCCAATGAAAGCTATAGTCAGCCATAGCAAAAGATTCTTGTTTTTTGCATTACAACAAATAACTTTAGTACAAATTGTTATTAGTTTATGTACAAAAATTACCTTTTTTTTAAGTGGGTGTAATTTTATATAGGGTTCGACAGAAATAACTCCCCGACTTCTCGTAATTTCTGGTAAAGACAATCATCATACCCTTCACTAGAAACAACAAAATAGATAAGTGAAATTAAGTCTAGGAAGTACAAACATAGAACTCTCAGAGGAGGTGAAATATCTAAGAGTCAATCTTACCTGGAGCAAATATGAAAATCACATGATACAGAAATCAACCAGGTTACTTATGTAAGCATCTTTTAGGCAAAAACTAGGGACCCTGTCCAGCTATGACTTTATGAGGCAGTGATTAAACCTCATGTACAGTATGCTGCCCTGTTATGCTGAAGAAGAACACTTCTAGAGGTAACCAAGTGCAAGTTAGGTTGGCTTGCCTGTGCATCTCAGGGGGCTTTAGACATACTCCTGCAGTAACAATAAAATTTCTGTTAAAAAAGTCCTGCTTGATCTCAGCATAATCATTAGCGAAATTGGCGGCCTATAGAATGTAATTACACTAGTTTGTGGAGAGGTAGCAGTTGCAGTAAAAGACATGGCACCATTTGGAAACACAAATGATTATGTATTAACAATGAGAAATGATTACATAATTAAAATGATCTCATGAACTATATTTTGATGGACAGTGATCTAAAAGAGAGAAGACATTGATAGAGTATGATCACCTATACAGAATAGTATAGAATATTATGCAGATGGATCTCTCACTGACACGGGAGCAGATTCTAGGGTTTATGGGATAACCACCAAAGAAGAAGAAAGTATAACTCTGGGAAAGTATGCAACAGTTTTCCTGCCAGAAGTACTAGCAGAAATAGAAAGTGCACTATTCTGCCTAGTGAGAGAATTTGTCAATGAGTGAGTACCTGATCACAGAAGATATGAAGGCAACAAAAAGGCGGACAAACTGGCAAAGAAAGGAGCAATGATACCTTTTATTACCCCGGAATGCGTGTGTAGCATAAGTAACGCTGCAGTAAAGAATTTTCTGGAAAAATGAATAAAATCAGAGACCAGAGATTGTTGGAGAAGACTCTCAAAAGGGAAACTTTAAGGGTCTCTGTCTCTGCCAGATCAAAAACTGTAAATTTATTGGTGCACAAACCAAACAAAATAAAAGGGAAATCTTGAGCTTCATGACAGTACATTGAGCTTTTAAGGAACATTTGAATACTGACTAATCCAGGGTAACTTGAAATGCAGACTGTGCAGTCTACATTTGGAAATTGCAGAACTCATACTTCTGAAATGTGAAGCATTAGGACGCAGAAGAGTAGTGACCTTCAGTCCAAATGAAACTTGAGAAGAGATCAAGCTAGCTAAGGAAATTCTATACCTAATAAAGTGCGTAGAAATAAGCTAGGTAGAAGAATCTGGAAGTACACAAAAAGTCTTATAGGCTTAGGTAAATCCCATTTCCAATACCAGTACTATTATTAATAATAGTTTATTAGCATAAGTTTTGTCCACAGTAACCTACACTATTTTTGGAACAATAAAAATGTATGGAAGGAAAAAGGATACCGTAACCTTCTTTAAGCATTATGACTCAAAAGTTAATATTATTTTGTAACAGTTAATGAGACTTAAGTTTCATACATAAATAAATGTATAGACATAAATTCAGTCAATAATGTGGGGTAAACTAACTAATCAACAAAACCTTTGATGTGTCAGGCAACTATATCTGTCCACGAAATTATAGCCTTGATACCTAATTTTTTTACAAAGAATTGAGTATTATTAAAAGTATAACCCAGATGAATGGGTTTGATTCTAACATTATTGACAATGTATTAAAGGAAGCAGAAACTAAAAGTATGATCGGAAAAATTCCACAACACTTCAACCAGAAGAAAAATATAAACACAAATACATTAGTGTACCTTTTGATTCAACCATTACTAAATGTTTGGAATCCATTTTTAATAATTGTAATTTAAAAATAGCCTGAAAAAGTAGCAATAGCTTTAAGCAATTTTTAGGAAATCTTAAAGATTAAATTACAATGTTTGAGAAGTCTGGAATTTATGAAATTAAATGTGACTTGTGACTTGGCCAAACAAAAAGAAAAATTATTATGAGATTTAAGGAACATTGGCGCATATGAAATATAATAGACATACAAAATCTAGTGTGGCAGAGTAGATCCTTCAAACCAACAATAACTTAGATTGAATAATGTTAAATTAAAGAAGGAAGCTGACATGTTATTGTACAGCTTTGAAAATATATTTAAAGCTGACATACACATATCTGGTTGGATTGGGGGGACAATTGTGATTTCTCCATTATAAATCCCTCTTAAAAACTAGATGCTAATGAATGAACTAAGTTTTTATGATGTAACAAAGACAGGTACAACTTTAGTAGACAGTACCTGTAGCAAAGTTCAATTGAACCAGTTATTTTTATCATTTATTTTATTTTTTACAAAATCAGCCTATTGTATACCATAAGAGCATTAACAAAATCAGAAGAAAACCCGTCAAAGATTGTAGAAAGAAGCTTTGGCAATAAAATTTTGATGCAAGTAGTTTCACTGGTACATACTGTATATGGAAAAGCAATAATCACAGAAATAGTAGTCCATAAACCTTTGGATACTATTTTCATGAAAACTCTGGGTAAGGTACCGATACATCTTCAGAAAGTTTTAATTGAAAATTTGCTCTATAACCTAAGATACAATCATGATCTGGATATGGATTTAGCCATGATTGTGAAAGATTAAATTTGAAAACCCATACCACATATCTAGGTGTTAACAGCGGCTTCTCACACGAATATTTCAGATTCAAGATTTTTAGTACAACCCTAATATGTGTCTACAGACCTACCCCAAACCATGTTAAAAAAATCATAGCTCTATGCTTCTTGGATCCGAGATATGCTTTAGGGATAAAAAACACCCTTGGAGTAGAACATTTTCAAAACCCTTTCTAAGTACGCGTCTACAGACCTACCCCAAACCATGTTAAAACATTCATAGCTCTAGGGGATCCAGAGATATGCTTTAGGGGTAAAAAACACCCTTGGAGTAGAACATTTTCAAAATCCTTTCTTAGTATGCTTCTATAGATCTACCCCAGACCATGTTAAAAATTTCATAGATCTAGGTTTCTGGGATCCAGAGATATGCTTTAGGGGTAAAAAACACCCTTGGAGTGGAACATTTTCAAAACCCTTTCTTTGTAGCCCTATACAGACCTACCCCAAATCATGTTAAAACATTCATAGTTCTGGGTTTCTTGGATCCAGAGATTTCGTGATCAGTCAATGGGTATTGACTTTTATATAGAGATATAGCTACTTTCATTATAAATTTTCAAGCAAATTAGAACTTTTGAAACAAAAACTCAACAAAGTTATATAAGAACAAACAAAAATTAACAGAAAAGTTTGTCCTTAGTCAAATGTAAATCGGTTACTGCATCTATACAGAAATTACGGATGTTTATAAAAGAAAAAAAATATTCAAAATTTTGTGTCACCTCACTGAGAAAAAAGAAAGTCATACCTTTATTGCACATTTTATTTATGATAATTTACTCTACTTACCTGCACCCTAGCATTATTTACATGAACTAACTAAAAGATTGTGAATTGGTTTTTTGTTTGTTTTGTATTAAAAAAATAATTAATAAATCTGTAATATTCTTTACCGACTTTCCCTCAGTGAGACGGGACAAATTTGACAAAATTTTTAGTAAATTGTTCCGCCTCACTGAGAAAATGTATGTCGGTAATATTATTGCAGATTTAATATTTGAAATGAAAGTATATTTTTGATACAAGTGCCGTAAGGTGCTGTTACTTGGCGGTAAAATTTTGTACTATTGAAAAAGAATTTATAATAAAGTGCTGTTTTCTGGCGATAAAAGTTTGTACTATTAAAAAAGAATTAAAGAGAAAATGTAGACCTAATTTTTGTGTTTACAAATAAGGTGATATCCTTAGCATTGGCCTAAAGCCTATCTTAATCGGTCTTTCTGCCACTTACCGAGCATTTTCACCTTTAAACAACAATAAAAGTCGAGCGTAACGTTAGAAAAAAAAGATTGTGACGCCCAGAATTCGATTAACCGTCCGTAGAATTTGTGCACGGTGCGCCTATAAAAGTTTACACTTCAGTATATGTTAGAAAAGTTCGTTTGAAATTCAATATAAATCGTAATAATTATTTGAAACAATCTTTATGCTGTCGTATCGGTGGTAATTTCTGTACTTCTGCAACCCAACTTCATTTAAAAAAAGGAAAGAAAAATAAAGATGAGTTTTGTTCAAAATATTAAAATAAATGAAGAAGCGGTATTTTATTGGAAACTGTCTTTTTTTATATTCATTCTTATATATATATACACGAGAAAGAGGGTGCTAGAAATGTTTATGGTTTAATTTAGGAGTATAATAGGGCAAGGTATAATATAAGCTACCTAAAAGTGTAAGCAATAATAATTTCGTTTTGTTATAATTACAGAATTCTAATAGTACGGTGCAATTAGGCCCAAACTTCAACACCCAAAGTAAAAGTTTCTCTCCAGCTTCAAATTGTTATTTACAGTCCACATATTATTATAATTTTTTATAAATTTATAGATTTAGCGTTTGTTTAATACTCAACCTCTGAGGATGGTAACAATGTTACTGAAATGTACATCAGGTAGAATAAACATAACTATACTGTTTTTGTGTTGCTAGTGTTTTTTGTTGTGGTTTTGGGGTTAATCCTTTCCTTTATCACATATTATTTGGTAAAAGGTTACACCATTTTAAGCGTCTTGTCTTGGGGAGCTGGGGGGGGGGGAGAGAAGTTGGTAAATTAGTAGTTGTTATCAGTTTTTCTTAAATATTTAGAAAACTATGCGGTCTAGCGCGAAAAGTGTCATATACAAAAATAATCTACATTTAATTGCAAACAAAAATGTTCCTGTAGATAATCTTGTTAAAGTGGACGGTTCCAAAGCTACGGATGGTGTAAAAGTAGAAAGTTTTCGTATTTGTTAGATTTTTTGGAAAAAAATACGACATTATCACTAAAGAAATTAATTTTTTTTTTTTAAATACAGGATTGTGTTTTGTAAATGCAAATTGCGATTTTAGTGGCAGGTGGAATGTTAGTGATAAGCCCTTGAAGAAACAACACCTTCCCCACCTTCTCAAGGGGCGCTACTTTTTAAAAGGGTAAAGAGGCTTCCACAGGCCTAAGCCATATAAACCTGTGGTACGCAGAAACCTACTCTAAACTTTCTCTGGACAATTAAAAAGGAATATCTTTCCAACATAATTGATTTTAAAATATAAAAATATTATCTGAATAATAATTTAGATATATAATTATATCATTTTTAATCATAATATTTTTTAAACTGCAGCTTTTGGAAGTTTTTCTGCAGAAATAGGCATATTTGGCTGTATATTGCAACCCTATTTTATTAAAAATATTGAAGTTCATAAACTGAGTTCAATAGTAATATTGAATAAAAATGTTAAATGTGACATTAAATTAATGTAAAATATTCATCAGTCTTCCTGTTCATCATTTCTTGAACACTGTTTTTATCATAGACAGTACTGTACAACTCCTCCAAGCCACTTCCTGTCATGATGAATCCAATCGCTGACAAAAAGGACATTAACAAGTGAAGACCTCCTAGTCGAATGAAGAGTAACTTCAATGGGCTGTCATCAGATGCTGCTGCTGCAAAGGCTGATGAAAAGTCACCTTTGTTATGCTTTGTCCATTGCTGGTCCTTTTAGTGGCAGCTTGAAGAAGAGCCGTATAATTGTTGATGAATGGAAGAGGGACTACAGCGGATGTTTGGAACTCTCTCCATATTTTTCATTTTTTCTTGTTCTTTAAAGGTGAAATGTAAAAAAGGAAGAAAAGAATATACAATTCATCCTAGACCCCCTAGCCTTCGAATACTTTAATAACATCAGGGTCGGATGAGAACAAGAGTTGGTGAAGAGAGATACAACAGTACATTAGGGTCACCCGGGATTGGTACGCCTGTACTCGCTATAAGTGAGCCCCTGAGGTCCTTTATCATGTTATGTTGGGTTAGATCCCTTTCTTTAATCTTTCCTTACAGATAGATATCTCTTGTTATTTTCCAATCCTGATCCTATTAGTATATTTGAGGGCTGGAGATCTTTATTTTATGTTGTTTTCTTCATTTTTTTAGAAGGCGATGAAGACCGAAAGGTTTTTGTCTTAACAATAACAATAAAAAATAAATATATATTGAAAGTATCATAAAAATTTGAAGTTTAGAGATGATACATTCTGAATATCCTCCGAGTTTTTCTACGCCTGAAATGAAGACGTATAATCTTTAACTTTGTCTTTGTAAATACTGCATCTGAAGCTCAGAAAACCTACAATGTTTAGGTAATATCTCATTCTAGACTGCGTAATGATTTAATTTAATCCCCCCCCCCACCTCAAATATCTATAAATTAAAAGTGTTATTTTTTTACCGGATGCCATTCTGTTATTTTCAAATAGAACTTGATCTTACAATAAATTTCCCACTTTATAAATGGGTAAAAGTTTCAGCTGAAGTAATGAACCGTGTAGGGAAATAACGGTTCGTTGGGTTGGCATTCCCCGGACGGTTACAGTTTCATTAAGCGTACTAAATATCTCTAATAAGAGGAACCCAAATTGAGACGGATGGAGTTTTAGCAGAGTATGACGCATTTTAGCGAAGGGTCGTCACATTCAGTAGTACCACTCTCTGGAGAATTAAACGACTTTCAACTCCCTTCCATTGAATTACAATCACTTCATTTATCTTCATTAACGGCATTGTGTGGACTTGGTACAACTGGGTCACTAAGTGCTGCATTCTGTCGTTTATCAGAACGTCAGTTGGAGCATCATGAAATAATTGGAATTGTTTTGTAATTGCTTGGTCTGAATAATTGTAGCTTTAATTGGTGGACGTAGTTTGAAACAGGAGCAAATACTGCTGTCTACATTGGGTTACACTTTGGAAAAATCCTCTCTTAATGAACTTATTAGCCATTTATAATTTGCATATATTTCAACCATTGCGATATCCCTCATGGAAACTCCGACACCCGAGACGATGAAATGTTTATCGATCCTGAATATAGTAGTAATTTGGCACCATATCTAGCTCACTTGATAAGCCTATATAAAACTTGATAGGCCTATATGTGTATTGGTAACTTTTCTGAAATTTAGTAGGTAGGGTTGCTTTTTACGTATAATTTGTTAACAATTCAAATTAGTGGTATTCAAAATGGCGGCTGATTTTCAAATTTCAATAAAGGGTTTTTTCGGTGATAAGTTTTCAACTTTGGGTTCTACACCCTTCTATAACAGCTTATTAAATTTTAAACTTTCAGATCTCAGTGAGTTTGGACATGGCAATCCCCAATAGACCTAGCTGGATCTATACATTTTTTTTTGTAGTTTTGGGTTAGATCCCTCTCTTTCATCTTTCTATCAGGTCTTTCTTGATCAACTCTTGTTCTCTTCCGACACTGACGGTATTAATGGATTCGAGGGCTATGGGTAGGGCCTGCTCGGTTTTATTTTATACTCTCTTTTTTTTCTTCTTTTTTTTTAAGGCAATGGATTACCGATAGGTTTTTGTTTATAAAAAATAAGAAAAAACTGGTTCATTTTGACTAGTAATCTTTACCCTTTTATCATCAAGCGTGTTTTACACAATTCCAAATAAAAGAAATGTCATTAAGAATTATGAATTGTTCACACCATAATTTCAAAATTCGAATTAATGTCTTTAGAAAGCAAAATAACTTTTAATTTTAGTTAAATTTAGTTTGTGAGTTAATAATTGAATATTATTATTGTTGAAGAAATGGTAGGAAAATTTCAAACAAATGGTTGTTTATAGCGGTTTCTTTTTATCAAAATTCTAATTGAGCCTATTGAGTATAGTTTGTGTAGTATAGATTTGTGTAGTTTGTGTATTGTAGATTTGTGTACATTCTGTAGTTTGTATAGTATAGATTTGTGTAGTTTGTGAGTAGTGTAGATTTGTGTAGTTTGTGTGTAGTGTAGATTTGTGTAGTTTGTGTGTAGTGTAGATTTGTGTAGTTTGATGATCTTTCTCTCTATATAAAGCAAAAGATAGGTTGACAATCTAGTAATAGATACACAAAACACAAAGAATTTCGATTCCTTTCATGTATGCCGAGTACTAAACATGTTTTTTTCTTTTTAACAGGCAAATGATGGTTAGGGTGTCATCACAATTAAAAAAAAGTATGAAAGAACCAAAATAAAGACCCCTAACCCTTGAATATAATGATGTTGTTAAGGTCAAAAGATTTCAAGAATTGGTCAAGAGAGACTTGATAGGAGAGATGAAAGAGAGGGATATAATCCAAGACTACATGATGACGTCATTAATCCAAGTAGTTATAGTCCGACCAACACGAGTTTAGCCCTGGCAGGAATGCGAGTAAAGTCTGAAATAAAGATATTAGCAGGCGAAACCATTGGTCGGCTAGACTAATAAAAAGTGGAAGTTACAAAATAAAAAAATGTGTTTTATTATCTTTAAACATGGAATTCCACCAAGAACCTTCGGTCTCAACAGTTATGAAAATTAAAGTCTGAAACGTCGAACTTATTTTGCACGAGAAGTGTCTTTACGGTTACTAGCCAACTTAAAAACACTAAAAGCCACTATAAGTTTTTCTTTTCTTCCCATGGCTTCCGGTATTATTCATGACAATAAAATACCAATACAAACACGACCCGAACAGATAATAAACTTATAAGAAACATAAAAAATGTAATAATCAAAAGTGTACAGTCACAACACTACAAAATCTCACAACTTATTGTATACAATAACTGCTGCTGATGTATGCTAAATGAATAGTAGCGCTGATTTCCTATAAATTCAAGGGGAGAGAAAGTGAGTGCGAATAAGAGGTGAAATGTTTACCACGACTTCCTCCTCTTACCCCTCAGACTTTGCGACTAAACTCATAGTGAACGGACTGTACCTTCAGGATTGTCTATACACTGCCGTGAGTTTCTAAGGGGAAAGTTAATATATAGTTAAGTATCTAATGTATAAAAAAGTGAAAATTTTCGGAAGTAACAATACATTAAATTTGTTTATCTTTAAACTGTCATCACTATGTGAAAAAGATTTGTTCTTATTCTTTTGTTTATAGTCCACGGGGTGGGTGGGTGGGGGGAGAGGGAAGTGGGTTAAATAATTTTTTTTTAAAGTATAGATCTACATATTTCACTAGTGAATAATATATTTTAAAACAACTTCATTATTTATTCCAGAAAACAGGTTAAGAGCAAAAATGAAAGAATAAATTCGTTTTAATATTTATCTGTAGATCAAATAGATCAAACTAGCTAGGTTTGAACATTGTAAAATTAAATTTTTATTTCAGAATATTCCATCAGGGTCTTATAAACAAAAAATACTTTGTTTTAAAAATGAATTAATTTAAATGATTTAACGATTTTACAGTGAATTAATTCATTCGTATTTTTGTTTGTTAGATATTTAGTTTGTATATCTTTAAACAAATTTTCCATTTTTTTTTTATATAAGAGAATAAAATAAATATACAAAAATATATATATGTCTCGTTCACTAGTAAATTATGTAGGTCTGTATTTGAAAATGTTGAGTTTTTCCTTCCTTCACCTCAACCAAGAAGATTGTTAGTACGGCAAATATAATACGAGTTGAATTTTCTGATTCTCAACACTTGGGTTTATACGCTCGCAAAATAAACTCCCCCCCACACCAAATTTTAAGTGTCATAATTTTTACATTTGTTATTTACATTGAAACAACGATTATGACAGATCGACGGTATGACGAAAATAACTTTTTTGGATTCCTTTGGATCAAAACGTTTAACTGAAACTTGAAGTTCAGGGAAAAGAGAGCCTTATTATTTTGTTTTTAAGATTTTAATTTTTATAGTTTCAATCTGATTTTGTTAATAAAGTTGTTTTGCAACGATTACTTCGTTGATTTGAATTCAATTTTGTGTTCAATAACAGACCAAAACTTCTGATTTAAAAAAATTTAGTTTGTGGCCTGATATTTTTAATGGTAATTGAATGGGAATAGCGACATCTTTCCAGTGGTAATCAGTACTATACTTAACGTGTTACTCTAGTCATCTGTTATACTTTTACATATACGAGTATAGAAAAGTTATGTGATGAGTCAAACAATCGATGGAGAGTTTTTCGAAGTTTTGAAGTCCTTCTGAGTCCAAAATAGTAGTTTTTGGAATTAAGTGCGGCCCTAAACGTGTGGGCCGATATTAATGAAATTTTCTATATTGGCTACATATCGGGACTTTTAATTTTGTTATAACTTGGTAGCTTCCGTAGAAAAAACCAGAAATTACGATATTCTCAAAATCGGCTCTAAAGATTTTGATTAAATTTTTGATCTTAGAATCCAAACAAAACATGTCGGTTCGCGAGTTAGGTTAAAGGTAAAAATCAACAAAATCGGCTATGGGGCTGTTATAAAATACTTAATTTCTCAAAACTGACAATTTTAATAAAATTTGAACATTTTAATGACCCAAAATCGTGAAAAATTGTAAGTAAAAATAATAGTTTTACCATATATTAATAGGGTGATTCGCACCACCTGTCCACGGTGTTTTTTGGGTAAACTGTTTGATATAGAAAGTTTGTTTAAAATGCACCCTTTATATAAGGAATTTTATAAAAATATTTATTTTGTTTTCTATGCACAGTGTTTCCAATTAACTTAGCTACCATGGATCGTATATCAAAGTATTCAAATACACCAGTCTTTTCTTGTTGGTTCATTTAAAAGGAAACTGATAACTGAGTATTCTTGTGAAAACTTTAACATTATGTACTACCGACTCAAAATGGCAGCCAAAACGTATAAGATGGAAAGTTTCACAATTTTGTACGTTACTTATAATGCCAGTTGATTGAAAATTGAAAAAGATGACAGGATTTTGAAGAACATTAAAAGAACTTTTGAACGATATTATACAAGATCATATATTCAAAACTATCCCATATTTCGAAATACTTTTCAAAAAACCATAATTCAACAATTTAAAATAGCAAGGTCCTCATGATGTACATGATTTTGAAGGTTATGACAAAACAAACATTTTTTGTATTTAACGTTTTTTATCTCCAACGGTTTACTGCACAGTTTTGTTCAGTGCTGAATATTTCCCTTTTCTTTATATTTTAAAGGCAAAAAACCTTTCGGCCATCATCGCCTTATAATTAAAAAAAAAAAAATAAATGAAAACCCCTAGGCCTCTAATAGTCTAATAGTGTCAGGGATGGAAGATAACAAGAGTTTTTCAAGAGGAAGAGCTGATAGGAAAGATGAAATAAAGGGATCTAACCCTAGACTATATGAGAAAATGTGTATATCCAGCTATGGTACTCACTAGAGGGGGTCATTGCGAAACCCCTTGCTTCAGTTTGTTAATTTTTGTCTATATTTGTCACCATAAAGCTTCAAGAAGATCTTAAGGGGAATTGGAAGTTAAAAATCAGTTGTTATTGGAACGATTGACTGAGTTCATAACACTTAACATTTTAGTTAAACTGAGTTATGACTGGGTTCATAAAAATTGTTACATTTAAATTGAAAGGTTTTCCAAATATATCTAGAAGTTAAATTTATTATTATGTAGTGCACAACATGGCTTTGCCTAATCATTAATTAAACTAATAAAAAAGGTTCATATTTCAAGTATCACATTCAGGTCTACATTCAATCAACTTAAAATCTTTTAATATTATTGATTGCAGAGACAATGTTTTGACAGCTTGATGTCTTTATACCCCTTATTTGTATTTTCCGCTCGGTTGAGCACCCCTCCCCCCACTATCCTTACTTGTCTGATTGTTTTCTTTATTGGCAGTGTTCACACACAATTGGTTTCATCGATTGAATAATCTTAATACAGGCTTAGGATGTTTCTGAAATAGAAAAATGCGAGGGTGAAACAAAACAGCCCTTTGGTCGAGTGGTGGCTTAAGTGTTGTTAATGGAATGAACGATGGGTTACATGCATCTTGTGTCAACCACGGTTTCAGATTTAATATTTTTACTTTTTAGATTCCCATTTAAAATAGATTGTTTGACATTTAATGTACAAACTATTTTAAAACTAGTTCATCACCTATCTTAAATATAAAATAAATTACATAGATACATTGCCTAAACTTTCTCCCACATTATAAAGTTCAAGGGGGGGGGTCATCAATACGAACGAAACAAAAATACTGGTTTTCTAAAAACATATTGAAAGCTATCTCCCTAATGTCGTTTCTGAGTTATCGATGAAAAAAGGTAAATTAACCGAGCTGGCGAAAAATTGATTATTTTAAATCGGAGAAAACATTTCAGTAAAACTTTTGTTAATTGTGAAGATGTCTAAACCCAACCAATGTGCCGAAACAGCAAGTAAAAGCAAATTATGGTTCCCTGATAATTATTTGGAATATCCAAAATAAATCCGACAGTAATTTCAGTAGGAAACCTTAATTTTGTATTACTTGCAGGATGGGTCACAAGTTTGGGTTACAAAACTCTACATTTCACTAAAATTTGTTTGAAATTATTTTATTCAATTCTGAGATGGTTAAACTTTTACTATATTGCCCACATTCTCTCTTATACTGCTATTTTCCGAGTTAGCATTTTTGGGTTACTGTATACATTTTAGTTTGGTCTTTCGAGCACTTTTATTTATACATGTTTGTTTATACAATACGACTAAGAGAACGTAAAATAACATTAAAAAAATGTAAAACAATATGTTGAAGAAGGTATGATTTTTCTGAATTTTCCGGTGAAATATATCGTTTGTGGTCTCTTGAATCGAAGTTGATTCTTGATTTTTGGAATGACGTTTATCTATAATTAGTGCAGTTATAAATTACAAACTGTTTGACAGATTTTGATAAAATTAGTACCGGTTGTCCCACGAAGAGGTCGCTATTTTGGAATTAATATACCGGACACGTGAAATGTTCTACTAACTTGACACTTTACACTTATGTTACATAGATATTTAAAAAAAGTATCCTCGGGTTTATTTTTATGGCCAATTAAAACAAAATGCGGAATAACAAAAAGACCATTATTCTTCTGGATAGAACCACTTCCTTCTACAATACAATAAATACAATTAAAATGTGCAATAAAATAACTATTTTTAAGGCGGAGCTTAAAGGTGATGTTCCTTAGACCAATTAGGAAAATGCACGAAAACAAGTTTTGCTGCCATTTTAGATTTTGACACGAATCTAAGCTTAGTTTAAAATATAACAGACAATGTTTTATTTGTTGCATCATTATTTCTTGATGATAATGACGGTCTGCATACAAATATATTGTTTGTGCTCCATAGCGTTTCTGGTGACGGTAGTTTTGATCTTCGAGGTGTGAAGTAATAACATATCGCTACTTGTAAACGTGTAAAAATGAAAGCTTATTGACTTCATAAATGAATAAATTACTTTTAAATTTGAAGGAAAGAAGAACAACATGTTAGAAAGTAAAATTAAATTTACCTCTTAAAATAATTAAACCACTAGAGGAAAGGAAATTAAATGTGTACAAAACTGTAGTTCCATTTTACTAGATCCACTTTAATAGAAGCGCACCAATTCTTGTTTCCACGTTGTTATTTATTCAAAAGTATTCCAGCCATTTTATAAACGCTCTTTAAAAATACTTGGAAAGAGGAATTTCATTTATAAATAAATTCGCTAATAAAATTTATGTACGCTTCAATACGTTTTAAATTATTAAAGCACTCAAGATTTCAAAAGATTAGTTTGAAATACAGCACTTTGTCGATAATAAATTGTGCATTTTAGAGATTGGTTCATTTTTTTCATTTAGTGATGACAATACAAATTAATATACAGTTCAGATTTATTCTGCAAGTTATACTATTCATGTAAATTACTCAAATGCGATAAATTAATTTGTAGTGTTCAAATTTAACTTAAAAATATTTCATTAAGAAATCAATAATGTGCTCGTGAAAAACCAACAGCTCAATCGTGGTACGATAATTTGTTGGTGCCTTGTGATCCATGAAATTGTAATTTCTTTACCCGATAAAAGTTATGAGTCTAAGAGCTTCCATTTTAGTCATCGAGGATTTGCGCTTTATAATTACGTACAATAACAAATGAGAGCTGTCAATCCTGGTGTAGGATAAGAAATATTGTTCTGGAAGAATGGGAACGTTAGCATCTGGAAGAGGATTCCCGTAAATATAATGTTCAATTACCTTCCGATTTTCAATACTTTATTATAATTAAACTTTACGATGTTGTCAAAAGTGTCTTTTAGACGAATGATTTGTTCCAAACTTTATTACAAACAATATCAATATCCGTACTCTTTTTTTTTAAGTATACTTATATTTTAAAAGAAGTTAAAAAAAAAAATAGAGAATATTTGAATCCATATGTTGTAATTATCGTTAGGCGTAAATGTGTTCACCATGGTATATTGGACGTCAAAAACTTTAATAAAAGTTAAAATTTTATAACTATAGGGAACAACATAATATATATTTTACTGCCGACGGTCTTGGCTTTAAGTTTTTAGAGGGAATTTTCATTACGTAGCAGTCTGAATAAAACAATAGTAGGTTTTACAATATCTATCAGAGATATAACCTCTACAGATATACACATTTCGATGACAAAATCACCATTCTCAGAAGTCCACAGATAAATTGTTGATGATAACTATATCATATATAGATTATATAAAAGAGAGAGATTCGTAGGATTGACCGTCTTATTTGAGCGCAGTCGAGGCTATGAGGCCTCTTCTACTGTAACCATTAACAAAATATATATACTTACATTAAATGCTCTCAAGTATTGATTTAACAAATAAAAAGTCAAACCGAAAGGAACTTAACATAAACTATAAGCAGAAAAGTTATAAATCATTAATAAAAATATGCGGAGAGAGAGAGAGAGAGAGAGAGAGAGAGAGAGAGAGAGAGAGAGAGAGAGAGAGAACTATCACAGCTACCTTTCCGGGCATACTCACTCGTCCTGTAAAGTACTTCTGGGGATGTTGTCCCTTGTGGGGATATCCCCACAAGGGCAAGCGGCCTAAATCAAGTTTATATGTAATATACATATACTTTTAAGCATATTAGATCGAAAATAAAAATATTTTTAAATATCCCCTAAAATAGCTTTTGGGACGACAGCTTTAGTTTTGAAGAGAGACCACCAGGGCTGCGCTGAACGCAATACTCTCTCCTATAGAAGAGATTCGGGCTTTAGCCCTAAAGGTGACTTATGGGGCTCTTGAGTATGATTGGTCCATTCAAATTCGAGAGAAAAGAGCAAGTTGGTTAATGCCTTTGTGAGGATACCAAAATATTTGTATGTAGACTGCAACGAACGTCACTATGCCTTTGGGGACATTGTTGCCAGATGGAACAGATCCAGTGTTGCCGTCAATTGCACCTTTCATAAACTTAGAGTTCAGTCCGTTTGTCCATTTCAATTTCTTAGAGGTGGTTGTATACTTGTTGCTTCTTTGCGTTATTTGAATGTGTGCAATATATATTATAAATTACATAAGTTATTCGCCATTCTAAATAATTAGTCCCTTTAAAGAGTTCTACCTTTTATATGAAATGGAAAAACTATTTATCTGTTTACGTCGAAAAGTGTTTGTATATCAGATATAAATTTGTCAGATTTTTACATAATATATATCACTAGTTTTAAAGAACAAAATTATCTTTATTAAATATTTTGTTACATATTTTATGTATGAATTAATCAATTAGGAATGGTTACGTAGTAATTTATCTAGGAGACCAATTTATATTGGAAACTTTGGTTACAAACTGAAATGAAATAAAAGATGTATTAAAAATCCATAATATGGTATAGTTTTGGGTTTTTGGAATAGTAATATATTACTGTTCATATTCTTCCCAGAAACAATGTACAGTTTTATTAAAAATAATAATTGTTTTAGAGTAAATTCAACAATCAATACATTTTACTTAGTACAACTTATTATAAAATTGCATTAGTTTTAATTCAACCCATCCTACTTTTACTCCTTATTTCTAAACATCCAATGAAAATGAAAATGTATTTCATTTATATTTTTAAATGATATATGAAATGTTTTTTATTCCCAGTTATTCTTGACAAGTGGTAATAGAATGTACAAATTCTCTGATTCAAAAAATGTGATGTATTTTAACTTTATACAATTAAATATTATACAGTTCAATTGGCAATGACAATAGAAGGTTGAGATGTTATTTCAAGGTTTAGAATGAAAAATTTTATAAATATGTTACACAATTATAACATATATCATGTTTATATAATTATGTTTATTTATACAAATAAATATAGTCTATAGTTCAATAGTATAGTGGATTCTTTTTATTGTTTGTTTTTAGTTATTATGGGGTTGTTATGCAACAAGGCATGGTTAATCATGTATAACTTGTGTTAACAACTGTTGATGGAATTTAATTGTGAATTCAAAAATGTTTTGATATTTCAAATCCGTTCAGTGGTTTTCGAGATACAAATGATTTAATAAAGTCGTGTCATCGCATTTCAATAAAATGCAAACGCTAATGTACGCGGGTTTTTAAATTGTGTATATTTTGGGAACCGTTGAATGGATGTTAACTATCTAAAGAAATTTAAATTCACAATTAAATTGTCTATAAATTGGTGTATCAGAATATTACTACAGCGATTAATAAACCAACAAAAATAGCAGTATTGTCCATACTTTTCTATCAGAAATACAGCATACAATTAACAGCTGATCAAGTACTTATAAGCGCGTAACGTACTCAACAAAAATTGATATATATTTTTAACCGTTTAATGGATTTTTGTTTTGAAAAAATATTTGAATTCACAATAAAATTATCTATAAAATCATTATGAGTAGGCTACTTGTTGTTAGGTTAATTTGTATTAAAAACCACGATAAATTGTATTTAATTCGTTTTAAGTATACATTGGCGTAAATTAATTCAAATAGCTAAACTATAATTGTCCATACATAAAAACATAAAACTGACAATTTATAGTAAATTTTATGAGGAATCCGAATCCGTTTTAAAAAATAACTTCCGATAATTAGTTTTCGATATATAAGCGTTTTTGTACTATCGCCTGCCCAATTTTTATACTCTCTGTACGAAAATCAAAACCGAGTACGCGGGTTTACTAAATTGTGTTTATTTCTAGAACCGTGGAACGGATGTTAATTACCTAAAGAAAATTGAATTCACAATTAAATTTTCTATAAATTGGTATATCAGAATATTACCAAAGAGATTAATAAACGTGAGTAATAAACCAATAAACATAGCAGTATTTAGAAATCGTTTATAATTTTGAGCGATTACTATTAACGTTCATAAATCAAAAAACATTTTATATATCATTTTCAAATTTTTGTAGGTTTTTTATATAGTCATATAGAATATTTCCTGAAAATGTTAACAAAATATATAAATAAAAAGACTAGGCCTATACAAGTTATAATTTGACGCTATTTTCAACCAAACCGATAGATGTAAACTGTTGTAAATTGTTTAATTATAATTATACTATTAGCATAGATCTGATAGTTTATAGAAAATTTAATTGTGAATTCAAAATTTTTTTGATATTTCAAATCCGTTCGGTAGTTTTCGAGATACAAATGATTTAATAAAGGCGTGTCATTGCATTTCAATAAAATTCAAACGCTAATGTACACGGGTTTACTAAATTGTGTTTATTTCGAGAACCGTAGAATGGATGTTAATTATCTAAAGAAAATTGAATTCACAATTAAATTTTCTATAAATTGGTATATCATATTACTACAGCGATTAATAAACGTATGTAATAAACCAATAATAATAGCAATATTTAGAAATCGGTTACTATTTTGCTATAAACGTTCATAAATCAAAAAAATATGTATATATCATTTTCAAATTGTTGTATGATTTTTTATATAGTCATAAAGAACATTTCCTGAAAATTTTAATAAAATCTTTATTTAATATAATCTTTATAACGAAAATTCGTTATCAAACTTCTTAAGAGTTTGAAAAAAATAATAAGTAGCGGTCCTATGATATGTACAAAACGCCGACCGCAATACAGACCGGTGTCGTATACAGCTAAAAAAAACTGTTTTTTCAGAGCTCGTTGATTCGACAGAAAAACTGTTGCGAGATTCGTCTGTCTATGGAAGTAAGGAAGGACAAAATTCTGCTGGAAGGACAAATCTAAAACAAACATCTCTGGTCGGAAATTAATCAAAATAGGCCAAAAATAGTCTTCAGATAGTATGTAGACGATACTATAGTACTTTTCTATGGCAACAATAGATAATTAAAAACTCTGATTAACTTCGTAAACACAATGCATCCAAAACTCCAATTCACGGTTGAAGTGAAACAAATAACAATTTAAACTTTTTAGACCACCCCATTTTTCAGAGGTGGTCTTTACTACAACCAATACATTATTGTTGGTAAATTGTTCGATTGTCAATGTGTTGACCAAAATAAATCATTGTAAAAAACAAATTAAGGTTTTGAAATAACTTTTAGTATTTATTATTATTTTTGGTGTGATAACAATGGTTCTGTGCTGTGAATAAGTGTGAAGCGTCATCCGTCACGCGTTACGCTTCGTGATGATTAGGTTTCATTCGTCAAGCTCATTCGGGTATTTTCGAGCGAAAAAACGAGTGTACTAAAAAAGAAAGTGCTGTATGCAAAAACTTCCCTAGAAAGCTTCAACATTTATGGTTCTGTACTGTTTTATAAAATAAACTATGCAATATATTTCTCGAATAAAACTTTATTTCCTTGTCAAGGAGACCTCGCTGTCTTATATAAAACCAACTAAGCAATAACTTTCTCTGATAAAACTTATTTTCTTGTCAATGAGATTCACAGTCCTAAAGAAAACTAACTAAACAATAACTTTATCAGATAAAACTTATTTCCTTTTCAAGGTGACCTCGCAAATCTTACAGAAAACCAAAAAAGCAATAACATTCTCAGAAAAAACTAATTTCCTTGTCAAGGAGATGTTGCAATTCTGAATTACGCAATAACTTTCTCAGGGTAAACAAATGTTTATTTTAAAGAGATGCTTTGCACTTTTATAAAAGAAACTATACAATAACTTTCTTAGGAACAATGAATATTCTTGTTAAAGAGGTGCTGTAATCTTTTATAAGAAAACTATGTAGTAACTTTCTCAGGTTAAATTAATATTCACGTTAAGGAGCTGTTGTACAATTATATTTTCAATATTGTTCTAAGGTTAAATAATTGCTCATGTCAAGTAGGTGATTTAGCCTACTCTTTTGCAAAAGAAACTATGCAATAATTTTCTTAGGTTAAATCAATGCAATAAATAATAATAATAGTATTACGTTATTAATAATAATTATTAATATCAATCATACAATGTAACTACTATATTGTTTGGATGTCGCCGTTTCGAATATTGACTAAAATTCAACAATTAAACAGCAGTGACTTGAAAATGGCTAAATAGCCGAAACGACCGTCGTTTGTATGGAGAATACGATAAGTCTCATAATTGTTGAAATGTAACTATTACTGTGAAATGGTTTTGATCACCATAGACATTTTCACTTCCGTCGTACAGTACACCACACACCAGATAAAACAATAAATAAAAGTATGTAAACATATACATATTGGGATGGAGTTTTATAATACTTAGTAAATACAAATAGTACTCGGTCTTCTACTTCTCACGCTCAGGCGGCCTCAATAATTCCGAGAAATGTATCGAGTATCGTTGCCAACAAAACAGTTTTAGGGGCTGGATACTGGACAGTAATATTCAACTTTGTCCACAGCTTTGAATGCTCAACTCTGCGTCTTGTGTGTAAAATGGAAGGAAACAAGCAACTGATATCAAAGCAGGTACGTTCAAGTTATAGTTATTAATGTTACTTTATAGCGTCATTAGTAATTTCATAATATTATTGTGATGCGTATGTGCTAGAATAAACAGACGGAATTAACAACAAATGTGATAGGCCTAACCCTGGATATGATGTATGAGAAGAACTACCGACATTTCATGTTTATTTAATAGTTGTACCAAAACCTGCTTGTTAAAAATAGGGTCTAGCTATTATTTAGATTTCTTAACTTTATTTATCGCTTATTTAAATTTTTTGTAGTGGATCCCTCTCTTAAACCGAATTCAAAATAAATCAACAAAATTTGAAAAACATTATTATAATAACAGATATTGCCCAAACTAACACTATTTCAGATTTTCTAAGTACTGTCGGAATTTTACTTCTGTGTTTTACATAATAGTGGACACCACTTTTCAAAAAACCCATCAATATATTTAAAAAAATATCTATTTATTGACTGAGTTTGCCCAAACTCACAATATTTCAGTTATTCAATTTACTAAGTGGAAATTTGGCATTTCTTTTAATGTAGTGGATCCCACATTTTAACGAAATTCATCCCACAAAAAAATTAATAAAACTTTAGGTATAGATTTTGCCCAAACTATATACGTTTTTAATATACTGAGTAAAAATTTTAAATGGGTTTTAATGTAGTTGGTCCAAAAATAATCAAATCCAACCAAATCCAAAATAAACAATCAAGTATGAAAATATGGAACATGTGCACAGCGGTAATGCTGAGCTCGTTTTATTTTATTTTTTTAATAGAGAATGGATAGATATATAGGATTCAGTTTACTGCATTTAATTCAAAATTAATTAAATGTTTGTAATAGTCTCAACTGCATTCTTGAAATTAAAATGTTTACACATTTTCAAAGTGTTTGACAAATTGTGAATCTTTGTTGTTTATTTTCGTTTCTTTCTTCTTCTCGAATAAATGGTTAAGTATTAATACCATCACGTTTACATTGCAAAACAATATTTTAATGGGTATAGTAAGATTCTGCAAAAATATTTATAAGATGTTGTAATTTCTTATGTACTTATTTCTGAAAAACCAATATAGCTACACTAAATGTTATTTCATCATTATTATCATCAATATTCTCTATTTATTAGTGTATGGTATATTTATAAATATAAATAAATATAAACTTGTCTGAGCAATATTTATATAATCTTTTTTTTTTGGTATAAGTGTAAGTTATTTGAGGTGAAATGAAAACAATTACCCTAAATTATAGAAATTATAAAACAAAAAAAAAATTACGTAAACTAAATATTATTTTTATCAATTTTAAACCTTAACAACCTATGAAAATGTTTATTTGTAAAATAAAAAAACATCCAATATTGTCGGCTAAATCAAATGGTTTTAGTTTTATTTACTTACAACCAACCGTTAAATATTTATATCCCAATAGGCCTTTAGGGAAACGTTTTTGGAACGAAATTTCAAACTTTAATATTTTGTATTTTCCCAAGAAATAACTAAAAGAGACATCTTCTCAAAGTTTTCATTAAAATTGCCAGAAATTGTGGCTTCTAGATCAAACTATCGTAAATAGGCCTACAGTTTTTTTCTTCTATAGATTATCTAGCAAAAATAGCATTACGGTACGATTTTGTAGGAACTCTTGAAGAAATTGATAATTTTGTAAGGAAAAAAATAATAACATTAAAAAATGGTTGAGGGATTTTGCTTATATTTATTAATCTGTTTGAAATTCATTCAACAAGGTTTGTAGTCCTTTGATTAAGTAGATGCCTACAGTAAGGAATCCTACCTTGCTTTAAAACCTATTCATGTCACCTGTCAACAAGTTTTAAAATATTCTACTGCTGCTCTTGAAGTTATTGAAAACTTAACCTTAAAACTACTGTTTCTAAGAAATATTGTGTTTATTTAATTCCTAGGCCAGTGGTTGCTTTCCCAGTAAACAGGTAGCAAAGAATACAGAGGGATACCATTGTATTCTAACAAGCTTCTGTTTATAACCATTTAGGCTTAAATGACATCTTTCAATCAAAGGAATCAAAGGAATTCCATAGTCAAACATGCTAAAAACTTTATTACTAGAAGTAAATAGGAAACTCATCTACAGTGGCAACTGATTCCACTATTTTATTTTTACTTTTAGGCAATTAATTTGACGTGTACCCGAAAACCGTAAAACCATATTGATACTAAAGTACCAGGCTGTCCTGTGATACGCATAACTCCTATGATGCCCGAATTCAACAAAATGTATTCTATGCATAAATAAATGTTCTGTGTAAATTTCATCATGATAAAACTAGTTTCAATAATTTTGTGTATGAAAAAACTACAGGTTATTTCTAATTTCCTTCCAACGGTTCATTTGGCCTTACACATTTTATAAAAACGATCACGAAAAGCGTATTTATAAATATTTTTCAATAAATCTTTCACAAAATGTTCTTTGTATGTTCGATAATAGACTGTTATAATGTCAATTATATCTAATCGTTTTAAGTATGTTTTTTGGTCAAAAAATCATTTACGCTTTATTGTAAATTGTTCTTCAGAGTAGGTTTTCGCTTATAATTCGAATATTTCTTAATATTGGCATATATATATTATTATAAAATTTCATTTTATGAATTTTAATTTTAGGATAATTAGTTTCAAAGGAAAGAAAACTGAATTTGCGATCTATGACATTAATTATTAAAACAAATATAAAAAGTGATTTATTTGGACGTCATATTTTTTTTTTTTTTTTTTTAATAATTAAATATGTGAACGTTAAATTTTTATTATTTATTTTAACTCGAATAAGAATATGGAAATTTACTCATTTTTTTCCATGAAATATCAGCATGTAATTAATATGTTAGAAGTACGTACAATGTTAGAATTGAGTCGATCATTAGTTAATAGTTTAAGGTTATAGTTTTAAATACGGGACTGTTGTTTATTAGGCCTATTTGTTTATTTTTCCCATGAACTGTGAAAGGTCGCATGGTTCCACCAGTTTAATATATGTTATATTTAGTGGTTTACAATGTTTTAAAACAAATCTACCTGATCGTTTATCACTAACCTAGAAAATTTCTTATAGGCCTATTGTCTTTAAACTGTGGGGAATACCAGATAGTTTCAATGCAACAGTATCTTGCAGAGAGATTTGTTAAGTTTTGACATAAAAGGGTAAAATATATGTCTTCTAAGAATATAGTCCGACCACCACTATAGTTCTGGAATGGTCGTAGTTAGGTAGAGATTCGGTCACCTGGCACTAATCGGCTTAGCTTGCCCGGACCCCATAGTTTAACAAGACTGAAAAATTATTATTAATTTATGTGGGATTATTTTTATATAAGTTTTAAATATTGTATAAGGCAGTTGTGTATTTCAAAAGGGTAATTTGTCCCTTTCAACGAGTCTATTATCTTGTTTCTATTAAACTATCTCTATAGTTTATCTCTGACAGGAATGTGGGTACACATTGAAACGTCAAACCTATTTTGCAAGAGAAGTGTCTTTGCGGTTAAACCTCTTTTGCTGTAGGCCTACTAGTTACCTAAAAACTCTCTATTGTTATAAATGTTTATTATGGATAATGTTTAAGTAGATTTATATGATAATATTCTTCTGTAATACCTAATAAATATGTTTATGCATGGTGATTCAAGAAATATCAGGATGTAATTAATATGTTAGAATGTACGTACAATGTTAGAATTGAGTCAATCATTAGTTAATAGTTTATTTTTCCCATGAACTATGAAAGGTCGCATGGCTCCGCTAGTTTAATATATTTTATTTTAAAGTTAGTTGTTTACAATGTTTTATAACAATCTAACAGACTTTAAAAAATTATTTTAAAATAATGAAACAAATAATGGAAGTTTAAAGTAACATCCAAGAAATAACTACTAACTACATTATGTCCAGAAATACATACATAGTTGGAAGTATTGTTATAAAAACTCTAACTTTGTTAACAATTTTTTGCATTTAGGCCATAGTTTTGATCCCGAAAAGAATGTTTAAATCTTTTATATTGAAAATAAATGCCTATGTCTAAATAATTTAAAATGTTTAGATATTAATAGATCTATGTTATAATAACAATAATACAAATCTACAATGTTTTGCTTTTTAGGATGGAAAATGTTTTTATTTCAAGAAACTGAGAGCATAACGCCAATTTTTCAGCCACTTGTGCCGTACAGTGATAGCTCTGATGGAGAATCATCAAGCAACTCGATTTCATTTCCTGGTTTGGTTTCAAATTCAAATGAGCCAGTTCAACAAAAAGACGAGACATTTAATTTTGAAAGTTCTGTTCCTGAAGAAAATACTCAAGGAGGACAGATACCAATCAAAGGACATACAAAACATTTTAATTATTTACAGGGCAGCTATTTATATGATGAAAATTTGACTCGAACCAGTCTTGTGAACTGTCAAAACCCATCGCCTTCCATTGATTATTATGATTCGGATATTGACCCAGAATATGTCCCTGATAGTAGTAGTGGTAGTAATACAGATTTTTAAGCCCAGACATCTTCACAAAATAACATAATAGAAGACTTCTCGTGTTCATTCGATCTGAAGGTATTTTCTGAAGAACGATTAATCCGTAATAGTATTGAAGTTGGAGCCAGATATGAAGAAAATATTATTGATAAAACAAATTCACCCCAAAGAAGTTTGTTAACTGAAAGTTGGGATCTCCAAAACAAACCGTATTCGGGTAATAATTCTGAAAATAACACATTTTTATTTCAGGTTAATAATAAACCTAAGCGCGTTAGAAGAAAAGACTTTTGTTTTTATTGTGAGACACTAGTTACTACATTTGCTAGACACCTTTTAAGAAACCATCGATTCGAAATTGAAGTTGAACGAATAAATTCAAAACCAATTAAATCTAAGGAGAGAAAACATTTAATTGATTTACTACGAAAAAGGGGGAACTACCTTTACGGTACCACAAATACTGTGTGATCTGCGTGCCTACCGTCAGTTGGTTGAGACTACATACTGTAGAGTACTCCTTTTGTGCAGAAAACGAGTAGGTGAGCTTCAGAGACTTCCACTAGATCTATATGAAAATATTCAAATAACCATAATTATGAGGAGTTCGAACAAGTAGTGAGACCTATTGAAATGATTCTTATAAGAAAATTTAAACGGGTGGTCAATCAGGGAAAACGAAAAGTGACACCTGTGTTGTTCAGTTTTGACGTGCAAAAGATTTGCTGATTAAATTAAGAAGCAATTTTATTCCATCAGAGAACATATTCCTCTTTGCAAATGTAAATACTACTAATCCGATCACTGGTTATAAAGTGTTGCAGAAACACTCCAAAATAGCAGGTTTGAAAAATCCTGATGCAGTCACATCAAGAACCCTCAGGAAATATTAAGCAATAATAACTCAATTGTTCCAATTAAATGACCAGGATATTGAACAGCTCGCTTCGTTTATGGGGCATACGTCTTCAGTCCATCGTAGTGAATATAGGCTCCCAGATGACGTTTTCCAAACAGCAAAAATTGCAAAGTTATTGTTGTCAATTGAGAGTAGCGAAGGAGCTAAAAATAAAGGTAAATCGCTAGATGAGATAGAGGTAAATCTTGACGAAGATATATTACAATCTACCAACTTCAATGAAGTTGATAAAGGAAGTAAAAGTTCAGAAGAAGAAGAAGACGGAGACTTGTTACCTTTAAAAGACCTAATCGGAGTAAGTGAGTCTTCTTCCAGTTCATTTCTGCAAACTAAAAGAAACATAGTAGCCTCTAAGAAATCTATAAAAAGAGAGATTACAAAATGGACCGATCAAGAGAAAAATATTGTATTCAATTTTTTTTAAGACTCACATTGCCAAGTGCAAGCCACCAAGAAAACACGAATGTGAGATGTTAATGTCCCAATATCAAACAGTTTTCAAAAACAAAACTTGGCCTGAAATAAAAGTTTTAGTTCAAAAACTTCTATACAAAAAAAGCTTTCTGTAAATAAACAAATTGTGTATATTTTCATGACTCTTATGAGACCTTTAACTATACGCTATTCGGTTTATTTGTAAGACTATCGCAAGTACAATGTTCAGCCTGTCCCAGCTTCGTCACTCTCTCATTTGTTGACGCGTTTCGGATAACCTACATTGTCAAAACAACTATTTGTACTGATCATCCTACTCTGGGAATCGTTATATTAAATCGACGTTAAATTTAAAATAACGATTCCCATAGTAGGATGATCAGTACAAATAGTTGTTTTGAAATGGAGGTTATCCGAAACGTGTCAACAAATGACAGAGTGACGAAGCTGGGACAGGCGGAAAATTGTACTCATGATAGTTGCAACAATTCAAGCGGAAAAGAAAATATTTAAAATAATTTATTTGAGGATTTTATAACGTAATTAGAACAATTTATTGTTTTAATTTTTCGTTTTTATCTATATACATGTATTAGATTTAAATAAAAGGTATCACTTTATATAGTTTTCTCAGTTTGATTTGATTAAAAATGTAATGTTCATTTTTTTAAATCAATTTAAATTTTTTAATTTAAAATGGTGTGTAATTTCCCTTACATAATAGATAAGTCTAGTTGTTGTTTTATTTTTATTATAACCTCAAAATAGGTTATAATATACTATCTCACATTAAAAAAAAAATACATATATGTATTTTTACTGATTCATTTCCCAATGTTTATGTTTATTTTATATTGTAACTTTGTGTAACATTTATTATTTTCCTATTTCTATAATTTCTATAATATTGTATTATAATAATCATATTATAATAATTTACTTATTAACTTTGTATAATAAATTACTTTGTAATTTTGCAGTTAAATTCGATAAGCTATTTAATAAGTTATACCTACATTTCATACTAAAATTAATTGTAAATAATTTTAATATGATGGAGTACTTCTGAAAACGAATTATTCAAAATGGTCTCCAGTAGATTAAAATTTATTAAACACTAGATGGTGACCCAACTTTTAAAAAATCAAGATTTTTAAAGACAAAACCGTTGCAGACGTATCTTATCAGAAAAAAAATTGTATTACGTGTAATTTTTATGATTACTCTTACTTAATAGGTTTAGTTACTGTATTTGTAATATAACATGTTTCATACTAACAGTTAACAACAAATACAGTATTTACTTTATATTGTAATTAATTTCGTCTACTATAATATGATATTACTACTTCATAATTTGATGAAATATAATTTCGTCTACTACTTCAAACACATAATATAGCTTCCAATTATACCAGGAACTAACTAAGCTAATTTTTACACTATCGTTCTAAACATTTTTTTAAAAAATGAACTTTATTTTTTTCTGTAATAAATAATATTTAATTAATGTAAGCCTTTTCCTTGTATACTAAATAATATTATATTGTATTTTTACCACTCATATTATAATTAAGAAAAATTATTTAAACCCGATTGTGAGATTGTGTAGTCCAGTTATTGTTGGTTCTGTATTACGACTTTTGATCATAAAATTGTTTGTTATTATTGATATTGTTTTGTAACCATGTGTTTCATTCGTTATTTATTTCATTTCCAATTATTTGCATTTATTTGTAAAATTCAATATTTAAAATAGCATGGAGTGGTATATTTTCTTTAATTATTTCTTAGGTAAAGAACGATTTAAATAGCGAGCATTAGGTTAACACAATATATTACTTTTGTTGTAATGCAAATATTTAGATAAGTATGGACAAAAGTAAAGATATAATTAATTTGATTCATTTTGTAAAGATGCAAAAGATAGGTATAGATACGTTTTACATCAGAACATTAGAACTATGCGCAAACACTTTGACCAATTTCTAATAGAATTCAATATGTTTGGAATGGAATGATATGTGTCTGTTCACTCTATAGCCCAAACAGGTAGACTGATTCTAATCAAATTAGTTTATACATACTTTGGTACTTTAGTCAGAAATATATTTATTTATTTTTTTGCGATAAGTGCTATATATATAAATTTATCATTCAAAAATACGATTTTCTAAAAACCGGCATTAACGATTTTGTTCATATTTTACCTAAGTGTAGCCTCAAAGAACTCAAACAAAACTCATTAGTTACCATTTTTGCAAAAAAATTGGTTTGTGAGTTATTTGGACAAATCGGCCATTTCATGAACAGGAAATTTCAAACTAGATTTTTATAGCTAGAGAGATCTACATATTGTGTTTCTTAATTGTTTTTTGTTCTCTCTTAGAGTGATACAATTTTCATATTTCTTGTGATTTGTCTGAAACTAACTAACCACTATTAACACCTGATTCACCTCCTACATTCCTTTGTCACATACCTACAATCTTATTCTCAAGGCTGTTCTATTAGTACAACAGTAATCAGTACTCCCTAAAATATTTTCACATTTTTTAATTATTTAAATTCTTTTTGATCCATTCTAATTCAAATAAATATACTAAATTGTTCTTTAATCTTTATATTTATTTATTGATATTTTACTTAAATAATTATTAATTCTTTACTTACATTTATTTAAATAATTTTACAATTTATTTCTGGTCTGTTTCTTCGTATAAAATTTACATATAAAATTTAATAATTATATTTCTACTTAATTATTTATTAATAACAGATTAATTTATTTAATTCCATTCTTTCATTTTGAAATTTACAAGAGTAGGTCTAAGTTTTTTTACTAGCCTTCAAATCAATTATAATTTCTCTCTCCAATCTTCTGGTCCAAACATTAAATTTGTTTATTATAATACCTCATTTTTTTACATAAAGTTTGACTAAATTAAAACAACAATTTTTTTTAGTATAAACCACAATGTTTTATTGATTCTTGCCGACAATGTTTTCGCTAGTAACAGCATTGTCAAGGTATTTTACAAGAATGAAGAACAAAAAGGTTCAGTACATATACAACAATAGCTGGGTATTTCACTTGTAACCTAAATGAGAAAAGGAGAGTAGGGGAGGAGATACAATGACTTATCGTGGTTAATGGTTTTAAGAGTGGAGAATTAATTGTTCAATTTAAAACTAACAAATTTTTATTCTTAACGAATCTATTAATTTCTAAATTTTCCAGAAGGTTTAATTTTATAGATTTATTAGCTGTGTGTAAGGTATCAAAATTTATATTAGCATGAAATTCCGAAACATTGTGTGTTATTAAGCGTGATTAGCAAAACTATAGTCCTCATGTCCTAACCTCAATCTTCTATCATACTCACTTAATCTAGTTTTAAAATTTCTACCCGTTTGCCCTACATATGTAACGTTACAAATTTTACAAAATAATTGATAGACCCAACATTTACTCATTTTTTGGTATTTTATCTTTACTATTATTAACAATTTACCCAAATTATTATCTACATAAAATGCTGGTTTTCAACTTTTCTTCTTTTCCAATAGTTTGTTTAATTTATAACTAATTTGACCAACATAACCTACCTTCCGCGCCATTTTGTGGAATGCTGTAACTACCTTGACAATGCTGTAACTAGCGAAACCATGGTCGGCAAGTTTCAATAAAATATTGTGGTTTATATTTTTAAAAAAATGATGTTTCAATTTATTTAAAATGTACCTACGGTCTTTAGCATAAATAGTATAAAGTTTGACTATTGTTTTATATATTTTTTGATCCTGTATTTGTTAATTCATACCTTTAATTATTTCAAAACATATATTATTTAAATATTTCTAATCATAGAACTTCCAAGGTATAGCATGTCTTACAAGTAACCGCATATTCTCTATAGTTTTATAAAAATACTAGTAAAATGTATAACAAACATATAACACGATAAAACAAAAAATGATAAACTATTTGTTTGTAACTTTTATAGTTTATAGTTTTATAGTCTATAGGTGACACAGTTTTCGACATATTTGTATCAAAATGTCAGGGTATGTTCTGACATTCATTATGAATCAAATGATTTTCGTTCTGTTCTGATAGCTCAGACCGGTCGACCGTGAATTATGTGCATTCAGAAGCGCTAAAAAAAAATTTTCTTTTAGTTCATGATTACGCGTTTCTAAAACCGGTTCTGGTGTTTATAACTCAAGAACGGCACAACAGATTTCGAAGAATAATAAAATATTCTATTAAAAATGATTATTAGAATAAATAATTGTAAACGTTTTAAACTGATATTGGACGTAATAAAAGACCCGTGTCAAATATAGAGCGATTTTGTCTATACTTTTGGTCAGAGCTTTTTTTGGAAGAGAAATCAATTTTAACGTTATCAAATTGATACTTCATAGGATTGTTACAAATGATAATACGAACATTATTTGAAAGTTTTTAATCGATCGTAATAAATTATTACCGGTTAAATAATAAAAAGTTGTGATCATAAAAAAAAAAAAAAATCCCTAAAACAAAATCCATTTACTTAGAGTTAACAATTACGAGTATTCTAAAACCGATACTGATGTTTATAACTCAAGAACGATTAAACGGATTTTGATAAATTAAAAAAAAAATTTCAATATGATTAGTGAATAAATAGTAAAAAAAATTATTATGGCGTTTGTGTTAAAACAAATAAAATGACGGCCATTCTGGAAAAATGGTGAAGATTAAAAATATGGTAACACCTTAATTTTAATTTACTTATAAATTCATGGAAGTTTACGAATTTAAAGTTTTTTGAGAAACTGATAGCTTCCGAGATCCCAATGTTTGGTCATCTTGAGTTGATCACCCTGTATAACGAAATTACGAATATTTAAAGTATAACAACATGCACTCTACATGTTAGCATTGGAATTTAAAAGAAATCAACTGTTATAGAATCATTTTTCAAAAGCATTTTTTTTGGTTTTATGAAGACTAGAATCGTTTATTCATAATATATATAATATATTAACTATCAATATGAAGTCCTGCATTGTTGCCAGATCTACTGCTGCCACATTGGTATCTTAATGGGTAAACTATACAATATCTTAATATACACAAACTGACTGAAGCGCAGTCGGTGGCTAATGTGTAAACTTCTAGTGTATAGATTTTCTACATTATGCTATCATTATTGCAGCCGATGCATTATTTAATATTTGATTTTCATACATTATTTTTAAGAAATAAAACAAAATGGCGGTTGATAAAGTCATGTTACTATCTCTAGTTGAAATTAATGTTTTTATTTTGTTCATAATTGTTTCAGGTTTTAAGAAAAGCACTGGTTTTAAAGTGGCAGCCGTATACGGCTGCCCTAAGCACCCGGCTGCCACTTTCAATATAAAATTGCCCATGTACGGTTCTCATAGTGATATAGGGATGTAAATATATATATATATATATATATATATATATATATATATATATATTTAAACGAATAAACAGATTTAAATAAATTTTAACACATCTATTAATTAATATTTGTACACATTTGGTGAAAATTTCATCAAGATACAATAAAATTTAATTACTTTACAACGAAAAAACTAATTTCTTCGCTACTTTTAACAACATTGAAGTAGATTTTAACAAGTAACCTAAACTTTTTGTGAAATAATGACAAATTTGTACATGGTTTTATTAAATTGTTACTAAAAATCCCCATAAGAAATACATAGTAAAATATATTTGTTGGTATATTTTTTTGGTTAATATACATTTAAGTTTGATTTGTCTCTCAGTGCAAAGCCGGATCGGGCCAGCTATATATACTATGTGGGCCATTCCGATCCCACAGAAACTAAAGACGCACGATGGGTATTTCGAGCAAAAAAAACTGCGAAAATTGATAACGCAAACCATCATGACGAGATGAACGCCACAGCATTTGAAGAGTGGTTCTCAGGAATTCTGCATTTACTTCCACCTGACAGCGTCATTGTTATGGATAATGCGTCATACCACAGTCAGACAGTCAATAAAATCCCAAAAATGAGTTGGAAGAAGATTCACATCCAAGAATGGCTCACAGACAACGGCGTGAATTTCAATCCGAAGAACGTGAAGGCAGAGCTCCTAGAACTCATCCCTATTCACTTGAAATTACAGGCCAAGGTTTATAAAATCGACAAAATGGCTGAGGAGTGTGGTCACACAGTGCTGCGGTTGCCCCCTTACCATTGTGACCTGAACCCCATCGAGCTGGTGTGGGCCACAGTGAAAAATGAAGTTGCGAAGAAGAATGCTGATTATTCTCTGAATACCGTAGAAGTTCTGTTACACAATGCATTGAACAATATTTCTTCGGAGGATTGGAGTAAGTGCGTCACTCACGTGAAGAAAGTTGAGGACATGATGTGGGAGGTGGATGCCATCAGCGATGATTTGCACGACAGGATCATAGTGTTGGATGCTGGGAACGACGACGACACAGAAGATGAAGACTCCCACACTGACCAGATTGAAGTAAGTGATGATTCATCTGATGATTTGGCTATTCCTCTCTAAGGAAATACTGTATTATTGTTAGTTATACGTACGTGTACTTTATTTATAGTATAGGCATAGTACGAGTGTTTTATTTGTTTATATTAAGTGTGATTTCCTTTACCTTTATGGGCATTAATAGTAATTTTAATTAATTTAATAACAATTAATATAATTTAGTAAATAATGTTATTTTTTCTTCAATAATACAGTTTAATATTTGTGTAACTTTGTCTTGCCAAACATTTGAGGACTAATGTTATAACACAGTAAAGCAAGAGAATTATGTTATTTAGCTGATGATTTGGCTCTTCCTCTGTAAGGAAATGCTGTACAGTATTATTATTAGTTTTTAAGTTTAGGCATACGTACAATTTATTTTACTTGTTTATACTAAGCTTGATTCCTTTGCCTTCATGGGGAACAATATTAATTTTAATTAAATGATTTAATTTGGTTAATTATTTAATTATATTTATTTATTTTATTTTAGTGTTTATAAATTGTACATATTTTCTGAAATAAAAATGTTTCGTCTGATATACGGAAGTTTTATTAATACAGTAAACCATTTATAACTTCACTAATCACTCTGTGTTTGTCACAGATGACCGATTCCTTTGAAATTTGGTATCTAAATAATCAGAAAATTGCAATGTAACACGTGTTATCATTTGTTTTTCGGAATTTAAGGAAGGAGGAAAAGTTGCATATCGTTACTGGAGTCATTAGTTATGATTCACTGACCCCAGCCAGTGGCTACTTAACGCGGCCGAGTCGCACAATAGACACCAAGGGTAGGCGATTAGTGCGGTCGACTGGGTTTCCGCCTCAAGCTGACTTGAATTTTACTATAGTAAACTATATAATATTACTATGGCAGATAATTTTAGAAAAGTAAAAATCACTTCCGTCAGTAAGAAAAGTGTCAGTGGACTTTGGACCCATGAAAAGGACCATCTGTAAGTTGTCTAAACCATAAAGTTCTACTTGTTTACAATTATTTTACTTACAAACAACCCGCCGTGTAATAAATAACTTTCTCTGTAGACATATTTTTGAGTTCTAAGTCCAAGCTATTGTAATTTATTCAGGTAACACACACCCACTTGAACCTGTTTAAACCCCAGTCCTCGCTTCCGCCTTCAGTTAATTCAATATTGTGTCTCATTTATGCATCTCCACTATAGGAAATTAACATTCTTTTCATGATCGTAATTTGGAAATTTCCATCGAATATTTGAAAAGTACAGTAAATGAAAAAATTAGAAGAAAGATACCAAACACGACATAATTTGGTAAAAAAATCATACAATATAGGCGCAGCCTGTTTGTGTGCAGTAACAATCGAGTTGGTTTTTGGTAACGATATTAAATTAAATTTTGTCAAAAATGTATACATAACAATAGTCGTAGTACGCCTAATGTTTAAGTTTTTTCTTATTTCTTAAGTGTATTGACAAATCAAACCTAGCATCCCTTGTGCATTTACGACCTACCAGTAGCCGACCAAGCCCTTAGTCCCAACCTTTTGTTTGTTAATGGGGGGTAATAAACATGACAGAAATTGTGTGGTAAAGTTAACAGCACTTTGATTTTTTATACAAATTAATTGTATTTAGAGCTGTTAACGAATTATAAAGCCAGTTGTAGTTATTTTTTACGTTCCTAATAAGTAGGCCTATACTTAAAAGAGTTGATTTTATTATCAGTTTGTACGAATGTATTATTATTATTTTTGTTAACTTCTTTACTGTATTCCAATTAGACTAATAAAGTCAGAAGAGATAGTTACACGCAGTAAAAAAAAAACTTTAGTAACTAGGTTTGAACCTACGCAACTAAGTTGTAGGTCCATCTGTAACCTACCAGAATAGACGAATAGGGTTAATCGTAAGTTTCTTAATGCTGAACATTTGATTTTTTTTAACCTTTTGGTTAGTCATATCTTCAAAGAATTAAAAATGGCAGCAAAAATAAAAGTAAAGAACGACTTAACGTTTTTATGACCCATTTAAAAAAAATGTTTACTATGTTTTTAATGGGAAACCATAAAAATATTACGTACCGTTTTCGCGTCTCGAGATCTGATTCAAATTACAGTATTTGTATAGGAATTTCTGTTTTAATTCTAACTTATAATTATTTTTATTTCTATGTTATATTTTTCTGTGTAAAACTTGAGCAGTAGCCTACTAATAATAAAAGTTACAAGGTATTAATTCATAGACAAAATGTATTTTACCTCAGTTACATTTTGAGAAGAATATGTTTATTTAATTTGCATGTGTCCCGTTGAAAATATAACTTTTTTTGGTTGTAGTTTGAATAATATAATGTTCCTGGATGAGAGTGGGAAGTAACAAATCTAATTTAAATGTTCATACCGATAATTATAAAATGAAATAAATAAAATTGTATGTTCGAGTATCGCGGTGTCTTGATTCATAATTTTAAAATGCTCTAAAATGGTGGTGGTAAAACGAAACACAATAATTACAAAGAATTCACACAAACATTGTTAGTGAGTTTTTCAGGATTATTTCCATTTAACATTCCTTTGAAGCTTCCTTGTATCAACCAGGCGTTTTTGTTATACATTATTAGTTTTGTTTCCGAAGTAATAATTTAAAACTTGACTTATCAAAAAGTTTGTAAATTTGTTAGTATACTGTTATTTTCATTTACTACAATTTACTTTATAAATTACAATCTATTTAACAAATATGAAACATAATTTAATTTAATCAATCACTTAACGAATAACAACAAAAATATAAACATAATGACATGCAATAAAATGTAAACGTGGGACAAATAATACATCCCCGTAAATCACTCTCTCACATCCTCGCAAAGCTTCTCTCTAACAAAATAATCATATCCCCAGAAAAGCTTGTCTCTTACATGCCCACAAGTTTCTGTCTCTCGTAACCGTTACATCCCCACAAAACACATATTTAAAAAAAAATCAAAATCAAAATTTTCGAGAGATAACGTATTAGGAGTAATACTTATTTATTAAGCAATACATTTTTTAAAAATCAGACTTCTACCTTTTATATTTACCGAGATCCCACAAGGTATCTCCAGGACGTATATCCCCAGAAAGGTACATGCGATAGACAGAGAGAGAGAGAGAGAGAGAGAGAGAGAGAGAGAGAGAGAGAGAGAGAGAGAGAGAGAGAATTATAATAGGTAATAATACTAATAATGATTAGTAATTATAATTGAACATTTAATTCTTTAAGGCACCTTTAAAAAAACTACATAATCGATATTAATCAAAATCAAACTTTGTCTGTAGAAAACTATAGAAGACTTTCTAAAAAGAAAAATCTCGAGCAATATTGAATAAATTATCATATAATTTCAGAAAATATTGTAATTATAATTACAAATTAAAACGTAGTATCACATTAATTCTTTTTACCTAACAAAAACACTTTTTACATATATAAATCCCTTATATCTTTCAATCTTTCTAAAAGTTTACGGAAAAGTTTTTTCTAGACAATCGCTTTAATTTCAATCTATAGTTTTAATTCCGAAGCAGCCCCCTTCTGATCCAATCAAAGTGTCCGGTAAGAGAAAAGAGATAGTAACTGGAATCAAGATGGCGGACGTTTGATCCAAACTTAACCCGATATCAAATGGCATCATCTAATTTATCTTGAAAAAATGTACAAGAAATACAAATCCAATGTTACTGATAAAACGTGTTAAACAGTATCAAAAGAGGAATATTATTTATGTTGACATTAAAATATTACAATTTTACAAAATTAAAATATTATCACATCAATAATTTCCCTAGTATTCGAAGTACGGTTGGGCCAAAATAAACAGTACTGAAACTGAATCAGCTGTAGCTGCCTTCTCAATCAGCTGTGTCAACTTTCGATTGTTGCCACGTCTTCGTGATTATTATTTCTTTCTTATTTGAGATTAGTTTTTGCTGACATGGTACTAACTACTGTAGAGTAAGCCTTTATCGTAGAGCATTATTTTCGCTCATACGGAATTGGACGTGCGGGTGGGCCAAGTTTGTCACGCACTCCATTACCTTTTCAGGAACATTTCCATAAAAACCCGCCTAGTGATTATTAGTTTTGTTCAAAAATTTCGAAGAACAGGTAGTGTTTTAACGCGGCGGAAAGGCTATTTAGGTCGCCCATCTACTGTCTGTACAAATGAAAACCACGGAAGAGTGTTGCAGCCAAGTGTTACAGTCACCGAAAAGAAGCCTAAACCGAACATCTTTGAAACTGAATGAATTCGTCGTTGAGAAGAATGTTTAAAAACAATGGTGTTTTTTCCTACAAGATACAAACTGGGCAACCTTTGAACTGTATAAACAAAACAGCAAGCAATGCACTATGGAGAACCTGAGTTTCTGAGTGATGTATGGTTTTCAGGTGAATGTCATGTGCACCTTAATGGTTTCATAAACAATTTTTATTATTGTATGTTGCATTCAGTATTGTCACATCAAATCAACTCCTTTAGAGTGATCTACTTGCTTAATAAGATCTTGGTGAACTGTTTGTAAGCACGTTATGAAAAGTCTTTTTACTAATGCCAAGTTCCATACTACCGCAAGCGATAGACATTTTAGCGTTACACAAGAATGATTGTTTCAAAAGCCCCATGTTCTGCTGGCGAATTTCTTGATATCAACATTATCAGTTAAAAAAAAAATTATCATACTAACGAATAATGACCTTTCCTGTAGGTGGGTTTTGTCTGTAAATTCTCCGAAAATGAGTAATCATTGATTTAAATCCAGGAAACCATTAAAATACATTGAGTTTTCTGTTACACAGGCTCCATTATTATAGTGAATAACTGCTAGGCTATTAGTGATGAGCGGTGCAATAACAACTGCATGGGCGTAGGGGGTTAAATTCATCACAACGTCTAATAACAAAAACCCCTAATGTTTACAGTTTGTCATTAAAATCAAGGAGATTGGTTGACTATTGCTTGTGCCATTTATAATTGAAATCACGGACACTTTTTTTATGATACTATACTTATACTCGGGTGTGTTGTTTTGTTTTTTATTTGACGTAGATATATATTTAAAAAATTAATTTTCCAACATACATACTTAGAAAGCAAAGTAATATATAGTGTTTTCACTATCATAAGTGGAGGGAACAGTAAGTAATACTAGTTAGTTATTATCTAGTTTTTTAAAAACTAACGAACAATTGTTCTGTTTTAAGGTTCTTAATATTTTATTTAAAAAATAGTTTTATTGTTGTACTTTTTTTTCAACAAAAATAAGATGGTTGTTTTTGAAATTAGTGTGTGTCGCATCTTTGTTTCGATTTTACACCTTCCTTACAGGTCACTTTGATTGGTTTCAGAAAGAGGTGTTTTGGAATTATAACACGATTGAAGTTAAGGCGATTATCTAGTAGAAAGAATTTTTTGAGACATCCATTTAAGGAAGGATTATGAGGAATAATTTATCAAAATATTTAAAAAGTAGTCTAATTTTACAGCCAATTTTTGTAAGCCTACACATTTCGGGTTAAATTGTGAAACTACTTAAAAATTACAAATTACTCAATTATTTTATATAATTATAGTTTATTTATTAAATATTGTTAAAGATGTTTTTTATTAAAAGGATTTTTACCCGAATCCTTCTGTCCGTATTACAAAAACTGTAGATTTTACGATCATGTGAACCTATGACCGTTGAGACTAATAAATGTTCGGGTTTCCACTTTTACGTGCAGAAGAAATTTCATAATATTTGGTGTTCTCTATATTGTTACTGTTAATGTGATAAATCCGGCTAATATGCATAATTAACTGTTATTTTATAAAATAACCTATATGGTTGGTTAACGTGAGAAATTATTCACGTTTTTGTTTCAAAAAATAAATTAATCTTACTAACTTGTTATTATAAATAACAGCCAAAACTTTTGGTTAATGTCATAAACTATGTAAGTTGTTTTAAAAAAAAAAATTAGATAATTATAAATAATAAACAGCAACCTCTGCTTAATGTGATAAAACACACGTTTGTGCGTTAAGAGTTTCAGACAAATAGGGTGGAGACGCCATGACAGTACGTGTTCCTGATGTCGACAGAGGCAAGAATGACTCCAGGAACATACGTAGATGGACGGTGATATCAAGATCTATGAGATCAGTAGTAAAAAGGACGATTGTTTTAAAAGTATTCGACAAAACAGTTAGACCTTCACTTTGCATGACGAAATTCTAATCACAGACGGTCAAAGGTTCAAGAAATACACCTGTAAATGAAAATGCTTTCAAGAAAATGTAGCTCAAAAAAGTATGGAATACTCTGTAATTCAAAATATCATGACAGTGTGTTCTGTTCCAAAAAATAAAGGCATCAAGGAAGACAGAAAACCCCAACAAAGAGGTGGACGTCAGACCATTGTCTCGGATTCTGTGTCCAAGTCATGGATTCAATTCTACCACTTACCTCCTTTTGCTTCGTAGCCTGTGGTCGATTACTTGTAAACTCCTCTTTTTTTTACAAGTAGTGTCCACTCAATTTAACTTATTAATATTCATTAAAAATATAATAACTTTAACAGGAAATGCCATTACACAAAACAACTTATCTATTTTCTAAGACAAATTTTATATATAGTTTATTTCATAAGCCATATCATAACAATCGTTTAGTCCAGACAATAAATTCTAAAGCCATGACGATCAAATTCTTACAAAATATCTTCCCCAATGGAGTCAGATAAAACACAGATCGATGTCAATAAATTTTAAAAGCAAATAAATAAACAAAAAAGTACTCACAAATTTAGGTTATGTCAGTGATAACTTCAGCATAAAACGAGCTCGTAAATAACTGTTATTTAAATTTAAAGAATTGGACGTTGTACTGTATTTATTTATCTAAATACATATATTCCCTCTATTTATTTATTTATGATTCATTAATCCATGATGCTCCCTGGATATGTAACAAATCTCCTTTTCACGTATTGTTTGTAGCTTTTTCGTGATTTATTGGTTTTGTTTAAGTTGTAATAAATAAAAGTACTGAAAGTATTGATGGATTTTAAAATTGTGACATTAAATCTTTGTCAAGTTCATTGTGAGACCTCGTAGTAAAAACTACAATAGTTTTCTTTCGGTGATTTATTGTAGTGATCGTACAAGTTATGCAATTTTAATACATGAAGAGTATATTATAGTTCTAAAAAATAGGGAATTCCATATGTGAACTTACCGTTGCTGGTTGTGGAACAGAAAAAACTTTTCTCACGATCTACAACACCAAGTAATATCACATTTGTTACACATAGTGACACACACGCATGTGCGTGCGTCCCCACCCCCACGCACAAACACGTTATGAATCTTACGTTTAACAGTGCTAATTTTAAAATTATTTCAAAGAATAACACTGGTTATGACTTTAAGAGTTCCTACACAGAACTAATCTACTGTGTGACTTATTATACAGACTTCAGATACACAGAATATTTGGAAAATGATCGGTTTTGGTTTCATGGATGAAACAAAACTGTATTTCAAATAAAATACCAAGCTTTGATATGACACTAATTTAATATTTATTTTTTGCAGCATAATTTTGATGGTTACACGGATAGTTTATAAAATTTATGATATAACTTTAATATTTTCCTGTGGGAGTAGAATACGGCTGCCGTATTGTACAAGACTACATTACCGTATTAAGACTCAGAGGATCTGAAAACCGATATATCTTTAAATCGAATTTTGACTCATCAAATAAGTTTTTCTATTCTACTCCTAAGTTAGAAAGTAAAATCACATTTACATTGTAAAGTAATTACTTAGACCACCAGAGGAAGGATCTCTTTTTCAGAGAGGAAATTAAATTACGTTAGTTCCATTTTACAAATACAAGGACACCTATCCTTGTTTCTCAGTTGTTATTTATTCAAGATCATTCAAGCCATTTTATTAATGCTCTGAAAAATTTTAGTTTTATATAAATTCACTAATTAAATATATAATATACGCTTCAAAACATTAAAAATTATTAAAGCACCCAAGACTTTGAAACATTTAGTTGATAATAAACTGTATATTGGAGAAATTTGTTCATTTATTCCTTATAGTGATGACATATCAAACTATTGTACAGTTCAGAATTATTCTCCAAGTTATATTATTCACATATATTCTTTGTATGCTATTAATAAATATTTAAATGCCACAAAGTCACTTGTAGTATTCGTAATATGAATTGTATACATTTTGAAATATTTCATTAGTTCAATAAATTGGACGTGAAAAATCAGCAGCTCAATTAATTGAAGGAGTGTTTCGATAATTTGTTGGTGTCTTGGGCTCCGTGAAATAGCAATTACTTTAGCAGATGAAAGTGTTGAGAGTCAAGAGTTTCCATTGTAGTCATCGAGGATTTGTGCGTTATAATTACTTAAAATAAGAAAAGAGAGCTGTCAATCTTTAATAGAAGCTAAGAAATCATTGTTCTGGAAGAATGGGAACGTTAGCATCTGGAAGAGGATTCCCGTAAATATGACATTCATTTATCTTCTGGTTTTCAAAGCTTATTATTATTAAACTTTACGATAAAAGTGTCGCTTAGATGAAAGATTTGTTCCCAACATTATTATATTAAGCAATTTATGTACTCTTTTGTTTTAAGGTTATTATTATTTTATAACAATTGGAATTTTTTTTTTAAATAACATACAGAGCGTATTGGAATCCATATTATATTATAATTATCGTTAGGTGTAAATGATTTCTCTCATAATATTAGACGTCCAAAAACAACTTTAATGAATGTTAAAATTTTAAAACCATAGGTAACAACATAATATATATTTTACTGCTGCCGGTCTTGGCTTTTGTTTTTTAGAGGGAATTTTCATTATGTACCAATCTGAATAAAACAATAGTAGGTTTTACAATATCTGCCAGATAAGTGGATGTCATCTGTTTAAAACCTATAGAGATATACATATTATCATTCCCAGAAGGTCGAAGCTAAACTGTTGATGATAACTATGTCATGTATACTTGTAGCTATAGGAGATAGAAAGAGAGAGAGACTGGATTGATCCCCTTTATTTGAGGGCAGTCGAGGCTATGAAGCCCCTTCTACTGTACCTATCAATAAAATATATACAGGATGTCTAGTAATTACGGGATCAAACTTCACCAGGTGATTTTTCAAGTCAAAATATAAAAGAAATTTCCAATAAAGCATAGTCCTATCTCGCTTAGTTTTCCGTCTGTCTGTCTGTTTGTGTTTTTTACTAAACATTTTTATCTTCGAAGTCGATAAAGGTATAAACTTAAAACTTTACATACCTGTTAGTATAACAAACACCAATATTAAAAAAAAAGTTTTAAATAATTATAACTTCCGGTTTTAAAATGGCGGCTATACTACGTTTTCTAAGCTTAATAACTCAAACTTAGTATGGCCGCCATTTTGAAATCGGTAGTGATAATTATTGAAAACTTTTTTTAAATATTGGTGTTTGTTATACTAACAGGTATGTAAAGTTTTAACTTTATACCTTAATCGACTTAGAAGATAAAAATGTTGTAGTGAAAAATACAGACAGACAGACGGAAAACTAAGCGAGATAGGACTATGCTTTATTAGAAATTTCTTGTATATTTTGACTTGAAAAATCACCTGGTGAAGTTTGATTCCGTAATTACTGGACACCCTGTATATTTATATTACATGCTCTCATATATTGATTGAGAGAAAGAAAGAGAGAGAGAGAGAGAGAGAGAGAGAGAGAGAGAGAGAGAGAGAGAGAGAGAGAGAGTACTATACTAGAAACGCAAACCTCTCTATATAATTTTATAAAAACTAAATTACAGAACTTGAATTTTTGGAACATGCAATAACGTAATCCTCGTTTCCAAAACTATATAATAGAACACTAATCAAAATCATACTTCGTCTGTAGGAAATTGTAGAAGATTTTCTAAAAATAAAAATCTCCGGCAATATTGAATAAATAATAAATTGTATCATTTCCGAAAATATTGGAATTATAATTACAAATTAAAACGTACCTTAACATTTTAATCCCTTATCTCTTTTAACAGTTTCACAGACATTATTTTGTTTATAGATAGTCGCTTTAATTTCAATCGGGTTATAATTCCAAAGCAACTCCCTTCTGAATCCAATCAAAGTGTCCTGTAAGGGGAAAGAGATAGTAACTGCAATTAAGATAGTGGAGGTTTGATCTATACTCAACCCGATATTCGATGCAACACCTTATTCATGTAAAAAAAGTGATAAGAAATAATAATTCAATATTACTGATATAAAATGTTAAAGAGTATAAAAACAGAAACAATATATGTCAACCTTAAAATATTACATAGCTGTTAACATTAAACAGTTATTTAATATCACTGTTCTCTTCAACAGCTATCCTACTCATTGAAGTACTTTAGATAACTGTATAGAAAACGCTATATGGGTCGCAGTTATAGCCCAGTTTTTACTAAATTATTATGTTGGCACGATAAATCATTGGCCAAGTTCATTCATCAGCAAAATTGCGGCTAATTTTTTTATTTAAAAGATTTGTTTTCAGGAATATTTTGTTGTATTTATAAAGCCAAAAATAGCTCATTTTGTAAATCTAAAATCTGCATCCATAGTTATAACTTGAAAATAAAATCGTTAAAAATAACCTCCGAAAAGACTAGTAATTGTAGCTATTTTTAGTTAAATTAAAAATTTATGTTAAGCTTCACTAACAATTCAATATGATATAATAAAAAATTATCAACACAAATTTCAAAATTGCAGTAGTTTGAGACACTTTTCTGTAGATCTTTCTTATCTAAATCTAATACTAACTTAAATAATAATAAATATTACTATTACTGAAGTACAAAATCCTTCTTTACCTATTTACCTATTTATTTTTATCCAGCGTTAGAGGATTGCCTGGATCATTTTTTTTACTTCTCTCTATTCCCGGATAAGGTATAAAGGATTCCCAGGTTTCAACTTGCTTCTACCTACTTTACCACATCCTCCCATGTGGTGTTCAGTCTTCCTGCAGGTCGACTCCCCAGGGGAATTGTCTCCATGAATAATTGTCATCTCCCTGTTCTCTATACTTATAACATGTTCAAATCAGAATAATAATTACAGGTCCTATATTTTCCTATTTACGGATACGGAATTTAATCCTTTTCGTATTTTACTTCGCCGGGCTTACTTTGCTATCCTTCTTAGGCATCTCATATCTGCGTTAACTCTGCTGTCGTTACTCTTCGTAGCTACCCAGCTATCACTGCCACCAAAATGTAAAAAAAAACTATCAAAATAAATTTGTGTACTCTCATATCAGCTCGATCACTGCATTTATTTTTGTTAGTCTACAAGTTACATTAATTTTTTTTAGCATTACAAGCGTCAGAAATTAATATCATTTCAGTCGGTCTTAATAACCATTAAAAATATTTACAAATCAAAAGTTAGAGTAGGAAATAACTAAAAAGGATTTAATTTATCAGAATTTGCATTATAAATAAAGCGATAAAAAGTTAGTTTGGCTCTATAAAATGCATAGTGAGGTATAAAACCAAAACCAAACAATTTAATTTACAACATGCGTTATTACAACTGGTATAAAATCCATCTTCATTCTATTGTCCGCAGTGTTTTGAAATGCAAACAATGGAAGGTTTACATTTATTTATCCAATTTTGTGATTTATGTTTACCTTTGTTTATTCCATAGATTGCTCCCAGAATCATAGAAATATCTCTTGGTTGACTGTTAGCCATTATTTCTGATTTATCGGTTTGTAATAATGACAATATTGAAACAATACGGCCAAATAAAAATCAAACTGGTGTACATTATTCGGTTAACAATAGATTTTTACGATTTCATCTGTGGTTTATTTAATTTATACCGCCTCTCTTTGTACAATAAATCTACGTTATTGTAATCTTACAGACTAATTTGCCAATAATTTTAAGTGAATACTCTGTTATAATTTTAGTTAACAATTTTACACCCATTACTTTGAACAGAATTATTTTTATATCAATATTTTCCAACTAATTTTTATTTTCACTTTTAGAGAGAAATTATTACAATGAGAAATAAATTGGCGTTCAGATTTTGTTAAAATATTTATGTAGTGACGTTTTAATTAAAAAATATATTAGTATTAAAAATTTTTTTTTTTTAATAAAAGTGTGTCATTATTTCCGCCAACACGGATTTTTTAAACCGTTGAACCGATTATGTTAAAAATTGTTGTTTATAGCATTCACGACCCATATTTATGCATGTACTGCATATAATTTTCACTAAATATTTATGGATACTTCCTGCATGACCAAAATACAAAAACTCGACGTTCTTTAAATGTGGTCTAAAGATTTTGATTACATTATTTTGCTCGAGTGAAGCTATATAGGATTAAACCTAAACGTATTGGTTATGATTTCCTCTAATAACTGGTTCATTCGTTATAACTTAATAAGACAAACTAGGAAACAAAACAAACCCGCCTACAGAAATTATACACATTTTGGTGAAACATCAATTTTAATGTAGCCGTAATCAATGTGTCAAATCGATAGTAAAATAAATTATTATTCGGAAATAATAAACCTAAAGTAACTTTGTCTTTTATTTTGATTGATTTCAATAAATTTCTAGGTTGATTTTTATATACGAGTGAAGCAAGTTTCGTCTCCATTTAAAAATGATCAACTGAGAATCACAATAATTGCTAAAATACATATTTCATCTCAATTGTTTCTAAGAATACTTTATTTTAAAAATAAGAATAATCAATTGACCATAATTCCATTTTAAATAGGAAAATCTTGTTTTATTTTAATTATGCTAAAACCACGCACCTAGTTTGTGAAAAGTAATTGTCCAAATAACAAAGGCTGTAAAGTGATTTCAAAGCTGAAAGATTAAATTATGTTTTTATTGATACTATTTAAGATAACGCTATAAAATGGCACGATGCTCTAAAGCGACTAGACTCATTGTCAATAGGAGCTACTGATTTTCTTTGAAAGATCTTCTTAAGAAGATATAAAATAGTGATTTTTCTTTTCTAAAAGTAGGGTTAACTGCTATATTGTATTAAAGGAGGACTTCCTAACCTCATATGGATTAAAATATTATGATTATTTGGAGTATCAAATGAAAGGTCAGTACATTCAGAATTTAATGAAAGTTTAAAGAATATATTTAAAAGTAGCTTAGGAAAGTATTTTACCTGAAAGTAAAAAATAATTATATGATCTTTAAGGTCTAAAAAGATCAAAAATATGAGATCAAAGGCACAGTTAAATTGCTTTGTTTAACAGTTTAAATCTTTGTCTAATAATATTCTCAATTTTCATTAACAATTAAAAAATTTTTTTTAACATTTACTTTAATAAATGTAGATGAATTATAAAGATTTTATCTTACCTCTTTGCTGGTTTGTCTGTAATGCTGTGATTCAACAAATCGATTTTCAGCCATAACGATTATCAGAGATTTTTACAAAATAAATCCATTTTAAGTAGTAAATAATAAACGATCTACTACTAGATCTAAATACTAGCCTAGATAGCTGCGTTCTATGTCCTAACCACAGAACACATGCTTTAAACTCTCTGAAAATTTGATTTGTAGTAATAATCATTTTCCAGTTGGACTAGGTAAAGCAAACTTATATTTCGATTAACACTTTTAATCATTGTGCTTTCAATGAAGTGTTCGGCAAAAACAGAAAGATTCTTAAATGTTAACTCTCCTTTTATATTGTTGATAGCTTTAATGTGATATTATTGAAAATAAAACAGAGACAGTTACATATACAGTTTATCTCAAAAAAATTAGTGAGCACCAACATGACAAATACTATTATGTAATCCCACTTTTCCTCTTTCAAACCATAACTTTGATGGTGTTCATTGGCTGTGTAAAGGTTTAGTTACTTAAAACATTTTAGCGAGTCACGTAGTTGTGCTAAAGCTTGTTTAGATTTTGTATAAATGATTGCAATGCAAATATATTCATTATCTTGGCTTGATAAAATATGTGTGGGTCACAAAAAATTGTTAATAACCAATTTCCGATTTTACTTCTTTTGATTAAAAAAAAGAAGTAAACTTTTGAGTCACTGTAAACTCTACATTTCAAAGTTTGTAGACTACTAAATTTGGTGAAAGTACAATTTGGTTTCAAAATTGGCTAAAAATTCAACTTTCAACTTTTGAGAACAAATTTCTTTGAAAGCTTTGATAATTAACAACTTATACATCATTTTACGAAAATTTATGTCGTGTAAAATAGGTAAAAGTCGATAAAAAACTGTTACAATTTTTCAAAGTAACGAACATAGGCCGTTTCAAAAATAAATATTAAAAAAACATTGGACCAATTGACATAAATATTTATAAATGGTTAATCCCCGTTTGTAAAGCATCTGTTTGATTGGACGACAGATAGCGTTTCAGAAACCTTGGGTTCAGAGTAGCTCAAGACAGATTTTTCTACGATAAATTACAATGGATTTGTCTTTTATTACATTTGTTTGTCCCTCTTAGAAACCACTCATATATTAAGTTATATAATACTTGAAAGGAGACACTTGTAGTTATTAGAAGTATATAAATTCTGACTTCTACTTTCAAAACGTTATCACTCTTTACATTCTAAATTTAGGATAGGTTGAAGCTCTCGTGAGAGCATTTTGGTTTTAAGGTAAATCAACTTATTTAATGATCAGAAATCACATTATTTATTTTTCTAGGTCCTTTTCGGGATCAACACTCTGTATATATAACTAACCAAAGTTTGATAAAAAATTAGTTTGGTGTATATACACGTGGATATTAATATACGTTATTAATAATTTCATTGTAAAATCTATTATTTTAAAAATGATTTTACAACTTTAAAATAATTAATTTATAAGGCCTGTACCAAAAATTCAACACTTTGATATTTTAGTCTATATTTTAAGGCTACTCAGTAAATATACTTTACATTTAGGACAGGAGTGATTGTATGACTTTTTGCAAATAAATTGCATCCAAACCTTCAGATCTTAATATCTGTTTGATCCTGTTAAAAAGTCATTAATAATCCATGGACATAATTAATAATTAATTGTAAGTAAAACCCGACAAATTGTTTGGTGATTTATTAGAGGGAATACCGTAATGTTGCTAACAAATCATCGGAGTGTTTACTGTAGAATCATGTTTTGATTTACAATCGCCGTGTAAAAAAAAAAAAAAAAAAAAATCTATTCGTGTTCTCGTTAATTTCAATACGACCCACATGTTCCCCAAACAGTGGTGTCTTTCATTATAAATAGCCCATGTTTGATTAGAATGTTACAAAGAATATAACTTGTTTAAGACCCTTTCTCATACAAAAAATTAACTTTTTATCATCAGATCTCAGATAATTTGATCTCCTTTTTAAGTTAGTTAACTAAGGAATACGTGAAAGTGGAGTTTTCTTGTCAAATATCTAAAAGTGCTTCGTACAACTGCAATAATTCGAAACCAGCAGCTTATTGCTGCCATTAAATATGGCTAATTACCCTTGTCAACCATCATATCTCAATGAATATTGCTAATTTTCGTCAATTTCAGACATTAAAATTACAAAGAGTTCAAACCGGCCATTACTGTGTATTCTTCTTTATTTGAACGAAACAAACGCTGACTATTATTTTTTGTTCATAAAAAGGATATATTTTATATTAATATTCTGTTTTATCAATTACAAACAATAATTGATACATTTTATTACAGGTTAACACCTGATAATTGTAAATTAATAGTGTAAATAATATTGTTATAGTTTTATGTGCAAGTTTATTTTCTCACACATCGAAACAAAAATATTCTAAAATCTTCAAACAAAAAGTTTATATTTGATTTGCTGACATATATACCTTTTAGGGTGGAGGAAATTGGGTTTTATACTAAAGGTAGTTCCATTTGACTTTTATTTAAACACCAATACATGTTTTTCTGCTACAATTAATTAAACATTCTTCAATCAGTGTTCATAAATTATAAACACTATATAAATACTTAGATAAAATAAATAAATTTACTATTGCAAATTATATTCCTCAAAAATATTACATTATTTAAGGGATGAATAAAATGTACGGACGAGAAAAAAAAAAGCTGAATTGAGGCAGTGTTAACATATTTCTATAGCTTTCCGATACGTGAAAACACAATTTATTTAGCCGATTAATTTGCTGAGTCTTAAGCGCTTTCATTATTAGTCATCGAGGATTTTCGCTTTAAAATTACAATAACAAAAAAGATCTGTCAATCCTGGATTAAAGATAAACGGGAAGAAATGATTGTCCTGGAAATGTGGGAACGTTAGCATCTGGAAGAAAAGCCTCAGTTATGTCTTTCAATTAATTACCTTCCGGTTTTCAGAACCTATTATTAAATGTTAAGACTCTGTAAAAAGCGTCGTTTGGATGAATTATCTGTTTCAAAATATACCAGTAGGTTACTACAACAGCAATAATAACTGCATAAATTACGTTGAATTAGATTAAAAAATATATTATAACAAGTAAATAAAAATACATACCACAAATTGGAACTGGGACCTAATATTTCTGATTTTGTAAACATATTTTCATTTGTAATAATTATTCTGAGGCTGAAGAAGTTTTAATGAATGTTAAAATTTGAAACCATAGGTAACAACCAGTATATTACACTGCAGACAATGTTGAGCCTAAGATTTTAGAGGAAATATTCATTATGAAAGAACGAGAATAAAGTAATTGTAGGTTTTACAAAATCTGACATAATTTTATGTGTGAAAGTCGATCTCTGTTAGTAAACAACTACAGATTCTAAACAAATTGGACTTTTTCACAAACACGAACATATTTTACCAGACGACTTCAAAGTAACAAGTAAGTAGATTTTTAAAGTAAGGATACAAGCCATACAATCGATATAGGAGAATACGATTACAAAGGTTTTCTAAAATTAACTGGTTGACATTTAGTGTTAGTTTTCTTGCAAAGGACAATTATTGGAAGGCAACAGAAGAGTGAGTACCCTAGAAATCTTGAATGGCGAGTTTTCTGGATCTGGAGGAACGTATAGTGGAGAGTAAAGCTGCCTGGAGTAGAGTTTATAACTAACTAGTGATTTAGCGTCACTAAGGTACAGATCAAAGAATGTGTTTAAAGACGGAACTTGAAAGACAAGACAGATAATTCACGCTTCTAAGTAGCGTTGCCCGTATTACAAACAATGATTGTAACAACATTATTATTTGTTATTTGTAGCTAACTCGTATGGGATATCATTTCAGCGTTCAGATAGCACTGATTTTGGGGACCCTCAGGATTTCTGACGACCCGTATCATGAGACGAAATCATTACTTCAAATAATAAATAGTAAGGATTTCTCCTCATTAGTCAATCATGTCGTATAAAAAATGAAAGCCAATACCTTACCTTAGAACTTATCAATGTGGGACAACAACATTAATAAATCCTTAACCCTTGATTAAACCCTTCGATTTTCGTATAGAGGGGTGACTCATTTTATATAGGTTCTGCCCAAGAAGGTCTCATTCTCAATCTGGTTAATTTAAAGCCACTCTTTCTAAATCGAATCGATTTATTTGTCTTCGAGGACGACAGAAAACCACAACAAAGATGGCGGACGTCTGACCCTCGTCTCTGACAATTCAATTACCCCCACCCCTTGTTATTATCAAAGGTCAAAGGAGTTCTAATTTAAACTAAGGGTAATTAATCAAGTTTAAAATACGTAATTAGTTTAGACATTAATATGTTGGTAGAGAGTCAATGGAAAACAAAATATGAAAAAACAAACACAATATTTAGTAAATTCTTCAATTTAATTGAGTCTTGCCGACCATGGTTTCGCCAGAAAGTCTCTGTTCAATATGGTTACAAGGCAGTTTAACAAAGACTCCATTAAAATGTAGTTCTACTAAGTACCTTCGGTCAATAGTGTAAATCGTAGAAAATAAAATAATGAGTGGCCATTTTTAGAGAGGTTTTAAGAAGATATTTTTAAATTATAATCACCTTCGTTGAGTGAAATACTTCACAAGTACAAATGTACAAACTGTTATATCAATTTGTGACCCGGCCTTGGATCACAGAAACGAGGTTGGTGGGAAGCTTCTTTACATTTGTACAGTTTCGAGCCCCGCCTATACCGCAATACCTATGCGAGCGAAGCGAGTGGAGATCGTTTAATATAAATATAACTACGACGTCAAGAAAGTAGTGATACACAATTACAAGGTTTAGAACAAATATTTCTACACGTTATGTCTGAAACTAAATTTTGTGTATTACATTTAGAGAATCTTTATTATATTGTACGTTGGGGATGGGTAAGTACCACAACTCCCATCCATTTGTTTAACTTTGTATTTGTATTAAATATGGCGCATTTCAATAAGTATAGTTTAAATTCCTAAAACAATGCAACTAAACCTATGCAATAAGTACTGATTTTTGTAGTTGCCACAATTTTTACACACTCTGTATAAGTCTGTTGTTACCAACATTACGGATGAATTGACACTAAACAAATAACAAGTGCATACAATAAAGGGAGTCTGAGTAACTGTAGACTTGTAAGGAGAGGTTCTAGGCTACTAATTACCTAATAGCTTCTGACTCACTCTCTTTCAATATTTATTCTCCCCTCTCTCCGTCTATTTTTTTCAAACTCCTCTCTCCGTACATCGAAATATATATTTGAATTAATATCAATACAATGAAGGTGAGGATTTAATTTAAATTTCATAATGCCAATTGCTGAATCAAATCACCCATGGTCTTTATTCGTCTTTTATGTTTAAGCCTCTAAAGTAGATGTAAAAACCCCCAACCACTACACTGCAATCATACGTTTGAATTGATGATGGTTTAAAACTAATTTCCATTACTGCAACATAAAAAATTAAGTTTTTCCATACAAAAAAGAACGATAAAACAATTTTTCAGTATTAAATGTTCATAAGCAAAATTATTATTTTTCATGGTAGTAAAAAGTTTACTCTTTACACATACATGTGTAAATACATGTTTACACATGTAAATACAGGTTTTATTTTATCCTGTTTAATAAATGTTATTCTGCATTCTTTATAAAAAGGTATTCATTACTCGTTTAATGAGCACTTGGTAGCCTACATTTTAACTTCACATTAAACAAACGTAATAAGCGATTCCAGGATAGTGTTCCGAGGTGATATAATTTTAAGAACCATCAAAACTGTTTGAGAAATATCAGCTGAGAAAATAAACCAAAAATATCACTTCAATTTGTTGGACACAATATGATCATTATTAAAATCCATAAACAACACTAGTCAAAAGACTTTTTTGTATCCGTCAGAAACAGGGCTGGCAATTTGGATCTTGTTTACCTATTTAGTTGGAATTGGCATAACTATATATCATAGTAGTCCACTGCCGAGGAAATATATTGTAAGATGAAATTAATTTACGATTTTTCACTGGCGGAATAAGAAAAAATCAATTTAAAGCTCTTGCATTACTGAACATAGAATTATATATTTTTCCTACCACTATTTTTAATACTAAACAGTATATTTTATGAACCCAATTCCTCTCTTAGTTTAGACAGTTAACAACCCTCCCCTTCTCCCCGAATTGAAAATTTACGTGAATGATCTTGGTTATGAAAAAAAAGCCCTTTTCAGATTAGAGATATCATAAACTGTTTAAAACGTTATTTATCTGAAACGATTGCACATCTTCTCATTGGTCATCTTTCACGAACAGTCTTTAGATTTCAAAGAATCGACTAATTTTATCATTTCTATGGCTCAAGCCTGATTGTTTCTATCACTTATTGATTAAACTTAAATGAAATTACTTTCCAGTACTATTTAAAGGTATACTGGTAATTCATTAAACAGTAGCCTAAATTGTTATTGTTGGATTTTCCATTTCAACAATAATCTAACTACCTTTTTTTTTTTACAAATAATTATTTTTATGATATTTATAAATATTCTATCACTCTACATTTTGTAAAATATTAAACTCTGTTTCCAACGACACCTAGATGTCTTTAAATTGCGAATGTCCTGTGCATAATGATTTGTATTTTTTTTATTCTTTGTTTTTTTGTATGACGTTAAAAATATTAGGTACCGGTACAGCTATTGTTGGGTGACTGTCTGAACAATCATTTCAAAATATAGACTAAATAAAAGGAAATGTAGGCAAAAAATATCAACTATTTAATTTATCAAAAACTTTATGAACGTACAATTTGTATTATAAATACTGCAACAAACACCTTAATTGATTTCATAAAACAACTACATTTGCAAATCAAGGTATAAAACAAACCAAACAATGTAATTTACTACATTTGATAACACAACAGGTATAAAATCCATCTCCGTTATATTGGCAGTAGTGTTTTAAAATGCAAACAATGGAAGGTTTACATTTATTTATCTAAATTTGTGATTTATGTTTGCCTTTGTTCATTTCCGATAGATTGCTCACAGGATCATATAAATATCTCTGACTGGCTGATTGTTATCAGTTATTTTTGATTTATTGGTTTCCCAGTAATCCCAATATTTAAACAATACTACCAAGTAAAAATGAAATTAGTGTACATCATTTGGTTAACAGTATATTTATATGATGCATCTGTGGTGTATTTAAATGTTCACTGTCCCTCTTTGTACGATAAAATTACGGTATAGCCAAGTATAATAATTGTTTTTACTATTAAATTGTGTCAAAAGTTTTATATTATTTTTTATGTTGAGGTGTTTAAGTTCATTTCGATTCCAATTAGTATAATTTGGTAGGTACCCAATTAAATATAAATATAATTTTATAAATACTCAAAATTTCAGTTATTATTCGTGATACAATGGGAATTTATTTTTTAAACAACTTTTGTATCAACCTAACCTAACCTTTGATTTGGCAATTTAAACTATTACAGAATAATTTATACGATACACATAAGAAGAAAGTAACAAACAACTGTTTCAAACTCCCGCCATTTTGTAGGATATTTATTGACGAATTTCAATGCTTTTAAAGACGTAATTTTATCGTAACTTATCCTTTTTAATTCCCTTACCCTTGAAATAGCAGCAAAGCTTGGTTACAATTAATTACAATCCACGGATCTCTGAGTTACAGGCCTAGATTTGCAAATAACCATTATACGTGGAATATTCGTCGAAAACTAGAGAATGAATCGATCTGAGGCGATAATATTTATTATTAATATGTTTTTAATTATTAAAAAAAAATTATTTCAATTAATTTTTATATTTACAGCATGTTTTTTGTATTTGTGAAATCTCCGTGTTAAAAAGTTAATACACTATATTTGAAGATACCGAGGTTTAATTAATTTGAAAAATATAAAATAATCCACTATTTTTTCGTTTTTTATTGACTCAATACCAGTTATTTGTTTAATAAGTTAAATTTAATCACGTATTTAAAATTTAACATTAATTACTCTTCCTTTAAATTAAAAGTCAATTTAGCTTTGACAGAAAAAGGGGTGTCAGCCTCCGCCATCTTGTGGTTTCGGTGTTCGGAGGCTGAACTAGATTAGAAAAAATGCCTTGAAATTTAACAAACTGGGAATCTAAAATAAAGCCTGTTTAAAATGAGGGGAATCTGTCCTACGAAAATGGAAGTATCTAATTTGATTTGGAACAAGGGTTAAGGTTTATTCACGTTGTTCTTCCACCTTTAAGATTATAAGAGTACACAATCACAGACCATAACGTTTCAGACAAAGGAGATCCAAAGGGATGTTTTTCGATCTGTAATATGAGGAGAAATGTTTAGTGGCAAGTAACAAAGAGCATGGGTTTTACATGACGTCATGTCCTGTAAAAATTAAAGCTCCTGAGTACATATAAATAAAATATCTTACTATATATTACAATTTAAATAAATTCAATAAATTTATTGAATTGCAATATATAGGGAAAAACGGAGAGAATTTTAAAACTTGATCTATGGATAAAAAGAAAGAAAAAAGTCAATATAAACCTTAAAATGGTTTATACTATTTTGTTTTAATATATAAAATAATATATAATGACCTCTCTCGCTGTCATTTGTTTTGAACAAAAAAAAATAAAAATAAATTAAAAATAAATAAATACAAATCTTAGGAAGGACATGTGATATAGAGTTAAAATTATGGATCCTACTAATGTTTTACGAAGGCCTAATTAGCAAAAAAATTACAACAGATTTCCTTTACCTATTCATTTGAAAATGGCGGCTATTTAAAAATTTTAATATCTAGAAAACCGTTAATTTTACGCAAAATATATCTGACAAAAAATTTCATCTTTTAACAATAAATAAAATAATTTTTTTCTTCTCTAAGTCAAAAGATAATTGAGTTATCAACGAAACACTAAAAACATAATTTCTTGTTAGTTATCTCTCGTACAACACCCAATGTTAGCCTAGAACGAAAATTTTCTCTCATTTTGTTAATTTTTGTTTAATTCTGAATAGATTGATGTGAATTAAGTCAATAGAAAACAAATACAAATTACAGAAATTCGACATCTACTAAAAACAAAATAAACCAAAATGTGGCGGAAAAAAAGTTTTATAATTTAAATCCAAAACGTGATTCATTTCAGTATTAGAAAGTAATTACGTAACAACAACAAAATCAATTTTTATTAAAATTAAAGAAATAAAATGGGAAAATAAATGCCTCATAGTTTCCTTGTGTGATTTAAAATTAAAAATTTCATTATTCAGAAATAATTTTTTATTTTTAGTTTCGTAAGTATTATCAGCTGATCAACAATTGAAATTCGTGTGTTGCGTTTGAATAATTTCATACCGTTATACAACAAGTGTACTGTGAATTACTTTCTAAAAATAATTTATATTTAACCAATAATTTGTTGTTACTATGTAATCATTGACTGTTGTACTGATAATATAGCTTAGATATTATTTGTAGAATGTAAAGTTCCAGCATTAGGCCTACTTGTATGTAACGAGTTCTTCGATTTTGCGTCACCTATACGCGTCCCCTTTAAAACATTTTTCTAACAATATCTTGACAACGTTCCTGTACTTGAACTGTTATTATAAGAATTTTCAAATCTAGGCTAATAATACTAGAAGGTACTCAATCTAGGCATTTTCAAGGATTTTAGGGTAGTCTTTAAAAATCCTATTGTTTTTTCTTATCTGGTCTTTGCGAGGTAACTGAAATACAATATTTTCCACTTAATTTTAATAAAGTTCACGAATATTTCTATAGTGTTTTGCTTTTACGCTTATAATCTAAAAATTTAAAAATCCAATGTTCATTTATTGACATACGTAGAAAAGAATTGTTATGTATTTTGTGTGCAATAAAACTAGTCTATTTTGTAAAGATCTATAGTATCTCACTGTCAACTAATCTTGATTAAGACAGACAGAAGGAAGGACAGAAATTTTATAACACTTTTTATAAAAATATTGTGGAAATTACAAGAGTGCTTTTATTTAAACACTGTTGGGTTTTGTTACGGGGAGTGGATAGTTTACTTAAACTTTTTATCTCCAGTAAAATATATTTGGTTTATACGTTAGTTTTTGTAACAAGCTTAAGGACTTTTTGACAGTGAACAAACCCTCATCTAATCAGATTACTAGGTTCGAACTTTCGCCATTTGATTATTCACTTTACAAAAATATCCATACCTTTTTAACAAAATAAAGCAGGTTATTAGAATTTAAAATAAAATCTATTTTGAAACAGATATTCATATAAATGAATTTTACTGCAGCATCGCAAAATGTTACGATAATAGGCTCTGTAAACTGTGAGATTATTGAAAGACATATTACCGCGGTTTCTCTTCCAGATGCTAACTGTTCCATTCTTCTAAGATAGTGATTTCTTCCCTTTATCCTCCCGCAGGATTGACAGCTTCCTTTTATCATTATAATTATAACGGAAAATCCACGACACCTAAAATGGAAGCTTTTAAGACTCAATACATTCTTCAGTTAATGGAATTGCAATTTCATGCATCGAAAGTCATCAACAAATCATCCTCTACTGTTTTAATTCAGCTGATGTTTTGTATACTGTGTACTTTTGTGGCGATATTTTCGTGATAGGGGGTAGACTCGGTCCTTCTATCTTAATACCTTTATCGAAGTGACTGGATTGATCTAGTCTCGCTGGGATTGATTCCAGAGGTTTAAAACTGTTAGTCGTTACATCTTTAATTGAACTTAGAATGTAGGCTCAGAAAGAGGTTCTTTTAGTGACCAAATCCCTGAAGGGCAAGGAAAACGAACCTACGATTATCACTGCCCAATTATAGATTTGATGCCTTCTTTTCCAAATCCGAATTCTGTTGAGCGGCGTTACTTCAGTAACGGCGTCTCTAGGTGGATTAGAAGAGGCAAAATATAAGGAGGTTATAACGCTACAGGTAACGGGTGGTGGTGTTTAAAGAATTAGTTGTTTTATACTAAAGCATTAATTACCATCTACATGCACTATGGTCTCCCTAAAGATCTACTATTATCTCTGAACTTCCCTGAGTATCTGGTGGCGCCGTAGACGGGAGGACAGTTTGTCGTAATAACTTCGTCCCGTGTACTGCTTCGATTTTCCCTCTAACGTGGCAGACAGACGGACAGTAGAAATAAATTCTACAACGCTGGTCGCCCCAATTTCTCTTAATTCCATGTACGGACGGACATCTTCTAGAAATCGGCGGTAGGCGGGGTATCTTCTGTTTAGGCAGTGGTTACCCTGCTGTAACAAGGCATTCCCCTTTAAAGACAGTTTAACCGCCTCTGGATTGGATAGGATTGGCAGTGTATCCTCTGTGATGACAGTGTATAACGCAGCACGAAAATATGGATAAGAGGCAGTGTATCCTCTGCTACGGCAGTTTATAACGCTGCAGGAATAGGAAGGAGGCAGTGTATCTTCTGCTACGTCGGTGTATAACGCTGCAGGATGATATGGGTAAGAGGCAGAGTATACTCTGCTACGGCAGTGTATAACGCTGCAGTAATAGGAAGGAGGCGGTGTATCTTCTGCTACGGCAGTGTATAACGCTGCAGGAATAGGAAGGAGGCAGTGAATCTTCTGCTACGGCAGTGTATAACGCTGCAGGATGATATGGGTAAGAGGCAGTGTATACTCTGCTATGGCAGTGTATAACGCTGCAGGAATAGGAAGGAGGCAGTGTATCTTCTGCTATGGCAGTGTATAACGCTGTAGGAATAGCCAGCAAGGTTTACCTGGCTTACTACTTCAATTCCCCTTAAAGCCGTAGACAGACGGACGATTTATAGAAGTTAGTAGGTTGTAATGCGTTGACTTTTAACTTACTTATTTCCTCTTAATGGCGTATACGGACGGACACAAATGTAAAAGTAAGTTCGTAATGACTTTTACTTACTTATTTCCCTTCATTAATTACCAAGCTTCATGGGAATGCATAGCCGCGACTCTCAACGACGGCTTTTATAGAAAAATTCCGCTTTCACAACAACCCTGTAGAAAACTACTGGCACGCTTGGTACAAAGTCCTAAGGTTTGTTTATCACTCAACTCATTCTAAACTTCACTTTCCCTAGGACTTGAGATTTATGATCCCATAAATAACTAACTTCGGACGGTTTATGGCTTTACGATCCTACTTGTCAACTAAATGTCTTCAACTTCTATCTTAATAAAACGAAACCGAAATATTTGCAACGGTGGAAAAATTGAGCCGTTACACTTTATAGAGTGATTGAATAATTAACTATTTTGGAGAGTATATAATTTGTTTTCAAACATTTATAAATTTACTATCGCAACTGAATTTGTATGTATGTATGAAATTACAACTATATCTTGGATAATAATTCTGAGCTGAAAACTAATTTCATAAGTCAACATCAAATAAAAGGAACATATAATTTCTACAATGAACACTTTATTATAAACATTTCAATGAGTAAAACATTATCTTTAATTGTACAAATGCTTTAAATAAGTTATATTAGTTATTTCAAGTTTTTGTACTTGTGAACAAGTTGAGGACTTCGTAATCGAATTTTCTTGTTGTTACTAAAATAGTTTTGTTATTATTTTCTTGTTTCATTCATTTGATGATTCTTACTTTTCATAAGTGATGTTCATTCTACATTATTTTTGATAAAGTCAGTTTTACACAATAAATATTGCTTCCATTGAAGCATTCGGAATGTTGACTTTGCCATCGGTGGCCGTCATATTTTATATTTTCAATGCCCAATTTGTATAGACCTAGGCCTACAGTGAGTACAAACTTTATTGACTAAAAGAGACAATTTTCTCTTTTACCTTTGATTGATGAAAATTGTATTTATTTTTTAATTCCTTGTAACGTATTGGTAAATGTCCTTCCTTTATGGAAGGTCATATGAGAAATAAATAAGCCATTTCACAACACTAGGTATACTAAGAATGGGTGTTTCGACTTAATTTATATACTTAGTTCAACAATTAGTGGAGAAGCCAAATTACAGACGAGACGAGACTGTTTTCCCCCCTCCCGCTGTTTGAAATCAATTAACATGTAAGGGTGCATCAGGAAGAGCTAGCAATATGAATAAATAGACAAGTGTGTCAGAAGACAGCTACAACAACATTTCATTCCACGTGTACACGCACATCAACCCTATAAACTAATATAAATGAAATACTACCATATTAAAACAAATAATTACAAAGATTTCATCCGAGATATCAGATATAAGTCCACTTACAAAATATAACACAACATAAAATTTTAAATAACACATAATTACGTATTTATTACATTGACTGTACATGTAGCACAATATTTACATGTTTAAATGAAAATGATTTGTTTAAAAAACATCATGTTTCTATTCATAAACTGGAAGACTAGTTTAAAACATTTTTTAAATTTATAAATTAATTCTTATCTTTGTACTGTGGTGGAATCTTCTACATCAATTAATTTCGTGTGGTTCCTATATTAAACCGTATAGGCTATAAGATGCAAAACTAAGTTTTTCATTAAAATTGTTATTCTGTTCACTCTTAATGCCTGTAAATTTCATACTCCTCGATTACGTACATTGTATGTTCTTTATTTACGTAACACAGATATGTTCTATTTTATGATAGTATATTATGAGTGTATATTGTATATTAAATACTCTGCAAATGCTGAAACTGTGTTTTGTGTTTAGGGTATTTTACTTAACCCTAGATCACTACTCTTAGTTCATTGTTACGTGATTACTATTCATTCGTAAATTTTACTACTTTCTGTTTTTATTTTTATTATTATTATTTAAACTTTACTATAGTGTTGACTATTTTTTTATATATTAAATCCTCTATTGTTTTTAGGTGTTTTTAAAAATATTTAACAATGAAATCCTACATATTTTAACTGTAAAAAAATGTCTTTTACCATCACTACAAGTACGTTTTAAAAAAATAATTAATCTGGAAAAAAAAAAATTTAAAAAATATAAATATTATTTTATTGGAAAAATTAATCAGATATTCATAAAATACATCATTTATAAGTGTTTAATTTATATAAAAAGTGAAAAATGATTTACAATAAGTTCATTAGGTAGAATGCCAAAAATGCCAAAATTCCTGTCCTGTCTTCACTGAGAATCACATTCCTTGCCGTGATTAATATACACTTAGTAGCTAAATCAAACACTTTGAACTCTAAAATCACTATTTACACAATAAACTATTTACAACACTAAAAAACTAACAATATAAAAACAATAATTTACAAAAAAAATATTCAAACACTTAATAGTTAAAACTTTCGCAAACACTATTCTTTCGTATAATATACGACGCGAGCTTGAGTACGGTAATAACGGTTCAACTTTGAGCTTATCCGAAGAGACAGTGAGTGGCCTCTATTCACAATGTCAGGAAGGTAAACAAAAAGACATAGCGTGTCCGTCTTCTGTCTACGAGTTCTCAGAATTTTACAAAGGGCGGGTCGTAATTTTTACAAATGAGTAGTGTTCTAGGGTTAAGTTTGAAAGTAGTTTGATTACAAACGTAGTTAAATCTAGTGTTATAAATAACAAAGTAATAATTTTTTAACGTTTAAAATTAAAATAACGTACTGTAAAATTATGCAATTCATCAGCGCTATTCACTATTTACTATAATTACGCTATTTACTATTCGCTATTCACTAATTACGCTATAATTATGTAATTGACAATTTCTATTTTCAATTTTTAAAATATTAACTTGAAACTTTAGCGTTCTCTATAACGTAATAAATAATAGTACTTAATAAAATATCAACAATGGAATTTTATACAACTTTGGTAACTATGGATATTATATAATTTAATTTTAAATGAAAAGAAAATATGTATTTTGATTCACTTTTATATAAAGACACAGATAAACAAATAAAAAATCACAAACAATAAAATAAAGTTATGAATTTTCTTTTTACAACAGTTAAATTTCACTAGGTAGAACTATATATTTATACAATTTATTTGGAAATCGAAAGGAATAAAAAACCATTTTCAATTAACGTTATTGGAGCTCCTTGAAAAGTAATCACATTACAGGATGTAACCCGTATGTACAAAGCAAATGCATAATGATGTACGATATAGTGGTAGTAAAAGGACAAAAACAGAGTGACAATTTTATAATGATTTTAAGTTTCCAATTTGCCTATTATTGAAAGAACGATCAGGTAGTATGAATAAGAGGTATTTGTGTAAAATTCAATTCATAGGTTATATACTAGGCCTATATGTATGAAATGTTTTTAATTTGAACTACCTATTAGAGATAAGAAACTAAATAAAATATATACATTTGTCAAAATGCGATACTAATTTGGGTAACCTTGATAGAAGGTACTGTTCGATTTTTTTATGTTTCAGATGTTTCAGAAATCGGGTTTCCTTCCTTGGGACTCTAAAGAAGATTTTCAATGTATAAATTTATCAATAAAATTTAAAAAGGCTACAAAAAATTATATAAACTTAAAAGAAGGGTAAAAAAAACAAAATCTAGCCTAACCCTCTCTCAATTTTGTATGCTATTTATTTCTTACACCAAGTGTAAGGGTCCATTTTATTTATGCTGTATATTGCAAATTATTATTTTATGCTGTCTTAAATTCATTAGAACACGATAAATAGGATGGACTGCCTCGATAAACTGTTAATAACAGATGTGCCAACCTCACCTTCACGTGGTGCGAGGTGTTACGGAAGAATAATATCTTTGTAGTTCAATACTTTACTCAAAGATATTATCCTCCAAACTGACGAGGCTCTGGCTTAATACTATCTTTAGGTGATTATAATGAATAATAATAATTGTTGTTACAAAGAGGAATGATTTAAAAAAAAAAGTATTCCCATACGAAGATTCTTTCCCAAAATTATTCTTTTTAAACTGATTTTTTCTTTTTCAGTTTATATGTTCATATAACGAATTTCACTACGCGTGTTTCGGAAATTATCGTCCATCATCGGGTGATAAACACTTAATTTAAACATTCAACATAAAATACAAGTTGATCAACTACAGCAGCCAGTAACAATAAATTCATCCAATTACATCACATGACATAATACTTATTTCAAACTTTTGGTTATATGAAAATGCAAGATCAGATCTTTAACTTTCTATTTATACAAAAATTCTTCCGATTAGACGTCTTTTAGTGGGTGTAGGTTGAATGGAAGGTAACCTTTTACGTACTTTAGTAGTTGTTTTGTGTCGCTACCGGTTATGGGTAAGGAAACAATGTCAATTAGCGAGACTCATGTCTCGTTTGCCGGTTCTACGATCGGTGGTGATTCAGGTTTAATTTAGTTTTTGCGAATTAATTCAGAACTGCGATTATCTTATAACTGAGATTGGTTATGGCAATTTGGGTAAATCATTTTCTGATTTAACCAAAATTTTATTAAAAACGGTAACGCTGAATTTGAGAAAACCCTATTGTTTGTGTTTTGTCTTATATTAGGTAGCCCTAAGTTTGTTTTCAAACGATTATATTGTACACGCAATATTATGAGAAGTACACTTAATATTGGTTTGAGCAAACTATGTACATGATTTCAGAGAACTCAATATGGTGCCACATATATTACGTAATTTTTTTTTAAACCACAACGGATAAAGGCTGTGTACAAAGCCTCAATACAATTCCCCCTCATTATAATTCTTTCTCTTTCTGTACATAGAACGAGAATATAAAATGATAAAGTAGGACGGAATGGGTAACATACTAGTATTCAACGTTACAATACTCTGTAATAACGTAGTTATATTGTAGACAATGGGAATTTAAATAAACCACAGATGGAATCGTAAAAATCTATCGTTAACCAAATGAAGTTCGATTTTGGTTTGGTTTAGTCGTATTGTTTCAAGGTTGGTATTACTGGGAAACCCATAAATCAGTAATAACTGCTAACAATCAGCCAATCAAAAATATTTTCACAATGCTGAGAGGGATGAACAAAGGTAAATATAAATAACAAATATAGATAAATAAATGTAAACCGAACCTATTGTTTGTATTTTAAAATACTGCTGCCAATCTAATAGGGACGGATTTAGTATCAGTTGTTGTAACGAATGTAGTAAATTACATTGTTTGGTTTTTGTTTTATAACTCCATTTGCATTTAGAGTTGTTTTATAGAGCCAAAGAAACTTTTATCCCACATTTTATGACGCAAATTCTGTTTTAAACGAGTTTTGATAAATTAAATAGTTTTTAGTTATAGACAAACTACTCTTTTGATCAAAAACAGTTTCAGTAGAACCGATAAATGAAACATAAAAAAAAAAAAAAAATGGAAACGGTAAAAACTTAATAGATTAGTTAAAGAAAATAGGGAGTTGTGGAATAATAACATCGAACAAATTATTAAACTAAATGTAAGTAACGTTTATTTATGTTTAACTAATTAAAGTTTATTACCTTTTCTGGTGATCTGGTAGTTGTTGTAAGGTTACCGCGATTTCAACCTCACAAAGGGACATTGTCAAACTATTATTGTAACACACAAAGACACAAACACTATCATCACATGACACTATATACATTTCCATATTTTGTGGGTCCTCCGCCTTCTGCTCCTTTGTTGGGATAAGCAGCAATTTGGCTTTTTGACTAAAGATAATTATTATTATGATATTGCTAATGTGTTGAGCTCACCAGTTGCTAACTTTTCATCTACTGCTGTTTACAACGACGCCTTTGGTTTCTATAAAAGGTTTCTAGAAGTAGTTCCTTTCACTGTAGGTCCCCCTGAATGTCTATTAAACACCCATTTTCCTTATAGGGATTAGAATTTGCTGTGTTGTCGGGATTGGGTTCTGCTCCAAGCTCTTACAACATAGTTTATTCTATGGTTAAACACCTCCCAGCTACGGGGAAGCTAACTCTCCTTAAAATATACAATCGTATATGCGAAGAGAATTGCTTTTCCGGTAATTTTTTGGAGGCTACAGTAATTCCTCTTCTAAAATCAGGTAAAGATAAAACTGAACTCAGTAGTTATCGAGCTATTTCACTTTTTTATGTACTTTGGAACTTGTAGAGAACAGACATGCACATGATATCTGAATTTGGTGTTATCTGACTTAGTACCACTTGTTAAATTCATTTTGGTTAGGCAATGGGTAGAAGAAAAGACACATATACAATCCAATTAAAGATATTCCATTGAGGGAAATTTAAGATACTGTCTGTCTGTGGATCGCATCCACACATGTCAGTCGTCGTGGGGAAGTATTGGTTACCAGTCTTCGCATAGGTCACTCCAAGATTACTGATGGAAGTGAGAATCCACCACAATGGCCATTCTGTCGAGGTGTGTTCTAACAGTTAGGTATAACTTAACTAAGTGTGTTTTATTAACAGGTGTACGTAGGATATTTTCCTCACCTAATTCGATTTAGGCAATGTTGGGGGACAATGTTGATAAACTTCGGTTATTATCCTTTTTACGTCGCCTCAATATTTCTGGCAAAGTTTGATTTAGTACAAAAGTGACAGAGTAGTGTATTCATTAAGAACTAACTACCTGATAATGTCCAAAGGAAAAGATCACGAAATAAAAATCTAATATTTATGTTTATTTTATAAAATTGTGATTCAAGTAGTAGGGCTAATTGAATTCATCTATCACTAATTTTAAATGTATTATTTATATGAACTGCGAGATTTGAGTAGAGTTCGGTTAAACATCCAACTCCAAACCAAAAAAACCGATTTTTCAAGGAGGTTTTGTTTTAAAAATATATTATGAAAGGGTAGGAATAAAAACAAACAAATATTTCTGTTCAATATTTTAATCTGCGATATTTAAAATGTATTGTTTGTCTACTGTATTCGACAGATATTTGAAACGGGTGAACGAAATATTCTGGTTGGATTTTTCATTAAATTTATAGGCGATCGGTAAATATTATAAATTATAAGAGCAAGAAGATTGGGCATATTACAAAAAAACCAAAGAAAAAAGGGCAGTTGTGTGATTACCAAGTTTCTGTGGTGGTGGAGATCGCTATAACATATTTTATGTTAGAGAATTTGACAATTATAATATCCTTTCAGAAAAGTTTATTGGCTAGACCAATTGCAATATTTAATGTTTTGATTATCAAAATAAATATCAGGCAAATTAAATTCTCCACACCATTGTTTACATAAGTTTTAAGTAATATGTATTGACATAAGGAGAGAGAGAGGGAACTAGAATTAAGAGAATAAATGTTGAAAGAGAATGAGTCAGAAGCTTTTAGACAATTAGTAGCCTTAATTAGTCACCTCTCCCTAGAATCCCAGAATTAATCATAGAGACTCCCCTATATGTATGCACTTGTTATTTGCTCAGTGTCAATTTATCTGTACTGTGGTAACAATAGACATATTTTGGATGTGGAAACGGTAAAATATTACAAAATTATACACATTGTAGGAGTTCAAAAGGTTTGTTTTCACTGTGTTTGAATTTAAGCTCGTCATATTAAAATGTGTCGTATTGAATGATTTAAAAGCAAAAAAATAATAATAATAATAATAAAAAATAAATAAAATTCCAGCGTATTTATTACAGGGTATTAAATCCCATACTTGTTATAATGAAGGTGTAACATCCGTTACATGCAAAATAATCCGCATCATCATCCATACCGATAAAATAAACCAACCAACAAAATTCAGGTATTGCGGCTGGACAATGCTCTGCTACCTGGCGAGCGATATCGGAAATAACGGATCGCCTGTTCGACGTACCCTGACCTCGGGCAACATCAAGCTTGCAATTCTACTCCGAACTTCGACATAAGGCAGTTGTCTCTTAAAAAATGTAATTCAAAATGTAAAAGTAAATTTTGATCGGAATCACGCCTTTTCTTTTCTAATGATGTCTTACAGTTACAACAACAACAACTCATACAATTAGGTTTATCAGTGCACAAAAATAGTAATCAGTGAGTGCTTTTGTTAATTTTTCTTTTACGATGACCTTCATGGACTATGAAGCTCCTAAGCTTCCTTACAACAAATTCCAGGTATCTGAATTAAAATTGACCATCCTAGATTTAGCTGTGTTAATATTTTTAAGTTTTAATTACTGATATATATATATATATATATATATATATATATATATATATATATATATATTGTTCAGAAATAGTTTAATTATGATTAATTTTCTTTTGAATTGTCAGTAATTTTTTGAAAAAGATAATATCTTATAAAGGTAGAGTAACCTTCTTTCATTTAAAAAATTTACAAAATCAAATCATAAATATTAAAATAGTCGTAAAATCAAAGAATTAACTAGTCAAACTTTTCCCTAATTAAAATCTTTTGTTTTACATTTTCCTTGCAATTACTACCAGTTCTTTATCTCAAACAAAGATTGAGATACTTTAGTTTCTTTATTAATATTAAAAAAACTTATTTGTAATGTTTTTTTTAGACATTTTTGTAATTCTGATAATATTCTTTTTCATTTTTATTAAATTTCAAATTAACTTCATTACAAAAAACTTGTTAAACAACCTGTATAAGTTTGTCTAAACTTTTTTTAACTTGCTTCTTTTGCGCAGCAAAAGCTGGTTCAAGATTGCGAGTAGAGGCAAGCTCAAACACACACTCAGCTTTTCCTAGTGCACCAGATCAACTTATAAAAAAAAAAACTTTCAAAAATATGACATTTGTTAACTAAAGGAACTTTGGTTGTGTTATTTTTTTTACAAAAAAATAACTAAATTTAGTCTAGAAACAAAACATGGGTGTAATAATGTGTCTTCATTTTGGCGATATCTTACTGTAGAACAATGTGTACTAATTTAAAATTAAAATAATCTTGGATGGGACAGCATATGCAAATTTCGGCCTCCACGACCCCAAAGGGGTTATTTTTCAAAATTAAAAAAAAGCCTAAACATTGACGTCAATGGCATAAAATAAAATTTAATTTTTTTTTGATATAATAAATTTGTCTTTTTAAAATAGAAAATATTAAGTTGATCAACCTAGTTTTAACATATATATATATACTAATATGAATGGTAGTAAACTAAGCATTTGATAATGCAAATTTGTTAACTGTAATACATACCTTTTGACTAATTTTTTTTATTAATATCTAAATTGCTTTTATAAATTTATATTAGCTTTAAAGTATAACGTTTTGTAATAATTGTATTTCTGAAAAAGGGGGGGGGATCAAGAACTGTAAATTCTATCAAACATATGTAATTAAATTTGAAACTTGTCTAGAAACTAAAAATGTTGGTTAATTGGCTATTGTTAATTGATTTTTTGTGAATGGTCAATTTTTTTATTCTAATTCGGGCTTAATAAATTTCAGCACTGTTTTTTGAAACTTGTTTTCTTTTCTTTTTTTTTAAACATGTTTACCAGAAGGTTCCAATAAATTTTAATTCTTAGTCGCCTGGTAACAAAGGTTTCCTGTGTGAATAGTTTCTTCTTTTTGTGAAGTGACATTTGATGTAGGGGTGAGATAGAATCATACGGCCCTACTATCCCTTTCCTCGTTTGATTGGATTTAAAAGGGCTGTTTGGAATTATAACCAGATTGGAGTTAAAGCGATTGTATAAGGAAAAGCTTTTTAGTATTTTTGTGTGTGAAATCCTTTTAGAAAATTATTTAGAAAAAGGGATTAATATATTTTAAAAGTATTGTTGTTGCATTTTGTTTAAGCCTAGACAGTTGTTAATAAAGGACTAATTTAATTATTAATTTTAAATGATTATTTAAATATTTTTTTTGGAATTACAAAATTGTTTATTTTTAAATGCTAAAGAAGGGTTTTTTTTCTAAACTTGAAAGTACGTTAGCTAGTCTGTATGATCACCTTCATATCTCAGAATAGTTTCAAATGTTAGCGTTGCAGTTGAAAAAAATGTTATACAAAAATCTTTTTGAATTCTTTTACAACCGGTAATCTTAAATTCGGAAATACAAAGGGTATTTTTCTAGAACAATGAAATGAACTTAAATTAATCCTATAGACCAAATTTAGATAAAATTAAAATTTTGAACACACAAAAAAAACCCCGATAAATCACTATTAAGACATTTGTTTTAGTATGAAGTATCACAATGAGTATGATTCAAATTTAGAGTAACAATTTAAAAATACAACTCCATCAATATTTTTAACTTTGTTAATATTTATAACGATTATACGAAATCAATAAATCATGGAAAAACTATAATAAAGTAGGTCAGTAGGAGATTTATTTCATACTTCTGGGAGCATTACATCATAAATAAGTAAATAGTGGCAAAATATGTATTTAAATAAGTAGTCTAATTGAAGTGTTTTCCTTGCTCGGAATTACTGTTACAAGTGATACAAATTTTACTTAACCAGAATTACTACGCCTTTTATGGTTTACCTTTAGTTGTTACACAATAGTATTACATTTATAACTAAATAATATATGTAATCACTGTTGTTCTTAATATGTTTATCTAAATAGCTAATTAATAATAATAGGCTCTGAAAACCGAGAGGTTATTGTTACTATATATTAATATTCCTCTTCCAGATGCGAACATTCCCAATCTTCCAGGGCAATGATTCTCCTTATCCGACATGCAGGATTGACAGCTCCTTTTTGTTATTATAATTATAACGCACAAACGCTCTAAGTCTAAAAAGGAAAATCATAAGATTCAGCACATTTATCGGCTAAAGAAATTACAATATCATGGATCGGAAAGCGCCAACAAATTATCCTCAACTTCTTAAATGCAGCTGCGGTTTTTTCATCAATGTTTTTGATTGATTGTTTGAAGAATCAAATATTTTTTGTCAAATTTGTTTTATAAAAAATTTAAAAAATTGATTCATATTTTTCATCTAGAACTTTTAGTAAATCAATTCATTACTATTAGCGCATAAAAGAAACACACCAGTTTTCACAATAAAGAGTTTACTATCAACAAGATGTTGTTTTGTTGATCAAGACATCATTTTCTGTTGTAAACAAGTTTTATCAGAGGTTTAATGTTTGTGTAACTATGAATGAACAAATTAAGTTTAGGACAGAGTTACTGCATCGTCTTATTGCTTATAGTAAGACAGTTTTGTGTAAATATTTCAGTGTTTCTACACTTGGTGATTTTTTATTTTCTACAAGAGCTGCCAATTTTTATGTAATTTAATGTGTTATAAGTTGAATAACACATTTTATGTGAACCAAACACTGTTTAAAATGGCTGCTATTTTGACATTTTCTTCAATTATTCTGAATTTCCATAGCGTTCTATATGAGTACATTATAGTTCTATATAGAAAATTTCATTTTCCTATTTTAATTTTGTGGCCTTTACCATGCCTGCGGACGAGTGGACGTCGGCATGTTGCGGACGAGTGTCCTTTATCATGCCTGCGGACGAGTGGACGTCGGCATGTTGCGGACGAGTGGCCTTTATCATGCCTGCGGACGAGTGGACGTCGGCATGTTGCGGACGAGTGGCCTTTATCATGCCTGCGGACGAGTGGAAGTCGGCATGTTGCGTACGAGTGGAAGTCGGCATGTTGCGGACGAGTGTCCTTTATCATGCCTGCGGACGAGTGGAAGTCGGCATGTTGCGGACGAGTGTCCTTTATCATGCCTGCGGACGAGTGGACGTCGGCATGTTGCGGACGAGTGTCCTTTATCATGCCTGCGGACGAGTGTAAGTCGGCATGTTGCGGACGAGTGTCCTTTATCATGCCTGCGGACGAGTGGACGTCGGCATGTTGCGGACGAGTGGCCTTTATCATGCCTGCGGACGAGTGGACGTCGGCATGTTGCGGACGAGTGGCCTTTATCATGCCTGCGGACGAGTGGAAGTCGGCATGTTGCGGACGAGTGGCCTTTATCATGCCTGCGGACGAGTGGAAGTCGGCATGTTGCGGACGAGTGTCCTTTATCATGCCTGCGGACGAGTGGACGTCGGCATGTTGCGGACGAGTGTCCTTTATCATGCCTGCGGACGAGTGGAAGTCGGCATGTTGCGGACGAGTGTCCTTTATCATGCCTGCGGACGAGTGGAAGTCGGCATGTTGCGGACGAGTGTCCTTTATCATGCCTGCGGACGAGTGGACGTCGGCATGTTGCGGACGAGTGGCCTTTATCATGCCTGCGGACGAGTGGACGTCGGCATGTTGCGGACGAGTGGTTTTTAACATGCCTGCGGACGAGTGGAAGTCGGCATGTTGCGGACGAGTGGCCTTTATCATGGCTGCGGACGAGTGGCCTTTATCATGCCTGCGGACGAGTGGAAGTCGGCATGTTGCGGACGAGTGTCCTTTATCATGCCTGCGGACGAGTGGACGTCGGCATGTTGCGGACGAGTGTCCTTTATCATGCCTGCGGACGAGTGGAAGTCAGCATGTTGCGGACGAGTGTCCTTTATCATGCCTGCGGACGAGTGGACGTCGGCATGTTGCGGACGAGTGGCTTTTATCATGCCTGCGGACGAGTGGACGTCGGCATGTTGCGGACGAGTGGCTTTTAACATGCCTGCGGACGAGTGGAAGTCGGCATGTTGCGGACGAGTGGCCTTTATCATGGCTGCGGACGAGTGGCCTTTATCATGCCTGCGGACGAGTGGACGTCGGCATGTTGCGGACGAGTGGCTTTTAACATGCCTGCCGACGAGTGGAAGTCGGCATGTTGCGGACGAGTGGCCTTTATCATGGCTGCGGACGAGTGGCCTTTATCATGCCTGCGGACGAGTGGAAGTCGGCACGTTGAAATGTTCCTTGAGCCTATTACACGTGAAATTCAGTTAAAAATGTAAGTCTGAATTTTTTGTGTTTATCAAACTTACACTATACTTCATGTAGGCCTACTGGGGAAGTAAAACAAAATGCCCAAATGAATTTAAGTTTAACAAAATTATAGGGAACTTATTAATTAATGTAGAACCGACCAGGGTTCGCTGTAAATATGACAGAAGTAACCAATAAGCAGGTCCATGTATAATATAATTAAAAACGCATTATATTAAAATAATAATTAATTTACTACAACACAATATCAATAACTTAGAATGATTTACAAATGAACCCTTAGACAGATATTTGATTTAGTACGATGTCTTGAAACGACTATGATGGAGATTTAAATTGCTATTTCATGATTTTTCAATATTTTTGTAAATATTTATTACAATTTATATGAAACCATTTTATCAGAAAAAACCGCAAACAATGCGTCAATCCGCATGTTATCAATTTTGTACACTGTATTGAATATACTAAGGCACTTTAAGATAATTATTAAAAACATACAAGGATCAACTAATTCTTGAATTTTCCATTGACTTTCTACAACAAATCTATTGTCTAAACCAATCACGTATTTTAATAATTACCCTCAGTTTAAATTAGTCCGTTGACCTTCGACAGTGAAAGGGAGTTGGGAGTTGGGAATTGTCAGAGACGAGGGTCAGACGTCCGCCATCTTTGTTGTGGTTTTCTGTCTTCCTCCAGACCTAATAATTCAATTAGGTTTAGGAAGAGTGCCCTTAAATTAACCAGATTGCGAGTGAGAGCATCTCGAACAAAGCCTATTTAAAATAGGGGAATCTACCGTACGAAAATGGAAGGAACTAATGCAATTTGGATCAAGGATTAAAGGTTTATTCATGTTGTACTCCCACATTGAAGAATAGGTTAAAATGTTGATTTTATTTGAATTTTTAATGTACAGTTAGGAGTTTTAGTTTAGCTGTAGTGTGATTTTTTACAAGTATTAATCAACAAACGTTCCTTGATCTTTGTTAATGAACACTAACGAGTTCAACTCACAATAATAGAACCTCAAAGGATTCCCAAAATTATTGGAAGGTTGATGTGGGGTGTACATATAAAAATTGTACACTTGGTTTTCACTTAGCTTTTTAGAGTAATGGAATGATATACTACACTCATGGACATGGTAAGCGCTCTCTTCACGTTCTTCATGTCAGAGAGTTTCTGTTAATTTACATTTGCTGCAAATGAATATGAATTAGTGATTTTAACAATGAAGACATTGCTTTTTTTTTGCAAAAATGTAAAGAGGCTATATTGCGTCTCTCTAACTGGTCTGTTCATAATATAAACTTCGCCTTCTAACGTATTCTTTGAACTATTAGCAAGAGAACCTACTACTCATCCCGCATTCTCTGCTATAGGCACTTCCAGATGTAGGGAAATAATCAGTTAATGTTATTAGGTCACTCACAATCCATTTTCAAATACCTCGTCTGCTATGCCCAAGAAAACTGACAAAAAGTTTTTACTTAATTTTAGAAAGCACCCGAAATCATATTCCTGTGTTCCGATTTTTGGCTTGTACTGTTACATTTACAAACATCAAATCTGTTTTATTGGAACTCAGACGATATTTATAATAATACGTCGATATTCAGCAAAAAGTTAAATTTTGTATAATTTGAAGAACAAATAACGTTGACTAACAAATTTTAAAAAACTTAATTAATTTTTAATCAGACTACTTTATAATAAATATTTGACCTACTCTTAGGTCTAACATTTATAATTACTGAAACAATATATTAAATTATGTCTCCTGAAACATACATCAGGATTCTTTAGACTTTTAGATTTAAAAAAATGAATAATTGGTCGGGTTAAATTCGCTATATTCAAAAAATTACTTGTAAAATATTAGTGCAGTAATTACTATTGATTATATTTTGAAACATATAATTCACCAGAACAGCGTTTTTGACAGCATCATAAAATTGAATAATAATAAGCTTTGAAAACTGGAAGATAATTGAACACCATATTAACGGGGATCTTCTTCCAGATGCTAACGTTCCCATTCTTCCAGGACAATGATTTCTTCTCCTTATCTTCCACGTAGGATTGACAGCTCCCTTTTATTATTATAATTATAACGGGAAAATCCTCGATGAACAATATAGAAGCTCTTAAGACTCAGGAATTTCATCGACTAAAGAAATTGTAATTTCACGGATCGGCAGCCTCCAACAAATTATCTTAACACTGTTGCAATTCAGCTGCTGTATTTTCATCCTTGCTATTGATCGCTCCAATAATGAAATATTTTAGAGTGTATCTGATTTGTATTGTAAACATCACTTGTAAATTAATTTATTGCTTCAGCCATCACAAGTGAGAGAAACATGAATTTCTACAATAAACTGTTTATTGTCAATAAGATGATCTTCAGTTATAAACAAGTTTTAAAGTAACTTTAGTAGGTAGATACTTACATCTTCTGTATCTGTGAACAATTTAAGACGTTGACTTTTTCATTGAAAGAATATTTTGTTGATTATAATAGGGGTGTAGTGAATATTTTCGTTTTCTTTCATTTGGTGAATGTTAACTTTCCTCAAGCTAACCAAATGAGTAAATAAATAAATAAATATGATCGTCTTTCACTCCGCTATGAATGACTACTAATTCACGATCCTTATAATTTGCTTCTTTGAAAATACCTAAACGTCTGTAATTTTATCAACATTTTAAAGGGATTTAAGAAGAAGGTAAATTTGGTCTAAATAAACAAATATGTTCAAAACGTAACTCGTAAATTGTGAGATTTAAAAAATCATAGACGGTGTTAGATTGTGATTAGTTTTGTTGAAGTTTCAGTGTTAAACCTTAGAATCTTTGAGAAATTTCTTGACTGATGTATTCAATAGGTTTGTGTGGTAAATAAAAATTTGTTAAAGCAAGCTCATCTAAATGACTTAAAATATATACAAAATTTGAACTTTAAAAATTTCAAAATTGTATTTATGAAAATACAAAACAGTGAGACATAGGCCAAACGCAGTTTTCGGCCTTAAATTTTACAGAATTGTTTGTTTATTTAGAGAACAAGAATATATTTACAAATTAAAGGCACTTTCTTTAATTTGTAGCTGTACCCTGTGTATGATAGTAATATTTTAAAATTGAACAGTCTTAAGTCAATTATACTAATCATTAGCTGTTTGTTACAGTATACACAATAATATTACAGTTTAAACTGTATAACTTGAGTCGATTTTTCAATTAGATCCAAGATTTGCCAAGTTTATTTTCTTAACTAAGATGATTAAATTACAGCACGGGTGACATCGCCTATGATGGAATTCAATAAAACAACTGCAACTGCTTATAAATCCCAATTAAAGAGTAATTATAAGAAATGTACTCGGCTGAAGTCGGATACCGAAAAAACAAATTGCTTACAACATTTTTTAATTGGTCAGCAATCTCCATGACTGAATAACTAAACTTTATCAAATTGGTTAATATTTTGTTTAAAAATATATTAACTTCTTAAATTTTGCTTTTAATTTGAAAATTTACGCTAATAAATTTCAGGGTATGATCATGTTTTAAATTATTTTTATAACATTTTTGATCAGACCCGAATGAAATATTAACAGTACGATAATCATGAAATTATTGTGTTATAAAAAACAACTATATATTTCATTATTTCGCCTAAAACGTTATTACATTAGAACTGTTCTCCAAAACCATTAATTAATTCATTTCTTAGTCTTAAATTCAAACACTGAAGTTACTTGCTTTACTACTGTATTACTAAACTAGTTTGAAGGGTTTAATACGCTTCAATCTTCTTTTAAAGTTGTTATTGTTGAGGAGTTGAATCGTCATGACGTTGATGGATTGGTAGAGTCTGATTACCGTTATATGGTGAAATCATTGTTACTAGAGTTTCTAGTACATTATCCTGAATGATATCTTCACACACAATTATTTTAATATGTCACTGTTAACTGGATGCTATATATCCAGATAAAGTTTAATAATAATTTTTTCTATTATTAAACTTTAACTTAATGAGAATAAATATTCTTCTTAAGATCCAATACAAATATTACATCTGATGCCTAGTACGTATTATTATTTTCTTTTTTGTGTTTTTCTATCTAAACGTTGATCAAAGTTATCCATTTACTTAGCAGTGTTTTCTTCTGAAATAGTAATACAATTGAGAGTGATTTGCAACTGCTGATAAACCTTTTTGGTCAAGTTGATATGTAATTATTTCTGCTCATTTAGTTTTATTTTCCAAGTCTTCGTCCACCTGACCATTAGATCATTAGCTCTTTGCAGTTTATTAGTAGCTTAGTGGTATATTTTAATTAGATAACACTAAGCTACTATTGTAATTAGTAGCTTAGTAACAATTACTATTACTAGTAACAATTACAATTAATATTACAGTTACTGCTTTAAAAATAAAAACTGAATAGTAAATTAACCAAAAGAAAACAATTTATTGTTTAATAACTAAAAAATTTTTTTTTTTAATTCTCCATAAAATCTTTAGGATTTCCAAGCCAATGCCTGTGAGAAACACCCTCACTTAATAATAGAAGGAAAAATTTAACTTAAGGAACAAATAATATATATATATTATAACATTCGAAATTTGTTATATATTTTATTTAATTTACCAATTTATTTTAAACAAATGCCACACGTTGTGCGACCAAATATAACATTCAAGCTGTTATATAATTTATATTTTTGATTAATCTAATTTTAATTTAATTTATTTTAATTCTCTTGAAAAACTTTTGAAAAACTATTATGATGGTTTAAGTAAATTAATTCAGCAAAACAAGTTTTTATCCTTTAACTAACTTTAGGATTTATTTGCAAAAACAATTATTTATAACCACAGTATCAATTCAATTTATCTATTCATTGAAATATCTTAAGGCTACTTCATTCTCTCACACTTGCATTCTTTAAAACTAATTTACTCTAATACACAATATTATTGATTACAAATTTAAATCTACAATTGATTATTCAATTTACATAAATCAAAACTCTACAAAATGTTCAACAAATCTTGTCCAAATTGTTCTCATTAACTTTATCAATTTTTATAACAAAAAACAAGACAACTTTCTTTAATTAACTGATATTTCCAAATTTACTTTATCTTGCCGGCTAGCTCAATTACTTTACTTTTAAATTAATTATACAAAAAAAACTTGACTCTTATCTCGGGCATGGGAACTTTTAATGACTCAATTAAAGTGAAATACTAACTCTAATGATTATTTATTATGAAATTTTGTACTTATCAACAATTCTCCTCGTCCGCTATAATTTTGGCACTTTTACACAACACAAAACACTAACTATGCACATCAACACAACGGATCCTTAGCCTGTGAAGTCGGATGCTGCTAACACTGGTTCCTTGACTGGTGGTGAATCTCTGGTGATACTCCGCTAACTCTATTTAGTCTCCTTATTCGTTCTCGATTACTATGGACTCCGACGCGATGATCTCTCCTCTTCTTTTATGAAATTTAAACTCTTTGACACTATTTAATTTATGTATCTAACAAACTTCAAGATAATTTACTAAATTTTGTTGCGGCTCTGCCTTTAAACTAATCAATGACTTAGAATTAAACCCTCAGGTTAATTCTTAACACTTAACACCTCCTACTCTGATTCCTAGCTGTAAGTCAAGACTTACACGCTCTTAACCCCAGTTCTAGACTGACTCTGATTCCTAACTGTAAGTTAAGACCTACACGCTCTTAACCCCAGTTCTAGACTCAACTCTCCTTACTCTGGATTTCACCTCTCCCGAAATTCAAGTGTAGCGTCCTCTTCGCTTATTGGTTAAATCTCATTTTTTTTAAAACTCAGGCCTCTCCGGATTGGACCTCTAACTTTCCAAAATCGTTGGTTTTTTATTACACGCGCTGGCTTCACCCTCGGAGATACCGTTAGGAATTCGCTTTCTCATTTTTTACAACACGCAGCTGCGTTGAATAGCAAAACTCCGTTATGTTTTCTACTAAAGTTTTATTTGTCGGCAAACTTTCTTCTCTTAAGTAAAACAGAATGTCTTCTTTCCCTTGTCCTTGTCACGTTTGTCAATTTGTACAGTTATTTTCGAAACTTAACCTTGCAGCTGCTCTTTCGGTAAGATTTGCTTGTCCACATGTGTTTTGTTTCAATTTACACATTTACACAATTATTTATCAATGTTAACTTTTGGTTGATTATTATTATTTTAATATTTGATATTAGGCCTAATTAATTGTTTATCCATTGTGATCGTTTGAGATCGTTATACTGTCCCCAGATAAAATTTGTCTTTGAAATGCCTCAAGATAAATTTTTTCTTACGCCCGTTTCTTTAACAATAGGTTGTAAAGAACCTTTTTCTTACAATGCCCTTTATGTTGCGGTTACCCACTGTCTTACAATAGACCTTTCTTCTATTGTTCCTCTTGTGGTCAACCCTAGTCCCTTTCATGGTTTTCCCTTTCACTCTTGCTCCTTTATTGCCTATATTTTGTTTACTGCCTAAGTTTATCCTAATGTCCTTAATTATAATATTTCTTTAATAATCTACAATTAAATATTCCCCTAATTTTATTTTTATTAATGTGTCCTAACCTATATGTCGTATTTCCTAATTTATTTATTATTTTATAAGGTCCTTCATACAGCTCGCAAAACTTGTGATATCTTTTTATTATTAGTTTTGAAGGTATGCATGCTCTGACCAATACTTGCTCGCCTATTTTGTACTCGGTGGGTGGGTGCTGTTCATTAAATTTTCTTGCATAATTTTCTCTTTTGCTCTTTATACGTAAGTAAATTTCCGCGTCGCTGATGATTGGCTCTTTTTGGTCATCTGGTTTGATGAGATATCTGGCCCAACTACGTGTCGGTTTCCTTTTAAACTGCGCCTCTACGGGTGTGGTTTCAATGGTGTCATGATACGATTCATTGATGCATGATTCTATAACTTCTACTATCTTTCCCCAATCTTGATGCCTGTCCTTTAATAATATCCTGCAAAATTGTCCAATTTGTCTCATAATCCGCTCGGCCATGTTCCCTTGTGGATTCCTGATCGCTACTGTTCTTTTCTGTATCCCTAATTTTGTTAATCCTGTTTCCCATTTTGGTGAAGTAAACTGTGTTCCGTTATCTGATAATATGTATTGAGGTACTTGTATTTCCTGTATATATTTTTCTATTTGTTTAAGTGTGGTGTTTGTAGTAGTGTTCCTGACTTTATACAATTTCGTATATTTTGTAAATGCGTCGATCATTACAAAGATGTATTTGCACCCTCCTGTTGACTTTGGTAACGGTCCGTAATAATCCACACAGATTAACTTTCCCACTCCTTTTGGTATGATCGGTATTAGCTCCCCATTTCGATGTTTCAGATCAAATTTACATTTCTGGCATTTTTGACATTTTATTAATTCTTCCCTTATATACCTAGCAATTTTGTTTCCCGTAAAATCTTCTTTAAATATCTTATAACATTTATTTATACCAATGTGTCCATACATTACGTGTATTTCATTTGCTAATATTTTGACATAATCCGGTGGTATCATTAATTTCCATATTTCTTTTTCTTTCCTAAATAACTTATTTTTACAGACCTGGTAATGTTCCTTAATTTTTTGATTATTATTATTTAAATTCTCAATTATATTTTTACAATTTTGATCTCTTCCTTGTATTACTTCAAAATTTGTTAATATTTTACCTATTTCTACACTAAACCCTTTTGCTAATAATAATATTTCGACCAGTCTTTCGTCACTTGTTTCTTTGACTTCGGCGTTATCCTCAGGATATCGACTCAAGGTGTCTGCTACTACGTTCTCCTTTCCTTTACAATGTTGAATTTGGATGTTGTACTCCTGTATTAATAAAATCCACCTGATCATGCGTGCATTCAGTAGTCTACAATTATTCATAAAAGTAATGGCTTTGTTGTCGGTTATTACTGTTAACTTTTTCCCTAAAACATAATTTCTAAATTTCCTTAAACATATTACGACGCTATATAACTCTTTTTCTGCTGTACTGTAGAATTTCTCGGCTCCTTTAAATGTACGACTGGTGTACCCTATTACACCGATCTCCTGGTTATCCCCAATTTGGTACAATTGTCCACCAGCTGCGATTTCCGAAGCATCTGTTTGCAAATAAAACATTTTATCCTTATCTGGGTGCCGTAATGTGACAACTTCTACAAATTCCCTTTTAACCCTATTGAAACTTTCTTCAACCTCTGTGGTCCATTTAAATTTTACCCCCTTTTTTAGTAGTTCTTGTAACGGTGCAGTAACTAAAGCGTAATTCTTCGAAAACTTATGATAAAAATTGGTAAGACCCAAAAATCCCTTCAGTTGCCTTGCTGTTTTTGGTCTTGGAAAATTCCTAATTGCAGCCATTTTGTTTTCTTGTGGTTTGATCCCCTCTGTCGTTAATAAAAAACCCAAGTATTCTATTTGTTGTCTGCAGAAGTTTGATTTATTAAGGTTAACGGTTAAATTTGCATTTTTAAATAATTCTAAAATTTGTTCTATTTGTATTAAATGTTCCTTCCAGCTCCCTGCTAAGCATAAACAATCATCGACGTATAATGTTAAAAATTTCTTCACCTGTTCATTTAATATGGAATTTAATCCCCTTGTGAGACTGGCTAAACTGGTGCTTAATCCAAAAGGTACTGTTTTGTATCGATAACAAAGGCCTTTATGTAGAAACGCGGTGTAGTCTCTGCTTTCTACATGAAGTGGTATCTGCCAAAAACTACTTGTTAAGTCAAAGCTACTCATCCAATTAATCTTTTGTTCTATTGTTAATAACTCTTGAATCGGTTGCGACCCCTCATAATCTGGAACTGTTCGCGCATTTATTATTCTAGCGTCCAGGCATATTCTGACACTTCCATCTTTTTTACACACTGGAACGATAGGATTAATATATGGGCTGTTGCATCTTTCAATAATTCCGTAATCTAGCATCTTTTTGATTTCCAGATCCACGCTTTCCCTATACTTCATCGCAATCGGCCAACTTCTCTGACAGTATGGACTTTTATCCGTTATTTTCAATTTATGCTGGTATGTACTAATTAACCCTGGCTTTTTACTAAATACCCCTTTATATTTTATTAAAATTTCACTTAATTGTTCTTTCTGAATTTCCGAAATGTGTCCTAATTCATTTATTTTTTGCATAATTTCTTTCTGATCAGTTTCGTAACTTTCTATTTCCATATGTTGTATTAATTTATGTTTATAATGTTCTTCCGGGTCCTCAAACATGATCTCCTTCCTTATTTCACAATTTTCTTCATTATTTATACCTAATTCTAATTTATTGCTGATAAAATCTACGACAGCCTTATTTTTAACCAAAAAATCTAACCCTAAAATGCAGTTTCTTATTAAGTCCGGTACAATGATAAAATGAATATTCATTACCATATCTCCCACATTTGCTCCAATTATTATTTGTTTTTTAATATTCTTCGAGCGTAAGCCGGTTGCTCCAATTACCTTAACTCCTGCTACTGGTAATTCTTCGTATGGTCCCATTATTTCCTTATTCTCTAAATAAAACCGTTCCGACAAGGAATTGAATTCACACCCTGTATCCACTAAAGCCTGTACATTTATTCTATTAAAACCTATTGTTATTTCTGGACATTTTGTTAAATTTTTACATATTAAATCTGAGTTATCCTGTGCTTCTAAATAATCTTTTAAATCAGTAAATAAGGTGTTCATAACGCTATTGTTTTGTATTGCCCCTTGTCGGTTGCTTACGCCCTCGGCTAACCTTCACTTTTCCTTTCTATTAGGGGTTGGTTCTCTAACAAACCGCCTGTCCGGAACTCTCGGGTCATTGCTCGTTCCTTCATTGTTTCCCTGTCTTCTCCACTCAACTGGTTTATGACCTTGTTCTCGCCATGGAGTCATATGGTCACTCGGTCGTCTACCCCAATTATTCGGTTTGTTGTTATTTACTTGTTCCCTAAAATTTCCTCTATTGTTGTTTACCCTTTCCCTTTCATTGACTTCCTCTATCCTAGCATGTTCAAATTCCATGAGCAATTTTATAAATTCTGTTTTCTTTTTAATCCCCCTTGTAATAATTGCAATCAAGATATTTGGATGGAAATGTTTTCCCGCCTTATAAACTAATTGTTCCTCTGCTAACGGCGGACTTAACTCGGAACATTGTAGCATCAACATTTCTACATATGCAATTGCCTCGTCATTCATTCTGCCTCTAAATTTCCCAAACTCTAAATGGTCCCTAATTTTCGCCTGTATTATTTCATTGAAATACTTCTCCCTAAACAATTCCTCAAATTCCTTAAAATTTTTAACACTTCTCCTATGTAACTGCCACCATATATAAGCCTCGTCTTTTAAATATCGGTCAATCCAATGCATGCCGTTTCCAATTATCTGCTCGCTTATATCTTCCATTACATTTAGAAATTGTATGGGAAACCTCTCTTTTCCCGAGAAACTAATATTTCTTACTTCTGGCTCGTGACAATATCCTTCGCCTGAATTTCTGACCGTTTTTAATCTCCTATCTAATTCGATTAATTTTTTAGCGACCTCTTCCGTCTTCTTCGCATTCTCCTCAATTTTCGCGATGTTGGTTTCATTATTTTTCGTGCATATTTCCCCGATTTCTTCGTCTTTCGCCGCGAGTTCTTCCAACCGATTGTTGACGACTACGCCACGGTTTTCGAGTTCTTGCACGCGACCCTCCGTTTCCGCGCGATATCCCTTGATTCGATCGCCGAATTCTTCTTCCGTCTTCTTCAACCTCTCTTCGACGCTCGTACGAATTTCCGCGACTTGTGTTTCGACCATCTCTACTCGACTGTTGACTTCGTCAAAACGCTCGTTTATCTTCCTGTTAAATCTTTCTTCTAATGCGGTTAGACTACCCTTAACTTCCCCAAATTTCTCTTCCATGTATTTTTTCGCGTTTTTCTCGGCTTTTTCCGCGATTCTCCGGTTCTCTTCTGTCGCTTTTTCCGCGTTTCTCCGGTTTTCTTCCGCTGTTTTCTCCGCTATTCTCCGGTTTTCGTCTGCCATCTGCTTTAACATTTCCTGTATCATTGCCATACTCGCGTTTCCTGACTGTACTGCCGCCGATGTTGTTGGATTGTCTACTTCTGTCCCCGCCCGTGAATTTACGTTACTCTCTATCTCTGATTCCCCATTTTGACTAATTGACTCTAATTGTTCCCCTTCTTGACTAAAATTTAAACTCCCACTATTTAATCCCAATTGATTATATATTTCACTTTCATTTGCCATTTTAAGTTCTAATTCCCTCTTTTTACCTCTGGTTAACATAAACAATACTATTCTAACCTATTATCTACCACACAATATTTCCTGTAACAATGTTAATATTCTTATCCTCTAACAATTCTATAACTAGCAATTTAAATTTCACTTTAATGAGCCACGCGGTGGAGCGCCAAATATAACATAACAGAACGTTTGTTATATAATATTTTATTTTTAATCTAATTTTAATTGATATTAAATATTATCTTGAAACTATGATGAAACTTTTATGATGGTTTAAGTAAATTAATTCAGCAAAACAAGTTTTTATCCTTTAACTAACTTTAGGATTTATTTGCAAAAACAATTATTTATAACCACAGTATCAATTCAATTTATCTATTCATTGAAATATCTTAAGGCTACTTCATTCTCTCACACTTGCATTCTTTAAAACTAATTTACTCTAATACACAATATTATTGATTACAAATTTAAATCTACAATTGATTATTCAATTTACATAAATCAAAACTCTACAAAATGTTCAACAAATCTTGTCCAAATTGTTCTCATTAACTTTATCAATTTTTATAACAAAAAACAAGACAACTTTCTTTAATTAACTGATATTTCCAAATTTACTTTATCTTGCCGGCTAGCTCAATTACTTTACTTTTAAATTAATTATACAAAAAAAACTTGACTCTTATCTCGGGCATGGGAACTTTTAATGACTCAATTAAAGTGAAATACTAACTCTAATGATTATTTATTATGAAATTTTGTACTTATCAACAATTCTCCTCGTCCGCTATAATTTTGGCACTTTTACACAACACAAAACACTAACTATGCACATCAACACAACGGATCCTTAGCCTGTGAAGTCGGATGCTGCTAACACTGGTTCCTTGACTGGTGGTGAATCTCTGGTGATACTCCGCTAACTCTATTTAGTCTCCTTATTCGTTCTCGATTACTATGGACTCCGACGCGATGATCTCTCCTCTTCTTTTATGAAATTTAAACTCTTTGACACTATTTAATTTATGTATCTAACAAACTTCAAGATAATTTACTAAATTTTGTTGCGGCTCTGCCTTTAAACTAATCAATGACTTAGAATTAAACCCTCAGGTTAATTCTTAACACTTAACACCTCCTACTCTGATTCCTAGCTGTAAGTCAAGACTTACACGCTCTTAACCCCAGTTCTAGACTGACTCTGATTCCTAACTGTAAGTTAAGACCTACACGCTCTTAACCCCAGTTCTAGACTCAACTCTCCTTACTCTGGATTTCACCTCTCCCGAAATTCAAGTGTAGCGTCCTCTTCGCTTATTGGTTAAATCTCATTTTTTTTAAAACTCAGGCCTCTCCGGATTGGACCTCTAACTTTCCAAAATCGTTGGTTTTTTATTACACGCGCTGGCTTCACCCTCGGAGATACCGTTAGGAATTCGCTTTCTCATTTTTTACAACACGCAGCTGCGTTGAATAGCAAAACTCCGTTATGTTTTCTACTAAAGTTTTATTTGTCGGCAAACTTTCTTCTCTTAAGTAAAACAGAATGTCTTCTTTCCCTTGTCCTTGTCACGTTTGTCAATTTGTACAGTTATTTTCGAAACTTAACCTTGCAGCTGCTCTTTCGGTAAGATTTGCTTGTCCACATGTGTTTTGTTTCAATTTACACATTTACACAATTATTTATCAATGTTAACTTTTGGTTGATTATTATTATTTTAATATTTGATATTAGGCCTAATTAATTGTTTATCCATTGTGATCGTTTGAGATCGTTATAATATACAATAAGCCATATGTGAATAAAATATTTAAAACACTGAAAATTATACTAAAATAACACTTTGGTATCAAATTATATATTTTTAGAACTAAATTCGGAAAACTAAATAGAATAAACACTTCTAACACATACGCACACACGCACACATACGCACATACACAAAACCGACTAACATTTTCCTTGTACACTTAACTTGCGTGTATCGACTTATTTGTATACATAGTGGAACAATTAGTGGAGAAGCCAAATTACAGTCGAGACTAGACACACTTGACCGTTCTTCCCCCTCCCGCTGTTAGGGGATCAATTAACATGTATGGGAACATAAGGGAGATGTTTGCAGCCTGGGTAAATAAGCAATTGTGTGAGAAGACGGCTGGAATAACATCTCACTACTCGTGTACACACACAGATCCACGTCCGCATTCATCTACCAAAATTTGCCACCCAAATAATAAATACAATAATATTATTAAATCTAATAATTCCAAAGATCCAAGCAATCAGATTTATACAATTGATGTTGTTGGAAGTGTACCTGAGGAAAAAAGTGAATACAATATTGATCTTCAATAAACAGAGCCGTAATAGAAATGGGACAAATTTTTTTTACTCGTCCATATGTTGTGAAACACACTAACAATAATATTTTAGGATCTTCGATTCTTCTAAGAACTGACCTCTAATTCGTTCTTACATCTCCCATACTCTACGATGTCGGCTTCTCGGCTCGTTCATATTTAAGTTGAAAACCGTCTGGCTATCGCATTCTTTAAAAAAAATTCCCTCTTCGCTCGTGTCACATACTCGTCCTACGTAGAGTAGTCTTAGTGACTGAAATAATGGTGGTTAAGATTTAGTTTTAGTTTTGTAAATTACTGTAGAACTATACAATCGTTCACTCTTGATACAGTAGTATATTTTCTTCACTTAAAAAAAAAATTTCTAGCTGATTTCGGAATCTTCTGTAAATAGGTTTTGGTGACACTATTTCATTTTTCGGAACTGAACCTTCGTAATTTTGGAGCAATATTTAAGACAATTTAATTGAGTTCTTCATTGGGAATTTGTAAGAACAAGAATAGTCGATAGTTGATTAGTTAGGCTTCACTGTACTTCGATTTATTTAGAAACTGAATTATACTGCTAACACAATTGTTACTGAAATTATAATAAGAAAATTAATAATAATAAATACGGAAAGTTCTACCATCTATTCTAGCAAAAAGAAGAATTTTGGACTTTCTTCTAGAGCTTTGTATGTAGAAGCGGAATACTAGTTTCAAACGCAATCTTTGTTAAGAAATAGTGATTTTGAATGGTTCAATTTTTATCACAATAACAATTTTAAAAATAATTAACAATTAAAAATATATTTAATTTTGTGGTATTCAAAATGTATGATTTTTTTTTTAATAACATCTGTTTAAAATACAAAGAATATAAATGAAAAGTTTGAAATACATAGGATTTATAGTTTAGTCTTTGTAAACTGGTTCCGACTTACAGATGGACATTCAGACCGACATGTGAGTGAAATTATATAGGTCCTTGGTTTTACCTAATAATTGGCTTTATCTAATAAAGAGAAATCGATAAAAATCAAACCCATCTTAAAATGGCTATTAAATTGTTTGTCTTACATCTCAAAAAACTTGCTTTTAAAACTTATATACGCAATTTTAATTAATATTTTATTTATTTTAATTATGCTGTTAAATTCAGTTATGATTTCGCACTGAAATTTAATGGGGGGGGTACATGATATCTGACACTTTAAATAATTTACCCTAGCTCCGATATATTATTTTTGCCTCAAATAAACATACATATTGGTACACAGAATAACTTCTTGCTTTATTTGTAAAGATACACATAATATTAACATTTTTTAACTCGATAGTTTTTGCCCCCAATACCCTAGGGTCATTTTTTTTTGTTCCCTCCTAATTTTTCTTATATGTGGGGATAATAAAAAGAATATATATGAAAAGTTTGAAATATATAGAACTCTTCGTCTTGTCTGTGTAGATTTACAGATAGACGGACAATCACGCATGTGAAATTATAAGGGTCCTTGATTTTAACCAAAGATCTTAAAAATAATACGAGGCTTAAATCAAAGTAATTGCGTAATTCCTGTAATGGAGACTATAAGTTATTTGATATTAGATAATTTACTCTAAACTTTCAGGAATGTAAACTTATAAGACGTAGGCGAAAATGGATATTTTGAACGGCAAATTGGTTAAATTAACATCTCCCCCACCCTTTGTGTAGGTTTGATGTAAGGAGAGAGTGGGCTGTAAAGACAGACAGAGATCGATAACATGAAGCAGAGCTTGCAGGTTGGATAAATAGATACGTAACAAATCATTCCGTTTTTAAAGTTATTTGATAATGATGAATTGTTTATATTATCAGTATAATTTTATCTGACATCGGCTAAACTTGGTGTTGCACAGACTTAACCTTGGTGTAAGTCAGTTGGTATCATTCTTGACTTGTAGCACAGACAAGAGTAGTAAACCAAGACGGTCAACTGACTAACGAATAATAAAGTGATACTTTTTCTTTATGGTGAAAGCTAAGAGTACTTTGCAACGCAGGGTTCTAGTACAAACTTGTCCATAGGAGTGAGGAATAGACTGAATGCGTTAACCTTGATTGGTAGAGCACAAGGAAGTCTCACTGCAGTTATATATTTAATTGTGATATTACTAACAGTACCAAAAATTTTCACATTTGTTCACGTTTTCAGGTTTCCTTTAAATTGTAAATTAAAAATAATTAGTTTCTATAATTCTTCAGATTAGTTAGCCCGTTCAATTTAATGTTACAAACAAAAATTTAATGTTTAAATAATTCGAGTATTTTTTTATTCAATAGAAATAAACTGTGGAATAATATTGCACTGACTTTCTCGGACGCTCATAAATAAATACTAACGATAACAAAAATCATTGCTGTCTAGTACTACAAATTACTTATGTTACGAAACAAAGAGTCCTTCCTGGACACCATAATTCTCAGCGATGAGTGAAAATTTGAATTCAATGGCAACGTGAATTTCACAACTGCAGAAGGTGGAATATCGAAAATACATTGGCATCTTTAGAGCATATGGGGGTAGTATAAAAGTGAATGTTTTTTGTGTCATCAGCAAATTTAAATGTGTGGCGCATTTAATATAATGGAGAAAACCAAAAATGTTATCATATATGTAGATATATTTTAAATTTTCTCATTCCACGGTTAAATAAAGATGATCAAGATGGACTCCTTCACTATCAGCAAAACGTGATTCCACCTTACTTTCTCAAAGAAGTCTGGTAATCGTAAGGAGTTACTCCTATCTAATTTTGATTTATCAAGATTTTTCTTCTGCAGTTTCATTATAGATTAGGCATTTACTTGCCGATCTCTCTGAGAATGCGGATTTACGCCTAACGTACGCCTGGTGTATACTAAGTCGAGTTTGACAAGAAATTGACGCCATATCACATTTAAGTCACATTGTACCAAATTGACTGTTTAAAGAGAAACTTGAAGTGTTTTGCATGAATATGACGCCCAACCGATTATTTAAGTTACTTGAATAAATTTCTAGATGCTTTTTGAAGTAACCTGTATAATGCAACAAAACGATGATTTTGACATTATCATAATTTAATAATAATAGACCCTGAAAACCGGGAGATAAATGAAACACATATTAGTGTTCCTCTTCTTCCAGATGCGAACGTTCCCATTCATCCAAACAATGATTTCTTCCCCTTATCCTCCAAGAAGAATTGACAGCTCCCTTTTGTTATTATAATTATAACGCATAAATCCTTGATGAACAAAATAGAAGCTCTTAAGACTCCACACTTTCATCGGTTAAAGAAATTGCAATTTCACGGTTCGAAAGGCTCCAACAAATTATCCTCAACTGCCTCAATTCAGCCGCTGTTTTATCATCGGTGCACTTGAATAATGAACTCTAATTTGTATTATCAAATTTATTTTAAATTGAAATTTGGATTTGATTATAAATTCTATAAATTATATAAACGTCTTGATTAGTTTTGAAATAGTAACAGCAAAGAACAAAAATTGAGATACAAATATTGGTTAAATGGAACTAACGTTTTGTATACAACCTAATTTTCCCACCAAAATATATGCTCCTAAGGTCAGACAAGAGTTTTAAATGTAAAAATAGATATTCTTGTAAATTCTAGAATGCCATCGTTTCCATGAGTGATTTAACAACGAAATAGAGGGCTCCCAAAAGGTCAGTGCTCGGTAGGCCATACATTGTGAAGAGTTGAAAGGGTTGACAGATAGAAAAAATTATTCTAAAGTCAGTCAGTGACCCCAAGGTGTCAAATAAAGCATTCAAAAGTTCAATGTCTTCAACCGAAATTATTTGAAAAGGACCAATGAAAGGAATTGCATCATTTCTAAAGTAACGTAAAAGATTTAAAATAAGCCAATGAAGGCAGAGGATCGGAATAAAGCAGTTTGAAAATAAAAATTATAAATAAGGGTAGAAGAGAAGCGCAAGGGGTCTTTTTGGTGCCGAACTTATTGAAGAAGGTTGTTCCGGAGAAATTGTTTCTCTTAGTAGCAAAAAGAAAAATGTTGTGAAAGATTTAGTAGAAATCAACCGTCGAAATTACATAGTAACTGCGTCGTTTTGTGCAAGTGTTTAATAATAATCTTCGAAGTATAGTTAAAAGATAATCGTCGTTTATAAGTTAAAAAGAGTCGTCGTCACAAAAGTGTGTGAAAATAAGATTGTATGAAGAAAAGAAAATTCGTCAAAAAGATTAAGGCAAATCAATCCATCAGGCAAATAAGGCAGTCTATGCGGGAACCACGTTCAAGGAACCGGGAACATTGGAACTGTAATAGAACTTCAGAGTCGATAAGTACAAATTAACGGATAATTTCAATTAAACAAACTACCACCAAATTTTATTTATACTAAGTAAATTATAGTCACCAAAGAACCTAACGAACCCGTAAAGAGAAAGTAAATTAAATTAATAAATAATAATAAATTTCAGTTAGCCGGAGCATTTTATCAAAATAATTAAAAGTAAAAATTAAAAATAAAAATTCTGATGCACTCTTATTTCTTTAATTTAGATTAAGACATTGTTGAATAAGTAACTTGTATTTATCTATGTACTTAGAATAAGTAGTAGATTAAGATGTTAATTGTATAATTATTAAGTGCATCAAGTTTGATAGATAATTTTTTTTTATTGTAAATAATTTTTTTAATTTAATTTGCAATTAAAGAAAGAGTTAAAATCTACATGTTTTAAAGTTATTTATTTTGTTAACATTGGCACGAATAACGTGCGTATAAAAAGTCTTATTAAGATTTGTTATAATATATTTGTAGTTAAAAATTCTCGATAATCATCGCCTTTAAAAAACTAGATAGAGACATCTAGCCCTCGAATATTTCAATAGCTTCGGAGCCGTAAGAGAACAAGATTTGGTCAATATTGGAAAGAGAAAAAAAGAGGGACAGTTAACCCAAGACTACATGAAAAAAGGTTTAGATCCAGTTAAGGACCCTTGGGATTGTCAAGCCCATATCCGTAGTGAGTTCCTGAGGGCTGTAATAGTAACCTGACAATGATCATCTCTTAACCTGACATGAAAACGTTTTATATTACAAGCTATACAATATATTTATATATTATTACACAAAATATAATCTTACAAAATGAATAAGTAAATTATTTATCAGTATAAAAATTTTATAAAAATATAATTTTAGTTTTTTCCGATGTAAATAAGTGAACATCGGAAGTTAGCTTATTACGCGATTTTGATTTATTTTCACTTGAGTCGCACATTATATTGATATTTAATACATATTTAAGTTCAAACATTCATATTTATATCTCTCTCTTAGCCAAAAATACAGAAGCTGTATTTATTACGACTCATTTAATGACAGCATATACTCATAAGCTGTTAGTTTCGAATTATTTTGGTTGAAGTTGTATGAACCACTTCATAAAGAGATATTTCACACGAAAACGCTACTTTCTCCTATTGCTTATAAAATCTAATAAAATAAAAATTGCAAGTATCTGAAGAGAAGCATTTAAAATAGTTTTTTTTGTATTGAAATAAATCTTACAAAATAAATATTGTTATATATTTTTATAATATTGTGTTCAACAGTACTTCTTTAGGAATTTGTAAAGGCGCCACAATGTGGGAAACAGGTGGCTCGTATTGAACCCATTAGGGAGAGTCAGATGGAAATAATTTGTTTAGGACCACTTTTGTAAATGGAAACATGATTCTAAAGTAAACTATCCCGATTCTTTGTTAACAACATTACTTCATTAAATCACCAAACGATCCATCGGTTTCATGTACTGGTAATCGTGAATTATGTCCATTTTGTCTTTTTAAAAGGATCAAACAAGTATAAAGGAATAAAGATTTGGATGCAATTTATTTCAAACAAGCCATAAAATCAGTCTTGCATACAACCTCCTTGAATATAAAATAAATTCTACTGGTTAGTCTTAAATTAGAGACGAAAGGATCAAAGTGATTGTGTTGTTTATAACCCTTATAAATTATTGCTGTTTTTCTATAAAAAGAAGGTACAGGAATATAACTCTATAAAATATAGTGCTTCCTCTTGAAAACCTAATATCGCTTATTCTGAAATGTCCACAGATTTTTACCCATAGGAATAATTTTGTGCTCTTTTTGGTTAATTCTATATACAGTATTCCCTGAGAGGACAGTGTGATTCCGAGACCTCAAAACAAGTAGACTTGGTTCAATTTATCTTAGAACCAAAAGGTTTTCATGATAAGTACCCCCGAAATTTATAATAAAATAAAAAATTTGAAATAGATCAAGTTATAATATTCACATTTTTTACACTGATTATTAGTATCGTAAATTTGGTATACTTTTAAGTTGTATTAACTTTTATTTAGGTTTATTAGAAGGGGGTATAATTTTTTATGTATAGGACATAATCTGATTTTTGTATTTCTCTTTTACAAATAAATTATATCTTGTAGACTACAAATTGTTGAAATCACAGTTAAATACATTATCTCTCTATTGGCTTTCTCCACAAACAAGCTAAACCGCTCTCCGTATAAAAACATACACATGAACAAATGCATTATCTATTATTTTCGTAATAAAAATTCATTCAACCCATTATATTATTGTAAGACACAAAATCTACCTTTATCATTTATTATGATTAACTATCCTTTTATACTTGAAAATACAATATTTATAACTAAAAACAGTAGAGTAACTCTTTAGTTTAAAACCATCATGGCAATACTTTTGAGGAAGATTCAGGTATAGGCTATACATTTTTTAAGTTGAGATCTAGGAGCAATAATGTGATAGTATTAAACAAAAAACTTTCTATTACTAATAAAAAGTGTTTAGAAAGTATTTTTATTCCAGTTTTTATCTAGTTTAATTTTTTTTTTTTTAATCATGGAAAAAATATAATCACTATTTTGTTTTAATAGGTATTAAACAAATTTTAAAAATCAACATTGCTTATGGAATTCCCTACTTAGGGTATAAGAATATTGTTATTCCAATTTATACATTTTATAAAATGATGAAAATCAGCTTTTAAAATAATAAGGTTTTTATTAATTGTAAATTAGTTTCATTAATTTTTGTTCATGGGTAAAAAAGTTGTGCCCCAAAATTACAACTCTTAGATGAAGAATGGAAAATAGAAGAAAATGGAAGAATAGAAAATTACTTACAAGAAAAATGGGAGCAAAATTGAATTATTTAGATGATTTGCTTATAATTATCAAAAGTTAAAAAATATTTACTTTTATTCTTTAACATAAAACAAAATATAAATTGATTTGAATTCCAATTTGAAGGAATGAAGCTCTCATTAGTGCAATTCGGTGCCTTATTGTGTTTTGGAAAATTGAGATAAATCGACTTATTCCAGACGAAGATTCACCAGTTATTTTTGTTTAAATCAGTCGCGATCTCAGCTGGAAGTTTGGTTGAATTTCATTCAAATTTGGCCAGTAGGCTTTACAGTTTTTTACTCTTAAATAAAGGTAGGTCGGTTTTTAAATTCCTTTTGTTCAAACTGTGTTTCAATTACTACTTACTTCCAATTTTATAGCTCCTATGTCAAATAGTATTTAATTCTGTGAAACTTGACAACCTGCTTCCATTTAAAACCCTTATACTTGCAAAGTAATACAAGTGCATCTTCTCCTTTTTTAAAAAAATCAAAAGACTGTTGGGTGAAATTAAAAAATATAACAGAAGAGAGAAGCCGAATTAACGAACGTACGAAGTATGTCCTTTAACATAAGTTGTAAGGAAGGAATTTTTGTCCGCACAGTTGTTTATCCTTTGCTTAAGGACCATTTAGGTTTATTGAATGTAAAAAAGAAATCCTATTTGTTTTAATAAAATTAAACCTTTCTTTTGTTACGCTGAAGAAATTTATGTTTTTAACACACAAAATGAATTTCCTTTATATAGAGTGTTTCCTTTTTGTGTGTAGATAGAATAAAATCTTTGTCAAGACCAAGTTTACACTGTAACGATATAATGTTTTGAATACAATACATGCAAAGGTAACTAAATTTAATAACTTAATATCCCCAGGTTTTTACTGATCTTCCGAAAAATTTACAAATCTCACATGTATGGCTCACGTCATCACATGTTCTGTAGGATATAATTTTTAATTAATAATTTAAAATTGTTTTTACATTTAAAAGGATTTGTGTTTAAAATGTAGAAGTAAGAGTTAAGAAACTTCTAGGTAAACTTGAAAAATAGCGCAGATATTTGATTATAAACTAAAACTAGAGAATAGTGTTTAAATTATTGTTATGTATAGGTCATTATTATAAATTTCTTCCGTATGTATAAACATTTTAATTTAAGTATTTGATATGTGATTTAATAAACACACAAACGGAACACATTTTGGCACCTTACAAGTTACTACAAAGATCATATTATTTTGCTACGAGAAGAAACTAAGTTTCTATTATCTACATGCTACGGTTTTAGATTTTAGATCAGATCCTTGCTAAAACTTTTAAGTGAGTTAATTAAAACTTTCTTAATATGTTATTAAATATGAAGTATTAATCGGATTGTATAAAGTAAGAGAAATTATTTTGTAATTGTATTTGGAAAATTGGTTTTGAACAATAGAGGAAGACTTGCATTCTGTGTTTGACCCTAACCAATTAGGAAGAGTAATGGCAGAACGGAAGGAAAATAAAGAGAAGAAGGAAATAATCGAGTTGATGTTTCTTTGTTCCCAATAGTGCAATAGGTAAACTTTAGTCTTCAGCTCAGCAAACTTTTGTCATTTCCTTTTTTTTTCGTTTTAAAGTAATTCGATTTCAGTCATGCAAAATTTGTCATTTCATTAAAATTAAGATTCCACCATCTCAATATTTTATACTTTATTCAACCGTTACAAGTCTTGAATCAATTGAATCAAGATAAAATCATTATTACGGAAAATGTACTACATTTATTACATTTTTTTATGTAATAGTAGTAAGTATTTTGGTGAAATATTTTTTACGTTTATATATACTTTTTTTATCAGACCTCTTTATTATTTCATCAATTCACTTCTTCGGACACGTCCACTATTTCTCATATTACAGAATTTCTAGATATTGAGATAACCCTTATAGAAACCCAGACTATGAAATGTACCAGACCCTATATTGAGGGGAAATGTATAACTAGTTTTGCCACAAAATACATACATAAAAGCACGCTTAATAAACAGTCTAGAGGCCACAGTAGATTGATTTTATAGAAAATTGATGTTTGGTTTAGTTTTATTAATTATTAGATAATCCTTTGTCTAGAAAAATATGTCTCTAAATTTTAAAATGACAAAATTTTAAATAATTTCCCGTATTGATTAATGCCCTGCAGCTTACAGCAGCTGATTTATGCTGAACATTAATTCAATGATATACAGATTTGTTTTATGAGTTAAAATAATAGATTTATCTCTAAAAAGTTATTGAATTCGTTATAATAATTCTGCGTTGTTCAATCCCCTATTTCTTGTTAGATTATTTCTAATATAAAAGTACCGCAGTTACGATATCCTTCATGGAAACTCAACACCTAAGGTTTTATACAAATTATTGAGTACAAATTATTGGGAAGGAAATGTAGTACTATTTATTACCTAGTGAGTTCAAAAATTCCCTTCTCAGTAATGGAATTTATCCCTCTTCTGAAATAATGTAATAATATGTTGTGTGAAGGTCTTTGTAGGTCCTCTCTGCTGTTTCAGTCAGTTTATTGCGTTGCAGTGTTTATATTCAATTAATGCGTCAGTTATGGTTAACCATCAAAAATGTAAATTTCTAGTTAAGAACTTATTGATAAATATACAGATATTGTGAAGCAAAGGTTTAATTCAATGTTTTCAAATACTATAGTTATGTATTGTAACTCTGTACGAGATTTGTAAATACATTTAGAAACATTGAATCGAGAGCAAATGGACCAAGACTTGTTCTGTTAGAACATTTCTGTCCATATTTGAGATACATTGTTCAAAGAATATATGACAATTAGCACATGAAAAGTCAGCCAAGAAATTAATTTCATTTCCGTACGAATTACAGGCATCTAAGAATTGAAACTTTCCGATATCGGAAAAAATAGAAGAGCTGGTTGAATGCTTTTATACTGACGAGGTTGGATTTCCTGATTAGGGTACATAAATTCTGAATACACAAGGTTATAAAGCACTGAGAATCCACAAGTAATTTTTGAGCACTTTACATTGACAAAAAATTAAATTATGGATAGCGATTTCGCGAAAACGAATTGTGAAACCGATATTCTTTTAAGATACTTTCAATTTGGAGATAGTAAAACCAAATCCAGATTTCATGTCCACACATTCATTCGGTTTAAATACGCAGGGCAGAATGAAGTGAATTCAATGTTTGGGATATTCGATATATCGATTTAGTTTGTGAGCGGAAACATCTGTTCTTCTATAATATGTCATTTTGATCTGTAATATATGATGAGAGTTAGCCTCAGGTCTACATAATGTACATCTTTCTTGATAGTTAAAAAACTTATATATATATATATATATATATATATAAATGACCTGTGTTCATTTTAAAAATGAAGAAGTAAGCGTTAAGAAACTTCTAGGTAAACAATTTTAAACATGAAAATTTGGCGCAGATATTATAAACTAAAGCAATGTTAGAGAATAGTGTTTAAATTATTGTTATATATAGGTATATATATATACATCTTATTTTATGGAGATTTTATGCAAACCATGCCAATTAGTAGTATTGAAGGACATCTTGTACACATTAGTTGTACGTGTTTTGAATTCGGTTTCAATTATTGCAGCTTGAACTGCTGCGCCGTATGTAATAATATTAAAAGGAAGTCCGTTGCATATACAGTAATCATATTAGATCCATTAAATCTAGATACATTTTACGACCTCTATTGCATGCATATTGAACACTGTATGCATTTTTGTAAATTTATTATGGAATAGCTATCTAATGTGAGTTGATTTTGCTCAATTTCGGATGTACGTTCGTTTTTAGAAGTTGGGCCTGGTTCTTACTCAGAATCAAAAGTTATTTAATTGAAAAATATCCCACGTAATGAATATCTAATTGGATATAAATAACTCATCATAATTGTATAGGTTATAAAAATAAACTAGAATATTAGTATTAGGTTTGTTCTTTTCAAACGCGTTTCAACGACAGTATAGCCATCTTTAGTGATACATAAAGTTATAATATTTAAATTATAGCTTTATAGCTTTTGTAATAATTCTTTTTCACAATTCGTAATTACTTTTAGGAGAACATATTAAGTATATCGTCTTAAAAGTCAATTTCAACATTTCTTTATAATAGGTAATTGTGCGTAGCTCAATAATCCTCATCTTTTAACGTGAAAAAAAAATGGCGCAGCTTGACAATCTACATCTATTGTAGATGAATGCCACGTTCTACATCATTAAGAACGTGGGTCATCTTTACAATCCACATAAATTAATGTGAATCTCTTTAACAACATGGGGCGTTTTGCCAATCTACATCTATTGTAGATGAATGCCACGTTCTACATCATTAAGAAAGTGGGTCATCTTTACAATCCACATAAATTAATCTGTCCAATAAAGAATAAAGGCATTAGGACGATGTTATCAGCAAGGGAGTGAATGAATATTGTAAGTCTGAAAAGATTGAAGACTATAAAAAATGTACGAATTGAGGTTTTATAATAAAAAAAAAGTTCCTCAATGATATATAAATTAATTTTGTGTATTTATCAATAACGTGTGTATATTATTTTAAAACAATGTTCTTTTTTTTTATCGGGATAGAACTGCTACAGATAGAAAATACAAGAAATATGCAAGAACGGTGAGATTAGCACGGCTAAAACTTCAAGCAGTAAATAGATCACGCCAACTACGCTCAGTATCTATCGAGCAAACATGTCACATTTGATCAGAATATGTTTTGCCGTCTCCGTTCCGAAAAACCAAAAACGACTGAAGTCATGTTCTACCAATGACAGAAGATACGTAGGTAGTATTTGTATTTGTAGATAGTATCTTACTGGGGGAATTTGACCTATTTCTCATCGTAAGGGTTTGTTGGTTAGTGATAATTACTTAAATACTTTAATAGGAATATTATCGAACGTAAAACTTGTGCGGAATCCCATATCTTTGATTTTCCTTAAGAGTATGGTTAAGGAACGGTAGCTATCCCTCCTCCCTTGGTGAAGTCGTGTGATTACATCTACTCCTTCATAATTCCAAGGATTTTTTCATGAGAGTCCTTAAATTGGAGAAACGAGCAATTGTAATATCCTAGGGACGTTTTTTCCCATAAATCCTCATATTGGCAATCTCCTAGGGTTTCAACAAAATCAACCCAGCAGTACTCTCGTCAGTACAATGGAGTATAAAAAAACTCGTTTGACATTACACCCTCACATTTTGAGCTTCTTAGTCGATATTTTCTCTCTGTAAGATACAAATGTGTTTTATAGGCAGAATGATCTTTGGAAAGTCTGATGAGAGAATCCTTACTTAAATTCTCACCGTAACTACAAATCCTTTATTTCCTCTCTATATAATATAATGAAGTAAAATGTATTTTCAAATTTATAGGATATTCCGTTATATTAAATTAGATAGAATAAAATACGGGAATAGATATAAATCCAATATATAAAGCTACATTTGTATTCGACTGGTGAGAGATGAGAAAAATGAAAGTTCAATATTATTTTACGATAATCCCCATATTCAATAAAGAAAATAATTCCCTTTCAATGGATTTTATTTCCTCGTATTTTATTCAATAAAATCAAATAAAATAAGAGTTCAAATAACAAATGAAAAAGCAAGATTGGTTGATGGAAAATTTGAATTGTGTAAACTCGAACTTTAATCAATCTTTGAGTTGGATCGAAGATCTTCAAACCTCATGAACGAAGAGTTATTTGCGGGTGGAATGGGGGAACAAACAATCTCTTAACCTTCATAAGTAGGTTAATGGATAAACTTCAATCTTGAAGATAGCTTCCATTATTTCTTTTAAAAACACTTCTTCATGTAAAAATAAATCTTGTTAATTGTCATTTGTTTTATACATTCAAGTATTCAGAAGTTAAATTTTTAATTGGTCTTTTTTCCTGCTGACTAATGATTTTCTAGTACTACAGTGGTTTTCAATTTTATTAAAATTCCTAGTCCCTGCCCTCTTAAACTTTACTTTAGTGTCATTTTCAATACAATACTCAATTAATACATATAGGCCTACAATACAATACTTTTTAATTCTACTTTGGGAATTTGTAGATATTGCACGGAATTAAGCTGATCTGCTTAAAGAAAGGAAATATCAAACGGATTCAAACATTAAAGAATAAGGCATTGAGATTCATTGTCGCCGTGGTTTGTTTACAATGATCATCGTGAATTTAAAATTATCACATTATCAGAAGAAATTTAACTCCTTCATAACAGTGAAGACGTTGAACCCTTAGAAATTTTAATGAAGGGAAATTTTTTTAAAATTATTCATGAGTTTTCACACTTTTTTTATATAATATATGTGATAAATAATGCTTAGTTTTAATAAATAATGTTGATGTTAGAATAATTTAGCAACGTAAGCATAATTGTATTGTAATCTAGCTTAGCGTATGATCCTTAGTTCCTATTCAACCAGCTTCGGAAGAAAGGTCTCCATACAAGTTAGAGAAATAACTGTATGAAATATTTATTATAACATTTAAAGGAATATTAGGTGTTATAATAAATAAAAAGGGTTTTTAGAATTATATAAAAAAAAAATTTTAAACCCAACGTGAGTCTTATTGTAACTTTCTTTTACTTACGAGTTTGATACACTGGTATTTGTACACAGTTTGATACAGTGTAGACTTTATAGCAAAATTCGAACGAAATTTGTAGAGCAGATTTTTAGAAATTAAGTGTTTTATAGAGCGATTTGAGGCTTCACCAGATTTGGTATTATCCAAATACAGCTATCTCCAAGTATTGAGTTATTGACAAAAAAGTCCATGAGATATACCAACATTATGACCACATACCAAATTTGATCAAACTAGTATCACTCGTTTTGAGCTACAGATGACTGACACCGCAGGTCAGATAGACAGACATGATAAAGACAGATGGACTCAAAAATGGTATTTCTACGAACACTCACATAGATTTTTCGATCCAACACTTAACTTTTTCCATACTTCATACATTCACAAAATAAACATTATTAAGTAGTAAATGCAACATTGAAAGATACTCGGAATCAGAACAAAATTCAAAACATTAATCATGCATAGAGTTTGGTTGATCTATTTTGGTTATCGTTAGTCCTGAGATCGGTGCTTCCTTAAAAAATTCACTTCTCCTCTCTCGACGAAGGTTGCTACATTACACTATTAATAACAATAGTCGTTTACAAAGGGATCAAAAGTGTAACATCTCTTCTTCTGTTTACTCTAAATAGATTTATTGTTTGTTTATCATTATCATTTGCTCCGTAACAAACTTAGCCTATATGTTACACAAATTAAAGCTTATTTGGTAGAGTTTACCCTTTGTAATGACACACTTGTTCTGGTTGAAATATCATTATTTGGTGTTTATAGAGGAGGGGTATGAGACAGAAACAATTAAACCTGTCGTAGAATACAACAAATCACACACACTACTGGAAAAAAAAGAAGAAGAAAAAGGTTCTTTAGTTGACTAGTTGACTCCACTTACAAATAGTAAGAAATAGGAGCTGTTTCGAATTAGGTGTTGTAAACTTTAAATAGCTTTCATTTGTGTCAACTTTGTTTTGTGTAAAATTTGTTTCAAACCCAAAATATTTGTTTAACTCTTTGTATTTCATCGAAAAATTCTTGAACCATATTTTCCTAAATCGAACATTTACAACTAGACTCTAAATAAAGTTAGGGACAATTAGACTTTGCACTAATATCAAAACTACAGACATCGTTATAGCCGAACTTCCAAATCATGAACTTCATTTTCAGCTTTTATAAGATCGTGACCAATAAATGATTGAATATTCAGCGTAATAGTAAACCATACATTTTATTTGGTACTTTGTGTATAATTCAAAGATGATTTTTTATTTTTTTATTTTCATGATGCATGTAAAGTGATTGACATTTCAAAAATATCGTTTGTAGTTCGCATTTCTATTTTATGGAAACGATTTTTGCATTTTGAAACAATGCAAACTTTCCGATTGTCCATGTCCATATTCTCCAATATGTTATTACAGTATTAAAATGTCAATATAGTGGGGGGGGGATTATTTGGGAGTATTCACATTAATTTTTTTTATAACAAGAGGTAACAAGAGGAAATTTGCAAAAAAAAGTGAAAAATTAAGCTTAATTTTGGGGATAAAGTATAGATTTTATTAAAATTTTGTGTTTTTATTAAGTTAGAGTAAGATTGTAGAAAGGAATGTTAGGAAGATTTTGTTTTCGTACAAGTGGTTCATGGTCAGTCGGTTGTTTCAGGGTGAAACAGTTGTAAAGTGTAAGAAATAAACACACATACCTTAAACAACTTAATAAAAAGAAATATCCAATAACACTTTGAAATCGTGTTGCTTCAATGGACGTTTTATAGAGTAAGCCTACAGATTAGGGAAGATTATATCCAATGTGGAAATGTTCTTCCAATACGAAAGTAGCTTGCTGTGACAGTTGTTATATTTTAATATTGTCTGTAATATCCGTGTTATAGTCCTGCAAGCTGTTGTTATTCTCTGCAATATGAAGTTAGTTTTTATGTAAACACAACATATAAAGGATATGACGAAACGGTAGCCATTTTGGAAATGGAATTTTACAATGACATATAAGTTTAGCGAAAGGCATTGTGTTTACACCTGTTTCTTCTCTTGTAGTACCAGTTATTACAAAAAAAATTAATGGAAATAGTTAATGTATCATTTTAAAAAATGTGTCTGAATATTTTGGAAAAATAAAAATGCTAATTAATTGCCTTTGAACTTCCAAACACTAAATTTATTCAATTATTCATTTTGCCATCCATCCGAATACAATAGTATATGAGTAATAAATAGTTGATATACCTAGCATAATATTATTGAATTAAAACTGGCGAGCGGTTGACCACGTTCATTGGATGTTTTAATAGAATATTATTTCACTTGTGTTTAAATCGTTACTGTACTTAAGCACAGCATGACACCTTTTAATATTCATAGCCCAAGAAGTAACACTAAATAATACTACAACTACTGTAAACTTGAACAAAACACCACTAACAGGAATTAATAACTAAAATGATAGACTTTATGGGTAGTTTGATCCTTTAATTTCGATATATCATTATTTATAGGGTTTTCACAGTAGTATGTATGTATACCCATCGATGTATATAAACCCTATAATGCTGACGGTTTTATCTAAAAACAGACTTTTAATCCCCCCCCCCCACTGGTAAGATAACTAAGTTTGTTGGAAGCCTAAACGAGCCGATTACTGTTAATATTTTACTATAATTCATTCATCCGTTTCTACAAGTTATATAAAGTTTTAGAGAAAATATAGTACAAGTGTCTTATAAATGATAATTTATTTGGTATTTTTGTAATCCTATGAATCTCGAGCATTCTTTAATTCATATTAATGAATATTTTACACAAATGTTGGAACTGGAAAGTTTTATTTTTTGTCAGGTAAAAACTTCGTAAGAGAAACCGCTCATATTTAGTTTTTAATGTGAAAGTTTTATTTTGTATGACTCTTCGTTATGCCTTGTTCAACCCATTAATACTTCAAAGAGCGCCCTGAATTTCTGGGTAATTTTGTATAAAGAAAATTAAGTAAAACAAACACATAAACCGTCAATGTATAGATTAATAATTTTCAAACGGTCGAGTTAAGACAGCGCTCTACTTCGTTCCATTAAATAAAAGACGTTATATCAAATACATAAGATAACGAGTATCTTCAACATCGGTCTATAAATTATGTATACTTCGAAATTTGAGCTTATGTTGAATTTGTGAAACATTTAGGGGCCAAGTATGTACAACCCAATGTAAAATTTAAATTCCGTTTTTCAAAATATTTAGAATTTTACAATGATTTTATGGTTTATAATGAATTTTATAAATGCATAATTCATAAATGCAATATTCATTCACTTTATCCGTACACCGTCAGACTCTTAATTAAATTTGGACATTTACTCTGCGTCAATATTTTTTGTCGGTAAGACCACACTTTCTTGAGATAGTGTTTGGTAGAAATTTTAAGTTTCAACGATCGAACAGCATTTACATATTACGAATTTATTGAAATATATCATTTTGAATATGATCTCAATTTAGTTTGTTGAAAACTATAAATAAAATAATGCTAAGCAAATTTTTGTTGGGCATCTTTATTAGAACCAGGCCATAGTTTTGATCCAATTGATAATGTCAAAGACATATTGAAGAAAAAAGAAGAAAACTAAATAATTTAGAAATTAATAGATCTATTAAAAAACACAATTTTAATCTTAATGAACAAGTGATTAAACTATTTATGCTAAAGACCGTAGGTACTTGGTGGTATTCCATTTTAAATAATTAAAACAACAATTTTTTACTATAAACCGCAATATTTTAAGTCAAGTCATTGACCCTCCTCTCTACTCCCCTCCTCTACCTTTCTCATTTAGGTATAAGGGAAACACCCAACTATTGTCATCCTGTGTTGCTATATTGTGTACTGAACCTTTTTGTTTCATTCTTGTATTAGTCCTTGACAATGCTTTAACTAGCGAAACCACGGTCGGCAAGTTTCAATAAAAATATTGTGGTTTTAATTATTTGAACAAGTGATTCTTAACCAGTACTATTATAAAATCTATTATGTCCTAGACACCCTGCTAGATCATTTCCCCCAGGTAACGACCCCATCTGTCTTTTTGTTAGCCTATAGGTAAGATATTGTTAATTTTCTTGTTGTCTTAAGATCCCTAAAAGGGAAAAAGCTATCATAAAAAAGTTTGTATTATTTGAAATAGGATTTTAAGTTATTTGTGCCTTATAAATTAAATATTGAATGAGCTGTTAACATTTTTGCTATATCAAAATGCGTTAATTAATTGAAAAATTAAAAATAGTAATTTATTCTCAAGCACTGAAAAAGTCATCTAATATGGTAGTTAATTTTAAAACGTTGCGATGATTTTACTTAAATTTTGGTGAGTTTGAAGGTTAATGGCTCAAAGTAACGTTTTAATTACTTCCAAAACTCGGTTCTTAGTCTGTTCAAGCTTTATGTTATTACATCGTTTCCTACAGTTGGTTTTGAATGGGTTTACAAACATTTCAGTCCCTTACTGAAGGGTTGGTGGAACTAAAGGGTAAAATAGTCTACTTAAAGCCGTAACATCAACAGCAAACTTGGGACAGATTTAATATTATGTTAGTGTTAAGTGTTACCTAAAGTTACCGCTTTGGTTATAACTTGCATCGTTATTTGTATAAAACATAAAATACGGCTAAGGGGATGTCCGGAGGGTGAGGTTCCTTTTATATTCTTACACTCATTATTTAACTATAATTTATTTGGATTTAGAAAAAATCTAATTATACTGAGTTGGCTTTAACCCTATTAATTAATTAAATATCATATATTTTAATTTGTTAAATGTTCGTTTTAAAAATTAAAATGTAAAACAGATTGAAATTTAATGTTACACTGAGAAAGGTAGAAACAACCGCTATTGGGTAAACCACAACCCGATTCCGTGGTCTTTTACATGATCTTTATAATGTCCAAAGATGCTTTGATTAGTTGTCAATTCATTACTCTAGTTTAGGTAGTTTTAAAATTTGAAATGACCAAGTTATTTATATCATATAAAAGTGTTTATTCAGATATTTGGATGGGTTATAAGTGAGTTCTGTTTCCAGATACTAAATTTATACAGTATTGAAAAAATGCATTTGGAAAACATTGTATTAATTACTTCAAATATTGGAGCATTAAGATGTATGTTTTAAACTTGAAATGTTATTAGTCTCAGTCTCCTGTGTCTTCTTGAAGGCTTAGATTTCTGATTTCATAATTAAACATTTTACAATTAACAATGTCATATTCGTTACAAATAACATGTTATTTTATTTATTATTATTATTGGTATGTGGGGGTGTTTGTGTGTGAGTGTGTGTGAGTGTGTGTGTGTGAGTGCGCGCGTGTGGGGGGTGTCGGCAGTCGTGTAATGACGATATTTCTATCCTGGGTCTTACCGTGTTCTTGAACAACTGCACAGTTTTTTCTTAAGTAAAACCAACTAAATTTACAAAATAAACCTTCATTTTTATTAGCAAAAATTTAAACACAAGAAACAAAAAATATTATTAACATTTACTCTAAAGTGTGTATGTGTGTTAATATTTATGTATATTTGAGTGTATATGAAAATGTTTGTACAGAATGGAAATATCAATTTCCCTCCATCTTTATCATCTTCTACTCTCTTTGATTCAAAACACTTATTCAAACATAGAAGTGGACTTTACCTATTTGTTTCCGCATCAACAGTTTCCTTCCATTTCATTACACAAATAGTTAAAGAAAGGATATGACGTGTCTTTGACTATTTTAGAAATTTGTGAAAGGGGGATAGCTCAAATGAACATCATCAATTGTGTATTTCCTTCTGCTGTAAGTTACTCGATACAATGACTTTAATATCATAGAGTTTTTTTTCCTTTTGGCGAATAAATCGACAAATGTCAGAACATATATCTGAGAAGAATCCAATTTCTTATATTATATAACCTATAATTCCAAATAATATATAAACACACAAAAAATCATAGGATTTATCCCCCTCTTATTATTTTCATTCATGTATTTAAATTTCAGTTTTGTTTTGTTGCCAATCGGAAAGTATATACATTTATAGTACCAACTTTTGTATTATATTTTTCGGTGTTTTCCCCCTTAGGCTACTATATACATGTAATATTTGTATTCCAAATGAAATCTAAGCCTTACATTTTCTTATAGTGTTTCAAGTGGATTTCACAAATTTGGGTTTCAATCCCAAAGAGCCTCGCTGAATCTACATAATTTTCATGAAGTCTTGGGTTAGATTCCTCTCTTTCATCTTTCCTACTACGTGTCTCTCTTTACCAACTCTTGTTCTTTTCCGACCCCGACATTATTGGAGTATTCGAAGGCTATTGTTTTATTTTATGTTATTTTCTTATTTTTTTATAAGGGGATGATGACAGAGAAGTTTTCCTTTTCAAACAACAATAGGAAAAAGTTTTTGTCGTGACCTTTGACTGAACAGAAAAGAGAAATTAATTCTTGGTGAATTACCAAATGAGTCTCTGATGAGAGTGTGTTCAAGTAATTTGAAAAAAGGAAGGAAATGGTTTAGAGATAAATTTCCTTCAAGTTCTGTATGAAAGTTATTCATTATTTTCGTCCATGCTAATCTTCGTCTACCGTAGTTACTAATTCGTGAAGACTTGTTCTAGAAAACACTCACTAACTTTCCTATCCTATTTTTTTTCTCTCCAAGGGATTTACATGCTAAAAGCATATAGTGACTGTAATGCTTTGAATTGCACAAATCAATCGCTGAAATTGTTATTTCACTGAAAGGAATATCGGATGAAACCAACAATCAAAATCACCTACGTAAGCGGAAAACATAGGTTATATTAAAGAACACACTCTGTTCCACCCTTATATTGACTTAAATGTAAATTCTATTAGAGCTCAGAATAAAAAACCCAATATCCACTGTGAATGTTCTTCCAATACCCAGAATAACCCTGGCGACAGACTTTATTTTATAATACTGTGTCGACTATCCACCTTACAGTCTTGCAAGCTGTTCCGAATTCTACTTTTCTTATTTAAACAAACACAAATTTTATTTAGATTTGAAACGAACTATATTATATAATTTTTTCCTAAAGTTTTACGAATAAAAATAATTTCGATATTTTCTACATTGGATTAAACGTAATAACGGCAATAAATCATTATCTTGTAAATTTTTACTAAAATGCACTTTAAATATTTAAGGGAATGTCGCTTAACAACCTCACAATGAGTCCCAACAATTAATGATATCGCTTTAGCAATCTAAGGATGACGCACAACTTCTCTAGTTTAATGTTAAGATTATGCGGTTGTAAAAAAAAAATTATTTTATTTCAAATCAAATATAAACTATATGAAATAAGAATTTTTCTTTTACAAATAAATCTTTATTTATTATCCATTGATACACATTTCAATGTCTGTAGAATAGTTTTCTAATCCTCCCAAACTAATGAACGAGTTTACGAGTTTATTCTACTCTCTACAACATACTCCTTTTCACGTGATCTGTAAAATGAGACTGACATTTTTTTTTAAAAAAAGTCACACAAGAATAACATCTGAAGAAGTTTAACTCTTTCTTTTCTTAATGAGTTGTAAATCTAATTGCGGAGATGTACAGATGAGTTAGCGAATAAAGATAAATATCAAAATGTACCAAACAGTGTACTGTAATTATCGTTAAAAAAAATCACAAAATGAAATTTTGTTTTACATGGTGTTTGTAATATTTAAAAAAATTATAATTCTTCACTTTGTACCGAATTTAGACTGAAATAACATGGGTAAATTTTGTGACAATCGCCCTGTTTAGGTTATCGTATAAGGTTCGTTTTTACTTCATGGATCATCTGAAACTACATTTTTTGAGACAGTTAGTGAGATAGTTTCTTTGTTTGTGGTTTTGGTTTAGGGTGTGCAAAAAGTTTCGTTACACATTTTACGAGTACCTAATAGTTGAAAAGTTGTATTACTAAATTTTTAACTTAATTTAAAATTATTTGTTTTCCAGAAGAATGAAATCTTGGTTTTTATTTGAGATCGGTAGCCCTGTTTGTAGGATGTGTGGTTTATCTTTAAACTGTAGTTATTTTTTGTATAATCGTTAAGAACACGTTTTGTATTTCTATAAAAGCTCGAACTTTTCCCTTTATTGTTTCTGCAAAACATAGGCATAAGAAAACATTATTCTGTAATCAGTTTCCTTGAATCCCGTCACGGTCTCGTTGTTTCTAGTGAACATTTTGTGATGTTTGTGTTTCTTAATGTTTTAACGACCTCTTACGAGTGAGACCTGAAGATGACACATACGTTTTGAAACGCTTAACATAGTTACAGTAAACCACAAGACGGACTAAATACGATAAGATATTATATTAATTCTGTGGCTTGGATACTAAATCTCTCTCTTAAAAAAATAGGTTTTAAGAAATAAAAATTGTATTCTTAATCGTTCCTCTCCATTTTTTTTTCTTGTTTAAAAGCAAGAAAACTTTTAGTCATCATCTTCTTTTGAGAAAAGGAAGAAAACGACATAAAATAAAAACTCTTAGCCTTTGAATACTCTTAATAGCTTCAGGGTCGGAAAAGAACAAGAGTTCGTTAAGAGAGTCCTGATAGAAAAGCTGAAAGAAAGGGATCTGACCCAAGACTACATGAAGAAGATGTAGATTTCTAAAATAAGCCTCTGAGGGTTCGTATTTTTATTTTTTCTCTAAATTCATAAAATCTTTGACGAACGTCAATACTTATTTTTAATGGATCAAAAACTGCTACAAAACAAGATAAAATGTGAAATAGGAAATATTTACACATGCACTCATAAAAGCAAGCCGTAGTAATAAATGTAGGAGTACGGTGGGAACCGGTGACACGTGGTCAACAAATGTGGCGGAAATAAGGTTTGAAAAGGAAATGGAGTTCTCGTTCCCTTTTATCAGCTCGCGTCAAAAAATGTTGATAACTACATGTATCGGTAAATAATCAGATTATTTGGTAAAACTCCAATCTTGTAGAGGCGTTAATAGTAATGTATACATACATTTCAATTAATGAACTTTCGCAAATCGAGTTTTAGCGGGGGGGGGGAGAAATTATGTAAATGTAATATTTACGCCTTTGCGTCTACCTAGACATTTATGGCTGGGTATCACTAAGGAGTATCCGGAAAATGTAAAAAGCGCATATTAAACGAACAAATATGTCATTTTAATGACCAGTGACCCTTACGACAGATCAGTAATATACAACAAATTTCTTGAATCCCTGGTGAGTATCTCAACAATTGATTCCCAGAAAGTTTATTGGGATGGGACGAGTCAGCTTAGAAATAACTTTCTCTTGGTTGCTAGAGTAAGAGGCAACCGAGTTATCGGAGTCGGCAGGCTTTCCACTACTACCCTTCTCCATAGTTCAGCATTAGTAAAAACATTTCTACAAACATTACTAAAACCAAATTAATTCTTGTTGGATTTTTTAATTTACATTTAATAATTGTTTCTATCCAGCAATGAACTCTCAATCAAGAAATCTAATATTTGTATCTTGAATATTTAAATATAACGTATAAAAAATAATCTGTAAGTGCGGTGTTTTTAATGGGAGTTCCATAATTTAATAGTGACTGTATTATACATAATAGCCCACGTACTATATTATATCCCATCAGCACATTGTTTCCCATACACATTGTATTGGATATAAGATTATAAATATTATAGCCGGCATGTATAACTGAAGTTTCTGAAAGCAAATATATGGTGGTTTGGTTGAAGAAAATAAATTATTAAACATTTTAACTTGTAGAGGAAATCTGTTACTGAATTTTAGTCCAAGAAAAGTGCGTTAATCGTGGAATATACAGAGTGGTTATAAAGTCCCCCCCTCCCCCTACTTTTTTTCTTCAATTTATATTTAAAGTGTTTTTCAATGATACCATTTACTATAAAGGTATAAACTCTAATTTTTGAGGTATTCTAAAATATCGGGAGTTACCTGAGGTCTAAGATATAGGAGTCAACTTCCGAATTCTTTATGGGTAGATAGTCATTTGACATGTCGATTAACACTGTCTTTTGACGCCTACATCTTTGACCTACTGATTTCTTGGACACGGTACAGCCTTTTGAATTTTACTTGCACCATTGTTATCAGGAAAAAAGGCAGTGTTAATAAACATGTCGTAGGACTATTGTAGGGGGAACGGACTTTATAACCAATCTGTATAATTATTACAGTATTAATTATTTATACAAGTAATAATAATTGGAATTAAAAAGGTAGTACAACAATTAATTTCAATAAATAGTTAATTTCTATAGAAACGTGTAATAAAAGAATTAGATTTTATAAGTTGAGAATACTAAACTTCTCTGTGAAGCCAATATCGTCTTAGTGTCTGTCCGTCTGTATGCTGTCAGACCCACATATGTAACCACTGATGGTGGTACCTAGGAGTGAATTAAGAAAGCATTAAATATAGACAAGTTTTGCTTTTTACAATTTGTTTACCACCATTTGTAGACTAATTCCTTATGTCAAATATTTATTGTCCTGCTTCATACAGCCCATTTAGTCTATAGTTGGAGGTCCCAGAAAATAAAATTAGTTGATAGGGTAATTTTGAATAAAAATCATGTTGTATATTTTAAACGTAAAAATAACATCTCCCTACCCTTGGGCGTTGAGAAGCTAGTTAGTTCCTTTAATATTCGAGTCACTTTGTCTATTATTTATTAGGTATACATGTACAGTAATAATGTTAATGAAACAGATGCAATTCAATGCAAATGTACACGTAACAGTAATGAATTCTATAGTTACTTTATTAAAACAAAAGCAATATAATATTACTTAATGTTTAATACAAAAACACACTAATTAATACTTTATTATATTAATACTGTACTTATATTTAAATTAATTATATGTATTATTGTTAAAGATGGGTCTAATAACAACTTACTTTAATATGAAACTAAACACAATATTAATATTCAAATATTCACATGGTTGTTAATATAAACATGATTATAGTGGGAAAACCATGTTAATAACCTGTTAACGAACAAATAAGTCATTTGACTGACCAGTGACCTTCCGACAGATCAGTAATATCATCGAAGAAGGACTTAGAATAAGAAAGTCACAGCCCATGTTAAACAGCGTGATATAAAATATCCTTAGTTTGGTTAAGCCCGGGTCACACGAGGCTGTTTACTAGCCGCTAGTAATTATCCGCTAGCAAGCAGCGCCCAAACAACGCAGTGTGACCATAAAACCAGCCGCTGGTTCAGCCAGCCGGCGAGTATTTTACTAGCGGCTGGTGAAGCTGGCCCTGTTCAACTTTTACCAGCAGCCAGCGCGTCACGTGACCACTCGTAACGAATGGCGCCAGCCGTCAGCTCCGTCTGACCACTCAGTAGCGCGCCAGCGGCAAGTAAATTCACCACGTGGTTGAGTATTCACTGTTCGTAGTACATTTTATTCTAATAGTTATCTTTATTATAGCTCGCTATGGCTGACTTAAAATGGTCCGGCAAAGAAGCGATTACATTTTAGACATTTTTCACAATTATCCTAGTTTGTGGTACGTGTCATGCCCTGAATATTTAGACAAAAACAAAAAAGATGCGAGCCTGAAAAAGTTACTACTGGATTTAAATGGGGCTGGATTAAGTGCTTTTTATTCGGACCCACAGACGACATGGTGCAAATTAGCAAACTGGACTAGATCAGCGCAGTCTGACCACAAACCAGCCGCTGCTTGCTAGTACTACTTAACAGCCGCTAATAAGTAGCGGCTAGTAGACAGCCTCGTGTGACCCGGGCTTACTCTACTCATGGAGGACTGTTTGTGTATAACCTTTACAGTGTGACTCTCATTCTTATTATCATATTATTATTTCTTCGTAAGACAACCTATTTCAGGAAACAAGCATTCAGATCTCTTTATCTTATTCTTGAATATTTAACCTTCTGGGAGTTAAGTACAATAAGCCTAGTGACTGTGATGTAACCGAATTTTCACACCCCTAATTAGTTCTTGCTCTGGGTTATGAAAGTCAAACGTTTTTAGGAATATTAGCTAAAACTATCAACCAAACAGAAAGCAGAAGAATGTCCTCCATTGTATTCTATATATTTATGTATATGTACCCTATATTGATTCAAAAGTAGATTCTTTTAGATCTGGAAATAAAAACCCAATATCCACTGTAAATGTTCTTCCAATGCCCAGCATAACTCTGGCGACAGATGTTATTTTATAATATTGGGTGGACCATCCACCTTCTTGCTTTCTATACAGGATGCTCCTAAACTGTTCCCAAACTTATTTAGATTTGATCGAAGCAGTATTATATTAAATTAACTTAAATAATTTGTTCATAATGTTTTATGAATAAAATTGTTGGCTTCTTTTTAAACTCAAGTAAGAAGTCATTAAATTAAGATGTATTCTTCACATTGGTACTAACATACAACTTAAAGTGATTGTCACTTAACCTCACAGTGAGCTCCAACACTTTATGACTTTGCATATTTCTTATACATTTTCTTTAATTTTATTTGTCAAGGGAGGGAAATTATATTGTTAGTCGACAGAAAGGAGAATTCTATGTTTGTATTAAACTTTTGTTGTACTTCCTTGTTATGCTGTGAATGATAATATATTTTAGCAGATAAGAATCATAGAATCATATCTCTTATAAATAAATCGCTACGATCATCTAAAGGCACAATTAACAAAGTTGAAATTTCGTTTTACAAAAGTTTGCTAATTATATTCTCCAAAATTAAGTAATATTCCCTACTTTCTAAAAAAAGAAAGAAAATACAGTTGCTTTCAGCTGCTCTTTAAAACAAGAGGTTATGCAAATTCTGTTAAGAAAAATGACGGCAGTATAATATTTGACTTTTATCATTGTTTTAATAGGCGATAAATCCATCTTACCGAAGGTGGAAATTTACAAATTTTATAAGTGAATTGAAAAAGAAGAAAATGGACTCGGATGTGTAAATTGTTTGACGCAAATTGAAAATGATGTTAACATTGGCTTAGTTTAGTAAAATTTACATATATATGGAATCTATTTCGAGATGTTCGACTTTTACGGTGATCTCTATGGTTAATTTAATTTACTAATGATTCATGAACTGTCATTTTGGGGGAGATGCTTTTTGTTTCTTTAGGTTTTATTTTTTATAACGGTGTGTAAAAGTAATTTATTTCTAGTTTTGCACCAATGTGTGTCATATCTTTACAAATTCCAATTAATACAAATTCTTATTATATAATTTTAAATGCTGATAATTTGGTTTGATAGAAGATGGAAATTTCGATTTTCATATTAGACCTTGGTTATATTTAACATCTGTTGGCTGAGCGTAGTTATTTTCAATTTGTTATTGTTTTTTTTATTGTAGTTAAGCAAATGAATGAGGTTTTCTCAAAAAAACTTAAAGTTTTACCCATATTGTTTCTCAACTGCAAAATCATACACAACTTCTCTGTTCAAAGAAACTTTTCTCAGCAATGGGGTTGGTTGGGGGGTAGTAAAAGCCGTAACATAAACAGTAAACCTGAGACAGATTAAATGTTAAATTAGATGCTACGCTCTGTCAACATCGCCCATTGCTACCAACTTTAGACGTCTACTTAACATTCACAAAATTTGATTAAAAACCCACATATAAACTTCAACAACGTTTTGTAAATCTGATAAACCAACAATTCAATAAAATGTAAATTTTAATTCCAAAGTGTTTTACAAATTTCAACAAAACTCAAAACAATTACTGTGTACATGCATACGAAGCAAATAAAATATGTTCCTACATTGGTTTGAATAAGATTGTTTTATTTGCGATATTAAGTCTTTATATTCATATGGAGGATATAGAGAGATACGCCTATTTTTCCAAAGTTGTTTTTAGTTAATTTTTGGTCCTAGTTTATTAGAAACTAGAAGAGGTATGAAATTAACATTTTTTTTTCTAGAATATCTTTTAAACTTTGAACATGATAGTTTTGTGACATACTCAATACTTTCCAATATATCAAGTAAAATGGGGGAGAAAATATATCTACAACAATCAAACAAAATTTAATATTGTTTATACTGATGATCGACAGAAATTGATAGAATTCCATGTTATACAAATAAAACACACAAATTCTTTAGTTAAATTCTAAAATTTATTGGTCTACCATGGTTTCGCCAGTTACGGCATTGACGAGGCTTATACAAAGACTTATACACAGTCAATGCCAACTGGCGAAACCATGGTCGGCTAGACCAATAAATTAGAATTTAACTAAAGAATTTGTGTGTGTTTTATTTGTATTTTTATTTATTTGTAAAACAAAATTTATGACATCTTGTTACAGTACTTCGCAGTTACCATTAAATATGTACGTAATATTTCATTATGATCATGAAAATTTCGAACATAAAAATTATCTGCTGTGGCCGCCCGGACGGCCTTAATGTCCATTAATTGATTAAATATACCTGATATTTCTACAAATCCAAGCTAAACTTATACAAATAAAAAAAGCCAGAAGTGTAATTCAAAAATTACTGATGCAATTGTGTTTTTAGTAGAAATGAAACCATTTACAATTCAGCATTGACTGATACGGCTATACTTTCAAGTATAAATATGCTTAAACCAAGATTTTTGTTCAGATATTAATGATCACGAGGTTTACGTACACATTTTTATATAACATCAGTTCGTGGTTACATTGGAAAATATCAAAATGAACAGAACGCTGTCATTTCTCACAATGCTTAATTTTCTTTAATGGGATGTTTGGAACGTTGGATTAGATTATACATTTCCAAAATTTATCAATTTTTTTGTGATTTCAATATATGGTACAGTATGGTCGGTCCATGACTCATTGTGTTTTTTGACGAATGTTTATTGAACTAGTGGGGATTAGGTGTGGAGATAATAACCAATACCTTTTATGCTTATTGTTTAGTTTTTGATCTTTGTTTTATTTATCATTGTGTGAGCAATTTTCTTTAATGTTTGTGTGTACTAATTTTAACAAACACTAGGTGATTGAAAAGTAGTCCCCAGAGGTTGGGGGGAGGGTTGCAATTTTGTAAACATTTATATTATATTGTTAACCCTTCGCAGGACCCTTATTCAAGCCTAATTTTTTCCCCCTAATTATAGTTTATATATTTTTTAATTTGCTGTGGAGCTTCTTTACAGGTTTGTAACTTGTTATGTTGTTGATGTATATTAAACTTTATAAAAGTTTATGATTGTTAACTTAATTGTGTTTTTAATTTTGTTACAATTTTATTTTATTTGTTTTCAGTCTTTTGTTTTATTCTTGTTATGTGTTGATTTATGTTGAAGAGCATTTTACGCTTGTTGCTTGTGAAGGCGGTGATGACTGCAATAGTTATTCGCTTTAGATAAAATTAATTAATTGAAAAGCAGTATTATCCAATTTATGAAGATCGGATGTTTGATTTTCTAGAAGAACATTATTAAACTGTTAAACTTTTTTATGAATGAGGTTTTTGTGTTCAAAGTGTTTTTTTTTTTTTTTTAGATGGTTTTGTTCTTTTTATTGTAGTTTAAGAACACATTGTAGTTTTCTCCAAAACTTGAACCTTTTACCCTTATTGTTTCTGAATTGGAAACAGACACACAACTTCTATTGTTCAAAGAAACTTTCTTTAATAATGGCTTTGGTTGAGGGTAGGAAGGCCGTAACATGAACAGCCTACCTGAGACACTAGTTGTAGTTATGCTAGGTAGGCTACTACTTCCCTATCAACATCGCCAATATCTGCTCAACGTTAATGAAGTGTGCGTTAAAACAAACACCCAGAATATTTTGATAATCTGGTCAAACTGAAACTCAATAAAATGCTTAAATAATAGAAACATAAGTGGTTTCACAGTTCATTTCATTAAACGGTTTAAATAACGAGTGAGACCAAACGAAATAAATTTACACTTGTGTATGTATGAGTTTGGGGGTTGTGCATGAGGCGAAAAGCGTATGTTCGTTAACATATATCACTCCCATCTACTACCGACAATAAACCACTTTCAAAAAATCCTCCACTGTGTTGTTCGTTTGGTAATTTATTTGATCTGTACGCTCCAATGATAAAGTATATCAATTTGCAAATAGACCGAATGGTGAAATATGACTTTGCATTTACATTGTATCAATTACCACGTATGTGTATACAAGGGAAATTACATTTAGACTCATATTGAAAATACTATAATTGTTTAATTTACAGCATTACAGTAGTTAACCCTTTAAATCAACTTAAAAATAAAATCTGTCGCATATTCATTAGGATTTAGCTCATGGTGATTAATCGAATTATGGTAAAAAGAAATTATAATTATAATTCAAAAATTACTGATTTCATTATATTTTCCAGTAGAATATTTTTTACGAGCGAGTTAGACCCACATCAGTAATAAATAATCATAAAAATACTGACGTTATGTAAAAATTGACAAACAATAAAAATCATTACATCATCTTGTACATATTCTTGATTATCTCCACTTATTGTTCATTGTTCATTGGTGTAGACGGATTCTAGATAGTCCTTGGAAGATCTCACATATTATACTACTGAAGGAAAATATTATATATGACAGTATAAATATGTGCCCAGCCGTTTGGGCGTTCGGAACAATACATATGGAGATTCGTACCCTCTCCTGTTTTTATGTGGATTAAATTTTAAACAATTCTCAAACAACATAAACTTAAACATTTTAATGTTGTTGTTTGTTCATGGTCAACAAACATAAAATAGCGCGCCGCATTTTTGTGCAAAATCTGTGTCTTACGACTTTGAACATACAAATGAAAAATATTTCAAGGGAAATAGTTATTTCATAATTATTGATATTCTGAACCAAAATTTGACTCAAAATTTCAGGTTCCTTCTCATTTATATTTGAAACCAATAAAAGCTTAATTGCTCCAAGAAAATAATTTGGAATTACACTTCTAAATGCCACTTAATTTTTTTTTTTTTTTTCAAAAATAGATGTAATAAACTATGTGGAATAAATGGGAATACGTCATTTCGATATATCCTGAATTCCACATCACACTGAATAAATGTGGGAATGCCCTCTAAATAGAATATAGTTTACAGATTATTTGTCTTGATTCTTCTGGCCGCAATTAATTGTTAAGGGATGCGTAATTGGATAAGAATTGTCAGATAGAGGGCACTGTTTAAACTGATCAATAGGCAAATTTAGTACAAAATATAAATCGTAGAAGGGTTAAAATATAATTTTTCATTGTTAAAAATAAATGGACCACAAATTTTCGTACTTGCACATATATAGATATTACGAATCCAACGAAAATTTGGTTTCAGTGACTTAATTTGAGCTTTAAATTTGAACAGAACGTGTTAAATTCATAAAGTGTATAAAGGATTTAATGTTCATTGTTTGGTGTCCAAGTCACTTTATATAATATAATGAGTAATAAATTATTTTTATTACCTTTATAGTTCCGTCATGTGACTTTGTGTTTGTCTTATTACAAAGACGCGTTTCGGAGTCGTAGCTCTATCTTCAGTAATTTCACTCCGTAGAGGTCGTTAAAACATTAAACATAACAAAAACATTAACACTATACACACAAATATATACACGTATACGTTGATTTTAACATTTTCTTACGTGCGCAAGGTTTCATGGTTCGCGAACTACTGGCATCACGGTGAGTCCAAGGTTATCTGATTATGGGTTGGTCATATCAGTTATTTATATCTCATTGCCGTCTCAAATAATGCGTAAAAAACAGGAAATACCAACAGAGAAGAAATCAGGCATCTATAAAATAGCGTGTGACGACTGCGATTGTTTTTACATCGGACAGACAGGCAGATCGTTCATGGAGAGATACAAAGAACACTTGCTAAATAATAGCCTGTACGCTAATAGATCAAGTTTCGCGCAACACATTATCGATAACAAACACTCGTATACAAATTTTGAATCTAACCTGACACCTTTCCACATCATTAAAAAAAGGACCAATGATGAATGCCATTGAAGAATATGAAATTTACAAAGCATTTAAACAATCACCAAACGATATTCTCAATGAAAAGGTATCGTTCCAATTAAACGCATTATTTGAGACGGCAATGAGATATAAATAACTGAAATGACCAACCCATAGTCAGATAACCTTGGACTCACCGTGATGCCAGTAGTTCGCGAACCATGAAACCGTGCGCACGTAAGAAAATGTTAAAATCAACGTATACGTGTATATATTTGTGTGTATAGTGTTAATGTTTTTGTTATGTTTAATGTTTTAACGACCTCTACGAGTGAAACGAGTGAAATTACTGAAGATGGAGCTACGACTCCGAAACGCGTCTTTGTAATAAGACAAACACAAAGTCACATGACGGAACTATAAAGGTAATAAAAATAATTTATTACTCATTATATTGTATAAAGGAGTTTGTTTAAGTATGTAGAAGTTTAAATGTTTTTAAAAAATTTTAGAACATTCTTTGATATTTTCAAATTAACATTAAAAATATTTCATTTTCGAGATTAAAGATGCAATAATTTATAAAAAGAAATATATACATATATTTTCGTCATACTGCTTCAAAAACAGCTGTTTTCAATACATGCATTGAGATGCTAAAGTTGTTCTTTTTAGTCATAGGACCTAAAAACATCAGCTGAGGTCGAAGCCATCAGCTGTTACTTCGTTTATACGAATTAATTAACAATTAATTGTAAAGCATCTATAAAAACACCTGATACTCTCGATTGTAAATAACCGTTAAAACAGCTGTTATCATACATTTTAAAGGTAAATAGGTTATAATATTTTAGTTTTTGTGAAATTGTTTTCTTATATTATTTGCAGTATAACGAAAAATATAGTTCATCACTTGGACCAAAAGAAGCTTTTCAATCCTCGTACATTTTCCGGCCTTGGATCCGCCTCGGCTGTTAAACTTGAGCTTGTATTGAAAGCTACATTTTTAGTCCTATGGTGAAATATACTATTGTATATCTGTGAAAAACGAAGTGAAGTAAGTTCAATCTTATGTGAGAAATCGAGCAACGAATTCGCAATCCTAGATTTGAAACTAATGATACAAATATATGTATTGACTAAATTCAATATCTTACCTTTTTCGGCAAAATTATAAACTAAAAGTTGAAACAATATTACCAGTAATAAAAACGCAGTCATCAAAAAAAGGGTTTTGTTTAATGTTTGCAACAATGACGATTAAACACGTGTGAAGTGTGAAGGTTAGCGACTAAAATAAAATGTAATACTGTGTCATTTACTTGCAAATGTCGGTTCTTAATCTGCTCTGGTATTATGTTATTGAAACATGTCATTGGTTTCGAATGGTTTATAAAAACACTATGAACAACTCATTTTTAACAACCTGCCCTGGGTTGGTTGGAAGGGTTGGAGAGACTACTTAAAGTCGTAACATCAACATCAAACTAGAGACAGATTTAATATTATGATAGTGTTAAGTGTTATGTAAGGTAAGGTTACCGCTTTGCAAACTTTGGTTGTAATTTCTAACGTTACTTTTATAAAACGTAGAGTACAGGTGTACGCACAGGCGTGTATGTATATTTGGGAGAAAACTATAGTTTTTACAACGGGGGTCAGATAAATCTGACCAACAAATTTATCTAAAACGACATGAGCAGAAAATATACTACCAGGAGTTATAAGAGAAAAATAATGATCGGAGTTAAACTAAAATAACGCACCATGTTTAGCTTGTATGGACTCTTTTAGAGCTCAGAATATAAAATCACTGTGGTAAATGTTTTTCAATACCCAGCATAACTCTGGCGACAGTTGTAATTTTATGTCTTGCAAGGTGTTATGAAACAACTCAACTTATTTAGATTTAAACAAAACAACTTGAGTTTAAAAGAAATGTTTATGTTTTATTAATCAAAATTTTAATGGTTATCGTCTTTGTTTTAAACTTAAGTAAGAAGTTATTACATCCAAATGTTGACTTGGTATTGCTACAGCGCTTTAACGGTTTAAGGGATTAAAAACTCAACAGTGAGTCACTAAACACAGTAACTTGTTAGACATATTTTACCCACTTCACACCTATTTTATTAAATTTTATATTAAATGAAATAACTTAATGTGAGTTAACATCAATACCATTTTTATACGGTATAATTATGTGCGTATACTTTGTCGTAACCTTGTATTTGGTGACGTCCTGCAATTAAAGGAAATAGATAAGAAACAGATAAAAATGTTTCCTTATAAAATAAATTACTATGATTATCCATTGACACAATTATTTAAATTTTACTTACAACAGTTTGCCAAATTTCTACAAATTAACTAAAAATGTCTCTTTCTAAAAAACAATTGTTATAGATAATGAACCTATACGGCGAAAGTGGAAATTAAAAAATTCAATGATTAAATTGATGATGCTGAAATGAATTGGTATAATATTTTTTTTTTTAAATTAGATGTAAACTGAAAACTTGTTTTATCTGATGTATAGAACTAGATTTTATAAATTGTTTACGAAATATTTTCAATTTATTTCTAGATGATTGGTTTCTTATAATGAATTCATTGCCAATGTATTTATTGTTAATTTTATTTTTTGACCAATAAAGACTGAATTGGTATTTTTTTTGGATGAAATAGTGACGAATAAATTTTTTTGTGTGTTTATACTTTGGTTTTAATTACCGGTCTACTAGAAAGTTTTTGCAATGTTTGTGCTTCGGTTTATCATTACATTCCAACAAACACCGAGCAATTTGAAAGTAGTGCTCTTCAATTTTTAAAGTCTGGTAAGATTTCGTTTCGTAAAAAAAACGAAGTTTAGATTCTCGTATAGAATAATACAACCTTATTTATATTTAACATCACCTGTGAGCTGAGTGTATTGTCTTTTAACTGTTATTGTTCTTTTTATTTTACTTTAAGAACACATTGTGGTTTTCTCCAACACTTTAACCCTTTACCCATAATGTGTCTGAACTGCAAAAGCACACACAACTTATACACTTTAAACAAACTTTTCTCAGTAATGAAATTGGTTGGGGATAGGTCTGAGGTAAGGTGGAACGTCTAGAAAACGTTAACATCAACAGCTGAAACAGGTTAAATATTATGTTAGGTGCTACTTTCAGATAGACACTGCCATTACTGGCAAACTTTAAACTTGTATTTAACTTTCATAAAGTTTGTGTTATAAAAACACCTAAACTTAGAGACAATGTTAGGATCTAATAAACCCGAAACTCAACAAAATGCTTTAGAAACATAGGTTGTTTTATAAATATGAACAGGACACAGTTGATTTCATTAAATTTTTAATAGAACTAGTATTACAACTTTAACAAATGAAATAAAATATATGTGTGTAAATAATATGTGTATATATTTGCCTATGATGAAAATTATGCATGTGTTTTAACTTGTATCAGTTCTATCTATTTCAAATAATCCCTCCCACATCTCACAAAAAAAAAATCATTTTGTTGCTTAGTAATTCATTTTATGTACTAAGCCCAATGATAAAGTGCCTTAATTTGAAAATAGGCAAAAGGGTGAAGTATTACCATTACATGTACATGCACATTGTACTGAATTCATTATAAGAAACACGTAAAAATCGAATTTGAATAAGTTTGAAAATATTAAATAAACAATGAATGCAGAGTATATTTTTCCAATATATTTCGTATTGGATGTGTTTGGTTCTGCTTATAACAATAGAAAATTCCTTGAAAGGCCTTGAATACGCGATCTAACATTTATTTGTGCCATTTTATTCCTAACCATTTCTAACTCACTCCTGTAAAATTGTGGATACATCAGCTTTTACTTCTAAGTATATATATTTTATTAAATTATTTATCATGTAAAATATATCACCGAAATAGCAAGCAGTTTTCTTAGAAATTCCGTTGATTTACTGCAAACTACTTGAAATGTAGTCTGGTTTTATATATTTTTGCAAATGTAAGTTATATAATAGAAAATTGGTTTATTTTTCTAGCAAGCTCTGAAGTTTTTATGAATAGAAAATTCTTCCATGAGCTGCCGAAATTAAAATTATTCTATGCAAGAGTTTACTGTTGAAAGAGGAAGACAGAAAGAGACATTTGTAGACAGAGAAAGTTATTTATTTGTACTATCGACTTCAATTTAAACTTAATTGAGGTTAATTTATGTCTCTCCCTCCCCGCTACTTGTTTTATAATCTTAACTAAAATATGTTAACTTTATTCCCAAAATAAAGCCATCCTTTCTTTGGCTATTTGGATACGTGGGAAATGACAGAGAAGGAAACTGTTGGTGTGGAAACAAATCGGTAAAGTGTGTATGTCTGCATAATTTGTGTAGATATGTGTGTTCAACTTTCAACTTGGCGCAAACTGAATAGAAGATTATAAAACTTCAGGAGAATTAATTGTTATATTCTTGCTGGACAAACTGTTTGACATTTCACTTACAAGGAACACGTATACATCTACTAAATATATAACCCACTAACAATTATAGTATATTTACATTTTATTTTATTTAATTTTCACTGACTGTAGTCAAGATTCACCTTCGTATTTTAAAGTTATTTTCCTAGAAAAATCTGTCGAACTGCTCGGTGTTTCATTATTTTATAAAAAATCACTAGTACATGATAACATCTCGTATACATGTTTCAATGCTATTACCTACGTAATAAGATTGCGTCTTTGTAGTTTTACGAAACAGAAAATGGGCAATAAAATTACATTGTTTGGACATTCGGAAGCTAGCTTTCAAGGATACATTCGATACTTACTTATATAACACCATAAAATTACTATTCATATTAAAAACCTAAATCTATACTTAAATTGTCTGTTAATGTGTTTTTCCAAATATATATTACATTATCACTTTATCAATTTTCTAAATAACCAATATCGAAATTTATAGCTTAAGTCTAAGTTAAAAAATGAAATAAAATGTTTCTCGTATAATTCTAAAATATTATATTCATCACAACTGTATAGAAAAGTATTCGATTTTATTAGAACAAATTTAAAATATAAATAATATTGTTTAACTTATAATAGCTTATATTGTTTAGTTTAATGAAGGAAAAACTATAGAGGTATGTATAGACTGTTTAAAAAATAAGGTAAACAAATCACCAGTCAGATTTCGCATTATCACGAGATTATATCTAGTTTTTTTTTTTAAATATAAAATTAGAATTGCGATTTTTAACTGAATAGAAATAGCATTACTGAGAATTACTTAGTGTTTGTTATATGTAAGTCAAAGTAAATTAGAGTGAAATAGTAAAAGTAAATTTAGGATTTGTGTAAGATAATTTTTCAACGACAAGGTAGCGATTAAAATGGTCTATTCTGTTTTTAAACAAATTTTATTGAAAGTTAAAGTTTTAAGAATACACAAGGAACTAAAATTAAAAACCATACATCCAATTGAAGGTGGAATCCACAAGAATGACATATGGCAAGATAACGTTAACAATTTACAACCAAAATCCGCAAAGAGGTAACTTAAAACAACACTAACATAATAAACATAATCTGTCCCAAGTTTGCTGTTGTTGTTATGGTTTTAAGTGGTCTCTCCTACCTTTCCGTCAGACCCTTGGTTAAGGGTAATTAGTTCAAACTGAATTATTCTGAATGTTTGTAAACCCATTCAAAACCATCTGTAGGCACAGTTGTAATAACATAAAGCCTGAGGCAGATTACATTGGAACCATTAAAAAACCTAATGTTCAGCGATTTTATTCCACCTTTTACTTTAAAATTATGCTGTGTTAAATTATTATTAGTAAGAACAAGGTTCACTATATCATAGACGGTTACAATCCCGCTTGTTTAGATGTCTATGCTAGTTTTAAGTAGAATATGATAAAACTGGCGAACAATTATTTTTAAGATTGTGGTGCTCAAACTTTCGGATATTATAAAAAATAATAACATAATAATATTTATTGAGTATGGTATTAAATCATTGACAGCAGTTGAGATTCACTCTTGTATGTTTATGCTATTTACTTATTTAAAAAATCATTGAAGCTGTACAACTTTCAAGTGAGACATGAGATCAAAACACGTATGCCAACAAAATTATAATCACTCGGACAAATATTATAAAAAAGTGTAGCTTATGTAACATTATTACTTATGTAAGAAGATTGAATCAATTTATTTAATAAACAGAAAACAGGTAATCGGATATTCTTGCACAAAGCCAAAAGCAACCTAACTTTCAGGGAGACATTTGAAAAGTACCTCATAATAAATAATATACATAACATTTTTATAAAAATTTAAAACATTAATGTTAATTTAACAGTCAATTTTAATAACTAACTAATGAATTGTTTTAAAATATATATTACCTAAATAATTAAAATGAAATTTCAAAAATTATTTTATTTCACTTTTATAAAAATATCGTTAATCGGAATTAGGAATAGATGCCGTATGAACATGACATTGCAAGTTATAATCGAATTCTGAATGTAACTTAACACAACCTTTTAACATTAAATTAAATCTGTTCCAATTTGCTGTTGATTTTACTGATACGTTATGCTACCCTTCCTCTAACACTTTAGTTAAGTGCAGTTAATTCAAACTGAGTTGTCCTCGATGTTTGTAAATACATTCAAAACCAACTAAATTGAGCTTTACAATAATAAAACCCTAAGCAGATTAAAAGCGAGCATTTAGAAGTAAATGAAATAATACTACATTATTTTGAGTCGTTAAAGTTCACATTTCATCCGTATTTAATCGTCTTGTGTAAACATTAAAACAAAACACCCTTTTTGATGGCATCATTTGCTTGTGATCTTATACTTCATAATTACATATTGTAAAAAGTTTTTTGACATTGCGAATTAGGTTAACCATTTCAGAGAGATTACATTCGTACTGGTCAACATTTCTCTATTGATATAATCTACCTTAATATGATTGTTATCAGTTAATTATCTAAAACAAATGTCTTATCAGTTAATTCTCATACGTAACAAGATATCAAAATGTTTATAAGATTATTGTCAATAATTTTAATGTAAGTATGTAAATTTATTTCTTCCCTTCCATCAGAAATGTTTGGTATCACTCATATTTTCCAAAAGATTTTACAGTTTAAATAACTTTTTACAATACTCAATCGATTTACTAAACTTTTAAGCTGAACATGAATGTTTATCTAAAATTAAACGAGCAGAAAATCTAACTTATCGTAAAAAAACACACCGTGTTTACCCTATATTGATTCAATTGTAGATTATTTTTCAGTTCAGAATAAAACAATCCAATATCCACTGTGCAAAATGTTATTCCAATATTCAGCATAACTCTCCCATCAGATGTTATTTTATAATATTCTGTCGTCCATCTTTACATTTGCAAGCTGTTTTGAACTTAATTCTACTTATTTAGATTTGAACAAAACAAAATTATATTTATACAATTTTTGTACTAAAGTTTTAGAAATAAAAATGGGACTGGTAATCCACTTGGGACGCACGCAAGAAATCATAACATCAACATATCACTACTAACACTCACCTTAAAGGTTTAAGGGATTCTCGCTTAACAATCTCATACTGAACCTCAAAACTTTATGATATAGTTTGAACAAAAACTGTTTACAACCAATTAATTGAATTTTATATTAAAGTTTATCGGGAGTGAAATAAATGGTTTGTTGACATCAGGGAATCCAATGATTGTATGGCTTAATTCTAAGAGTGTACTTAGTTGTGAACCTCGTAACTGTCATTGACGTAAAAATACTTGAAGAGTTTTATTTTGTTGTATAAACTGTTCTTAAGTGTAGTGATATACTTAATAAATCATATATTCGTTCTTATAAATAGAATTTTTCTTCCAAATTAGTCACAAATCCAACTTTTCCTTGAAAGTATCATAGGGTACGGATTAAATAATTAATAACCATACAAATCCGGTACGTAACATCCCGTTAATTAATAATCATAAAATCACTAGCAAATAATAGTTTCCTATCTACTCATAAAATAAACTCTGGAATATTAGCCACAAGTAATTAAAACGATATCGTCCAAAAATCGTGTTTATTTTTAATGGTTGCAACTATGTTGATAAATATGAGTGTAGTGTCAAAGTTAACAAAATAATATTGTTTAATTTATTTCCATATGTCGGTTTTTAATCTGCTCAAGCTTTATGTTATTGTAACGCTTATACAGATGGTTTTGAATGGGTTTACAAACACTGACAATACTTCAGTTTCAATTACTGAAACTCCCCTTAACTAAAGGGGTTTTAGATACCGTAACATCAACACCAAACTTGGGACAAATTTAATTTTATGTTAATGTTAGGTTTATGCTCTGCAGACTTAGGTTGTAACATACAAGCTTGGAGGGATGCGTACTTGAACATTGAATGTATTTAAAAGAAAATCTTGTTTTTGACATAGAATTCTACATTGTCAAACTGCCGTGTAGATAACAATCAAATTTCATCATCCAGAAGGGCAGGAAAACCACATAATTGCAATCCCATATTGTAATTACATAATTACAAGGTCCCAGCTGTGAATTTTTTTTATGCATCTATAAAAATATTATTTAACTTTTTCATTAGTTATATCATTTAGTTTCCTTGTGCACGCTGTTGTCTTGGGATAATGCCAAAGAGATGCCGTGACCAATGTGATCACCCTTTTTTGGAGAAGGTAATTAATTATTAATTAATTACTGATTTCTGTCTAACTCATACCAAAATTTAAAAAAGATTGCACTCTTTAATTTTTAGTCACATCCTCATAAAAAAAATGGCTAATAATTTTCTTTTGACATATTACTATTCGTTCTTTCCACAATTAGTTGCATTTTATTACAGGGGTGGATTAAGGGGTGTAGCTATATTGGACAGGTATATCCTTTAGTACACTAATAGGGTATTGGGATAAATTATATTATTATAATGAGCTATATTTATATTTAGATTCAGTCTTTTTTTTTTTATGTAAAGGCATTTTACAGTAAATCAGGGTTTATTGTATAAATTAGTGGAATTTTTTTTTTTTTTATGAGAACTTTGTTGTTTTACATAAAACAAAACCCATAAAACAATCGAATGGTGCCACAAACAATTACACTACCAGTTAAAAATAGAACATTGGATGTGTTGAATAATTACTTTATTTCCTGTTTTATTTTAGAGCGCAGTGAAACAACATTGCACAAGAATTATTGTCTGTTGATTTATAGTCCTGAGGGAAATAAACAATTGTTCTTCTACAAATTATAAAACATAAATTATATATAAAGATTGCACAAGCTCTTTCACATACCCTACAAGCAAAGTCTAAGCAAACAAAAAGTGGTCGTTAATGTCACTTCAAAATTTATGAAATCAAATCTGGAGTGTTCTAACAATAGTAAAGAATATTTAGTTTGAAGCTAATAGTCATAAGGTATTATTTTTTAAAATTAGTTCAGATGTAATTTAGTTCTAAATAAATGTACTTTTTGTGGAGTTACCAAAATATATTTCAATTTGGAAACATATAAAGCATCTTATAGATTTTGACCAAATTTGAATTTGAAATATATTTATTAGTCAACTATATACATATACATGTTCAGATTACAAAACTTTACAAACTTAAGACTAATAAAGTCTGACCCCGAGGTTTATAAAAAAAACCTGTTTGGGGTGATACACATGAAAATTAGAATCTATAAGACAAGAGCTAGAGATAAAGGTGGCGGCTGATCGGTTACATTTGATGATTCACCGAACTTTGTTAAAACATGTTCATCTCTCAACATGGAAGAAACAACAAAAGACAAAGGCTATTTATTATTTATACAGGACAAACAATTTTTTATTTTTTTTATATATATAAATAATATTAATTATGCCAAAATAGAAAATATATATCTTAGTTAACACAAAAAAAACAAAAACAAAAAAAAAAATCTTACCCTAAACAATTAAGTATTCTTAAACCTAACAATAAAACAACACAAAAAATATTCCTTATAAGTCATATCTTATTCTAAACAGTCATAAAACATAGAAATATTATCATGAAACAGAAGATATGTTTTTAACACTCTTAAGAATTTACTTAACTTTTTAACAATTTTAATTTGATGGGGCAAGTAATTATAAAATTTCGGAGCAAGATAGGTGAAAAACTTTTTATATAAAGTAAGTCTAGGTCTTGGAACATACGCATTCAATCTATTTCTAAGGATTACAGTAGGATTTCGAATATCTTCTCTTTGTTTGTTACTCTTATTATAATAAACTTTTAATACCTTATAAATATACAAATTCTTTATAGGTAGAATCTCAAGTTTTCTATAAATAGGTAAAGCGTGTTCTAATTTTGATTTATTATCTATAATACGAATAAATGAGTTTTGTTGAACAACAATTGCTTTCATTGTAGTATTATAAGTGCCGCCCCATAAGGTCAAAGCATACTCTAACTTCGAATTAACAAAGGCAAAGTACAAAGTTCGTAATAAGTCCTGACTACAAAAGGGTCTAAGTAAATAGAAAATCCTTGTATATTTAATAACCTTATCTTTTATGTAATTTATGTGAATCTTCCAACTTAACCTGCTGTCAACAAATAATCCTAAGTATTTAATTTCATCTACAAGAGTAATAGGTAAACATTTGCAGTTTGGTGATGTACAGTCAACTTCATGGTATTTGAGTAATAGGTTTACACGTTTTTTGTCATTTAAGTTAAAAATTAACGCTTGGGCTCATTGCTAAACAATTTTCGGTAAACCAAAGTCTAAGCAAATTAATATCGTTTTGCATACTGTTTTGTAAATCTTGGAGAGTTTTAGATCTGTAAAAAAGTGAAGTATCATCCGCGAATGCTGTTAACATTCCTTTAAAGATACCGTCACATAAACTATTTACATATATAAGGAACAGTGGCCCTGATAACACAGATCCTTGCGGAATTCCATAGATTATTTCAACTTCCTCACTGAGCTTATCTCCGACTTTCACTCTCTGCTTTCTTCCAGAAAGATAAGATAAAAACAATTCATATGCTACTCCTCTGATTCCTGCTTTATACATTTTATCTAGGAGAATAGTGCGATCTACTGTGTCGAAAGCCTTCATCACGTCCACGAAAATTCCAGCACAAAAGTCACCGTCGTTCATTCCTTCATAAACCTTCCCAAAGAAATCCAAAAGGGCATTTTCAGTATTCTTTTTTTTGGAATCCATATTGATTTTTACTAAGGAAACCTTCTTTCTCTAAAATATTTACCAATCGAGATTTTAATATTTTTTCAAGTATCTTAGAAAAGATTGAAAGCAAAGCAATCGGTCTATAATTACTAGGGCATAGTTTATCCGATTTTTTATACAAAGGTACAACAATAGCATTTTTTAAATCATTTGAGAATTCACCTGAGGACATGCTAAAATTAATGAGATAAACGAGGTGTTCAATTATATTTTCTGCAATACCTTTAACTATAACCGGCGTTACTGAGTCATACCCCGGAGCTTTGCGAGCACTAAGAGTGTTAATAATATTTTGAATCTAGGTACAGTTAGAAGGATATAAAGGATATAATTACGTCTTTTGCTCGTAAGGCATAAAGTAAACAAATTCTACTGGTTGGCATTTTACCAAAAAAGCCCATTCGAGGGTTTTCGGTTTAAAATCTCCGATTTACAATTTGTATTGTATTCTATTTATTGCATAAATTAGGTAAAATATACGTTGTACACATTAGGCCGCGACAATTTTGGTTGTTATAATTTAAATATAATCAATTTATATAAATAGTAACTTTACACATGGTATACATTATTATGAACAAGCGTGTTACCCCGGGTAAAATTTTTTTTAAACTTCATTAATCTTAAGGCGAAATTGATTTATAAAAATGTTCCATTTTGATCATCTGTCATTTCACGTGATCGATTACATTGAGTCTAAAACTCATTTAACTTTGTTTAGTAGTTCAAACTAATTAAGAAAATATATAACAGTGATAGGTTCAACCGTTTATTAATACATATAGGTTCATATTTATAAATGTATTTATCAATACTCATAATACTTCTCTAAAAACGACGTTTCGTGTGATTATTTCACCATCAGCTGTAAATTGACTGTCCTTCAATTGAATGAACCAAGATTTTCACTCCTGAAAACGAACGACATCGACTGAGAGATACATAAAGTTGACCATGGGAGAAGACAGGGCAAGAAGACAGAAGATGTTGCGATCATCAGCTTCTGCTCTTTCTCGAGCAGTAAGTTTTCGACGGGGCATAACTTATTACTGTAAGACTGGGATGTAAGGGCATCAAACAATATGTAAACAATCTCAAGACAACCCCGTAAAATAAGATCTTGCGCAGAAAATAAGATCTTTCACAAAACAAAAAAGAAATATAACGTAAAATTAAGTAAATCTTGCTAATATTTACAGTGTAAGGATAAAATAATCATCTAAAATGGCTGAGTTTAAACACATTTAAATGTATTTAATTTCAAACAGCTGATACATTTGTTTTTTATTTACAATAACCTTAAAATGGCTGAGTTTAAACACACTTAAATGTATTTAATTTCAAACAGCTGATACATTTATTTGTTTTTTTATTTACAATTATTTGTTTACTTTTTATATATCGAAATAGTTTCAATATGGAGATTTCTGAAACTTCAGGAACTTATATCTCAGGAACCACTTGACTTATATACTTGAAACTTCGGTTTTAGCAGTTTCTCACTAAGGTCTATGATGGTGCAAAATTTCAAGTTCCTAGCCGATACAGTTTTTGAGTTGAAAAATCAAACGGACAGACTTAGCGTTTTATTAATATGATAAGTATATAAAAAATAACACATTTTTACAGCTCCAAGTAGTCTAACCGAATTAATTCGGGTTAAGCCAGATAACGATACAAACTTTTCTTAACTCAGCAATAGATTCTCCCTTTTTCAAATATTGTGGCGGTTCGTTGTACAACTTAAAACCATATTAGTGTACACCGCAGACTGCAGACGTCTTTTCACAATGTAGAATATCTATCAATCTATATGTGGCATGTTTTCTGACAATATGTAAATGAGATATTTTAATTACTATAATTAGCCAGTGCTTACATTATCACAATTAAATTAAGCGTGAGGTCGATCAGGAGAGGTTGTATACCAAAGAATAACATACATTGAACATGTGTTGGTTAATTTGATTTCTTGTCTTCAAAATTATAAGGACTTCAAACTATCTTTAGAAATAGGTTAGATATATAACTACACAATTAACATCTGTTCTTAGATTTACCGTATGTAAAAAGTTTGAAAATATTAGATTTTATATTTTAAATGCTACCATTTTATTGAGCAAATTTGATTTACGAAATTCCAAAAGCGTCCAAATAGGAACTGTAGCAAGTGAGTTATATTATTTTATTATTTAGAAATTTTTGTTTCTATACATTATTACCAGTTATGAGTACATATTATGAGATGTTTGAGTATGAACTATAATATTTAAATTATTTATGGAAGAATATATATTAACAAAGACGTAAATAGTAGTCAATTTAAGACACCTATAAGAGACACATCTGGTTAGGATAACATTAGGGTAATAATGGTTGAACAGGGTGGATTAAGGGGTGTATATTTATTGGACAGGTATATCCTTTAGTACACTAATAGGGTATTGGAATCAATTATATTATTATAATGAGCTATGTTTATATTTTGATTCAGTATTTTTTTATGTAACGGCATTTTACAGTAAATCAGGGTTTGTTGTATAAATTAGGAGTTTATTGATTAATATATAGCATGTCCCGCAAAGAAGTATACGCTTTTAATTATCAATACCTATTTATTTTCCAACCGATTACATTAGAATTTTACATTCAACCTAACTATGGTAGTAAAATTTTTTCATTAAAATAATGTCTTCTTTAACTGAATGAAAATAAAATGGTGGCCTTGCAAATAAAACACAAAACCTTTTTAATACTTGATATTTTTTCATTCATTAAAAAATATCTGGTAAAAAAATAAAACAGCTGTTTTTACCAGATATAAAACAGCTGGTGTATTGTGAAATAGATGTTCAAATTTCTAGTTAATTATTATAAAACACAATTATTTTTATATAAACTATAAAACTATAATGACCACATAGTAGCTAGTTACAGCATTGTCAATCTACCAGGATTTGTGATTGTATTAAATTACAGATATTTCAATGAATATTACAAAACATTGCAAATTTTTTAATTCATTGTGAAATTAAGGTAATAGAAAAATTGCTCTTTAGTTTATCGTGGATACAATATTTTTGGGTCTCTCGAAATCAAGGAAATGTTTTTTTTTACAAACTGTAATTGTTTGTCTATATATCCGCCAGTACTGACTTTTCAGAAATAGTTGATCCCATTTTGTTTATAACTGATAACTAGAAAATTTCTAAGTTTCTATCTATCGACAAAATTAAATCGAAATAACAAAATTTATGTGTAGCATATCTGTCTAATATAAGAAATAGATCCACTGATTTTGTTTTCAAAAAGCGTTCTTATAGCCTTTATAGATCTTAATTAAGAGAATGTATTTGTTGTCAACTCCAAAAATATCCCAATTTAAGACTTAAGGTTAGTAAATAACCTGATGATGCTTTAAAATTACAAATTATGAAAAATCGGCTGTACCGATGTTGATCAAATTTTAATATGAAGAAAAATAACCGACATTTATTTACCAAATAGAAATTAATAAGAATTAATTTGGAAACAGAAACTGCACTACCGTCAGAAAAAAGTAGATTCCTTACTGAAAACCAATGTAATAGAAATTGCATGGATCATTTATGTACTTCCGTTTTAACGTCTAACATTAGGGCCTATGAAGTTAAAATACAGTTTGATTGACTATCGTTTGATTTGTTTTCAAGTGATTTGATCAATAATTTAAATTTCATTTGAAACCAGTAATGCACCAGCTTGGAATACTATAATGTATGAGGTCGAAGCAATATTATAAAACATCTGTTGTCAGGTTTATGTTTGTATTGGAAGAACATTTTCACAAACGATATTGATAACCTTATTTTTAAACTGGATATCTAGGTCAGGAGACTAGGGAGATATTAGTCTTTGCTTGAGCTGAAGTGGTCCATAAATTTCATCGGTAGCTATAATCTGTTACAGCTTTAAAAAGAAATTTATCCTTGTATACATTTTATGAAAAATACCACTACAAGGAATAAGTTGTCCAAATCAAGATGAGAGAGGTTTTATGTTTAATTTAAAAATGTTATTGTCATCGAGGATGTATCGGTTTGTATCTAAAATATATTTTTAACGAATTTGTTCAATAGTTTCTTAAAGTGAATGGACATTTCTTCATAAAGTCTTCTTTTGAAATATGTCCCCTTCAACCACCATAGAACATTGAAATTTGTTTAAAGGTGGTATAGAATCAAATAATGTAAAATGTAATTATCTTAAATGTAAATTTAAAAAAAAAAATCTTATAACTGGAAATACAAATCTTGTATAAATTTAAATTTGTAAATTATTAAATGAATTAAATATTGTTCCTGAAAGTTTTTCAAAAGTAAATATTAGTTTTACGATGAGTTTCAGCTTTATACCAGACTTCTTGAATCTGTAGTTTGATTACAGTTAGCAACATTGGACTGTGTAAGTGTATCAGGATTATTTTAGTATGTATAAAATTTAAATGTATTCTATCATACTAACTCCATCAAAATACTATCAACTTAACTCCATGTGTATAATAGAAACTTCAACCATTCTGTAAGAACCAGAACTAAGAAATTCTATTAAATGAACCACTCCAGTATTGATACTAATTTGTTGAAATTTTACAGATCGAAATATTTAACCTATTATGTAAATTGTTTGGTTTTTAAAATATCTTTGACAAGTTCGTTAATCCACAAGATCTGATAAACCATTTCAAGAAAATCTATCACATTAATAAGCTGACTAATAATAGGTCGAGTGGTCATTATGGAAAAAATCACAAAAATCGTATATTTTCTCTTAAATACAAACTGATGACCCCCTACATGTATGTATTTAAAAAGACCATCTAAATTTCTTTTTTCAGTTGTGTGTTATTTCCACCCCTTTCTTAACTATCCTACCACCCATATTTAAATTTAAACAGTAGAGTACGATTTCAAAAGATAAAATTCTCTATAGGCTGATACAACTAAAGTCTTTTTGTAAAGTGAAAGGCAAAACATATGTGTATTATCAAAATGAACACTTTTATATTGTTTTGAATCAGGAAAACATATAATTAATTTATATAAAGTAAATATACTATATAATAAATATATATTAATACTACTAAATACAAATAACAATTTTTCAGATTCTGAACAAACATTTTATTTTTGAAATGCATTAGAAAACAAAAGAATGGCATATAGACTGTAATTTAATTACTAAGTTCCATTTGGGAGTGTTCACATGGATAATGTAACTCAATGTCTGCCAAGTAAGCGATAATTACTTTAGTTTTTCTTGATGTTAGTTTTTATTCATTCTGGCAATAATTGAATAAAATTGGTATTAACTTCCTTTACCAGTAAGGAAACGTATTGTGAGAATTTTATTTCAGTATTTTTGGAAGGAACTGCTGTTTATAAGGTACTAAGTTAGTTCTTAACATTAAAAAACCATTAAATTAAATATACAGTAGGTGTTAGGTAGTATTTAGTTAAAAACATAAGAACCGTGACTGGCTGGATAAAAACTCAATATTATATAAAATAATACCGTTATAAATTATTTCTTGATTTTTTTATAATTTGCATTATGTTATATTTAGTTGAATCCTGAATAAACCGTCTGCATTTTTGTTTAATTTACCACGTTTGTAATATTTTTTCATATGTAAATTTCTCTAATTTTAATCTCCATTTTAATAATTTGAAATTCGGTTCTTTGACAGAAAATAACGATTGTAAAAGTTTATGGTGAGTTTAAATCGTGAATTTTTTACCATATTAGTAGTGTCTGAACTATTTGGTTGCCCAAACTATTGCTAATAATTCTTTTTCTATTGAGGAAGAGTTTATTTCGCTAGCATACGCTATTGGTAAATCTGCACCTCTACTTTCTTGAATTAAGATAGCTCCTATCGCAATGTTACTTCCATCTGTAGTTACAAAAATCTTCCTTTTCAAAATCTGGGTACTGTAGTATTGGTTCATACATAATATTTTTTTACATTGTTCGAAACAATTAATATAATTTTGATTACATATATCTATTTTTAGCTATCTTTTTTAAACATATTGTAAATGGTTTGTTTAATGTTGCGAAATCCTTTACAAACATCCTTTGTTAGTCCTAGAAATCCTTTAATTCGTTTAGTTGTTTTTGGAATTGAATAATTTTTTATTGCTTTAATTTTATTGCGGTTTGGTTTAGATCCTTTTGGAGTTATTACATGTCGTAAATATGTTACTTCTTCTGTTCAGTCTATTAATTCAGATACAGAAAAAGGTTGTTGTTTGCTCTTCCCAAAGCGGAAGCGCGCTTATCAGCAAATGATGCTCAGGCTCGACCAGGAGTCGGTTGGCTAGTTGTCTTAGCTTAGGTCGGTAGACTCGTTTAAGTCATTTTCGCAACACGCAGCCATGTGCATCGCCTTTTATTGCCCTTGTGGCCTCCGCTTTACGCATTAATTACATATCTTTAGTTTTGTTAATATTGGACATCAATAGCAACGTATTTAATCGCAAGCCTTATTATTTATTGTATTATTAGAAGTGAGTTTTATTTTAACAAGCATCGCCATGCGACTAATTGTAGTCGAAGGTCTCCATTTTTGGTTATTTTATGTACATATATTATTGCAATTATTATCATCTATGTTTAATTGTACTTCTGAAGTGTCAAGTGCAATGAAGGATAAATGTTAGCATTACAAACTGTTGTAAACTTATTACAATTTGACTGTAAATGTGTAGTAACTCAGTACGTCAACAAACAGAAGAATACAATCGACTCTCAGGACATTGTCAAGGTACTGTACCACAATACCAGTTATACTTTTAAACATAGATTTGTTTTGTTATTTTTACATTAATAATAATTTAATGATCTTAGTGGGAATTCTTAAATTGTCTGGTCCTTCAGAAATTAACTCATTTATTAACGCATTATTCAACATTATTCAACTTCTTTTCTTAAGAATTCTGTTTTATTTAATTGAATTTTGAAATTGGCTTTACTTAATCTATCAAATACTTCTCGTAATCGGTTGAAGCGTTCTTGAAGGCTGGTTGAGTAAATTATTATGTCATCTAACTAAACTAAACAGATTTCATTTATAATCTCCTTATTGTTCATAACTCTTTGAAAAGTTGGCGGGTATTTTTTAGTCCAGTAGGCATTCGTAAGAATTTATAATGTCCAAGTTCCGTGGAAAAGACGGTTTTTCTCGGCTACTTTCTTCCATCTCTACTTTTGCTGCAAACAATCATGTGCATTGAAGTTTGATAGGTTGTGGTTCTCGGCGAATGATTAACATAAAAAGTCCTAATTTTAATTAGAATCCTGAAGCTTTTCTTACCGAAAAGCGTCCTTTTCTGAAGATGTCCTACGGACTGCGCCAGTTACGTGTTCGGTTGGTCACGTTGGGTAACCCTTTATTTATTATAACAAATAAGTTTATTTTAAATATATAATAAATATTTCATACAATTATTGTTATTTTAACGTCTATGGAGACCTTTCTTCAGTGTTAGTTGAATAGGAACTAATGATCTAAGGCTTATCTACATGTAGGTGTAATACAATTAATTATGCTTACATTGCTAGTCTAACATAATTGTTATTTATGCAAACTATACAATAATTGTTTACACATAACTTATATACATAATAATATATTTGGTTATAGTTACATGTTTGTGTATAACTTATTTTGTAACTATTACATTTGTCATTAGTACAGACCTATACACTGATCCAAAAGTAATTATTACAACATACAGACGTTTCCTTTCACACAGAAACACAAGTTATTCGAGACTGCCGCAATGTCCAGACTTTGTGCTACAAATTACCGATAACTCTTTCCTATTAATTTACTTTTACTCTTTCTGTAATTACAAAGCACTCTTTGTAACAACGACGCCCTTTGTATGAGGCAGTCTTTGAATTTGCTAGCGCCTAGGATGTTTTCAGTTAAATAGTAGTTTATAAACCGGTAACAAAAATTCCTTTTAACTGTTGTATAATTTGAGAGTGAGGATCCAAGAATATTTACTGGGAATAAAACCGGTAAAGACCTCAAGATATAATATGAGCTACCATCGTGGTACACGTTTATATATCAAAGCTGGGAGGCTGACAAAATCCTTGGTTACAATCTAAAATGACTAATTAATTATTTGTTAAATTCCCAAACAGGACAAACAGGATATTCGTGAATTACTTTTTCGTTGTTTAGTAAACAGAATTTTCCCTTACAGTTTAATTCATAAGTTTACCTGTTTAATATTATGTGTATTCTCACAAGTTTTAATACTTTATAGTTAAGTGGTATTTATGTTTAGTTGTTATAGTCGATTACCCCTACCGTTTCAGTGGACGAATATAAGTGGTGCTCTTCTAAACGTAGTAAAAGTGAAATTACGTATTTATCCTTTAAAAATTCTTTTTTTCATTTTCAAATATATGTTTTTTGAAGGAAAAATTACAACTGCCAATGTTTAAAACTGAAATTATGGTTCTCAGTTCAGTACCAAACTGAGTTCCAAGGGGACTTGATTCGGAAAGAGGGAAAAAAATTACAAATTTGTAAATGTAATAATTTTAAAACAAAATATAATACATATATACCGTCTAAAATCCCTATATATGTTAATATCACCTGAAACTAAAAGACATGTTTTGTGCGTGTTTATTGTCTCTATTATCGAAATAAATTCAACAGTTGCAAATATTTATAGCAAAAACTTACAAAAATATATGTAAAGAAAAATATAATTGTACAAAATTGTGGTCTGCAGTATATGTATAGATAATAATTCTTTTCTGCATAAAATAATTTTAAAAAATTAGAATTTTATAACCAAAAGTTTATAGTGTAAAGTAATAATCAAGTAATGAAAAAGTCAATAGTGGTTATTGTATTATTTTTTGTAATCACAAAACACGAAAAATTTAGGCATATTCATTTTTACGTTCTCTTGTATACAGAGTGTAGAGAAACAAATCATGTCTCGTAAAAACTAAAAAGAAAGTTAAGCTACTCATGGAAATTATTGTTTGAAGTTTTCCGATTCTATCGTCCGTGCAGTGCGCTATAGCACTGATTTTAATCAAACATAGCAGACTGTAGTCCAAGATATAAACGAATTTTAAAATTAAGTCGAAATTTTGGATACCATTAGGATAAAACACGAAATTTCATAAGGAACTAAAGAAAATATATTGGCAGTAAAAAAACAGGATTAAAAGTTATATGCTAAAGGGACAAAACTGTAAATATTATATTACGAGATTTTCACTAATATTTTTTAAAAAAGAGAAGGTGTATGGCTAAAATCTATGTCATTTGTCTAACAGCAAATTGCCATTTCCCAGTAAATTGGAAAAGTCACAATTGTTTTGACAAAAAGTCATGACTTTAGCAATAAATTGTTGTTGTTTGTGAAATTATAAGTGCCTTATCATTTTTGTTTCGCCTTATTATGGAATTTCACCGAGTATCGACTGTAGTCACACTTAAAAACACTAGATTTTTTGTTAGTGCTTGAAAATCTGCACGGATGAAAAATTAACATATATGTAGTAAGTATGCAAGTTTTAAGTTAATTAAAAATGTATTATGTCGGTGCAAGAAATGTTTCTTTGAAAGTAATGAAACATACTTTAATGTTTAGCTACGCTGATTAAACTAATTACATCATTTCTCTTTTGTCATAATTTTACTCTTGCATGAAATTAAATTTTTACATTCTTTCAATTCTGATTGTTACAAAGCCGTAGATGAGTTTGACTTAAATTTTTTTCTAGATTTAGGGAAAGTTTAACTCATTGCTCCGTTTTCTAAAATTATTTTATGTGAAATATTTTTCAGCGTATACATAGTCTAAACTACGAGATAAAGCGAATAGAATATTTATTCAACTTCGAAGAGTATTGTTATTATAATACTAAATAAATTATAAGAATAATACAGCACGTTTCCACAGAGTATATCAACTATTGTTATCAAAAAAATAACATAGAACATTAACATTTTTATGTTGATCAAGGTCCCGAGTAAATAAAATAATAATATGAACAATCTGTCATTATCCTATGTAACATTTAAAAACTTTGTTGATATACACTACTTCTCAAATGTGTGTATTTTGTCACAATCAAATCAGATAAATCAATAATACTATCTAAATCACGACAAACGATAGAAAACCTGATGGGTTCAATGGCATTCTTAAGAACATTTGATATCCTATGTATGCTCATTACTTCCTACCCTAGTCAATTCATTCTAACGGAATGGAGTAATTTCCCGCCTACTTCCTTTTTCTCGAAGTTAATGCAACCCTCCTTTTAGTACATGAGACTCTAGACTCTAACAATGTCTATACTACTCTCGTAACATTATACTAAAAGAAAAATCAATTCGACATATACGTCCTTGGGATAAATAAACGGCGTGGGTGCCAAGTAAAGTGGTGCGTAGCAAAGTTCGATGTTAATGTGATACAGTAAGATACCAGTTGAAGTCAAACAGCAGCAGTTGGTTGCGATAACGTTAACTTCTACAACAACTTCTATAGCAAAGATTTAAGTAAATTGTATCAGAAAAACTGTACGATTCTCGTTAACTATATTATAAAATCACCATTTCAGTGAAACTAAATTGCTCAATTCTATCTAACTCTTTTTTTGTTTAAGTATTTTTTTAAAGTTACGATTCTAACATCAATAACAACCTTTTCTTTTAGAATTGGTATCGTACATGTACTGAGTGGAATTAAATTAAAAGTTATTTTGTATAATTTGAACTTAATTTAATAGAATAATCCACCAGAGAACATCAGCTATATGTTAGATAAAAATACCTTTAGTTTTAAAGGTGTTGAATTCACTGAAGCAAGGATTTAAGCAATTTTGGATTAAATTGAAGAAGTGTATAATACTCATTACATTTTACACTCTCCATTTTATTCAAATGACGTAATTTCCTTCTACTGCACCTTGTCATGAAGAAGTCACAGCCTGATATCGTCTAAAATAAATAGACACTTTCCCTACACCATCGTCTAGATGTTTCCTTCTATGTACAATTTCATTGCCTTAATAGAGCTTTCATTTTGTATTGAGGAAAATTAAAGTTCAAATACTTGCTCAAGATTTACTATTTTCTATGAGAAGTTAATACACTGTGAAAACGTGGAAACATATAACTAATATGGAAGGAATATTTAGTAAGTGTTCCTGGAAAAATTACAATATATGCTGAGTGAATTGATTTCCTATAAACATAATTTTATTTTACTTAATATTTTTTTATTGTTTGAAACAGTTGAACTTTTGAAGCGCTAAATTAAGTTTAAAATACGTAGATTATAGTTAAATCATGGTGCTAACGATAGTAAACCTAGTTCACTATTCTATAAAATAACAAACTTATGAGAAAAATTGTATTTCTAGATCATAACTTCACTAAGTTAGAACCTAAATTGAAAATATACATATCATATTAGTATTAATAAATGCTGTACTGTTCGTAACTGGTGAAATGAAAAAAATACTATCATAACAAAAGAACTAGTATTGTGTTCGTGTATTCTAAACAATAACAAAATAATCGAAATAGGTTTCTCATAAAAACATAATAATGAACAATATTTCAAAATAAGTGTCGTCCCATGACGACGCTCTAAACGGTTTTAATTATTATTAGAAAAATTTCTGTTTTATTAATGAGGTTGTTAAAATGAACTATTCATCTTGTTGTTATATCTTGATGTTTTTATTTTTTAAATTTTTTATTTGGGTTTTGTCTGTCAGTCTATTTGTTTTTGATTGTTTGCTTGTAGGTATGCTTTCGTTGAGGACACATGTCTTCTCAGAAACTGTGATCTAGTACAGACTGCTTTTTATAGCTATATTTTATTACTTATAGGTCATCAAATTGATAATATGTTTTTTATTTAGTTTTCTTTTGTTACTTATTTGTTTCTTCGTCCATTGAAAATGTAAATTTTGATTGTTTATACTTTTTTTTTATTCACACCACTCTCAAACTTTTAGTTTATGTGGGTACCAATTACATCATTGTATTTGTTTTATGTAATTTCATTGATTTATTTTGTAAATAAAGATTTGATTTGACTCGACTTGAATATTTAAAACTACTTAATTGTGTTTCTATGGTACACCAATAGATGAAGTTAATATATGTCTACGAACGAACTAAAAAAACTATATATAATCTTAAAGAAACATTATTAGATATTCAAATGAATGTTAGTGGAATTAAAAATGACCCTTAAAACATGTTACTTTGACCCCTTCCTAACCCATGTTAATAGGCTTTGGGATTTCAAATGTAACAGAGCGTACGACAAAGCAAAGCCGTTTATCAAAGGATATATACGGCTTTCTGCTACAACTTCTTTGGGCTTTTTCCAAACCATTTTTCAACGCATTCATGGAGTGATACTTTCTATATTTGGTATCAACAACAACACAAACCATTATTAAATTAAATCAATAAAATTACTTATACAATCATCATAATACTCACGTCACACTTCAAAAAAATATAATAGTATGAATAAAATCAGTGTGAGAAATTAATCAATGAATAAAAATGTAATTATATCGTAAAAATTAGTTAAACTCTATCTAACGATTTTAACATGTATATTTTTCCACTATAAAGGAGATAGTTATGTTTTATTCTCATGAAAATTTGTAATCTATTTAGTATCATTTGAATTTTTTCTTCCTCCTGCAGTTATTAAATTTTTTTTAAAAAACAGTAGGAAACCAGTACATTTTGTTAAACACAAAGTACAGCAATTAATTTAATTTAAATAAGTGTTTGAAATAGTGGCTCTGTTAATTGTCAACTTCCTTTAGTGTTGAATAACTTCTGAAGAGAACAGCAAGATCAAAATGAGCTTCGACTTCCACGACAAAGATTGCACATTTGATATTTTATTATTTAATAGTGAAAATAAAGTTTGTTTGTTTTTTTACATATGGATTCTAGTCGCTAATTATTTTTATTTTTTAAATAAAATACATGTAACATTTGTGAACCAATATTATTTTAAGACAAACGGAAAATTTGGGTTCATTTTATGGACTAAAACTTCTTACAAATTTTAACAAAATACCTTGCACTAATTTTGAAGTATTCCAGCCTAGAAGTGCTTGGTTCATTTTCACTTTTAATCTGACTAGAATTTGTAAAGGATATAATGCCGGAGACATTTCGTTTCTTAATGATTTAATTTTATTTTCGAAAAATGAGCGTTTGCTTTATACATTCGAGAAATACTCATTCTTTAATTCTCATGTTGACATATGATTAAAGAAAGTTTTCCTTCATAGTTTAAAACATCAACATTCATCAAAATATATAAAGTTATAATTTACATGAACTTATTCAAATCAACTGCCTCTCAGTATCAAATTACAGGTCATTTTATATTCAGGAACAGATTGCTAATTTATTATTTATTTATTCCGAAGATATGATATAATAATAGTGTTGATAGTGATATCAGATTTCCTTGGTATTTTAAAGAACATTGTTTATTTTATTTACACAGGAAAAGTACTAACCTGAAACCATGAAATATGAACAGAACTTATCTTTTTAAATATCCACACGTAAGTTGTACAAAACTGTAATTGCGAGTGTATGAATAACTCAAAAGTCACTCAACATCTCAATTTACATTTGATTAGCAATAGTAAAATGACTTTTGAGTCATACTGTATGGATGTGTATAATATGATAACAGTCTACAAGGAAAGCTATTGCTAATTAGTAATTGCAGTCTAGGGTTAAAATCTGGAATTGAATATTCAGATACCAAATACGTATTATTAAATATTATAGATTTATTTAAAAGAAAGATTATATAATTTATTATGTATCAAAAGAAATAATGTTTCACTATACTTAAAAACTATTTAAATAACAAGATACATACTTCATCTGAATTTTTAAACTTAACCAAGGTTTACAACTAAGTAACTATAGAAGTAAACCGTACAAACATGGGATTAATTTACTTAACACACAATGTATAATTTAAACATTAAATTAAATATCTGTTAATTATTCGTAGGAGTTAAAGTGGTATAATAAAGCTTAAAGACACACTAATAAGGTTGTTAAGAGATAAACTCTTAAACCGTTAGAGGTATATTGACTAATTACATGAGGTTTAGTCAAAATTGTTTAAATATGATATTGTTTTTATTTAAATCTAAATAAGTAGAGTTGAAATCGGAACAGCTTGCAAGACTAAAGGTGGATGGTCGACACAATATTATAAAATAACATCTGTCGCCAGGGTTATGTTGGGTATTGGAAGAACATTTTGTACAGTGGATATTGGGTTTTTTATTTTGAACTGAAAAAGAATCTACATTTGAATCAATATAACAGAGTGCGTTCTTTTACTATAACTTTTATATTCTGCTAATGTCGTTTTAGATATTGTTTGTAATTAAGTGCTTAATCTAATATCCTTTTGTGGTGGGTGTTAAAAAGTTATATAAACTTTACAATATTAGGGTGACAAATTTTTATGGTGGAAGAGAAGAAATAATTTAAGTACTGTATTTTTTAAACAAATTAATATGAATAAAAATAAATAAAATTTTGACGTCATGTTGGATCATAGAGGTATCATAATATAATAATATCAGTTCAAATTTAGTACAAATGTTTCCTGAGTCCAACAATTTTTGGATATCTGCCTTTTTGTTGTACATGTATTATGTTTCGTTGGTAACAGCCCAAACGTGGAGACAGATTTTAATAAAATTTGGTATATGGGCGTGTTTTAATCACGTCTCAGGCATATGGGCCAGACTTTAAAAACAATTTTGTAATATTGGGAATAGCTGCCATACAAAAAAATTTACAATCTCCCAAATGCGGTTTTATCAATTTTGATAATATTTTGGTTAAATGTAGCATTTAAGAACCCACACAAAACGTATTGGTCGCAATCTCTCCAAAAATGGTGGTCCAGGAGTTATTATTAAAAACCACAAAAATCGGCCATAAAGTTGTGTAAATGACGTAACTTGTCAAAGTAAACTCATAATTTTTTATTCAAAATTTAGTGAAAATAATCACCCAAACTCAAGTGCAAATTCACAAGTAAAACATTATGACTGTCATAAATATTTGCCAATTAAATTAACCTCGTCCATCAAATTAAAAATGAATATACTGTGGACGCTTTTATGGCCCAAGAGAAGCAACTTTGGGTCCTATTTAAATATATAGATATTAGTTTCAAAGATGGCGTTCATAGTTAATTTTCATTTTTTGATTGACAACTACTGAGTAATCCTTTGTGACAGTTAGTTTTGGTTGGTTTTTATTTAGTTTTGTGGGTAGGTACGTGAGAAAGTCTGTGCAATCTTTTGCATCATTTATTTATAGTTGCAAATATATATATCGATTAAATATGGGCGAAATGTTAACTTTAATCAGTCAAAAATAATAATGTAATATTGTTTCCTTTACTTCTTAATCTGTTTAGGCTTTACGTTGTTGTAATGTTCCTTACAAATGGCTTTGAAAGGATTTACAGACATTGAGAATAACTCAGTCTGAACTAATTCCCCTTAACTAAAGGGTTGGCAGAAGGGTGGGAGAGAATACTTAAAACCGTAACATCAACAACAAACCTGGGACAGATTTAATATTGTGTTAGTGTTATGATAAGTTGCTACTTTGCAGATTTTGGTTAAAACTTGCACCGTTATTAGTACGAAGCACAGAATACCGCTGAAAGAACAGGCGTGAAGTGATACATACTTTAAATATATTGAATTTTTATGTCAAACTTTCAAATCAATTTATGGTTTTATAATTTTATTATAATTTGTTTATTAACACTTTAACTTCAACCATTAATTTCTAAAAAAAAAAAAAAAAAACACCTTTCATTCATTTATTTTTATTCTTATACAATATTTTAGAGATTGTTTTACAGTTTTACTTACATTTAATTTTTATATTTTCCCTTTAAATAAAATGTTGATGCTTCCTTGCGTCCTCTTATTCACTAGACTAAATTATGCTGTTTTACAAGCCTTGAATTCCCCTCTTGTCTTGTTACTTCTTATTATCAGTTTTTTTCCCCTTTTTTCCCCTTCTTCCAGAAATAATCCTTGGACATTTGTGGAAGATTTACGAATACATTATTTATAGCTATTCGTCATTTAGTATAGGGAGGAAGGGGATGAACTTTAAACGATATCTACTTTACAGACAATTTGACTTGACTTCTGGCCAACATTGTAAAGGGATATGTAATCGGACATATAATGTCAAATAGAGGGGACATGTTTCTAAACTAATCAATACTAATCTCACAAATTTTGTGCAAAATAGTAGTCATAGGAATGTTAGGCAGTAACCATAAGGAAAAATTAAATTTTATTTACATATTTCAACTAAAATGGCGGACAACTTTCTCACACTTAAAAGCAAACAAAAGCTCGTATTCTTGAATAAACATACATTTCATTCAAATTTGATAATTAACAAAACCCTTAAAAATGTGTCAAACCTCAAGTGAAATAAAATTATTATTTCAAAGTTAATGTAATGCAAGGACATTAGTTATACCGGTCGGTTGATTGAAAAGTAATATATAAAAAAAACATCAATTTAATAAATGTAATATTTCTAGTAAAGCAATTTACTGTATTTCTGTACAAGTGTGTGAGTAAAAACTTGTGCAGTCATTACAAAACACTATATATATGTGTTAAATAAACCTTTTTTAATAAGATATTTTCGATTCCTATTTGTTTTCTCCATATATAAAACTTTGATATGACTGACCACCCTGCCACACAACGACAATCCCACATGCCGTCAAGCATTACTCAGAGACCGACAAAATCTAAGACTTTAAGCATTTCTGGAAGTAGAATTTCAGAGCTGACCAACACACAGAGTGAACAAATTATTAGCGGCCACAGATTGTGTTGTGTTTATAGCGCTACTACTACCATTACTATTGATTGTTTACGTCACTATTCTTTCTATTGATGTCAGCTGATCATTTTTACAGCAAGCTGAAGTGCGTTTTATGTTGCCCCAAATTTATTTATTCTTTCAAAGAAAGTACTGCAATAGTCGAATTTATGTTTGTTCAAGATCTTTCAAGAAAATATGCTGATGGTGAGTTAGACCCTATTCGGAATTGTATTTATAAGTAGGCCTGACTAAGTTATATCAATGAGAGGTCTTTCTGAGCATAAACAAATCACCAAACACCAAGTACTGGGCTGCAAAAAACATCCATCAACTGCATGAAAATTCACTTCATGGTGAGAACTTTCCTGTTTTCGATCATTTTATCAATATATCAATATCGTTTTAGTTATATCTGGAATTAGGTAATGGGATGCAAAACCCTAAATATGATTGGCTGTAAAGGTATAAGGTTATTTAACGAAATTGAAACATTACCACAGAATTAAATAGCTTGGGTAAGAATGGATTAACATGTAACGCGGGCAAGAAATACCTCCCAAATTTTAAGTTTAGTAATTTAAGGAAGTAAAATATTGTTACCTATTAATGATTTTTGAAAGGTTGTTATGATTTTATTAACTTAAAGATAATATGTTTAAATTAAGCCAACATAAACAGTTTAAAATAGCCAAGTAATTAACAATTAGTTATTGTATTACGTCCATATTTGTTCATTTGCTTCTTTTATTATTTTATGACCTGTAGTAACAAAGTATCTATCCACAATTTCTTATAATTTTTTGTGGGTAAATTTATATTAGTAAACACCAAAACCTATAACTCAGTTGAAATGTGCCAAAGTCGAACACTGCGAGTTCAAAATATTATATTTGGCATTTGAATAATTACATTATTTTCTGTAGTGTTTCGTTTAGAAGAGTGCAGTAGAACAATTTTGGTGAGGAATTATAACTTATTGATTTTGAGATCAAAGTTAAATAAACAACAACTAAAAAATGTAAATAAAAAAAGTAAAACATATTATTTATACACTAACTTTCTTATACACTCATACACGGAGGTAAAGCAGAAGACAATAAAACAATTTAGTAAGTATTTCATCCAAAATGGTCAGTCAGTTGAAAAAGTGAACATCACGTATTCTTTCCCAATAGCTCTTATACTTAAACTAAAATATTTCGATAAAATTTCGGTGAATTTTGATGGTATGTGACCTAACTCGATATGCCAAATTCCACTTGAATATATGATACAGTTAGAAAATTGAATTTAAAAAATATTCAACTGAACCCAACTTCAGTCATATATTTAAGTCTTATATTGATTCACAACCTCTCAAATAAATCACGAGTTTTAAATTTATGTAAACCTTGTGTTTTACATCGGAGAGAGCAAGGAAACATTTGTTTTTTATATTTTGGGAAACATTTCACTTAAAATCATTAGAGTGAATTAAGTTTAACTTTCATTCAGTAAAGATGATTCTAACCTACAAAATTGTCAATACTCTGAAGTCAATCTTACTTATTCTTTTATAAACGTTTTCAGAGAAAACATGAATACACAATCACAAAACTACAAACTTATTCAAGTTTAATTGATTTGAGACAGAAAAATGTTTATGCAATTAATTTATACTGCGCCATGAAAAATGAAAGTCAGCTTGTTTTTATTCAATTATATTTCAGTTTAGTCTTTCAGTACAATTTTAAACTAATAACAATATTTTATTAATTTAATCATACTGTTCTGGACCTAAATTACAAAACCACAGATATAATTAACAATTTAAGGGTACGTACTACTACTGGTAGTTACTACAGCAGTTTATATTACAGTGACTAAGAAAAACAATACTCTCTTACATGTTTCTAAATAATTATATACGTTAATTCATTTCATAAACATTTAGGCTTTCAGGGGCTCACTTTACCGAGTACAGGATTGGAAATCCTGAGAGTTCCTTGGTGGATATACTTTTTTTCATGTAACGTTTGAGTTAGATTCATTTCTTTCATCTTTCCTATTAGATATCTCTTGACCAATTCTTGTTCTCTTCCTACACTGACGCTATTTGACTAAGGCCTAATTTAATTTATTTTATGCTATTTTTTCCCTTTTCTTATAAGGTGATAATTTTATTATTATACATTTTTCGGACATTTGCCATCATTTGTAGGTTAAAAATCAAAACACGACGTTTCGGGAATAAGAATCAATTCCCGTTATCAAGTGACTAAAAATTAAAGAAACATTAAACTAGAAACTAAGACTATGTAAAAAGTCAAATTAACTTTAATTTGATTTTTAACACACAAATGATGGCAAATGTCCGAAAAATGTATAATAATAAAATTGAACTTCCATCATTAACAAATAACTTCAAACAGAAGAAAACAACAACAAATAACTTCCCTTTAAACAACAAGAAAAGCCCATAAAATTCAAAACAATTAAAGCCAAGGTATCAAAGAATTTCAAAATATATTTGTCGACATCTCTATCTAATTAAATAGTAAAAAATTGAAATTTAACTTCAGATTCAAGGAAGAATATCTCAAATCAACCCTAACGATTATGATCTTATTTCAGTGAAATATGAAGGGCTCTAACTGAACCAATGTCCCAAATAGCTTTAATTACTATGTGCCAAATCAATATTTGTGGTGTACAATCTAAAAACAAAATATATCCTAGCGCTTTATATCATAAATTATGTAGTTGTGTGTAAAAACATTGTGTAATATTTGTTATGAGAATAATTTAAATATAAGGTTCAAAGGTTTAAATTATAAATAATAAAATTTACAAAAATGGTAAACTGAATTTTAACATATAAAATTTGACGGTAGACTACTCTCCTTATTTTTAACTATTAATTTTTTTTTTACAGATAAGTAGTTTATTTAATTTTATCAGTTTTTTAAACAAATTGTAATTGTCATTATTGGTGAAATATTCAGTTTTAAATTCTCTCAATTTAACAAAGTTGATTTCAGAATGCGGTTATCTGTATATATGGTAATCGTTTTGTTTTTCGACATACAGTAAATGGTTGTAACTATTTTCACCAAATGTTTGACTATATTTTAGTAATAGATGTAATATTTCTATCGTCTTTGTTATAAGTTCAAAACTAAAGTAATCTTGTGTATCTGGACGTGATAATTCATGATATCAGATGAATTCTTCTGGTAATAACGAGTCGTGTTATTCACGATAAAGCAATAGTCCCACTCAATTTGCATGTAATTAATTTAACTTTGTTTGACATTTTTTTTCAACCATCGTTTTCTGTTTTCTAATGAAATAATCACTTAAATACGTTAAAAATATCCACAAGAAGAAAATATAGTACAAAGTTTTCCTTTTGCCGTAGAAAAAACACGTTGAAAATGTTAGTTATAGTTTTACCAGCAAGCTATATATCTTTTATTTTGATTCATCGATTTATTTTTTACAGTGACTTAGTAAGTGTAATTAAGAGGAATATAGTTATTTTATAAAGTGTATTTTAATGACTGATTATTATTTTACTAACACAAGCTTTGTTCATCTATTGACTATGGAAATGTGTTTTTGCTGTTTAAATTAGTGTTGGTCTAAAATGTTGACAGACACCAAACTTTTTGTTCTAGAGAATGAGATGAGCTTAACAACCAAATATCATCAACATAAAATTCTTACTAAAACAAATCTTTAATTACTTTTTAAGGAAAGAAAAAAAATATATGAACAAAAACTGATAACATTTATTCAAAGCTAATACTGGTATACAATTTTGTTTTTGTTACCCAACATACTGTTATGACTCCACGAATAAATGTAAACGTTCAGAGTTGAAAAATAGTTTGGAAAAAAGCCCAAAGGGGTTGTAGAAGAAAGTCGTATATATCCTTTGATAAACGGCTTTGCTTTGTCGTACGCTCTGTTACATTTGAAATCCCAAAGCCTATTAACATGGGGTAGGAAGGGGTCAAAGGGCTGTTTCGAGGGTCATATTTAAATCCTTTAACAAGCATTCGAATTTTTTTGAAAGTTTCTGTGAAATTATTGTTGGTTTTTTAAATCTTTCCTATAATTTATATTATTGTTCTTCCATTGTTTATTTTTAGTATGGCATAGTAATACAATTACAAAATTAAATCATTTAAAATGTCATTTAATTTTCTCATTAATGAATTGAAAATTTTGTAATAATATTTAATTTGCAAACAAATTCAGTTTAGAGCGCTGAATCAGAATGTAACATATTTAAAAAAATGAGTCTTTTGTCTTAAAATATTTACGTTTAGATGATAATTGTATTTAATATTCGAACTGGACTAGCCCTAGCTAACGTGAGATAGGGTATAAGAGTAAAATTTCGCGTTTTCAACATCCTACTAATACATATATTGCAGTTTCTGGCGTAACTACAGGAGATCAGAATCTGAAGTAATAATATTATATTTATAAGTTATTTAGTTAACATATAAAAAGTAGCTACAATTTGTATCGTTAGAACTAGAATTGTTTTGTTTAATTTATTTCATCTAAAGTTGAAACCAAAAAATGGATATGTTTATAGAAAGTCAATTTTATAAACATCAACTGTATTTTTTCTACCTAATATATACTAATATTCACAATATATTCAACCTTAAGGATCTGTTTTTATTATATTTAGAAAATAGCCTAAACTTTAACCAACAAAATACAGGTTCTACTACCGCATGTATTTACATAAAAGGAAATGTATAGATAGTGAAGTGATTGTCTATATATATTTTAGAGTAAAAAGTTAAGTGTGGGGGGTGAGTAAATTTAATAATACAATATTTACTTTATGTTAATTGTAGTTTTTTTATTATACTTTAATTATACGTGACTACATGTTTCACACATGAAAATGTATATTATTTATTTATAAAAAATAATAAATTATTTTAATATATTGTGGAAGAGTTATTTTGGAGATAAAGTTACATGATTAGACAACAATAGCGACACATCTGGTTAGGATACCATTAGGATAATAATGGTGGTATAGGGGTGGATTAAGGGGTGTAAATTTATTGGGCAGGTATATCCTTTAATATATACTATTAGGGTATTGGAATAAATTTAGATTATTATTCTGAGTTATGTGTATATTTAAATACACCGTCATATTTTCCAATATAAAGCCATGTCTGTTTTCACTAATTTCACTAAATCTCTTTTCATGTGGAAATGTGTAATTTCATTGTAATACTTGATTTTATTTAGTAAGCAGAAGTTCAAATTAAATTTTTGAAAAGCCTTGTAACTCTAAAGTTATTGTGAAATTCCTGTGATAGTAAAAAAAATCGAGTTGGGAACTGTAGTGGATACAATATTTTGTGTGCCTTTCAAAGTGAAAAAAATCGATTTTTAGTAAATGCCAAACAGCACTTTTTTCACCCAAAACAAGTGGTCCGATTTTGTTCAAAATTTAAAATTAGAGGTTTTATAGGTCTATCCTTATAAAATATAATCGAAATACAATCAATTTAGGAATACCCTCCATAATATTAGAAACATAAACATAGAAATTAGATTTTTTTTTCTGGATTTAACTATTTTGATTAAATATGATTAATCTAATTGAGATAACAAGGTCAACTACAAAAAAAGTACCAATAAAAGAGTGAAAGGTAATTAAATGTGGTAACAAAAGGCCTCATTTTTAAAAACCGGCTTTACTGATTTCGATCAAATTTAAATGTGAAGAAGAATAACCGAAACTAAACTGGAAGTAATAGATATTGTTTATGAAACAGAATCCGTTCTGCCGTTACTAAAAATTAGATTATAAACGGGAAAAAATGTTTAACATTAAAATTTTAATTCTTGGGAGAATATTGTAGTCGGAAAAACTCGTCGTTCAGATGTTTGTGGACACATTTCTTTTTGGCTTCTTGATAATTCCAGAGAAATAACTTGTTTTATTTAATGTAACTCTCTTTGTCCGAAGTCTCAAACCATTGATCCGATTACGTTCAAAATTGCTAGCTTAAGATGTTTACCCTAGAAGTTATTGTAATACAAAATATAATTGAAGTAGTTAATACGATTAGGAATATACATAGTAAGAAAACAAACGAAATGATATTTTCTCGAAAACGGATTTCAGAATTGTTTTGGGGGTTTATAGCCATTAAAGATCCTGTCAAAAGTATTGGTTACTAAATCCTCGAAAATGGTGTCGGGAAAAAACTTTAATAAATTCGATTTTAATATATAGATCAAGAAAAATAATTAAGTTGAATCTGAGCATTGACATCATCATTACAAACTTGATACCAGACAGAAAAACTATGTACCAATGAAAACATTTGTGTCAGTCATGTTTACAGTTCCGTACATATATAACATATACTACAAATTAAAAAATAATAACTTTAAATGTAATAATTTTATTTTATGCTGATTTGACCAACATAATTGTAATACGATTTGAATTTAATATATTATAATGTACCAGCTTGGAGGGGCAAAAGACATGTGGTCGAAGCAATATTACAAAACAGCTGTCGCTAAGGCTATGGTTGTATTGGAAGATTTTCACAAAGGATATTGTGGTGTCTTTATTTTTTGCATTGTAAAACTGCATATCTGGATCACAAAGATCAGAGCGTATTATATTATACTTTTCTGTGACCTAAATAATGTATAGATTTTATCCCTTGCATAATTTTATACTCTTGTGTAGCTTCAAAGCAAACTCTAAGGCTGCAATTATGGTAAATATTACCTGCGAGTAAAAAACGTTCTGTAGAGTTTTTTTCTAAATGATATATCTTACGTAATTTGTATTTCACATATCTTTTCGAATCAAATTGGAGCAATTTGTTTTTATTGAAAAATGTACATACAGAGACTTTTAAACAAATCTCAAAATGATTTAGATACAAAAATTAGAGAATTAATACCATGGCAACAGGTCAAATAAAAATGAACAGCTGATTCATAAGAAAATAAAATAATCGAAACTCTAGACTTAAATAAAAAAAACCTAAATGGACCCTTTTGTTAGTATATTTTGTTAAATTAAACGAAATTGATGTTAGGCGTTGTTTTATGTAGACATTGATTTTTATTTTTCAAGAATAAGAGAGATTCAAAATTCCTGTAATCTCTCGAAAATATTTTATCTAATAATGTTAGTAATATTTGATTAATAATTGTTAGTTCATGGAACCCATTTATTTATAGAAAAAAAGATGTTAAATTTGAACTTAGCATCAAAATTTTCCATAATGATCAATTTTTTTTTTTTTTTTTTTTTTTTTTGTATTTTTGAATTTTCATTTTAAAGGTCAAAACAAAGTCAACTTTAATTTCAGCGCTTTAAAATACACAAAATAGTTTTATCAAAAATTAAATAAAATATTTACTCATTTGCGACCAACCTTCATCCTCAAACACTACTGTTTATTTATTTTATTATTATTATTTATTTTTTTGCAAAAAATCTAAATATTTTGTACTTCACATGCTAGGTACTAAATGTTTTACAATTATTCATACTATATATTGAAAAGATAATGATTGACAAAAAATATTTACCATCGTTCTATTTTCACAACAATCCTTAAGTAATTTTGTTTATTCCATAGAACACTCACAGCACTTAAAATATAACATTTTTCTGTAAATCGTGATGTAATGTCAGTGACAGACAAATATTTTTTAAATAATATTTTCAAATATTATTTTGAAAATGTACTAAATATGTTTGTGTATCTTAAAAATCGTCGAAAATTGTATACTGATATTGTATCACAATACAATAGGCCTACTATACGTGCAACGTAAATGTGAAAATATAATTTCCTTTGAAAAATATGTTTCTATTATATATGTAATGTTTTCAAATATTATTTTGAAAAATAAATGTACTAAATATGTTTGTGTATCTTACAAATCGTCGAAAATTGTATACTGATATTGTATCACAATACAATACTATCCGTACAACGAAAATGTGATAATAGTATTTCCTTTGAAAAATACGTTTTTATTATATATATAATGTTTTCAAATATTATTTTGAAAATGTACTAAATTTGTTCGTGTATCTTAAAAATCATTGAAAATTTTATACTGATTTTTAAGTGTAAGGGAAAGAAAAGATTTTTTATACAAAGTTGAACTTTCACCTACACCATTAGGGAGTGGACAAGGAAGATATGCATTGGAGTCAATCTACAATATTATCAATGAAATGCATCTGAAATTTTATAGTTTATTACCCTATCCTTTCAAAGGTATACCCAGAAATTTAAAATCCAGGAGTCAAATACGTGGTAGTAAATGTTGAAGGGCGGTGAAATTCTGACAAATATAACATTATCACCTCAGATAATAAGTGTTCAGTTTGGAAATATTTTATCTGAATGTAATGTCCCTTTAATTATTTATCATAAGATCCTAATTTTATTCTAACCTAAACATCAAATTTCAAGAGTTAATAGGTTCACAGGCTGTAAAACCTTTTTGTGTACTCGGAGACATCGACATCTTACTGTACTTTCAAAATAAAAAATTAAATTTTTGTTCAACAAACAAGACATTTACCTAATACTGTAGCCTATATTATACCAAAAATAATAATATTAATTCTGTGGTCAATTTCACTGTACCAATTATAATTATTTTTAAAAAATCATCAGCTAAATATGCTGCAGGAGTTCTACTGTATGAATAATCAAACTTTGATACAAAAATAAAAAAGCATTTTTTCCAATAATATATATACAGTATATATATTAATAAATCAGGAAGCCAAGATAGCATTACTCTTAATATCAGATTCAGTTCTTCCAAAAATATAACATTTTTATTTTACGTAAAATGCTTGTGATTAGAGTGACTCATTGGCTGTAAGCTAATTACTGACGCCCACATGGGAGTGTTCACACGGATCAAGTAACTCAATGTCCACTCTGTGTCACTAATTGTCTAACAGTTGCCTCTGACTCAAGCTCGATTAGTGTTTATCCTTTCTGGCACTAATTGAAAATAAAATAGCACTAAGTCTTCCCCCAAAAGTAACAAAACACTTCTAAGCAATTCCCGTTGGATGTTTGGTTAGGTCCTATTGTTTAACAAAACCTTTATTACTCCAGTAAAGTACTAAAGCCACTTTTTGATCAAGTATAGAATTGTTAATTTTGTAACGAAATCAGTTAAGTTTTTTAATAAATCGATATTATTTATAACAAATGTATATTTCGTTTTTTCTTTTTTTCATCTACGTTAATAAAAAAAGGGGAAGTACATTTTGAATACTTCTGAAACTAATATTTTTGTATAAAATTCAGCTATTAAAACCAACCGACTGGTCAGATTTCGTTCAATTTCTATTCGTTGGAATTCTAGAAACACAGTAATGATACCTCAACATTTGAAGTTAGGCCTCAACAGGCCTAAAGAAATTAGAGATTTTCTCAAAATTTGAATTTGATTATATTTGGCTTACACTTTGCCAGGAAGTTTTTAAGCAAATTAATTGTTCGTTATTTTTCGAAAAGGCAAGATAAAGATATATCGAACAATTAAACTTGGAAGCCGTTTATAAAATACTCTAGACAACAAACTGTTAGAATAATAATTTTGGAATTTGCAATTGGATAGAAGGTCGAATTGAACAATTTATGTAAACTTAAAAGATTAATATTTTGTTGAATGTTGAACTTTCAAACTTTATTATCAACAAGGTATGATTACTTCAATGCCTAAAGTAAACCCACTTTTAAAGGTCACGATTTAATGAACTCTCTTTAACTTTACCCATACTCAGGATCTAAATACGACTTCACTGCATGTCTCTCTAATTTATGTACAGAAAGAATTAAGATATTTTGTTTGTTTCTCTTGCTTGATGTTTATTCAATTCTTGATTTACATACATAATATATTTATTAAGGTCACTGCGAACTTCGCTTGCTAAGAGGGTCAGACATTTCAAATAGCTTATAATAACAAACTGTAGTTCAGTTTTAGAATAGAAAATTCTTCATAATATAATGACGACTACTTTTTAACGTGGAAAAGAATCATTTTAAAAATTAAAGAATAAAGTGCGAATCATAATAACAATGTTATAAAATATTTATTTATACATTTTTTTAATTTTTTTTTTTTATATAAATTATTAAAAACACAAAACCATATCTATACTCTATACAAAATACATATAAAAGTACGGCTTGATTTTTATGATGTTGAAATGCTGGGAGTTAAGGTTAATTTTCTTTATTTCAAACAAAACAGTAATGATCTAAATGAACAGAAATATGTACTGAAATAAAAGCACTCATAGGTTTTGTTCTGGTGGAGCAGAATACATTTTCGTTTTTACTAGTAATAATACATGAAAAACTACGGATTAAATATGACAACAATTTTAATAAAATCATTAAATTAAATTTTGTGAAAATCTAAAATTGGTATTAATTTACATGAACAGTTTTTTACATCCAAAAAATATATAAAAAAAATTGTTATCACACTTGGTAATAAAATTTCTCAGAAATCGACGCTAAAAATCACACATAAATAAAACCAGAGAAAAAACATTTGTTAAAAAAAAAAAAACCCCTCAAAATAAATCAACTCTTAAAAATCCCAATTATGTTTTATTTACCATATTATTTGCTAGTAGAAGCAATGTACAATTATTATTTTGGTATGCGTGGGGCTAAAATGTACAACATAATTCGTATAAAAAATGTGTACATTCTATATTACAAACACATATCGTCAAATACGCCTATTACTAAAGAGAACCTACATTTTATGGGTTTAATCGAGATTGTAATGATGGTGGTTTTTTCTTGCAAATTACTGCACTAACGTAGTTTTTTTTAGTCTTAATGCAAAAAACACAGAGGAAAATGTCTACACACAAAATAACACAAAACATCACAAAACAAAAATGTGTCTTAATGCTATTTCTACAGGGTACAAATACAAAGAACATAGAATTTTAATAAAATTATTCATTATTATTATTATTTACAACACTAAGTTTAAAAAAAAAAAAAAAATAGTTATATCTGAAATAAAATTAACCATAATCGTTTCCTGAAATGCTTAGTCACAATAGTTATATTTTAAGAGTAATCCATTCTGTATTCAAAAAGCTATTGTTAATTTATTATTCCATTAATTTTATAAAACAGTTAGCCTAAAGATGATGTTTATGACATCTCATTTCCTAGATACGAGATATTACTTGCCCGTAATTACAGTATATAATTTTGGAACATGCAACACAAATGGATATCAACAAAATAGTAATTTGAGAGTATGATCTTCTGAAAGTTAAAACCTGAAATTTAATATTCAAGGAACACCTACCTTACAATAACCGCAACAACCCTATCTCCTAATTTGCAGAAAACATGTTTAATACCGACCACACATACATCAATTTAGAAGAAACCCTGGAAATACTTCATATGCTGAAAAATAAGGGAAGAACTATGAACATTTTAGAAGAATATGCCATATACAAGCAATATAATACAAACCCAGTTTCTCTGTTGAATTAAAAACTAAATCACGTCTCCAATTATATGCAAGATACTATATTATCAAAGGAGTGACAAAGTAGCTTCAAAGAGCAAAGGTTGATAGGTAAACTAAGGAGAACACAAAACCATCAGTGTACTAGTAGCAACAGAAGTGTAATGCTGTGGCCACAACCCAAATCAAAAAATTCAAATTTGTTTGACGTGTACTATAATATTTTAGTACAGTAATTTATTATAAATTGAAAACATAATTGTAAAAAATAGTTGAGCGTATTCAGTATTCCTTTGCTATACCTGAAGATGCTTCACGTTGAGATGAAACAACTGTAGGAATAACATAATAGAACTATTTTCGACAAAGGATATAAAATGGTATGTTGATTATTTATTTAACAGTAGTTCAAAAAGGTTAAAAATGGAAGCAAAAAATATGTTTTCAAATATAACTTGTTAATAATTTTATTCCTTATTCAAAGTTTCCTCTCACAATAAGTAGAAGAGAACAATACAGTTTTCATTATTCTATAACAAGATGAAATGCAAATAAGTTGAACTGTCATCTAATTAGTATAATAAAGCAACTAGGTCAGGACGCTCAGTATTAGATTGGGTGTAAATAGATTGCTTGGCAAGATTAACTATTATGTTGTAACACTAACTTTATAATGTTATAACTAACCTGTGTAAATGTCAATTACAAAGTCTAGTTGTTCCAAGACTTTAAGACATTAAGTTTATTATTAATCAGTGTGAATGTTTTGTTGTGTAATTTATAATCTTACAATGTTTTGATTGTGGCTTCGGTGTGAATTCTTGTATTTCTTGAACTATGTGATTTTTACTGGTAGAAGGCACTTTGTATTTAAGGTAAGACTACCTAATTCGTCATTATTAAAATCTATAGACGTTAGATTTGAAACCCGTTCATAAAATTTGTGTTTACATTGGGTAAATTTATTGGATAATATTTGCTTTGGATATATTGAAATTTTCTGATTGGTTTGTACTAATATAATTATTGAGATACGATAGTATGTTATCAATAAAAGCTATTCGTAATCTTAAATTTTGTACTATTTTCGCAATAACTAAATGTTAATTTTTTTTCAAAAATGACGTTCTATTTATTTAAAAAACAAAATTGATTTCTTATTCGGCTTCTTTCCAATTTTAAAGTGTTGAATGAATATTTAATATCGGAATTAAGCAATATTTAGTAAAAAACAAAACTTTAAAAATCAAAATGATTTTAAAATAAAATAAAAATATTGGGTGTGCTTAAGACCACACATTAGAAGTGAAAACTTAAGTTTGTGCAATATTTTTTGCATTGATTTTAGTTTGACTATGTATATGAGTTTTGAATGTTAGTGCTATATTTTTCGTAGATTTTTAGTTTTAATATATATGGGTGTGTGAGAAAGTTTGTGCGATATTTTTTCATTTATACTAGTTTAACTATGTATGCGAATTTTGAGAAAGTTAGTGCAATATTTTTTGTAGATTTTTGTTTTAATATATATGGGTATGTGAGAAAGTTTGTGCAATATTTTTGCATTGATTTTAGTTTGACTATGTATATGAGTTTTGAATGTTAGTGCTATATTTTTCGTAGATTTTTAGTTTTAATACGTATGGGTATGTGAGAAAGTTTGTGCAATATTTTTGCATTGATTTTAGTTTGACTATGTATATGAGTTTGAGAAAGTTAGTGCTATATTTTTTTCGTTGATTTTTAGTTTTGATATGCATGGGTATGTGAGAAAGTTTGTGCTATAGTTTTGCATTGATTTTAGTTTGACTATGTATATGAGTTTTGAATGTTAGTGCTATATTTTTTTCGTTGATTTTTAGTTTTGATATGCATGGGTATGTGAGAAGGTTTGTGCTATAGTTTTGCATTGATTTTAGTTTGACTATGTATATGAGTTTTGAATGTTAGTGCTATATTTTTCGTAGATTTTTAGTTTTAATATATATGGGTATGTGAGAAAGTTTATGCAACATTTTTGCATTGATTTTAGTTTGACTATTTATATGAGTTTGAGAAAGTTAGTGCTATATTTTTCGTAGATTTTTAGTTTTAATACGTATGGGTATGTGAGAAAGTTTGTGCAATATTTTTGCATTGATTTTAGTTTGACTAATGTATATGAGTTTGAGAAAGTTAGTGCAATATTTTTCGTAGATTTTTGTTTTAATATATATGGGTATGTGAGAAAGTTTGTGCAACATTTTTGCATTGATTTTAGTTTGACTATTTATATGAGTTTGAGAAAGTTAGTGCTATATTTTTCGTAGATTTTTAGTTTTAATATGTATGGGTATGTGAGAAAGTTTGTGCTATAGTTTTGCATTGATTTTAGTTTGACTATGTATATGAGTTTGAGAAAGTAAGTGCAATATTTTTCGTAGATTTTTGTTTTAATATATATGGGTATGTGAGAAAGTTTGTGCAACATTTTTGCATTGATTTTAGTTTGACTATTTATATGAGTTTGAGAAAGTTAGTGCTATATTTTTCGTAGATTTTTAGTTTTAATATGTATGGGTATGTGAGAAGGTTTGTGCTATATTTTTTCATTTATACTACCTGTAGTTTAACTATGTATGCGAATTTTGAGAAAGTTAGTGCAATATTTTTCGTACATTTTTGTTTTAATATATATGGGTATGTGAGAAAGTTTGTGCTATAGTTTTGCATTGATTTTAGTTTAACCTTGTATAAGAGTTTGAGAAAGTTAGTGCAATATTAGATTTTTAGTTTTAATATATATGGGTATGTGAGAAAGTTTTTGCGATATTTTTGCATTGATTTTAGTTTAACTATGTATGTGATTTGAGAAAGTTAGTGCAATAATTTTTTGTAGATTTTTAGTTTTAATACGTATGGGTATGTGAGAAAGTTTGTGCAATATTTTTGCATTGATTTTAGTTTGACTATGTATATGAGTTTTGAATGTTAGTGCTATATTTTTCGTAGATTTTTAGTTTTAATACGTATGGGTATGTGAGAAAGTTTGTGCAATAATTTTCGTAGATTTGTGTTTTAATATATGTGGGTATGTGAGAAAGTTTGTGCAATACTTTTCGTAGATATATGAGTTTATATATACGCTGTGCGCGCGTATCCGTTGTCTCTATATATTAAAGTTGCATTACGGTACGGTACGGTGCGTGACGCGATTACGGTAGTGTGTGTGACGCGATTTCTATTGAAAAAGTCCATCCCAAAAAGTACCCAACGCGCCAATAGAAGTTTTCACTTCAAAAAATCCTAGGTAGCTTTTTACCAGTTTTTATGAAAGTCCTATTTAATAGTTCTTTTTTCATTAGTTTGTTCAATTTGTATTATACGAATGGAGTGATTAAGTTAAAGAGGAATTAATTGAAAAACTACGACAGCTGTTATCCTGCACGGAGTTCATCGATATTAGTGAGACTTTCAATAATTGATCATATTATTAAATTACCAAAACAATTATTCAGCTCCTTTAGTGAGTAAACGTAATGGGATTGTGCCCCATGATAAATAGCCCTAATTATTCTAATTATTACGTGCTTATAACTGAAATCCGTGATCATGTTATGAAGTATCTCATTATTTATGAACAAAAATGTATGACTCTGTTTTACCAAAAGGAAAGGATAAGTTTATTACAGTAGAATTATCTTTAACAACAACTAATTATTATCCTTATTTTTTTTAATAACTTTAAAAGCTTACGTATTTTCAATATAATTTCAATTATATTCTACCTTTCAGCCTTTCTCGAGTCTCAACCACGATTGTGTATGACAAAGTTTGGCATAAAATTAAGACTATTGAGAGATGAATAAATTAAGGGAGAAGAGATGAATTCCCCAATAAAGAAATCTGTAAGTACAAGGAGTTTATTTTCAGTAGCGATTTTGAAAACATCTACGAACTATAACTGCTGCAATATATCTTCGATTAGACAGAGAGAGAAAGTGTTTTATTGTATACATTCTTTAGATAAAAGAGAAAGACAGACATTCAAAGAGAAAATAAAAAGATAGATACAAAGCGGAAGTGAACCAGGAGTCAAATACAGTAAGAGAAACTGAAAATGTAAAAAAGAAAGAAGAAATTGACAGTAAGAAAGATGATGGAAGTGACAAATAGGTAAGAGGTAGATTTAAATGAATGAGAATTGAGTGAGAGGGGTGAGCAATAGAAGAAAAATAGGGAGATGTGGTTGGACTGTGTAAAGTCCAACCAGTTTAAGAGGTGAGAAAATCACAGACACAGTAAAGATATATAGAGTTAGACAAAACATACATTTAATTTTGTTGGAAATAATTACAATAAATGAGATGACGAGGAATTCCTTTCACCTCTAACTGTCTGTGCTTTACTGGTTGGATGTAAATACACTAAAATACTTCAAGGCCAAATATTATTGTATCACTTCTTTTTGCCCACCTGTGCTGGACGCTACGAGACGCTACAAAGAGAGAGTTTATAAATAAATAGTGCACAAACTTTCTTACTCCTGCAAATGCACAGAATTCAAAACAGATAATTTAACGTCAATTTTTTTCCGTAACAATACGTTCTATATTGATAGGACGAAACCGAGCCTTCACTTGTGTAATTCGGTCTTAACAGTCCTCAGACTGGTTGGTATTTAAAACGACATTTTTTATTTGGTAAGGTGAAATATTAACGGACGTTAAATAGAACTTCCACTCAATTCCTTTATAGTATTGTTATTTAACTAGAACCTCTGTTAGCTAGAACTTCTTATGTGTAAAATTAATTAAAACCGAGTATTTAATAAGGTTCATTTTAGTTTTAATATTAATTTTATATCGAATCCTGAACATTTACTTACTTACTTTTACTTTTAATTTACTTTTGGACATTTGATAAAGAAATTCCATTATTGAAGTTAGTTTTCATTTGATAGCTTGCAAAATGATATGTTTCTTTAACACTTGCATAATATAACCCACTTCCAGGTCCTTTCAAACCATTAAACATCTAAACAATATAAACATGATGGCAGTTCAAAAAGCTATTTTGTCCGTATTTTTTTAATTAACAAACAACACACTTAACTAAAATAAACACTCTTTTGCTAGAGGAATGTGAATTACGTTTTGTTGAAATCAGTTGAGTAATTTTCAAGAAAATCTAATATAAACTGTGACGGCCAAATACTGATCCATTTTTTATTAGAGTCTGAGATCAGGAAAAAAACAAAACAAAATTTGATCTGCATTAATTCTTTTCTAAAACAAATGAATCTTATTACTTTATAAGGAAGTTAACATGGAGAATCACAAATAACAACAAAATTTTCACACAAATCAGTAACCGTTATTAAAAGGTAATGATAAACACATTTGTTTTTCGTTACTAAACACACAATTATCACGCCAAGTAAGCGTTCATAGTTGAAAAATGGTTTAGTAAAAAGCCCAAAGGGGTTGTAGAAGAAAGTCCTATATATTATTTGACAAACAGCTTAAGTTTGTCGCACGCTTTGTTACGTTTGAAATCCCAAAGCCTATTAATATGGGGTAGGAAGGGGTCAAAGGGCTGTTTCGAGGGTCATATTTAAATCCTCTAACACGAGTTCGAATTTCTGTGAATGTTTCTTTTCAACTATATTTAGTTTTTGTCTATTTATAATATTGTTCATACAGGTTATAATATAGGACAGAAATACGTCACTTAGTTAAATGGTTGAAAATGTAATAACCAATTAACTTCATTATTAATAAAAGAGGTGATTACTATGTTATAATAATTAAGGAGAAGGGGGGATAAAAATTCAGTTTAGAGCGCTGATGCAGAAAGGCACACATTTTCAAAAGATAGATCTTAGTCACTAGCCATTTTATCTGACAAAGTAATGTATGCTGAAACTTAACTTAAGCACTAGCTAATGTGATAGGTTATACCCTAATAGTAACATTTCATAATTTCAACATCCTATAGCATTTACCTATAATAATTTTATTTTCGGATATATTTTGATATATCAGTATATGATATTTAAATGTAGCATATAAGGTGGTCAGTTGTCATATAAAAAGGAGCTGGGATTCGTCTCATTGGAAGCAGCAATTATATTTTAAACATATTTGTAACTAATTTAATTCGTCTAAAGTTAAACTGTTGTAACCAACAAACAGTTGTTAAAATGGAATAATAAAATGTTATTATTATGTTGAGAAAATCAATTTAATCTGTTAACATATTCGAATATTCCCACTATAGTTTCCCTTTACTGGTCTGTTTTAACTACAGATAATAAATAATGTTAAATCACAGCTAAATACATCTGCAATCTACACAATACAAAACTATAGTAATGTGTATTTATATAAAATGTTATGATGGAAGGATATTGTCGTCAATGCCTCTTTTCATTTTAGAGTAAAATGGGCTGCGCCTTAAGCTGAAGTAGGAGGGGTGTTACGTAATTTATTTTGAACATAATGGCGAATATAAAATATAATAAGTATTTTATACTTATTAAGATTTAATGTTGTTTAAATTTCAATTAGTATTATATAATTATTGAGATTTAATTTTGCTTAAATTTGTGTTTCATTGAGTTCATCGTCTTTAGAACAAAATGTTATAAAAGTTCTATCATTGCTTACAGTTGCTGTGCTGACTAAATTCACCAGCTAACCTCCAAGTATACCAAAGACCCATAAACCAATAAAGTTCCTTCCGCCTACTCCATCCAGTTACAACAAACACATTGTCAACGAAAGTTTTTCAAATAAAATATCTTAAAGATTGTTATCATTGTTGTAATCTCCAATCTCTTTTAAAAGAAGGATTGGATCTTTATCAAAAAATGGGATTAGACAGAATTAGGAAATTCAGTTTGAAGGAAATTGCTATTATAGAATGTAATAACCATTGTACCTTTTTTATAATGCCATGTTGTTTAAATCTTTGCTGAATAAGCCCCCAAAGATATATTAACGTTATTGGATCCAACTGCTTCAGTTTACTGTTAGTCTTACTGAATCACGTTACCATCCAAATATGTCCCGTCCCACTTATTTCACATTGCATCACTCCATTCCATTACAACATGCACAACATGTAAATGTGAGTTTTCTATAAATAAAATGTTACACGAATAGTATGAGCATTGTTAGAATCTCAAGTGTCATCTAATAAAAGAGGGTTGTTTCAAGTCAAGAGAAAAAGGCGGGAAATGTTTCATTTAATTAGAATGAAATGACTAGGGTATGAGCATTATACAGTTCATACATAAGTGCTAATGTTTTGTAGCAGGATCATTGATATTATCTGGTTTTTTTTTAACCATTGACTGACATGTAAATATTGAATAAGTTTAATAATAGAATATTCATTTTAGATATAGTATACATGTATAAACAAATTTACTATCCTTAATAAGAAATACGAAGAAAATAATTAATTATTTAGTTTTGCGAATGAGCTAATAATTGGATGAAACGATTAATTTACGTAGAAAATATGATTCTTACATAGAAATTCAATTATGTAACAACAACAAAAAGTATTAATATGTTTGTATATTTATGTCAGGCATGGCTAAGATTAAATTCATATAGTAATGAGCTGGAATGACCTCTTAATATTATATTATATTATGACAACGATTTGGATATTATGAACTATTATTATAACTTATTAATATTATATTATATTTTATATACAGACAACTTTGAAATACTAAGGTTGAAAGATGTACATGATATGTAAAGGAGCCTCCTCCACTCGCTTAGCTCGTGTCGGTATCTCGGCCTTGCTGGATCTGAATATCACATTTGCTTGTAAGATCAGAGTTCAAAATTACATTTTTTGACAAAAACTTGCAATTTGTCAACGTAGGGAGGTGAGATTAATACCATTACATGCAATATTAAAATCTGCAAATTGCTATCTAATTTAGTAACTTATGTTGTAAGTTGAATAACATACGAAATATGAACAAAAAATGTTTGAAATGGCCGTCATTTAACATTTAAAATTATATTTTATTGAAATTCTTTATTGTTTTTTTATTAGCAAACAATTTTATCTTCCTGTAACCGATATCGTGCTTACGTACAGACATGAAATACGCCAACGACAACATCGCCAGAAGCACGAAAATGAATTTTCCGTTTCCTGCAAATTAGAAATTATATAAATACTTATTTTATGTGATAAATCAGAACACAAAAATAACATTTCTCTAAATATAAGACACATTATTAAAATGTGTCATTTATATTTAATGTAAAATGTCTCTGATGTGCCAAATTAGTGTCGTACTGAAGTAAACTGATTACCGAGATCCACACGGGAGTGGTCAAATTTTGTGTGACTAATTGCCTAACAGTTGTCCCTGTCTCAGCTTCCTTAAATCTATTCTAGCGCTAATTGAAAATAAAATGCCACTAACTTTTCCTTAACCAGTAACAGATAACTTTTTTTAAAGTTGTGAATGTTTAGAAAATGTTCCATTATTAAATAAAAACGGAATTACAGCAGTACCGTGCTAATTTTTCATTGTGTTTTTTGTTTTTGTTTTTTAAAGACAAAAAAACCTTCCTGTCATCATATCAACGCTTTATAAAAAAGGGAAGAGGGAAGAAAAGAGTATAAAATGAAGACCTCAGCTCTCTAAAACTCTAATAGCGTCAGGGTCAGAAGAGAAAAAAAATTTGGCAAGAGAAACCTATTGTAAAGGGATCTAACCAAGACTACAACTAGTAATCCTCGGGTTACTCCCTCTCCCTCTACCTCTCTCTCTCTCTCTCTCTCTCTCTCTCTCTCTCTCTCTCCCCCACTCCCTCTACCTCTCTCTCTCTCTCTCTCTCTCTCTCTCTCTCTCTCTCTCTCTCTCTCTCTCTCTCTCTCTCTCTCTCTCTCTCTCTCTCTCTCTCTCTCTCTCTCTCTCCCCCACTCCCTCTACCTCTCTCTCTCTCTACATATCTACTAATGATATGAAATCCTGAAATTAATTATTGTTAAAGTTAAATAATATACTCTCACGTGTCCGTTTCATTTTTGATTTAAAAAAATACTGAACGGAATTTGATCTGTCCTAGTAATGGTTCGAAAGGCAATAAATTACTTTTATACGTTCAAACAACTCTTGGTTAAAGTTGTGTAATAAAAAACATAAAGTTGAAGCATATTTTTTATTTTTTTACTATATATATATAGTTTTTCTTTCATTGTCTAAAACTTTTTAAATGGTCTTTAAAAATAAATGGTTTTCTTATCTAATTTAAAATTCCATTGTAGTGGAAGTTTTATTAAAGATGTTGGATCCGAATACCCTTGATTGTGAACACGTATTGACAATCTTAAGTTCTACAAATTAGTTAAATAATTCTTTAAAGCTATGTAGACAAATTTCTCGTTTTACTGTGATATAATTTAAGTTCAGGATTGACGTGTGAGTGAGTGAAGAGGCAGGTAACAGACTGCCCAGAAACGAACTCCGGACAAGGTAACAGTTAATTTTTGTGAACAGTGAATTACTGTTGACATTTGGGCAATATAATCTTTATCTGTACTTGGCTCATTATATTCTTGAAAATACTAAACCGATTTTGATCTATCAAGGCACACGTATATCTAGCACATGGCTCGGAAGGCAATATTCTTACCCGTTCCAAATAATTTAACTCTGAAATGTCAAGGCATATATTTTCTTCCTTTAGTAAACATAGTCTTTTCGTCCAGTTTGAATTTTGTTGATTGGTCTTTTAAAACAATATTTTGTCTAATTACAAATTCAATTGTATTCCAGTTAGGTTGTTGAATGAAACTGCAGTTATATTATATTTGACAATTTTGTTTAAAATTACTGGACTCTTTCCTTTGAGAACTATCCAAATAACCACACGTTAAAAGTAATATAGTAGGAAACAAAATATATGTCTGGCGAAATATATGTAACATGCTTCCTAAAATAATATAATATCTGTAGGTGTGTATATGATTTTATAGGGGTGTTTGTAGAATATAGATACTATACTGTATTTACAATTATTCAGACAAAAACCGAATATGCGCATATAAGTATGTTATTAATTTTATTAGGTGTGGAACCCCTCAATTTGTCTTATTAGATTTCTTTCACCTCCAAACATTTATTAAAAGGACTCTTTTACTCGTTAAAAAGTGTTCGCCATTATTACTTTAGCAACGAACTAATCGACAAAATAATTTTAAACATCTGACTACATTTATAACTCTTAAATCATGACAAAGAAATAAAAACCATTGGGATTAAAATTGATTTTGATTCGATTATTTGAAGGAGTTTTGTTTATCATTATAAACCATTTGAAAAGTCTAACGCTCTTTTGAAGCGAAATTCGTAGTGACCTTAATACTTATATGTAAATGAAGAATTGAATAAACATTTTGCAAGAGAAACAAACAGAATATTTCGATTCTTTCTGTAAATAAATTAAGAAGAAATCCAGTGAAGCTTTATCTAATCCCGAGAGCAGGGGGAAATTTTACGAGAGGGTTCATTAAGTCACGACCCTTATTTGAAGGTTTACCTTAGACATTGGAGAAATACCCATTCCTTGTTGATATATCATTAAAAATTCTTTTGCTCCTTAGTTTAAAAGATAAACATTCATCAAAATGTTTAGGGTTTTAGTTTAGATAAATTTCAACTCCCTCTGCAGTATCAAATTACAGGTGAAATTTGTTATTCAGAAAGAGATTGCTAATTTATTATTTATTTATTCTCTTGATTTCCAAAGAAAGATATTCCCTTGATATATTTCATATACGTTGTTCAAAATGTAATAATGTGTTATCTATTTATATTAACTGAATACCCATTCTTCGCACGGCATATTGTGTTAATGTTTAAAGTATTGTAACGTGAACTGAGCGACGCCGCCCTGGGCAATTGACCGCAGCTGGAAGTGCGATCTACAAATAAATATACGTTAGCGTTACAAGATCTAGAAAAGCTATATATGTATTTATATATATATTATAGGGGTGAAAAGTGTTAAAAGTGGTTACCAATTGGTTTGTTTTCTGTAATGACCAAAGTTAAGTAATTTATTCAGAAATGTGTAAACTAGGTTAAAATTATACCAAATATAAATATTACATTCAAATCTATCACTGTATAGACTTCACATATTCCAACAAAGGAGTTTAGTTATGGCATATCCGAAGTCAGACTAATGTAAGAATAAGATCACAGAAAATATTACTTTTTAAGTATATGGTTGAAATTCCTATCTTAACACTACCCTTACGTATTCCTTCAGATAGAAAATTGTGTTATCATTAAATGCAGAATTCACCATGGGCTATGTCAGGTGACTGTAGAACCTGTTATTCAAGAAAAACAATGTAATATTGCATGCCATTTAAACAGATCAAAGAAATTATTAAAAATTTAGGGTTGAGTTCGGTAGATTGGTTTTTAACCTCTGGCCTCAGTTATTTTATTACAGGATATATTATATTGTGTTGTAGAAACTGAGTTTGTTTTATTGAGAGGCATAGGCCTACGTCCACTACTATTTATCGTTAAGATAATTTTTCGAATAATTATTTTTGTCTGTAGAACCAACAAGTAAAAGTTAGTTACTTAAAATTGTTTCAATTGTAGACCAATTTTAATTTATCTATACATATCTTTTATAGTAACGAACATGTTCAAAGAATAGTAAAAACAAGCTTATGTCAAATTCGTTTAAAATCTAACAAAAATTCAAATTAATAAACATTTCATATTAAAATGCAATGTTTAATTTCTGCAATAGAAATTCATGTCATCATAGAATAAAAATAATTATGCTGAATCCAATGAGGTTATTTCAAATTTATCGACCTATTTTTTTTATCTAACCGTGACAACGACTCGTTAAGCAAAGCCAATCTAATATATTTGAGTAAAACCTGACAATAAATATACTTTATTAGAATGTTTACTTAAACACGCACAAGAAAGGGGAATCGCTATGAGTAGAAATAAAGGAATTTAATCTTTACTCTTAATATAAATATAGTGATTTAGTGTTTGTTTAGTAATATAAATATTTTTCAGTTTTACTGAACTTATTTTTATAATAACGAGATATAAAGAGAGTTACTTTTGTTAAAATTTCATTTTTAAACTATATCCCACGGCAATAAATATAACAATCCCCTAAACAATGAAACATGTAGTCTAGCGCAATATAAAAACAGTTACACTGTGAGTGTCGCGGGAGTTTTAATCCAACATGTTTAGCTAAAGAGTATCGGCAGTCATATACAGTACAATTATACAATCCACAACATAGTACACTTTAAATGGAATAATTCAGTTACAACTTGTTACTGTATTTATACTTTTACCGATGGGAAATACGTAATTTAGTTAGAGGTTTGGTTATTAGCTATATATACCCATTGGTCTCTCAATTAAAATTTGAATACATTGTATAACCTAATACAATTATTTTCATATAAATGTCTATTGAAAGTAAACAATTGCTGCCAACATAACACTATAACCCTAAAACTAGAAAATTTGCATAAACTGTCATGTGAAATCCATTAGTAGGCTACATGTTATAAAAAGTGTATAAATTCATGTATGTTTATGTTTATTGTATAACTTGATCATTAAGGATTGTTCATATTGATCTATTTATATAGTTTAATGATTATTATTTATTTATTAGTTATGAATAAAAACCCTGTTAACACCTTAAGATCGTTTCATTTGCTCCATCATAAAACATTTTATAAACTATTTATACGCGAGAACTTCATTAGTACAACTGCCATTAAACAGATATAGTGAATCCTCATAAACGCGAATGTGATGAAGCCTGCATGTCAAATAAGAGTGTAATCGAACTACAGATGCGAATAATATTGTCTTTACAATTTATATTATCCAATTTTTAGGTTGTATGGTTAAAATTCTATTTATTAGGGATAATTCTTTTAGTTATTAATTTGGGCATTCATTGAGTTGAAATTATCCATGTGGGTAAAGTGAGCTACATGGGTTATTTTAAGTTCAAAAAGTAAAATATATTTGTTACAAATTTTGTAAATGAATTGAAGGATTTTTTTATTTTAAAATGTATTTGTGTTATTTGTCATTAACAGTGTTAAGTTTAATTACCATTATTTCAGTAGTTTTCGAACAAATTGAAACCAAGCCTGTAAACGGCGAGTCTTTTTAAAATCTAGATAGATCATGTGATTTGTTCAAATTAAATTGTTTTCAAAAATTACAGTTAATCGTTTTAATATTTATTGCAATGTTTCCTTTTTCATTATGCTCAAGGAAACAATAAAGGTTCCATTATTCTATTAACAAGATGAAATGCAAATGAGGTTAATTGTTATCTAATTCTTATAATACAGAGCAACTAGGTCAGGACGCTTAATATTATATTCGTGATAAATAGATTATAAAGATTGCTTTCCAAGATTAACTAGTATTTAGCTTGATGTCGTTGTAACGTGGGAGTGTAATTAATTTACATCTTTGAATGATCAGAGAAACAAAGTTACTCGGGACTGGAGTGGAGTGCCTTTGTATGCTGTTTTAAATGGTTCTATAATTTATATGAGTATTTTTGTTCCTAACTAAAGATGTAAAATGCCTAATCTAATGCGTAGATAGTTTGATAGTGGCATAACTTGAATCATTTATATGTTTTATGGGTCAAGTGTTTGTAAGTGAAGAATCACCCTAAATTATAAGGAAAACTAAATCCTTGGAATTTACAAGAAACTTACCTTAACAACATCTACAACGTTGATTGACTAAACCATATATACTATGGAAAATTATAGAATTATATCTTAGAATCATTCTTGAAAGTGAAGTAACTTTTTCCTTTATGTGAAGGGTAGTATAATCTAGGCGAAAGGAACTCATTGCAGACCATTCCCTAACACGAATCTAAAGCATTCTTCCACTAATGATTATTCTGTTCATCTTTAAAATGTACATAGTTCCATCATATTACAACATATTATATTGGACACGCTTGGTATTTTGCTTACTCAGAAAAACGAGAAGAAACTACTGGTGACTTTCCAAACATTACACTCAGACGTCTAATCGATTCCTCATGGTACGACACGTTGCCATACAACATGGTTTCAAACCGTCAACTCAAACAGAGCTCTCAAACACACGACTTGAATAGTGCCAAATCAAGTAGCTTCCAGAAAATGGCCTCTCAATTCGAAGATTAAAAATGTATATACATTAAGTTGGATACTTTTTTTCATTATTATTTATATGAACTATTTAAAACAAATTATTCAAATCATATTAACACAATTCTTGCAAAAATTTATTAACTATTTAAATAAACACAAAATATCCACACCGACCGTTAAAATAAGATAGGATACACAATAAAGGCAACAAATGCTACAAACAGGAGTTCCCTTATCGAGAACCTTCAGTCAACACATTGTTCTAAGTGTTGTGCTTCTATAAATCTTTCTTTTTGTTTATTGACTATAATATAGTTTCAATATCGTTTAAGAATTTCGTAGATATTGGTGGAGTTGGTAAAGTTATTTTAGTAATTTATAATTCTAATTTCTGAATTTTAGAAAATATGACAATTGTGTAATATACTTATATAATAGCTTTAACGTAGGAGACGGAATCTAATTTAGTCTGTTTTCTAACCTTCATTAATTGTATTGTAAATTCTAATTTTAGAATATTTGTAAAATTATCTGAAGTTGTTAAGAAAAAAAAAAAAACTGTGACATCCACACTTTATGGCTGTTAGACTAATGAAGACGATAAACCATCAAACAAATTAGTTAGGGTCATGTTTTGGTTAACCGGAGCTCAAGCTATTTATTATAGTTTTCTCATCTCGACGAAGATAATATATCATACTACTTGACTATCGCTACCCTAGAACGTACAAAAATTAATCCATTCGAGAGTAAGAGCGTGAAGAGAGTATAGGCATCCTCCTAACAATTGTTTTTATTATTCTTATAAGACTAGTAGATCCTTAAATAAACTAAATACATTGGTGACAATAGAAAATTTGAACATTGAATATGATGACTGGTTACGTCTACCAGTTTCCTAAAACATACATTTTGATACTTATTAATAACTCTAAAATAAACGGCGAGATAACATTGCACCAACTTCGCCACGTCATATCCATTAAAAACAATTTAAAACACTGAAACCCCTACCACAAGTTTGGTATAATAACACACACAAATAAGCTAAAATAAAATATTTATTAGCCCTATGTTATTATAGTTCCCTGATGTGTTCGTTACATTTCCAAGTTACCATCATCGGAGAGATCTGAAATAATACTAACAAAATTAAAATTTAAAAATTAAACTGCCATATTCTCCCCTCCACCCTACCAGTAGTACCTGTAATAATAATACCTGTAGGATTTATAATAATATAGGACTAATAAATATTTTATTATAGTTTATTTGTATGTGTGAGTGTTATTATACCAAACTTATGGTAGGGGTTTCAGTGTTTTAAATTGTTTACATTCACCACAGTGATTCATTGAACATGTATTAAAACCAAAACAAATACGAGTAATATTTAAAAAATACTATTTGTTGCCATCTTCCCAAAAACGTTCTAACACGTGAGAACGAAAAAAATGTTTTTATTTTATTTCTGAGTTTACCCCCAAGTATTCCTTATAGTTTGTGGAAAAGGTGGTCTCTTCAATAACTTATATTAAAATTATAAATTGAAATATACCCTAAGTTTGCTTTACTTGCTACATAAAATCACTCTAAACGTAATCGAACTTTATTTAAACAGAATTTTAAAAGACGGTTTTATGAAGTTCATTTTCAATTTTTGCCAATTATTCCGGAACCTGAATTCCATTCTTTTACTTATGATTTGATACAGTATGTTGAGTACCAAAGTAGGTCGGTAAACAATTACTGTTCATATTTCATCAAAATTTTAACGAAATCTGTATTGACGGTTTCAAGATTTTTTTGATTTTTTATTTATTATATACATATATATATATATATATATATATATATATATATATATATATATATATATATATATATAACAGATCTATAGGCAATGTTTTTGTTTTTTAGCGATAACTTTCGAACCTAATTTGGTCTGAAAATTCCTACAATTTTGATCAAAATCTGACAAAGTGAGAGGACTAAATAAATATTTATTAACTAGAGGGAGTTAGGACCGAAAGGTCTTCTCTACATCACCTTAACTACTAAACCAACTCATACACATACACACGCACGGACGGACTCGTTTGCAGGAAAAATGAGGGAATTAATTGTACTACTTAATTAATTGTACCAACAATAATGAAGCTTCGTTACTTAGCATTGTATATTGAGGGCTACTTTCACATTTAAACATGTAAAAAAATTTAAAATACTGCAATTTTAACGAATGTGAAATACATCTCGTTATGACATTTTATTCCGCCCTCACTTGTTTGTTCTAATTAAGAACAGCGAAGCTCTAACACAGACATCTTATTTTAGGTGAAAATATCTTTAATGTATTTTTTTTTACATAAAATTAATTGTAGTAGTTCAATGACAAATATTAATTTAGGGTGTTCCGTTTTGTTGAACGCAATATAGCAATCTACCTTTTATAGAGTAAAAGTAGAGATTGGAGATTGTAGGTAAATGGTGTATAGACTCTCTTCCTCTTGAAAATGTACGAAAACTAAAAACTAGAACATCATCATCTATTTTTAACAGTACAACATTTCTCTGTATAGGTTGAGAAATAAAAATAGCATTAACTCTCTTCACTTGTGTTGATAATTTGGCAATAACAGGCATCAGTAGTTGTTCATATTTCAAACAAAAGTTTGTTCTGTTTTCATACTTTTGTACCAAAACGTACTGTATTTTGTATAAGTTTGTTCCTTAATTATAACTTCCACTAACAAAGGAAATTAGGATAACTAGTATTAATTTCACGATTATACACATTTTTGTATTTTGTGGGATGAATATTTTAAATTTAAAATGTATTTATCTTGAAACAATAACGGTTAATTATTGGTCCTTCAGAGGGTCACTATAGTGAGTACAGTAGTGGCACTCCCTGGACGACGTCTTTTGTCACATGGTCTTGGGTTAGGAACCTCTTTCATTTTTATTTTACCGGGACTCTCTTGGTTTCTTCCGATCTTAACGCTGTTAGGGTATTCGATGGCTAGAGTGTTTATTTTATGTTCTTTTCTTCCTTTTAGATATTTCATTTGTAAATAACAAGAAAAAAAAGTACCTTGCACTGCAGTCATGTTTCAGTTCAAGCTGGACCACAGCATAACGTGTCCATTGCTCATATATACCAGGCCGTAGACTAGTGAAGCAATTAAATTTTTCTATTGTATAGGGACAGCTATTCACGGGAATTTTAAGCTTGTCTGTTCTTTAAAATATCTGAAACCTTTATTTTCCCCTAAATACATCTTTAACTACCAATCATTTGAAAATACACATACTTAGTGTGTGGGATTTTGCAAGTTTTTGTGCGTTTTGTTTATTTGAATAATATGTGTGTTTTTTAATATAATTGAGAGGAAGTGAAATTATAACTATTTCTTAATTGAAGTGAATTAATTATAAAATCACATAATCTCTCTACATCCGTCTGTAAAATACACGGTAATATTATTATTAACTTTAAAATAATACTTTAGAAAGGTTTTTTACAAGTATTATTTCTCATTAATTGGATAATACGTGAAACATTAGTAAATAGAAATTTAATGTACACTGGTACAATACAAAAACAGTTACACAGTTCGTACTGAGGGAGTTAACTGTAATCCAACATGTTCCACTAAACTTGTTTTTTGGTACAACAAGAGAATATCATCACTCAGAAATACACAATCCACAGATATCCCGAACAAAGTACTTGAAATAGAATAACTGGGTTACAACTTGTTACTATATCGATGGGAAATGGTAATGAAATAGTTAAAGGTTAGATATTTGTACGTTTATAATGTTGTATTGGTCTCTTGAATGAAATTCTTAGTGGATTTCACGAGGGATAATATCAATGATCAACGCAAAGTCGTTTTATTTGTCCCATCATAAAACATTCTCTAATATATTTATCCGTGAGAAAGTAACAAATACAACTCCCACTAAAATAGAAATATTGCATCCTCATTAATTCCAATGATACGAAGCTTATATGCCAATGTTATAGAGCTTATATGTTACTAAGAATGTAACTTTTATGAGTTTTTGTTAGAAATCTATTTTACGTATCATCCAATTTGTAATATGTTGTCAATTATTAAACTTATTTGGGCAAAAGAATATATACAGTATTTGCTTAGTTTTGTTGAAATTGTTTCAGAAATTTTTCGAGAAAAATTAACACCAACTTGCGAAATATGTGATTTGCTGAATTTAATTTGTTTTTTTAAATATCTCAGTTAATAATTTTACTTCTTGTTACAAAGTTTCCTTTTTCATTTAGTACAAGGAAACAATAAAGATTTCTATTATTCTATTAACAAGATGAAATGCAAATAAGTTGAACTGTTATTTAATTATAATAATAAAGGAAGTGCATCTATATCAGGACACTAAATGTTAGTTTCGGGATTAACGGATTATAAAGATTGCTTGCCAAAACAAATAGACTGCTTGCTATTACAGTACATTATATCCTTACAACTATCATTATTATAAGCCATTTACATCTTAGAATGTTCGAACTAACAAAGTGGGAGTCTAATAGTCTTCACTGAATTATACTGCAGTTTTATACTGTTTTAAACATTTTCTAAAATTAATTTCTTTCAGTATTTTTTGGGTACAAGATCGTGATTTTTTATTTTTATTTTTCTTTTTCTCGATTACTCAAAATTACTTCACTTTAAGATGAAATTTTGTCCTAATACATTTGCTAATCGGCTGAGAATTTGTACGATGACTAATTTTCTACCTGTGTGTTGAAAAATTGTTGAAAGATCTCAAAAATCTTATCTAGCTTTGAAAGATAGAATCAAAATACTGATTAGAATACAAACATTTAATATCTCTCTTAATTTGGTATGTCTTTATGACACAGAAATGTAGATGAATATAACTTTCAACTTGACAAGACAAAGAACCTCCAGTTTTACTCAACAAACAAAATGAGTGTAATTGCGGAAACATGTTTTAAATATGGCTTAATTTTTAAATATTTGATAATTTAAAAAAAATACTTTAAGACTAATAAGTAATATTTATCTGACCTAAATTACTACATTATACAGCTAATTTCTAAGAGTCCAGTGTCCCTACGAATTAAATATAAAAAGTATAAATTCACCAATCAAAGAACACACACCACTAATGGATGATATCTTAAAAGAAATGGTTTGCTTCTTTTCAGTCATAAATATACCATCACTGTTATCTATATGTTGTGTCGGTGGGTCCTCTCCTAGTGTTTTTTAAGAAATCTCTTTATTTCGTTGTTTACAGTTTTCACCTTCAGGTCTTTATAGAGGTCAGCATTCCTTATAAACCAAGTTGCATCAATCATGTTCCCCCAGACTTTATTTTGGAACCCCTTAAAGATTTGTCTTACTAGTAAAAACCCCAAAGCTGTATTCCATAAACCCAAACCGGCTTATGTACGAGATATTTGTTGTAAATTGACAAATTGAGATTCCGTCCTAACAACCAATAGAATCTATTGCATTTAAATTTCAGTTCATTTTTTTTTTACGTAGGTTTTCCAATGCAACCTAAGTGTCTAACGTTTGCATAGGCTTGTACTTCCTTGTTTATAGTAACCTGTATATATTTGATAAATTAATTGTGAACATCATTTTAAAAACTTACTTTAAGGCAATATAAGAAGATATGGAGAAAATAATTCGTTCGAGAATGGGAAGTTCATCAGTGATAGAGACACTTTCAATCAATGGTTAAACCATTAAATTACCAAAACAATTATTCAGGTCCATTAGTGCGTAAACGTACTGGGATTGATCTCTGTAATTAATCACTCTAGTTGTACGATTGTAACTAAAGTCCAGAGTTTCATGCTACGAAATACCTAATTATTTATGCACAAATATTTATGATTAATATAGTTTTAAATTATTTTGTATTCACTGTTGGACTAATTAATATTACAATAAATGAATACTTTGATTAATATTTCATTTATACTGTTCAATTATCCTTAATAATAATAATAACTTTCATTATTAAGTTTTTCAATTTTAAACCCCTATTTTGTTGAAGTAATATTTCCGTTTTACCCCACTGCTCAGCTATTCTCGAGTCGAAACCCCCGAGTGCTGATGAGAAGGGTAAGTATAAAATGAAGCTATTCAGATTGCATAAATTAAGGGAGGAGGGAAGAATTCCCTAATATACAAATCTGGAAGTATAGGGGATTTAACTGTAACAGTGAATTCAAAACTCATCATCAAAACACAATTGGTGTAATATAATTTTGATTGAATAGTAGACAGAGGAAGATGTATTATTATATTCTACATATTATGTCATTTGATTAGTTGTTTTAATACACCGGCATTAGAATTGAAAACGTCTATACTTTGTATCGCGTTTACCTTTAAAAAAAGAAAAATGAAAAAGAGCTGAAACCAATACAAAACTTTAAATAGTTTGTAAACTCTAAATATTTTTTAAATTCTGTGTGTAACTTTGTTTTTACAATTAAAAAGACCTGCCAAAATTATATATCACACAACCTCTTTTGTTATTCATATTTTAACGTTGAAACCCAAGAACAAAAGTTTAAAACTTTTTTTTGCTTATATTTTTATCCTCTTGCTTCTGCTACCGTTAACAAGTTCCATATTTTTAAAATATTTCTTTAACTCAGCACTCAAAATATCAGTATTAATTTCTTCAGCACCCATAACAGTGATAAGTATAGAAATGACAGTAATGAAGATTGGATGCAGAAGCACTTGTGTAGTTCGTTGTGTAGTAAAAACTGCAAGATTCGATGGCGAAGTTGTGGACGTACATTCTGAGCTGTAGATAAATGTGTGCAACTCCATTTAAAACGAGTACTGAAGGATGTGCGGTTGAGAACCGACCTGTATAGTGGTGAAAATATGTGATAATTAACAACCCTATTATTTCACCTATCATCTGAATTTTCAATTAGTCTCTTCTATAAGATTATCAAAAATTCTGTAATTTAGTTATAAATACATTCTTAGATGTCAATTATTTAACATATGTACTAATGGTGATTTCATATATATATGATTTAATTCAATAACAATGTGTTTTTAATAGAAATTTGAGGAGGGTAAAAGAGAGTCAGTTAGTCCTAAACCTTATCTTAATTGAAAACAATTATACATTCTTGTCTTTTCACTACATCACTTCTTAAAGTATAGGGTTACAATATAAATGTCTTTAAAGTAATGCATTTTCCCTTGACTAAAACTTTTCTATAAGTATTATCTTATCAAATAATAAGTTGAAGCAGTAGGTATAATTAAAGTATGACTTAAGTACCAACAAAAGTACCCTTCTAAACCCACCCACTGTATACTTCAGTACTTCTGTACAGTTGGTGTGCCACCCTCTTTTTATTCAAGTTATATGGTGCAATTGTACGCCTACCTTTTCCATGCCAATGGGTAAAGCTTTTATTTGGCAAGAACAGAGGGGTTGGGGCTAAGATAGGGGTTCAATGCACGTGTATTTTACATTAAATTGTAAAATTATATTTTAGTTTATAGACAAATTTGGAGTTATCGGATTAGTTTAATGTAAAAACTATTTACGTTTGTTATTTGTTTACAGTAAATATATTATGTTATTAAGGTGTACTCTAAATCTGGGACCATGAAATGTGCAAAATGGTGCTTAGAACACTTTTGTCGATTGTGTAAATTGATAGATTATTTGAGCTATGTTGGAAGATATTCATTCTACTGGTCTCATTTTTTTTCTCGATTTTAATCAAATTTAGAACAATATTAATTTACAAGGATTAATAAATGGATTAAAAAAATTAATATGGAAATAATTAACGAATGTCGGTAAAGTATTGCTGATTTTACTCATTTCTTAGGTATTTTTATTGTTACCACAATTATTACTACATGAAATGTTATATTTTCGTACTATAAAAAAAAATTATTTTTTTTAATACGAATTGCTGTTTCTTATTAATAACTAAAAAGATAGGAGTAAAAATTATAATAGTAATCTACTCAACAGTTAGATAGAAAAAACTCGAACACAAGATCTCACAAAAATTACGTTTACTTAATCAAACGCGTTTCAACAAAAAAGTGGCCATCCTCAGTGATACATATGTTACTATAACTAAACTATAACTGTTTAAGTAAACGTAATTTTTGTGAGATCTTTGTTCGGGATTGTTTTTCTATCGAATATTATCTCCCAAGTCAAGCTCAATATTTATTTACTGAACAGTTGAAATAAGTGAAATCATATCTGAGTAACAAACATAATTAACAAATACTCTTTATGCAGCTATTCGCTGATATGAAAGAAGATATTTTTTAATTTTGTTTTATTCTCTCGTTTTACGACTTTGACCTTGGTATTAACATATGGAGATGGCCAAACTAAAGTAAGGAATTGTAAGCTTGTGGGGTCTAGGCACAAAAAAACAGATTTTAAACCCTCCATTTAAAAATTTTTCGTCTATTTATTTTGAGTACCAATTAATAAGAATATTAGAAGATAAACATAGTTGCTGAATCTAACTGAAATCAAATAAAAATTCTGGTTACTCATTGTTGCTGATTTTGTTTCAAATTTTCAGGTTAAATAATGCTTTTGTTTCAATATTGTTACCAGGGGACTTAAATTTAATAAAGGCGGAACCAAAATGGTAACAATGTTTGAAAAGAAAAAATAAAAAAAGACAAAGACAAATTTAGTAATTAACAAGGCTCAAGTTTATTGAAAGCAGAAAGAAATTTCGGCGATTCAGACTTTGTCATTTACAACAAAAGACATTCTGACACAAATGATCAATAAAAAAAAAAACTTATGATTAACAGTATCATAAATTGTAAAAGTTATAAGCCCTTAATTGTAACATATAATAATTTAAAAAAAAAATTAATCAACAGATTCTAAAAATTTATCCCCCCTTTTAATATAGATATTTATAGTTACAAAAATTTAACAATAAAAAAAAAAGACAATGAGCACAGCTTAATAATTCACAGAATTATAATTAATAAAAAAAAAGATTATACGCCCTTAATGTAAAAGTATAATAATAATAAAAAAAAATTAATCAAAAGATTCAAAAAAAAAAAAAAACTTATCCCCTCCCTTTTTAGTTTATAGGACGATAGTTTGCTTTTAAACAATTACAGAATTTAACAAAATATAAAAGAGTTTGATATTTTAAGTTCAAAAAATCATATCTATAGTTAACATGTTTATCACTAAACTAAAGATACATAATATAACTGGTTTGAAAAATTTCTTAAAAACTATATTGGCCAAATAAATTTATATATTTTAAACAAACAAAAAATTTAGAATTTTGAAATTTTGTTAATTGACGTCAATTATTTTAATTTGGAAATTAACCTCTTGGAGGTTGTTAGGACCGAAAATTGCATGCAGGCTCCACCCAATAATTGTTTTATATATATATTTTATAAGTAACTACACAGGTCTACATTTAGAAAATAGTCTTAAGGAACACATATTTGCGAAAGTAAATTTAGGCACATATACAAAATGAGTTAGTTAAAGTTCTGTAAAGTCAGCTGTAGAAAAAGACATCACTTTTATGCGCTTGAAAATGTGAGGTTACGTTATACAAAAAAACGTGTTTTGCCAACAGGACGAAACTTGTTAGGATGTTTCGTTGGTTTGTGCAATGTGAGACAAGAATTTCTTTATTTCTCCAATTTCTCCTATTTGTCCTACCAGCATATTAGCTGTGAGCAAAAAACATGTTCTTTTAGTGTCTGTACAAAATCAGACATGTTTTAGCATTAATGTTCATCATTAAAGAAATATCTGATTATTTGCCAAAATTAAAGAAAATTGATTGTATAACAGAAATTCGTTAAGATGGTACTTAAAAGCTTCTTAGATTATTATAAATCTATTTATATATATTTTAATTTTGTTTAAAAGAAAGCTTGTATAAGACTTGTAAGATTTTGCAAAAGCTTGTAAAACGAAATTTTCTGATTTAGAAGAAATTTCCTCAATTGTTTTATATTTGACATGTTCATATTCTGATCATTTAATGTTCAACACTAGTTTGCACTTATTTCACAAAAATGTTCAAAACGTAAAATGTGCCTTTGCAAGATTTTGTAAATGATGTTTTAAGAAAAGAAAATTTTTATAATCATTTAGTTTCAAAAGGAAATAGAATATTGAATAAAACATGAAATACATATTTTAAAGAAAACATGATAATTAACAAATTATTTTAAAAATTAACAAAATTTATAATATGACAAAATCTGTAAGGTTGTAGTACCTGGTAAATCCTGTCGCAGATCACGTGAGGTAGCACCGAGAAAATGATGGTTAATTTTAACATTTTTGAAACAGATTATTAGACTAAGGCGCACAAGCTGTAATTTAACATGATGTATTTGAAAGACGGTGATTTTGAGAGAAGAAGAAAACTTTTAACTAACGGAGTTATGAAGAATGTAGACCATGTTGTTATCGCATGTAGACTGTGGACTGGTAATCGAGAAGCTAGCTTGACCGGCGAAATGTACTTTTGTTTCAAGTATCAGGTGATGCTTGGTTTAGGAGCGGGCCGCTAGATGCCAGCATCTGTCAAGCGACGGAAGGTAGAATGTATATTTACGAAATGAGTTAAGTTATATGGCGGAAGTGCTTTTTTGAATTTAAATGCTACAGCTCTCCCCCCCCGAAAGACGGAGTTAGTGTAGAAAGAAAAGGGGCCAGAAGGGCCTCCCGCAAAATTTAGAAAAAGGAGAGAGAGTGTGCTTGAAGGGGTAAAAAAAAATTTCCTCTCAGACAGGTGTTTTGGACCTCGAGATAAACAAAAACCAACTAAGACTAACATGCATGGCGAGTGCCACATTAACTATATGTAGTTCGACAGAACCGGTCAGTATACCTTCACCAAGATAAACAACAAAGAACAAATGCACCAAACTTAACTATTAAGAAGATGGACTCACTATGTCCTCGTCCGAAGACGTTATGGTGACGAAGAAATAGAAGAGTTCATGACGCTCTCTATATTCTCGTCGCATCGATTACACCCGCGGAGTGCTCGATGTCAAGATATGTCTAGATAGGGAAACATGTCAGGTACATGTAGCGGCCATTGCCGTAAAGTGGAACCTCATAGTTGATCAGACTATGGGTTGAAAAGCGTCAAGTCCGGGAAACAGTGAGATATATCACTGGACAAGGAAAATCAATATCTCTTCGCCTGCAAACACCTATAAAGATTACGGCACGGAGGGGCTCTAGGAGAGCTCAGCCCACCGATGCCCAAACATACAGATGTGCATTTGGCTTAGAGGAAATACGGCTTGGTTCCGTATTTTATTATGTTCTGCAGTGCATAGAAAGAAGACTACCAGATGACAATTTGTGCGGGCCAAGAAAGATCAGAAAGAAAATTAAATCGTAAAGGAGAAGGTTCTAGAAATTTGTTAATATTTAATTTATATGATGAGGTTTGAGTTGCTCGACGTGTGCTTTTTTAATAAAACGAGGTGAATTGGCGAAAGAAAGCGCAACGGTAACTGGAGTAAGAAAATCAATGATCCGGAAGGGACCTGACCATCGAGGCATCAATTTAGCAGCTCGCTTGTCTATGGCAGAGCTAAGAGGGTGTGTTTTACACCAGACAAGATCGTTGATCTTATACAGATGAGGCTTCCTGAATTTGTTATAGGTCTTTTCGGCCTTTTGGTGCGCTTTCATTATATTGTCTTTGGCCTGGCGCCAAACTTGTGATGGATTAGTATTAGGTTTTGGAAGGAGATCGTGTATGTTCCAGCTGAGACTCAGTGGTGTATTGGGGAGAAAATTAAAAAGAATACTAAAAGGTGTTGCTTTAAGAGTCTCATGATGTGCGAAATTGAAAGCCAGCTGAAGCCAGCAAAGGGAGTCGTCCCAAGAGGATTGATTTTTGGAGTGATAGGCGATAAGGGCTGCCTTAAGGTTTCGGTTGAGTCTTTCCGCATTATTAGGTTGGGGGTGATAAGGAGATAAAGTTGCATGCTTAATACCGCGAGAAAAACAAAAGTTGCGGAAGACATGTGATACAAAACATTGTGCATTGTCAGAGATTATTATCTTTGGAAAACCGAAATTTTGAAAAATGTTTTGGCTTAAGGCCTTAATTGTACTGTGGGAAGTTGCATCTCTGACAGGCATGAGCCAGGTGAATTTTGAGAACTGGTCAACTGCGACCAGTATCATGTTGTAGCCCTGTTTTGTCCTAGGAAGCTGTCCGACGTAGTCGATATGTAATTTTTCCATGGGACGATTGGGAACCGTTGAGGCAAGGTATCCTAATTTGGAGTTGTGAGCAGGTTTGCTTACAGCGCACACCGAACAAGCTCGCACTTTAGAAGTGACATCCTGTTTTAAAGTTGGCCAATAAAAGTTCTCCTTTACCTTAAACAAAGTTTTAAGTACTCCAAGATGACCACCCACAACGGAGTCGTGATGATAATTAATCACCAGGTCGACTAAGGACTGAGGTAAATAAATTCTGGTGGGCTTTTCCAGATGATTTTTCAGGCAAAGAACACCTTTACTTAAACAGTACTTCTCCGAAGAGATGTTCTGTTCAAGATCGGCAATGATATTTTTCAAAATAGGGTCGGCCTTTTGATGAGTCTGGATGTCATGAAAAGCTAGAGGAAAATTTGTGAGGAGACTGGTACACGAAAAGGTGACATTTTCTTCGTTGAAATTTTCCGGTTCAAACATGCGCGAGAGGGAGTCTGCTATGATGTTCTGAGTTCCTCTTATGTGCGCTACCTTAAATTTCAATGAAGTCAACTTGGCAATCCACCGGCCTAATTTACCAAGTTGACGAGGACGTGCTAAAAGCCAAGAAAGGGCTTGGTTGTCAGTTTCTAATAGGAATTCCCGATGCTCTAGATATTGCCTAAATTTCTCTACTCCAAAAACTACTGCTAGGCATTCGGCTTCATATGCAGATGAGGCTTTTCTTTCTGCAGGTGTTAAAGTACGTGAAGCGTACGCTATGGGCTGTCGTGAGCCGTCAATTTCTTGGAGTAGAACTGCTCCAAGGGCCACCGAGCTCGCATCCGTTTGCAGGATGAATGGTTTGGCGAAATCGGCCATCCGGAGAACCGGAGGCTGTGTTATTGCCTCTCGAAGATGTTTGAAAGCTTTCTCTTGTTCAGCTTGCCAAGAGAATTTTTGGCCCTTCCTCCGAAGCAGATTTAGAGGCGCAGCGTGCTCCGCGAAATTTGGAATGAATTTAGCAAAGAAATTGACCATTCCAATAAATCTGGAAACGGCCTTAGGGTTCTTGGGTTGCGGAAAGTTTCTAATTGCTTTTGTTCTAGATGGGTCGATTTGCACGCCACGAGAAGAAACTAGGTGTCCTAAAAAGCTTATCTCATTCACAGCGAAACGGACCTTATCTGGGTTAACAGTCAAGCCAGCCCGCCGCAAACGAGTAAGGACTTCCCGAAGATGTTTTTGATGCTCTTCCCAAGTTTTGGAGTAAATGACTAGGTCATCCAGATAATTAAAAATGAATTTGAATTTGATGTCATGGAAGACCTGATCCAAAAGTCTGGTAAGCACTTGGGCACCAGTACAGAGTCCAAAAGGGACTCGAGTAAACTGATAAAGCATCCAAGGAGTACAAAAACTGGTAATTTGTTTGGACTTTTGAGACAAAGGGATTTGATGATAAGCTGAATTTAGATCGAAAACTGTGAAATATTTGGCACCGACAAACCAGTTAAAACTTTGATGTAAGTTAGGTAGCGGCACCGCTTCGACGACGATGTTTTGATTGAGCCTCCGATAATCAATCACCATCCTTGTTTTCTTTTCGGGGTGTTGAACCAGAAAAACAGGGGATGCATATGCCGACCGGCTGGGTTCTACTACTCCTGAATCTAACAATTCGTTGATGTGTTCGCGGAGGTATTCCATTTTGGGAGGTGCCAATTGGTATGGAGAACACTTGACCGGAGTGTTGTCCTTCAGTTGAATATCGTATTCAACTAGATGTGTTAAACCTAACCTTTTTGTGAGTACCTGAGGAAAATCATTAATTATTTTTAAAATGGCGTTTTTATCGTCCTTTTGAAGATGACCTAAAGGATCAGGAGCAGTAGATTCAGATGTTGTGGACACTATAGGTTTATACGCAGAATTACTAAAATTACATAGAGGAAAAACAATAGACCTTGAAAATTTGAAATAGAAGTTTTTTTGCTGAAAGATCAAGTACCAGTCCCGTTTTAGATATGAAATCTGACCCGAGGATCAGAGGACACGACAACTTATGCGCCACCAGGAAATCCACATTCCAACTACAATGTTCCATTTTAAGATGAAGACGACAAGAGTAGGAAATGGGCAACCTTTTTCCAGAAGCCGTGACACAATCAGCCTTCACCCTGGTGATGGATTTAAAAGCCTTGGTGTTCTTTAATTTTTTAAAAAGGGCTTTAGAAATGACACACCTTACTGAACCGGAGTCCAGCAGAGCCTTAACTTTAATTGGTCCAAAAGCTACTTCTACCAAAGGCAAAAACTGATCGTTCAGACCCCTAGATTTAAGAGAAATGTTATTCTTTTTTTGAAGTTTGCAGTTGGAAAGCTTAGAGCTGGAATAGGTTTGCCTGGACCTATTCCGTAGAGAGAAGAATTTACAGCCCCAGATATAGTGACCGGGTATGCCACAATGATAACAGATGGGAGTAACGTAATTTTGAATGTTATTGCCGAAATTGTTTCTTCTTAAATAGGAAATTGAGTTTAAATTTTGAAAGGGAGGTTTATTAAAGAAATGTGGTTTCGTGTTATGTTTAAATCCGATGTGGTTGGTTTTTGAACGGGAGGCTGGCCTGGAGCTACCAACTAGACTCCAAACCTGCCTCCGTTTTTTGGAGGATATTGCCTTGTTGGAGGCCGGTTTCGACACTCTGGGCTTCTATGTCCCGGCTGCCCGCAACTGTAACAGACTACAGGTCTTGTAGGTCTAAAATCAGGACTTTTAAACTCAGGTCTCTTTAATGGAGCCCTTTGCCTGTCAGTGTACATGATGTTATTTACGTGAGCGCAGAGTCGATCTAGATCTGCGAAATTTTTAGGCTTAGTCGCAAAAACTAAACAGTTGCGGACTTCCGGAGACAGTCCCTCCAGAATGACGTCCGTGACCTCCAATTCGGACTTATCTAAATTAAGTGTTTCTGCAGCCTCTTTAATTTCATTTACAAAGATGTGCACCGCCTCGTTAGTCTTCTGGGGCCTATAAAATAACTCCTGCACTAAAGAAGCTAACCGTTTTGATGGTATAAAGAGACTTAAGGCCTCTTTATGAAAGGTATTAAATGCCTGATGTCTAATCAGACATGAATTTAAAGGGCCCTGAGCATAGGGCATCAGAACATTATTAATGTTTAAGGCTACGTCCGGGTAAGTTTTAACTATTTTTAAAGAGATTTTAAAAAAATTTAATAATTTGTCAAGTTCGAACCCATCTGTCTGAGGAATTGTCTTAATTATTTGTTCGGCAGGATGACTTAATTTTCCGTATAAGGAAATGTATTGACAGCCTTTCGAGCTGCTAGGTGTAGTTTGCTGAGTCTCAGCCTGCGGCGTGTCCGCAAGGAGATTTGGCCCATTAGACCGAGATGGCTCTGCAGAGCTAGCTTTAGTGGTTCCCCCAGAGGGCGTTAGCGGGATGCTTACGTTTAGTTTTAGAGGAGCAACGGTTTGCTCAAAGGCTTTAAATTTTTCTTTGAGCGTAGCGAAATTGTTATGTAGCTCGGCCAGATCCCGTGGCACGTTGTTGTCTGCTACTTTTATTTGTTCAGTGTGCACCCGATTTAGGAACTCTAGCCGTCTTCCGAAGACGTTTATGCGCGCACGAACACGAATCATTTTGATTCCTCTTTCGGAATCGAGGTTCTCCAGGTCGTCTTGCAAGACAAACAAGGAGTTCCGGGCTAACGCTATCTGTTGCAAGAGGATGTCTTCGGTGAAGTTTCCCATTTCGGGCTCGACGCTGTTTTGCAGAAGGGACCTAAGAGAGGTTCGCATTTTAGCTACAATGTCTTTTTCACCACCTCTAGCTACTACCTCAAAAGCAAGCTCGGTATTCTTTAACGAATCCACTAATCGCAGCAAATCCACTGCCATTTTTAACTGTTGCTGATGATTATAAAAAAAAAATAAACCAAGTAATTTAATAATAATAAAAAAAAAATTTCTTTTAAAGTGATGCAAAAAGGTGAAAAAGCCAGAGAAAGACTCAAGAATTAAATGTAGTGTAGTTGTTGTGTATATATGTGTGTGTGTAAGTATGAATTGATACAGACAAGAGAAAGAAAACTCGAGAAAATTTTGAATGAAATTTTTTGAATTTTTTTTTGTTTTTTTTTTTTGTTTTTAACTATTTTTGGATTTTATTATTTATTTAAATTTTTTTTTTTTTTTGGATTCCCGAATGAGCCCGCTGTATGGATCAAATTCAGTGAATGTTTAGTGTGCAGTGTATGTAAATATATATATATATGAAAAAAAAAATAATTAAGTAGACAAAATAATAATAATAAAAAAAAATTTTATCAAAATTGGTTTAGAAGTTTTTGTGTAATGTGTTTATAAAATAAATCAATAATAAAAAAAGAGACTATAGATTTATAGAGATTTAAATATTTAAACTAAATTAAAAAAAAATTTCATCAGCAACAGTTGTGCAGTATTTGAAAAGCTGCGAAACATAAAAATGAGCCTTGTTTAGCAAAGAAAATTTTGAATTTAAATTTAGATAGTTCCAATGCAAAATTTTGAAAATTAACTAGGGTTCCAGAATTTAAAATTAACAACTCTATGATTTAGAACTAACCACGCTCTGCTACCAAAAACATGTTACCAGGGGACTTAAATTTAATAAAGGCGGAACCAAAATGGTAACAATGTTTGAAAAGAAAAAATAAAAAAAGACAAAGACAAATTTAGTAATTAACAAGGCTCAAGTTTATTGAAAGCAGAAAGAAATTTCGGCGATTCAGACTTTGTCATTTACAACAAAAGACATTCTGACACAAATGATCAATAAAAAAAAAAACTTATGATTAACAGTATCATAAATTGTAAAAGTTATAAGCCCTTAATTGTAACATATAATAATTTAAAAAAAAAATTAATCAACAGATTCTAAAAATTTATCCCCCCTTTTAATATAGATATTTATAGTTACAAAAATTTAACAATAAAAAAAAAAGACAATGAGCACAGCTTAATAATTCACAGAATTATAATTAATAAAAAAAAAGATTATACGCCCTTAATGTAAAAGTATAATAATAATAAAAAAAAATTAATCAAAAGATTCAAAAAAAAAAAAAACTTATCCCCTCCCTTTTTAGTTTATAGGACGATAGTTTGCTTTTAAACAATTACAGAATTTAACAAAATATAAAAGAGTTTGATATTTTAAGTTCAAAAAATCATATCTATAGTTAACATGTTTATCACTAAACTAAAGATACATAATATAACTGGTTTGAAAAATTTCTTAAAAACTATATTGGCCAAATAAATTTATATATTTTAAACAAACAAAAAATTTAGAATTTTGAAATTTTGTTAATTGACGTCAATTATTTTAATTTGGAAATTAACCTCTTGGAGGTTGTTAGGACCGAAAATTGCATGCAGGCTCCACCCAATAATTGTTTTATATATATATTTTATAAGTAACTACACAGGTCTACATTTAGAAAATAGTCTTAAGGAACACATATTTGCGAAAGTAAATTTAGGCACATATACAAAATGAGTTAGTTAAAGTTCTGTAAAGTCAGCTGTAGAAAAAGACATCACTTTTATGCGCTTGAAAATGTGAGGTTACGTTATACAAAAAAACGTGTTTTGCCAACAGGACGAAACTTGTTAGGATGTTTCGTTGGTTTGTGCAATGTGAGACAAGAATTTCTTTATTTCTCCAATTTCTCCTATTTGTCCTACCAGCATATTAGCTGTGAGCAAAAAACATGTTCTTTTAGTGTCTGTACAAAATCAGACATGTTTTAGCATTAATGTTCATCATTAAAGAAATATCTGATTATTTGCCAAAATTAAAGAAAATTGATTGTATAACAGAAATTCGTTAAGATGGTACTTAAAAGCTTCTTAGATTATTATAAATCTATTTATATATATTTTAATTTTGTTTAAAAGAAAGCTTGTATAAGACTTGTAAGATTTTGCAAAAGCTTGTAAAACGAAATTTTCTGATTTAGAAGAAATTTCCTCAATTGTTTTATATTTGACATGTTCATATTCTGATCATTTAATGTTCAACACTAGTTTGCACTTATTTCACAAAAATGTTCAAAACGTAAAATGTGCCTTTGCAAGATTTTGTAAATGATGTTTTAAGAAAAGAAAATTTTTATAATCATTTAGTTTCAAAAGGAAATAGAATATTGAATAAAACATGAAATACATATTTTAAAGAAAACATGATAATTAACAAATTATTTTAAAAATTAACAAAATTTATAATATGACAAAATCTGTAAGGTTGTAGTACCTGGTAAATCCTGTCGCAGATCACGTGAGGTAGCACCGAGAAAATGATGGTTAATTTTAACATTTTTGAAACAGATTATTAGACTAAGGCGCACAAGCTGTAATTTAACATGATGTATTTGAAAGACGGTGATTTTGAGAGAAGAAGAAAACTTTTAACTAACGGAGTTATGAAGAATGTAGACCATGTTGTTATCGCATGTAGACTGTGGACTGGTAATCGAGAAGCTAGCTTGACCGGCGAAATGTACTTTTGTTTCAAGTATCAGGTGATGCTTGGTTTAGGAGCGGGCCGCTAGATGCCAGCATCTGTCAAGCGACGGAAGGTAGAATGTATATTTACGAAATGAGTTAAGTTATATGGCGGAAGTGCTTTTTTGAATTTAAATGCTACAATATGATGGTTTTGTTTTCTATCGTAAGAAACCATCATTCATATCATATTTTAAAAGTTCACAAAATAAGTTATTGTGGGGGTCTGATTGAGGTATATCCTTATCTTTGTAATTGAAATTTGACAAACGGCCGCCAGTTTGAAAGTTTTTAACTGATTTTTCTAGTTGTTGAACTTGCTTATCCGACCAAAATTGCAAACACTAAACATTTATACAACCTACACAAACTCATGTATGAATTGGAGTGATTTTTAGGTAGCTCTCAATGGATGGAATAAGAGCTGAAACCTGAGGAACATACCTGGGAAAGTAACCAATGGTGATCTAGACAGGAATTACAACCTAAATGAAATGTGAGAAAACTTGACACTTGGATGAAAGGATAAGGATATTTGTGTATGTACAGACAGATTGGCTAAAAGCCTTAAATGTAACGAACTCAGACGTAGTCTGGGAATATTTCAAAATCACATCACTTATGAGGGGGGGCTTAATAATGTTACGCTTTGCCGGGTTCCTGGAAATCCAGGGTAAGAATTGGCAGACGTGTTTGAACTGATCAGTAGCATAAGCAACAGCTTGACAATACAAGTTATTAGTGTTTAAAAAGAGCAGGGAGGATGTGAATGAATATCTCAGGTTTATATATGAGCAAATATTACTTCTTTTCCCCTGTAAGAAAATAGCACCAGACCTTCTTGGGTTAAGTAGAAGTAACTTAAAGAAGGTGGTAGAGGTCGTTTCAAGAAACTTCCATACTAGAAAAATTTACATTGAGTGGGTGTATTTACTGTGAAACCTTTGTGCTGGAAATGTGGCCTGCAAGAAAGCACGTGATCTTCGGATGTGAGTACTTCTACGGAAAGGATTTCGAATCTTGAATCTTTGATAAAAATGGACAGATAACCCCTTAAGATAACCTGGTCATGAGGATTCTGAAGTTCGTGGTGTCTACCTGGAGATGTCTAAATGTTTCAAACAATCTGTTATCAATTTGGGAACACAGGACGCCTTTGTGGTTGAATGCAAAACAGATAGACCGCCCAAAAGAAGAACCGACACCTTTTTCGTATATATACAGTCAGTCATCACAAAACGGTAGCAAATTAGTACAAACCTACAGAACATTTTATAACGGGTTTGGATCGGAGGACATTTCATTGTATCTGTTGTCACCGTTTCATGTAGAGAGATCTTTTAGAACTTCTACATTGGAAACTTGTTAACAGTAAAACATAGCTTTTTGTCAATTATTATTTAAATCCAACTAAAAATTTCAACACGTAAAAAGACGACCACTAACTGTTTTTATAATTTGTAACTTGGCAAAAAAATATCGTTTTAAATAATTAACAACACAGATTTTAATTTTTTTACGTTGTTGTTTAAAGACGAAAAACTTATTACAAGTATTTGTAATATATTATAGAATCTTCCAATCTTATATACAAACATTGTCTTAGGTGTGCTGTTTTTGTTGTTTTTCTATTCGTTTTATTTTCTGTTTTGTCAATAATTACTTTATGTACTAAGTATATTTTAACTAGTGTTTTGTATGTATTTTAAATTTTAATTTAGATAACAGAATGTCTTATTTGTTATTTATTATGATGATCTGTATAAAGTTTCTTTGTTAATATTAAAATTTATTTTTAAAATGCCACTTCAGTTTTAATAATCAAAGTGTGCATAATATTATTTTTATTTATGAATTATGTTACAATATAAATTTATATTATTGTTTGTTTGTTTCTTCGTTTAACAATTGTGTTTTTAATAAAAAAGAAAAATGAAAATACAAGTATAAACATCACAAAAATTAATATATGTATCCAGGTAGAAAAAATTTCTTTGAATGACTCTTTTGCGTAAAATCAGTGAACATTTCATAGTCTTTAACGTCGATCTGATAACGAGCGTGATCACAATCCCAAATAATTTGTTTTTATAAATCACAGAATAGCTTCTACGACAGACGGAGATTTAGATTCAATCGTATGTAATAATATATTAAATTGATTAGCGCTCAAACCACCTGTTAGTAATTCAAGATGGCAGCCTACATGATTCTGAATAAGGTTATGTATCGATGTTTCAAGGGCAGAAGACCACACAAAGAGCATTTTTTCGAATTAGTTTTCAACTCGTTCCAAATTTTGTTTGACAGTGCGTGGGCTTACGACAGGTCACGATTTGTTTTGGTATTGTTGAATTAGTCAAGGAGATAAACTTATAACATTTGATTTTGACACAGTATATAGTTACACATCAGATCATATAACATCATTGATTTATTTATATTTTATGTTTGTACTGATAACAATTTTTATACTCGCTGTATTTACATTTTGATAATTTTATTGCTGTCACAAAACGGAGGAAATAAATATTTTTTATATGTTTATAAATCTCCCTCCAATTGTCAGTTCATTAGTAGTAGGGGGGGAATTAATAATGGAACTGTTATAAATAATCCTAATTCAAAACGGCTTTACCGATTTTGTTTTAAATATTTTAGAAATAATGTAAAGATTAAAACAATGACCGAAACCAATGAAAATTACGGTAAAACAAAAACTAATCTTGACCTCCGTTATTAAAACTCAATCCCAATCAAATAAGGCTTTGATGAGATTAAAACACAAATAAAATAAGATTAGAATCTACTAAATTACAAATTCCCAAAGGTTGATAACGTGGGATTTTCTACCGACTTTTTACTTATCAAATTACACAGTTAAGAAAAGAAAATTGCGTTTCATTCTATCTCTTGTAGTAGAGATACATATTTGAAACGATGGCGAAGAATATTATATTTAGTTTTGTAGAGAAAGACATTTCAATATTTTATTTTGTTATTTTATTCTGTTTTTCCAAATTCACATCTGTTCTTCCAAATTGATTTTTTTCTGTAGACCTATAAACCATTATAATTATTCATTATATGAAATGACAATGATACATAATTCACTATACATAAATTGTATATTATGTGTGTATTTTTGTATACACTATATACATAAATGTAATTATTTTTAATTACACCAAGGGTAAATTTAATTTTAGTAAATTATGTCTATAATTTTATATACTGTGCAATTACACTTTATCATTCTTGCAATAAAATAATTATTATATACATAGATTTTAGTTTACGTACAGATAGCAATATTATTCAAAGTAAATATATGAACACTGTTACATATTTTTGAAAAAATAATTAGTAAGTCAATTTTGAATTATTTAAAATGTTATTTATTAATTGTAATTATTTTTAAATGCAAACTTTAATGTTTACCTATTTAGTACAACTAGAATACATAAGTATTATTATATTACATGAATGTTACAACTTACTGAGTTGAATAGTGAATAACTCAAACAAACGTAAAACTGTCACAAACATCAGGCTATGTAATTTGCATACTTGTTATACATAGTTAAAATTGCTAAGCATACTACTATTAATTGTAGTAGAGACGTAAATTACTTGTGGTGAATTCTTTAACTACTTCAGTTACACCCAGTATTCATCTACGTTTTCGTGCCTTACAACTCAGCAAACTGCTCTGACATAAGTATCCACTCTAATGCAAGTAGGCTACACTGGTATTAGAAATATGAGTGTAATTTGTAGAAGTAATGTGTCCAGTACAAGGAGAAGCGCTTTGCTTGTAGCGCAGTCAAAACCGGCAGGTTGTATTTTACATGATTACTTGTAGACGACAGTCCAGAATGTCCAGTGTATAGTTTGTGACGTCATTAACTAGGTAATGGGTGTATCCCTATACTACAGATCCACCATTATACGTGGGACCTTACCAGGCATGATGATACCACTTGATGGAAGTCTCTGTTTAACCATTGCTTAAGTTTGGAGTATACTTATTTAAAGCAGTCACGTCCTTGTTTTTTCCTTATAGAAAGAGATCATTGGTTTGTGTCTTACAGGAATTAAAACAACGTTCTTAAGAAAAACATTATAAAGCAACGGGACACCTTATTGATATTTATTAAAAGTACACTTGTATTATCACTAGCACCAAATATATTTTCTCGTGGTGTATTATTTATACCTAAATCTTAGAAAGTTACACACCCTTGAGTCTAATGCTTACAATGTTATTCCCAAAACGATATTAAATATTTCAGTTCCAAAACTTGAAGTAAAACAATAATACTGCCCAAATTAATTAATATTTAGACCCAACTTTAAGTCCGTACCTCAGAGTGGAACTAAAATCTAATACCTCGCAGAATAATTAAATAGGTTTCGCAAATGATCAAACTATTGATTTTAATTCTCAAGAGTGACTAATTGAATGATAAGTTTGAATTCTAATAAGATTTTTTTTTTAAATTAATAGATTTTTGTTTTCAAAATTTAAAATCTCTATTTTTTGCGAATGTTCATTCTAAATGATAATATTTTGGTCATAGATATGAGACTACCAGAAATCAGTGGTGTAATATCAGAAACTCAACTTCACAGTATTATGTATTTTTACCAATTTAATAAAGCATGTCATATAAAGCATGTTTATACTGTGCATGTCGACGTCATTTAGGACGTTTCAGTGTGTATTTAAATTTGACAGTTTTACGATTTAAAACATTTATAATTATGACATACAATTAAAACTTACAGAACCTAAATTTAAAAAAAAATACCTTGGTACTGTTTTATGGCGAATAGTCTCTTTTCCACAATCACGATTTGATATCATGAAAATACTGCCTTAAACATTTCGTTGAAGTAAACTCTAATAATTGCAGTATTAGTCAACTCCTGTCTAGCTGTCTAGAATTATCCATCATTTAGAAATGACAATTACGTGTGGCCATTAACCATTTACTCTATTTCTATTATGCTAGGGTCTATTGGTAATACTCTATCTATTAAACAATACTCTGTCTATCGAATTATACAACTCCAATAAAATACTGATCGGTCTGTATTAAAGTTTACAGCTGTTCAGTTTCAAAAAATCGTTTCTTCAGAATCCTTAAAATCGTGCTGTGACTTAATATAAAGTTGTAAAACAAAATTGATAATTGAACTTAATCTCTATTTTGGTAGTCAGACACTTTCGTACGTACTTTGGAAATAAAAAGTTGTAAAAAGACGTTCTTACCTAAGTCAAGGAAAGATAGTTATACACAAGTGAAGTGTTTTAGAGCAATTGGTTTGTTAGTACTTATTGACAGAAAGTAGTCACGAGATAAATAATTTTGAATAATTAAGAAATAAACGTTGGTTGAATGCAACCAAATAATTAAGACATTTGGTTTACAACGTTGTACGTTTACATCCTGTGTATTAAAAACACAGGAAATCAATTTTTCTTCATGAAAACAATGCTTTTTTGTACCAAGATAGTTAGTTGTTTATTACTTAAGAACAGAGTAATAAAATATATGAGTAAATATTAGATAAAGGAAAGAATGAAACTAACTGGTTACAGACTTTGAAATTCATATTCAGTAGAGTAAATCTAATAACTAAAACCATTAATCAGTGTGAAGGTTTCACATTTAGTTTCCGCACTAAAGTTTAGGGTTGATTGTTTTGGTAATTTAATGATTTGATAATTAATTGAAATTCAATAGCCATTAGTGAACTGATGTGGAATACATTCGTTCTCCCGTACACCCTGCTTTCTCTATGTAACCTCGACTATCCAGCTATTTGTTAGTACCGTACCGTTCGTTTCCTATATGAAAACTATTTTGCAAAGTTAACTTGACGATTATTCTACCCCTCTGTTTCTTTTTCACTGGGGTGTTTAATTAAGTAATTTATAATTCACATGAAAAGTAATGAGTAGGAAGGAGATCATTAGGGTCGAAGAAAATGACAATAATGATCAGCAAGGGAACATTAAAAGTAGGGGACGGTTATATATTGTGTAGACAGGATCCAAGAAACTTAAGGATTCCTTTAAAAATTCCATGGCTATTTTTTTCTATGTTTATAACATTTTATATTCCCTTTACCGTCAAGAGAGACCTTAGTAAAACAAGAAGAAAATCCTTCTTTGATCATTCATAACTGCTTTTGTTCAAATCGAGGCATACAAAATTTTATTAAATCTCATAAGTGTGGAAGTTGTAAATGATTAAGCCTCCACCCTCCGTTACCAAAGTGTCAAGAGCTAGGCACTCGTAAAAGAATACATTACATGAAAAAATCCTCAAACTTCCGCACCAGTCTCGTTATTTTCGCAATCGGTCCGATAACTTTTATTGTGTAGAAAATATACCTAAAATACATTATACTATCCTAAATATTAGTTATTTAAAATACTAGAGATCGTGCTTTGTACATGGATTACAGGGTGAAATTAAAATATCGAAACGGCCTAGTATCTCGGTTTCTAACAGACTTACAATGTCGTTCAATCTTCAGTTTAAATGTCTCTACTAAAACAATTCACAGAGTACATAAAGTATTTTCTACCACATCCCAGGTGTTAAAAAACATTAAATAATAATAATTATATTTTTTTATTATTATTATTATATTATTTTTTTGTTTTCAAATGTAAAGGTATTTGTAGTTTTTCGTAGTTTTATAGTTCCAATAAAGATACAGTAATAGAATTTTTGCCGTGTCTAGCTTCATTATTTAAAATGTTACACACGTATATGTAGAGGTCACTATTTTCTAAATATAGACTACAATGGTTAATGAATCGAAGTGTATAACTTGAATTGTTAAACAAATTTCAAAATGATTTACGATAACTGATCAAATTGCTTCCCTCCTCTGCGTTAATCTATACTAGTTGTATTCATGAAATTTTCAAACATGTTGTGAAAATTAATGCTGATTTTGTTTATACGGTTTGATTATACAACGTTTTAAACATTTCCATGCTTGAAGTATGAAAAATTATATTTTAAACACTTCAAAGGAAATTATTAAAAGGTCATAAGGAATGTCATTATATTTTCTTCTTTAGCAAAATCTATTGATATTTTTTTGATGGAAATATACAATAAATGCAGTGTGAGGTTTTTCTCTGAAAAATTAATGGGACTCCAAGGTAAGAAATAAATAGTCTAAATCAAGTTTGTCTCTAATAGTTATTACAAACAAAATTTAAATATATGTATATTTCTTCCATGCTTGAAGTATAAAAAATTATGTTTTAAACACCTCAAGGGAAATTATTTAATGGTCATAAGGAATGTCATTATATTTTCTTCTTTAGACAAATCTATTAATATGGAATCTATTGATATTTTTTTGATGGAAATATACAATAAATGCAGTGTAAGATTTTTCTCTGAAAAATTAATGGGACTCCAAGGTAAGAAATAAATAGTCTAAATCAAGTTTGTCTCTAATAGTTATTACAAACAAAATTTAAATATATGTAAATATGACAATAGTGTTATTCGAAGGTCACTCGTACCCCTATTGTATTACTAATACAAGTACAAAATTTTAAACTGTCAATTCTGCCCTATTAGTGTTCACGGGAGAAATACAATCATAACTCTAATTAAATCTCAAATCTTCCCACTTTACACAACCCTAAGTCCTATAGTTTGCAACATTTTACTCAAGAGAATATTAATATTTAATCTGGAATTTTAAGTCAGTATCTGAGAACTCTTTTGTTTAATATCTCGTAGAATATTATAGTGGTTAAATAAACGACGAAACCATTGCTATCAATTCTCAAGAGTGTCTAATAAGTTGGCTCTCGGTTAATATATTTTGATTACTGGAAAATTATAAATTTTTTATGAATATTCATTACAGAGTCGAATACACCGTGCTTAAGTGATAGTTGGACGGAAGACTGGTTGTAAGGATTAGTTTAAATGTATTGGTGGGGGGGAGTATAATATAACCCACTTCTGATGTTAATTTCTCTCTTAGAATTCTTTGTTTGCTTCGCTCACTCAGATTAGCGAGAGTGATGTTAATGAGACAAATGTGAAATATATATTATATTAGCAAGCCTATTTGATGTTCCTAACATTATAAAAAACCATCGATTTTCCAGGAGTCCTAAAATACCATGTTTTTTGAGTTATCGTTCAGGCTGTGAACGGTATGGAGAGGAATTGGATATTGTGGCATAGAAAGAATTGTAATGTCAATTATTCATAGTCGTTTTTCCAGAGCAAATAGTTCAATTCAAGAAACTTAACAATAATTTATAACAACAAACTCTTCTGTTTTCACTTATATCGTTTTCAAATCGGGAAGTTATGTCAGAAAGATTTTATGTGGGGTTTGCAGTGAAATATAATATTCTTAAGACATATTGTTGTTTTAATGTATTATAACAATGGAAGTTTGTTATATGTTTTTATCTTGCCACACGTTGTGCGACCAAATATAACAATGGAAGATGTTATTTATAATTATTTTATTTAAAAGTCACACGTTGGAATGCCAAATATAACATTTAAGATGTTAGATTTACTTATTTATTTGCAACACTACTAAAAAGGAACAACTTATGATTATTACTCATAAACAACACCGTTTACCTGGATGAAACAATCTCTTTCTTTTAATTTTTTAAAAGAACAAAATTACAATAGCAATAAAACATATACATGAAATTTATACTTACTATCTAGAAAAACCATTTACTCTCCATTCATTCCTTAAGATTAATTTATTTATCATAGACAATTTTTAAAATTACAAATTTACTTTATTTTAACTCTTGTTAAAATCTTCAAATTATCAGTTCCTTTTAGTTTAATATTTTTCTTTACAATTTTATTTAATACTTTAAATTATTATTAACATTTATCATCCTTTTATTTAATCTCGGCTAGCTCAGTTCTTTACAATTAATTTAAAAACAACAAAATCTTAATCTCGGGTCTTGGGTTTTTTGAATGGCTCAATCGAAAGTGAAATCAATTCTAGGTGAATTTAATAATTAACAATTAATTGGTTTTGTACTTATCAAATCTGCTGGTCCTTCTTGCTCGGTCAGTTAGCACTTTACACTCCACCTAACTTTAATTTATCCTTTTATTAAACAAAAAAAACACAAAACACCACACTGCTTAAACACTTTCCGTTGGTATTTAACGTTGTCTCTCTTTCCCAGATGCCGTTCCAAATAGGCCTCTTCTTCCTCGAAATCGTCCCAAATCTGTCTCTCCTTCCTTGTAGTCGTTCCAAAATTACAGCACCTGTTCTACGATGATTGGTCCCTCCTTCCTCTGGTGAATTTAAACTCCTTTTCCAAATCTGTCTTTTTATTAAGAACTCCACAAACTCCAAATCTAATTTCTTTTACTAATTCAAACTTACTTTACTTCAATTCAACTTTAATTTAAACTTATCAAAACTCTTTAAATATAACGAGACTTCCTGTCCCTTACTCGCTGAAAAGAAAAACTATTCTTTTGTACACAGCGTACTCTAGCTGTGTCCGCGACCTTCCGTCGTCGTGACTCTGGTAAGACTCCTCTAACAAACTCTTTTCTAATGTTCCTTCTCTAAAACACTGTTTTTCGCGCCCTGTTCTACGATGATTTGTCGATTTCTACCAACTTTCTCTGCTTACGACTTTCGCAATTCCTACTGGTTGTTTTTGAATACTGCCGTTGTGTTTTTTAAGTTTGGAGCGTCTCCGATTGGCCGACCTACTTTCTACTTGCGTTTTTCTAAAATACCGTTATAATGCTGCTTTCCCTTGATTTCTCTTTTTTTTCTAGTAAAAACTCTGCTACCCTAAGAATTCCGTTATGTACACACGTGTTGGCCTCAAGGTTCTTGAAATCTTAGTGCTATTGTAGCCTAGCACGTACAATTTTTATTACAGGCGGCATCTGCCGTTTTCTCTTCATTTGTTTCTTAACATGGTTCTATATTTATTATTTTATTCAAGTTATATTTTAATTAATTTATTTTTAGATTTCATGATTGATGATTTTATTTAGTTTAATTTAATTGATATCATGATATCGTTACAGTGTCCCCAGATAAAATTAATTTCCTTTGGAATACTAAGAAATAAATTTTTATCTTAGCCCGTTCACTTATGAACTACAATTTTGTAAAAGAACCTTTTCTAACAATGCCTTCGTCCATTGCGGTTGGCCACATAACCATACAATAGACCCTTACTTTCTTTTGTCTACTTGCAGGGAATTTCTGACCATTTGTTGTGGGTCATAAATCCTTTCACCTTCCTTGTTTACATTTTTCTATTGTTATTTTCTCCAGTATTTATTTACACTTTAGCCTAATATTACCTAACTATGATATTTTTTTTTAACATCCTACAATTAAATACTCCTCTTTCCTTATCTCTATTAACGTATCCTAACTTATATGTGGTATTTCCTAATTTTTATTCCTAATTATGTATTATCGTTCCTTCTCCTGCAGCCTTGTTTACTGTTAGAGTCATGCCTGTTGACGTCATTCCTACAATCGTCCAACTTTCTACCCCACACGTGTTCACTGCCATCTGTGTTACTTTGAGCATTGTCTTCTGTCCTTCGCCATTCTTGTCGTCGGTCATTGTTTTCACGCCAATGGGTCGGTCTGTCATTCATCGGTCTACCCCAATTGTTTTGTCTGTTATCATACTCCCTTTTATTTTCATCGGTTCTTTCCCTTTCATGAAACCGCTCGATTTTTGCATGCTCGAATTCCATTAATAATTTAATAAAATCCTGCTTCTTTTTAATTCCCCTTGTAATTACAGCTATTAATACATTAGGGTGAAAATGTTTCCCTGTCTTATAGACTAGCTGATCTTCTGTTAAAGGTGGGCTTAACTCCGAACACTGTAACATTAAATTTTCTACATACGAAATAGCTTCTCCGCCCATTCTCCCGTGAAATTTTCCGAACTCTAGATGGTCCCTTATCTTAGCCTGAATGATTTCATTAAAATACTTCTCCCTAAATTGTTCCTCAAATTCCCTGAATTCCTTGACACTACCCCGATGTAATTCCCACCAAATCAACGCCTCGTCTTTAAGATATCTGCCGATCCAATTAATACTATTTGTTAGGGTATTTTCGCTTATTTCTTTCATAATATTAAGAAATTGTATCGGAAAACGCTCCTTCCCTGAAAAACTGATATTTCTTATTTCCGGTTCGTTAATATAGCCTTCACCTGTGTTTCGTACATTCTTAATTTTCCTATCTAAATCGACGAGCTTCTGCGCAACTTCAGCCGTCTTCTTTGCAACTTCGTCGATTTTTGTGTTGCTACTTTCGAAATTTTTCACGCATTTCTCCCCGATTTCTACATCCTTTTCCGCGAGTTCTTCTATTCTTGCGTTCACGATCACTCCACGGTTTTCGATTTCTTTTACGCGATTCTCCGATTCCGCGCGATATCCACTTATTCGAATCCCGATTTCTTCCTCCGTTTTCTTCAGCTTTTCGTCGAAGCCCGATCGAATTTCCGCGACCGATTGTTCGATTTTCTCGACGCGGCTGTTCATTCCATTAAAACGCTCCTCGATTTTCTTACTTAATTTTTCTTCGACTGCGGCTACACTATTTTTTATTTCTTCGCGTATTTCCTTGGTGTTTTTCCGGTTTTCTTCTGTCATTTTCTCGGCCATTCGTTCCGTGTTTTTCCGGTTTTCCTCCCATTTTTCTTTTTCGGATTTCTCCCTAGTTTCTTCCATATTTTTCAGAAAAGCTAGTAAACTTGCCATGTTCGCGTCTCCCAACTGTCCTTCCGTCGTTGTTGCTATGCCTACATTTCTGTCTACTGTCCCCGCCCGTGAATCTACGCCATTTTCTAATTCTAGCCCTCTATTGTTGTCTAACATTCCTAATTCATTCCCTTCCTGATTAAAATTTTCGGCCTCTAACCCCAATTGATTATTAATTTCATTTTCATTAGCCATTTTTAAATCCAATACCCTTTTTCTACCTCTAGTTAGCATAAAAAACAATTCTACTTTTATTCTATAATATAACCTAACACAAATTTTCCTGCAACAATATTATATTACTTATTCTACAAACAATCTTATTACTAACAATTAATGTTTCACTTTAATTGAGCCACCGCGGTTGGACGCCAAATATAACAATGGAAGTTTGTTATATGTTTTTATCTTGCCACACGTTGTGCGACCAAATATAACAATGGAAGATGTTATTTATAATTATTTTATTTAAAAGTCACACGTTGGAATGCCAAATATAACATTTAAGATGTTAGATTTACTTATTTATTTGCAACACTACTAAAAAGGAACAACTTATGATTATTACTCATAAACAACACCGTTTACCTGGATGAAACAATCTCTTTCTTTTAATTTTTTAAAAGAACAAAATTACAATAGCAATAAAACATATACATGAAATTTATACTTACTATCTAGAAAAACCATTTACTCTCCATTCATTCCTTAAGATTAATTTATTTATCATAGACAATTTTTAAAATTACAAATTTACTTTATTTTAACTCTTGTTAAAATCTTCAAATTATCAGTTCCTTTTAGTTTAATATTTTTCTTTACAATTTTATTTAATACTTTAAATTATTATTAACATTTATCATCCTTTTATTTAATCTCGGCTAGCTCAGTTCTTTACAATTAATTTAAAAACAACAAAATCTTAATCTCGGGTCTTGGGTTTTTTGAATGGCTCAATCGAAAGTGAAATCAATTCTAGGTGAATTTAATAATTAACAATTAATTGGTTTTGTACTTATCAAATCTGCTGGTCCTTCTTGCTCGGTCAGTTAGCACTTTACACTCCACCTAACTTTAATTTATCCTTTTATTAAACAAAAAAAACACAAAACACCACACTGCTTAAACACTTTCCGTTGGTATTTAACGTTGTCTCTCTTTCCCAGATGCCGTTCCAAATAGGCCTCTTCTTCCTCGAAATCGTCCCAAATCTGTCTCTCCTTCCTTGTAGTCGTTCCAAAATTACAGCACCTGTTCTACGATGATTGGTCCCTCCTTCCTCTGGTGAATTTAAACTCCTTTTCCAAATCTGTCTTTTTATTAAGAACTCCACAAACTCCAAATCTAATTTCTTTTACTAATTCAAACTTACTTTACTTCAATTCAACTTTAATTTAAACTTATCAAAACTCTTTAAATATAACGAGACTTCCTGTCCCTTACTCGCTGAAAAGAAAAACTATTCTTTTGTACACAGCGTACTCTAGCTGTGTCCGCGACCTTCCGTCGTCGTGACTCTGGTAAGACTCCTCTAACAAACTCTTTTCTAATGTTCCTTCTCTAAAACACTGTTTTTCGCGCCCTGTTCTACGATGATTTGTCGATTTCTACCAACTTTCTCTGCTTACGACTTTCGCAATTCCTACTGGTTGTTTTTGAATTCTGCCGTTGTGTTTTTTAAGTTTGGAGCGTCTCCGATTGGCCGACCTACTTTCTACTTGCGTTTTTCTAAAATACCGTTATAATGCTGCTTTCCCTTGATTTCTCTTTTTTTTTCTAGTAAAAACTCTGCTACCCTAAGAATTCCGTTATGTACACACGTGTTGGCCTCAAGGTTCTTGAAATCTTAGTGCTATTGTAGCCTAGCACGTACAATTTTTATTACAGGCGGCATCTGCCGTTTTCTCTTCATTTGTTTCTTAACATGGTTCTATATTTATTATTTTATTCAAGTTATATTTTAATTAATTTATTTTTAGATTTCATGATTGATGATTTTATTTAGTTTAATTTAATTGATATCATGATATCGTTACAGTATAAATAGAACCTTCAAAACTAAGAGAAAATAACCTGTTTCAATTTATAAAGCAATGACCAAACGGTCGTCCACAAATGAATGCTTCCTGACGACCGCCTCCCCTATCCAAGTTGTATGTTAATAATAGAAATTAAAAAAAAAAAGTAAATGAAGACATAAATTAGGTCTCTAAGAGTGAGTATACAATGTAGGTCTATCAATGATGAAGTTAAAAATAAAACAATACTATCTGTATGGTTTTAGCTAAAGAAAATTATATATTCTACTTTTTTAATATATTTCCAATTTGTGTGATATTTTAGACGCAATGAATAATAACTTTACTTGAATAATATCAAATTGGACTGATATTAAATATTCCAATTTTAAACTAATATTAGATATTACTCAGTTTACAGCTCACAAACTAAAGTCAAACGTTTCTCGTATTTCCATACATAAACATAACCGTCTGTATTACTTTATTGAAAAATATTTCCTTTCATATCCCGTTTTATTTTAATCAATCTTTTATTAAATAATGAAAGGTTGATTTTTCATCATAACAATAAATTTATGTGGTTTGTTATATTCGTTAAATAACGAATAACAATAATAAATTATATTTAGTTACCATGAAACAAATTTCAAGAGGACAATACAAATAATACAATCACCAAGTTGACAAGAACCATTCCAGTTTTGTCATTTAAACCAACAAAATTTTCTGAAAATCATAAAATGACGCATATGAGGAAAAGCCTCTACTATCTATGCTCATGCCATAGAATCAACAGACTGCCATAGACTGTTTGTAAAATTTATTTCTAACAATTTTTTTTTATGTATTACAATTATTGCTTTGCTGTAAGAATTGAGGTAAGTTGAACTACTAAAACATAGAGATTATATTATCTCTCCATTTAGAAAATTGTCTATTATATTTTTTTTAATTACAATACATTTCTACACGAGCACACAACTCAGGTTTTCTTACCATCTTGACTCTATTAGAATATTCGAGGATTAGGAGTCTTTATTTTATGCGTTTTATTCTCTTTTTAATGCGATGATAATGCAGTAGTTTCCGTCTTTAAGCGACAAGAGATAAAAATTAAACGTAAAATAACATTGCTGCTGATTTATATTAAGAAAGATGGGTATTCTGACATTTTACCTAACTTGTGTGGTATAATATTTGTGTGGATTGTTACTCCTATTGACTGTGTGTGTGTCACTATCTGACCGCCGGGGAACCGAGGTGAGAGGAATGCAACAGTCTGTGAGGTTGATTTTTGCTGGATGTTGTCGCGTCTTAGAAGTTGAACCTCTCAGTCCGCCCGTGTCAATGTACCCTTTTAGCTTAAATGTAAAAACATTGTCTACCTACACATTCGTATTTTGCGCAAATCGTGTAAAACAATAAATGGAAATAATAAAAAACTTTTATTTTAAATTTCATTTTGAGTTCTGTTTTGAAATATAAATACATTGAAATACAATACATACAGTAAACGTATTACATGGGCTTACAAAAAATACAAACTACGTATTTTCACTTTTAAAGGTTATTAATTAATATTTAATAATGCAATTTTAATAGTGAACAATTGCATTTATATAGTAATAAAAATTTAATTAATGTTGTACACTATCGTACTATGTAATTAAAATTGTGTACAAATCAAGTTTTTAATAATAAATAAATTGTCTGTAATAAATATATTGTGTTGTGAATGATAAAAGTGAAATATGAAAAAAATAATATTTATAAAAATAAATAGTAATAATAACAGCCAAATATTAGTAAGCTGAGTAGTACGGTGGAAAGAACTAAAGAAGATGGGGGGGGGGAGGATATTGAGTCAGATATGGCCTTTCTAGGATTACCACCCTGCACTCCTCATTTATGTTGCCTCGGTTATCCTTGCGGTCGTACTATATGTCATTGCGTTGACATTGTCGATGTTGATAGATCTCTAATTAATTCCATGTCGTTACAGCTAATATCCAAAGTAAGTTGTGCTATATCGATTCTCCACATTGCCATACAATGCATCGAATAGAACACTACTTTGTCTGAATTAGTAATATATTGCATGACTTGTATATTTCAGTTGAAAAAATTTGATTCCTTATTTATGAAGTAATTGAATATTATGAGAAAACATTTTAATTTCTCCGTATTTGAATAAAATAATTAAAACAATCTATTAAATGATTTAACCCTACAATGCATGAATTTTCAAATGTTACATAATTTTTTTTTCCTTTGGAAATATGGTTATAGAATACAGGGAAAATAAAAAAAAAATAAAACTTAGTTATAAATATTTTATTATAATTTTTTATAGGGTTGCCAAATGGCAACTTCATGCAGTAATTAACAATTGTTTACTGATTCGATAAATGTTACATATAATTGCTTTTGCTATGTTATTTTAATGATTGGTATGTTTTATGTTATTGAAAAAGAACAGTACATTTGAACATAATATAACAAAACAGAAAATATAATAATACAAGACAAACTGTTATAAAAACTTATAAAAAGTACATAATGAAACTAATGAAATAGAATGTTGCTAGGTTTCTGCACTGATAACAATATATTATAAATAAAAGAATTTAGTTAATTCAAAATAGTTAATTTTGGAAATATTTTTAACTCATTATACTACTTAAAAAACAAAACAAAAATTCAAAACATAACCTAACCTAAAGATGTGAAACTGTATGATAAGTCATAAAACAGTTTTTTTTTTTTTTTTATTGAAACACAAATACACAGAACACTTTGAACACTTAACTCTTGTAAAACCTTTGCACATTGGAATTTTACACTTTCGCTTCTTTGTAATATGTTCAGGTCATATTTGTCCATCCGTATATCAACTGGAATGCTTGTGGAAGATTTTAATCGTTTCTTTCGAGGTCCATTATTGGAAGTAGGTCGACCTCAAGTTGGTGTGGTATTTTTTCCAATTTTGCATAGCACTTCTGCAATTTCAAGCCTGAAGTCAAATAATGACATCGGTCTACCAGTGTTTTTCTTGCCATCCAAAACCCTTCTGTACAAGAGCCACGAGTTGACAACTGTTATGTCAATTAGATGATAGAAAAGTCTGAGGTACCATTTTCTTGTTCTCATAACAATTCGCCCTCGCCCTATTAAACTATTCATTAAATCCACTCCACCCATGTGTTTATTGTAAGTTGTAATTACATTTGATCAGGCCACCTTTTCATATATTTTTGTTTTTCTATTATACCGTACAACTTCTTTTTTGGGATGAGTACCGGCAAATGAAGACAACATAGTCACAATTTTATTATCTTTCCAAGCCAAATTGGAGACCTCGGTTCCATCAAAAGTACCAACAAACTCTACACTTGTTCCTCTTGGTTGTTTTTCATCTCGATATCTGAAAGTAACTTGCAATTACCAATTCGGTAAGTCGTACCGATAGTGATAGAATTCCTCTCTTTTTCAAGTAAACCATAACGGGAATTGCAGTGTAAAAGTTGTCATGATACACTTTATGGTTTTTATTTTCTGGTATTATTCTTGCCAATCTCACTACAACATTGCTGGAAGACCCCAAGTCTGGTTCGTGTTCCCTACGCTTATCTGCATCATTTTCTTGGCCCGAATATATCTCTAGGTTATAAACAAAGCCAGATACACCACTAAGTACAAACAACTTATACCCATATTTATGCGGCTTGTTTGGCATATATTGTTTCATATGACTGCGTGCTTTGGTAGCACACATTTGTTCGTCAATTGATAGTGATTCTTCTAAAGGTATATCTGAAAATAGTTTTACTAAATGGTCTAGCACTGGTCTCAATTTAAACAATTTGTCGTGACCGGGTTCACCTCTAGAAATTAAATTTTCATTATTATTTAAATGAAGATAACGTCTTATTATTTCAAATTTGTTGACAGGCATAGTTTCCTGAACGAAGGGTATACCAATTAATGGGTGTCAGTAGTATCGAACATTTTTTATACAAGCCAAACTTGTGACTAAACAAATACCAATATATTTCATCAAATCATTGGAAGTGATATTGACGGGTTTTCTGGAGTTGTCTGTGTACTAAACAATGAGCTTTGATTTTCAATGTGTTCTATAATTTTACTATTTAAAAAATGACTAAAGAATTCATAAGGTGAATTTAATGAAATAATTTCATTTGGCAAATCGAATGTTCCTGTGAAACCGGTGTCGTTAACTTCAAGATTCTTTTGTTTCCACAATATTGGTTGTTTGTCAGGTTTTTTAAGTTTTTCTCCATTAAAATTAACATTGGATTGACATAAATTTGCAATAACTTGCTGCTGTTGTGTAGTAATTTGTTTCATGAGCACACTAGAATGAGCATTAGTAGTTTGTTCACTAGGCCTAACCGTAACCTGTAAAGTTGATGGTAGTACACCTTCAGCTAACTCTTCATTTACTTGCAAGTCACTTTCTGTACTGTCTATTAAATCAAGTTCATTAAATAATATATTATTATCAAAAGTGGGATCTACCTCAAAATCATCTTCATCACTACATTCACTTCCACTAGGAATGTCTTCAAAAATATTTTCTTCGTGTAATTGTTGCAAACTTCCACCACTATTAATAAAATATACACCATCCATGATTATTTATTGAATTTAAACTATAAACTTGTTTTAAACATCGAAGACAAGTATTTAACAACACACTTCTTTACAACACACTATTTTTAACTCAATGCATAGAGTAGCCAAATGGTATCAACTTATTATCGATATAATATTATATAAAAACATGTTTTAATAAATGTAATATTATTGTAACAGTACTATATGTTATAATATCGTAAACATTTTTATCAGTTTTAAAGATTTTACGGAAGGAAATTGTCATACTATATGGTAGTTTAGGTATCTCATAGAAAACATTGTTGCGAAACGTTTGAATTGTTTTGTTCTTTCACTATTTGGTCATAAACATTGAACTGCGTAGAATGTATACCCCTCCTCAGCTCCTCTGGTGAAATATCCATCATTATCTTTACTATTTTTGTTCCTCAAGGCAAAGTTTGAAAACTGTTCTACAGATTTGGCTCTTTTGTGCTAAAGCCTAAAAATTAGTTACTTTAGATTGTTGTAGTATTTTTTACTCTATAAATTCATGTTTTTGTGTGTAACTATATAAGTTATGTGATTTAATTTTGTATGTAGTAGAATTTTAGGGGAAGAAAATAATTGTTATGTTTTGGGTGTTTTCATAATGTAGATTGCAGATCCTTGAAAAGTTTTACGAAATTCTATGGAAATGATCAACAAGTGTACAAAATTCAATCTCCAAACGTATATGCAGGGAAACCCTACTTCCTTTGTTGTTTGATCGGTTGTGTTAACTGTTCCATTACTCACAACGTTCCAGTAAAAATAGCGAAAATTAAATCAATTAGAGATATTAAAACAATTGTTTTGGTAGTTTTTCAAACAATTTTTTAAAATTTATTTGTATTTTTTCTCCTCATCAGAAAACTATTTTCTAGACATTCTTAGAAGCAGTTTTTGGCTGCGTTGACCGTTCTGTTGTTCGTTTCTATTGTTAGGTGTTTAATTGTGGGATATAGAACGTTTTATATTTGAACTTTTTTTAAATAAAATATATAAACTTTTAGAACTAACAGAAAATAACATTTGAAACTGAAAATTCATAGTCCAAAATGGTGAGAATTAGGAATTCAAAGGAAATATTCTCTAAAATCATACGCGTCTTTGATAAAATTTTAAAATGTAAAACAAAATTGAGCCTCCAAGAATGAGCACAAAATAATATTTAAAATTGCTTCAATAATTAACTTTCAGTTAGTTTTATCTTAGGCTTGCTTATTATAAACTTTAAAACAAAGACAATATTTCTATGTGTTTTCGCCTGAACAAGATTATGCCATACTTTTTTTTTCGTTTTTCTAAAAATGGAGACAAAAAATAACTTTCCTTTAATGTAATAACAAAGCAGATCAGGTATTAAAAGATTTATATTCCAGTTTTTAAATAATATTAGATATAACTCAGTTTACAGTTCACTAAACAAAAGGTAAAGTTGAACGTTTGGTATTCCCAACGATAAGAATATAATCCTTTCTTACTCCGTTCTTCAACATTTTTGGAAACTTTGCATTCTCCACTCTACCTCCAGATGTTATTTTATTGGATGGTTTTATCCTTTCTTATTCCTCTTTATTCATTACCCAATCTCTTACTATTTTTATTATTTTAAGTAATAAAACCAATGTAAAATTTTTTCATCAGGAACAAATTTAAGTGTTGTATTAAATTCAAAATCATTATCAGTTATTTAGTAATACATCAAGTTTAAGCGGGGACATAAAACAGTTATTAACACTATGGTACTTACCGTTCAAACAAATTTTACTGAAATTCATAATTTTGAAATATTTAGAAACGCCTCGATTTTCTACAATCGTGTTATCTACTCGTAAACCTGTATATAAAATTTCATGGTACTACTAGAAACCCAGTTTATTTTGGAAACATTACTTTTTTAATGTTCATTGTTTGGTGTCCAAGTCACTTAGTATAATATAATAAGTAATAAATTATTTTATATTACCTTATAGATCCGTCATGTGACTTTTATTATGTATTTATTATAAAGACGCTTTTCGGAGACGTATCTCCATCTTCAATTATCACTCCGTAGAGGTCGTTAAAACATTAATATCATATAAACATTGACACTACATACACAATTTAATAAATACACATAAACGTTGATTTTACTATTTTTTTCCATGCGCACTGTTTCATGTTTCGCGAACTACTCAGTTGTAAGCAATTACTTTTTTATCGTGATTAAATTGTTCACAATTGTTGTTCATTTCAAGTAAATTCAGTGAAAAAGTTTATGACTGGGCTGGTTTTATTGGCAGCAAGTATTGAGCAGGTTAGCTTCTACACAGTGTCGTTTGTGTATAATTAGTTAAACGCAGTGTTAGTTGTAAGCCATGTCGGTTTGACGCAATGTTAGGTTTTTACGCAGTGTCAGTTATATACCGAGTTGATTCCAGACATGTGTGATTGTCAGCAGTGTCAGTTGAAGTGACAACGTTGTAAGCAATGTCACTTATACGCAAGGTCAGTTGTAAGCAATGTCGGTTTGACGCAATGTTAGGTTTTTACGCAGTGTCAGTTATATACCGAGTTGATTCCAGACATGTGTGATTGTCAGCAGTGCGATGCAGTGTCAGTTGAAGTGACAACGTTGTAAGCAATGTCACTTATACGCAAGGTCAGTTGTAAGCCATGTCGGTTTGACGCAATGTTAGGTTTTTACGCAGTGTCAGTTATATACCGAGTTGATTCCAGACATGTGTGATTGTCAGCAGTGTCAGTTGAAGTGACAACGTTGTAAGCAATGTCACTTATACGCAAGGTCAGTTGTAAGCAATGTCGGTTTGACGCAATGTTAGGTTTTTACGCAGTGTCAGTTATATACCGAGTTGATTCCAGACATGTGTGATTGTCAGCAGTGCGATGCAGTGTCAGTTGAAGTGACAACGTTGTAAGCAATGTCACTTATACGCAAGGTCAGTTGTAAGCCATGTCGGTTTGACGCAATGTTAGGTTTTTACGCAGTGTCAGTTATATACCGATTTGATTCCAGACATGTGTGATTGTCAGCAGTGCGATGCAGTGTCAGTTGAAGTGACAACGTTGTAAGCAATGTCACTTATACGCAAGGTCAGTTGTAAGCAATGACACTTAAACCCAGGGTCAGTTGTAAGCAATGTCACTTATACGCAAGGTCAGTTGTAAGCAATGTCGCTCGTACGCATAATCAATTGTAAGAAATGTCACTTGTAAGCAGTATCAGATGTCGGCAATATCGCTTGGAAGTATTGGGTCCTCTTTCATTTGTCGGAACGTTTCAGGTTATCAACACAGACAAGTAGAAATAAAGAAGGAAATACTGTAGTAGAAATTTACGAATCCTTCGTTTTAAATACAAAAGTATGTTTGTTTAGCTACCAGGATTGTGTAATATTAACTTAATTCGAATTGTTATTAAGTCCGTCAACAATCCTTTCTTCCCTTTTTTGTATAAAGTTACGCCGTTCTTGCATAATAAGGGAAGTTGAGAGCAATAATTGGTATGATATTCTGGTTACGGTGAAGATAAGAAAAACGGCGACAGGAACTCATTATGCTGACCATACATTACCCAACTAAAATACCATCTAGCAGGCCTGGGGCTTTATTTGTTTTCTACAGCATTGCACTGGGTCTGTGCCTTATATCTTTTAACTAACGAAAACACGATACCACATGAAAACAATACTTTTTTGAACTAATTAATTGGTAATTTTGTAATAAACCGTGAATAAAATATTACTTTGTCTTTAACATGAAGGAAATAAAGAAATCAAAGAAATTGTTTAATTGCAGCTTTTTTTAAATTGATAAACACTCAATTTGGGTAGCTCAAAGTTAAATCAAATACCAAACCCATTAATCAGCTGGATAGCTTCCCCATTTAGTTCCGGACTAAAGGTTTGGATTAATTGTTTTGGTAATTTAACGATTTGGTCATTAATTGAAAGTCAATGGACATTAGTGAACTGATGTGGAATACATTTTGTTATCTCCCCCATCCTCTCTTCCAATAAACTCATCTAACCACGTATTTGTTAGTCAGTTTTCCAAACCAGGAAATAAGAGTTTAAAATGTGTACATTAATTTTTACTATTTTATGTTTCAGTTGTATCTTTATGTATAATTCTTGTGTGACTGACTACACTAATTTTACTTTCACACATATATGTTGTATGTTTCACGTGTGTTGAAGGCGAACAACATAACTGTCATCAATGCTCTTATAGAGAAAGGAAGAAAAGAACATGAAACTAAAGACCCCCAGCTCTCGAATACTCTAACAGCATCAGGGTTGGAAGAGAAAAGTTGATCCACATAGGAAAGTGAAAGAGAGACTATGTAGAGGTCATTTGGTATGTAGTGACGCTTGACCTTCATCGGGCAAAGAGGTTCCCGTCACTTTTTAGTGGTGGGGGGAGAGAGTTAGTTAGTGTCCCGCCGTCCTTTCGTCAGTGCGTTTCTAGACAGTGTATTACGAACAATCTCTCCACTCCAAGCCAGACCACCCTCCTTCCAAACGCCACCTCATAACAAATGAGCTATAAAAGGTTGTACAACTATCTATCACCCCCCCCCCCTCGGATTGTCATCTCGATTGTCGTCCCGGACCTCATTGATCTAGCGTGTTATTCTTAATGATTAACTTGCCCATTGTTTTTTCTCATAACGAACATATTAGTACCGTACAATCTAGCTGAAACGAACATCTCATAACGAACATCTCTTTAGAACAATCTAGCTGAAAACATTTGATTGTGTGTGATTTACGTTTGATTTTATATTTTATTACGTACCTTCATATATTTGTTCTATGCACAGTACATCTCACTCCTTGGATATCATTAAATCGTTCTTGTAAACACGATGTGGGAATAGACTAATGCGCAACATGACACAAAATATTTAAAGATTGAGAAGCAATCTACAGCTACTGTAAACAGGAACATCACTCGTATTATATATATAGAAATATTGAAAGTTAAACGCTTAATAGGTGGCTTGTTCCTTGCATTGAAAATTGTGATTAAGATTTCATATTACACTCTACCCGCCGATGTACATACAACTTGGAATGCTGACTGTTTTAACTGAAAAACTATCCATTTCCCCCACCACTGGTGGGGTCACACATTTCGTTGGAAATCTAAAGGATCTGACTATGGTTTATATTTTACTCGAATTCACATTGATGAATGTGTACAAGTTGCATTACAGTTATAGTAAGTTTCAGAGGAAATGTTAGAAAACTAAACAATTATTTAATAACAATTTATTTGATATTTTGTAACTTACGAAACTCGAAAAGTTGTTAATTTGTATAAATGAAAACATTAAAAAGGTAAAGTGTCTGAACTTTTTAAATTTTGTTTAGGTTACCTAAAAACTTCCCACAGGAAAGTTTTTTAGAGAAGTTCAAATTAAATTTTTTATTAGTCTTTTTGTCCGACTGTTCATTATAACTTGTATTTAACACTTTGAAGGGCGCGCTGTATTCCTATTAGAAGTACCTTTGTTCATGCCTTGGAACTGTCCATTGTTAAAATGAATTTTATTTTTATTTATTTATTGGATTACAACTAAGCCTTAGCTTATCTAGCAGTCCCTTGTTAATAAACGGTATCCGTGTGTTGGGGAACCATCCAGTGATGATCTCATTAGTGTTCTAAAACTTTATTTTAGGTTTAGGCTATAAATCTGTTTATAAAAAAGTTTGTTATGTATATTGTCTTGTTCTAAATTTGTAAAACTTTGTACTTCGGTAATCGATCGGCTTAAATGTAAAGAACTTTATTCCTAAAATGTAAAAGTATTGATAATTTAAGATTCATTTTGTTTGGTATCCAAGTCACATTTAATAAATTAACAATAAGTTACCATAGATGGGCTCCGCCATGTGACGTCTTTCTTGATTTGAACTTACGCGTTTCGGAGCCTATACTCCATCCTTAAAGTTTATCCCTCAATAGAGTTCGTCACACATTACAATTAACATCAAAGACAAACATAAAATTTAACACTATTATATAAAAAATTATTGATAATTGTTTAAAACGAACACACGAATATCCAGAAAAAATATCAAATGGTCTAGTTAAATCAGGACCTAGCTTCGTTCGGTAAAACATACCATTCGCTAGATTCGAACATGAAATCAGCTTAGTAATCATTTACACTGAATTCAATAACATAATGTTTCTCTTTAGGCATCATTGTGTTTTCTATTGTAAAATGCCCTCGTGTATTTCCGTAGATTCATCGGAATAAATCGTTTCCACGGTTAGAACAATCGCATCACCAAGTTGTGCACAATTAGCAACTTGTCCAACAAAGTCCAACTGGTCCACAGCCTTCATAATGACGTGTTCATTATCTAAAGACAATAAGGTGCTTTTTATTGGTTGTAAATATTCATGTTAAGTGTGGGAAGACGAAATATCGACACAACGACACTACATTTGGTCAACAAGTCATGGTGTTATTTATAGGTCACCCAGTAACGATGGTGATTCCAAGAGAGACAATAATTCTTTGGTCAGCGATAATTGCTTCAAGATGCATGCGTAGGATTCTTGTTTGGAACTTGGCCAAGTTTTGCAGGTTGTGCTTTGTGTTAGATTTCAGATGATTTATAATAGTTACTTAATTGACGTAGGCAGATAAAACTTATAATTAATTAATTGAATTATTAAAATTATCTTGTCATGAATTTATTTAAATTATTTTAAACAGTTTATATTTGTTTTTGTTTTTTCGACTGTCAATTCGGTTTAGCAGAGATATTAAGTTATTTCAGCTATGTGTACAGATTGTACTCCATTAGGCCGGATACTAGAGCTAATTTGAATATTTCGTTTGACTAGAGTAAAATGAAATATCTATTGTTTATAGAAGCAATTAAAGACATGAATATTGCAAACTATAGTCCTATGTCCGTAAACTCCATAAATTTTATCCATTGATAATCTACACACTAAGAAGTTTATTTAATTTAAAATATATCCATAAACACAATTTTAATGGTCCATAACAACCACAAACAACTTCACCATTTTAAAATAATGTTGATTTTACATTTTACACATACCGGTACAACTATTCTAACAAATGTTTTACATGATCAGCTGTTATAATGTATTAACTTATTTAAGATTATGTTTATCATTGTTCAGAAATGTGCAGAATATCTGTTCAGAGTAAGCTAGTTAGTTATACAACTTTACATTTTCCTTGTGGTGAAGAAAGCAGAATCTCGGGTATATTTGCTTGACGATAAAATTATTCATATCTAAAAGTTGGGATAAATTAAATTTTCACTGCAAGTAAGTCAACGGTCTAACAAGTAGAACGTTTCGGTCAAAAGTTTGAGTCTCTGTTATCATTTTGGTTTTTCTCCTTCGTTATTTTTGTAGGAATCCTTCTGGAACAAAAAATAATGTTCAACACCATTTACGTATGTTTAATTTATGCCAACCCATTCCCATATTACAACTTATTATAGAATGAAGTTTGAGGTATTGTACCACATGTTCAACTAAATGTGAAGGTAATTTTAAGTTCAATTAAATTTTTATTCAATTTCAATAGAGGCGGTGTCAAGAACTGTGTAGTACTTTCTTGTTACCATGATATATTATAGAATCTTGTTAATCGTGTAAAGTTTAGCGCTTTTCTGGTTCCGGTTAGACAATAATATTAATTACTATTGCATATTCGAAGCATTAAGAGATTGCATCATAATTGTTAAAGAATAACCATAAAAAGAAACAGAACTATTGAAGATTGCTATGTAGTTGTGGATAACTGTATGGGTTAGGTTTAGTTATTTTCACTATATTTTTTGTTATTATTACATAAAAACAAATTTATGTCAGATTACTTTAAACAAAAAGAATTACTAATTTTAACGAAATTAAATGTAACAATCATTATAAACAAATTTATATATACCAACAAATTAAAGCGTTTGAAACAGATTTTTCTATCATTTAAAAATTTTGTTTAAACCGTCTGAATTGTTAACAAATTCCTTAAAAAATTTCAACCAAAAACAAAACAAAAAATAACAAAAGTAGAATATCGAAAATCAAATTTGGAAAAGCTGATGCAATGTTTTCATTCATTTTGTTTAGATTTAGATTTTTATACATTTTTTTACCGATTTAGAAGAAAATTGATTTAGTTATTCTCAAAAGGCGAAGAGAGTGATATTTTCACATAGGGCCTATAATGAACTACTACAAACAATTATTCTAACTGATTTTTAGATTGTGATTAAAAAAATTAATCAATTTATTGGGAGTTTGTTCTAATTCGGACAACTTCTAATAATTTAAGTATACTATTCATGTTCATTGGTCCTGATTACTCTGTTCTGGTTGCCGCATTTTAGGCTTCGAAGGGTCATTTAAAAAACACATTAGAATAATAAAGTCTACCCTATAGGTTATTTTCATTCATTTTTTAAACTTATAAAGCGGCATTTTATCAAATTAATTATTTATATATTATAATCTGCGGGTGTTTTACACGATCAACCCTATGATAAAACTACAATAAGATTTAATAAAAATTTAAAAAGTCACAACGGCCGTAGTGTTGAAACGACACAATTATATTACTGAATCTATTAAGGAATATAATTTATTATTCATATAAATAACATTGCTTAAACATTGCACAAACTTTCTCACACACCTATCTATATTCACAATACGAATCTATATTCAATTCGAAATACTAATCAAACATAACTATAGTTGCCTAAAAATATTAGTTCGGTAGTTGTCAGTAAAAAGTGAAAATCAACCATGGACGAAGTCTTAAATTTTGTAAATAATTTTAAACAATATTTATATATTCAAATAAGGGCTAAACTTGCTTCACTTGGCTTAAAGCATAAATATTATTAAACGTAATCAAGTTTAAATGACGACGGTCAAAGTGCGTAAAAGTTTTTTGGTAATTTTCTATCATTAAAAATATTGCAGAGCGGTTTAGGTTATTAATCATTAATCTCTGAGTCTTTAAGCTTAACATTTCGCCAAAATTTAAAGGAAATTTTAGAGCCAATTTATTTAGAAACTTTTCTTTTATAACAGCTCAAACCATTTTTGGTTTTTACTAATACCAATTTTTTTCTTCTTCTTCTTTTTTTTTAAGTAAAATTTGCTCAGAATCGTTATAGCCTACTTTTAAAAACATCGGAATTTTGTGTTTTCTTTTAGCTACTTAAACATTTTGAAAACATCCCGAGAGACATGGGCAAATACCCAATTTATTTACCCAAATACCCAATTTAATTAAAATCTTTACCATCGAATAGACTTGGAGAGAACTCCACAGACGACAGAAGCCGGATACGGAAGAGACTGACGACATACTTTTGCACTCAGAGGACTTCTACACCTGTTTTCTGACCTATCTCTATGCTACGTATAAGTGAGGGAGGAGTCGGTAAGGCCGCATGTAAATAAAACTCGTATCACAAATTTAGGGCTTAGGTCACTAAATTGTTATCACTAATTTATAACAATTTTGTCCTAACTTTTCAAAAATAAAGAATATACAAATATTAAAATTAAAATTTCCACTATAAAATTATAGTTAATTTTAGTGTTAGACACCAAGAGGAGAAGTAAAAATACATCGAGAATTTTGCAATGAAATTGAAATAAAAATCTGAAGAACAAGGAATCAGTGGTGAAGTTTGAAATTTTGAACCTGTTTATTGTAGAAGAGCTTTTAAAAAGCTTTAGAAAACGATACATCCTTATGTACAACGGTAAGATTTTGAGTTCATAGTTACGATTGAGTTAATAGTTATTTTATAGATAATGTATGCAGTTTATTAATATTTATGTAAAATAACCTCAGGAGAGGTTGGAAGAAGAACACTAGAAAATTTGTATTTTATGTAGTCTTGAGAGATCTCTCTCTTTCATCTTTCCTATTGGGTCTTCTCATGACCAACTCTTCTTATTCTCCAACCCTGATGCTATTAGAGATTTGGGTGATGGTGTCTTTATATCTCTTCTTTTAAATCTGTAAATCTCTTTTTTTTATATATAAGGGAATGATATAACTGAAATGGTTTTTGCTTTAAACAACAAGAAAGAAAAATTGTAACTAACTAAATTTATAACCCCTAAGAGTTCAACCAAAACTTATTGTTAGCCGGTACTAAATAACATGGATTCCGAAGTATATTTTTAAAGACAAAAATTGATTCTATCCAACTTTAATAAAAGTTTAATTTTTCAAAATAGCTATATTGATTTCGTAGGAATTTAAAAGAAAAATGAATATTAATCATCTAATGCGAAAGGTAACAAATTATGATTCTAGAGTATTTTGTGTACTTAACTGTATATTGAAAATAATTCTCTACCTCCATTATTCAAAACGCTAGGTCGTTATTAAATTTATTATTAAATCTCTTTAAAAACTACTTTTGGTTTGGATAACAATTTTTCCCTCAGGTAAATATTTTAACAAAAAGTCTTAACGAGAGAACGTTTGCACTTTATTTCCTAAGGCTTAAAAGCCAAGACTATTATTGTTAACACAGTTCTGACCCTATATATCAGATAATTCCTTTAATCCAGAGCTATGGCTTGGATTAATAGTGATTTAGATTAATCTGAACATGTCCTGCCAACTGCAGGCAATATATTAGCTAATGGATTCAATACATTGCTCCACTATAATTCCTCGTAATAACGGTCCTTATAGTCCTTACCTTCTACTTGTGATTATAAAAGTGTAGGAATAAAAAGATTGCACAATCTTTCTTATTAGTACATTTACTCAGAAACAAAATATTTTTATTTGGTATTTTAATGTTAGGTAACCGTTCCTAAATTCAGATTTTTTTTTAATAGTGTTAGAGATGTTTCGTTCAAATTATAAATTTTGTAAAATTCTTTGATTATCCTTATTGCTTAAATTGAAATTATAATGACGGCGTCCATTTTAGTTTCTTTATTTGAACAGTACTTTTCAAAAAACTTTACCTTTTAATTCTAAATTTTCTTTTACATATTTTAGATAATTGATCTTTATTTTTCTCTACAGTTTTACGAAAATCTATAAAGTCGATGTACAAAAATTATAATTTCTACAACAGCTTCATAGTCTGTTTATCGTTTTACCCATGACTCCCAAACCAACATTTTTGCAGAGGCTAAGACGAACCTGTGTAGTTTAGAACCTTACAAATTCGTTAGATAGTTTAGGAACTTTAAGAATAATATTTTGGGAGTCCAAAATCCAAAATTAGTTTGTATAGAATTGAGTCGTTATTTTTATAGCAAGTAGTTGTACTTGCTCATATTATATTCAAAATTTTAATCTACTATTTATTGTCTAATATTGAATGTTCTAAGCTGAGCTAGAAAAAAAGTAAAATCACTCCAAAAAAATAAGTCAATGTTCTTATCCTTTTTTGTACTTACCTCACACAAAAATTACGTTTGATAAATTTCAAACATCTTTACAAATCTTAATGCATAGTTCTAATATTTCCAATAAATCCCAATTCAAAACTTTCTGAGGCATAGTACCGTTGATAATTTTTATTAGCGACATTAGAACATAATAAAATTAATATCTCCATAACCGATTTACAGATTATGGGATTTTTTATTTCTGACGGTAGGTCAACTATCATTTTCCAATTATGTCACTCCCAGGAATAAATAGTGTAAATATAACCAGTGATGCAATTATTGTCCTCCGTGAATGGTAGGGCATAACTACCTCCAACCATACATTATGTACCTAACTCTAACCATATATTATGGACCTACCATAATCCGTTATGGCCTTACAGAAAAACTAACTTGTTACTTTTTCTAACTAAAAAGCAACCACAGATATAACGGCCATAAATTTTGCAACAGTAATTAGGATCGTTTTAAAATCACCCCCATTCAGTTTTATGTTAAAACTAGTATGTTTTGAGATGTTAATATTTGGCCGCCTTAATAGTTTAAATAACTATATTGAAATTATCATTACGACATAAATTATTACAGGAACAAGTGTTATTTCTCTATAAAGGTCTGTTTAATAACTAAAACGTTTGTGAAATAGAATTTTCGACTGAAATGTCGACAAGTGGAAGATTGAAAATACGTGTACTATTTTTTTTTTTTTGTTCAAAAACTATCTACTAATATATTCCATAATGTTTTATTTAGTTTCTTTTATTTGTATTAATAGTTTGTAGTAATTTTTGTTTCCTCTATTTTTTCGTTTGTATTTTCTTCCTTCAATTATTAGAGTCTTTATATAGATTAAACAACAAACGGTTTTACAAATAATAGGTTTAGACTCACAGCCGATGTTTTCATTTAAATCACGAAATTATTATTTCCATAATTACACAAATAATTAAAAACGTTATAAGAGAAAGTAACACATTCTGAACCAACAAACCCGTAATAACGGAACATATGGTAGCCAACCTTACTAAACTAAATATCGTATGAACATGATAGCATCGCCAACTTGACAAAGTATAACATGTAGAACCCCGCTATGTCCCTGCCCACTCTCAAACATATCAAATGCTTTCTTTATTGCCATCCCAGTACCCACAGGAATGATTTCAGTTTTTTGTATCCAATATCTATATAACTCTCACGTTTTATTGCTCCAACATACATAGACACTCCAAGTCCCCTCGTGGGAATCGTTATTTTTGATTTTCTTTATTTTATCAGCTGCACGTAGAAGATGAATTCTGGTAGGACAAAAAGAATATATAAATGTATCCATTGCATCAGGTTAAGGCACCTTGGGGTTTGTTTCAATTGCGATCATTGGTTTCAACTGGGGGACGGGGGGAGATATTGTGAGAGGAATAAAATATTGAAATATATAGGTACAACTGATATATAAGTAGAAATTCATATTCAAACTTGGTTATAAGGAGTCAATCCCTTCTAGAGAGGAAAGATATTTTTGAGTTTAAACACAGAAATCAAAGCCACAGGCCATCGTTTATTTCAAAAATTTGAAATGAATTCAAATAAATAACCACTGTTAAAAGAGATTTACGTACGAAGTTTGTACTTGTACGTAATAACCTTGGGGTTTTTAAGAATCAGTTAATGGTTAGGCAAGGTACCATAGGGATGATACAGAAAAAAACTATGTGGCGCTTTATGTTACAATGCTTGTAAAATCGTTCAAGGCATATAATATCTTAGATCTGGTAACCTTGATTTTAATTTTAGAATCATTTGTGCAACATCAAATTTTAAACCAAATTTCTATGTGTAATTTGTAAAAGTCAGAATATTAATGTAATGATTGGCTGTATTCAACTAATTCAGCCATTTTTACATACAGGTTTTCCCGAAAAAGGTTATTTTTGGCTATTTTGAAAAATGAAAAAAAAATCAATTATTTATAATCGAATTCGTCTTCATTATACGTCTAGGTGTCCGCCATTTTGTTTTTTTACAAAAAATATTGTAACTCCACAAATAGATATGATATTGAGTTCAGGTTTGATTTGATTAAGCATTTTGTATCTTACTTTTTACAAGTGTAGGCCTACCAAACACAATAACTTTATTTTATAATTTTCAAAAAAAACTTTTTAAGTCTATTATCTCGAAAAACGTTAATTTTAAAAAATGTACAAGGGATAAAACATTTTTCTTTTGTAACGTGGAATAAATTTTTTAATTGTCTAGGTCAAACGATAACCGAGCTTTTGACAAAAAACTAAAAACACATATTTTGGAAATTGTCCACAATACCTAAAATTAACCCAACAACCAAATATTTTTGAATTACCATCATTTTTATCTATGGAATCCACAAAAAATATACTTTTGTTATTTATAAAACTAATCAATCTATAAGCCCACCAGATAGCATTGTTGGAGAATTCCACTTAACAGTATTTTTAACTATTTAATTTACTACCATATCATTTAAAAGGTAAACTTGTCAATTTATTGAGTTAGGCCTAGCTTTAGACCGCAGATCCAACTGTGGTTTGTGTTACAGAGTGTGCATTATTGATCATACTTCACTATATATCTCATTATTAATGCTAAAATAAAAAATAAGCTTAGCAATTTATTAGTTTAATAAATAATAATATTTTTTTGATAAGAAAAATATTTGATCTCATGTAAATTTCTTTAAAGTTAACGGTTTTAACGTTAAAAGTTAAATATTTAACGTAAATAGTTTTAAACGGCCGCCATTTTTAAAATTATAAAAATAAATTCATTGTGTTTGGTACATATGTAAAACGAAACATACACAATGATTAAACCAAACCTGAACTCATTATCTTATCTATTTGTGGAGTTATTATGCTTTTTTGTAAAATAACAAAGTGGCCAATAGACTTTATGAAGCGGTAAGTGGGATTCGATTATATGTTATTTAACTTTTTTTTTGTTACTTTTCACCTATATAATCCGAAAATGTCGCCAGTCCATCTTTATCGTGACATCCTGTATAAATATCATTAAGTAATATTGACCATTTTAACGATTTATACCATTGACCGAAGATATTTGTAAATTGTACAATGTTAAGTCTAATCGACCATGGTATTACCAGTTACGGCTTTTACTAGACTTATTAACAAATACTGATACTAAGCTTCCTTGTAAATGCCCTAACGGGCGAAACCATAATCGGTAAGGCTCATTAAAATTGTAGTTTGTTTGTGTTTCATTGAGAATTTATGTTTACAAATGATAACAAAATTCCCACCGAATTAATCAATTTATATTTAAAGTAATAATGGATATATAAAAAATGTATTTTGTGTACCATTTACTGACAATCTTGTATTCATAATTTTTGAATAACTCCTTAATAAAAGAAACTCTAAAAATATTAAATTTTTTAAAGTAAACATTGTACATAAGTACACAAGTGAACCTTGTTTTTTATTAATTATTTTTTGTGTTCTAGTCTGTAATATACTACGTCCGTGTTTTTTTAAACACATTTAAAATTAAAAAACGTTTTAAGTTTTTTCAATAACTAATATAATTTTCACAATAGATTGTATTAAGATTGAATAGTTTTCATACAATTTCAAGACGAAATTCATACAGAATCGATTCAGGTCAATTAAAGAGAGGGTGTGTTTGCTGCAAAATAAATTAATCTCAAATAAATAGCCTATAGGTATTTATGAACATTTAATGTTAGATTTCGAGGTTTAGTTTGAATTCCATGTTGCAGATGAAGATATACATTATTAAAGGTATTATTGCAGATTGGCAAACGAGGAAAGCTACCTATGTGGATTGGCACCGTTAGTTTGTCTATACTGTAGTTAATGTTTTTAGCTCAACAAATTAAACAATCTTGTTATAACTAACCTAAATATTGTATGACGTAAGAGCTTTCAACAAATTTATCTTCGGCACACTGTCTTTATGATAACGATTAAAAAAAAATTCCAAAGGCACTTCAAATTGGTATGCATGTCTTCAGTGTATCATAGACATTTAAAATAAAAATACCACGAATATTTTTTATAAACATGTAAACAAGAATACTTTGTCTTGTACCTAAAAATATCATATGGGTGGTATTTATCAATAAATGAAAATGAATTCTAGACGCGACTTTCTAATGAAAATTGTGTTAAATACTAATGTGGTAAACTGCTTGTGAAGTAAAATTACAGTTATAGTTAAAAATACCAAAATCAACTCAACGGCTTCCATGGTTCATGGTTACTTTAAACTGATATTTTTTGTGAATTACGTTATGTTTGTGGTTTTGTCTCGTATGTTATTAGTGCACCAGAACTATAACTAACGAAAATTAAAGTTTGGACAGTGACTTTTAACATTCGTAAAATGATAATATTTTCGAGTAAACAAATTTTAATATACTGTAATTAATTCCTATAAGTTCCTTACAAATGGTTACACCGACTCGTACAATTGCGTGCAAACGTCAGCAAAGTTTTGTTTGTCAATGAAATAACACAACTGAATAAATGTTTCGATAATACCGACAAAGGTAGTTCTGTGTCCGTACGCCTGTTACTACAACGATGGCGTTATTACGAGCCAAGATTTTTTATTTTGTAAATTATCAAGACAGCATCATAAATACTTCATCGAGTGTAAGACAAAATCTTAGCTTCACCGTAACAGGTTTCTTAATGTCAAGGGTTTTTATGAAACAAAGCGTGGGTTTATAAGATTTATTTTATATTTTATTAGAAAATCGAACAAACGTGATTAATTTCATAATTGTATTCAACACTGTAAGGTAATTGAACGTTTAAATGTTTTATCCTCGCATGTCCTACAAACCACGCATGCGTAGACATTTGGCACCATTTTTAGCCTATATCTATGTTAATGCACTGAATGTGTTAAGTAAGAATATGTCAGATAATTACATAGATAGGAATTTTAGGGAATTTGTATGTGTCTAAAACTAAACGTTTATAAGACCAAACAACTTTTGTACTGCTAGGTTACTGAAATTATATTAATTTCAAGTATAAACAAAGTTACATAGAACCCCTCTAATCCGCCCTCGGGTGGTCCGTTACTCCGGTTAATCCGACCGTGCTCGAGCTCGCGGTATTGTGCCGACTCGTCAACTTGTCGATGACTCACGGCCCGTCTGGCGCCATTCTTTCCGGTTTGTTATCGCTTTCCCGCTTCAGTGCTGTGTCATCTCTCGTGAAAAATTAAACACTACAAAGCTTTTTTACAGATTCCCCTCTGTCAAGTCTTTTGACACATTTAACCGCGTCTGAAACGAAACCAACACACGCTTCCGTATTCCCGTTTTCGTAACTCGCTCATTTTTATTTACTGTATATACTGTACGTAGATCATAACCAGTCAAAGACAAGAAGAAAATTGAAAAGAAATGTTATATTTTCCATAATGTATACTAAATTGATTCGTGGGGAAAAAAAGCGGCCCATCAAACGTTTTTGCCTTTGTATGTCTGCTATACCGTCGGGTGCCAATGCCGCGGTGTTTTTATGCCGCCGACAATGGGATACCGCTATCGACAAAGTCGTTTGACTCGCGCCGCCGCTTTGGTGTTTCAATTACAATTTATTTTCGAAAACTCTCATCCAACCTGTACACTACGATATAGGCCGGTTAACAGAAGTTCTACTGTACTTGCAAAGTTTATATATAGACTTTTAAAAGTTTATATATCCCTTATTTCACTTTTAAAAAATCTGTTTATATAATATGTAATAAATATTGACTTTTTTCGGATAATCCGACCTTTTTGCGTTCCGACCATGCCCCCAGTCCCGAAGGTGACGGATTAGAGGGGTTCTACTATTGTTTCTTATAGTAACTACGCAGAAATTTTAGTTTATAAATAAAAGGTTTCAAGCCTTTAGGCTTTATAGAATAGGACCATGTAGATACCGGAGTGAGAGCTGGGACTTGACCTTACCCTGGCGTGATGGGCGGGGGTGGGGGAAGGACGTAAGTGGAGAAAGAAACATTCCCCCCACGCCGCTTTCTAATGTGACTCATCCTTTCAAGGAAAAATACTTTTTTGAAGATGACTGTATTCAGTCAGTGGCGAGTCTTACTTGTGGTTAATTGAGTCTGATTGACTTCAGATATAAGTTAAAAAGCATCATACAATTGGAATATAGAACTGGTTTATCTACTCGCCAGTAGTACTGATGTTTTTAGTCAGGTTAGTAGCGGTTAGCCCAAGTGCCAACATTCGCGCCGTGTTATATACCACAGACGATAAATAAACTGAATCTATTCAAAAACAACATTTATGAACTCAAAATGGATATCAGCAAAACACTAAAAAAATTTTTTTTAAATATGGACTCCGATATTTTGATCCATTACATTACGTTCTCTGTGTTATTCTACGTGAAAAAGTAACAAGTAAATATTTGCTGGATACAATCATTTACCCAAACTATTGAAACATTATGAATAGGAAGTATCTGTTTACAACCTTTCGATTAGTCCTTCTACTACCTATTTACATTCGATTACTTTAGCGTGTATGTTACTCGTCACAATTTAATGATCGACCTACACTCCAATGGTTTAAATAATTTGGTTAATTGTCATGGTAGAGGATTTTTGGTTAATAGTAATACTTAAAGAAGTGAAAATCGCTAATTATGATTTAACTTTTAATGTTCTACGTTAAAATACTCAAAACAAATAAACAACGGTTTAATATGGCCGATAAACAGATATTTGTAGTTACGTTTTTTTCTGCATTTCAATAAGCTTCTAGATTCTAGATGATTAGGCCTACATAAAATTCTTCTTTACGAACTTTTTTTCCAAAATACTAATTCCACACGAGAAAACAATGTAATTTTCAAAATTACAGAGCCTCCGCATTTTTTTATTACCTTATCAAGTGTTTTCAATGACAATTATCTTTAAATATATTTTAAATTTAAATAAAGCTTTTGTTTGCTTCGCTCATACAATAATCTCGTACACTAGATAGTTTATTATTGAAATCTAGTTTTTTATAAAGGTAGTCACAATTTACCTTGTTTTTTTTAATAATTATTCAGAATTCTGGTTTTAAAATTATTTGATAATCATAGATCATTCATATCATTAATATGATTTAATCGGAAATTTACACTCATTTGTGCATATTAAAACTAACGTTTCAGTAGTATAAATCAACTCTCACAATCAAGTATAAAATAAAACATAAAATTTTAAACACTAATATACCCTAGTAGTCTAGGGCCATGTTGCAAAGTCAAACTAAATCTATAATTTAAGAAAAGAACTTAAGGCTCCTCAGGCCTAGTTCTAGGCTTGAGCTCTTTCCTTAGATTACAGATTTAGTTCCATCATAATTTAGGTTACTATATTATGTTGGTTTTCTCTCCTTCATGTTCTAGTTACACTTGATAACTAGAGTGGATTTATACACCCGAAACGTCGTGTATTAATTGTCGTTGAGCAATCAAAATCGTGTAGGCCTACCTCTTCGTGGGACACGATGTATAAGAAATATTTATCCACGCTTGTATTGGATTATGTTTCACATGCTTATTTATCCGATGACTTAACCTTTACATATTAGCCTCAATTTGTTACGATATTTAGAAATAATTTTACAAAATATTCACCAGTACCAACCATTGTTTGCAAAGTCGATGAAGCGTTTGTTTTGCTCACCATGCTAATAGGATCCGCTTACTTTAATTTACAGCTTACGGGCTCTATTCTGTACAAACAAAGACGAATTCCCACACATCCATTGTTAGCACTTCGTCACTTCTTGCCGACCGTGATGATTTTATTTAAATTTTAATCTTATAATTCAAACAAACCGTTAACATATAGAGGTGTTTAAAAGAATATTTCACCAGCCGCCCTCACTCATCTAAAGCTATAATCAAATATGGGCGTTTTTTTAAAATTATTTTAATATCATAAATCATTTATGTTACATCTAAGTGGAAAATAATTTAACACCGTATATGAGATTTGTGAAAGTGATTGCATTGTGTGTTGATAAGCTAGAATTAACTATTTATGTTGCACTTTCACAGTTTGAACTTTGTAAAAACAATTCAGGAGGAGCACACATTTAGAGATGATTTGTTGTCCTACTGTATTAGGAGAGTACTTAGGACAAAAGTGGATGTTTTCTGTAAATGTATAGAATAATCACAATGAATACAAATCTATACAGCTGACTGACGAGTCAATAAATTTTAACTACCTGTTAAATTAATACTTTTTACTTTTTCAGAAAGTTATTTGATAAGGCAGAAAATCGACTTCTAATTTTATACGGATAAATCCGTTTTGACGTCCCCCGAGTTCGAAAAAGTCTGTCTGTCTGTTGTAGTGCAGTGCTATACAGCCCGAACGGGTGAACCGATTGCAATCAAATTTGATATATGGAGATATTTTGATCATATCTCGGGACACAATTAGGGCTTTAAAGGACGTACTTTGTCAATCTGTTGTACTGATTTCTTTCAAAGTTTTGAAATACGAAGATTAATGACCGAAACACATGTAAAAATATATATTTCAGGAATGTCAAAAAAAGTTAATGAACCCACAATAATGAATTTTTCAAAGATCACGTCTACATTTCATTTTCACTTTTTGATTGACAATCACTGAATGGACATTTTTTTATAAGACTAGAATTCGTTTGATTTTTATTTGGTTTTACGGGTGGATTAGTGAGAAAGTTTGTGCAATATTTTATGCACAATTTATTTTCCTTGCATATTAAATATAAGTATTATAATTTCGAAAGGTAAGGGTCCATAACTACAATATAGGTGATAATATATTCTGATTTTTAAAATTTTAAAAAACAATTCCTGTGAAATTAAATCTGTATATTTTGACTTCATTTCATTATGTTTATAGAAAATTTTAAAATTAATTATTTTAATTCATTTTTGAACAAGCCTGGATCATATAAGATAAATATAGAAGGGATAGGATCGTTAGAGAGGGCTTGGAATTTTTAATGTGGAATGTTTCTAATAGGTTATTTCTTTCGGATACATGTTAATAATTTGAAAATAATTTTTACTGTTTGAAAAAATATGTATTTTAAAGCCCTCCAGCTTAAAAAAGTTGTTATGTTTTTTTGGAATAATCCGTATATATCTTCTGTCTACAGCCAGAACGAATAAGTCGATTTTTACAATATATATGTCATGTGGGCATTTTCGGGCCATATCACAATAAAAATGTGTACTTTAGTTTTTATTTTTGGGAGTACAGTAGTTAGGCCTGGAAAAAATAATTATTAAAATTGTTTACGGGTTTTACTTGAAGTGTTCTAATCCAGCTCTTGTGTCTTCTTTCCATAGGATATAGAAAACAAATTGAGTGAACAAAGATAAGAAAGGGAATGCAGTCCACCCTTGTTTATATATTGATAGGATCTCTGTACTGAACTGTTCAGTTCTTGGTATATAACTGGAATCTCTTTTTGTTTCCTTGAAGATGGATCAATAACTACAAAACTGTTTGAAAGACCTAGCAATAAAGGAATCTTATACTTCATCCACCCTCTCTAAATCTTCCCACATTTAAATGGAGAATGTAAAGATCTGCTTTTAAACATAGTCTAGACCTAGACCTATAACTTCAGATCCTTCATTTTGTCTTCTGAGCATGAAATAATGACACAGATAGATTAAATCACAGGTAGATTTAATTATTAAATATAATAATAATATAAATTATATGTATAATTCCAAAACAACTTTTTTTAACTCAGGTGTCTCAAAATGGATATTTCCGTAATAAAACAACAGAATAATAAATAATAACAACACAATACCTATATAGGCTATGAGAAAGTAAAACCAAAATATCAATAGATTTTTATGAAATTGATAATTTGTATTTTTGAACTGATTACAATTTTGATATTATTTCTTACTTACAAGACTAAATAGCCATTAGATCGAAGAGATATGGTAGGAGTGTGAAGGTATAATGTTGCACCCAAAATATAATATGACTAAAATAGAATAACTGAGACTGAAGGCCATAATCTGCAGGTGAACAAAGAGAATTTGGCATCTGTATTTACAGAATTGATAAAATATTCCTGGGGAACTAATGTCAATTAAACTTGATCTCCTCCATTATTAGCGCAGAATTTGAGTCCTCCTCCCACGATATTTGGGACACTTTCTTACCTGTAGCAATGACTACATAAATACTCTTTATAGTATTTATGTAGTCATTGCCTGTAGTTCAAGAAACACTTTCCAACATATATTTATATGTCGTCAATAGTCTAAAAGCGAAGTTAGGAGTTTTTTTCTTCCACTCTACTACAGAATAAATTATCACAAAACTGGACTTTGAAAAAAACATATATCAGCCTAACCCTAATTTTTTGCCCATTTCACATTGATTTATTGATTGAATTTATCGTTTATCAGAGACATATGAAAAGCCTGCCCCATTCTGTGTTCTTGTATTCTTAGTAGAAGAAGGATTTTAATAAAAAAGGGAAGAGTGAAGGCCACTTCGTAAAGTTGAAATGCGATAGTGCGGTGACGTCACGCAAGGCCAAGACAAAACGTTGCCTGTCTGAGCATGACAAACCAGCCTATGGCAATTTCAATTTTATTAAAAAACTAAAATATTAAGATAAATAATTATACAGTAGAATCAGACGACTAATAATATCAACAAATAAATGTAAAAGGACCTAAAACAAAAAAAGTTATTAAAGAAATTAGAGGGGCTCAAAAACCTAAAGTTTGCAAAAAGGGGGAAATCAAAAATCAAAAGTAATAGAGCCATAAAACATAGGGGACATAATAATAATCAGCAATAAAAAAGAAATAATAATAATAATAATAACAAGAGGAAAAAGGTCTTAGAAAGTGTTTCTTGGAGAGTTTTTTAAGATTTTAAAAGTGAAAGGGGAATAAACTAAATAAAACTAATAATAGCAAATGAAAAGACAATCGTAGGGAATAATAATATGTGGTCAGAATAAGATTTAAAGTTAAAATGGGGAGAAATAATAATAACAAAAGATAAAAAGTTAAAGCCCAAAAGCGGTAAAATTAAAGGTTAAAGGGAGATAAATAAGTAATAGATTATGTATAATAAAGGTATATAAATGTAAAATAACAGAGCAGAGTTGAAAATAATAATGGGGGGATTTTATATACGATAAATACGACGATCAAAATGTCACGACTTCGAGAATCAATAACTCGCGGACCAAGCGAGCTACGACGAAAAACTAAAAAGTTATTTCCGTTATAGGACCAGGAGAATAACTTTAGTGCAAAATAATTTTGAAAAAAGACTTAAGTAAAAAGTTAGGTTGTGAAAAAATAGACATTCGAAAAAAGTGCGGTAACTCGAGAAATACGCGGCCGAAAACGTCAATTCAAGTTTGTCAAGACCCTCAAGAACATGAAGAAGAGGAATCCGAAGAGAAACTGAAGATCGGGCCAACCGTTCAAAAGTTACAGTAAGAAGTACGAAAAAGAGTTTTCACGATCCAACAAGAATAGTCGCCTCAGATAGCGTGACGTCAGAGACCACAGGTTCAATTTGCCTAGCCAACAGTTAGCTCAAATAAATTGAAATAATAGAAAGATTAAAATATCAATTAAAAGGGTTTTTAATGGAAAATAGTTTATGAAAGTAATACAATAGAAGAAAACTAAGCCTAGGTCAGCTTTTAGCAGAAAAGTTTCGGAGTAATTCAGCCGAAAACTTAGAAATCTACAGAAGAGACATTTCTTCGCGAAAGGGAGAAAAATTGGTTACCTTTTGCGGGCAACATTCCCACAAAAAGGGAGAGCCAAAATTGTTGGTCGAAACACCGATACTCTAATATCAGTCGCCGAGCAGGAAGGACGTTATTTTAGTCGCTCTACTATTTTTTCTAAATTCAACTTCGATAAATTTAGAGACAAGCATTTCATGTAATATAAAGTAACTTATAAAAAATTTAACTATATTTGAAAATCAATAAACAAGAAGATCCATATACATAGAAGACTAGTCAGCAAGGAATCGTAATTACTACCAGCAGTCCACAACTTTAACATAACCAGGAATTGGAGAGGAAAAAATTTGAAGACATCGTTAACCATTTTCAGCAAAGAACTTCACAACTTCAAGACCTTCATGTTAAGTGTGAAGGTACACTAAATCTATAGAAAAATTCGTAAAAAGTAAACTCATTTAAATTGACAATTCATTGGGGAAATTTTAAATATATTAGCTTCTTTAGATTCAAATTAACTCCGCTTTGGTTTAGAATAAGGTTCAAACTTAAATACGACTATTTCAGTCCAGGAAAAACTATTTGTAGTCCTAGCTGGAATAGTCTAGCATTTTTCAATTTTGTATTAATGAATAAGAAATTTATGTCATATTAATTGTGTAAAAATATTTTGTTTGTTGTTCTATAGAGGCTAAAATTATTTTAAATTGTTTGATGGTCAAAAGATATAAAAATTTTATTCTCAAGTGTTAATTCTTTTTATTCACCATACTGGTTTTTAACATTTCCTTTTTAAATAATTAGAGATTAGAAAATTCATAATTATAAAATGTGCTCTGGTATAATATAAGAAATATAAATAATTAAAAATTATTATCAGCATTCAGGAGATGATTTCTTCCAACAGGCACTTCTCCAGAGAGATAGAGTGTGTAAAAGTAAAAAGTAAAATCAGTGAGCAATAGAAAAAAAATTCAGGGAATTTTCGTAAATTCAAATTGTAAGTTGTTGAGAACAGACTCAGACTTGCAAAAACCAAGTCTTGCAATATCTTTGATTAAGAAAAATTGTAAAAGTGAGCAACTTGGTCTTGTCAGCGATTGAACAGACACGAACTCCCGACGAGCGGCGTTTCAAAGCGAGGTTAAGAGTCGTGGTGAGTGAAGGCTCAAAGCGATGTCCGATATGCGGCAAAGTGAAAAATTGTAACAGATGTTTTTCATTGTGAATCTTTAATTTCGCTGAACAGGTCATGAATATGGTTTGTCCTTCATTTCTTCCTGTATTCTGTTGGTGAATTCCAGATGTGATGTTTTACTCAGCTTACTGATTTTTCCAAAAAGTGTTAATAGTCTTCTCGGTTTCTGCAACAAGTGTGTGCCCTTCTAGCAAGCTCATCAGCCGTCTCATTGCCCCCCCATACCCCTGTGCGATGGTATCCACTGCAACACCACTGACTTCATGATGTTTTTTGCCAATCTCAATTTGCTTTGGATAGACTGAACTAAGCATTTTTTTATGTTATTATAAGCTATTGCTTGGAGTGCTGATTTTTATTCGACTAGTATCACCACATTAGTATTTAACCAAGGTCTCATAATTACTTGCTCAAGTGCTTCATCGATCACAAAAAGTTCCGCCTCAAACACAGTAGCATCTGAGTTCAATGCAAAACAGTGAGAGAAGTGCTTCGAAAAAATGCCCGCTCCAGTCTCTCCATCCATTCGGGATCCGTCTGTATACACCCTCAACCAGCAATTCGATGAGTACAAGCTGTTAATAGTTTCCAATGATATTTGTGTAACCCTGGTTGGCAGATCATTCTTCTTATTAATGGCTTCCGTGAGTTGAGTGCTCTCTCTGAATTCGGTAAAGTCCAGGGGACTTGTCAGTTGTGTAGGTTGTTCAGTCTCAACATCCTCACTTCTCCACCTTGATATCAGATATTTAAAACTAGTTTGTGTCTTCAATGTCTGTTCTACCAATGGTTTTATAATCCATGGGCTGTTGTACTTCCTCTGCAGTATCTTTTCATATATTGCCAGAGCCTGATATTTATACTCATTGCTTAGGTATTTGCTATACGTGAATGCATGCAATGTTGACGTTGGAGTTGATTTCACTGCACCCGTCACAATTCGTAGACAGTTATTTTGGCATATTTCAAGCCTCCTTGATGCGTCACCTCAAGCTGATGCAAGTATTTCTCCCCCATACAGGAGATTTAGTTTGATGTATTTCTTGTATGTTTTGATCAGTACATCTAGGGTTCCTCCCCACTTCATCAATCTTTTTATAATGCTATTTCTATAGGAGATTCTTTTGGTTATGCTTTTTGCATGCTCCTTCATGTTAATTTTTTCATCGAGGACGACACCTAGATATTTTGTGCTGCGGTTCCTGTGCATTTCTGAGTTTTCTATTTGGAGATGATATCTTGGGTTTTTATTTTTAATATGAAAAGTTGGTAGTTCGTTTTTTGTGTATATATCTTCATGTTATTATCATTGCTCCATTCTGCAAGATCATTCATGGCTGCGTTCATATTTCTCTGTAGTACATCAAAAATTCTTTTCTTTTTATTTTTGGCTGCTGTCCAGATCACGACATTATCTGCATTCATTGCAAAATTAAGCCTATCACAAGATAGGGCTTTAGGTAGATCATTGATGTAAATGTTAAATAGTAGTGGACTTAGAACAGCGCCTTGGGGAAGGCCCACCTGTGTTTGCTTATAGGAGGATGTAGCTGTCTTCCATCTTGTGCATATCCATCTGTGGCACAGGAAATGTTTAATCTAACGAAGCATGTTACCTGCTATGTTCAAGTCTATAAGTTTTGGTCTCCACATTGTATCGAATGCACCCCTGAACTCAACGAACACAGTCAGCACAGATTCACTTCTGTTAAATGAATCTTTAATACTCTGTGTCAACCTCAGCGTCTGATGCATGGTGGTGTAGTCAGGCCTAAATCCTGCTTGATCTGTAAAAATTAATTTATTGCGCTCAAGATAATATTGTAGCCTTGCTGCTACCATTCTTTCCATTACTTTTGCTACTATTGAGGTTAAGGATATTGGTCTGTAGCTGCTCATTTCATCACCAGGTTTTTTCGGTTTTTAATAGGAATAATCACAGCTTTTTTCCATGATGTTGGCATACCAGTTTTTCCTGTCCACACCTCATTATATATGCTCAGTACTCAGTAGAAATTCTTTACTCCCTTATCCAGGTTTTTGATAAATTCAGCATGGATCTTGTCGGGGCCAGGTGATTTTTTTTTTAAATTTCTGTATGGCCAAGTTTAATTCGATCATGAGTATTCTCTTGTGAATTTGTCGTATCCCTGCCCATTACATATTTTAAGCTGCTTCTTTATGTTTATATCTATTTTTTTGTTGATCTGAGATAACTTATGTTCTTCCTTATAGTATGGTAAACTACTTGCTATTACGGTAAAAAAATGTAGTATCTTATTTGCACATTTAATAGGGTCAGTCGGTTTGTTTTCTCTTTTAGTTGATAGGTTATTAATGTATTTGTGAACTTTAGTGCAGCCAGTTTTATAGTTCAGCTGTTCAACAGAATTTGTGAAGTTTTCTCTTATTGCCCTTTGTAGTTCTCTGCAGTATAGAGCATTGGTTCTTCGCCATTCTTGTACCTGACCTGCATCCTGGGATTTCTCACACTTGTTTCTTAGTTTATTTCTTTTTCTTCTCAAGTCTTCCATTTGTTTGTTCCAGAATGGTTTTTAGCGCCCTACACTCCCTCTAAGGATGTGTTTTTGCAGCCACTTGTAAAGCATGGCAGAACTGTGGCAGCTGTGTCTCAGCACTTCCTTTTGTATCTATATTCTTTATGTGCGTCTCCGCTGTGTTCTGGAATTCCTTCCATTTGACTATTTTAAAGTTCCAGGACATGATGTTTTTCTTTTTCTTTTCTTCGATTCTGTGATGTTTTGGTTATGACGGCTCTGTGACCACTTCCTTCATCTTCAATCACATGCTTTACAGTTGTACTGTATATATCACTTGATGCCATTGCCAGGTCAGGGTTTGATGATGTTCCAGAGTAGTGAATAAAAGTCTGTCTATCATTTGTGTTATATAGGAACTGAATTTGGTTGGAGTCGAGGATGCTCTCTATTTCTCTTCCTGTTGCATTCTTATCTCGATATCCCCAACGTGTTGAATGTCCGTTGAAGTCTCCAGTTATAATTGTTTGTTCTGTCAGCCGGATTGCATCCATGTTAAGGTGTCCATTATTGGGTGGGCTGTATACTCCATATGTAGTATACTTCATGTTGTCTTTCCACACCTTTACTTGTACAATTTCCGAGGAGTCTTCATTTGTCATCTCCTTTATCACCTTGAAGCTGTGAGTGAGGTTGTCCCTTACACCAAGCAGGATGCCACTTGCAATCTGTCTAGATTTAAACAGGCAACTGATATTATAGTTTTTTGAATTTGTAATATATTTGGTTTTTTTCCTGAAGTATTGGATTCAGTGATAAAATAACTCATCTATATAGTATTTTCTTAGCTGTCGCTGTATATTGCTCTTCTTTGCCTGTGTCAGGCCTCCGGCATTCCACTGAAGAGTACTAAAATCTAATATTTTATAATTATTTTCCTTCTTTAAAATATTTGCGGTCTGTTTTTGGACCTTGTCTAATTTTGTCCTAAGAAGGACAATTCTCCCTTTCTGTTTCATCTCCTTCTTTCTTGGCTTATTTTGAGAAGCTCTGGCCATCGCTAGTTTGTAAAGTTTGTAAGGTGGGAATATAATATGCAGTTTTATATATAAATGTTTCATCTGAAAATATAATCTCGGTTACAGTATATCTTGGGTTTCTTATATGGTTATGGCACATTGTACATGGTCAGGTAAACAGTATGATTAACACGTGTGGTAAATAAGATCATTTGCTGAAATTGCTGTCATATCACCAAAGGCATGGTTGATGTTAAATTTGTTCGTAATGATGTGGAATTTCTTACACCAGAAATCAACATTCCAGCTGTGATACTAAGATAAATGGCAAACTCATCAGTAAAACAATAAGAGTGATCAATAGTTGGAAATCTTCTCAAGCATTTGGATGCTTCAGATCCATATTGATAACTCGTTCCCTTTTTAAGGTTTAAATAAGTTGAATCATTAATATCGTTTCATTTATTCTGACTGTAGACCAGGGAACACTCAGCTCAGAAGATCTTTCGAAAAGTTTTATTAAGAGGGCCTTCACTCTTCACACATGACGTTCTTTTTATGATGGACAGCCATAAAGGCATTAAGGACCCTTTCTTTATTAAAAACCTTCTTCTACTAAGAATACAAGAACACAGAATGGGGCAGGCTTTTCATATGTCTCTGATAAACGATAAATTCAATCAATAAATCAATGTGAAATGGGCAAAAAATTAGGGTTAGGCTGATATATGTTTTTTTCAAAGTCCATTTTTGTGATAATTTATTCTGTAGTAGAGTGGAAGAAAAAAACTCCTAACTTCGCTTTCAGACTATTGACGACATATAAATATATGTTGGAAAGTATTTCTTGAACTACAGGTAAGAAAGTGTCCCAAATATTGTGGGAGGAGGACTCAAATTCTGCGCTAATAATGGAGGAGATCAAGTTTAATTGACATTAGTTCCCCAGGAATATTTTATCAATTCTGTAAATACAGATGCCAAATTCTCTTTGTTCACCTGCAGATTATGGCCTTCAGTCTCAGTTATTCTATTTTAGTCATATTATATTTTGGGTACAACATTATACCTTCACACTCCTACCATATCTCTTCCATCTAATGGCTATTTAGTCTTGTAAGTAAGAAATAATATCAAAATTGTAATCAGTTCAAAAATACAAATTATCAATTTCATAAAAATCTATTGATATTTTGGTTTTACTTTCTCATAGCCTATATAGGTATTGTGTTGTTATTATTTATTATTGTGTTGTTTTATTACGGAAATATTCGTTTTGAGACATCTGAGTTAAAAAAAAGTTGTTTTGGAATTATACAAATAATTTATATTATTATTATATTTAATAATTAAATCTACCTGTGATTTAATCTATCTGTGTCATTATTTCATGCTCAGAAGACAAAATGAAAGATCTGAAGTTATAGGTCTAGAGGCTATGTTTAAAAGCAGATCTTTACATTCTCCATTTAAATGTGGGAAGATTTAGAGAGGGTGGATAAAGTATAAGATTCCTTTATTGCTAGGTCTTTCAAACAGTTTTGTAGTTATTGATCCATCTTCATGGAAATAAAAAGAGATTCCAGTTATATACCAAGAACTGAACAATTTAGTACATTGGTCCTATCAATATATAAACAAGGGTGGACTTCACCCCCTTTTCTTATCTTTGTTCACTCAATTTGTTTTTGTATCCCATGGGTGACATTAAGTGTAACACGAAGAATACAAAATGAAAGTCGACACAAGAACAGGATTAGAACACTACCAGTAAAACCTGTAAACAATTTTTATTATTATTATTTTGTTGCATCTGACTTTCCTAAGAAATCAAGGTAATTCACAAGGGAAGGTAATTCTACATCCAGATTATAATTCATACAACAGAAACAATTTTACCAAATTTGAACAACCTTTACAGAATCCTTATTTTATTAGAATCCTTTTCATTTAGAAGCCCGATTTTTTAATTTAATTTTTATACCAGAAAAAAATTGAAAAGTCATACCAATTTCACCAAAAAGTTAGTAACAGACTTTCACGGTTTTTAAAATCTACTTCTATAAGAAATACCTATGAAAAACCTTAAAACAAAAACTTTTCGTTCATTTTCATAATTAGTATTTACTTGCTAAAATATTTTTTTATTTTAAAATTTTTAATGAAAGATAAATCTTAGTTTGGTAAGGATATAAATACATTTTTAGTTCTAATTATTATAATTATATCACTTAAAAGAGAGAAAAAATAGTTACTAACTTATATGTACATTTGATGTAAATATTAGAATGTAATGTAATGTTGAAACTACTCATTAACTATGGGAATGTTTAATGTTGATTATTTTAATAAAAGTTGGGCGCCATTTTGTAATGTTTATTACAAAAATAAAAATAAAAATAATTACAAAAAATTACTCTTGAAGAGAGCATAAAGTTTCTCTGAGGCAGCAAGTTCTTTAAAACAGTGTACTTTGGAGAATCTTAAATAAAATACAGAATCCTTTTTTTCTGAAGTGCATATTTTATTTTTAATAAAAATTTTTGAAGTTAAATTTCATACAAAATCAAAATATTACCTGAAAAGACAAAACTATACATAACATCTTACACTATATATTATTCAAAATTATATTTCATTAACACTTCATTTGATATTAATATTATGGTTGCAACCTAATTTCAAAATGAAATCTCTTATTTTTCGAAAGATAATATTTTTATATTACACAAACTCTTTTATAAAATATTTATTTTTTTAAAATTTAAAACATCCAATTCAACAATTCAAACAATGAATATCTTTTAATTATAAAATTCTTTAATGATTATGTTCAAGTAAAATATGTTTTCCTATTGAAATAACATGTGATAATTCTGCAAACATGTTATTCAAATTTCATCTACGAATTAAAAATTCTAGTTATTTTTATATTTAAATTTCTTTAAAAATAGTTTAAGCATGTTATACCAGACATGCATTTATACACAGAAGTTAAATTGTGTATTTTACTTAAAACTTTTAATTAATTCATACTATTTCCTGGTTGAAATCACATGGCTTTGTTCTATCAAAAATTCTGTCTCACTATAAAAAATAACTTTTTCAGTTTTACATTTCACTTTTCTAATAGTCACAATTACATACTTCGTCTTTTATTCAAAACATTTTAGTTAAATCACATAGTTTTTCTTAAAAACACAAATTTTTGTCCTTTTTTATGTATGTTTTCCTGCTTACACAGTACACTTTGTCTATTGCATCATTTTATATAAACACGTATTCTCACTTTAAAAGTTTATTTCTCTCTTATTTAAATTAACTCACATAATTACATAACAGTTCTTTAAATATAACTTTTAGTCATTTATAAAAATACTTTCTTTTAACGATTCGGCTTTGTTCCGGCAAACATACTTATTTTTAATACGTCTTTCCTCTTAGAAAATCTAGATCCAACTGGACAAAACTTGGTTAGCAACAGCCTCCACTGTATTTCAAAATGTTAATTATAACTAAAATTATACCTGTTTAAAATACTAACATACTTTTAATAAATTTCTCTGATCATTTTGTACTAATTACTTTCTTTATTTATTTAATTCAAAAAAAACAAAATACGTTTCCTGCTTATTGCATCCGAGTTAAACACGTACTCTCCATTCAATCTAAGATCACCAAACTGAAAATGTACACTATTACAATGTATAAAATTTAAAAGAGTATAACGGTTTTAAATAAATATTAGAAATAAATCTGTAATAATTCTGAAATAATGAATAATAAAGATATTTCAATGAAGTTTGGAAGTGCAGATACAGAAGGAGTGTTATGTAATATTACAAACGATAATAGTAGAAAAGATAACGAAAATAATAAGTACAATGATACAAATAAATTTTTAACAAATATGAACACAAACCATACATCGAATACTAATGAAAAGACTATTCGTGATAATTTAAAGGAAAATCCAAGATTGAATAGGGAACAGAAAGAAAAGTTAACCAGAATAATGTTAGAATATGAATCAATTTTCTCAGATGAACCCATCATTTGTAACAAATATGCCCACGAAATCAAAGTCCGCAACCCAGAAAATTTTAAATGCAACTCATACCCTGTACCGTTACATTATCAGGACGCTGTCACTCAGGAAATTACCCGCATGGAATAATCGAGAGGTGTTATAGCACTTTTATAAACCCAATCGTTACAGTAGTTAAAAAATCCGGTGATATTCGACTGTGCCTAGATGCGCGCAAAGCTAATGAGATTATAGTTCCCGATTTTGACTGTAACCGCAGCGTAAATGAACTGTTAGTGAAAGGATTAACTTCCCAGTGGCTGAGCACTATCGACTTAACGTCATCTTATTGGCAGATAGGACTGACCCCAGAATCAAGACAATATACCTCTTTTTCAATTTAGAAGTAAAACTTACCAATTTCCCGTCACTCCTTTTGGAATTTCAACTTCGCAAGCGGCTTTAGTACGTGCATTAGACCAAGTATTCGAAGATGAAGTAAAAGACTTCACCCTTATATATATATATATAGACGACATATGCGTTATGTCACCAGACTTCCCAACCCATCTACAACATTTGAAAAAAGTATTCAGCAAACTCGCTGAAGCCAATATGACAATCAAGCTGTCTAAATCGTGTTTTTGCAGAGACAAAGTCCCGTTCCTCGGCTATCAACTAACCTCATCGGGATTAGAAATGAATCAGGAAAGAGTTCAAGCCATATTAGATTTCCCTTTACCAAAATCCAGAAAACAACTCAAATCTTTTTTTAGGATGCATTAATTACTATAATAAATTTTCTGAGACAATTCAACCCGTACTTAGACTTACATCGAAAAATGTAAAATTTAATTGGCAACCTGAAGATACGAAAACTTTCGAGAAAATCAAGCAACTTTTTATAAAGACTAACGCCTTAGAATACCCCAACCCGTTCAAACGGTATTTTCTGCAAACAGATGCTTCGAATGCAGCAATCGGTGGACATTTATACCAATTAAAGGACAATGGCGACAAAGCCGCCATAGTATTCATATCCAGAGCTTTATCACCAGCTGAACATCGCTACACAACAACCGAGAAAGAGCTACTTGCCGTAGTCCACTGTTTAACTAAAGTGAGACATATTATTTTAGGAGCCAAATTAACTGTTATTACAGACACAGACAGACATGCTATTACGTTCCTGAGAACATGTCAGTTACTGAACGCACGCCTCACTAGATGGATACTAGCCATCCAAGACTACCATTTTGACATACAGCATTGTAAAGGAGTAGAAAATCCCGTTGCCGATGCCTTGAGTCGTATAAATTACTCCAAGCATAACATAGAATATCCCTCTAACAATCTTCAACCTGACCAAGAGTTGATAATAGCATACATGGAAGAAGTACATGACTCTGACCTTTTATCAGATCTACGAAACTTACCGACAATCCAAAGAACGGACCCCATATTACAAGTCCCCTATCTAACCATTAGTACAGGTTCAAACCCAGCTAAAGTTGAGGAATATTCCTAGAAGTATAAAATTCACAACGATATCCTCTATAAACGACACAATAATGACCATTGGCTCATATGCATACCAGAAACATTAATCGAGCGATTAATCTGGGAATGTCATTACCGATACCTGCATTGTGGGGCGAAGAAATGTTTAACCCTTTTACAAGAATGTTTTATTTTTAAAAATATGGGACGCCGTGTACGCACCACTATAGCACCATGCGACGTCTGCCAGAAATGCAAATCAAACCCACACCCGCTCTATGGCAAAGCTAAAGGCATAACCTGCACGGAGAAGAACGATCAATTTGGCTGTAGACACCATCGGACCATTACTAACAGGTCGAGGAGGTATTAAATATATTTTTATCATCCCCATGAGAGCCGCTAAAACTATCATATTAATAAACAAGTTATTCGACCACTACATCAATGAGAATGGAATCCCAAAGAAAATACAGAGTGACAATGGTTCACAGTTTAAGAGTCGCACTTGGATAGACCAACTTGAGACAAATAACATTACCCCGATTTTTAACCCCTTCTACCACCCGATGTCTAACATGGCTGAACGCCCTATTAAGGATATCAAACGATGCCTCCGCACATAACCATAAAAACTGGGCAAAGTTTATTCCCCAGATAAACCAATTTTTGAATGAAGTACAACACGAGACTGCTGGTTTCACGCCCCGTGAATTGCAATTCTGAGTCAAAGATACACGATTCTGGGAACAAGTGATTGAAAATCATTTCCAACCTAATACGACGAGTGATCAAAAGTTATATTTAGCAAACAAAGGATTAGAACAAAACAACTCAAACGGGCCAACAAACTCAACGACAAACACCAAACGACTTCTTTCCAATTGAATGAAGAAGTTCTTATAAAGAATCACCCGGTCTCACACCAACTATACGGAGAAACCGCTAAGTTATTTGAAATATACCAAGGACCATATAAAATACACCAAATCCTTAGGTCATCCACGTATCATGTATTTGATCTAACGGAAGAAAACATCTACGGACCTTTCCATGTCACCGCGTTAAAACAGTATATTCGCCCTACAGCACGCAAGGTAACTGATGACAGCAACATAACAGTCAACAATGAATAAACCATGAACATATTGAAATAAAGATTAGAACGTGGATGAACCTATTTGGGATAGGTCCTAACGAACTCAACCAGCTAGACATAGCCCAGCAGATCTTACAAACCATGCATACACTGCATAACTTACAACTGCTCATTGTGAAAATTCATTTTGGATAAATCCATTTAACGTAAGAGCGAATTCTCGGAACAACTTGTAAGGGACTAAAAAAAAAAAATTAATTTTAAATAAAAAAAATATGGATTTTCCAAAAACTTGTAAAGGGACATTGTAATAATTCAAAATGGTCATAATTATTCAAATAAAACAAAAATGCAAGAAAACGATCGCTCCCGACATCTATTGGCGAGAATACGAAGCTCAAACGTAGAATCGTAGATGACGTCACTCGGCCAACGAACGACTGAGTAAAACAATTTTTACAGACAACAGAGGCAAGTAAACAAATATCCTACATCTACCCAATCTAGGCCAAACTAAAAATTGTTCACAACTTAAAAGGCAATGCTATATTTAAAAAACTCAAATTATAATTCGACTGTAAACGAAAGATATCCAATATTGAAACCCATAATATATCAGTTTCCTTTCACAAAGAAACCTCGACATAGCTTCGGCTTATCGGAAATTACAAATCAACGAGACCACTAGGCAAAATTTGAGAAGTACCGTCAGATTCCCAACTAAATTTTCTATAGAAATGCTCACCTCGGATATCCTAGAAAATTCGGCAACAATTTGTTTTGATCGTTTGAAAGAGAGCAATGTCGGCCATAATTACAATATAATCCATTGTCAGACGTGACGTCACTCCAAAAACCACGCCCGCCCGCTGGCTCATCGCTGATTGGTTAGCGATCTAAATATCGTAAAGGCTAGTTCAAATACTTATATCTCACTGACCAACATATAAATGCAATTTAAATAAATATTTTTAATAAAAAATATAAAAGAAGTTTAAAACTGATAGGAATTAAAGTATTCAAAAATTATCATTAGACAGAAATAACGTTTAAATCCAAATTCACCATTTTCATTTATCATTATAAACATCACCTTTCATGAACTAAATCAGTGTAAGTGCAGTGAAAAGTGAAATCGTCAAGGCAGTGTCGTCCGGATCCTAACCCAAGAGCATTTTGGTTTTTTAAGATAGCCATTGTTAGAGAAGTGTGGAAGCATCCAGACGTATAAATAATCCGGAAATATTCAGCAGAAAGGCGAGTTATTTTGGAACCAGATGAAATGAATCTATAAAATAACCAAAAACCGACCTATTCCAAGGGAAGATTGAAGATTTCTAACCAATATTACCTGAAACCTAATCCAATAATCCTACCAATTGGTGAGACCAATCCAATACTATCTTTTACAATAAGCCTAGCTTAAGCAATTTAACCACTTCCTATCATGAACTTGAACTATATATATAGACACAGATATAATCTTGTTGACAAATAAACTGAATAAGACATAGTGCAAAGATTAAAATATAAACTTAGTAATCAATAAGACAAGACAATATTTAGTGAATCATAACGTCCATCCAAATGATGAACTTCACATGTCCTCATCCCATTTTCATCATTTAAATAACCTAAGACATTTAGTTGAATTTCTTCATCAACAAATTAATTTTTAAATATTTATAAACTATGAACATTATAATAAAATTAAGGATCATATCATATGATTATTTTAGTGACTTTGGAAAGTGCCGGCACGCTTAATCCCCTCTCCGAGATAAGACCATAAATGTAACCTATGTATGTACAATCAAAGACTAATATGTCATCATGTTATGTTATCCATTTTATTTATATTAGGCCTATACTTAGTAAATAAATTTTAAAAAATCCTGTTATTTGATTTCACAAGGATTAAAAGTATTTAATCAATATTTCTGATAAAATATAATATTAATATAATCTCAGCTTGTTTACGAGTAGAGCTTTAAAAAAATATAATAAATAATTGTAATTTTCGATACCTCAGAGGTTGGTGAGAGTGTAAATCTTAGGTATAAAGTATATAAATAGACTACCAGTTATAGCATGTTTGATGTAAATATCAATACACTATGTAAGGTATAAAATATATAACTAGACTACCAATAACAGCATGATTGATGTAAATATCAGTATACTATGTAAGGTATAAAATATATAAATAGACTCTCAGTAATACCATGATTTATTTAAATATTATCAGTTTTGATTTCCCACATTAGTGATAAAACAATTTGTAATCTAATCTGATACACAAACACTGACAGACAAAATGTAATATGGCCCAAACTGAATAACAAAGCAAATAACATATGGCCCAATATTGCATAATTTCTCCAATGTTCTTTAAAAACATAATGTTAACAAATGATATGTTTTTAACTCAAACTCATTTCAATGACAATGTTGTCATCCTACTAAGGAGCTATAATAATCAAAATTAACTCCAAATTAGTTATCAATGAAGATGGCTATATTGACGTTGAAATAACAAACTTATTATTTGTAAGAAATTTGTTCAAGTTCAATTTTAATTTTATCTCGCAGGTCGAGCTCAATATTTATTTATAATTAAACTGTTATTTTATAATAAAAATATAAAGTCTGACAATTTGAGTATTCAAAGTTACAATTTCATAGTTTTCCTTATTTATATATTTTTGTATTAAAAAAAAATCAGTTTTTTAAATTGAAATTCTATGAAAAACCCAAGGAAATTATTGCCATTAAGTTGCAATTATTTACTATTATAAAACAATTGTTTTTAAAACTATTGGAGACACATTGAGGCTGGGAGTGATTTATTCAGTTTGCAAAGTATCAATTTTCAAAATTGACTAACTACCTTCATTTTTTTGACATAGATGTTATATTATTCCCCTGGCCATGGTTACGACTATCTTCTTCTTTTTGAGATTGAACAGATCGGCAAAACTGCACACCAGTCTCACTATTCTGCCTGCATTTCATTATGAAATCCACACTTGTTTCTGGTAAGAAACCACCTTTATGCTTGAACAAGTTTCTTTGGACAGTGTTAAAAAAGATGTTCTGCTGTGTCATTGTCATCTCTATAAAAATCACATTTAGGATCAGCCCTTACCTTAAATCTGAACATCTGAACAGATATCTGTGGAATTCCCCATGTCCAGTAAGGAACTGAGTAGTGAAATAATCCATATCACGGATATTGCTTCTTTAGGTCCAGGATCACTCGATACGTTCAGTTTCCTGTTCCTTTCTGCACTATCCGTCTATCTTGCCATGGGTGGTTGAGTGATTCTACACACAATCTTGATATTTTAAGCATTCCTCTGAGACTTGCCTCTTCACCTGCTCATACACCAGAAGATCTAGGAGTGGAACCCAGACCAGGACTATTTCCATACTTGTATTGGCCCAGTCCTATATGCATTTAGAGTTCTGAGTCCCATTTTTATTTAATTCTCTCTAACATCTTCCTATACTTTTTATATTAAGTACCCTGCTCCGTATATAAGCGGAATATAGAATTATGGAGTAAGCTGAATAAGACAAGAATTTCCTCCTGTTACTCCTAGGTCCATTTCATTTATTCTAGGTTCTGTGACATTGGTCGTAATTTCACTTAGACAACTATTTTGCAACAGTTCTTCTAATATGTGCCGTCATCCTCATATTGCAATCGAATATAAAACCCAGATATCTCACTCGATTGCACGAAGCCATATCTAGGTCCACTAACAGTATACTGAACTCACAGAGTGATATATGTATCACAAGTAACACCATCTCCGTCTTATGAGTTGCTAGCTTAAGTCTTTTGAAATTAAACCATAAACTGATAGCGACAATTGTCTTGTACGTTATGCCCACCATTTCATTTCTATTCTGCCCCTTTACTACCATAGGTCCTCAACATATTATCTGTCATTTCTTTAGAACTCTTAGTATTAGCATTCCATCATAGTAAACATTCCAAAAGAAAGGTCCTAAGACTGAGCCCTGTGGCACTCTACTGGACATGTTATCCAAATAGCTCATCACCATTTTTATTAGCTACTGTCATATTTTCTATCTATGAACATATTAATGATTCCATCTCATTGAGCACTATGAAAAACATTTTAACCTCCAGAGTTGCCAAGGTGCAAATTATTACCCAAAATCCTGCTGTAGGCCTCATATCCTGCTGCAATAAGTTGTACCTTTAGCATTACATCCATTGTGGAGCATTCTTATTGAAGACATACTGCCGAGTAGACGTTCGATAGTTTCCTCCAGAGCAATTAAGAGTCTCTCTGCTATCAACCTCTCAAATAAAGTTCCCTCATAACCTACTTTTTAAATTTTTGATTAACAACATCCTACCCATTTTCCAAGCAGAAGGGATATACCTTATAGAATATGCCATTTTATGTGTTGAGACACTCCATTGTATATAGTAAAGAAATCTGTCTTACAATATTTGTCCTTGTGGTCGTTGTTGTTTGCATTATCGTAATCTATATGTATTTCTCAAACCTTCAAATATAGTTATGAATTTCTTATGTGCTATAGTACACTGTATCTATTTAGATTATACAAAAAAATAATAAAATTTGTAATCATGACACACTTTTAAACAGTCTTCTTATAATATTCTGAGTAATTCCACTTAAAATACTTAAATCATGTAATTTTTTCACATGTTTTAATTCAGGGTTTGATTAAAGAGAGGGATCTAAACCAAAACTATGTAAAAAAAAGGGTATAAATCCAGCTAATTTCGCGTAATTAACAAGCCCATACTAAGGTAAACTCCTGAGAGATTTCCCATATAAACCACATAAATGCAAACAACATGTAAATTTTACCTTATAGGTTAAAATGTTGTTAAAAAATAAATTGTAATAACTTATTTTAAAATCTTCTTATTCACCTTTTGAATGCTGTTTTTAAAATGTATGTACAATCTTCAAAATATCTAAATTCTTTACAGAAATTGAATAATTTTTTATGAGATAAACATTTAACTTTCATTTTTCTTTGGCTAACAACCACTAAGTATTAGTAAAATTTAATTGTCAAACCAAAGATAGTGAAAGAGATAGAGTAGAAAATAAGTAGAAATCACGTAAAAACTGGACTTTCACTATTCTTCTCGCTCAATAATTCATACCTAAAAATTATAAATTTTTGATATTGCGGTTGGTTTAACGACTGTGGTAAAAGTGGATGGTTTAGTAATTTAATTTAGATTGGGAAGTAGATAGAAATGAAAAAGACACGAAATGGTTAATTGACATTTTGAAATTATTACCAACTAATCAAATGGTTTTTGATTATTTTGCTGTCATGTTTAGCTAAGATCTAATGTCACAGTACCTTGTAGAGGCGGCGTTCCTTTCTTGGTAATGTTCTGTCGTCAAGAATGCCCGTGTGCACACGCGAGAACAGCTGCTCTAAACGCACAAACTAAATACAATTGTAAATCGTAAAAACACATACCGTAACAAAACACTTGACTTCTTAATAACTAAACATGACAATTGTTTATGAGTCACAATTAATTAAGTTGTTGGCCGAAATGCGTATATAATAGAAGAAAAAGAAAAAAAGGATTTGTATCTGCGGAATTTTAAGAAGAAACACCGTTACCTTTTGAGGTTGAAACTTGGACTGATTGATAAGAGACAAAGGATACCCCAAAACAGCTGGAGATCTCAGAATTCCGGTTGAAACAGTTTCATAAAAATAATATTGGAGCGGAAATTTTAAAACTGTAGATATACTAAACATACCCCCTACTATAAACCAACCGGTTTATAGAGACGAAGAAATGAAAGAGCCAGCACTAAAGGGAATAAGCGCTGAAACGGATGAATGATGAAGGAAGATGATCCAGATTAAGAAAGAAGACATATAATGAGAATGATGATAGAATTGAAGACAAGGTAGAATTTCAAAAGTTTCTCTAGTAACAAATAAGGGTTTAATTACTGAGAGGTAAGGGGAAAAGTTTCACGGCAGGGCGTGTGAAAACTCCATCCTTGGTTTTTATAGTGGCATCACGTACGACTCCATCTTCTCCTGGAGATGAAGACAGAATGCGTCCAGTAGGCCAAAAAAGAGGTTTGAGATTTGAATCCTGAATGAGCACTAAGTCACCAGGCTGTAGATTTGGTGTACTACGATTCCATTTCAGACGTTGTTGCAATGTATGAAGATATTCAAGATGCCACCGCTTCCAGATTTGCTGTGAGAAGCGTTGAACACGTTGCCACTGTTTAAGTCTATTTAAAGGAATCTGTTCATAAGATGGTTCTGGCAACTCGGTGATCGGTCGTCCGATGAGGAAATGTGCAGGCGTTAATACGTCTAACTCGTTAGGATCTGCTGAAAGAGGAGTTAAAGGTCTTGAATTGAGAATGCCTTCAATTTTCGTAGCTAAAGTAACGAAGTCCATGAGATAAAGTTTTTCGATACCTATTGTTCTAAGAAGATGTGTTTTGGCACTTTTGACGGCACCTTCCCAAAGTCCACCTTGATGTGGAGCAGCTGGAGGCAGGAAATGAAACTTAATTCCATGCAGTTTGGTAAATTTATCTATGGTCTCCTTAGAATACTTTTCTTAAAGTTGTTTGAAGCTCCGACAAAGTTGGTCCCGCAATCGGAATACAAATTAGAACAAAGTCCACGACGTGACACAAAACGCGTGAGAATGTCAATGAAAGCTTGAGTAGAAAGATCAGTAGCGACTTCAATATGAATTGCTTTAGTAGCAAAACAAACAAAAATGCATAATTAGAATTTGACATCTTGAGCACGGCACAAAGTATGAATTTTGACAGTGAATGGACCGCAGTAGTCGCATCCAGTATTAATGAATGGTTGAGAAAAGGTAACTCGTTCGCGTGGTAAGACTCCCATCAAAGGCGGACGAGAAGTTGGTTTAAGTTTGAAACAACGAATACATTTGTGTATCCGTTTTCTAATGGTACTCCTTGCTGAAAGGATCCAAAATTTTTTAGAGATGAGTGATTGTGGCAGTTGTGGTCCTGCATGAAGAAACAAACAATGATAATGGTCAATGATTAAGAATGTAATGTGGTGATTCTTTGGTAAAAAGGCACGATGTTTAGAAGTGTAGCTCAATGAAGAAAACGTAATTCTTCCACCCACTCTCATTATGTCGCTGTGATCAAGAAAAGGTGACAATGAAGCTAAGCGTGAACAACAAGATGTCCTTAAAAGTTGAATTTCTTTGAAAAATGTGAATTTTGCACAAGTTTAATTAGTTGTATTTCTGCAAATTGAAGTTCTGTGAGAGTTACTGGTCCGGTCACTCTTGATGCAGTGCGGACCTTATGACAAAATCTTAGAACATATGACAGGACGTATAAAGTTTTTGACCACGAAGAAAATTTGGAAAGTATGTTCCTTTCAGTTTGAGACGCCGATAAATAAATTGGAAGTGGATTTGAGCGGAGTTCAGGGACAGTGTCCAACACCTGTAAAGGTGATTTTGGCCACTGATGGTGTGAAAGTTTAAGCCAAGAAGGCCCCGAAAACCATAGCTGATGGTTAAGAAGTGCGGAAGGAGATAGACCACGGCTGGAACAATCAGCAGGATTGTTGACTGAATCGGCAGCAATCGGCAGTCCTGAATTTGACTGATGCGATTAGCTATATAAACCTTAAGTTTATATAGTGGAGTAGTGATCCAAGCTAATGTGACCATGGAGTCACACCAACATTTGATGATGTCAATAGAACACCGAGTAAATAAAAATTGAATGCAATAGTGCATTAACTTGGCGAGCAAATGAGCACCGCAAAGCTCTAATCTAGGAAGTGATATGCGCTTGAGAGGAGCGACCTTAGATTTGGCTAAGAGTAGCTGTGTATTGACAATGTTGTTTGAAGTAGTCGTCCTAATGTAAATGACGGCTGTGTAACCTTTATCCGATGCATCGCAGAAGCCATGGATCTGGATGCTCGTTGACTGATGAAGGTTGATGCAACGAGAAATAGAAATGTCTTCCAAATGAGGCAATTCTTGAACGAATTTTTTCCAAGCGGAGTTGATGGTCTCTGGAACTGGTAAATCCCAATTAATCCCAAGAGTCCAAAGGTGCTGCATGAGGCACTTAGCAAAGAATGTCGTAGGCGACAGAAAACCACAAGGATCATATATTTGTGCGATTGTGGACAAAATAGATAGTTTTGTAGGTGAATGATCCGAAATTGGTAGCTGAATGGTGAACGAGAACACGTCGTTCGAAGGTGTCCATTTCAAGCCGAATATATTGAACAACGGTTGATCTGGTGAGCGGAAATGAAGTGGTACTTCCCGATGTTCCTGAGTGATATCAGCGAGAAGTTCGGAGCAGTTAGACGTCCACTTGCGGAGATGAAACTGTCCTTTTGAAAGAAGTGCGATGAGTTGACGCTGAAGTTCTAGAGCGGAAGGAATGTCCTTACTTCCAGTGATGATATCATCCACTTAAATGTGATTAAGCAAAGCTTCAGCAGCCAACAGAAAATTGTGACCTTCGTCTTGAACAAGTTGTCGCAGTGTGCGAATAGCCAAATATGGCAAACTTTTCAGGCCATAAGTGACCGTATTAAGTTTGTATGTTGATAAAGGGTCAAATGAATTTTCCCTCCATAATATCAATTGAAAGTTTTGGTCATCAGAATGAACCATGATTTGACGATACATTTGTTGTATGTCAGTAGAAAACACGATATTGTGTATGCGAAATTGTAAAATGACTTCACAAATCTCTGTTTGTAATTTAGGACCTGTGAATTGAATGTCATTTATTGATCAACCAGAAGTAGTTTTGGAACTACCATCAAACACCACTCGAAGTTTCGTAGTGCTACTAGTAGTTTTAACAACTGCATGATGCGGTAAAAAATAATGTGCGGTATATGGAACCTGAGTAGGTAATAGCGACATGTGGTTAGACTTTAAATAGTCTGACATGAAAGCAGAATATGCAATTTTCAATTCCGGTTTATTAGCAAACTTATTTTCCAAATATGAAAAATGACGTTTAGCTGTATAAAGGAATCCCCTAGTGATTGAGGATCTTGTGCGAATGGAAGTGACACGATGTATCTCCCGGTAGCGTTGCGCGTAACCGTAGAGTTGTAGTGATTTTCACAAGTGAGTTCTTCCTTAGAGGTTTTCGTCGAAACTGGAACCTCTTCAAGTGTCCAAAATTTCTGGAGTAGGTTGTGTAAGCTCATGTCCGATGTGGTGAGCAGAGAAATGTTGTTCAAATGGTATGAAGCTGTAGGAATGGTTCCTATTAGACAATAACTGAAGATGGTTTCAATTGCTGTTGGTAAGCCAGCACCTAACTGTATGGTGTGGTTGCGCAATATGAGACCGAACAAATCGGCTCCAATAATAATCGAAATTGTCGGACTATTATTGAAATTAGGATCAGCGAGAGAAATTTGATTCAACTTACGCTGAAGTTCAGGTAACCTTGCAAAAACCGGTAAATTGGCTTGAATTTGCTCCACAACAATGACTTCATGAAATTCTTTAAAGAGTTGACCGTTGAGGGTGTAAATTTTAATTTACCTGTACCAAGGATAGGTGTTGATATTGCAGAAATACCGTTTAATAAAATAGTAGAAGGAGTTAATTGTAATCCTATCTTATTTGCACATTGTTTTGTGATAATTGTTGATTGGCTTGCAGAATCCAATAAAGCAGTAAAGGTCCAAAGAAACCAGTTGTACCTGAGTTAACTATTTTACAGGAAAGAATAAATACAAATTAACTCATAACAGATTTGTTTATTATAAAAAAAGATTTGAAATAACTAAAATTAGTTATATATATATATATATATATATATATATATATATATATATAATGACATGCCCTTAGTAAAAAGTAGTTATATTGATACGCCCTTAAGTTAATTTACAGAGATATAAACAGACACTTCTTTTAAAAAAAGAACCGAAATTTAGCAAACCCTCCCTTTTATTCAAAATTACAAAATGTTTATCTAATAATAATAACAGTGATAATAACAGGTTTCACATAAGACATTACAAATATTCAAAAGGTTTCACAAACTGTGACAACAATACAAATGTTGTTCTTAGAACTAAACTTATTATAAAGACCGTTTTAAAGTGCTTACATTGGCCAATGTCAAAAAATTAAAGAAATCAATAAAGAAAATTATGATCAAATTTCGTTACAAGAGGAAAGATTTTTATTGTTTATTAAAAGTGTATTGACGTCAATTTAAAATTTGGAAATTAACCCCTTTGTGGTTGTGAGGTCGAAAATTGCTAGCTTGTCCCATCCAAAATGATTTATGTTTGTTTTTTATTTTTTTATTACAGCCTAAAACATACTCGAAAATCAGACAATTAAGTTCATTAGTCACAATAGTTATTTGTGCAACTAGTGAGCAAAGTGAGCATTTGCCTCACTCGAGAGAAATCCTTACTCACGAGCCGTAGGCGAGTGAGGAATGGTGTCTCGAGTGAGGCGATTGCACTTTGCACTCGAGTTGCACATTATATTTTTCCTACAGTTACCATAAAACAAATAAATTGGTAAAGAAACGTAACATATTTTTACACAGAATTGAACTTTTAATATGACATTTAATGTGAAAGTAGCATTAATAAATCAGAAACAAAATTATAAAACAAAAAATAATCTCCTTAAAAATGAACACAAACACCCTAAAAGAATTGTTAACCAAAGAATTACTTATAGAAAGACAAACAACACAAGCAAACAGTTAAAAAAAAGTCGCTTTTGGTTTGTAACATTAATGTTAAATGTACAGTTCTCACAATTACTTATCACAATCCCTGAAGAGGAAGATTCTTGGAACTTGTTGCTTGAATGAACAACTGATGCTGTCGCTTGTGTCGACGACTGGCCTAAAATCAACTGGCCAGTTGCTACTTTTCCGCTAATAGAATCGTCAATATATCCCTCCGCAACGGTTGAACTTTTCCAACCCCCATGCCGCTTCAATTGCAAAATGTCACCTCCAGCCTCAACTAAAAGTGTAGCTGAAGTACGTCGAAAGCAGTGGCCTGTGTACATTAGGGGATCAGGCAATTTCAAAAATGTAGCTATGTCTTTTGGTACCTTGGCAATGGTATTAAGACCAATGTTTTGTTTAATACAAACACCTTTGCAGTACTTTAAAAACAATCGACCAGTGGATAAGCCTGGAGGTCTTAATTTCATGTATTTTCTAATAATATCCAAATAATCTATGCTGTTTCCATCGTCATTAGTAACAATGAACGTACGGCTTTTGTTAGTTTTTGTGTCTGGTATTTTAACAATCAACAGGCTGCCTTTGTCTTCTATGTTGTTTACTTGCAGTTTGGTCAACTCATCACATCTACAGGCACCAGCTATCCCAAATATTAAAACTACTTTCTTCATTAAATAAATGTCATCGGGAGCAGTCTTAAAAAATGTTTCAACCTCATCTTTAGACAAAATCTTTGATTTTTTAGGTTCATACCCTACGGACGTTTTTTTCAAGAAAGCTATAAGTTTTTTGTAACTGCCAATGTTAATGTTATGTTTGATTTGAATTGTGGATTTAAGCATTGAATAAACGCCCCAAAGAGTAGAAGATTTATTAATGTTTGAATTTTCAGCAAAATATGCTAAAAGTACATTTTCCGTTGGGCTTTTTACATTCTTACTTTCACACCAGGAAGTAAACAATTCATACCTTTTTTCATATTTATGTTTTGATTTCTCTGGAAGAAGATTTAGAGACACATTCCTCGCCACATTTTTTAAATCTTCTGGAGTACAAAATTCTTTTGGTGAACTATTATTACTAAAATCGTCATTAACGTCCATTTTGCGACAGCAAAACCACCTTCAATGTTTACAAATGGCAAATCAATGAAATGGTGGCTTCTGCCGTGACCGGAAGTGTTGTGACAAATACAACAGTACAACAGCTGACCAGCTGATTTACAGCCAGTGCTGCCAACGTATTTCGCGCGCATACGACCTTGTCTGCATGTTACGCGCTCACTATTTCGTGCCTTCACATTGCAAATCTGGAGTGAGACAAAGTAATTAGAGTGAGACAATGTTAACATTGTCTCACTGATGAGTGAATTGGCCACTTTGCTTTCTCAAATCAGTGAGAGAACATGTACATTGTTAGGTAACTGTAGGAAAAAAATATTTTTAGTTTCAAAAATTCACATGAGTTCAAGGTTAATTGTTATTTTTTACTTTTACAATTCGTGAAGTTTGGTTTTCACGAATAAGTTGATAACTTGAGATTGTTCAGACTGGAATCTTAAGTTGAAATGGCTCTTGAACCAGCATGAGCTAAGAAAGATACAGGTTTGAACTAGTAACTTGAACAATGACTTTTTCCAGTTTAAAAACTGCTGATTTTTGATTTATACAATGTAATATGTTTCTCTATTTTTTTTTTTTTTTTTTTTTTGAAGAACTGTAACTAAGCTTGATGAGCTGAAAACTGTAATTCAGGTATTCCATTGAAAACAAGAATGTTATATATTTTAACTGACTTAATTAATGATTTTACTTTTATAAAGATTGCAATTTAAATAAACTGATGTTTTGTTTGAAAACGGCTGTTTGAATTTATGAAGTTACGTTCTACTTGCATGCCCAAAATTCATTTATAATTGAAAATCATATTTGAGTTTATAAACATTCATTAAGACAATACAAATTTTGAATATAGCTAACTCAGTAATCAGAATAAGTATTTTTCCTTTACCTGGTTCACCAAAAGAGAATGTCAGGACTGGTTCAACGAGGTATTGTAACAAATTTACGAAAAGTTATTTGGTTGAATTAATTTTAGAAAAAAACACTTTGATGCCATATTATAAAATGGATTATTCACCTTACACTACTCATAATTGAAATCACAAAGCTATTTTTGTAAGTGCACTTTTAACTTTAAAAAAAAAAAAAATCATTGAGACTAGTCATTCTCCTTGTGTTTTTCTCTGAACGGCAGTGCTAGGCTGTAATGGCAGCAAGTACAGACTGTCAGATTGAGGGGAGGGGAAAAGGAATCTTCCGATACCGATTTCGATTGCTTACCGCTATGGTACAGCAACTCCCGGCTGTTAAATTATTTGCATGAATTATTATCACGGAGGTTTTCTGTATTTGAAACGCTACAATACTAAGTTTTCAGATTCATTGTGATATTTAGTAAATCTGAATCTGTCTATAATGATTTTAATTGATACACCTACGTTTGACAAATCATTAAATATTCCTTTCTTTAAATGAATTGTATTTATCCCTATATGTTTCCCACATTGATGTTCAATTAAATATGATCGAGGAGTAGAGATTGAATCTAGAACTCTACCTATTTCCCAGTTCTTATTTTTATATATTAAAATTGTATCCTTTTAATTAAAGGACTGTCTTCTGTTAGCATTTCTGTGATAATATAGTTTTCGTTTATTTTCCCCTGTTTTATATCAGTAATTAAATCCTTATTAAGTTTAAACACAGTCGGTATTTTGTGAAATTCCATATTAAGGTAAATAATAACTAATGTAAAATTTGTGAAACTCACAACTCACTGTATAATTTGTGAAATTTTACATGTGAGTTATTATTTAACTTAATTAAATTCTTTACAACTATAGGTTTTACAACTATTCTTATTTCTGTAATCACAACTATAGGTTTTAGTGAAATTTTTGAAATTAGTAATTTTATTCTTCTCTGTCTACTAAATTAAATTCTAGATGGAGACTATTTTAATCAGGTTATAGGAGTGCACCCGTCCTCTAACAGGGGTGCATTTAAATCATTACCACCATATGAGGCGGTCCATTCCAAAACTCGCCTTTTCCATTTTTTTCGAAATTGAGATATTGGTACCACTGGATTCCTTGGGTTATTCCTCATTTGACTGTAATAAGCATATCGTGCCAAAAATTGTCTTTTCCCGTTAAAATAAGCATTGAAAATCGAGTATCATAGCAAAACTCGCCTTTTCCAGCGCACATGTCATTCCAAAACTGGTCTAATCCAACCGACCAATCACAGCCCAGCTGTGAGGTCACGTGATTGGCCGGCAGCCATTGTGTGTGATCTTCTTGTCTCTGTCAAAGTGACAGTAGTTCCTTGCTTTTTATTTTAAATAATAAGTTATTAATTGATTAAAGGTTGATAATTAGTTGAAAATGGATATATCTATAAGGCCTGCAGAAAAAGGGAAAGGTAGAAAGAGGAAGGCAGATCCTGACAACTGGGCAAAGAACAAATTAAAACGACAAAGGTAAGCCACTGTTTTGTTTACTTTTAGTTTAATGTTCCTAACCAAACTTTAACACTGTTACTACTTTTTACTTTAAAAAATAATATATTTTTAGAATAATTGAGTGCAATGTTATTTGATCAGCTGCTTACTTATCGGCTTGATTATAGGCGTACTACATAGCTTTGTTTTGTTTTAGGCACAAGCCAAAGGGATTGCCAAACATGCCATCGTGTGACCACAAAGGCAACAAGACATTTCGATGTAAGAATCTAAGGATCGTAGACGTCAAGGAGTTTCACGAAAACTTTTACAAGACTACTGACAAGGCAACCCAAGACGCGTTCATTTTAAAATATATTGGAATACGTGAACCAGCTAGAAGAAGGTCTAAAAAGATGGACAGCAGTAAGAAAGGTATTTCTGTTAAGTACTATGTAAAAGTTAAGAATGCTGGTGATTTTAAACTTCAAGTCTGCCAAAAAACTTTTCTGAATATCTTGCTAATTTCAAAAGATAGAGTGCAGAGGATTGCTCGCAATCATTTACGTACAGGTGAAATGCCTCTTGAGAAACGTGGTGGTGATAAAACGTCAAAAAGGTTCTTAGCCAAAAAAACATCAGTCAGAAATTTTATTGAAGGTTTAAAAAACTGCTCTGAAACACATTACTGTAGGGGAAAGTCACAAGCTCGCCAGTATTTGCCTGGAGATTTAAATATATCTAAAATTTGGAGGATGTACAACAATCAGGCACCAGTTGAACTAAAAGTAAGAAAAACTTTTTTTCGGACACTGTTTTGTGTGGAATATAATATTGGTTTTGGAAGTCCAGTGACGGACGCCTGTTCAACTTGCTTATCATACAAAGAACAGTTGAAAACCTTACAGGATCCTGGTGCAAAATCAAAGACAATGATAAGTTTACGTGTCCATAAATTACGTGCAAATGCTTTCTATACTAAGCTTAAGGAAAATGCAGACGGTTTGCAAACATTTAGTTTTGACTGCCAAAAAAATTTAGTAGTTCCTAAAGTGCCAGACCAAATAGCCTACTATAGTAGGCAACTATATACCTACAATTTTACAATAGTAAAAGGTTCATCCAACGAAAAGTTAACCAAAGACAACGTATACATTTATACTTGGAATGAAAATGACTATAGGAAGTCATCCAATGAAATAGCTTCTGCAGTCCATGATTGTTTAGTGAAAACTGACCTGTCTAATATCTCTGTAATTAGGCTTTGTGCTGACGGTTGTGGTGGCCAGAACAGGAACTCTAACATGATATTTATGTGTGCTCACTATCTGCTAAAAAATAGTGCTCCAGCGAATGTGAAGAGAATAGAAATTGTTTTTCCAGTTAGGGGGCATTCGTTCCTGCCATCCGACCGGGTTTTTGGTTTAATCGAAAAAGACCTCAAAAAAATGCCCGTTATCTATGAACCTAATACATACACAGATGTCTTCAACAAATATGGGACAGTATCAAAACTAGGGGAAGATTGTAAAGTGTACGATTGGAAAAAAAGTGGCACAGAACTTTTTAAAAAACCAGGGCAGTGGCACTTCCAGTTTTCCTTTTGCAAACGGTTCATACTGTCACGAACAAAATCATTGACTAATGTTCTAATAAGAGGTGAGGTGTCATACCAGTCTGACATGAACAATCCAGGATCAGTTATGAAGAAAAATAAAAGATTGAAAGATGCAGTCATCGGTGAGGTTCCACGGGGTGTTGTAGTTAAGCCAAGCAAAATCAGTGATGTCAAACAACTACTCATCAGTCACTTTGGTGAAAATTGGTTTGATAATCCATCAACAACCTATCTGAAGAATGTTCTTAATACATATGGTCATGGTGTAGCAGCTACTGGTGCCAGTATCGACGAGGATGAAGAATATGCCTGTTGCCAGGGGGAAGAAGGCGTCGATTTAATTGTTTGAAACTAAAGACAATGAGACACTGACTAGTGACAAAGTTTTTTACAAAGTAGTTTTAAAGGTTTTTAAATGTTTTTTTAATAATTAAAGATTTGAATTAAATGCTTTTTTCAATTTAAGGATTTTTAAAGTTTTTTAAAAGATTTTCAAATGTGTTTTCAATCAAAATTTTCTGTATATTTTGTTTTCATATAAAAAACTTGTAATAATAAATCATTCACTTTAGTTAATTTCAAAGGTTTTCATTTATTATACCCACCATGTTCACTGTAAACAGAAGAATATTATTCAAATCCGATTTTTGTTATAGCAAAACTGGTCTAATCCAATGTATGTTGGAGCAAAACTTGCCTAATCCAAAGTGTCGTTCCAAAACTCGCCTTGTGCATTTTTTAAACGCAAATAACTAAATTTGTAATAAATATATTTGGTATTTACAGTATTCAATAAACTTGTATGATTTTTTTCTTTTTTTTTAAATATTTTTCATCAAAAAGTCTCCAGGCATATGTTAGTTATACGTTTTTCGCGTTTCCTGAAAAATTTTGAGTTTGGGAGTAGGCGAGTTTTGGAATGGACCGCCTCATATTCTCTATTCTTCAGTATATTTTTTTGCAATACCAACCATTTTTTCAGCTAGGCCATTGGACTTGGGATAATGGAGACTACTTGTAACTGTTACAAAATTCCAATTAAATAAATCTATTAAATTCATAGCTTGAAAATGGTGTGTTGTAAGAAATTAAGATTTATGGTATACTGTGAGTAGAAAATACATTAAGTCTTTAAATACTCAAAGGCAGATTTTTTGTTAATTTGAATTATTTCTAACCATCTACTTAACTAACAACTAGATACTATGTAACTTTTACCTCCGTAATCACAAATATCAATTGCAACTTTTTCAAATTACAAATATATTTGAGTATAACATTTTCTATATGATAACTAATTCCAGGTCAATAAAAAATGTGTCCCACTCTAGCTTTTGTTTTACATACACCTTAATCTAATACATGGAGTAAAGAAAATACTTAATTTTATTAGTTTCAGTTGTACTACTATTTCTACCATGAAATATTAATCCATCTTTAACAAAAAAAAATTGTCTCCTAGCTTATAATATAATGTAATTTAATTTTCAATTTTGTTTGGATTAGGCCAACCATGAGCTAGATATAAAATTTCTTTATTTAGAATAGGATCTTCTTTTGTTTTAATTCTTCTTTTCTTGGCTCACTCTTTTGTAAATGTTTTGTTAATGTATGTTCAATTTCTGATAAAGAGGGATCATCAAATTATAAAAACTTAACAAATGATCATGATAATAAGTCTGCAATTTAACATCATTTTATCTGGTAAGTATTTTACTTGTAATTCATATTTTAATAGTTTAACAATATTCTTTGTAAATGACTACATTTAACATCATTGACATTCTTTTTTATTAAAGAAACAATAGGTTACAATAGGTTTTAAAAGGAACAATCTCTTAGAACATCTGTACGTTTTCCATTAATATAATTATGAAATGTAGAAATTAATATGACAATACTAAGTATTTCTTTCTCAATTTAGCTATTTTGTTTTTGACATTCAGTTAAACTACATGATCCAAAACTAACTGGTTTTAAATCTTGTAAGTTAATAAACAATAACCAATACCATCTTTTGAATCATCACACTGGATTGTCATTGGTTTATTAACCTCAAAATTGGTTAATACATCTAAGTTTGACACTAAATATTTTCAAGTTTTAAGTGTTTTAGTATGAATATTTATTTATTAGAAGCTAACTTCATCTTTTATTAGTTGTCTAAGAGGGGCTGAGATGTTATACATGTTTGGAATACAGTATATTTCCTTAAGTAATTAAACATACCAAGTATTCTTTGCAACTCTTTTTATAGGGAAGACTTTTAATTAGTTCTATAGCTTCATCATGTTCTTCTAATTATTAACAGCAAATAATAAATCGGCAATGTATACTATTACACCACTTATATTTTTAAATTAGAGTCATTAATTTTTTGGAATAATTCAGGTTCATTATAAAGGCCAAAAGAGAGTCTTTTAAAAGCAAATACACAAAAAGGAGTATTAAACTGACATAATTTTACAGATTCTTTATGTAATTCAATACTCCAAAAGATATCTTTTAGATCTAAAACTGTTTAAAAAGCTTTATTTGATATTTTTGGTATAATTTTTTTTAATTGATGTTGGAAACAATAAGGTCTTGAGAATATTAACATAACCTCATTTTACCATTAGGCTTTTCAATTATAATTAGGTTAGTATTTTTAGTTAGTATAATTAATAATTTTTCGAATTTGCCCCTAACCACAATCACTAGAAACTTTGAAATAAAACACAATTATCTGATTAATTGTTCTGTATTAATTATTTCCACTAAATGCCCTGATGTACATTTTGATAACATGGTTATCATCATCTGAGGGTCTTGCTTATATGATGATAACCATGTTATCGAAATGTACATCAGGGCATTTAGTGGAAATAATAAATTAATAAAGAACAATTAATCAGATAATTGTGTTTTATTTCAAAGTTTCTAGTGATTGTGGTTAGGGGCAAATTCGAATCATTATTGTGAATTTCACCACAGTGCTCAACAAGATTGTATCCTTGTATAATTAGGTTAGTTAAATCCAGCTTTCAGGTTATTGTATTATGTATATGTTCTATAATATTCGGTTTTACTAGTTCATTAAGAGTATATTCAAGTGTATTTTTTGTTCTGATTTCACTTTTACTATTTTGGAAAAATGGATAAAAGAAACTTGTTACAGCAAAATTACTATTAATTATTTAATATCGAGTTTAATAAGGCGTTAAACATTGTTTTTTATTTTAATATTACATTTATAATTTAATTTCGCAAATTTGGTAAACAATCCATGATTTCTTTCTAAAAATGACTTATTTCATAAATCACTTTATTAAAGTCTATTATACAGGTGTTTCAAAAAGGACTTTACAACTTTGAAAATTCATATAAATTTAATGAAACAAGGTACAGAGCTGGTTTTGGTGTTGTTTTAAAGGAAAACACTACAAGTTTTTTTTACCTTAAACTAAAGATGTTCTATGTGGCTTCCGTTGGTTATCCTGCAGACATCCCATCGGTAGTCGATTTCTTCCCAGACTCGCACTAGCATTTCAGGTGTAACTTGCTCAGCGGCAGTGTAACGTCTTGCTCTAAGTTCAGGTAGAGTGGCCGGCAAAGGAGGTATGTACACCATTTCTTTTATGAAACCCCAGAAGAAAAAGTCTAGCTGTGTCAGGTTTGGGGAACGGGGGGATGTAATTGGCGCAGCACGGCCAATCCATTGACCTGGAAAGCAGTCATTGATAAAACCCCAGACATCAGTCAGATAGTGTAGTGGTGCGCCATCTTTATGAAGTAAACATTTCGTTCTCGGCCATCCTCATCGATCTGTGGTATCAAAAATTGTTGCAACATATCAAGGTACACTATCCCATTGATGGTTCTCTCTTAGAAAAAAAGGGGCCATACATTTTCTTCTTACTCAACACCCAAAAAACATTCACTTTAGGGCTATCACGAACATGTTGCAATGTTTCATGTGGATTTTCACTGCCCCAAATCCTACAGTTATATGTGTTAACCTTGCCACTTAAGTGAAAAGTTGACTCGTCAAAAAGGATTATGTTGTCCAAGAAATGTTCATCATCATCCCCTCGACTTAACATATCCACACAAAATTTCTTACGGGCAATCTTATCAGTAACTGCCGATAGCGCTTGTGCGGCGCGATTAGGCACTAGCGGACTACGCGAGTCAAAACTTATGTTTTCCTTTTAAAACAACACTAAAACGAGCTCTGTACCTTTTTGGAATAATTTTATATGAATTTTCAAAGTTGTAAAGTCCTTTTTGAAACACTCTGTATTATTGTTTAGAATTTTACGCTGGATATTACTTAGTCTATATGTAGGGCTCACGCGAATCTATCTGTCTGTGAGGCAGTGACGTCACCCGCACCAAGCCAACTTAGCAGTCCACTATGTAGCTGCTCTGCTCTAATCCTAATAGGAAGCGATTTTATCAAGCTTATAGTTGGCAATTCGTGTTACAGTACTTAGAATATTATTATTCTCAATAACAATGACTTACGTGTCAAGCAATTTATTTTGAATTTTTTTTTTTCTAAGTTTTGTAGGCTAAGTTAATTTACTACTGAAGAACTACTTATAATAATTGATTTCAATATTTTTAAACGGTTTTACAAGTACAATCGAACTCAAATAGTCTTCATAGTGAAACTTCCTAACAAAACGGTATTTTATTAATGAAAAGAATCTTCTACATCTATTATAAAAAATTTAATAAAATAAAATAAAAATGTCAAAACAGTTGTATACACCAATTTAAATACATATTTATGGAAAATATTTTTTTAAAGGAATCCATACAAGTCAACATAATACATATTTAAATTACACCACTTAGAAATGTTACCATACTAAAAATTATTAAACAGTGGTACCTTACGTTTGACCTAAATAGTTACATTAATTTTTTATTTTGTTCATCTTATTTGATTTTTTTCGTCAGAAGTTTCATCTTTCTTCATTGCTCTTTTAAGTTATTTCTTCTTGTTCAGTTCTTTCATTCTTATAAAGGATCGAGTTCTAACATATGTTGTAATAGCAATATCGTCCACTTCACTGAACTTTCCTTTGATTATATCAATCAGCTTCTTCATCACTTGAGGACTGTTATATTTCATCAAATCATGTATTAATTTAGTTATAACTTGTTGGACACATTATAGTTCATTTGTTAATAAAATGATTTTTTCTTTCAGTTCTTTATTTTCGTTTATTAATTGGATGTTCTGCACGTCATTATTAGATAATTTTTGATCTTCATAAGAATCGAGTTGGTCTGAGGTTCCTATAATTTCGATGCTTTATTCTTTTGCTGAATTTTGTATTAACGAATTTACAGTTTTCTTACAATTACGTTTATCTGCACGAATTTTTCTTTCAATAGACCCCAAAATGTCGGTTGAAGTTGAAATTGTTGGTATTTTTTTGTGTTGGTACAATCTCTCTCATAATTGCTTTCCAAGAAATGTTCCGAACAAATTCGGGCTGTTTTAGTGTTGAACTCATCTTTTCTTTGGCAAAAATGCTGTCATTGTTTATGAACATCTTTGTCTTTTGGAAAAACGTGAAATGACAATTTCAGTTTCTTCGCATTATCTGAATGGTTTGTACAACCGGCAATGGCACAACATGGCATTTTAAAGCGAGATGAATACTCAGTCTATCGGTAAAATTCAGTAAAAACATTCCAAACACTACACTACACTACTCTACAAAATAGCTAACTACACTAGAGCGTTGTGTCTAGTTTAGAGTTTAGAACAGGTCGGTCCGCGTGACGTCATCTGACCGGCAATCCACTGCGCATCCACCTCGTGAGCACATCCGTCTTGTTCTAAATCGTGGTCTATATGATTAATACGAGCTACCAGATTCAACTTAAGAAATGAATCTAATCCTAAAATTGTTTTGGCATTTAGGGAATCAACAATAACAAAATTTAATTAGTACTTAAAGTTTTTGTCTACTTATTAAATCAACTGACTCAACTGTTTTCAATTAAATCCACCATATACCTCTATAGCAGAGGCGTAGATAAGGGGGTCCAGGGGGTCTCGACCCTCCCCGAAATGTATACAAAACTAAAAACATACATTTGCAAATAGGAGCGAAGTAATAGCATGATGAAGTCTACTCAATTAAAATTAAAGAACTACCGGTATTAAAATTAAAGAGCTGAATTACACAGGTTATAAAAATAATTTTTAAACCTGGTTGCTTTGACACTTCTTCAAGAGTTTCTTTTGCTTTGGATGTGTTCGAACTCTGTCTCTTTCATAGACGTTCGCTAACCTTCGCCAAGGCTCGGCTCTAGTCGGCGAGTTCAAGGTCAGCCTGCCTTTGCTAGATTAAAATCAAACACTCGTCCTCGTCCTCATTCTACAGCCACAGTGCCACAGTTACTTGTTACTTATCAGCCGATGAATGTCATTGTTCGATTATAATATTGAACTGAAAAGGAAGATTGTGAAGTGTTTACAGTGTGCCCCCTCTGCCATCTCCCAATATGTTGCTGTAAAGAATAACTTAAAACCTAATAAAACCTCTAGCCCTCTAATGTATTGTTTTGTTTTTACCGCTTTTAAGAGTCATTACACCGTTAATATATACCTCAATATACTATCTTCCTATGATTCATACTAACAGCGCTGTTTTTATTCCGTAAGAAAATTAGCAAACGGTTCGTTAAGTTCTTGTTTTTTATTTTTAAGTACAAAACAATTCGAAACCTTCTTCACAAATACACAGGTTCGCCGTCAGGGGCCTGTGGGACAAAATCCTACTGGAGTCGGGCTCCTGGGTCGCTCGATTTAAATAAGAGTAGTTGACTAAAAAACGTGTACAATCAAAAACTTTGTTGAACAAATATATGCAAATATAAATATAATTTTAATAAATAATAATTAATGTTATGTACTTTTATCATACTCTGACAGTGTAGCCTAAGTTATAAATATGTATGTTGTTTATAGTGTATATAGAACAAAAAGTGTTGGTTGTTGAGCGAAAAGTATGACACGACTATTCGGTAAGGATTAAATTAATATTCAGTCAAATATTTAAAATCAATTACAAAGATCAACATCTCGGGAAACTGCACTACCACCTCTGAAGCTGCTGTACAAATTATCAGCTCTAAAAAAATACTAGTTTATTTCCTAATGTCTGTACAACACTTCGTATATTTTGCACCCTGCCCGTTTCGATAGCACAGGGAGAATTCTCGTTTAGTATGCTTAGTAGAATCCAAAATTGTTTGAGATCGACTATGGGGCAGGAAATATTATCTAATTGGGGAATGCTGGTTAGGATTGAGTATAGGTTAGTAAGAACATTTAATTTTGACTTGATTATTCAAACTTTTGTAGAAAAGAAGACAAGAAGAGTGTTGTGATAAGTATTGTTGTAAATAAAAAATAGTTCAAGCTCTACTAGTGATATTATGATTAATTTACTTAAGTAATTAATTATACTATCATGATTAAGTAATTTTGTAAAACATAAATGTGTTGTATTTTATGTAAAACAGTAATCTTTTGTTATTATAATGTAGTAAGTTTCATTTTCATAAAACCTTAATCCATATATTAATATTATTGAAAAAATAAATAATGAAATATTGAAGCCTCACACTTATCGTAGGCCGTTTGACTGCTTATCTTGAATCTAAATGGAACGTCATAATACACAAAAAGTGAATTTAGTAATATACAGTTTTCAACCGTGCCGGTATTTTACATAAGTAACAAATTATATAACATAATTTTGGTTCGTTTTGTAGTTTTATGTTATGGAGCCTTTTATACTTTTTTATTAAGGCGATGATGACAACAATGATTTTTATTCATCTAAAAACAACAAAATTACACAGATAATTTAATTAAATGTTCCTGAATATTGGTGAAAAATCAACTATTTCATATTTGTTAATGTTGTCAAAGAAGATTACATCTAATAGTCGACATACATTACATAAATATACAGTAGACACATCAATATTAAATTTATTTATTGATTTAATGAATGTAGTAAAATCATTTAAGATAAAGTACTAAATGTAAGAAGATCATCTTCAAAACTAGTAATTAATAACATTTGGATAAAGGTAAAAGACGAGGAATTAATTTTCTGCTAATTATTTGTCAAAGAAATTATACATTAGACACCACTTCTGTATTTTTTATGGTCCTTCTTCAGTCTCACTGGGCTAGAAAAACATATGCCAGTGCTACCTATATTGTTTCTCTAGCTGAGTGTCTATTGTCTAGTTATCTAGTTTGCTTGTAGGAAGACAATTTGTCGCCAGTCGCCATTTTTTTCTCCTATTAGAGACGCCACTGGAGGAAAAGGACGCTAAGCTAGGCTAAAGGTTGATTTGTATGTTTGTAGTTTAGAGGGGAAAACTAAAGTTTACATTCAGATTTTGATCAATTTTTCTGTTTCAACACTCATATTAGGAAATATTGAACCTTTCCAGACACAATGGCTTAATAGGTAAGAAATGTTATTCGGTATTTGAAATCGTAAGTAAATTACATTAGTAGATAGATTTACTATGGCAGACTATGGCGTAACACTTAAACCGATCACCAATAAAAAGTTTTTAAAACTCTAATGGTTGAAAGGCTAAAGTTACTAAGTGTACTGCAAGTTATATTCCATTATACGAAATCCTATTGTAGTTAGGAAAACGTTAATAACTTAACTGTAAATTCTGTTTGTTTAGCCTAGATGTAAAGACATGAAATCATTCCATATGAATAATTGATGGGGACTTTTTGAAGTACCAAAATACATTGGTCTAGTAAAAAGTAATTAATATAAAAGTATGAAGAAATATAGCACAGGTATTACTATTATTGGTAATTTATGCATTGAAGCTTGTCTGAAATTTTAATTAAGAAAATCTTCATTGTTCACTACCTAGCTTATTTAAAAAATGAGATCATTATGTGCCGCCAGGCACTTTTGAAGTAGCTCAAATTATATTAGTAGAAAATAATAAATAAAAAAGTACCAAATCCTGGTTTAGTTTACGAATTAAAATCATAGTCAGCCAAACCAATAACACAAGGGTAATTGGTCACCCATCCAAGTACTAACTGTGGTCAACGTTGTTTGACTTCAGTGATTTATAAATGCATTGAATTATGTAGTTTTGAAATCATGATTTTTCAGTGAAAAAGTTAGCTCCGCATTGAAAACTTATTTTATTATTATTAAATAAGGTATGTAGAACATGATTTTTTAAAAAATCACCAAAAAAAGCCTGGTTGCAGTCACAGTAATCAATTACCATTTAATGTTCTAGTAGGCCTGAAAACAACATTTGTATATGAAAATTGTGTATAACTGCTATGAAAAATGACATTATAACCATTATAGGTGAAGTGAAGTTGGTACTGACTAGTGTATATAAGCAAATTTACAAATTTAGTGGGTTTACATGTCTTAATACAAACTACGACTCTTCTGATGTTCATTGCGTATAGGCCTACATCATGCAAGATACATGAATTTTGATAGATTATTAATTTTTTATTTTTAATATAGCCTATGTCGATATTTCATGATTAAAAATTAGTTTCTATGGGAAATATATATATATATATATATATATATATATATATATATATGTAGGCTGATTAGGTGGTAGATACTTTTCATTTTCTATTTTGGTACAATATATAGAATGTTGGCCATAAGGATAAATTTTTAAATCCATTTCATCTTTGAAATTGAGAAAAAAGTCTAGGGAATTTGTCATTGAACTAGGCCTAATTACAGATGGAAGCTACTGTAATAGAAAGATACACTAAAAGTAAATTGTGAATGTGTAAAATAACTTTTGACGGTAATTATGCATTGTACATGCTGGTGGAATTTATTGGCGAGAAATCATACAATTGTTTACTACCTACCTTAATTTGGAAGAATTAAAATCATATTTGATGTCGAAAGACACTTTTGAAGTACCGAGGTACATTAGTTTAGTCGAAAATAAGAAATATAAAAGTATGAAATCCAGGTCTGGTTAGGTTATTACAAATGCTTGTGTTAATGTATGGCTATGTTCATCAAGTAGTGAACATGTCTTCACTCGATTTTTTTATTAGCTCTGGCTAGGTGACTATATATAGTCACTTGCCAAACTTATTTCTCATGATTCATAATATTTAGCTGAAATGTGCATTTGTCATCTATAGGCTTATATATAGTCACCCAGCCAGACCTAATAAAACAAGTGATCACACATTCACTAACTTGACGAACGTAGTTATAAATATTAACGTAGGCATTCGTAACCTGAGCTGGAGTTCGTACTTTCATATTTCTTAAAGATTTCGTACTATCATATTTCTTATTTTCTACTAAAGTAATGTATTTTTGTACTTCAAAAGTGTGTTCTGGCATAGGCCCTATATAATCTAATTCTTTCAAGTTAAGGTAGGCTAGGTACTAAATTTCATGATTTTTCACTACTAAATTCCACCGGAATATACACTACATAATTTTCTTTTTGACAATAATTTTACTTTGCTGTGAAATAGGAATGTTTGGTAAAATGTTTGTGGTATTTGCTTGTGGATGTTTGTTAAATGTGAAATAAATATAAAAATTTAATCTTAAATAACTTTTCTTTTTCATCAAAGTCAGGTTAGGTAAATAGTTAAATCTATTATATTAACGTTATTCGACTATTATTTATCTAGAATTATGTTCACATATGATATTACTACTATCGTAATCGTCATAGAACTAGAACGACTTTTATAATGTTATACATAGATCATACAATATGTGAATCTTGATGTGTTTATGTCGATGGTTAAAATGTTGTTATAGGCTTGTTATTAATACTGTTCTGTTTGAATTTAACACAGTTCATAATTATTTTGTCGAAATTTTACAAATATGAGTTTCTTTTACAATAGTCTTTAAAAGAGACTGTTTAAGGAGGGTATAGCCTATATGGAACTTCTGAATTATTTGTCATTGTGATACACACAAGTATTTTGTAACCTACGTATGTGTAAATTTGATATTTTTCATTATCAGTTGTTGAGATGAAAATATGATTTTTGACCTAAAATATAATTTTCCTTTTCAAGGTAAGTTTGTATATAGGCTAATAATTTCGCCAAATTTTTTAGGTCTTTACCTAAATTTTTACTTTTCCTTTTCAAAGTAAAATGTTTGTATTAAATGAATTTCATAAACAATTTTAGTCTTTAATATTTACTCTAGCAAAATGATTTCATTAAAATGTTGACAGATTTTTTGAAGATCCTGTATGAAGTAATAACATATTGATGGCTTTAATTTGCAAGTTATAAATTGATTTAATATGAAAATAAAGGTGTTTATTTCTTTTTACTACGCAACCTCTAGCTTTAATTCCCATAATCTTGAATTTTTTACAAATTACGATGATTATGAAGTGATGAATCATTACTGGACAAATTTTTGTAGTACATTTTTTATTCCATAATCTAATTTCTAGTTTAATATGACGACTTTTGTTACTAAGTGGTAAACGTCGCAATTGCGACTCAATTTGGCCTTCATAAACTGATAAGCATCGATCGTATTTGTGATGCATTTGTAGATGTTCAATAAAAGCGATAAATTCACAATGGGTTTCTTCCAATCCTCTCGATTTTGGTAGCAATCAATAGTTGAGATTTCTATCTTTATATTTTATATAAATAATAGTAAAATGTTTAGTCTTCAAATGTTGGAAGAACTTAACAAATTTTATGGATGTCAACATTTTCGTAGTTGTTACTTTGTTGCATCAGTGTTATTAATTTATGATGTGATCATATAACCTAAATAATTATTATGGGTGGTGATCAGTGCAAATCAAGTGATATTCGTGAGTTACTTGAAGACGATGATGTTTCTTCCATAGAATGTGAAAATAACTATGGTTGGGAAAGTGACATTTCAGTGGAAGGCCTACCATCTGATATTTTGTTGGAAGATTTTTTTGTCAGTAAGTGATGACGATTATGAACCTAATTATAATGAATTATTTCACTAATATTTAATTAACTTATGTAAATATTTTTGTTCTCAACATTATGCACATTTTGTTTAGGCCTATCTTACATTTTGAAAAAAAACAAAAAAAAACCAGCTTTTCACAAGTTATATATCTTAAAAGTTTTAGGACAGAAAATCAAAAAAGCTACTTTCAAATTGTGTCAAGTGGAACTAATTGTAAACAAGAGGTATAATTTTTTTAATAATTTTATTACCTACTACATAAGCATGTTATTTAGACTTTTCAGAGTAAAATGATATATTACACTTTGTATCTAAGAGTTTTTACATATTTATTAAAAATCTGTATTGATATGCGTTTAACTCGTGTAAAAAAACTTAGAGTGTTGGGGAAAATGATTACCAGTTATAGGGTTAACCATCATCTTGTATCATAAAATGTTATCGTTTGTTCGGACATTTGGCATCATTTGTTTATAAATGAAAGAGTACACCACATCTGTATACTAGGTTTTTAGGTAGCTCACCTGTAGTACCGTACATATTAGTATAACTTTTATTAGGTTTTTTAATGCGAGGTGACAGCTATTTAATATAGGCTGTTCATATTAAATTAATAATTGGATTAAGTTTTTTATAATGTTCAAAAACTTTAATGACAAAAAAAGTGCAGATCTATCTGAAGTTTAAAGAAATTAAAACTAATTACAGTTGGAGATGGGGCAATAGGCTACATAAGAATAAATCACGAAATAATAATTCAGAGGTATGTAAACTAAAAATATGGTGTGTTTAAAAATGTTTAGATATTATTAAGAAAGGTTTAGGCTAAGTAAAATTAAATTGCCATAGACAAAAAAAAAAAAAAAAATTTAACACTTAATTTGTTCGAGACGGATAGCCTATCATTTTTCTGTACAATAAATTTTTCACTGTAAAAGTTTAAATTGAAAAGTATGAAAAACAGCAATACGATGTTATCTAAAGTGTGTAAAAATTGGTAACTCTTTCTATAACTTTCAAGCATAGATTCTAATATATACTCTCAATCAATCAATGTTTCGTTAGTTCGTTTATTTGTAAATTTAATAAAATTACTATATGCCATAAAAATATCATATTTTATAAATGGAATAAATTTTTATTTTATTCTACATGGTTAGTATCGACTAGTGATATAGGCAAGTAGATTAATTATGGTAATTATATAGCAGAGTAGCCTCACTTCAAAATCAATTTTTATGGGTTTTATTCGTCAAATAAATGTTGGAAAAATATTTTATTATCGAAAAAAAGTGTCGGAAAGATGATTACATAATATAATTACACAAGAAAATCTTAATCAGAGTCAAATTCTGCTGCAAATTCAGTAGAAGAGGAATTTATTGAATTTAAATGTATTTCACTTGTAATTCGCCATAAATGATGTACTTTTCTTGTACTTTTAAAAGGACATCAGGCCGATAAAACTAAAGACAAATAATTATTCTGGGTTTCTATGATTTGTGTTGATTTGTACTTTTAAAAGTACATCAGGCTATTAGGCCTATTAGTTCACCTCTGGGTCTTAGGACTCTTAGGAGGTTAAGGTGGCGCCGTATTTTCCTTGTTTTATTTTTTTATCCTCTACTACATACCTTACTTCATAAGAATAAATAATGTTTTCTTTGCTGTAAATATGTAGGGCTGTATTATTATATGTCACGAAAGGTTTGGCCAGGTTGCTATATAATAATATATATAAAACCACCTGGCCAAACCTTCCGTAAGTTTATTGAAGTGAATGTCATGAGTATGAAAGATAACACAGAGTAAATTTTTTCACGAAAAAACCACTTGTGTAATTATATTATGTAATCATCTTTCCTTCGATAATAAAATATTTTTCCAATATTTATTTGATGAATAAAACCCATAAAAATTGATTTTGAAGTGAGGCTACTCTGCTATATAATTACCTTAATAACTTACATAGTCAGGTGACAAATAAATGCTTAATAATGAGATAACCTAGTTTTGACATATGAATAAAATGGTATTAATGTTTATGAACCTAGTTTTGACATATGAATAAAATGGTATTTATGTTTGTGATGGAATATATTGATGTCAGATCTGAATGATGCCACTCTATGAAACTTGACCAATTACAATAATTGACAATACTCTGACCGAATCATCATTGACTGAAAAATAATGATTATATTTTATTCTTTGACCGAATCTGTTGTGACCGAATTCTTCTCTGACTGAAACAGCTGTTTAAAAAAAATTGTATTCAACCGAATCTTCTGTGACCGAATTCTTTGTTGACCGAAAATTCATCACTACTTTCTTCTCTGGCCTAAAGGCATGTACACGTTCGTCTTCTCTGACCAAAACAGAAGTTGGATTTTTAAAATCGTCTTCAACCGAATCTTCTCTAACCGAAAATATATCATAGCTTTCTTCTCTGACCGAAACATCTGTTTTATTTTTTTAATCATGACCAAAAATTTGTCACAGCTGCTTTTCTGACTGATAATTTATTACAGCTTTCAACTCTAACCGAAAGAACTACTCTGTGTAAACCCAGAAAATTTACATTCAAATTTAATAAAAACATATTTTTAATTGACATTATCCCATGTTTTCTGTTTAGACAACTTTTGGCAAATTAATGGAAACACGTTTAATTTAAAATTTATTTGACATTTAGGTTAGTTATTATCAAAATGTTTTATCAATTGTATATCCGTTGAACAAAAGTTTTTTCAGGCGAGACCATGCTATTCTGGTAATTAATAAACATACTCATATAAATAATATGCCCCTTCAAATCCAAGCATCACCGTCACGCTGAAATCCTCACCAAAATTACAGGTAGTTAATCAATGAAAAAAATAAATAAGAACCATAAACGATGGCTATGGAAAAATAGTTATATATTTCAATACGGGTCAAATCTTTCTTCGCTTGTACCAGACACATTTGTAAACCGTATTTGGTAAACATCGAGGTTTTAATGACAGTGACCAAGGTTAATTTTGTTGTTTGTCAATTATTCTTGAATTGTACTACTTATTTTTACTTGCGATTTACCACACAGGTTTGGGTTATTGATCTTCACATTCCAATAAAATCTGAACAAAGTCTTTGGATCCATGACTGATTGATTTTTTGATACTTCATGAAACTATATTTTTGGAGAGATGGCAACCCCTATGGTTTGTTTGATTTCTTAGAGGCTATACATTCGCAAAAGTTTTAGATGAAAATCTTTGATCCAATTATGAGGAAATTATAATTTTGTGTTTTTGTTATGCCAGCTATCCTTTAAGTTTGAGTTATAAACAAAATAAAAAGTAATAATAAAAATTTTCAGGGCATGATTAAAATCGGTCCATACGTTTGGTCTGTAGAACTTATGACAAACAGACAATATTCTAAAAACCACCTTTTGGAATCGGGGGACCTCAAAAGATATAGGATATACAGTAACTACCCAAATCACTCTACTATGCGTAAGTTTTATTTGGCTATTAGCAATTTAATATCAAATTTTGTGAGACTTTCACATGTATTTTGCAAAAAAAAATCTTTTTATCGGATTCTAGATATAACGTATACCAGACCTCAAAAAATAAGATAGCGGAGAAACATAACTATATTTTTACTCAACCGATTTTTAATCAAACATATTTCTAATATCCTAATTTCTAATTTAATAACATCTTTTATTTAGGATTTATATTGACCCTCAAACAAAATACGGCCACAATTTTAACATTTTTGTTTTACAACTCATTTTAAGCATATTATTTTCTATATGTTTTTGCTACGCTGATTTAGAATTTACCAACAATATTGTATTGCAATTTTTAACCTCGAGGATCAAAAGCTTGGAATATTAAACACACCAAGAAAATGGGATAACAATTTTTTTTCCACCCAACCGATTTTGTTAAACTGATTTGCAATATGAATTTTAAGATGTTAGTCTTAAATTGATAAACATATTCTACGTATATCCGTCTCCAATAATACTCGCCCCTAAAAACCAAAATAGCTTCAAAAATTTCAATCTTTTTGGTTCTAAAGATTTTTTATTACAGTGATTTTGAATACTGTACTTAATTTATGACTGGAAATAATTTACTAACATATTTGAAATTGGAATAATACCTACGAGTTTCTTAAAAACCATATTAAACAATATTTTATTTGTATCTTTTTTTTTTATTTTCTCCTTTTCTTCTTCAATCTAATCAATTAAATGTGGTTGGTTCTCTGATGGACATGCTTCTCCTGAGTCTGGGGTCAATAATTTCAAGTAATAAACAGGTTGCTTCAAATTTTTATAACTTTTCAACCATTTCTGTTTTCCAATAGGCCTACTAGTCATTTTAAAATTTTTTCTCTACATTCCGTGCTTAGAGAGTACAAATACAAATTGGCAATAGTTTCTCTGTGTAATATGGAGTTGCCATTGAACTTGATAGTGAGTTAAGTTTCTTTTTAATAATTAAAAAGGCATCACTCATTTGCTGGCACAAACTACCAACAATTCATTTCTTATGACTTATTATTTCTACTGGAGTCAAATCTCTGACAGAATAGGAACATTTAACTTTCACTATCCCAACATCATCAATAACAATCAGGCCATTATCAATAGAAAAATTACTTTTAGTTTTATTATTACTCTCCACAGCATTGTCAATGCACTAATTATTTTCGGAAGTAGTGGAACTGCGGACTGATTTTTTTCTTTTTATCATTATTTTGGGTTATCAAACCAAAAGATTTTTTAAACCCTCCACTCTTGAGGATTCTAAGTCCCATGTATTTTTTTTTTTGCATTTTGAGTCTTACTCCCCATTGTTTTCGAAACAAGCAACAATAAAGAAAATGTAATTTTAATTATTGAAAAATACAATACTTAGTTTCTACACATTATAAATACTAAATGATTGCTAGTATAGAATCGTGTAAGTACTATCCCTTTTATTGCAATAGGCCTACAATTTCTGCAATATGGCACTAATAGGCTACAACTTCCTTGCTAGACTTGACTGGACTAAATTTTCTCCAACAGATCCCAACCCAACTACAACACAGGAAGAGATGGCAGTCAAGCTTCGTGTGAAAAAGCTCTGTAGTTACGTGACTTTAAGTTTTTTTGTGTAATAATCTGAAAAGGATCTCGGCAGATAATAAACTTACCAACATTTAATGTTATTTATTTTAAAAATCAATCAACACTATATTACGAATAAATTTACAGTTTAGTTATTTAAAAAGAAGGCAAATTAGAGATATTTATAATATAAGACATACATTTGCATATAGAAAGAACTAAAAACGCATCAAAGAATATTTTCTTTTATTTAGATTCTATAAAAAATGCAACTTACTGTTTTGAAAAACGAACTTTTTCAACTATTCACAAAACCGTGCAAACCCACAGAAAATGATGACACATTACACCTATAGAGGTAGGATCAGTTGACATTTCATAGTCTCTCATGTAGGAGTTTCACAAGCAATGAATACAAAAGTCCAAATTTGTTCTGTATTCATTGCTGTAAAGGAAATCGTAGTAGCTAAACAAATGTATATATAATGAATATTATTCATCACACAATGAAATGGTTTAATAATTGCAATATGGAATTGGCTTGTAATTTTCAATAACGTGAGTAATAATGTAAAGAAATAAATGAATTACAAATGTTTATGTAGAACAATACAAGATCTCACAAAAACTACGTTTATTTAATCAAACGCATTTCAATGACAAAGTTGCCATCCTCAGTGATACATGAGCTACAATAACAAAACTATAACTAAACCAGCACTGCGCCAACCCCCGTATATTTATACAAAACTAAACGGGGCATAGCCTAAACCTACTTTCTAATATTGAGGCGTTAACAAGTGCTTAGCGTCAATCTAAATAGCTTCAAGTTAACATCTAACTAATACAATCTTCTCAACTAATCTTATACCTAACACTACATTTTATATATTACTTAAATATAGAATTTTGTATCGGGCCTATTTCATTATTAACAGTTATATTATGTTACTTGTTAATATAAAAAAGTTTCCCTTACATCTATTATGTTTAATTTAGTAACATTTTTCAACTACACAGAGTTTTCTACTTTGAAGCCATGTTTTTCCTCTAAACAATGTTTAGCGATGGCTGATTTATCAGGCCTATTATATTTGAAGTGGGCAAAATATTCTTTTGCTCTTATCCTGACATTTCGTTTGGTTTGGCCTATATATTTTTCGGACATATTTCACAATTTATACAATAAATTCCTGATTTATCTTGTTCTTTAATTTTATCTTTTGGATTTCTCAAAAATTTACAAAGATTATTCTCGGCTGATATTGCAACATTCAGATTTGCATATTTTCTTATTGATATTTTTACAATATTTGACAACGGAGTAGCAAATGCAGTTTTTATCCACCGTTGTCGAAGCATACTGCCTATAATTTATAAACCTATAAGATTTAAGCTGTTGAGATTGACGGTAGGCACCTGTTAACACCTTAATATTAGAAAGTAGGTTTAGGCTGCGCCCCCTTTAGTTTTGTATAAATACGGGGGTTAGCGCAGTGCTGGTTTAGTTATTGTAGCTCATGTATCACTGAGGATGGCGACTTTGTTGTTGAAACGGGTTTGATTGAATAAACATAGTTTTGTGGGATCTTGTGTTCGAGTTTTTGTTCTACATAATATTATTTCACAGGTTAAGTTCAATATTTATTTATACAAATGTTTAGCAAAAATAGTTTACAGTAATGGTTATATTTGGCATTATGTAAAATACAACAAATTATTTTAAAGAAATACGTGTTGTTAGTTTAGTAATATTATGAAACATTTTACAAAAAAACATGCTCATCAGGGGCTAAAAGCTATATTCCTCCGCATCAGAGTAGCTCTCTTTCAAACCACGCGAGGGCAGTCTTGTAAGCATGGGTATATTTTATCATTAAACCCATTGTATCTGCCCTACTTTTTAAGTTAGACACTTTGGAATTATTTATTGTAATAGATAATAAAACCCTGAGTGTTTTTCTTTTTTTAAATTTTTCGAAAATATTATTCATTAACTCACAAAAAAAAAATACCGAAATTGAAAATCGATTTACTATTTTACAAATGGTCCCATTCATTTGTTCAACCACTAATGATTATATCCCAATTTTTAAATTAGGGAAACATCCACGTTCACATGATCTTTAAAATGATCTTTTAAGGATAATTCTTAGATGAAAATTGGCATCAGTACAACTGGTCAAGTGTAGCATTATTCTTATGGGAGATGAATCCAATATGGCGGAGGTGGAGCAAAGCCTTAGGAGGAAAATGTAAAAGGAGCTTGACTGTAGAACTTAAAAAACAAAACAAAAATAATAACATAATAAAGTGATACACAACTAATACTATGCAATATATTATAATCTACATTGTAATATTTAAAAGAAAATGCTTTATTTAAAGGCGAAAAACCTCTTTCATAAAGAATAAGAAGAAGAGAGTATAAAATAAAGGACACCTAGCCCTGAATACTCTAATAGTGTTTGAGTTAAAAAAAAAAAAGTGTTGGTCAATTTTGTGGAGGTAATTATGATCACAATGGTTTTTCACCCCCCCCCCCCCAATCAATCTGAAATAGTGTTACAAAATGTTGAATAATCTATTCATTCATATTTTAAAACGGAGGACATATGAATTTGTTATAGTTACTTACATTTTGTTGTTAATAACTTACCAATTTCACAAATTACTGGGTTGTTGTTCAACCTTTGGTTTTAGTAATTAATGTTTTCGTAGCATTGTATACATCAGGGATGGCCAAACTTTCATATACCTTAAGTTGCCATCATCTACTTGTGATCTACCACGTTTCTTCATACTGATAATTGGAGTAGGCACCAGGTCTCTAAATCATTAAAGTTGTGTTAATGTGTTTTGTTTTGTAAAATAAAAACATTTGTGTAGTCATTTTTAAAACATTACTTTTTGATGAAACATTTACAAATTATTACATGTTATCAGTTTACTTTTAAATTGTCTTTTTACTGAGATGTTGATGCATAACACTAAATGCCCTTACAAAGATCTGTATAATTTGGGCATGTACCCATTAGGCCTTACTCGGAGACATGCTTTAATTATGTATTAGTTAGAGAGCTCCTGTACTTTCACTATATTATGTTCATCTCTGAAAAAGCTGCTTTTATATGTAGATCCAAAAAATCGCAGTCAACCACAAATCAACAGATATTAAGCTGGCATGTTTTCTACTGACAATATTGTTCAAAATGTATTATCAGATGCTCTTTGGTTTCATTGCTATGTCCGATTGAAATTTAACAATTTGTGACTCTAATCCAAAAGAATCAAGAATTTTATGATGAAATTTCCTCAATATCACATTCTCCAAAAGGGTTAGTCAAGAGCTGAAAGTTGAGGAAGACTGCGAATAGTCTGTCAAATTCTTTTTTCAGGGTGTTTGTCTCATATACATACTTGTCAAAATTGCAATCAGTTCGAATATTGTATGTTTTTCCAAATTTGGAAAGTTTTTCAGATTGCCTTTATGTTGAGATATTAGTGGATGTAGTTTTTATTGAAATGGATTTAATGAGCTCACTATATCTAGACTGTTTTTATCTTTTTTCCTTGCAGCTCAAGTTTAAGAATATTGTAGTGATCTGTGAAATTAGTTGTAAAAACTAAATTTTGTAGCCAAATAGCATCTTTTAGCTGACCATAATTTTCACACATTTAGTTTAGGAATTCTATTACTTTTGGCAAGAAATTCAAACATCTTTTAAGAATTTTTCTTTTACTAGGCCATCTAACTTTTGTGAAAAGCAGCAGGTCTTTGTATTCAGCTTCACAGCTTCATTTGGATCTAACTGACATTTGAAAAACCTCCTATCTAAACTTTGTGCCCGAATAGAAATAACTATTTTCACAGTTATGTTGTTCATAATGTCTTTCACATTTAAAATTTCGATACACAGTGCTTTTTGGATGGATAAAGCAATAAATAAAAATAGGTACTTTCTGGAAAATTGTCATTTTTACTCCATATTGCAATAAACTCATTATTTGTGTCCAAATTGTGGTGATGAAAGTTCCTTCCATGAATAACTCATCTCCTCCAGGTGTAATACTGTCCACGTCTAGCCTAGTTTTGAGAAATAAGCCTCAATCATACCACCTGTGATGAAGAAAATGTCTTTGAAACCATCACCAGCAATTAAACAACAGTTTTTGAAGCCAAAGACAAAATCCATCGGTCTCAACATCCTGTAGCCTGAACATTTTTGATAAAACTAAAAATTTTTTATTCAATTATTGCAGAGACCTTTTAGAGCTTTGTAATTTTATGTTTAACACCTCTTGTTCTATTAAAACCCAGACACTATTACAGTATTTAAGAGGAAGGAGTCTATTTTTTGCTCGTTTCATCCTTTGTTATTTTTATAAGGCGATGATATAGTAGTTGTTCACATTTAAACAAGACTATAAAAACTGTTTCGTATATAATTTTTTTTTTAAAGAGGGGTTGTTGTAGAGTGGTTACATAGAACTTCCACCAAACTCTGAATTTTTTTGCAAATTGCTTCAGTTTATTGCAGGTTCTAACTTTTTTACTTTTTTTTCATATTGTCTTTCATCCTGTTATCTTGGGTGTGCCAGGTAACATGCTCCTAGCTTGTGGTTTTCACTCAAGAGCTTGCTGATCATTACTGTTTCAGGTCCCTTAATTTGCAATTTTTTGTTGCAAAAGTGGTGTTAAATTAGCCAGACCACTGACTTAGTTGTGTTTAGTAACAATTCCAATAATACTTTGTGAAACCACCATGAGGTTCTGCATCGAGGCCATAAACTCTTGAAGCATATTATTTTGTCTGTGGTTGCTAACATGTAATAGATTGAGTCTTTTAGTATGAAATCAAATGTTATGCTTGTTTTCCGTATTTTATGGACTACTATTCCTCTTTTATGTTATTTTCCAGTTATTTTTCTGTTTTAAACTTTTACTGAAAAACATCTTTTGGGAAGTTTTTTTTTTTTTTTTTAGTTTACAAAGCAAAATGTGTTTTGTTTTCCAACTGAATTTGTTAAAGGATAAAATAAAGCTTAAAGATTCAAATATTTTTATAATATAAATGAGCTACAATTGTTTCGCCTTGCGGCATCATCGGGCAACTCGATGATGCCGTAAGACGAAACAATTGTAGCTCATTTATATTATAAAAATATTTGAAACTAAGCTTTTGCTTTATTTTATCCTTGAATATGGAGTTTCAACAAGAAATATCTGCTATTACATTAAAGTTGAATTTGTTAACATCACTGAAGTATACAAATTATCAGTTACTATAACTCTTTTTTCTCAACATTATTTCTCTCCAAGTTGAAGAGTTACTCATTCAGTCTGACTTATAGTAAACTATCTATAAATTTAGATTAAATTATTTTGAATAAATAGTTATTTGCTAAGTATAATTACACAACTTGAACATTTTTATTACATATTTAAGACTTTACATTAGGAATATATTGTTTGAATAATATTATCTCTCTAGAAGTATTCATCTACTGCAATAAATTCTTGGATCAATATTCACCACTAAATTATTCCTGTATCTTCTTATTAATTAGATTTGCAAGTTTATACAATTATCACTTATATTTACAGTTACTTTGGAGGAAAAATGAATAAATATCAGTATAGTCTATTTGTTCTCATTAAATTAGGTAAAAACACATTTTTGTAAAAAACTGATGCCTCTCAAGTGTATAGTAAGTACGATTTTGGTATTTCTGAGGGAACCTAGCTGGATTTACTTACACCTTTCTTCATGTAGTCTTCGATTAGATCCCCTATCTATTTTTTTATCTTTCCTATTGGGGGGGGGGGTCTCTCTTGACCAGTTTTCTTACGACCCTGACTCTCAGGCTATTCGAGCGCTTGGAGTCTTTATTTATAATATTTTCTTGTAAGGTAATGACAGATATTCTACTGCCTTTTTAACTGATGTATTTCAATAATCTGTCATTTTTCGATAGCCTACTTTATAATAACAATATACAAAACCAATGCAAAAAAGTTCTTAAGTTCCCGTTCATCAGTACATATAGAATAACTTTGATGTCTACAACTATGTTTCGTTTTCTTCTAATATAATCTACAGTATTTTTATTGGTTGTATTGTATTGTATTGTATTTTAGGAGTTACCACTGCACTGCAACCTTTATAGATCTATTGTGCCCCCCTCCTTTCATTATTTCTGAAGTACTCCATTTTCAATCCTGTAGCTACCATAAATTGTTATGATTTGAAGTGGATTTAGAGAGGGTAGATCTTCCACATCTAATTGGTATCTTTCCAAAGTTCTTGCTCTTTTAAAAGCTATGACCTCACAGCCTATTAGTAGGGTTTCTCACTCTTTTTGCAGTGCTTACAGGTCATATCATCCGTTAGGTCGTTTCCTAAAATGTTCTTTGAGTGTGGTGTACCCTGTATGAAGCCCGCTAATAGTCTTAGCTTATTCTTGCAGAGATCATTCAAGCTCTGGATCTCTTACGGTTGCAATTCCTGAGAATCTCCTTAGCTTTTGTTTAAGTCATTTATAAACTGAAACAAAAGCTCAGGAGATTTAATAGTACTAATTGAGTAGTATCAATAGAGTAATGATCTATTAGTTTAAAAAAAAATCTTTTTTGAGCGTTATTTTGAAGTAGTTTTCACCAAGTTCACAGAATGTTTCTGTTCATACAAATGGGGTGGTTGCCCCTTCATCGCAAGATTCTTCTGCATTTTCATTCCCCTCTATTTTCATGTGTCTTGGTACCCCCAGAAGAGAGCAACTTTATTACTCCTGCCTAGCTCATCGAGATTTTGTAGGCATTCCCAAACCATCGCAGAGCTAGGCGCTTTGATGGCAGTTTGGCTGTCTAACAGAATTGTAATGTTTTTTTTCTTATATCACTCGTCAGGTTCCTTTGCACACAACTGTCAATAGCATAGGTTTCTGGCTTAAAGATGGTGGGGAGTTTACCCATCTCTTCTGAGTACCTGGTACCTGACCCAAATACTCCGGCTCCAGTTTTATTTTTGATTTTGGCTCTGTCTGTGTACCAAACATGATATACTTTGTCAGTGAGTTGATAACCTCCCCGCTCTACTCACTTTTTGAACTTAGTACAGTGAGGAAGTGTTTCTCAAAGTTGTAATTTCTTGGCATTGAATCTTCAATCTCTTGAATTTTCCCACCAATCTGCCACCTCTTTCTCCATCACTGGTGATCTTTCTTGGTCAATCTTTACCATTTGTAGATGTACCCTTTTTGAACCTTGTTAGAACTGGTTTGGGTTTAGACTAAGGCTCGTATTTACAGGTCACCTGGGGTTGCATGCGCATATCTCCCCACTCTGCATGGGCTTGGGTAGTTCAGTGTTTCATTCTCTACGCTGTGAATAATTTTTTTACAAAATTAGATGTTTGAATTGAATACAATTATATTTACATATACACAACAATTCAGTATAACAATACGAAGGGGTAGTATGTCACTATATACCTCCTCCCTAGTTTAAGCTAGTTGTTTGTGTTGACTAATCTCATACTGAGCTGAGTGTGTCCTTTGTGGTCCATGTAGTGTAGTTCTGAAATAGGCAATTTCCACCTTGCCGGAGTTTTGCTAATGGAGTTATCTTGTGGTTTCTTTGGAGTTGGCACGTAGTCTACCATGGTGCTGCTGTTCCATGTTGAAACGTATGGAGTGTCCTCAATGGGAGTTATCAACTGGTAATCCTTTGGTAAGGTGATGACCTGCCAAACACATTGCAGAATATCCTCTGGATTGTGTGTTCGATTGGTGGTATATCTTTTGTAGGTGGAAAAATCTTGTTTCAGCGAACAGTGTAGGTTGAACTTGCTCGTCTAGTCATCTTCCTGTCTAGTCATCTTCCTGTCTAGATTCCAATGTATTGATTCATCCCAGGCCAAAAGAAACGTGCCACTAGTTGTTCTGTCACTCTGACACCTGAATGACTGAGGCTGTGTAGACTGTGATACACAGATTGTCTTAATTTCTTTTGGTACATAAGGTCTGGGTTGTCCTGTGGAATTTCGCAAAACAATATGACGTTTTCCAGGTATAAGTAATCATTGTAGACGAAAGTTATCTTGTTTCAAGGAAATTTAGATAGTTTGGTCTTCTTCTTGGGCGGCTGCCAAGGCATTGAGGTTGTCTGAGATGCAAGTGTTTTCAATTCTCGATAGTGGGTCTGCTACTGTTTTCTTAACCTTCTTGGTACCTTATGTTGGTTGTGAACTGTGAAATGAAATTAAGTTGGCATAATCTTCTAGGAATGGCAGTTTTATTTAGATGTCTGATTTAGAGCATGGATCAGTGGCTTATGACCTGTTAGGACAGTGAATGATGTACTTTCTAGCTGCAGACAGAAGTGTCTTATCGCATCAAAGATGGCTAGCAACTTTCTGTCGTAAGTGCTAGTTTTTTTTTGTGCAGCGTTGAAACTCTTTGAGAAAAATCCAAGTGGCTAGAATTAGCTTCCTTCCTCTAGCTGTACAGTGGCTCCCATTCCTGTGTTGCTTGCATTATAGGCTAGAAACAACTCTATGTGCTGGACGTATTGGGTTTACAGAACGAATGGGAAGTCCGTGATGCCTGGATCACCCGATAATAGACCATAGTAGGAAAGACAGTTAAGAACAATAAAGAAAAAGTGAATTTAGGTAATGAGAACAGCAAGCGAGAAGAGTGTTGTAGGTGACTCTGTTAAGCAGAATGATTTTGAAGCCTATGCGACTCGTATTTATAGATCACCTGGAGTTGTGTGCCTCCCTACTCTGGCACTCTGTCTTGGGTAGTTTAGTGTTTCTCACTCTCTCTGCTGTATGTCATTTATTTACAATATTAGATATTACAATTGAATACAATTATATTTACATATGTACTACAATTTAGCGTAACAATACTAAGGGGCTACACACACACCTGTCTCCACAACTAGATGCAATTTTGTGAGGTCTAGTATGACTTCCATAGCTGTCATAGGGCATGGTCTTATTCCTCCTGTTATGTAAATGCATGCCAGTCATCAGTCATTTGCACTTGACCTTCTTGGTGTCATCAGCTTATTTCCCTATTCTCTTATTCTCCTGCACTCCATTAGAGCATAGATGGCTTTATCTACATTAGACTCTATATCTTTTTCCATCTAGGATCAACCTTAGATATTTTACCTTTGTTTGTGATTCTAATTGAACTTCATCCAAACTGATGCTTCCTACATTGGGGAGCTTCACTCTCATGGTAAATGGCATGAGGGTGGTTTTTGTTGGGTTTATACTCAATCCACAAAGTGCACCATTTTTTGTAAATATCATTCCACTTTGTAATAACTCACAAAGACTGGCTTCAACTTTTCTTCTGGCCATAATGGCGATGTCATTGGCATACCCAAAGCACTTTAGACCCTTTTTGGTCAATTTCCTGAGTAACTCGTTTATGACCAGGTTCCGCATCAAAGGTGATAGAACCCTTCCTTGTGAATATCTTTCAGTTGTACTGACTCATGGTTCTTTCTCCCACATTAGTCTCAGCTTTTCTAATAGACAGCCAGTTGCACATCCATCTGGATGTTACACTATCTTCCTTTTCTTTCCAAACAAAATTTTTCTTGAAAAAAACAAACAGTTTTCGTCATGCATTGTCTTGTATTCAGCAGTGAAAAGAGAGGAATGTTGAAAGTCGTGAGCTCTTTCAACTACAAATAGGTTGACGAGTCATGACATTATATGTGACTAATTTAATCGACATTTCCATAATTATAGTTAACTACAAGCACACTGTATTGTAACCAATATTGAATATGTATAATTTCAAAGTTCCAAATTACTGTATTTGATTTCATACACTATTAGTCTACACAAATAACAATACATATATCTAATTACAGTATGCTTAAACTAAAATAACAATAAGAAAATATAAAACACTAAAATATAACATATTATTATAAATAAAATTTAAAAAGCACATGATATTAACTTTGTATGTATGTGGTCTTACTGTTTTAGAGTACTGCATATAGATAGAGCATTGCATTGCCCAAATTACTTAGACGTTCGCCCTCTAGATACACCACAATTTTGAAGCATTATGAACAAACTACAAGAAGACATGATACATTCTAAACAAATATCAATGAAGAATCATTATAATTCGTGCTCCCTATAGGTAAGGTTAATCCAAGAAGCATTGGCACTTCTCATAGCATATATTGAATGGCTATGTTGAATTGTGTGATGTTAGATTGAGAAGCGACAGTGCGTCTAATGGCAATGCAAATTGTTTACCTTACATATTGTGGGAGTCAATGTGTTACAGCTCGTGCGTTTCTTCGTGAAACCTGAGGTTGGTTGGAGAAAGTTGTTTATAACCGGTTATTCATGGGTGGGGTAAATTAACATCAGTCTGCACTATCACCACGTCCGAGTATCATCTCGTTTCTAAAAACATTATGCTTGCTCCTTTAGTGAATTTGTTGCAAAATATTGTAGTTTACAATATTTTTTTTAAGTATACAGTGTTGTGTAAATACGATGTTTTTAGTAATAGGTATGTTTAGGCCATAGTTACATTCTATGATTTATGTGTGAATGAATGGACAGTGACTTGTGCGCAGGAAGTGACTGTTTTGATATGTTTTTATATATTTCGTAAATACAATAATAATAAGTATAATAATAGTAAACTATTAATTTTATTCAATACAATCAAGGACGAAAATGTTAATATTCATTTCTGTTATCGAACCCTTTATTAACCTACATTAATATAATCGTACAACTCGAGAGAACAAATATCGAGAAATGTCTTTAGTCACACTAGTAACTGAGCGGGACGGCAACTTCCCCTCCTGCGCTCGGCTCCCCACTTGCCACTACAACCCCTCACACTCAGGCTTCACGAAGAAACGCACAACCTCTAACTATAAGAAATTAATTGTTGACCCATTTTTAAAATTTATAGAGAGGTAGTTTCAATGGAAATAGTGGTATTTATTATGAATTATTTAGTATTCATTATTATTGCTAGTTCCAATTACATGGTCGAAATAAAAATATGTGAATTCCTAATTTTGCTTTCTTTTTAAACGACTTTAAGGGTATGTTTAGAGCAATACATAGTGAAATTGTGAGAAAAACAATCTGGAACATCGTCCAATAAATTAAATTTCAAATACTTTGGTGACTGGGAAATGTTGATAGATGTTGAAGGAATTTTCTCTTGAGAGGCCAGATGGAAGGAAGATGAAAAAAAGAAACATTACAAAATTAAAGGGCAGAGCTGTCATTGGAGAGGCCAAGGATCACCCAGAGTTGATATTTATGATGATCTTGCATTAAATTGAGTATCAGCAGTAATTAATATAATTTTTGTATGGCACCTATTCTTAATGTTTGATCTCTGTAACTTATCTTATATTGATTGTCGGCAGTAAATAATGTCATTCTAACAATGGTACCTTTTGCTATTTTTTGATGTCTGTCGTTTTTTGTACATATTATTATTGTTTTGATGTCTGTAACTTACGTTACGTTGAATGTCAACAGTAATTGATGTCATTTTTTGCAATGGTACCCATTGTTTATTAAACTTTGATAGTTTACGATTGTTAACTGTTGTTATTTTTTGATGTCAAAAGAAGACAAGTAGAGCCTAATATCCGGGGCAGCATCCAGGTTGTTCCTGTATTTGTTTTTTATAAAAGCATAGGAAGAAAATGCTGTTTCTACTAATACAGTTGATGGGAAAGGCAACAAAACTTGCATTGCCAGATCAGACAGTCTATCATACTCACAACCAAGGTCCAACCAAATATTATGAATGGTTTTTCCTCAAAAGCTGATTTCAATGTTTCCTTAGTAGAAACATCAATTAAATTTTTTTTCCTTCTGCAATATCTAATTTTTCCGACGAAATTGTCTTCAGAGAAAGGATTTTGGATCCAAGGAATACCCTCATCGTATGTTGGAAAGTACTTAACAAATGATGACTTTAATCACTTCAGGCGTTCAGATATCAAATATTTGTTTTTTAATATCACTAGAAAGCTGCAGTTCATTATCTTTCAGAAAATCGTTCCATGTTTCAATAACTTCAGTTTGTCCCTTATCAATGCAAGACCTCCAAAAATCAATCTTCTTTGTCATCGATTCTATTTTTTCTGACACTTTGAACACTGTGATAGAGCTCACCTGGAGGCTCAGATTTAGCTTGTTTATTTGTCCAAATACAAGGTCGAAATAAAAATATGTGAATTCCTAATTTTGCTTTCTTTTTAAACGACTTTAAGGGTATGTTTAGAGCAATACATAGTGAAATTGTGAGAAAAACAATCTGGAACATCGTCCAATAAATTAAATTTCAAATACTTTGGTGACTGGGAAATGTTAATAGATGTTGAAGGAATTTTCTCTTGAGAGGCCGGATTGGAAGGAAGATGAAAAAAAGAAACATTACAAAATTAAAGGGCAGAGCTGTCATTGGAGAGGCCAAGGATCACCCAGAGTTGATGTTTATGATGATCTTGCATTAAATTGAGTATCAGCAGTAATTAATATAATTTTTGTATGGTACCTATTCTTAATGTTTGATCTCTGTAACTTATCATATATTGATTGTCGGCAGTAAATAATGTCATTCTAACAATGGTACCTTTTGCTATTTTTTGATGTCTGTCGTTTTTTGTACATATTATTATTGTTTTGATGTCTGTAACTTACGTTACGTTGAATGTCAACAGTAATTGATGTCATTTTTTGCAATGGTACCCATTGTTTATTAAACTTTGATAGTTTGCGATTGTTAACTATTGTTATTTTTTGATGTCAAAAGAAGACAAGTAGAGCCTAATATCCGGGGCAGCATCCAGGTTGTTCCTGTATTTGTTTTTTATAAAAGCATAGGAAGAAAATGCTGTGTCTACTAATACAGTTGATGGGAAAGACAACAAAACTTGCATTGCCAGATCAGACAGTCTATCATACTCACAACCAAGGTCCAACCAAATATATTATGAATGGTTTTTCCTTAAACGCTGATTTCAATGTTTCATCAGTAGAAACATCAATTAAATTTTTTTTTCTTCTGCAATATCTAATTTTTCCGACTGGAAATTGTCTTCAGAGAAAGAATTTTGGATCCAAGGAATACCCTCATCGTATTTTGGAAAGTACTTAACAAATGATGACTTTAATCTCTTCAGGCGTTCAGATATCAAATATTTGCTTTTTAATATCATTAGAAAGCTGCAGTTCATTATCTTTCAGAAAATCGTTCCATGTTTCAATAACTTCAGTTTGTCCCTTATCAACGCAAGACCTCCAAAAATCTATCTTCTTTGTCATCGATTCTATTTTTTCTGTCACTTTGAACACTGTGATAGAGCTCACCTGGAGGCTCAGATTTAGCTTGTTTAATTGTCCAAATACAAGGTCGAAATAAAAATATGTGAATTCCTAATTTTGCATTCTTTTTAAACGACTTTAAGGGTATGTTAAGAGCAATACATAGTGAAATTGTTTGAAAAACAATCTGGAACATCGTCCAATAAATAATTTCAAATACTTTGGTGACTGGGAAATGTTGATAGATGTTGAAGGAATTTTCTCATGAGAGGCCGGATTGGAAGGAAAATGAAAAAAGTAAACATTACAAAATTAAAGGGCTGAGCTGTCATTGGAGAGGCCAAGGATCACCCAGAGTTGATGGTTAATGATGATCTTGTATTAAATTGAGTATCAGCAGTAATTAATATAATTTTTGTATGGTACCTATTCTTAATGTTTGATCTCTGTAACTTATCTTATATTGATTGTCGGCAGTAAATAATGTCATTCTAACAATGGTACCTTTTGCTATTTTTTGATGTCTGTCGTTTTTTGTACATATTATTATTGTTTTGATGTCTGTAACTTACGTTACGTTGAATGTCAACAGTAATTGATGTCATTTTTTGCAATGGTACCCATTGTTTATTAAACTTTGATAGTTTGCGATTGTTAACTATTGTTATTTTTTGATGTCAAAAGAAGACAAGTAGAGCCTAATATCCGGGGCAGCATCCAGGTTGTTCCTGTATTTGTTTTTTATAAAAGCATAGGAAGAAAATGCTGTTTCTACTAATACAGTTGATGGGAAAGACAACAAAACTTGCATTGCCAGATCAGACAGTCTATCATACTCACAACCAAGGTCCAACCAAATATTATGAATGGTTTTTCCTTAAACGCTGATTTCAAAGTTTCATCAGTAGAAACATCAATTAAATTTTTTTTTCTTCTGCAATATCTAATTTTTCCGACTGGAAATTGTCTTCAGAGAAAGAATTTTGGATCCAAGGAATACCCTCATCGTATTTTGGAAAGTACTTAACAAATGATGACTTTAATCTCTTCAGGCGTTCAGATATCAAATATTTGCTTTTTAATATCACTAGAAAGCTGCAGTTCATTATCTTTCAGAAAATCGTTCCATGTTTCAATAACTTCAGTTTGTCCCTTATCAATGCAAGACCTCCAAAAATCTATCTTCTTTGTCATCGATTCTATTTTTTCTGTCACTTTGAACACTGTGATAGAGCTCACCTGGAGGCTGAGATTTAGCTTGTTTATTTGTCCAAATACAAGGTCGAAATAAAAATATGTAATTCCTAATTTTGCATTCTTTTTAAACGACTTTAACCTTTCGGTACTCGCGCCCAAACGTATAACACCAGTACTCGCGCGTTGTACTTTTTACAACGCAGGGTTTCTGCTATTTTTTTAAACTTTTATCTTACAAATATGACTTTTTGTAAGTTATTCTATAAACTAATGTACATATAAATAATTTTTTATATTTTTTCAAAGGTTTAAAATAATAATAAAATAATTTTTATATAAACATTTTAATTACAAGAAAAAATATACCAAATATTTACTTGATTAGAAAAACAAAAATTTCGTTATTATTGTTAACTGTTCTTCTTAACTACGTTACAGTTTATTATTCACTGTTTTCAATAGATTCGTCCCCACCGCAGCATAGGCAAACAATTTGTTTGTTAACGTGCTGCTTGCAAACAAATCTTGAACAGAAGCTGCATTTCATTGACGCAGAAGAATTCTTTGCTCTCCCACACATCCAGCAAGTTCCTTTCTTTTTGGCTGGCTGCTCTTCATCCACTTGGTTTTCTTGGGCCTTTTTTCTATATTTTGCCAAAAAAGAATATAAATCAAGAGGAAGTGACTTGATTTTAGCTCGATCCTCTAAGTGGTTTCGCATCAAACTCAATGCAAGGTTTTTTTGAAATACCTTCCTTCGTTCAGGTATTTCATCATTTTTATTGAAAATCAGTATTACTCTTCCATTTATACTTGCCAAATTCATCAATACATAAAACAAGGCTAATGGCCAACGCCGGGTTATTCTTGACACAGAATATGATGCGCACATTTTATCGCATGTATCAACTCCGCCTTTGGTCATATTATAGTCCATTATTATTTCAGGTTTGCCTGAATATTCATTTGTAACCTTTGAGTCATGCATTGTTGATAATAGAACAACACAATTATTTTTTTTTGTTACATATGAAACTAAGGTTTTGTCAAACTGAAAACCATATACTGAGCTTCCAACCTCTCTAGTTCTACTAGGCAAAAAAGATGGAGGGATTGCTGCCTTATTTTTTTTCAACGTTCCAATCAACGTCAACCCCTTTTCTAGCAAACAATCTGCAAGTGGTAAGCTGGTATACCAGTTATCAGTTGTCACGTTTTTGTTAGATCGTTCAATGGGATGAATCAGCCTTTTTACTACTTCAAGAGCACTGTTCTGAACTTCATATGGACCCGGTGGTTGCTTCCCACAGTACACTTCAAAATTACTACAATAGTACGTTTTTGCATCACACATAGCAAACAACTTCAGGCCATATTTTGCCGGTTTATTAGGCATATATTGCACAAATGAGCATCTCCCCCGAAAACGGTGCAACATTTCATCTATTGTTACAAACTCTCCTGTATTGTAACAATTTTTACAGTTTTGAACAAAAGAATCTAAAATATATCTAATTGGTGCTAGTCGGTCTACTTTTTTACGATCATTACGAGTATCTTTATCATCAAACCTTATAGAACGAAGTAAGAACAAAAACCGGTTGTAGCTCATAGCTGCTCGAAGGATTGTAACACCTGTTCCATCACTTGCCCAAAGCTCTTTTACATTTGCATGAGCACCTTTTTTAATTCCAATCAAATAAAGGACTCCAAATAATGCCATCATTTCTGATCTGTTTGATTGTAAACAATCCCTTTCTCTACGAAAATTGATAGATATAGAGATAATGTGTTTATTAGTGCATTGTAAGATTTCATCTATCATTTCAATAGTAATCATTTTCAAAAAAGCTTCAATTTCAGTACTTACATTTTTAGCACATTCTTTTGGCCCTGGAAGTTTTTTTATAATGTTCTTTCTTCTACTTTTACTAATTTGAGCCACTTCTGAAGTACACCAAAATGTCTCTCCGTCCTTTCCAATAATAAATTCAACATCATCACTTATTTCCTCAAAAACTTCTTCATCAACATCAATCTCACTGTTATCAGAAAAATCATTGTGTTCAATCACTTCATCGCTCAAATCTGAAGCATCTTCTAAAAATAAACTATTTTCATTGTCCTCATCATCTGAACTATCACGTAGTATAGCATCAATTTCACTTGTGCGAAGTATATCAGACATATTAATCACAAAAAAGTTCAAGAATAATAAAAGAAATTCGTTGAATAACTGAAAAAAATCACTACGTTAACACTCGCGCGTTGTAAAAAGTACAACATAAATGACGCGCACCACTTGAATGCTCGCTGGACACTGACTGACCTTGAAAAAAAGTGGCAAGCATTGAGAGAGTGGTGGGGAGAAGGTAAACAAAGGAATAGCTCTCAGTCCCAAGCACCGAAACAGGGAAAAAATGTATTCAAAACTAAAAAAATTACAACTGTTGTAAATTTTACAACAGCGCGAGTACCGAAAGGTTAAGGGTATGTTAAGAGCAATACATAGTGAAATTGTTTGAAAAACAATCTGGAACATCGTCCAATAAATTTAATTTCAAATACTTTGATGACTGGGAAATTTTGATAGATGTTGAAGGAATTTTCTCATAAGTGGCCGGATTGGAAGGAAGATGAAAAAAAGAAACATTACAATATTAAAGGGCTGAGCTGTCATTGGAGAGGCCAAGGATCACCCAGAGTTGATGGTTAATGATGATCTTGTATTAAATTGAGTATCAGCAGTAATTAATATAATTTTTGTATGGCACCTATTCTTAATGTTTGATCTCTGTAACTTATCTTATATTGATTGTCGGCAGTAAATAATATCATTCTAACAATGGTACCTTTTGCTATTTTTTGATGTCTGTCGTTTTTTGTACATATTATTATTGTTTTGATGTCTGTAACTTACGTTACGTTGAATGTCAACAGTAATTGATGTCATTTTTTGCAATGGTACCCATTGTTTATTAAACTTTGATAGTTTGCGATTGTTAACTATTGTTATTTTTTGATGTCAAAAGAAGACAAGTAGAGACTAATATCCGGGGCAGCATCCAGGTTGTTCCTGTATTTGTTTTTTATAAAAGCATAGGAAGAAAATGCTGTTTCTACTAATACAGTTGATGGGAAAGACAACAAAACTTGCATTGCCAGATCAGACAGTCTATCATACTCACAACCAAGGTCCAACCAAATACTGTATTATGAATGGTTTTTCCTTAAACGCTGATTTCAATGTTTCATCAGTAGAAACATCAATTAAATTTTTTTTCTTCTGCAATATCTAATTTTGCCGACTGGAAATTGTCTTCAGAGAAAGGATTTTGGATCCAAGGAATACCCTCATCGTATTTTGGAAAGTACTTAACAAATGATGACTTTAATCACTTCAGGCGTTCAGATATCAAATATTTGCTTTTTAATATCATTAGAAAGCTGCAGTTCATTATCTTTCAGAAAATCGTTCCATGTTTCAAAAACTTCAGTTTGTCCCTTATCAATGCAAGACCTCCAAAAATCAATCTTCTTTGTCATCGATTCTATTTTTTCTTACACTTTGAATACTGTGATAGAGCTCACCTGGAGGCTCAGATTTATCTTGTTTATTTGTCCAAATACAAGGTCGATATAAAAATATATGAATTATTCCTAATTTTGCATTCTTTTTAAACGACTTTAAGGGTATGTTAAAAGCAATGCATAGTGAAATTGTTTGAAAAACAATCTGGAACATCGTCCAATAAATTAAATTTCATATACTTTGGTGACTGGGAAATGTAGATAGATGTTGAAGGAATTTTCTCATGAGAGGCCGGATTCGAAGGAAGATGAAAAAAGTAAACATTACAAAATTAAAGGGCTGAGCTGTCATTGGAGAGGCCAAGGATCACCCAGAGTTGATGGTTAATGATGATCTTGTATTAAATTGAGTATCAGCAGTAATTAATAAATTTTTTGTATGGTACTTATTCTTAATGTTTGATCTCTGTAACTTATCTTATATTGATTGTCGGCAGTAAATAATGTCATTCTAACAATGGTACCTTTTGCTATTTTTTGATGTCTGTCGTTTTTTGTACATATTATTATTGTTTTGATGTCTGTAACTTACGTTACGTTGAATGTCAACAGTAATTGATGTCATTTTTTGCAATGGTACCCATTGTTTATTAAACTTTGATAGTTTACGATTGTTAACTATTGTTATTTTTTGATGTCAAAAGAAGACAAGTAGAGCCTAATATCCGGGGCAGCATCCAGGTTGATCCTGTATATGTTTTTTATAAAAGCATAGGAAGAAAATGCTGTTTCTACTAATACAGTTGATGGGAAAGACAACAAAACTTGCATTGCCAGATCAGACAGTCTATCATACTCACAACCAAGGTCCAACCAAATATTATGAATGGTTTTTCCTTAAACGCTGATTTCAATGTTTCATCAGTAGAAACATCAATTAATTTTTTTTTCTTCTGCAATATCTAATTTTGCCGACTGGAAATTGTCTTCAGAGAAAGGATTTTGGATCCAAGGAATACCCTCATCGTATTTTGGAAAGTACTTAACAAATGATGACTTTAATCACTTCAGGCGTTCAGATATCAAATATTTGCTTTTTAATATCATTAGAATGCTGCAGTTCATTATCTTTCAGAAAATCGTTCCATGTTTCAAAAACTTCAGTTTGTCCCTTATCAATGCAAGACCTCCAAAAATCAATCTTCTTTGTCATCGATTCTATTTTTTCTTACACTTTGAACACTGTGATAGAGCTCACCTGGAGGCTCAGATTTATCTTGTTTATTTGTCCAAATACAAGGTCGATATAAAAATATATGAATTATTCCTAATTTTGCTTTCTTTTTAAACGACTTTAAGGGTATGTTTAGAGCAATACATAGTGAAATTGTGAGAAAAACAATCTGGAACATCGTCCAATAAATTAAATTTCAAATACTTTGATGACTGGGAAATGTTGATAGATGTTGAAGGAATTTTCTCATGAGTGGCCGGATTGGAAGGAAGATGAAAAAAGGAAACATTACAATATTAAAGGGCTGAGCTGTCATTGGAGAGGCCAAGGATCACCCAGAGTTGATGGTTAATGATGATCTTGTATTAAATTGAGTATCAGCAGTAATTAATATAATTTTTGTATGGTACCTATTCTTAATGTTTGATCTCTGTAACTTATCTTATATTGATTGTCGGCAGTAAATAATGTCATTCTAACAATGGTACCTTTTGCTATTTTTTGATGTCTGTCGTTTTTTGTACATATTATTATTGTTTTGATGTCTGTAACTTACGTTACGTTGAATGTCAACAGTAATTGATGTCATTTTTTGCAATGGTACCCATTGTTTATTAAACTTTGATAGTTTACGATTGTTAACTATTGTTATTTTTTGATGTCAAAAGAAGACAAGTAGAGCCTAATATCCGGGGCAGCATCCAGGTTGTTCCTGTATTTGTTTTTTATAAAAGCATAGGAAGAAAATGCTGTTTCTACTAATACAGTTGATGGGAAAGGCAACAAAACTTGCATTGCCAGATCAGACAGTCTATCATACTCACAACCAAGGTCCAACCAAATATTATGAATGGTTTTTCCTTAAACGCTGATTTCAATGTTTCATCAGTAGAAACATCAATTAAATTTTTTTTTCTTCTGCAATATCTAATTTTGCCGACTGGAAATTGTCTTCAGAGAAAGGATTTTGGATCCAAGGAATACCCTCATCGTATTTTGGAAAGTACTTAACAAATGATGACTTTAATCACTTCAGGCGTTCAGATATCAAATATTTGCTTTTTAATATCACTAGAAAGCTGCAGTTCATTAGCTTTCAGAAAATCGTTCCATGTTTCAATAACTTCAGTTTGTCCCTTATCAATGCAAGACCTCCAAAAATCAATCTTCATTGTCATCGATTCTATTTTTTCTGACACTTTGAACACTGTGATAGAGCTCACCTGGAGGCTCAGATTTAGCTTGTTTATTTGTCCAAATACAAAGTCGAAATAAAAATATGTGAATTCCTAATTTTGCATTCTTTTTAAACGACTTTAAGGGTATGTTAAGAGCAATACATAGTGAAATTGTTTGAAAAACAATCTGGAACATCGTCCAATAAATAATTTCAAATACTTTGGTGACTGGGAAATGTTGATAGATGTTGAAGGAATTTTCTCATGAGAGGCCGGATTGGAAGGAAAATGAAAAAAGTAAACATTACAAAATTAAAGGGCTGAGCTGTCATTGGAGAGGCCAATTATCACCCAGAGTTGATGGTTAATGATGATCTTGTATTAAATTGAGTATCAGCAGTAATTAATATAATTTTTGTATGGTACCTATTCTTAATGTTTGATCTCTGTAACTTATCTTATATTGATTGTTGGCAGTAAATAATGTCATTCTAACAATGGTACCTTTTGCTATTTTTTGATGTCTGTCGTTTTTTGTACATATTATTATTGTTTTGATGTCTGTAACTTACGTTACGTTGAATGTCAACAGTAATTGATGTCATTTTTTGCAATGGTACCCATTGTTTATTAAACTTTGATAGTTTACGATTGTTAACTATTGTTATTTTTTGATGTCAAAAGAAGACAAGTAGAGCCTAATATCCGGGGCAGCATCCAGGTTGTTCCTGTATTTGTTTTTTATAAAAGCATAGGAAGAAAATGCTGTTTCTACTAATACAGTTGATGGGAAAGGCAACAAAACTTGCATTGCCAGATCAGACAGTCTATCATACTCACAACCAAGGTCCAACCAAATATTATGAATGGTTTTTCCTTAAACGCTGATTTCAATGTTTCATCAGTAGAAACATCAATTAAATTTTTTTTTCTTCTGCAATATCTAATTTTGCCGACTGGAAATTGTCTTCAGAGAAAGGATTTTGGATCCAAGGAATACCCTCATCGTATTTTGGAAAGTACTTAACAAATGATGACTTTAATCACTTCAGGCGTTCAGATATCAAATATTTGCTTTTTAATATCACTAGAAAGCTGCAGTTCATTAGCTTTCAGAAAATCGTTCCATGTTTCAATAACTTCAGTTTGTCCCTTATCAATGCAAGACCTCCAAAAATCAATCTTCATTGTCATCGATTCTATTTTTTCTGACACTTTGAACACTGTGATAGAGCTCACCTGGAGGCTCAGATTTAGCTTGTTTATTTGTCCAAATACAAAGTCGAAATAAAAATATGTGAATTCCTAATTTTGCATTCTTTTTAAACGACTTTAAGGGTATGTTAAAAGCAATGCATAATGAAATTGTTTGAAAAACAATCTGGAACATCGTCCAAAAAATTAATTTCATATACTTTGGTGACTGGGAAATGTAGATAGATGTTGAAGGAATTTTCTCATGAGAGGCCGGATTCGAAGGAAGATGAAAAAAGTAAACATTACTAAATTAAAGGGCTGAGCTGTCATTGGAGAGGCCAAGGATCACCCAGAGTTGATGGTTAATGATGATCTTGTATTAAATTGAGTATCAGCAGTAATTAATATAATTTTTGTATGGTACCTATTCTTAATGTTTGATCTCTGTAACTTATCTTATATTGATTGTCGGCAGTAAATAATGTCATTCTAACAATGGTACCTTTTGCTATTTTTTGATGTCTGTCGTTTTTTGTACATATTATTATTGTTTTGATGTCTGTAACTTACGTTACGTTGAATGTCAACAGTAATTGATGTCATTTTTTGCAATGGTACCCATTGTTTATTAAACTTTGATAGTTTACGATTGTTAACTATTGTTATTTTTTGATGTCAAAAGAAGACAAGTAGAGCCTAATATCCGGGGCAGCATCCAGGTTGATCCTGTATATGTTTTTTATAAAAGCATAGGAAGAAAATGCTGTTTCTACTAATACAGTTGATGGGAAAGACAACAAAACTTGCATTGCCAGATCAGACAGTCTATCATACTCACAACCAAGGTCCAACCAAATATTATGAATGGTTTTTCCTTAAACGCTGATTTCAATGTTTCATCAGTAGAAACATCAATTAAATTTTTTTTTCTTCTGCAATATCTAATTTTTCCGACTGGAAATTGTCTTCAGAGAAAGAATTTTGGATCCAAGGAATACCCTCATCGTATTTTGGAAAGTACTTAACAAATGATGACTTTAATCTCTTCAGGCGTTCAGATATCAAATATTTGCTTTTTAATATCACTAGAAAGCTGCAGTTCATTATCTTTCAGAAAATCGTTCCATGTTTCAAAAACTTCAGTTTGTCCCTTATTAATGCAAGACCTCCAAAAGTCAATCTTCTTTGTCATCGATTCTATTTTTTTGACACTTTCAACACTGTTATAGAGCTCGCCTGGAGGCTCAGATTTATCTTGTTTATTTGTCCAAATACAAGGTCGATATAAAAATATATGAATTATTCCTAATTTTGCTTTCTTTTTAAACGACTTTAAGGGTATGTTTAGAGCAATACATAGTGAAATTGTGAGAAAAACAATCTGGAACATCGTCCAATAAATTAAATTTCAAATACTTTGGTGACTGGGAAATGTTGATAGATGTTGAAGGAATTTTCTCATGAGGGGCCGGATTGGAAGGAAGATGAAAAAAAGAAACATTACAATATTAAAGGGCTGAGCTGTCATTGGAGAGGCCAAGGATCACCCAGAGTTGATGGTTAATGATGATTTTGTATTAAATTGAGTATCAGCAGTAATTAATATAATCCTTGTATGGTACCTATTCTTAATGTTTGATCTCTCTAACTTATCTTATATTGATTGTCGGCAGTAAATAATGTCATTCTAACAATGGTACCTTTTGCTATTTTTTGATGTCTGTCGTTTTTTGTACATATTATTATTGTTTTGATGTCTGTAACTTACGTTACGTTGAATGTCAACAGTAATTGATGTCATTCTTTGCAATGGTACCCATTGTTTATTAAACTTTGATAGTTTACGATTGTTAACTATTGTTATTTTTTGATGTCAAAAGAAGACAAGTAGAGCCTAATATCCGGGGCAGCATCCAGGTTGTTCCTGTATTTGTTTTTTATAAAAGCATAGGAAGAAAATGCTGTTTCTACTAATACAGTTGATGGGAAAGGCAACAAAACTTGCATTGCCAGATCAGACAGTCTATCATACTCACAACCAAGGTCCAACCAAATATTATAAATGGTTTTTCCTTAAACGCTGATTTCAATGTTTCATCAGTAGAAACATCAATTAAATTTTTTTTTCTTCTGCAATATCTAATTTTGCCGACTGGAAATTGTCTTCAGAGAAAGGATTTTGGATCCAAGGAATACCCTCATCGTATTTTGGAAAGTACTTAACAAATGATGACTTTAATCACTTCAGGCGTTCAGATATCAAATATTTGCTTTTTAATATCACTAGAAAGCTGCAGTTCATTAGCTTTCAGAAAATCGTTCCATGTTTCAATAACTTCAGTTTGTCCCTTATCAATGCAAGACCTCCAAAAATCAATCTTCATTGTCATCGATTCTATTTTTTCTGACACTTTGAACACTGTGATAGAGCTCACCTGGAGGCTCAGATTTATCTTGTTTATTTGTCCAAATACAAGGTCGAAATAAAAATATGTAATTCCTAATTTTGCATTCTTTTTAAACGACTTTAAGGGTATGTTAAGAGCAATGCATAATGAAATTGTGAGAAAAACAATCTGGAACATCGTCCAATAAATTAAATTTCATATACTTTGGTGACTGGGAAATGTAGATAGATGTTGAAGGAATTTTCTCATGAGAGGCCGGATTGGAAGGAAGATGAAAAAAGTAAACATTACAAAATTAAAGGGCTGAGCTGTCATTGGAGAGGCCAAGGATCACCCAGAGTTGATGGTTAATGATGATCTTGTATTAAATTGAGTATCAGCAGTAATTAATATAATTTTTGTATGGTACCTATTCTTAATGTTTGATCTCTGTAACTTATCTTATATTGATTGTTGGCAGTAAATAATGTCATTCTAACAATGGTACCTTTTGCTATTTTTTGATGTCTGTCGTTTTTTGTACATATTATTATTGTTTTGATGTCTGTAACTTACGTTACGTTGAATGTCAACAGTAATTGATGTCATTTTTTGCAATGGTACCCATTGTTTATTAAACTTTGATAGTTTACGATTGGTAACTATTGTTATTTTTTGATGTCAAAAGAAGACAAGTAGAGCCTAATATCCGGGGCAGCATCCAGGTTGATCCTGTATTTGTTTTTTATAAAAGCATAGGAAGAAAATGCTGTTTCTACTAATACAGTTGATGGGAAAGGCAACAAAACTTGCATTGCCAGATCAGACAGTCTTTCATACTCACAACCAAGGGCCAACCAAATATTATGAATGGTTTTTCCTTAAAAACTGATTTCAATGTTTCATCAGTAGAAACATCAATTAATTTTTTTTTCCTTCTGCAATATCTAATTTTGCCGACTGGAAATTGTCTTCAGAGAAAGGATTTTGGATCCAAGGAATACCCTCATCGTATTTTGGAAAGTACTTAACAAATGATGACTTTAATCACTTCAGGCGTTCAGATATCAAATATTTGCTTTTTAATATCATTAGAAAGCTGCAGTTCATTATCTTTCAGAAAATCGTTCCATGTTTCTAAAACTTCAGTTTGTCCCTTATCAATCCAAGACCTCCAAAAATCAATCTTCTTTGTCATCGATTCTATTTTTTCTTACACTTTGAACACTGTGATAGAGCTCACCTGGAGGCTCAGATTTATCTTGTTTATTTGTCTAAATACAAGGTCGATATAAAAATATATGAATTATTCCTAATTTTGCATTCTTTTTAAACGACTTTAAGGATATGTTAAAAGCAATGCATAGTGAAATTGTTTGAAAAACAATCTGGAACATCGTCCAATAAATTTCTTACACTTTGAACACTGTGATAGAGCTCACCTGGAGGCTCAGATTTATCTTGTTTATTTGTCTAAATACAAGGTCGATATAAAAATATATGAATTATTCCTAATTTTGCATTCTTTTTAAACGACTTTAAGGGTATGTTAAAAGCAATGCATAGTGAAATTGTTTGAAAAACAATCTGGAACATCGTCCAATAAATTAAATTTCATATACTTTGGTGACTGGGAAATGTAGATAGATGTTGAAGGAATTTTCTCATGAGAGGCCGGATTGGAAGGAAGATGAAAAAAGTAAACATTACAAAATTAAAGGGCTGAGCTGTCATTGGAGAGGCCAAGGATCACCCAGAGTTGATGGTTAATGATGATCTTGTATTAAATTGAGTATCAGCAGTAATTAATATAATTTTTGTATGGTACCTATTCTTAATGTTTGATCTCTGTAACTTATCTTATATTGATTGTCGGCAGTAAATAATGTCATTCTAACAATGGTACCTTTTGCTATTTTTTGATGTCTGTCGTTTTTTGTACATATTATTATTGTTTTGATGTCTGTAACTTACGTTACGTTGAATGTCAACAGTAATTGATGTCATTTTTTGCAATGGTACCCATTGTTTATTAAACTTTGATAGTTTACGATTGTTAACTATTGTTATTTTTTGATGTCAAAAGAAGACAAGTAGAGCCTAATATACGGGGCAGCATCCAGGTTGATCCTGTATATGTTTTTTATAAAAGCATAGGAAGAAAATGCTGTTTCTACTAATACAGTTGATGGGAAAGGCGACAAAACTTGCATTGCCAGATCAGACAGTCTTTCATACTCACAACCAAGGGCCAACCAAATGTTATGAATGGTTTTTCCTTAAACAATATCTAATTTTGGTGACTGGAAATCTTCTTCAGAGAAAGGATTATGGATCCAACGAATATTCTCATCTTGCTTTGGAAAGTACTTAACAAATGATGACATAATCTCGTCAAGTGTTCAGATATCAGATATATATTTTTTTAATATCACTAGAAAGCTGCAGTTCATTATATCTCAGAAAATCGTTCAATGTTTCAAAAATTTCATTATGTCCCTTCACAATGCAAGACCTCCAAAAATCAATCTTTTTCGTTATCGATTTTATTTTTCTGTCACTTTGAACACTGTGATAGAGCTCACCTGGAGGCCCAGATTTATCTTGTTTATATGTTGGAAAAAGTCTGATAAGTAGGCCAATCACTGCAGCCAATCACTGTCATGTAACCTGGATGACAACCGGAAAGGGTCATCTTGAAAAAACAACTGCACCTCAAACCGAATTTCACACAATCTTTGGAGAACTTTTCCACGGGAAAGCAACCTAACATCTGTGTGGTAAAGTAAGCTGATATGAAGGCTGTCCATTTCTTTAACTTGTGATTTGTGATTTGAAAAGCCTTGAATTTATATGAATGATTGGGTACGTGCGACATTTTCATCTAACAAACCTAACCTGTATCATTCAAATTATTTTGTTTTTATTCAAAATTATATAGAAATCACAAGAATAATATAACATACATAATAAATAATTATAATAAAACAATACATGACATTGTTATAATGTAAATTTAGCCTAGCCTTTCCTAACCTGACCTAACATAACCTCTATAATTCAATTCAATGTGTTTGTAATTGAAGAATAAATAGAAATCAACTGACTAAAAATATAACATACATAATAAATAAATATAATAAACGATAAATGCAACATGTTATAATGTAAATTGTACAAATAACAATTGAATCTAGGCTAGCCTAGACATCCAACAGAAGGTGGCGTGGCTAATAATCCAGACCTTCTATCTCTAACCGTTTTAAAGTTGTAATAAACCTAACCTATATAATTCAATTCATTTTGTTTTTATTCAAAATCTAATGGGGTCACAAGAAAAATATAACATACATATTAAATAATTATAATTAAACAATACATGAAATATGTTATAATGTAAATTTAAACCTAGCCTTTCCTAACCTAACCTAACAAAACCTCTATAATTCAATTCAATGTGTGTTTTATACAAGAATAAATGGTAATCACATGACTAACAATATAACATACATAATAAATAAATATAATAAACGATAAATGCAAAATGTTATAATGTAACTTGTACAAATAACAATTGAATCTAAGCTATAATATAAGAATAATATAACATACACGATATTTTTAACATGGAAAGTTCACTTTATTAACGCTTATAGACGGTAAAAAAACTTAAAGCAACAGTTACAAATTATTAATGTAGAACGTTCAATACAAACTGCCATCAAGCACCAAACTTTTCCACATTTCCGTTTATTCGAAAAATGATTGAATATAGTAACAAACACAATTTAAATTTTCCACTGTTATTCAAGTGTATAATCCATGATGAGTGTAATCAAGACGGGTCAAACAATGATTTATGCGGAGCATTGCCAAAATGGTATCAAAATTTCAGTAGAATTGAAACGGTGGACATTGTTTTGAATACTTCTATTAGGAGAATGAATTTCGCTGTATAAATTTTGATCATGCCTGAATGGGACTTCTGATATGATAATGTTTAAATTTGTACGTGCCGTAAGGAAAAACTGTAATTTAGTGTTGAATAATTCAACATACTTATGACAGGATAGAACATCATTGGTACCTCCCATGATAACCAAGAAATCATGAGGGGTACAATTTTCAGCCCACGAACGAAGATTATCAACATTCAAGAAATCAACCAATCACAATGCCACATTGGGAAGTAGTTAATAATTCTTCTGCCAATATCCATCCCGTCCATGGCTATCAGCAACAATAATGATTGTACGCTCCATTATTGAAACTACTATATAAATCAGCAATACACAAATTTAATGCCCACCTAACAATTTCTATTACATCTGTTGCACAGGATTTGAATTGCCTGCTTTCTAAATCATAACCTACTGAATTATAATAGTAAGGTAGAGGGCCCAAATTTCGTCCCCTAGTCATATTTTGAGTATTGGGGGCCAAATAAAATGTAACATCAACCTCAAATTTGGTGTACGTATTTCATAGTCAATTGCTTACTTGACTATCTATCTCTGAAATCGAAATATTTAATATACATTATAATATAAATTTAATTCTAAATCTATATATAAATCATTTGTCAAAGAAAGTGTTCCGAATTCCGTCCCCCTTAAGTGTTGTGAGGAAATGTGATTATTAGACAGTTCCAGTGGTTATATATGAAATAAAATGATTATTTATTAAGTATAAACAGATCGTAGTTAATATAAAATGAATTATAAATGTAAATAACTTATTAATTTAGCCATCCAAACAAATATCACAAATCAATTTACTTAGGTCTTTGGTTTGATTGCAATTTTCGTGGTGCCATTGAAACATTTTATGCAACAAATACATTTTTCACCGGATTTGTTGGAAGAATAATTCTTTCCACAGACAGGACACTGAGCGTCATCATTATCATTATCCTCATTGTCGGTGGACACGTAATCAATGTCACTGCATTCACTGTCACTTGATGATTCAGTTTTCTTCTTGGGTGCAGTTCGTTTAATTTTCTTAGGCAATGACGACTCAAGTCTCTTACGAGCCTTGATTTGTTGCGGGGTCACAGAAGATGAAGACTTTGTTGATGGATTAGAATTAGTTGCAGGGGTCTTAGGCAATGACGATGAAAGTCTCTTACGAGTAGGAGCATTTTTCTTGGCAAAGGCCTCTTCAATTTTTGTTTTGTGAGGAGAGCTTGTCACAAGAATAGCAGATTCTCTCCTAGCAGATGTTAAAGCTTGGATGACTGGCACTGCCTTGATTTGTTGCGGCTGACCGTAGAAGCAGAAGGAGAGGTTGTTGAAGGATTTGAATCTATTTGTGTTGCAGGGGTCTCATTGGCAGAGTGTGATTGAGTGTGTGCCACTAAATCCACATCACTGAATATGTTAGGGTTGTAAGGAATGCTGCCGTTTCCATAGTCGCAGCTCTTACATACCTTTCGTTAAACAATTTAGCTAGTTGTAAATTAGTTACAACACGTCCAGGATTACTACTCAACCAGTTCTCGATAGCCTGGACATAATATGTTTTTAAAGAAAACATAAAAGCAAAATCCAATGGTTGCATTTTAGCAGTGGAGTGAGGAGGTAAACAAACAATTGAAACGCCATTTTCTCGTGCACAGCCGATAACATTGATATTCCGTATGTGGGAATAATGTCCATCTAACACAAGATCGATTGGATCTTCTTTTGATGGTTTCACAGTAAACACAAAATGGTGAAACCATTTTTCAAAGAGCTCTGCGGTAATCCATCCAGTTTCGTGGACGGTTCCAATGGTGCCGGGGGGAGCTCCGCCCAATAGTTCTGCTTTCATCAGTTTACGTGGGAAGATCATCATTGGTGGCACATATTGTCCAGCAGCAGACATGCACATAACAACTGTGACCAAAGATCCTCTTTCAGCCGAAGACATTTTATGAACCTCTCTCTTTCCTTTTGTAGCCACAATTTTTTGAGATTTGTGTTGGACGACTGAAATGCCCGTCTCATCAACATTGAACACTTTCAATGGATTATAATTCACTTTGTCTAATTCTGGTTTTAAAATATTAAAAAATGTTTGAACATTGTATTTACTGAAGCCTTGGATTCTGGCTAATGACAATGGCTGAGGCTTCCTTAATGATAAATGAGGATGTCTTTCAAAAAAAAGGAGCATCCATTTACGGCCAGCTGCTTTTTTTCCGTAGAAAAAGGATGTTGAACATTATTTCGGATTGCAAGCTGGAATGCCATTCGACGCAAATCCTTCACTGTTAAACCATAGAAATTGTTTTCCATTTCTGCACAGTAGGATACTAATTCATCTTCTATATTTGATGACAAAACAGGCTTTCTTCCAAATTTTTTGTTTACTAATTCCTCAACAGTCAAATCTCCTCCTCTTTTTATGTAGTCTTTCAGTGTAGCTCGAGGAACGTTAAAAGCTTTGCTTGCAGCCTTGTAGCCCATTTTCTTCGTTTTCACAGAATTTATGGCCTGGATCATCGCTTCTTTATCCCACGCTTTCCTGGGTGCCATCTGTAAAAATGAAACTACTTAGTTCCTAATTTCGTCCCCTAGACAAAATTAGGAACTATAAGGGGGACGAAATTAGTTTGAAAAAATGTCATCCTTGCATAAAGATTGCATTTACTGAAAATCTAACTTGGAATACTTCTCCATATTCTTTAGAACCTGAAGCAAATTTTGTTACCATGGTTTTTTAATAACAATATCAGGCTAATAAGTATTTTTTGTTTTTGTGGAATAGTGTATGGGCCCTTTTTGCGTAGATGAAGTTTTTACATGCACTTTTTGCATAGACCAATATTTATATGATCTGTTAAAGCATAAAATATGTGTTTTCTTAGGCAATTTCTAACAGTTTGATAAGAAAAATTTAAATTTCAAATGACATTTTACCGGCTCAGTATTTAAAAATAATGAAATCATAGTGTAACCCGTAAGAGAAAAAAAGGTAGGCTGCACAGTAAAATATGAGCCATAGTTGAACATGTAACACTTTTATTTTACAATAAAAAAGTGAGTCATAGGCTAGTTGAACATCTAATACTTTTATCTTGCAATGTCTCTACAATTTAATTTCCAGCATCACCCTCTTCTCCAAACAAATCAGTGTAAAACTTCCTGTTTTCCTCGCTGATGAAAGGCAACAATGACTTGACATCTGCCACTTTGTTGGGGTTCAGTTGCTTTCTTGGCGCAGGATTAAGTGTAAGCTCATCAGGATATGTCTTCATGAATCTAAAAGGCTGCAAAACTTCATTGTATGTAGTTGAGCAGGCCAAGGCTCCACTTGGCATTTAATGATGACATATTTTTGAATACCAAACTTATTATTTTTAGCAGAAGGTTTCTTAAAAAAGAATTGCTCAAAAACCTTTGTCCAATCGTATATAATCTCTTTGCCGTCTATTAGGTCAAATGGAGATGGATTTTTACGGCAAATCCGAATAGCTTCATAGTAAACCTCAGGTGTTTCGATGACAGCTTTCTTCTTTATAAATGATTTGATTAGGCCAAAATTGCAGTCGCATTGACCGAAGGAATGTCCCCTACACGGGAACATTTGTGTAACTAACACATTATGGGTCTTCGCCAGCCAAGAACAAAACTGCAGCATGGTCATATTTCTGTTTTGGCCTCCAGCCGCATCTGATAATAAGACTATTTCTTTGATATTTGGGTACTTATCTATCACTTTATTAAGGCAGTCTAAAATGAAGGATACGACTGAATTGCTACCCAACTTTGCTTGTGATTCTACAAAAGTATAAATAAAAGAGATGTCATCATTGTGGACATGTACGTTAAATATAAACAGCCAAATCAGCCTAGAATAAAACTGTTTCGTAACATTCAGTTTTGGTAAGGGAAGATTTTGCCCATAATCAAATTCCAATACTAATAATGAGTCATCTTCTTTTGACTTTTTAATAATGTCTCTTTTCAAATTCAGATATTTTTCAGTCCGTACAAAAATCACATACGTCAGTTTTGGGCTGCCGTACTGTAAAGTTTGTCCCTCTATAAAACTTAAAATAGGTTTTGTAGGCCATTTTAAAAGTGGATCCAGTTTCCTCATGGAAGAATTCACAAAAGCTGTTGTACAAGCCTTTTACTGTTATTTCGGGATTTTCAAAATACAAGCGGTTTGTTTTGAGTTGACAATAATGACTGCTACGATGTGGAATGCTGTTTAAATGTTTTATGGCCAATTCCCATACGTTGTCAGCAAGCTTATTGGGTCTGTTGTCACGGTGTCCTCTCTTTTCTTCAAAACTTTGTTCTGAAACAACTTTGGCCTGAACACATCTCAATCTTTTTACAGACACCTGTAATAAGTCTATTATAAATGATCGGCAACATCAATACTGTTTCCTTCAATTTTAACCTCATACCTCCAATTGTTAGATCTGTCCACTTTAGGATTGACTGTTGGCCTTTTCTTCCCTGTGTTGACAGCAGTACTCATAAAACTAGCAAGCAAGGCATCTTGATTTGATTTTGCCTCACAGGTCCAAAGTTTATCAAACAAGAGTTGTTGATCTTTACTTGATATTTTAGTAAAACAGTTCTTGTAGCAACATTTATCTACTATACTAAACTTTTTACCTGGGACATTATCCCCTGTGGAAGAAACATAACCTTCTCCAGATAACCTCTGACGTTTTCTAGTATTTCGAGCCCATTCTTCCTTATTTTCACTTTTCTTCTTAGCACCCTTCTTCTTAAAAGTGTCCAAAATAGTATATTTAGTAGTTAGCATGATGTTAAATAATAAAATTAACTGAATATTACTAATTGTTTGGTCACTAACACACTCCAAAACTGAACAAAACAAACATTCGGTGTCATTAACCTCGATCTATGCAAGAAGGGCCTATACACAACTTTCTTATAACAGCTGTACAAAAAAAACTACTTGAGATTCAAATATGAAACTTTGCAGGTATACCAACAAACATCTGTAGAATTGAAAGAAACGTTCTCCGCAAAAAGGGCCTATGGATCCATAGGCCCTTATTGCAGCTACCGCCTCAATTATTATTTATGAAATGTGTTTACCCTAATAATAACAAGATGATTCAGAAAAGGTTGCAAGAACTCACCTCTCCTAAAAACAGGAAATCCCTTTGTACAGCGGACAAAAACACAACAGTATTCACTTTTTGGACACCATGTATATTTGATTGCTGAATTGTAAAAACCCCACAAGTGCAAAAAGTGAACTTTTGGAAAATTACAAAAATCTGTTTATTTGTTTATGCTTACATTGTATCTGTAGTTGTTAAAAAATTTTTTAAAAACATTTTAGAAATAATATAAATATCATTTTTGTACAAAACATTATTGTAAAAGGCAATTATACTACTCGTTTTTACGTTCTTTACTAAGAATAAGTTTATGTAATGAAAATTTAATGGATGGATTTTGTTTTTCTTAAAAATTGTAAGAAATAAAAAACATTTTGGTTCTAGGTAAATTTTGGATGTTTAGACAACTAGCAAGAAATTATGTTTTTAGTTTTTCGTCGATAACTCTACTATCCTTAGAGCTACAGTAAAAATTCAAAATTCATCATTTGATTTTTCATTAAAAAGAGAAACCTTTTCCTCTTGTAAATTTTGTATATAATTAACGGTTTTCGAGATATTCGACGTTAAAAACTTAAAACGGCACCCATTTAGGAAATTATATTTAATAAGTTATTAGTTTTAGGTACACGTGTCTAACGTAACAAAACAAATGCGTATGCCAAATCTGAACTCGATATCTTGTGTATTTCTGTAGATATGTTTTTTAATAATAAATACCTTGAGGCATTGCTTGAATGATTGTGTGAGCATGTCTATAAAATAAAGTTAAAATCAAAAGTAAAATTTTTAATTAAAGCAAATACTGTAAACTGTATTCTAGTATTGACTTTTTAAAACACTCCTGTATAATACGTATTGAATTTTTTTGTTATAACTTAGATTTCAAAATATTACACTTTAAAGACTAAACTTTTTAGTACTACACTTTTATTCACAACAATTCGGGATTAAAATGCAATCCGGCTATCTCCTCTCTCTTTTTTATCATTTGTCTTGCTCCATCCATCCTCAGAGTCCCCGAGGGTGTATGGCGTTGTTCCAAACAACGGTATTTTCACATTAATTACAAAACCTTCCTCTGACTTTGCCATCTCTACATCTCAACATAAAAAAAATAAAATAAAAGGGGTTGGCTAGGGGCAAGAACAACGCTGGACACTCTAGTTGGACCGAAGCCCAGTCAACTGTCTAGTGTTTTCGGTTAATACACGTCATAATTTATTAATAGAGGATATAGAGCTAGGAAATGAAACTAATATAAAATATTTACTGAAAGAATTATATGGAGTTTCACCTCAGGCAGAATAAATAAAGGAGTATTCTTGCAGATAATTTTGTTTAACCAGAAACATATCGTAGCTGAAACACGTTATACTGTATTACGAAATAACTGTGTACGTTTCGTCATAAAAATAAGCTTCTTATCAAATATTTTGAAGTTGATAATGTCTGAAATGGTTTTTCGTCTTAAAACTCAAAAAAAAGAAATTAATAATTGTGTTTACAATTTTACTTAAAATACCGTCTGTCTATAACCATTTTAATTCTAATGAAAAACAAACACAATATTTAGTAAATTCTACAATTTATTTGAGTCTTGCCGACCATGGTTTCGCCAACAACGGCATTTACAAGGCAGCTTAACAAAGACTAAGGAAAAATATAGAAACTAACATATTATTACTACAAAAGGAAGAACAGTTACTTAACTAGGGTAGGGGGGGGGGTAAGAGCAAGGGAAACATGTGGTCATACGGAAGACAATGGTTTTAACAACGGTGAATTTGACAAAAATTCCACCTGATCATTAATTACTAGTTTGGAGTCTTTACAAATTATTCTCTTAATCTCTAACATTTCTAATAAATTTAATTTCTTACTTTTAACATTAACATGGAGAATTTCAAACTTAACATTATTCAAAAAATCAGACACTACATGAGTTTTTAAATGATTTTAATTCTAGTCTAACAAGAGACTAGGTCTAAAGCAGAAAAAATATTTTGTACTTGATGAAAATGTAATTATATCAATTATTTGAATTGTATCTAGATACTGTATTGTAAATCAAATTATTTTTTATTATTTAATTGTAAATTAACAATAAATAAAATATCTTTACATTTATGGGCTGGAAAAGCACTTTTTCAACTGGAATAACAGGAAAGTACCCTAATTTGTAACTAGCACCGCTTCCTATGGGTAATATTCCAAACCTGGCATAGTCAAATGCCACTACAGTGAACTATTTTCTTTTTAATTTACCATAAAATTAACTCTTTTTGTAGTAGCATAATTTACCAATTCCAATTCGTTGATAAAGAAAAATTGTTGTCCACGCAGGGGGGGGGGTGCAGACTATAGATTATCACCTATATAAACATACACCCAGTGCACATATATACATATTCTTCCTTTCACCTTTACTTAAGGTTTTATCGCAGTAGAGTGCAGACTATCTACACCTATTGCGAAGGGTTTAGGTCCCTCGCTGAACCCTAGCTATACAATAGTATACCCGTTCCCAGAGTCTCATCTACAACTGCCCAACACGATGCGCTGGATAACTCTTTTATGGCCTCTACAATTATAAACGTCACCCCATGAAGTCAAAAAAGACAACTTTGACAACGATGAGTCTGTGTGCGAAAGCAAAAGGCCAAGTCTAGATTTAAGGATCTAGGGACCTGCTCCCTTATTGTTTATTGTCCGGTACAGTAATACAGATCTGTCAAAGATCTCCCCCTTTGTTATTAATAAAGCCATAACGGGTGCTGCAGGAATTGTTCGTTCCATTAGAAAACTGAGTAATGGGACTTTATTAATACAAACTGACTCGGATAAACAGAGTCCCTCTCTATTAAAATTGAAGCCCTTTTTCGATGTTGTTAACGTGTTAGTGGAACCTCATAAGGGTTTAAATTCATCTAGAGGCGTTATTTATTTACTACCGTGACGATAGTATGGAGGAAATAAAACTACAATCTAATTGTTGCATCGTACATTCCAAATCCAGGGCGTTGTTTCCGATACCAAGGATTTGGACATGTTTGCAGCACTTGCTCCAAAAAGGAAGTGTGTGGACATTGTGGCATTAAAGGCCACAAAAGCGAAGGTTGTAATATCGAAGCAAAGTGTGCAAATTATGACGGCGACCATCCTGCACGTTCATCGAAATGCCCAAAATATAAAATTGAGAAGGCAATTTCAGAAATTGTTGCCAAAGAGAAACTCTCCTTTCCAGAAGTTAGGAAAGTATACCGACAAAGAATTGCTCTACCCTCAAACCGTAGGAACATCTTACGCAAATGCGACATCAACCCCAGCTCCGAATTCATGTTCATCGTGTAAGGAACTGGGTGAGATGGTTCGTTTACTTGCCGAGCAAATATAGCAATTAATAGCAGTCCAAAGTGGTTTTTGTGTTAACTTGCCTTCTTCTTCTAACGTTGACTTTCTTGCCAAATCTACAAAACATTTTGCTACCCAGGCTCAATCTGCGCCTTCGCCACTAAAAAACCTCAAATTACCACCGGCAACGGGACAGCTTATTAAACCAAAATCGCAATCAGTTGTTAAGGTTGCTATGGAGCTTGACCCTGAAATATCTAAAATTAAAACTAAATTTAAACCACCTGACGGTCTTTCAAGCCAGACAACCAGAAATAATGATACAGGTCCAAACACATTTTAATTGTTAACGAATCCGTTTATATTAATATTTCTATATCTCATTATAAAATATGGCCAGAAATTTAAATTTGAATAGCGTGAAATAATGGAACATCAACGGTGTGAGAAGTCACTTCGAAGATCTTAAGGTTCTTGTACGCAATACATCCCCTTTAATAATTTGTCTGCAAGAGACTCATCTCCATCAACCTCTCTCATTTAGTTTGAGGGGGTTTTCAGTTTTTCGTACTGATTTTGTCACTGCAGACAGAGCTTAAGGAGGAGTGCCAATACTTGCCCACAACTCCATCTGTGGTACGTCTGTGAACCTTAGGACTTCATTGCAAGCAGTAGCAATAACGATCACTACACCATATAAAATGACAATTTGTTGTTTGTATGTGCCTCCTAATATTAGGTTTGTGGATACGGAACTAATCGACCTGATCAGACAGTTGCCTGTCCCATTTCTTTTGGTGTGAGATTTTAATACTCACCACTATATATATGGGGATCTAACTCCTAGAGCTCTAGAGGGAGCCGTATTGACAAGATTCGATCCAATTTGGATTTGATTCTGCTCAATGGCGGTTCACCAACTCATCTAGTGTCATCTACAGGTGTTTGATCAACTGTCGACTTATCATTTTGTAGCCCTAGTCTTGCCACTAAATTTGAGTGGTCCGTTTTATCAAACACTTACAGTAGTGATCACGTTCCTGTGAAGCTTACATTTTCTGACTTCTCACACTGTAATGAACGTCTTCCCAGATGAATTTTCTGTATAGCCAAAAGGGAAAGTTTCACTAGTGAATATGTATCACCATTTATAATAATAATGTTCCAATTATGAATCAGTACAGTATTTTACGGAAGCACTCCTTACAGCAGCGGACAACAACGTTTCGAAAACGTCGACGAGTCCACTACGTCCACCAGTCCCGTGGTGGAACGACGGATGTTGTGACCACGGTAACTAGAACAAGACGGTAGGGCTCACGCGCATCTGTCTGTGAGGCCGTGACGTCATCCGCACCAAGCCGGCTTAGCGGTCTACTATGTAGGTGCTCTGCTCAAATCCTAATAGGAAACGATTTTATCAAGCTTATTGTTGGAAATTCGTGTTACAGTACTTAGAATATTAATATTCTCAATAACATTGACTTACATGTCAAGCAATTTGTTTTGAATTTATTTATTTTAGGAAGTTTTGTAGGCGAAGTAAGTTTACTACTGAAGAACTACTTATAATAATTGATTTTAATATCAAACGGTTTTACAAGTACAATCGAACTCAAATTGTCTTCATAGTGAAACTTCCTAACAAAACTGTATTTTATTAATGAAAAGAATCTTCTACATCTATTATAAAAAAATAAAATAAAATTAAAATGTCAAAACAGTTGTATAAACCAATTTAAATACATATGGAAAATATTTTTTAAAAGGAGTCCTTACAAGTCAACATAATACATATTTAAGTTACATCATTTAGAAATGTTACCATACTAAAAATTATTAAACAGCATTACCTTATGTTTGACCTAAATCGTTACATTAATTCTTTATTTTGTTCATCTTTTTTGATTTTTTTCGTGCAATGTCAGAAGTTTCATTTTTCTTCATTGCTCTTTTAAGTTCTTTCTTCTTGTTCAGTTCTTTCATTCTTATCCTTTACAGACCTGAATATTTTGTTGCACCCAACCTCTTGCAGACCTGAACGTTTGTTGCGACAATGTTATTTCTCCGTGTATATGGACTATTTGGTATAAAATAAGGCCTTGTATGGTTTTTTTAAAATATTTTGTCATTATTGGTAACTCTAAAAGTTAACATACACAATTGTTTGGGTTAGGACTGACGAAGGGAATAGATATTTGACCTTCACCCACACAATTGTGTTGGTTAGGTCTAACCAAAGGTATGAAATAAACACAGATAAAGATAACATTGGTGGTTTATTAGTACAAATATTAGAAATTACCTTGGCATTTCGGAAATGTTGAAGTTTATAAAACTAATGACAATAAATCAAAACAGAAAATACACCTAAAACTCTGAAAAAATGGCACATTTACACTCAAACTGGGACATGAAACTGCTTGAAACAGTTTTTGTCCTTTGACAGACATAAGTAGATGTTGCACTTCTCACAGCGTGTACGACTACGTGATGTGCAGCCCTTTAGTCGACAGGCTCTTGCTGTACCCAAGGGGTCAATTACTGGCCAGTGGTCCAAACCATCAAGCTGCTTGTCTAAACCAGGTAGAGGTGCACACCAGTTTTGTGGTTTCTTAGCTTGCTCGTGTTCTGTTGGGATGATCTGCGGTCTACAGCTGTTGGGCAGCACATTAGAGATTCTGCAAGGCTTAACCTAAAACCTAAGAGGTCCAAAATATTTTTCTTTTGTAGTATATTTTGTCGTGCATCTCGCCGATACTGTAACCAACAGTTAACAACCACAACGTCAAGAAAGTGTAAAATGACCTTCAGTGTCCACTTCTTGGTCTTAAACCAAGTCCTGTATACTTCCATCAGCGGGTTCAGAGTATCCACCCCTCCCATATTCTTATTGTATGTTACTATAGAAGCAGCAGGGCACTCTACGTTTACAAACCTTTTGTCTTTTTTGGACCATCTTTTAACAAGAGTTACAGGTCCACCACCACACACAGTTGATAACATGACAACACTTTGGTTGTCCATCCATTTGATGGCAACAACATTGCCATCTGGGGAAATGCGTTCTTCAAAGTCCCCTCTTTCTATGTTAACTCCTGGAGTAAATTCAACTTCATGAAGCCTATTCCAACACAAAGTTCCAGTAGCATATTGCAATGAAAAAAGCTTCTCCATCAAGCTGATGGTGGTGAAATACCGATCAAAATATAATACACTTAAGGGTGGGGCACTGTCCTTTAACCTCATAACTACACCAGGCCCTAGTCCCATTTCCCCCATCATTGGAAAGTTGGACTGTTTCCCTTGATACATTTCGAAGTCCACCATGATGCCCTCAGAAGTAGTTATAACAAAGTTTTTGAGCCCAACTGGCCTTGGTTTATTTGGGACATGCTGTTTTAAAGAAGTCCTTCCTAAGAATGGCACCATTTGCTCATCTATAGTGATGGGCGGGTTCTGAATGATCCGTTCATAAGGAACGGGTCCTTGGGGGACCCGAAAGATTCGGATCCTAATTATTTGATGACCCGGATCCCCTACTGATCCAGATTAAATAAATTACATGTTACGAATATTTAGGTAACTTCTAACTTAGGCCTAAGAAATGATAACACAAACTTAAAATTAAGAGCAATGCAATGCAGAAAAGTAAGGTAAGGTGTAATTTGCGTAAAAAAGAAATAATATTGGTTCTACCTGAAAGGAAGACACAAAACATACCAGAACCGGATCCGAGACCGACTGTTAATATCGTGTTTCGTTCATCATTCTTTAGGTTCACGGGTCCGTAGTCGGTAACTTCAATCTTTAAGATTCGGATCCTATATCGTTCCTTAGGTTCCGGGTCCTTAGTCGGTCTTTTATCGTTTGGTTTTTGTTTCAATGCAACGAAACTGGGTTTGCATTAACAACACTACGCAAATCAAACAGTTTCGGGTGAATTACATCGAACAATAATATTATAACCTCACACAAAATGCAATTACTGTCAAGTGATTTCAGTTTTATTCTTTTGATTTTATTGTTTTTTTATAATTAATAACAATTATTTATAAATATCTATACTCATACTTTTTTAATGTTTATAATAAGGTATATATTTCAATATTTATTAGGTAGGTATCGGTACAACACTTTAGTTTTCAATAAATTGTTGAAAGGTTTAAAGCTTCAAAATTTAAGTAATTGAACTTAGATTGTTTATTTAAAAATTGTAAGTTACAATTTGTTTATAGTACCTTCTAGTTACCTTCTAACTTAGGCCTAAGAAATGATAACACAAACTTAAAACTAAGAACAATGCAATGCAGAAAAGTAAGGTAAGGTGTAATTTGCGTAAAAAAGAAATAATATTGGTTGGAAAAAGTTGTAACAATAGAAAATTAAAAATATTGCTTAAAATATTGAAAATAACAGCTAAAATTTAACATGGATCACTCATTTGGAATACTTAATTGTCATTATTCTATATTACACTAATTAACCTTAAAAGAAAAGTTTCAAATTATATTTAGTCTTTTACCAAATAAGTTAAATACCTTGTAATCAAATACATTTGAGGAAATAAATATATTACATATTCACGTGTAAAAATATGATTTTAGAAACATTTTTGGAAGACAGTCTATTGCGCCTTTCGGATATTAGCTGACCAGTTTTTGAAAATATTCTTTCACATGGGGTAGATGTTGATGGTATGCACAATCTTCTTTTGGCAATTTCAAATAATCGAGGGTAGATAGCCTCGATAAGAGGGTTTTCAGTTCTTCGAATTATTGGTTCAGTTAAATATTTATCAAGTTCTATAATTGCAGCGGCTGTTTGGTTTGACTGTTGAAAATATGGCCTATTTTAGTGTCAAAGTCTTCCCACGCTGTTGATGTTGGTGTTTCTGATGGTGCAGTAATTTCTAGTGTTGGAGAGTTAACGTCAGATTGTGGAGGTTGTCCAGTTATCCGTATTTTTCTTGCTTTCTTCGAAACATTTTCATACGCCTTTTGGAAGGAGCTGTCATCTTTAAAACCTTCTTTTTTAAAACGAGGATCAAGCAGTGTACTTTCATAAAGAAAGTGGTTGTTATCAACATCTTTAAATCTTGAATTCAATTGTTCAATGATTTTGTCGCACATACTGTCAATTTTTGGCAATAAATTGTCTCGCTTAATTTTACTTGTATGTCGCAACATAGCACTACTTAATAATATAACTTTTGAAATTGTTACATTTTCTTGGCTACTCATCTCCACTGTTATTTCTTCAAAAATTTGAAGTAGTTTTACAGGCTTGCTCAATTATTAACCACTCATGATCGGTGATTCCTTCTAGTGAAGAATTCACTAACGCCAGTGTAGAAATAACTGGTTCTTTTAGAGCCAATAGTCTCTTAAACATATTCAATGACGAATTCCATCTCGTTGGGACTTCTTGCTTTAGTTTGAGGTCCTTACAACCCATTTGCATCTGAGTGTTTTTTAATTTTGCAGAAGCTGTGGCACTTCTTTTAAAATATTCCACTATGGCTTTAGCTTTTGTTTGGATGTCTTTAATTTCTTGTATACCTGCTTGGACTATTAAATTAATAGTATGGGCAAAACATGAAATGTGCCAAAAGTCACAATTTTGAATAGCAGCTTTAATGTTAGCAGCGTTGTCACTTACAACAGCAACCACTTTTTTTTCTACACCCCATTTTTCTAAGACACGCTTGATTTCATTGGACAGATTTTCAGCCGTGTGACTCTCACCAAATTCAAAGCAGTCCAATAAAATAGCGCGCAAGTTACACTCCCTGTCGATAAAATGGGCAGTTATTGCCAAATAACTCTGGTTATTAATTGATGTCCACCCGTCTGTAGTTACGCATAATGCAGATACTCCTTGTAATATTGTGCGGATATCATCTGATATTTTTATATATAATTTGGGAAAAATACTGGTTGATATAGTTTTCCTACTCGGGAGATTGTATCCGGGATTGAGCAGATAAACAAATTTTTTGAACTCCGCGTCTTCAACTATAGAAATGGGTTGGTACTCCTTAACAATCATTTTTACAAGTTGTTCGTCCAATATTTTACTTTTATTTAGGGGTAGAGGTTTAGTGATAAAATTAGTAATTCTTGGTTGATTACATTTCGTAGAGCTACTTGATGGATTAGTAAAACAAGGTAATGCAGTGTGTGGTGGATTTGTTTGGCCAGGGCCAGGATCAATGACGCTTGTTGATGAAGTACTTGGTGCAGAAATATCTATATCGGAAATGTTGGCTGTATAATTAGTATCGTCAGCAATGGTTGAAATTTCATCAATATTTAGTCTTTTATTAGGGACTTCTTGTCTAGAAATCTCAACACCGGGATGCTTTCGTTTTAAGTGTCTAGATAAGTTACCAGTTGACCCTCCACAAAAAGATATTAAGTTTAAACATATACCACATTTTGCCTTACCAGTCGTTACCTCCGTAAAATTGTTCCAAATATTACTACGTTTTCGAGAATCCATTTTAAAATCACTAGATAATTAATTATTAAAAACAAAATACAAAACACACAATAAACACAAAAACTTATACTAACTATGAATACAATATTGTTCCAAGTTTTTAATAATAAAACAATATCAAAAGTATGTAGGAATTAAGAATCACATATACGCACAATCGCACAAACTATAAAAGTTAACCTACTACAGCTCATGGGAAATAATTTCATTAATTTGATGAGTAAACAGAAAACAGGAAACACCCCTTCCTTCCTCACCCCGCCTTCATACTTTTTACTGTAACCTAGGCCAAGTAAAATTAATCCCGCGCTTTGACTGACATCTACTTTCCTCTTTCCTGTTTACTGGATATTGAACCAAACGTTGTTATTACGTCACTGATTCGGATCAGTCAGCTTAGTTTCGTTCATCGTTCCTTTGGATCCGGGTCATTTCAGTCTTTCGTATCTCGGATCACTACTCACTAGTCGGTCATTTCAATCTTTTATATCTTGAATCAGTAAAATGTCATTTAACTTTCGGTTCATATCACGATCAAAGGTATCTTTTGTAAATGAAATTCAGTATGTTCTTTTATCCTTATTTTATGTAAATAATTTATAATAGTTTTAAATAATTTAGATAAAATAATTAAACAGTACATTTCCCCCCTCATTTATTTAAACAAAACACATTTTCTAGTTGTGATTCATATACAGAAAGAATATAAAATAAAGATAGAAAATAAATTTTAAAATGGAAAAGGATATGCTAATGTCGTGTGTATAATTTTAAATATAAAGGACCCGGACCCGAATGAACGGGTCTTTTGAACGGGTCCTTTTAGTGAACGAATCCAAATGATTCGAATCTTTGAAATGACCCGTTTTGCCCATCACTACTCATCTATGGAATAATAATTATTTAATAATAATAATAATAATTATTATTATTATTTAATAATAATAATCTGTCATTTCAGAAACGAAACATGTGACATTTTCTTAACTTTCGGAAAAACGAAAAAAACTGCGTAATCAAACTAGTTTCCATAGTAACTTGTAATGATAATTTCTATGTTACAATACACTAATTAGCAAACTCCTAGTACAAATTTTAGATTTTTATGTTTAAAAAGTAATTTTTAAAAAATTTAAAAAAAAATTACACATGTGTTGTTTATGCAAGGAATGACATACTCATAGTATGTAATGGACTTAAACAAATTAATAATGAGTATTATACACACAGCAACAGTATTTATTTATTACAAAAACATCAAAGAGAATCACATATTATAAAAACTCCATTAATTGTTTTGTTTTTAGGAGTGTAGGCTATAAAAAAATGCAATAGTCCAACGTGTTTTTCACTACGGGGCTTAGTCCAATGTCTCGTCAGCTTCGATGGTTGGTACATTGTCATCAACAGTAGTAATAGTTACTGATGTTGGCCATTGATAGATGACATCATAAAATTCTTCGTAGCCAATCAAATAGGGTTTCAACTTTTTTAAGTCCATCATTTTTTCATTTTTTATTGGTATTTTTCCGTTTAAATAGGCTTGTTTTGTAGGAGGTTGTACATTCCCTTTTGTTTTGCCAAGGGAAAATGTGTTTTCCACTAGTCCTCCGATAAAAAGTTTAACAACAACCTTGCCCTTGGACTCTTTGTTCAATATAAACTGTTTATAATTAGAAATTTTGAAGTAAACCTTGACCTCTGGGCGAACTGCACGGCCTGACGTTTCGTCTGAACACGTTTGTTTTTTATAAAAAACTGGCCACCAGTTATGAAAGTCTAGGATTTCTTCTGTTTTACTGTAGTAAATCTATCTTTTGTAGATGACCGCAGAAACAGCTCCCCATATTGCTGAACAGTATAGATGCGATCGGACTTCCTCAAATTCCGTTTGAGGACACCAAAGTCGCGATCACATGGCATGAAGGAGTGTCCTCTCACTGGGAAAAAATGAATAATTTTCTCAAACCTCTCACTGTCACGCAAAAATAACAAGAATCGGAGTAAGGTGTGTTTTTTGTTTTGCCCTCCTGTCCCATCACTGAAAACATACAGCTTTTTCACTGTTTCTGGTAATTTTTGTATGTATTGCCAAAGAAACGTACATACCTCATTGGGGGACTTTGAAGCTTCGCCTTCATGATACAAATGCAGGTCTGCATGACCACTTTTTAGGTCGTGGATGCAAAAAATATTCACATTTAATTGTCTAAGATAAAATACCTCTTGCACTGGAATGCGTGGAAGTGGTTGTGTAGCCATAAAATCGAAGCATATTGCAGCTGTGTCATCATCTTCAATTTCCCCAGCAACTTTCAAAGCTTCATAAAACTTTTTAGAACGCCTCTTGTGTAACATTTGCTCCGCCGCTACATTCCTTTTAGCATTATCACTAAGGATTTTGTCTTTCATTTTCATAGAAAACGCTTCGCAGGCACTGCATACATCCACTTGAGGTCGCCCAAAACTATAATTAAAATTTTCCTGGTAGTATTGTAGGAAAAACTTATATTTCACTATGCCTTCATATACAGGGTACTCCTCCAAAAACATCTGGTGCATGATTTTGATGTTTAATCTAGCATCTAAATAATGCTTGGGTTTACCACCATAGTGAGTGGTTTTTAAATCATACTTAGTAATGTGATCATGAATCACTTGGCAAACTTCGCCACTCACAGCATTACCACTTCGCCCTTTACCTCTCGCGTCTTTTGGGCTTTTGCCAGCAACAAGTAAGTTACACAAACGACGTACACGGCTGACAGTTATGCCATGTAACTTCATGAACGTATTTTTACACACCTCTTGGATTTTCCCATTAACCTTAATGTTATAAGTAAAAAAGTTCACTTTTTTCCTACTTACTGCGCTAGAGTCTACCTCTGCAGAAATATCATCGTCCATAGTAGACTCATCTTCCCCAACAGGCTTATCCATCTTCCTATCGTTAGGCTTCCGACGTCTTATAGGTTTCCGCTTCTCAATTAAACTTTGAAGGAATGCATCTTGTACATTTTTAGTGTCTAATGAGTAGAAATAGTCCCACATTTCAGTTTTGTTTTCTTCAGATAAGTTGAAATAACACTTTTCTGCACATTTGCAACTAAAAGTCTCTTGAACCTTAGCATTAACCTCCTTACCCGAATAGGATGAATATTGTACACCTTTTACTCTAGCATGTTTGATAATGTTCCTCTTGTATTCAGCTTCATTTCTTCCACATTTTCCTTTTTTAACGACTGGTTCACTATCACTACTTTCACTTGACATTGTAGCAAAATAGTATTTGTAGGTTAAGAAACAATGTTTATTAACTATTTATTAAACATCTGTAGAAAGCAGAGCTGTAAAACCACAGCTTATTTCAATATTACATTGTTACCAACGGCAACAAGAAACAGATGAAATATTCGTTCAGTGCAGAAACAATACATGTGCTTACACTTGTGTCGTTTCTGCATGGAACGAAATATTGTCATTGCATGGAACGAAATAACTAGAGACATTGCTTTTTGGATCGGCTCCAAAGCATAACCTGCACTCCAGTACATCCGCATACGGGGAAATTTTATGCAACCCATTAGCAGGTGCATTCCATATATAATTTTGATTTCGGTTGCATCAGTGTTAAGTTCTTTGCCATTTTGGCTTAAGCAATACATGTTAGTACATTCAGCAACATTAATGAAAAAATCATCAGAGTAATACACTTTAAAATACTGAAGAGGAGTCAGTACTGGTGGATTTTTTGGCAAGTCACCAGTTTCAACTGAAGGAACATTACAGAAAAATTTTCCCTCTGTCCAATTAGGCTTTTTGAGAAGATTGCGTTTTTTGATTTTTTGTTGTTCGATGTATCTTTCGTTTTACGTTTAGAATTATCTGAATTTGTTTTACTTTTATTTTTAGAACCTAAAGGCCTACCTCTTTTTTTTGGACGAGTGCTGAAGTTGACAGTGGTGTTTCGTGTGGTCTCGCCTACTAGTGGGACAACTTCCATCTCAATGTTCTCTTCCTCTCCAATTGTGTCGTGTCCAGTAACATTATCTTCTAGCCCTTCCTCTCCAACTTCATCCTGTCCAGCAACGTTTTCTTCCACCTCTTCCTCTCCGATTTCGTCCTTCCCAGAAACGTTCCCTTCTATCTCTTCCACTCCAACTTCGTCCTGTCCTGCCACATTCTCTTCTAATTCTTCCTCTCCATCCTCCTCTTCTCGAGCCATGTTCTTTGCAGCTTCCTCCTTTGCAATGGGTTCCGCACTACCTTCGATTTCCTCTTCTTCCCAATCATCAATGAAATTTAATAAATGTCTCTTTTTGTCTTGGCTTGTGCCTGCATTTTCGTCATCTGACATGCCCTCTATCTCCGACTCATCCCCATTGTCCATCAGGAGGTTTAGAATCATGTCTGCTTCACGGTCATGAACTGAAAACAAACCACACGGGTTAGGCCAACCTCAAGTAGTTAACAGGCATGAAATGTTTAACAGAAACACATAAGAAGCAGCACTGTAAGGGGCACCAAGGTGTATTCTTTAAAGTCTTTAAAATCTAAGATAACATTTAGGTCGACTGTTATGTTTACATATACCGTATGATTAATATGTATGTTGTTAGTAAACCAGCTGCATAGATTAAATTAAATTATTAAGAAAGGAAACTCCATTAGTAACTGTTTGAACAAAGTTTGATTTAGAACACGATTGCATCATTTTAGATAGCAAAACAATAACAAAATCTACAATTAACATATGTTTTAGACAAAAACAAACATATTATTGTTTTACATTGGCAGACCTAACCTACACAATCGTGTAGGTAAACCTGTTTAGGTATTTTGTCAGCTAATCGTGGCAAGTGGCACCATTCTATAACCATAAATCTAAAAACACACTTTTTGATTACATAATAAACACATTGACTTAACTTAAAGATGAAAACAGAGGACAAACAATGCAATACTTACAGGGTGGTAAATGTCGGTCTGCCATGATGGGTGTAGTAACTCACAACATGCAGTGTTGACCTTGCACTGACCGCCTCGGAGCAAAACAACAGTTCCCTGCACGTTCCTTGACAACCTACACAAACGATGTGTACAGGACTGAGCCCCAGATTCAGTGTTTAACCGTTCAGTAAAATAATAATCATAAACTACACAATTGTGTGGGTTTAGGTTTTCAGGGGGTCAAAAATTGCCTACACAATTGTGTAGGCACGGTCTGTAAGGGTGAAAAAGGATCGAGTTCTAACATATGTTGTAATAGCAATATCGTCCACTTCACTGAACTTTCTTTTGATTATATCAATCAGTTTCTTCATCACTTGAGGACTGTTATTCAAGCCATCACCGTGAAATCTTTGAAAGTCTTTTTCAAATTCTAAAACCATGCTTAACCATTTTGTTGACGGATTTTATTAGAACACCCCTTGACAAAACCGAAACCCAGTCAGAACTGTTTGAGTTTCCAGTTTTTCCTCCATATTGAAAATCAGTCTAAGGCCTTTTTTATTAACTTGGTATGTTACATAAACAGCTAACATTTTGAGTAAATCTGTATTCTTTTCAGGGTAAACTAGTTTGTTATTTGTGATTTCAGTCAACTGATCAATCAGTGATTCTGCAATGGAAATAAATTTTTCATTATAGACATCGTTCACTTCCAACTTGTCTTCTTTCCAGTCTGAAGTTTCACAACCTTGTACTGGTTCTGCCAAGTCTATTTTTTTAAGAACGTCAACACTTATCGTTTCACACTGCTCAGCAATACAATTGCGCACTTTTGCTGAATAACAAGTATTTTATTCGATGTGTCACCGCTGTGGGGAGGGGGTGGTCGCTAATTAGAGAAAAATACGACTCCAAAACATCTTGATTACACTACGCTGCTAATAAATATTTATAACCTTCGGCTTCTAACTCTTTGAATAAACCTTGTAAACTTCGAATTGAAATCATAAAGCCTATTTGAAAAGGCAATAGTTCTTTTTTACCTATTACTGTGGCAGAATAACAAAGATCATATAATTTATTAAAAATAACATCCTGGTCCTGTAAACTAGTACCGTACACACTTTTAATTTATTAGTAGGATGGTGAGGAAGTCTCGAGTTTAGTATATCAAACCCGTCGTTAATAGTGTTGATAAAATCAACTACATGGTCATTACCTGGGAAATTATATGATACTGCTTTAGCCACAGTTCAGGACAATAGTTCAGCTGCTTTTCTTACATTTTGCCTTTCGCTTCCCGATACTAATAACGATGTTCGGTTATTTTATATGCATAAAATCTTCTTTCTGTTGTTTACTAAATCAAACAAAATAACCTTAGATACTTGCTTAACTTGCTCCTCAAACGTAATCTAATTAATTATAATTTATCGTAGTTTGTATTTGTAATTGTTAACTTGTGGTAAGGCCATTTTACAGCCTTGTAATATAATATGTTGTTGCTTATTTTTGTTTTGTTATTGGTTTTAATGTTATTTCTAAGTTGTTAAGGTAAAGTCATCTTGCAAAAATTTTAAAGGCGATGATGATCGAAATGGTTTTCGCCCTAAAACACCAAATGAAGAAAATTTGCGTCATCTGAAAATGTTTGATAAAATTTAAAGCAAATTTTCGATTCGATTATAACAGAGCGTCCTTACAGCTGTGTATATTATGCATTTATAATTAAATTTTAATTGTCGTTAAAATTCTCTGTTTCACAAGTCGTTGCAAAATCGTTTTACAGCCCTGTAATATTTGTTTTAATTGTTACTAATTATAATTTATCGTAGTCTGTAATTGTAATTGTTAACTTATTGCATTTTACAGCCTTGTTTATTTTGCTTTTCATCTAGTTTTCGTATTGTTATTGTTTTTAATGTTTTATTACGCAGTTATTAAGGTAAAGCATCTTCTTGCCAAATTTTCGTTGAAATGAAGGCGATAATGACCGACATGGTTTTTCGCCTTAAAACTAAAAAAAAAAAATATATATATATATATATAACTTATATTTACCATATTAGTTGGTTAAGTCAAATCATACCATATATGTGAATTGATAAAGAGCAATTTTCATTCGGGCTGGACATCGGAGCGATACGATGTTTGTCGAATGATCAGTGGGCATCGCAATTTTTTTATAAGATAATTTTGGTGCAAACCAAAGTATACGAACTGTTGACATAAGATATTTTCGAGTCGGTCTTTTTGACTCTGACGCTATTAGAGTAATCAATAGCTAGGGTTCTTTATTTTATGTTCTTTTCTTTACCTGAGCATTGCGGAATTTCTGAATACACAAAGGTTGACGAAGCAGCAAAGGAAGCTACTAGTCAGATGCCATTCATTCAGCGTGTTTTGTGTCATATGACTTTGTATCGAGTGTTACGTTATTTTTGGATAGGCAATAGAAGGAAGAATAGACAAATAGAGTTCAGTAAGGTGAGGGAAGTAAAAGATCTGCCCGTTCGTGGAATATATCCATACGTGACCGTCATTGGGTGGAAGGTGGTAATTAACTATGTTCGAATCGGTCGTTCAACGATTATTCATGAATTTCTGATGGAATACGGGAATGCGCCGCAATTCTCTTTGTCGAGATGCGTTGTCGATAACATCCTTACTGATGAATCGTGAGCATCCTTATTGTACTGATAGGTGTGCGTAGGACATTTGCCCTTACCAAGTCCATTCAGGTGATGTTGGGGGATAATGCCGAAATTCTTGATCTGGTATTGTCTTTTTTTCGCACCTGAAAATTTTTCTATTTGATTATCGCAGAGCCTCTTTACAGCTCTATAATATTTTGTTTATTTGTCTGTATACATTTTATCTTTGTTAACTCCTTGCAAGGATTTTTTAGAACCCTGTAATATTTATTTTTAATTGTATTCATCATATTTTATAATTATCAATCTGTTGCAGTCTTGTGACATATTATGTTGTTGTTTATTTACAATTATTGTAACTAGTGTTATTGTTCAAATTTGTAATGTGTAGCTTACGCTCAATTTTGTGAAAACGATGATGACTGGAAGGGTTTTTCGCAAAAAATATTGCGCAAATCTGTCACCTTTCTGTTTAATTATAGGTATTAGTTAATCTGTTTCAATTAAATTTGTTTCAAAAAATTGGCATAGCAAAATTTTATATGACAGTACATTCCAAAAGTGTACACTGCATAAGATACAGCTTTATACTAGATTACAATTCTCCGAGTATATAGATAAATACCTATCGAATAAGGAAATGTAGGTTATATGTTGAAGGTAGGTATTCTATGTTGTATTGAATCACAAAATTCAAAACACATTTATTCTATGAAAGCTATTGAGTTCTTGTGCAAATATCGCACTAATTTTCTAACATCGATATCCAAAACAAAACAATTTCCCAAAGTTTTCTTCCCAAGTTTGAGGTCGAACTTTGTCGAACTTTGTTTATGTCTGTAATTAAAGTACCAAGGCGCATGTAAAACTGAGGATCTCATTTGTTTCTTTCTGAATTACCTTATTAACGTTGTTTTGGGAAATGAACCAATACATTTAGTGGGGTGTCTTGTGTGTTACGTTTGAGGTAGATTTTATAATCTATTTTTGGAACTCAGGTTCTTCAAGTCAGATATTTCCATGAAAATCTTATTAACTTTCTATCCTAAATGTTGAGTCGTATTAATAAAGAAGAGGAAAACCTTTTACTTGCAAAAATTTGAGCAAATCCTTGTATCTGTATGAATAAAAACTAAAGCAAAACCTTTTACTTTACAAGGAAAAGGTAATCCATAGAAAGTTGAGGTTTTGCTCAAAACTGAAGTAAATGGTTATTAATGGGCCGTATCCATAAAACTAAAGCATATGCTTATACTTGCAAATCTTGAAGGAAATCCTTCAATTGGTATTTATAATATTTCAAGGATAACCTTATAAATTTCAAGTATTAGGTTATCCTCCAAATTTGGATGATTTACTTCGAATAAAGTATATGGTTATTCATAAACTTCACCTTTTACTTTAAATAAAAAGCATATCCTTCAGAAATACTGAGTGTGGTCAGTAGGAGACTCATCAGCTGTAGTGATCAGTTGTTTTTTTCTGTGCACTGTTGATCTTCGTGTATTGTTGTGCAAAATGGCTGATGTTGTGCATGTGAGAAATATGAAATTGTACAAGCCCCGCTTACCTACAACCGTGAGTGATTTTAAAGCTCTTTATCGTTTCGAAGAAGAGTATGTGCAGTGGCTCGCATACAGGTTTTTAGGTGAAAATGACGAAACTCGTGATGGAGCTTTGTCACCCGTCCATAAAATGAAAATATGTTTGCGCTACCTAGCAGACCCTGGTTACCAAAAAGGTACTGGACAGGAACTTGGAGTTGGTCAGGCTACAGTATCTCGCACTGTACATACAGTTGTTGACAGCATAATGTCACAAGCAAGTGAGTACATAAAGTTTCCGACTACCAATGTTGAAATAATGAACGCAAAACAGTTATGGCAAAGCAAGTATAATTTTCCAACAGCAATTGGCACGATTGACTGCTCCCATATAGGAATATTAAAACCAAATCAACATGGAGATGAGTATATTAACCGGAAGGGAAAACCCACTCTCAATATTCAAGCCACCTGTGACGCCAATGAAAAGTTTACCAGTGTTGATGTTAGCTGGCCTGATTCTGTGCACGATTCGAGGATTTGGAAAAATTCACAGGTAAGGTTATTAATGTAAAGCAAAGCAAATGCTGTGCTGATTGGGGATCAAGGTTATGGATTGGAGCCATGCCTCATGACTCCATTTACAAATCCTACTCCAGGGGCTGAGCATAAATTTAATGTACTTTTGAAAAAGGAACGTGTCATAATCGAACGATGTTTCGGTCAATTAAAACGTCGATTCCCTATCTTACAATATGTTTGTCGCTGTAAGTTGGAAAATGTGCCAAAAGTTATTGTTACATGTATTGTGCTCCACAATATAGCAAAACATTTAGGTGACCCAGATTTTGAAGATGATTGTGATGCGCCACAAGATGATGAAGAAGATGGACTACAACATCATGGCAATGATGAACCTGCTCTCCGCCAACAAGGACTAGAAATAAGAAGAAACCTAAGTGTTATAATAAACAACTTTAATGTTTAGGTAATTTGTTAACTTACAAAGATAAATATGTTTTGTTTCCATCAATAAATGTTTTTTGGTTATTATCTTGACGCTTCATAATTTCCAGTTTTTTTTCATAATATTGCTGTTGAATCATACATTTGCGATATTGTTGTAATAAAACTAGGCGCTGAAGTTCTTTAGTAGTTAGCCCTCTGGTTTCTTCCATTTCATATTTTTCTGTTGCAATTTTCCTTTTTTTTCGGCAAAATTGCCTGGGACGCCGTGACATTTACTTTATCAGTTTGCTTAGTACATGAAGTAGTTCCCATTGACAACAAATCATTACTGTTTCCTATTACGCCAGGTTGAATTCCTGTTTGACGATTTTCTATTACACCAACTTGCATTGCTCCTGGTATTTGTACAACTGTAGGGTTTGACTCACCTTCCATAGCCTTCAATAACTTGCGCTCCCAATCCAACAATTTAATCTTTTTGTTTCCAGTTCTCTTTAGATCAGTTTTTTTCTTCATCCTAGATTTCATATTGTTCATTTTTTTTAAAAGCCTTTCGTATCCAATGGTTTACCAAAAGTTGCTTCATACTTTTTTATAACGGCTCCAATGGCCTGGTCTTTACGAACTTTTATTTTAGGGATTTGTGATTTTTCTAAAATTACTGGAGCTCTTACAATTTCATCTGCTATAAATTTTAATTCATTACTTATAGAATTGTCATAAGAATCACTCTCACTACCACTTTCAGAAGACATAACTAAGACAAACAAAACCAAGTAGCAAATGGTGACACACTACCATAACCTATTAGGAAGAAAACAAGATAATGCGGAGACAACAATCCCAATGAATCAGCTGATTTTCACTGCTTACCAAATCTGTTTATTGTAAAACCTTATACTTTTCCAAGGATCATATCCTTGCAAGTATAAGGTTTTGATTATGAATATGGAAAGATCCTTATACCTCTACCTTATACTTTTTAGCAAAACCTTATACTTCTACCTTATACTTGTGAGGAAATCCTTTAGTTTTATGGACACGGCCCAATAAAACTCACCATTTACTTTTTCTTTGAAGCAAATCCTTCAACAATGATGCATCTGGTCAGTAGCAGATTATACGTTTAAGTGAAAGGTGTGTAGTGGTTTTTAGTGCAACATGGCTGAGTTAGTGAACGTAAGAGAGGTTAAGTTTTACAAAGCTCGTGGAAGCCCACAAACCAGAGACTTTAAAACGTTATTTCGCTTTGAAGAAAATAATGTACAGTGGTTATCAAACTACTTTTTAGGTCAGGTTGATGAATCTCGAGGAGGCGCACTGTCATCTGAACAAAAGATGAAGGTATGCTTACGATATCTTGCAAATCCTGGTTATCAAAGTGGAATCGGAGAGGAACTTGGGGTATCACAAAGTACGGTATCGCTAACCATGAGTGCTGTGGTCGATAAAATTGTTGAGAAGGCCGATTATTGGATAAGATTCCCCACCATTCATGATGAAATCATGCAATCTAAGGAATCATGGCAAAGTAAATACCTTTTCTCAACAGTAATTGGAGTGATTGATTGTACACATATATAGGAGTATTAAAACCAAGACTTCATGGGGATGAATACATCAACCGCAAAAACAAGCCTACGCTTAATGTTCAATGTTCACAAGTGTTGATGTCAGTTGGCCTGGATCCGTACACGACGCCCGAATTTGGAAAAATTCTCAAGTAAGAAAAGTCATGCGTACAACACGCAACACTGTTCTATTAGGGGATGATGGATATGGTATAGAGCCATGGTTGATGACCCCCTTCTCAGATCCAGGTAATGAAAATGAGAGAAAATTTAATAGGCTGCTCAAAAAAGAAAGGGTAATCATAGAAAGGTGTTTTGGGCAGCTGAAGCGGCGATTTCCAATACTGCTGTATGTGTGCCGTGTAAAACTAGAAAACATACCAAAAGTAATAATTGCATGTGTTGTGTTGCACAATATTGCGAAAAGTTTAGGCGACCCTGATTTTGAACAGGACGAAGAGATCCCTGAAGAGGATGAAGACTTCCGCTATGTTGCAGGTGATGGAGAGGTCAGAGATCGTCTCCGTCGCGAAGGACAAGCAGTGAGGAGGAACTTGGCTGAAATAATTAGTCAATTGATTTAAGAAAGTCAACTTTATTGAGAAACAAAACCCACACACCAAGATATATTTTCAGATTTACTTAAACAATTTGAGTTAAATATGATTTTATGTTAAATGTTAATTTCAATCTGTAATAACAAGTACACAACTTTTAGAACAAAACAGCATAACTTTTGTCACCTTCTACAACAATATTTGTTGGTTTTTCATAGGTATTCTTATTTTCATTAAATTTATTACTTTCGATTCTTTGAATTTTTTTACTGTAGTACTTACTCTTGCTGCAGTTTTGCCGTTTTGAGTTGGTGGAGCAAAACTAACCGTTGCAACTCCTTAGTTGATAGTTTTCTTGTCTCTTCAGTTTCATGTTGATCGAATGCGGATTTTCTTTGAGGTAGCATAATTATATTTCTTTCAATTACTTCATGAATTTGTACATCTTCAGACATTGGAACATCAATACGAGCGGAAGGTGATGCTATACTTCCCACTGAATCATTAGGTCTTGGCTTTTTTACTCCCATTTGCATAGAGCCTAAATATTGTAAAAAAATGAAAACATTAGTAAAGTGAAAAATATTAAGTAGGCCTAAATGAAAACATTCTGTGAAAACTAAAAATGGGGTATGATATTTGTTTCTAAATACAAGGGATAAGAAAAAAGTAAGCAATGGCCTGACATAGAAAGATTATTTTTGAATTTACAAATATCAGGTATAAAAATCGGATTTTGTAAGAAATGAATTATTTAATACCGAACAATTTGGCTAAAATACCAATAAATAAGGTTATTAGATTTGTATTAATATAATTTGTTCTAATAGACTCTATTAATGCTACTATTTACTAGTGACTAACACAGGATTTATTTGTTTTTCCATTTGAAGGCCAATTTGTTTTTTAATTATTAAATGTTGTTTAATTTCGTTACAATTAAGTCTGTTAATCAATGTTGTTAAGTAAAAGAAAAACCCCTTGTGTCTGTCACTAGATATTGAGCCTATATACAAAACAAAAATTATCATGCTAGGCCTAACGCAGACGTAAACTGTTATATTTTGTGAGACTAGCCTATTTACATACTAAAAATTACCTCCAATCCTGCCAATTATTGGATTGCTTTCACCCTGCATCGCTGCCAGTAGTTGCTCTTCCCAAGCTACCAATTTTACTTTTTGTTCCCTGTTTTATTTAAATCAGTTTTCTTTTTCAACCTCGTCTTCATGTTGTTCACCTTTTTCAGTAACATTTTTGCATCAATTTCTTTTCCAAATAGGCCTATATACTTTTGCAGCACTTGGGAAATTGCCAAGTCTTTCTTCCTCTTCATACTTGGAACCTGGGATTTCGCCAGAATTGATGGGTGGGCACGAACTTCATCGGCAATAAACTTAAGTTCATTCGTACCGGTACCGGTACATTGGTTGTCGTTTTCACTTTCACTTGAAGACATTTTAGGCCTACACTAATACTTGCACACACTAAAAACTGAATACCCAACCACAACACAGTGTTGGCAGTTATACGGACAGCTAAGCCTCCAAGGGATACCAATAGACAACAACAGACAGGAACAGAATATTTCAACTGACTAATGTGCTTAACAATGAAAACAGCTGATTTCGGTGTTTAACTTGAGTTATTCCTATAGAACCATTTACTTCTGAGCGGAAGGATTTGCTCACAAGTAAAAGGTAATCGTTATTAATACGGATTGAAGGATATGCTTTTACTTCTACCTTTTAATAGAAGCAAATGCTTTTGCTCCATACCTTTTCCTTTTGAGCATATCCTTCTTTTTATTAATATGTGCCGTTATCTTAACACAAGAGGAAGTAAAATTGAAATATAACGCCCTAGTAGACATTTTCGTCCATTGGTTTCAAGTGTTACGTTATCATTTTAACAAATAACCGCCATTCTCATAAAAAGCTTACATGAAATAATTACAGTTAATATTGCGAAGCCCATTTCATCCGGTCTCCAACTTTAATTACAGTTTGCAACGATGTCCATATAGAAGGGAGGGGTGGGCAATGAGCGTTCGAACAATCCTAACTTGATTTCACTGTTTCTCTTTGTTGGTAGGTTGATAAATTATACTGTATATTGCAACTATATTAAAGTTGTACTGTCACAAAAATGATTCCATTTTATGAAACCCATTACAAGTTCAAATGTTTCATCATAATTGTACTTGATTTTTTATGCAAATATCCCTATGTATTTTTTTGTTCTTGTTTAAAAAAAAAATTTATTTGCATCATTCCTGTCAGGCCTCTCTTGACCACCTCTTGTTTTTTTTCAACCATGACATTATTAGAGTATTTTTAAGGATATGAGTCTTTATTTCTGTGTTAGTACTTACGCCAAGCAGTCGATTTTGGATATTTCCTTTGTTACAACTGTCATACCATCATCAGACAATAAACCACTTTGAACAAGTAAACACTAATACACAATGCACAAAAACAATACGAATTGGTACTACCGAATTACCAAAGCAGTCACAAGGCTATGGAAATTATATGAGTCTTTATTTTATGCTCTTTTCTTCTGCTTTTTTTATAAGGTGGTGATCGAGAGGTTTCTGGCCGTATGAATAAGAATGAGCAAATACTTTAACTCAACTTTTTGGACCAAATACTCTAATAATAATGAATAATAAAGATGAGCAACTAACTGCTTATGCTTTTACTCAAAAATATGAAATGCCACCATTTGCTCTGAGTCTGAGCTTTTGCTCCCGATCCCTGTATGAATAAAAAGAACCAAATACTCTAAAGTGTGAGTAATTGCTCTTGATAACCTGAATCTGGTTAGTAGTAGACTCAAATTTTAAAATATCACAGTTACCAATTAATTTGTGTTGTGAAAACGTGTACAAGCCTCGTTTATGTTGTGAAACAAGAGACTATAAAACATTATATCCCTTCTATGAAGGCAATTTAGCTTGGATTAGTGAACATTTTCTGGGTCTGAGTGAAGAAACAAGAGGTGGCGCTCTTGTTCTTCAAACAAATAATGCAAATATTTTTGCGGTACATGGCAAATCCAGGATATCAGTCAGAGATTCAAATGAATTTAACCCTAATCAATCTACTGTGTGCAAAACCATCAAAGACGTTTCGAATGCTATTGTTCAGAAAGCTCACCTCTGGGTTAAATTTCCGTGTTCTCAAGGAGAAATAAACAATGAAAAGGCCGAGTGGCTAAACCGGTTTAAATTTCCCTCGTGTATTGGTGCAGTGGACTGTACACACGGTAAGATTTTAAAACCTAAATATCATGGTGACGAATACTTCAACAGGAAAGGTTTTGCTTCCATTAATGTCCAAGCCACATGTAATGCTAAAGGATACTTTACAAGCATTAATCCTAACTGGCCTGATTCGGTGCATGATGCCAGAATTTGGAAAAAATTCAAATGTAAGAGAAAAAACTAAGAACTTTTAATAATTGTGTTTTATTAGGTGATTCTGGCTATGGTTTTGAACCATGGCTTATGACCATACATTAATCCTCAAACAAACCGGACAAAAAAAAAATCAACAAACTTTTTAAATCTGAAAGAGTTATTATTGAGCGCTGCTTTGAACAACTAAAAAGAAGGTTTCCTTTCTTACAACACCATTGTAGAGTTGCTCTGTCTAAGGTTCCAAAAATTATCGTATGTTGTGTTATACTTCACAATATAGCCAAGTATTTGAATGATAGTGACTTTCCGGGAGATGATGAAGATGATAACAGCGAGCAGATTAATGTGGGAAATTTCACAAATGCAGATCTGAGAGCAAGAGAAGGTCAAATTAGGCAAGAAATAACTGATACAATAAATATTATCATTTAACTCAGGATTATCTGGTACTCTTCATTTATTTAGGTCAAATAAGATTTAAACAACTACTAATTTGTACATTTGAACAAATTATATAAAATTTAATAAAAAGTAATATGTTTATTTTGTGTGTTTATTTTATAAGTCTATATTAATAATTTCTAGTAATCACTTTGGGCTTCTGCGGCTTCTTTTTGTGTCCTTGCTGTGGCTAGTTGTTCTAACAACACCAGACGTTGCAGTTCAAGAATTGAAAGACCGCGAGTCTCATCGGTTTCATATTTGTCCGTTAACATTTTTTTTATTTTTGGCTTTTCTTTTTTATCAAATATTTTTGAAGCAGAATCAAAAATATCGGGAAAATTTGTTGAATCTCTTTCTCAGTAGGTCTAATATTTGCTTGCATAGGACTAGTTACTCCAAATTCCAAAGCCCCTGTTAGAAAAATCAAATTTACAATAATTATTTTTCCATGAATAAATTTAGGTTGGTAGGCCTATTATTAAAATTTATAATACTGTATAGGCTTAATAAAAATAAACTAAAGGGACATTTAAAAAATAATGTTTTTTCTATTTTATTATTTGTAGTTTGGTATTAGGCCTAGTAGTAAATAAATTACACTTACCTGGAGTTTGAACTATAGTAGGGTTAGAATCGGCTTGCATCAACTCCATTAATATCTTTTCCCATGAATTCAACTTAATAGGCCTGTTTACAGTTTTATTTCTGTCGGTTTTTAATCTTCAATCGACTTTTCATATTGTTAATTTTTTTTCTGAATTTGCTTTGATGTTATAGGTTTACCAAAATTTTGGCTAGTGAGATTTTTTAGCTCCTCATTTTTTTTACATGATTGTAGGCACTTGAGATTTTTCTAAGAGCTCTAGAAACTTTTTCAAAGTTTTTGCAAAAATAAGTAATGAACTATTTTCAGACACATTACCTTTACCATTTTCAGAATCACAGCCGAAGTCTGAATTTCTAGAACTGGACAAAGTTATAATTATTTATTAGTAATAATAAATTTGTTTTAGTAACTAGCCTAATTATTATTATAAAAAGAGACCCAGTACTCAAATTTTCGAACATAACCATCATAAACTTTATGCTCTATATTATTTCATAGTTCTGTTGTAATCAGCTGTTTGATATAAATATCTCTTTGTTGAAATAAATGCTCAGTTTTCTTGAGAAAAAAGTATGAGTATAAGGTGTGAGTGTAATGTTAGGTTAGGTTAGGTTGCGTTATTCATATTAAAATGAGCGTTGTTTATACTCAGACATTTTACTCAAGAGCATTTACTCAGTCCTCATACTCATGAGTATTTGTTCTAGTTTTATTCATACGGCCCTATATGTTACAAAAAGGTTAGGCTGGCTATGCATTTTCATATTCTATGTGTAAGCTGAAAATGATGAATATTTTTTATCAACTTCGACTTTGTTTAGCAGCTAGACGCCATTTTGTTTTTTTTACAAAACTCACTGTAACTCTGGAAATAGATAAGATATCGAGTTCAAATTTGGAATAAGCATTTGCGTGCAAAGATCTGCCCTGTGAATTGAAAAATGTTCTTGATGAGTCAGTAAAAATCGTCAATTTAATAAATCACAGGCCTTAATTCCAAGGCTTTTCAAATCACTTTGTGAAGAAATGGACAGCCTTTATATCAGCTTACTTTACCACACAGATGTTAGGTGGCTTTCCCGTGGAAAAGTTCTACAAAGATTGTTTGAAATTCGGTTTGATGTGCAGTTGTTTTTCAAGATAACCAGTTGCGTTTGTCATCCAGGTTACATGACAGTGATTGGCTACAATGTATGGCGTACTTATCAGATATTTTCCAACAAATAAACAAGCTAAATCTGAGCCTCAGATGAGATCTATCACAATGTTCAAAGTGACAGAAAAAATAGAATCGATGACGAAGAAGATTGACTTTTGGAGGTCTTGCATTGATACGGGACAACCTGAAGTTTTTGAAACATTGAACGATTTTCAGAAATATAATGAACTGTGCAGCTATCTAGTGATATTAAAAAACAAATATCTGATATCTGAACACTTGAAAGGATTAAAGTCATCATTTGTTAAGTACTTTCCAAAGCAAGATGAGGGTATTCGTTGGAAGTTCCAGTCAGCAAAAATAGATATTGCTGACAAAAAAAGTTGAATTATTGTTTCTACTGATAAAACATTGAAATCAGCTTTTAAAAAACCACTCACAAAATTTTGGTAGGACCATGTTTGTGAGTATGAATGATTGTCTGATCTGGCAATGCAAGTTTTGTTGCCTCTCCCATCAACTGTATTAGTAGAAACAGCATTTTCTTCCTATGCTTTTATAAAAAACAAATACAGTAACAAGCTGGATGCTGCCCCGGATATGAGGCTCTAATTGTCTTCTTTTGAGCCAAAATTCAATAAACTTTGTGCAGCAAGGACAAGGACATGGGTCCCATTGAGTGAAAGCAAATAATAAAAGTGTTCAACAAAAATGAACTTTTTATAACAAATAAACAAACGTAGAAGACGACTTAATTATTCAAGCATGATAACTAGACTAAATGATCTGCCGATAAGGCCGGCCCAAGTCCACGGTTCCGTCAGGCGAGGCAACTTTCAGGGTTTATGCACCAGATGCACCACCTAATGGATGTCTGTGGTGTTTTCAAAAACTGCTGCTAAGTGCGTTTCATTATTTTCTGCTAATTTTTTGCACTTTTCTTTAATATCTGGGATTGTTTCTTTTTGTAAAATATGATTGTCATATTTTCCCTTTAATTTTTGTTTCAGTTCATCTGAACCTTCCCTGTATGAAACACATAGTGAACACTGATCTTTTTTGGGGTGGTGAAAAGCTAGATTTTTTGTTCGGAATACTCGTACATAGATAGAATAGCTCGGTTTTTCACCGGAACCTACAAATTGACTTATAAACGTATTGTAAATTTTTGGCAGATTTAATGCAGGATGAAGATACTCTTTTGATGTATCAGATCGACAATAATGAGACTCTACTCTAGGAAATGTATCTATGTGTTCTTCGATCAATTGTCGTATTTTCTTGTCGCGCTCAATTATTACCTTAGATTGCCTACCTCCTCTTTTATCTTTTTCTACTGATCCTTCTGTTGTTAGCTTGGAAATTGCAGTGCGTGAGATCCGACCCTTAATACTTTCACTTCCTGTACTCTATTATTAAAACCCTAGAACGGTCGGGTTTTATCGGTAAAAGATTGATACATGGACGGTCGGGCTGGGTCTGTGGGACCCAAATAATAAAACACTGAAAATTAGTCACACAACTGTTTATTTACATTGACTGACTATATTTATTATGTTTAGATAGTGCATGTTGATATAGAGCCTTTACTCTAACTTTTTGAATCATATAATATTATTGTAAAATTAGAAAACTAAAAAGCTCAATTCACTATTACTGTCATGGCAACTACTTATTTCAAAGCCTGGATCCATGTCAGAGTCGTCCAAATCAAAAAACATTCTGTCAATTTCATTGTTACAAAGGTTTTCTGTTGCCATGTTTCAATGAAAACTATTTATAATGATGGTTTCTATGTCAACTCTTAAAAAATAAATATTAAAGTAACTAGTAAAACTGTTATGATTGTATTTGAGATAAGATTAGGTTGACGACACTGCAGCAGTCCGGAGGCAAGACGGGTGTAAGCAGGTCGTAGGCAACAGCCTTGTCTGTAGATAGTACATGTAATAAAGATATTGTAACAATTACAAAAGTATAATTTTATTAACTATAACAACAAATATAACATGGTGGCAGTGGTGAACAAGTGAAGTGATTATTAATTATAAAATGCCTACTTTAAAAAGCATTATTATATAAGACATGTGAACAGCTGGCCAATTGTCGGTAAGTTTTAGTATAGACACGTAAGCCTAAAAAAGTGCAAAGCTAAATTTATAAATCGTTAGTGTTATATGGCTAAATTACAACAACAAGAATTAGATATTCCTGAAGCAAAAGACATATTTTTTACAATGGATTATCACTCTAATATTCCTAGTCAAATGTCATTTGAAGGAAACTTGACTGAAAATTGGACAAAGTTTAAACATAAATTTAATCTATATTGTGACCCTTTTTTAACTGAAAATGTACAAGATAAACGTAAAATTGCGTTATTATTACATTCAATGGGTGATCAGGGTGTTGAAATTTTTAATTCTTTTAATTTAACAAAGGAAGGTGCAAAAGTGTTTGAACATGTCATAACAGTATTCGATGAATACTTTCTTCCGTTAAACAACGTGACGTATGAAAGACATATTTTTTTCAACCGGAAACAGTTACATAATGAATCATTTGAACAATATATATGGCTATACTTAGAAATTTAAGTTCTACATGTGAATTTGGAAATTTAAGGGACAGTCTGGTAACAGATATTTTCATTAGTGGAATTACAGATTCATCAGCAAAAGAAATATTACTAAAGACAAAAAATATCGATATAAAATCAGCCTTGGAAATTTGTAAAACAAAGGAAATGGCTCATAGAAGAGCACGCCATCTAGATATTAAAACTGAAACGGGTACGTCATCAACCGATATTGACTCTATCAACAAAACTAAGAAAGAAGCATTATTTATTATCAAAGTCAAGCAGCGATAGTAACTTCAAACAAGGACAGGTCAAAAGTAAACATAGGCCTAAATCGTCGTTTCAACAGAAGCAAACAACAGATGTACAAGTTCAACGACATAATCGTGTTATACAAACTTCTTGCGGTAAATGTGGTTACAAACATAAGTTTGGTGAATGTTTTGCTTTTGGAAAAAAATGTAATAAGTGCGGAAAAGCGAATCATTTTGCCAATATGTGTAGATATAATCGCAAATTAGTAAGTACTCTAGACAATACTCAAAAATTTAATAGTCTAAAATCAATAAGTGATCCTAGTTTAAACTTTATTATAGATATAGTAAATATAAATAGTAATCAAAATTCTGAAGTAGAACAATGGTATGAGAAATTAGTTATTAATGGAAAAGAATGCCTACTAAAATTAGATACAGGGGCACAAATTAATATTTTATCAATTAAATCATTTAAAGAACTTAAAATTAACCATAAATTTGTAAAAAAGACAAACACATCAGTAACGTCTTTTACAAAAAATTGTGTTCTTATATTACATGTAGTGTTAATTATCAAGTAAAGGGTAAAACAGAAGTGCATAAATTAATATTTTATGTTGCAAATATTAATTGTTCTAATATACTTGGTTTAAAATCTTGTATGAATTAGATCTCATAAAAAAAATTGAAACTGTAGAGATTTTTAAGTGTGAGAAATATAAGCAATTATTTGACGAAGGAATCGGTAAAATACCAATTGAAGTAAAATTACAATTAAAAGACAACACAATACCAGTTGTAAGTCCATCTCGTAAAATGCCAGTTTTATTATATGATAAATTAAAAGCAGAACTAAAAAGATTAGTTAAATTAGACATTATAAAAGAGATTAATGAACCAACAGAATGGCTTAATCAAATTGTTATTGTAGAAAAGAAAAATGGAGATTTAAGAATTTGCTTAGATCCATTTCATTTGAACAATGCAATCAAAAGGTCTCATATACAATTTCCAACTTTTGAAGAACTCTCTTCAAAGCTTACAAATGCTAAGTATTTTACTAAGTTAGATGCAAGTGCAGGTTTTTGGATGTTACCTTTAGAAAAAGAAAGTGCTAAATTATGTGCATTTCAAACTCCTTTTGGAAGATATATTTTTAAACGATTGCCTTTTGGTCTAAATTGCTCAAGTAAAATTTTTTATAAAATTATGTTACAAACCTTTGATGAAATACCAGGTGTAATTTTATATATAGACGATATTTTAATACATGCTGATACTATAGAAGAATTAAATAATAGAGTGAAGCTAGTGTTAGATAGAGCTAAAGACTCTGGAATTAAATTTAACAAAGACAAATGTATTTTTAATGCTAAAGAAGTAACATTTTTAGGTCATAAATTTAGTGCTAAAGGTATCGAAATAGATCAAAATAAGATAAAAGCGATTGTTGATATGCCTTCACCAAGAGATGCAGGGGCTCTTGAACGTATTTTAGGTATGGTAAATTACGTTTCGAAATTCATACCCAATTATTCAGAATTAACTAAACCGTTTAGAGAATTATTAAAAAAAGATAATGTTTTTGTCTGGAATAAAACTTTGGAGAATTTATATGTGAAACTCAAGAAATATATTACAGAAGCGCCTGTACTAACATATTTTGATCCCAATAAACAGAGTACGTTATCAGTCGATGCATCTCAATTTGGTTTAGGTGCAGTATTATTACAAAATGGAAAAGTAGTGGCTTATGCTTCAAAAGCACTAACAAGCGTACAAACGAGATATTCTCAAATAGAAAAAGAGTTGTTAAGTATTGTATTTGGTTGTGAACGTTTTAAACAATATGTATATGGTAGTATTAATGTACTAGTAGAAACAGATCACAAACCATTGATACCAATTTTTAAAAAACCTTTATGAGATGTTCCAATAAGGCTGCAAAGAATGTTACTAAGATTACAACCTTATAATTTAAAAGTTACATATATACCCGGTAAATACCTATTTTTGGCGGATACTCTATCCAGAACATGTAATATAGCTTCTAAAGAAATAGATCCTTTTGATGAGGAAATTGAAGTTCAGGTAAATCTTTTAATTAGCAATATGCCTATTACTGAGACCAACAAACTAAATATTAAACAAGAAACCATGAAAGATGCAGTAATGTGTAAATTAAAAAAATATATTGAAAATGGTTGGCCTAAATATAAAAAAGACGTAGAGATTGAGATTCAACCTTATTTTGAATTGCAATCCCAATTATGTATAATAGATAAAATCATATTTAAAAATAACGCATTTGTTGTTCCTAAAACATTAAGATTATCAATGTTAAACAAAATACATTTAGGACACAGTGGCATTTCAAGATGTAAGTCTAGAATAAGAAATATTCTATTTTGGCCCAACATGTCAAATGATATTGAAAATTTTGTAAAATGTTGTCAAACATGTGCTAGATACAAAAGAAACAAATCAAATGAACCATTAATATGTCATAAAGTACCTGAAATACCATGGCAAAATGTAGGTTGTGATATTTTTGAGCTAAACAAAAAATATTTCATAGTGGTAGTAGATTACTTTTCATACTTTATAGAAGTTTCCCACATATCTAATTGTACTAGTACAACAATAATTGATAAACTTAAATCATTCTTTTCACGTCATGGCATACCATTAAATTACTATTCGGATAATGCAACTTATTATATGTCCGATGAATTTAAAAAATTTATGAAAGAATGGAATTTTAATCATATAACTTCTAGCCCCCACCATCCAAAGTCTAATGGAATGGCGGAGTCGGCTGTTAAAGTCATCAAAAATATTTTTAGAAAATGTTTAGATTCTAAGCAGGACCCCTATCTTGCGCTTTTAGAATTTAGAAATACTCCAAGACAAAATTTAAGTTCGCCTGCTCAATTATTAATGTCAAGGTCTTTAAGAACCACTATACCTAGACACATAAGCCATCTGAAACCTAAAATTAATTTTAAGAAAGATAGACAAAAAATGATAAAAAACAAAAGTATTATGAAACAACATCATGATGTTAGAGCTAAGGATATGAAGGAAAACGTTTCTAGTGGCAATAATGTATGGTTTAAAAGAAATCCCAAATCATTGTGGTGTCCAGGTAGAATTGTAAATAAATGTGAACAAACCAGATCCTTTACGATCCAAGATCAAAATGGAAATTCATACAGACGTAATACTATTCATATTTCACCAGACAATACAATAAATACAGAACATGGCATTAATAATCATTCTGATAATTACAATGAATTAAATAATCAAAATAGTCTAAGTAAACAATTGCCCATACCGTCAACTAGTACAGAAGACACTTCTGTAACAGACCCACACAAATATACAACTAAATATGGCAGAGTGGTTAATACTACTAAAAGATATCCTCAGGAATAAAAAGTTAGATAATAAGTAATAAATGAAAAAAGATTAAGTTATGAATATTTTGTTATTGATTAAGATAGATATACAAGGAATTAATTTTATTTAAGTAATTAAATTGTTTTGTAATGTAAAGACAAAGAAGTTTAAAAGTGTTGTTAATTTAATTTAATAATAATAAGAGAGATGTTATGATTGTATTTGAGATAAGATTAGGTTGACGACACTGCAGCAGTCCGGAGGCAAGACGGGTGTAAGCAGGTCGTAGGCAACAGCCTTGTCTGTAGATAGTACATGTAATAAAGATATTGTAACAATTACAAAAGTATAATTTTATTAACTATAACAACAAATATAACAAAAACTAAATATAGCGAAATAAAATGGAGACCACACTTGTAACATAAACGGTCGGACTGGGTCAGACAGACCCATACGCTCTTCTGTTGTCTGTCAAACGAACATTAAACAAAACATGACATCATTTGCTATGGCAAAGCACTCTCTCGAATGTTTCAGGAAGCTACCAGAGTGCTCGAGTTAAATCAGCAACTATAAGAATATAAAATCTGAAAAAACAAAAGTAGTGGGTCTCACAGACCCAGCCCGATCGTTCTAGGTTTAAATAAATTTTATCACCACATATTTCCCCCTCTTTTTCCAAACAAGAAGTCATTTTATTTACAACGTATACTGAACTTCATCTTGTCCCCTGGTATGATTTACTGTTTTAAGAGGCGGTCGGACTCAGCCGCGCTGTCCGCCTGCCCTACCGCCTTTTTAACATGGGAGGAACACTTAAATTATGTAATGTTGGCTATGGGTGAAAATTTTAAATTAAAATAAAATGGTACAACCAAATAAATAGTATTTACCAACATGTTAATGTAGAAAAATGTTGTATTTACTTTGTACCAACTTGAAAAATAGTGAAAACAAATTGTTATTTTCCCATAAGAAACACGTACTTTTAGGGTGACTTTGTCGACGTTTTAAAATTAATGTACAAGCTAAATATAAATAATTATTCTATAAAAAAATACACTAATACTATTGCAATTGTCTCTATTATTTACTTTAGTAATTTTAACCGTGTTTACTATTTATACTAGGCATTTTAAAATATGTTAGCATTTGCAATGAAAAATACAGGGCTCAGTAGTTCGGCCGTTAGCCTGCAGATAGGGTTGGCGTCGCTCGCCAATCTTCTTTACCGTTTCGCACCAATGCTCGGTGCGTCAACTTGATTTTATGAGGCTGTTTTTGTGGTGTAAATTTGAGTGTTGTAATTAGTTGTTTGTTGTAGTTTAGTTTTTTTATTGTTATTGACAATGGGTAGTTTACCCAGTGATTCTAAGAGACTATAGTATGGTGGTGTTAGTTCTAGTGTTGTAATTAATAAGTTTTAGTTTTATTTGAGTTTTGTATCGGTATTGACAATGGGTAGAAAGGGTCATTTGTATCTATCTGCTAAAAGGAAGAAACGGAGAATAGGACCTGGTTTGGAAAAATACATAGAAGATAAAAGGTAAGAACAATTAAATAATTTATTGCAATACAGTCTAGTTGGTTGTGTGAAAACATTACAGTTATGTTTGAAAAACTGTACTTACTATATAAAAACAAAATTAATGCTATTATTTTCAATAATTATTTATTTATTTTTAGTTCTCCGATTAAACTCTTACGCATGTGACTTATATTTTTATATACTTACCATATTTTTTTAATATTTAAACATATTCCCCATGTTTGGCAAAATAACTGTGAAGAGTTTGTTTGAAGTGTGTTCACCCATTATTGCATGGTGCTATGTCAACGTTTGCTTTCTATCTAAGTGAGCTTCTCAATAAATTATTGTGCAGTAAATTTAGCAACTTAGCTCTTTTAAGGACTTAATGGTGATTTTTTTTAGGAGGATCGCTGCTTTGAATAAAGAAAACAGCATAAATGAAGAAGGCCAGTCATCAGTTGCAGACAATCCTCGTGCATCGTCGGCAGTCATCTAGTACGTAAAACTAATTAAAACATGTTTTTTATAAGGCATTTAAAAGAAAACGGTACTTTTAAATATTTTTCAATTTCTCATATCAAATATAAGTACAAACCATAATAATTGAACTTTGAATGATCTTTTTTGTATAAAGATAGTTCTAAAGGAAATTACTAATATCCAAATTGCTAGTTAATGCTATATGGCTAACGCGAATTTTCTTGAATATATTATACCTAATTACTCTGATATACAGGGTGTCTCGCAACTATTTTTCCAAACTGTACCTCATGATTCAGTTACTCAGACGTAGGCCTACCCGTGACACCCCTTTCCGTAGCGTTGCTAAGTCTTGGAGCAGGGCATTTTTTCGTTTTTGACGTGCGCACGTTTGAGAAATGTGCTAACTTTTTGAACCTCGTAATGGGAAAGTAGCGGGAGAAATGGGGAAGGTTTGGGTTGCCTAAGGGGTGGGTCACTGACCGCCACCGCAAGTGCAACCTCCTACTACGCAAGCGGTGAGTGTAGGCCTACTTTTTTGCCATTACTCGCTTACTATAAAATTATATATACCGTAAAATCGATATATAAGCTATATCGTAAAATTAAAAAATACCGTTCAAATTGAAATTAATAGGGGGAATCGTTTCAAGTCAATTAATTGTGGCTAACTTTCTTTTTGCGGCTAAACTATTACACTTTTCTGTATGCAAAAAATGGCCATTTTAACGTTTTCTAAAAATCTACTTTTGAAGTGAATACTTCATTACGCCCGGTAGGCATTTTTTTTTTTTTTTTTTGTGCTGTTTAATCGATGTGGTGAAAGGAAAAATCGTCTCGAAAATAATAATAACAGTATACGTACAACAACGGTTATGCTGCGTATTTAAATAATCTACTATTTTTATAAAAGTAAAAGTTCAATTATTAAATCAATCTAAAAATATTGCACAAACCTCCTCACATACCCATACATATTAAAAATAAAATTACGAAAAATATTGCACTAACTTTTTCAGACTCCCATATATAGTCAAACTAGTAATAAATGCAAAAAGATTGCACAGACTTTCTCAAACATACATAGATAAAGTAATAAATAATAAAAAATGAACCATTATATACTGTATATTTAATATCTTTGTAATATTAATTAAAAGTTTATAATTTTATTAATTTATAATTAATTTTTAAAATTTATATTTAAAGTTTTCATTTCTGTCTACCGACCCGCGACGGTAACATTTAAACATGCATATTCTTGCATAATTGTTGCTCGCAGTGTCAATAGATGTGAAAACCAGTTTGATGTTGATAATTATAATTTTAAAATTATTATGAAATTTCAAATTACTAAAAGTTCTAAGTTTTCAATTCTATCGGTAGTCCCTACTGCCATTTTTTTCCCCAGTGGTTTGTCGCATCCAACCCATCTGTGTGGAAGAAGGATTATACAAATTGCCGATTTCCTTGAACAACTGAAGAACATCGGCAATCACGGTCCACTTGGCTGCACATTTCAGTAACATGGAACTAGTAAGGGAGAAGAGAGTTGGGTTAAAGAGCGGGTTTGTTTTCAAGTGCAATATGTGTAATTTAGAACAATCAGTGTGGTCAGAAACTGAGGAAGAGGGAAAAATGGATGTAAATACAAGTGCTGTGAGCGGCACTATCACCACCGGCGGCGGGCACGCTCAGCTGGAGGAGTTCTTATCAACAATGAATGTACCGCCTATGAGTGACAAGACATTTCGCAAATTTGAGGATAAACTGCGGACGGCAGCTGGTGCAAGCGATCCTACAGGACCAACTACTCTTCATTGTCTGGAGTGGTAAGTGTGTCAAACAAATCTGGAAACGCTTTAGTAAATTATCCTTAGTGGTAGATCAAAGCTAACATATGGCCCATACAAAAATAAAAGGCATTTTATATCAAAATAGTCCGTTTTTAGTAGCATTTTATTTTATTTTCGTAGTATTTTACCTACAGCAAGTAAAATTAAGACCATGTTTGCATGTTATGATTTAAACTCGTTTTTTGATCAAATTCTATTAATGTCATTAAATAATACAAACTAAGATATATTTTTTATCGCTTCAAAATATTTTGTTATATTTACTTACATGCAAATAAAAAGTAGTTTTATTATTGTAAAATGGAGCTTTCATGACCTTTTATAATCTGTCCGTAGGTATATCTTATAGTGTATTGTGAAGAGTTAATTATTGTATGAAACACTTTATTGAGTGAAAACTCCTTACCGTACAAAAATTCAAATTAAAAATAATATATATGACACAATAGTTAATTTTTATTAGGCCTATTAAATTACCTACAAATTGTACAAATAAAAAGTACAAGGTGTAAATAGCACTAGTGTGATTTAATATTCATTACATGTAATGTGTTGTTAATTATTTTTCCTCTCAACAGGCAGCGATTGTTGGTCATCGGACAAGAAAGATCCTTTACATGGCAGTGAAAAACAAGTACTGTACACCTTGTGCTCGTGCGAGTACACTTGGACTGACGCCGAAAAACCACACATGCTACAAAAATTGGGGCAACAATCAAAGCTCTTCGAGCATGGGACCGGCTATTATTGCTGACGGATTTCTCAGAAGCGAAGAGATGTACGGCATTAGATATGCTTATTTGATAGCTGATGGTGACAGCAGTGTGTATAAAAAAATTCTTGAAACCAGGCCGTACAAATCAATAACTGTTGAGAAGATTGAATGTAAAAATCACCTGCTGCGAAATTTTTGTACTAGAATACGTCAAATTGATGCCACATCTACCCGCAACAAGAACACGGTGTGCCTCAGGAAGAAGATTGGCGAAAACATCCTTCGGTGCAGAGTAGCTGTCTCAAAAGCGACCGAGTACCGGCTTAGTCAAGACGTCACCGATTCCGAGCGAATTCAACAACTGAGATTGGACATCTTAAACATACCAAGTCATGTTTTCGGTGAACACAAAAATTGTATATCGAGGGGATACTTTTGTGAGCTTCAACCAGAAACATCAACTTCCCAAACTAACCTGGTTCCTGCCCTCATCGACTTTAGCTTGTACCAGCAAATTTCCGACGTGGTACGCGATCTTAGCAGACACTGTCGCAGCCTCATCACTAATGTCAATAGCAACACCGTGGAACACTACAACTCTATTGTGGCTAAGTTTATTGGTGGGAAGAGGATAAACTTCGCTTTACGGGGATCGTACCAGGGACGGTGCTCTGCAGCAGTGATCCAACATAACTCTGGAAACGCCCATTACAAACTTCATAAAAAAATGTATAATTCAAGCCCGGGGTTTTTTTGTAAAAGCACAGAACTTAAAAGAAAGAGAAAAGTAGATTAGCAAAGAAGTAAGAAGAGATGCAAGAAGTCGTTGTTTTCCAATACAGCAGCAGGCGACCCCGACTACGGCTCAACAGCTCAACGACCAGATCTTGATGACCTCACGATGGCTGCAGAATCCGAAGAGTTCCTAACCAATCTAAAAAAAACAACTCAAGAGATTATTAAAATTGAAAGGGAAACAATCGACCAAAGTGACAGCGGAAACAATGGCTGGAAATGCGCAGAAACCTCCTTACTGCCTCAAACTTCGGTCGCGTGTGCAAAATGAAAGACACAACTGGATGTGAATCTCTAGTCAAACAGTTTTTGTACACCTCCTTTGACTGTGCGTCCATGGCTTACGGGCGGAAATATGAAGAGACGGCCAGACAACAAGCAAGTGCCGAACTAGGAAAGACCATCCAACCATGCGGCCTCTTTATTGATGCAGATCAGCCATTTTTAGGTGCATCTCCAGATGGGCTTATAGATGATGACGGCCTAATCGAGATAAAGTGTCCTTCATCAGCGAAAAATATGACACCCGATGAAGCTATTGAAGCAAAAAAAAGTGACCTGCTGGATATTGGACAAAAGTGGCAAAATTGGACCCTTTAATAAAAATCATATATTTAATTTCCAAATGCAAGGACAGCTCCACATTACTAAACGCCAATACTGCCAGTTTGTTCTTTGGACTCCAAAAGGATTAAAATTGGAGCGCATTGTCAAAGATAGTGAATTTTGGGACAAAAACATGTCAGAAAACCTCGAAAGGTTTTATTTAAATTGTACATTGCCGGAACTCATTGATCCTCGTCATAACCGGTCAATGCCGATTAGGAACCCGACCTGCATCACAGAAGCCAGGAAAAAACTAGAAGAGCGAAAGAGTACAAGTTAAGGGGATTCTGCACCCAGAGGGGTGGGTATTTTTTTAAATTAGTAAACAAGTTTTATTTTTTAATTTTTATTTATGTTCAACACATGCAAAAACTATGATCTAGACCTTTCACTGACAATATTTAGTTTTCACTTGCAAAAAAAAAAAAAAAAAATTAGTTTTTTTCCGTAAAGAACGTTTAAATTTGAATTTGATATTCCAGTTGAACCATTGTGTCAATTATGATATTTTTTTTTTTATTTAGGAAGTAGTAAGAAGTACTAACTTTTCATGCATTTTCATTTTCATATTCTATTCCAAAAAAATATGACAAGCTTTTATAATTAAATTCCAAAATAACTAAATATGAAATTTTTTGTTTTATTTTTTAAATAAGTAATTATTGGGTCTATGCAATTGTTAATGCATAGGAATTTGCCTTATATAAAGGAAAATCAGTGGTAAACATTTCAGGAGGATATCTCTAACGGTATTTGAGAAATATCAATTTTTGTGTTAGAAAACAGGGCAAAACTCAACTTTCGGATATTGGCAAAAAATGAAAACCACACAACTTCAAGCAGTAAAGTGGGCTCTGTAACTATAGGCCTAAACTTTTTATTCTTGTTTTTATGTAACACCTTATACAACTATTTCAAATAATGCTTCTAGGCTTATAAGTAGCCTACTGACTTACCATAAACATTAGGCCAGGAATTATTGTAAGCGTTCAATATACATGATTTCGTTGACCTCAAAACACTAAAACTTGAGCACTGCAGTTTAAAATTCCCCAGCACCATAAGTCAAACCCTCTGCATCTCTCAGTCTTTCTTCTTCTTCAATTTGAGCCATTCTCAACCTCCTTCTATACTCTTCATTTTGTTTGGATTTGCGACTTTTTGATAGCCGCAACCTACACTTATCAAAGTTTTTAGCTATCTTCAAGCTGTGCTTTCCGAGCCCGATGCCTGCAGCAGATTGGTAACCAGTGTTGTACACACTTATGGCCTGAAATACACCCACCTCAAGTTTAGTCTTGGAAGTGTATACAGTTTTTGAGCACTTAGACCAAATTACGTTATGCAATGCTTCGTTGGCATTCTGGGTTTTGCCTCCTAAGCATCTTGTCAACAAAGCTTCTGTAGATAGTCTCTTGTATAGAGGTAACATTTCTTTTACCACACTGCTGGCTATAGGTGTTTTTATATTCAACATATGTGAATCAGGAGCTCTTCCTTCACTAATTGCTCGTTGATAAAAACACCACGATTTACTTCCGCTCGGGCATAACCTATGAAGCGGCTTTTCATCTGTGGACTGACAATGAAACAAAGTAGCAAATATGGCTTCCTTCATTTTATTTACATTACCAAGATTTTTCAATATGCCATTGTGATAGTATCTGGTCAACTTCTTTATAACTGGTTCAGTAAGGTGACCACGAGCTCTTCCGCCGACAGGAGTTGTGGTGTTAGCGCAATCTTTTACCAACTTTCTTAGGCCAGTACCTAACCTCTTCGCCACATGATTGAGGCACTCCACCTTCTCTATATTTTGGTCACCATAAATCTTTGCTTCGTTTAGGTGGATAAAGGTTTTCGCATCACCATCCGACAGCATCGTTTTGTATCGGAAGCCGATGCTTTCAGATCGCCGCCACAATCTTTCAGCTGCTTCCACCTCCATTCCGGGTGATGATCCCTCATAGTTCTTATTACAAGAACTTTTATGGCTGTTATACCAGTCTTGGAACTCCTCGTTGCTTGCAGTTATGCGTTTTTTGGACTCACATGCATTGCAATGCTTGGATAGTACTTCGAAATCAATTACAAGGCCCGTAACAATATCTATACAACAGCCTATGCCATACTTTGACGTGAAACCACGTTTCTGCCATGTTCCATCATAGCTTACTATTATATCTATAACTTCATCAACGTTGTCAAGTAGGCCGTAACATTTTCTTACCTCATTACGAGCCATTTCAAGAGTATTATTGACCTCTGCTTGGGAAGACACATGTAGATCGGAAGTAATCTTCTGGAAAGTACAGAAATGCATAGGTTTCATGTTTAGGGTCATACAAAACATTTCACATGCTCTGTGCCCCTTTCCAATCGTTGTAAAGGCTCGCACTCCCCTATGATTGACATCAAAACATCCTTTCTGCAAGTTTGTAGTTTTTGTCTTTCTTGATGTTTGAAATGTTGTTTCAAAATCACATGCGGAACAGCTTATGTGAATAACTTTTGCAAAACCTTGGTTTGACACTTCTTTCACAATCAAACTTTCAGAGTAACATACTTGACAGGGAAATGTAAGTATAAAATCTATTAAAAATTGATAATCAACTAAAGTGTACTCTGGGGCATCATTATTCACTGGTATTTGTTCATTATAAGAAGCGTATAACGCAAACCCAGTAGGCTTTTCAATTGTACACATATTTGTACTTACTGACTGTGATTCTGCATCATCCATATTAGCACTAATTACATCCACTGTATTAGTATTAGGCTGTTCAAGAAATAGACCAACTCTGCACATAGGACTAGGCCTGGTCTCTGAGTTAGGCCTAGCCTCTAATTCTGACAATTCATTTGGAACATTTTCCTAACGATTCAAACTAGCCTGCCTGTTTCTTACACTCAAATTAGTTTTATATTTCTTCTTTCTTCCCATTTCAAAACACACACAAAACTTTTATAGGGATAAACAAATAACAATTATGCCATAAACAAAAGCAACCTAGCAACCACAACAAAAATCCTTATCCTCACAGATGACTAATAGTAGATTTTTTTTATCATATGGTAGCTTCAATAACATTATGTAGGAAATAGAACAATTTTCATAGAGGTATAATACATGTTTGGGAACATCTCTCTTGTACTATATGAATAGCAGCACAGAACGCTGAGACTGGCTGCTTTAGAAACAAAGTTGACATAAAAAAAAATCATTTTTATTCAGACATAGAAATTTTTTTTTACCAAACTCTTGTGTTTTTATGGTACATAAATTAATAAGGAATAAATAAAAATAATAAAAAAAAAACATTTTTTTGTCATTTTTGGTCGTTTTGGGTGCAGAATCCCCTTAACACTTGAAATTCAACACCAACACACCGACTGGAGTCCGTGAGGTGTAACCAGAGACTACAGAATAATAATAGACTGGTCAAGCGAAGCCAGCGAGTGAGGCCCGTATCTGAGAGCTGTCGCATGTAAGATGGCGGCCGCCTCGGAAGACTCATCCTAGTCCCGCGCGCTCTGGCTATAGAAAGTGTGTCGATGTAAAGTTGTTTTCAGATAAACGTAATTGTTTTGAATAAAAAAAACTAATTTTCTAATAGAGCAAGGTAATAAAAAAAAATCAAACGTAACGTATTTATTTACAGTATTTCTTTATAAACAACATTCTTTGTAAATACATCATGTGAGTTTTTCAACAATCGGCTACAAAGAGAAACTTAAAAAAAAAAAAAAAAACCCGTTAGGTAAATAATCTTTGTTGGTTAATTTTTGTGCCTTTTGACGTGTTTCTAATGTAAAGTGTATGTAGTATGTTTTAATGTTGTTTTTTTTCGTGTATGCTATAATATTTTAATTGTTTGAATTTCAGCTTTTTTTGATCGAATATGATCTTTCTCTGTGTAAATAATTTCATTAGTTCCATACTTAAAACTGTGATTCTATATTATTTAGTATAAAAGTTTTGAATTTATATAAATGGTGGTTAGCCAAATAAATAATACACATTCAATTTAAATCACAATTCTTTTTAACAATCTTGTTACTAAAATTCGTGATCTTGAATTGTGGTATACTCCGTAAATAATGTTTTTGTGAGTTCCATTTTAAAGAACGTTGATTCCATTTACGGCAGTTTTTTCTATTGGGGGTGTCTATTCGTAAAAAACATACATGTATACATATATTTTGTTCGTAATACAGAGTTTACTTATATTATGAAAATTTATATTATTGTATATTATGCTGATTGTTATCATAAATTATTTGTATATGCTTGTGTTTAAGGTTCGTTTTCCTAGCTCCGCATTTAGTGCGGAGCGCACTGCGCACTGCGGACCTCTCTCCGCACATCCCAATGCGCTGCGCGGTAGTGTTTTCCTAGCTCAGCAATGCGCTGTGTCTATTTCAAGTTTTCATTTGTTGTTTGCTGACAAGTGAGTGAACATGGGCTCTCGTCCTCTGAGCAAGAAAAAAATAGCGTTATTGATGTTATTAGAAGAGGAAGAAGAGATCGTAGATGAAATTTACTTCATTGTTGGTCGTCTTTATAAAGTGCGGAAATCTGTCAGTTCCATGTACACATCTAGAGAGCAAGAGGGAGTGTTTAAACTTTTAATCCACAGACATTTGCTCGACGACGAAGTGAAGTTCAAATCTTACTTCAGAGTTACTAGGTGTCAGTTTGAATACTTGCTTAGTTTGGTAGAAAATGATCTTGCAAGCGAGTCCTGCAACAGGATTACAATACCGATATCAGCGGCGGAGAAGCTGGCGCTTACATTGAGGTAAGTTTGTAGAATTTATTTATTGGAAAATTTAAACAAGCTAATTTATTAGGCCTACGTCTAATCAAGTTATACGTCTATAGTTAATATAGCGAATCATTCTAGAAAATATTTCTTTATTTAATAAAAATCGATAGTAAAATTTTTTAAATATAAAATGGATAAAAAATGTAGTTTCTTTGGACAAAGTTACTGAACTTAACTTAGAACTACTGTACACTCTCAATTAGTTCTTTTTGAATTTTGTGGCAAAGAAAGAAATCTACAGTACAGACTCAATATTAATTTATTTTAGAAATTTTTTTAAATATGACAATGGTGTACATATTTTTCACATTAAAATTGATGTACATTGAAAAAGGTTGATTGGAGAAGGTAGTCGTTTGATAGAGCTGGTGATGGAGCAGGTGATGGGCCAGTCGTTGGCACGGAGCCGTAAGATGATGAAGACGTAGTCTGACTAGAGAAGTCATCCACGTAGTTGAAAGTGCCTAATGTTTCCATGTTTTTGCATCTTTTATCACGAACTTCCATTTGGTTAATGATATTGAAAACTTGCATTTTTGTTTCAACTTGGTTGTCGTCACTGAACTTTTTCACAGTGGCCGCCATTGCTTTGAAGAACAAGTCTATTTCATTATCTTCATCTTGAGAAAGAAGCTGATCAATGCGTTTTCTGTTTTCAGCCCTTTGTTCTTCCCTCGAATTCAATAGTTTCATGAAATCCTTATCCTTTCGTGCTTTCTTGTTCTGTTTGTTTTTCTCAGTATCAGTAGTAGTTTCTTCATTTCCATTTTTTTTATCAATTCGATTCACGGAAGGCTGAACGAGATCTAGTTCATCAGGTGTTGCATCTAAGTCGACGTTTTCATTATCCACTGGAATATTGGTTTCTTCAATATCGACGTTTGAAAACGTACTTCTTTCATCCTCCACTCTGTCCAAAAAGTTTAGTCTGTTCCAGTAACTCGCCTTTCTTTTGGTTGCTCCTGACCCTGTCCCAACCTTGGCATCTTGCTTCTTCTGACGCTGACGGTGATCCTTGATGCTCCTCCAACGTGTTTTGCATTCATTGGCTGAAAACAATAAAACGTTCTGTATTCAAAAGATTTTTATATTCTCTATATATACTCAACTCATGATTAACCGTAATCGGATTAACTCATTCACACCCTCGCTTTTAGTATCGTATTTTATTCAAATACCCTAGTTTATCGCGGTTAAATCGAGAGTTGAGTGTACATAAACATATTGTAAAATCAAATATTTACATATTTTCGTATATACAAATTATATGTAGACCTATGTATATGATATCGGAATTTCGGTGTTTATTTTTCAGGCGTTTAATACTTATTATTACATTATATGTATTATTTGTTCCAGGTTTCTTGCTACAGGGGAATCCTACCGATCGCTTGCATTTTCGTACAGAATCTCCAGCGCTTACATTTCTACGTTTGTGCCTAAGGTTCTCAAGGTTTTGAAAAACAGATTGTTGCCGCTGAATATGCCGCCACCGGAAGAAATCGACTGGGAACAAAAAGAAAGTGAATTTTGGAAACGTTGGGACTTTCCGAATGTGGTTGCCGCATTAGACGGAAAACACGTCAGAATTGTAGCACCAAACAATACTGGCAGTTTGTTTTTTAATTACAAAAAATATTTTTCTATTGTCTTATTAGCATTAGTAGATGCTAACTGTAAGTTTTTGATTGTTGACATAGGGTCTTATGGAAAGGAAGGTGATGCTGGTATCTTTAAAAAATCTGATTTAGGACGAATGATTGAAAATGGAACAATTATTTTCCCTCCACCAAAGTATTTAACGAATTCCAACATATTACTGCCTTACGTTGTTGTGGGAGATGAAGCATTCAGACTTGACAAACACATGATGAAACCGTACTGTAAAAAACAGGCAATGGCAGAAAAACGCAAACGACACTTCAACTACCATTTGTGTAAAGTCAGGAGGGTGACTGAAAATGCATTCGGTATATTGTGTTCTGTGTTTAGGATTTTCTTTACACCAATCAATGTAAAACCTGAAACAGTGGACTTAGTGATTGTAGTGTGTTGTTGTTTGCATAACTTCTTAAGAGATGCTTTCATGGAAAGAAATCCAAATCATGGAGAAATTCTAGACTCAGTTCAAGATTTTCCCGTAGAGAACATGATTCCTTTGGCAGGTTGTGGGGGGTTTGCTAAAGCAGAAGGTTTCAAAGTTAGAGAGCGATTATCCGAATACTTTGATGGCAAATATGCAAAAAGGAAACATGATACAACACTGAGAATTCCAAACACCTGTAAATTAGTGTATCTTCGTTGTTTATATAATTATGTTTTATTTATAAATAACCTATTTAAAATATAATATAAGCTGTTCATCCTCACTGGCCGTAAACTTAGCCATTGTATCACTATACACAAGAGAAAACTGCCCAAATACTCGTCTGTTGCGTAGCGTGGTCCGCACTTGACTGCTCTCAAAGGAGTCGTCCAGTTGCGCAGAGCGTACTGCGCACCGCGGAGGAGTGTAGGAAAACGATGCCGTCTGATTCCGTGTTGTTAAGTAGACTCCGCACTGCGGACTGCGCATTGCGCAGTGCGCTCCGCACAAAATGCGGAGCTAGGAAAACCCAGCTTTAGTTAAATAATTGTTGTAGATTCATTTTTGGGCGTTTTGTAATGTTTCTAACTTTTACTTAAAGTGTGTAATATAATATTTTTTTTTTTTAAATGTATTCCTTCATTTAATAACTTGTCACATTTTTGATCAAATATGATTTTTCTTTGAATAAATAATGTCATCAGTTCCATATTAAAAACTTTGATCCTACATTATTTAAAGGTTTAGAATGAATATAAATAGCTATTAGATGATTAAATATAATGTAATCAATCTAAATCGCAGTCCTTTATGGATGAAAATCTTGTGTTGAATTTCGTGTTTTCTAATTGTGGTATATTCCGTAAATAGTTTGTTTGTGGATTATGTGTCCCATTTACTGTAATAACAAAAAAGACTTGTATACATAAAAATATATGTTCGTAATACTTATTTTACTTTTGTATCTTTGTATTACGAAAAACGATATTATTATATATTATGACATATACTTGTATACATATGTGTATTGTATGTTTTCACGTTGGCTGTTTCACGTTGAATAAAATAGAATAAGGCTTAATTATATGACATTGTGTTCCATATTAAATGCTAACAGCTATATATCAAATTTGAAAACCCCTTTACTAAATAAATTTGTAAACATAAGTGAAGGGTTGTGAATGTGTGACACATCGTCAAGAACACTGGATATTATTGGTTGTATCATTCTAAGTTCTGTTGTATATAAGGCTTTTGATAAGAGAAAAGTACGAATGTTATTGTGTTCTATATAAGTTATTTTATTAATTTACATGAACAATTTTAATGTGTCGGTTTTGAAATCCTGTATTTTGTTTCAAAAATTACTGTTGAATACACAAATTTACTTTACAAAATAAATATACTTTATGCGCAAATCAAATAAAGCGATATTTGTACGGCTTGACAATTTACTTAATTATTTACCCTACTTATATTTTTTGTCAATAGCCTACATTGTATCCACAAATGGGGACAATTAATTGAAATTTGGAACACTCTGTATAGGTTTCGACGCTCTATCAAAATTGTCATCTTAGTGCGCTTTACGGGCAGATAGCCAATATGCCAACTATAATCAATGACTACTAATAGGTTTTAGTAGTCATTGCTATAACTCGCCGAGCGCTTGGAACTGTGAAGTGTGTGAAGACGGCTCATAGCGGGAAGGTATTGGCAGTGAACAATGGAGTGGATGGATTGTGAAATGTGATAGTTGGAGGGGGCTAAGGTTGATGTGAGCCACTGGCGGTCGGTATGACAAATTCTTAGTGCGGGTGGTGGACCACTAGATTGAAGGCAACGCCAAAAGACGATTTTCTAACTGACTCCTGCCGCCTCTTAATAATTAGACTTGATCGTCTTCATACGTTTAAGTCAGGGAGATCATGTACCATGTGTTACGAAGTGTTTTATTACATTTATTTACATCTTATTATATAGTCATTTAGTTTTTTTTTTATAGAGAAGGAAAAATCCGTCATGGACCTTTCATCACCTAGGACTCTGCCCAGGTTGTGCCGAACTCTTACCGACTAAAAAACCTCCTCTTCACCGCGAGAATCCAGGCTGGGCCGCTTTCGCATAACTTCAGCCTGGCCGCCTGTATCGTAAGAGTTTTACTCTTTTCTATTAAACTCCTATCTCTTCCACAGTCATCTCTGTTCCAGGCATCCTTCCTCTCGTTTGCTACGCAACACGAATTCGACATATTATGTCGCTACCAAACTCCAATTGTGTCTCGTTTCTATCATCTTCTTCACCGCTGTATTAGGAGTGAACTCTCCGATGATTTCCTCCATGCCTTTTTTTTCTGACGCTTAAACCGATCACAGTGGAAAAAAGTATGGATCACGTCATCGCTCCTATCTGGTCGACAGTACCTATAGTTAGGTGAGGACACCTTCACCATTTTATGTAGATACGCCCTGAAGTATCCATGTCCTGTCAGGAACTGGGTGAGATTGAAATTCATGTCCCCATGCTTGCAGTCCACCCAGTCCTGAATGTTACCGATCACCTCGCAGTCCACCCACCCCCAGTGTCACCAATCTACCGCCTCTGCCACGCGGCCATCGTACACTGTCGCCCTCTACTGAAAGCTTCTGCTCTGTCAACCCTCTTTGCATTTTATAACGATGGCTTTCCTTTCTTGGGCTTAGTAGATCAATGAGGATAACTCCAGCGACGACTAACACCGCTGCTTCGGACACAGTCCGGTATGCACTAGCTATTCCTAATGTCCTATCCTCTGCACTGATATCAGTCGGGATCGTTACCTCCTTAACTTTGATGCGTCTGTCCACATTTCGACACCGTTACATACAGCTATATGTCGCAGCTTGTCGCAGGCGCCATGTATGTGTTCCCAGAAAGTTAGCTTGTTATCAAGAGTACAAGCTTTAAAAATAACTGTATTGTTTTAGAATTTAAGAACTTTTTATCGAATACAGATATTCATTAATAAATTAATTTTTATGGGTTTGTCCTCCTCTTTGTTTTTTATTTATTAACCCTAGAACTGCCACTATGTTTTTCGTAGTACCGGGCACGTTTTTACACTTTTGTAAACTTTTAGTTAAAAAATCGTAAAAAATATTTGTATTTGACGAAAAAGGTATTATGATATATCATTTTTTTCCTCATAATGTGTACTATTTGATAGATATCATAAAATTTAGATAAATATATCAGAAAAAAATGTATAGCATAAAAAGTTTGAATTTATTTTGTAAAAAATAAAGATTGACATGACCACCATGGTCTACATGGAAGATCTAGGTTGTTATATATATTCTGAGATAGCCATTTTATTTGTTTTTTTTATGAAGGAAAAGAAAATATATAGTTTATTAGGATTTTTTTTTATAAATAAATAAGCAGAATAATAAAAATAAGAACACGGCATGGAAACGGGCAAAAATTAAATAAAAATTATTAGAAACAAAATAGCTGATATATGGTACATATTTACATATTTGAGGGGGTCAAAATCAAAACTCACAAAATCCCAAAAGTTGATTTTTCAGGAAACCAAAAAAGCTAGTTCTTATACATCCTGCACATTTAAATAAACTCTTTTTGTGTAACTCTGTTGAATATGTTCTTAATAAGCTATATTCGTCATAAAAAGCAGCTAAGTTAGTTATTTCTTAGTTAAATTTAAGTTATAATGTTGGATTATGTTAGTTTTGACACTGCCATTTGGATTAAGTAGGTTTTGATTCTAACACTTACGGATTATGTGACTTTTCATCTTAATTTGAGTGTTGATTCCTACTACCACTGTTGATTACCTGTAGGAAAAGTGGAAAATAGCCTTTAAACTTATCACTCTTACTTTGAAGCAGAGACTTAATTATAATTACAGACTGAGGTAATAAAAAGGGCTGTATCTAACGACTGGATCAGGGATTGATTAAAAAAAATTACTCTTGGTAAAAAAAGTTTATTACAACACTTTATTTTAAATTAATTTGCTAACACACTATAAAAAATAAGTAGGCCTACTTTGTAAAAAAACTACTTTGTTAACATAGTAGTAAAATAGAAGCCTACTTTGGTAACATAGTAGCAAAACAGTACTTCGGTAAAATAGTAAAACTGAAAAAATTGCTCTCTGAGGGGTATCTTAAAAAACAAATCTTTTAGAGATTGTTCTTGACTTCTTTTGAAAAACCAATCAAATTATAAGAGTAGGTTCCTCTTCTCTCATTTCACACATCACATCTTCAGTCTCTAGAGCTTCCACTGAATTATCAACAATGTGAATATAAAATTTAAGTTCGGAAATGTTTCTCCATTGGACCCCAAAATGTTTTTTTAGCAGATTGTCAACATCTTTTTTCTTGCCTTCATTTAGATTGTTACTCTTCAGCATTACATCTGGATTCAAATTGACAAATGATTTCCCTTGCTTCATCAAATTTCTGTACTTTTGACAATTACACCTATAGGTGACTTCTCCACGTACGATACAGCTGTTATCTTGTTTTCTCTTCATAAAAATCCTTTTTACTTTTGAAATTTGGAAGTGCCAATTTTTAACTTCCTTCACTTGTTCAGCATTTAACTTTTTGAAGTTCAGGACCCTCACATCTTTTCCAACAGTTTTTACAGTAGCGTAATCTTCACAATATCGTAAACTTCTTTTGGGTTTTTAATCACTTCTTTTCTTCTTAGCTCCTTTTCTATGTTTCCAAATACACGATCTGGGGGAAGAAAGCTGTGACCAGTCACTGGGTACATAATTTCCACTTCTTTGATGTGCTCGTTATCTCGTGAAGTCAGCTAATAGCTCACCGCAGTCAACATCGTTGAATTCTTGTTTTGTCCGCTGCATCCATCGGACACTAGTCTGATGAATTTAAAATTTGACATATCGGTCGACTTCAAAAAATCATACACACAAGACGAAATAATATTGGAATCTTTCGGGAACTCATTTTCCGTCCAACAGTAAGCAGTTACATTTGCTGGCGTCAAGTTGGCTTTGCTATTTCCTTTGACAACGGTAAAATTATGCACGTAGGCTTGTCTGCTGTAATATGTACTTTGATCGGGAACTTTAGGGAGTGGTAGATTTTTCTGACAATCATAAGACAGAATTAATGTTTTTTTCATCAGGATCTTGCAGTTTCTCATAAATCGCCTTGTACTTTAACCTGTGCACCCTCTTTTGTGTAATGAGATAGTTCTTCTTCGCAACATCAACTTCTCTCTTGATTCGTTCAGTCAAACTTAAACAAGTGGAACACACGTCTGTGCGTGGACAGCCAAATCCTAAGTTGTACTTAGTGTTGAATATTTCCCTGAAATATGACAGTTTTACAGGCACATTATCAGCCTTAGACGAATATAATCTCCATAGTTTTTTTACATACAGATCATAACCAAAATATTTTCGTTGACATTGTTCTCTGCAATAGTGGGATTCAAGACACTGCAATTTGTTGATGAATTTCATTACAGACTCTCTCTTAGGCTTAAACACAGCTGATCTTTTGAAACCTCCTCGCTTGTCCGAGACAAAACCATCTTTATGGAACTGGGTTGTGATTTTATTAATCCTGAATCGTGAAATTTTCAAAATATTAAGAAACGATTGAAGGCATACTGGTTTCTGTTCACCATTGGCAGTTCGAACATAATACCGTGTTGTTCTAAATTTGGGGTCATATGACTTTGGGTTTTCTTTATTTTTCGATTGCCCTGGCCGCCTTCCTTTACCTAACCTAACCTAACCTAACCTAACCTAACCTTCCATCTGTATGGTTACACTTTGTATATTCTGGAGCAGCATTTGCTGAGTACCTAAAACAGAAACAAACTCTATTATGGTTTTTAATAACCTAATAGGGTCTGTCTCTGCTTCAGATAAGAGTGATAATAGGCATAGGCTATAACTTAAAAGTCTGTGTTTACCGAACTTCGATTTAGGCTGACATAAACTACGTCTAGGCCTAGTTGTTATTCCTTCCTAAAATTTAATTAAATAATTAGATTATGAAATAATTATGTTAAGTACAAGCACGTATTATTAAGTAAACTTTATAAGGCAAAACCAATAAAAACTGCCATAATTTGGTATAGTTATAATGTTAAATAGACCTTAAAACAAATTGTGGGTTTGAACCTACCTTGCAACTTTGGCTTTGTTTTTCTTTCAATTTTGTGGTTGCCGAATTCGTTTTCTACTTCTCTGGCCTTCTTCAACAGGAGTAGCATTTAATTTCATCCTAATTTATATTATATATAAACTAAAACCTACATAAAAACAATAATAATCACTGTTGAAAGCACACACAACGAACATAACCTAAAAATCACCTCTGCAACCGGGCAGCTGATTGGCTGGAAATCGGCTGACATCAAAACTAACACAATCCATTGGATTATGTGACCTATGATACCAACCTCTACTTTTAAGGCCGTTTTTCGGTATGATTGAGTGAGTTTTGACACAAAAGAAGTGCAAATTCGAATTCCTCGCAAAAAAATACCATAAGGAACCACTGCTAACTCAATTTCGACAATTTTGGATTTTGTGACTTTTGATTCTTAGCCCCCTCTTTTATAAAGAGCATTATATAAGAAACTAGAAAATATAAAGGAAGTGGAAATTACCTGCAATTATATTGTGAAAAACACCAGCAAACATGTAAAAACAATGAGCAGTTTCTATGTAAAGCAGATCTGCAAAGTTTTTGTTGGCGCACTATTACTTGTTCACATAATCCACTTTGTTTTGTTTCAAATTAAATAAAAACAGAACTATTTTACAGTAGGGTAAGTCCGGGAGAGTTGGACCACATTTTTTTGGACGCTCACTAAAATTGTATTTTTCAACTTATTAACATTATTATTTCAGCATTTGTTAAAGAATTTAGTGTTATACCCTTAAACAGTTTATTTTCTAATAGGTCATTATTAATAAAGGCTACATCATATTTTTTCCAAAACCTTACATGGTCCATCTTACCCGGACATGTCCGGGGGAGAAGGACCAGTGGCTTGGGAGAGATGGACCAGGGGTAAAATTTTGGGAATAATAACTACAAAACAAGTATAAAGTAAAAAATATGTATATTTTACATAATAACACATTTTACATATACAAAAGAAGCAATAAATAAACCTTTTAAATCCACCAGGTTAGCATAAGACTTAGTCTACTTACTTGTTTAGGTTAAATTACAAAATAAATCTACCAAACTGAAACGAAAAAAGCTCTTCTTGGCTGGTTAAATAAAAGTATGATAAAAACAAAGTTGTTTTGATAAAGCAGTAATTATAAGCTTACGATTTACTTTATTTTTAAAAATTTCACCTTAGTCCATAAATAATAAAAAATTACCTAGTCAAAGAATATTTTAAGATGACCAATGTGGGATGGCAATGTTAATCGGCTATGGATAAAACAAAAACACTAAGCCTAACTTTTCAATACAAAATCAACTTAAGCCTTCTAAAAAAAGCCATAAGCCTAGTAAAAAACAAACAAGTCAATTCTTTTTCATTTTTGACTACAATCTTCCTATTAAAAGGAAACTTCCCTTTTTGTGACACTATTTCCCTTTTACGGCAAAAATTACATTTTATTTCAAACCTAGAGCAACCTTCAAGCCATCGAGAACACTGCACACACTTCACCCAATCTTCTTTTTTTGTAGTTTCATTGTAAGAATCTCCACACCCCACACATTCATCTTCGTCCCATTCTTCTACTGACATACCTTCATCTTGGACGAAATCTACAGAATCATAGCTTTCTGAGTCTGAACTTTCAAACTGTGTCACTTTGTCAGATGGTTCCTTTTTTATCTTAAGAAACTTCTTTTTTAATTCAATTTCTTTTCTCTGTTTATCTTGCTTCCTTTTCTGTGTTTGTTTTTCTTTCATTTCTTGCTCAAAACTGCCTTCCTTTTTACAACAGCAATATTCTCAACAGAATTTAATACTTTTGAAAACGTCGTCAAACTTCTCTTAACGGCTACTTTCTGCGTCAGAGAAGGCACGGGTGATATATTTTCCAGAAGTTTAGACGGAGTCATTTTTGACGGTGTAAGGCTACTAGAAGTCGACTTCAAAGAAGGTAGACCAGATTTACCTGCACTATGTTTAGTTCTAGGTCTAGAGGCACCACATGTTACTTGCACACTTGTTGTTGTACTGGGGATACTAGCTCGAACTCCTCGTTCTCACCGTGCTCACAGGTTTTATTCGTTTGGTTTGATGGTCCAGACTGAGATGATTTTCTACGAGTAACTGGTTTAACTGAACGCTCACCTTTCTTGAGATGTGGTAGTTTTTGGAACTACCACATCATGATGAACTTGGGGGTGTAAAAGGAATTTTGTTGTATTGAATTTTATTTTTTAGTCTATTGACCCCCAGTTGTGGAAGTACCACTTCCTCCAGGTTAACTTTGCTCTTGGATAGTGTTTCGAAATGAGTTTCTGTTACTACAGAAGAACTATGAAACAACGTGAAGGGTTTGTCTTTAGTAAATTGCAACCACTGAAATTTGCTTATTCCTTGTATGTCTTTTACAAAAAAGGACATGATAGGCTCTAAATTTATAAAGTCTTCAACTGCCATCTTCACAACAATAAATTTTTTCTAGATTTGGCGATAATCACACTCCAGTGAAGAGGAATGAATATCTCTTTTGAGTTGAACTTTTTCGCTTTCTCTGTAAGACCAAAGTCCCTATCACACTCGTTGTATGAATGGCCTGGAATAAAGAATTTATGATCAACCACATTAATATTCGTTGTTCTTGTTAACCAGGACAAAAAATTAACAATCAAGGAGTTCTTGTTTTGTCCCTCACAATTATTGCTAAATGCAATTGCCAGGCAGCCTCTAGAGTACTGGCTTTCATCCCACATAAACATAGTTGCTTCTCCAGTGCACACGTTATGGATACAAAGGTTATAAGTCCATAATTGTCGACAGTAATAAACCTTACTACAAGAGAGTACGGGTGTGGGCAAAGTTTTTTGCAAATCAAATACTATAACAACTTTGGATTTATCTTTTTCTGCCTGTTTCACTGCTTCTTCTTTAGCTGTACGAGAACTTTCCGCTTTTCGCAAGTGTAACTCCTTCTTGGCAAGAAGTGTGGGTTTATCATTAGGAGTCTTGGCGTGATCAATTTGGTTCTTTAAAATATCACATGATAAATATCACAAGTATCAGTATTGGGTTTCTTAAAAGTATAATTAAATTACGTATTAAAAAATATATCTGTAGAAGCTCTCTTTCACCGGAAGGTCTAGAGATAAATCAGAATCAGAGTCATTTGCCATAGCAAGGCTCCCTCAAATCACTAGATCGATCCCGATAGTTCGAACGATCCATCACTCACAATAATATTTACAAGTAAATAATAACTACATAATAAATAAACAACTAAATAATAATAAATAATTTCACTCAAATAAACTGAAAAGATTTGCGCGCACTAACAACATCAATCACGTTCACCCATACATAAACCGCTAACTGTGCGTCTGTATCTCGTTTTATCTCTGTCCATAGATACACACCAGCGGACTTCCCTTGCCATGTCCAATGAAAAAAGAAAGCTTGGAATATGCTCTTTCCATACATACCTCATATGACATATTTGGTGAAAGATTAATTTGTACAAATAATAGATCTTTTTAATCATCGATTTTCGACGATTGGCAAAACAGTGCCGGTGTTTAATCGTCGATTATCGATATTTGGCAGTTATAGGGTTTTAGAAGAGATTTAGACAATTTGAAAGACAAACTCGACTTTTGAGGAATAATGTACAAAGAACACGAACTTAATATGTGATTAAAGTGCTGTTATATATGTTTTAAAATATAGGCCAGAGTAGTGGCCTCACAAAATGAGTTATAAGATGACACATGTATCGGTGGTTTTACCACGTTATATGGCTACAATCTTGATGTCTATAGCTTGTTTTTATATGTAATTAAAGTGCTGTTATGTTTTAAAATATAGGAGTAGACATCGCAGGGATTTGTCCGTAACATGGGCTCTTATGGGGTTATTCTCGACCAATCAGAATCGTCCATTTAGTCACGTGACCGCTTCTCGTCCAATCAGAATGCTCCATTTATAACTTCAACTGCACCGCCGCTTCTCATCCAATCAGAATGCTCCTTTTATAACTTCAACTGTAACGCCGCTTCTCGTCCAATCAGAATGCTCCATTTTATAACTTCAATTGCACCGACTTGCGACCTACCTGTCCACCGTCTTTACTTTTGGTAAAGCAAACTGCACCGTCTTGTGTCATAAACGCCAGCTTTGTTTTTCAACGAATATACAAAGACTTGCGTACCAACCGTCCACTATCTTGTATTCAATATAAAATGTATCGACTAGCCGTTATCCATCCAGTTTTTCATCGTGGACAAACAGCAACCTAACTTTTTATTTTTCAGCGTACGATGCAGTGACTTCAGCCCGTCATCCTTGTCACGAAGGTCGTGAATTTCATGACAGATTCTTCAACCAAACTGTATTTCACTACACAGACTTTAGACCTTTTCTTCATGGTAACCAACATCAGACGTCTCAACCTAAGTTTATTGCTTTGTCTGTAAATAACAGTTCACTTTCACTTTATCAAAATTACATTTTTGTTTGATTTTAGCTATTTTGTATTTGGTTTTATGAATGAGTGGGTGAGGAAAGTTTACACAATATTTTTGCACCATTTACTTTTTACGTTTTAAAATAAATTTTCTTATACCGTTACAAAAATAAAATAATAACAAAATATAATAGGTAACTAAATTTCATCTCATTAACACGTTGGCCGCTAAAAAACATACGTGTTAAGAATGCTAAATTTTTGTTTATAATTGTTACTAACCTTTATGTGTAAAATGATGAAATATGAAGCCAAAGCATCACTAGAAGCCAAAATAATGCCTCAGCGGCCATTTTGAAAACGTAGTAGGGATCCCTACCATGCGTACCCGGGGACAGTCTTCTGCACTCACTCGAGATTCTTTGTCCTTCGATGGACATCTATAATATTAGCAATAGACATTTTTGGCTATATATCACTAAACTGAAGTTACAAAATAAGAAATAATTTAAAAAATGATGAAAAACACTATAACTAAAATATATACAGCCCCACCAACCCACCCGAATGTTATTGTATTTACCTATGATATTCATCAAAGCATTTAGGCACACATAGGGCAGGTTGTCCTTCGCATTCAATGCATTGCCAAACTACCCGTTTATCTATACCACGGGAATGGCATATTCGGCATCGGTAGATCGGGCAGTAAAGAATCTACAACAGATAGGTGAAAGTCATATAGACGCATTTTTTTACCTTCAGTGGAAACACTAACCTCATTGTATATGGATGTAATGTGAGTTGGTCATTATCATCTGCAGAATATGGATGTAAACTTTCTTGTACCAACGCAAACCAGACACGCCACATGACGTCATTACTCCTTTGAGGAAAATCCTAGCATCACGTCATGTAAAATAAGCCACTTCTTAAAAGTAAATTACTTTGTAATAAATATTTAAACCATTAACATTCCTACATGACAGATGTACACACCTCTGTACTGGCCTCAAACTCTGTTTTTTTCACTAGCGTAGGAACAAGATGTCTGTCTACTCTTCTTTCACTTCAGTCACAAGCTCTAGTACTATGTCCTGTGATATGTAAAACTTCTGCAATCATATTAAAAATATTTAATTTAAGGTTAATATGTAGAAAGGTTGTCTGATCGATATAAGTGCAAAATCTAGACAATTCCTCTTCAAAATTCCTCACAAAATGAGTTATATTTGATGTCAACATGTATCGGTGGTTTTACCACGTTATATGACTACAATGTTGATGTCTATAGCTTGTTTTAATGTGATTAAAGTGCTGTTATATATGTTTTAAAATATAGGCCAGAGTAGTGGCCTCACAAAATGAGTTATATTTGATGTCAACATGTATCGGTGGTTTTACCACGTTATATGACTACTATGTTAATGTCTATAGCTTGTTTTAATGAAAATAACGCCCGAAGTTAAAAGTCGTAAGAAATGAGGACAGAGCTATTGAAGCCCTTTATAAATAAATTCTTTACATTTCTTTTTAAATATCTGTTTGCATTGCAATCTTTTGAATTAATATTTATTACAGTATTTGTATTAATCTTAATAATAATTCATCCATAGTTGTGAACTTTAGTTGTCTAGGTTTTTAACGTTGTCTATATGTACTGTATTTCAAAATTAATAATTGCAGATGGTTTTCGTTTACACATTTCATTTGAAATATGTTTCTAATGTATTTTGGTACGTATACATTTTGGTTCGTAATGTATTTTGGTATGTATACATTTTGGTTCCTAATGTATTTTGGTACATATACATTTTGGTTCCTAATGTATTTTGGTATGTATACATTTTGATTCCTAATGTTTTTTTGGTACATATACATTTTGGTTCCTAATATATTTTGGTATGGTTCCTAATGTATTTTGGTACGTATACATTTTAGTTCCTAATGTATTTTGGTATGTATACATTTTGGTTTCTAATATGTTATACTACATATACATCGGTTCCTAGTGTATTTGGGCAAGTGTACATTTTGGTTTGTAATGTATTTTACTATATACACATATTGGTTCCTAATGTATTTCGATAATTATATATTTAGGTTCCTAATATATTTTGCTCTGGAAGTCTTTCAAAATTCCAAAATGAATATCAGTACTGTAATTAAAATGATGATTATTTTCGGACTGATACAAATTAAATTTATAATAGTAAAAATTTTATGGTTTTTATTTAAAATTTAACATTTATTTTAATTACTTTTAATTAATTGGAAACTCATCTGATTTTTGCATATGTAAGTTTGCAAAAATTTATGGAAAGTATAATTCATTTATTATTATCTTTCAACTGAATAAATTATAATAATCTGTAACTTTTAAACAGAAGTTTGGCTAATAGTTGTCACCGAGAGCATATATTTTTATTACACAGAATTTCAAAAGACTAGATTTTGTTCACCAAGTCCTACCAATAAATATCACACATCTTAATAACATATTTTTAATTAATTTCAGTAATAATTGAATATTTAACTCTTACTTTGTTTATTAAACTCTTTATTGTACGAAAGTCATAAATGAATACATCAATTTATTGTTTGCTTAGAAAAAAGAAATTCTTATTATAGAAAGGTAGTACTTAGATAAAGACAAAGCAGGCTTAGTTATATAAGTGCCTCAATATGGATATTCATGTAATCATTCAATTATTACTTTCGCTCAAACTAGTCGTAACAAAAGTACATGTGAATTCACTTAAATATGTTGCCGCAGGAATATTGAAAGGTTGCAACTTAACATCGAACAAATTAGGAACAAAACGTTTATCCACTATACTTGTAGTCGGGTCTTAAGTGTCCGAGGTCATCTGTCGAAGTCATTGATTTACTCCTAGCGTGGTAACCGTTAAAGTCATAATAGATGGTGCTTGGAAGATGAGAGCAGTTGTTTTCTTCTTTTACAGATAGTCTTAAAAATAAGTTCGTTATCAGGACACATTTCTTAACATAACATATGTGTTAAGTATACCTTAACCCCTTAAAGGTTCATGTGTCAACAGTAAATCCTCGCTTTATTCATTTGCAGACCTCCGCCTGCAATACTATATAATTTATGGCACTTTAGTTATGAGCCACATAAAGGCACTTGAGTTTCAACCTTCGTAAAACACATTTTTGTTTTATATCTTAAAGCCTAAGGATAATATCTTAATAAGTTAAAACATTGTTCTGCTCTATTATATTTCTGAACGTAGGAAGAAATATTGAAAAATAATAGGTAGGTTGTACAACTTTGTCACAGAGAATACTCGTATGTGCAAAGTTTCGTATTAATAGGTTTTGTATACTCGGGACTCATTCACTATTGGGAGTACGGGTTAGATACCTCTTTTTTATCTTTCCTATCAGGTTTCTCTTCACCAACTTAGGTTGATTTTACGTATGATAAAAATTATGCACGTTACACTTTTTTGATAGGATGTATTATTTGTATTTATTAAAGTACCCTTTAATTTTTATACCGTTTTTAAACCCGCACTACGCAACACCTCCACCAGTATAAGTACAAATTAAAAAATATATTCACGTCAAAAAATCATACAATTTTACTGGATTCTACTTGGTAGTTTATATAAGTATATATATATATATATATATATATATATATATATATATATATATATCACTAAATGTAGTTTGATGGTGAAATTGTTGTGTCTGAGACCGTACAGTTCTAACATTTATGGTTAAAATATGGTATTAGAGATATTTGTTGTTAGAGTCATTGAAATTTACAAAATTTGGTATACGATGACTTGTAATACGTATAAAACTCAGCAGAATCGATCTTCATTATTTGAAAATATTATTAGTTGACATAATAATTTGATATTGTCTACAATTCTATAGGACGGTCTTGATTTTACGATAGGATATGACATTTTACTTCCGGATAAAATGTCCTACCATCGTAAAGTAAAGATATAATAGTATAGACTTATTTCCTACAAGAACTTTATGTCCTCCAGTATGGCGTTTATGTAAATGGTGACCTTATATGCTAAGTACATAAAAATATGTGTTTATAAATGGTAGATCATTTTTCAAAATATTCCGTTTAAATTTTTTAAAAAATTGAAAAGGCCGACTTCTAAAATTATACTTTTTTCGCAATATGTGAATTAGGAATTTGAATTTTGGAAAAATATATATTAAATATATTGAAATATTTTAATCGTGATTTTCTAACTTGTAGTGGCTCTTCCTTTTAAAATCGACCCAGCAAATCGTTTTAGTATTTTCAACAAAGATAATCCCTTCTTTAATTTAAAACCCAGTCTAAATTATTTAAAAAAAAATTAAAAACAACGTTATATAATAATTGAGTTATTATAGCGTGGTACATACTAAAGGTTTTGACACTTTTCTTAGTAATACTTGTATATTTAATTTTGATAGCGTCGCTTATGTTTAAAAATTATTAAGCAATAATTGAACCTAAAATAAGTATTTTCCACATTTATTTTACTGATCTCTACTTTTGTAATCTCCAAAAAATATACATTTTTTTTTCTAATTTCAGATAAAACAGAATATCCAATTCATTAATTCCTAAACATTAATTCCATGGTGATTATTATATCAATGTTTAGGACAATGTTCCTCGCAGAAGAGGTGCTGACTAGCTGTACCTAATAAGAGGGGCTTGGCGTCCCTCGCGGTCCCCAGTCAAAGTCTCACTTAACACTCAAAACTCATAAACTATCATTTACATAGACATACACACAGTTCACCTATATACATACAATTTCTTACTTTCACCTTTACACTTAAGGTTCTCATCGCAGGAGGGTACAGACTAGCTGCACCTATTGAGAGGAGTGTAGCGTCCCTCGCGGAACCCGAGCTATACAGGGGTGAAACTTATAGGGTGAAAATAATAGCCTTGTATACAATTAAACAAGCTATAGACATCAACATTGTAGTCATATAACGTGTTAGAACCACCGATACATGTGATATCGTATAACTCATTTTGTGAGGCCACTACTCTGGTCTATATTTTAAAACATTTATAACAGCACTTTAATCACATTAAAACAAGCTATAGACATCAACATTGTATCCCTCTAAACTATTTTCCATGGAATCAGCAAGAAAAAATAGGAACAACTAAAGTACTATTCATTCAGCTGACAGCTTCTATAACATTAGTTCCTTTATGGTAGTGAACGTGTATTTTGTGGTGCCACATACATTTTACTATGCACAGAATAGTAATGAATAGAAAAGGTTTAAAAAACTAAAATCTATTTATATGTCCTTAATCTACACATTTTAGTTGTTAAGAAAAGTATATTTACTTGCGGTACCTTCAAATAAGATCAGAATGTTTAAATAATCAAGAAACATAACAAATCTTCAGTATCCCTCTAAACTATTTTCCATGGAAACAGCAAGAAAAAATAGTAACAACTAAAGTGCTATTCATTCAGCTGACAGCTTCTATAACATAAGTTCTTTTATGGTAGTGAACGTGTATTTTGTGGTGCCACATACATTTTACTATGCACAGAATAGTAATGAATAGAAAATGTTTAAAAAGCTAAAATCTATTTACATCTCCTTAATCTACATGCTTGGCTTCGAGAAGAGTGGGAAAAAATATTCGAAACTAATTAGAAAAATGTTCACTCGAAAATTAATTAGTCGGATAATTAGTAAAATATTCGAATTAGTTCATGATAATTTTAAGCTCGGAGGACCATCCACAGGAAAGCTGTGGAACTTTAATGTTTGTAAAATATGTAATACACACAACAGTTAATGTACAATGAGATTCAGACCAATTAATAATGTTATTTGTACTAAAAGATGTCACAGATACCTTGAAAGATGGCGAGTTTCCTCTGCACTTGTCCGATGCTGAAGAGAAGATCTGCGTTGGTACCTAGCTAGGTGTATAGTAAGCACAGAGTATACTGTACAGTACAATTAATTACTAATTGGTCTTGTAATTAACAATAAAAGGTTAGGTTAGGTTAGGTTAGGTCATCAGTCAAACCAAAGTTACACTTTCCTCCGCTTGGCACCGCTAATCGTCTGCTGCACTTTTGAATGAAAGACATTCTTCAAATTTCATTAATTTGAATTATATGGCTATTGGCGAGTTGTCACAATGCATACATTACACGATGACTGGCGAATCCATAAATGGTTTTAATCATCCTATTACAAGCTTCTTAGCTTCATGATATTACAGACTTGTAATTTCAGTTCTATGTATAGCTGAAGGTTACTAATAATTAAACATCCACAAACCATTCTAAAGACATTTAACTTTATATACAAAAAATAGAATTTAGTTTGAATTAATTGATTTTCTCTGTAACGGATGGGACATCTATTTGTAACGGACGGGACGAGTTCAATTTACTATGGTATATTGGCCTTATTTAATGTTATTTAAACATTTTTATAGATTATATATCCTTAAAAGGCAAGGTAAAAGGACATTTCATATGAAACAGCTCAGTATTTACAATATCAAATAATTAATAAACAAATCCCAACTTATACAAAAAAACAGAACACTAACGCAATCTATCCGCGGGAGTTGACAACTAAATTTTAACTTTGTAAATCTAGGAAATATAATTCAGTCACATCAGAAGAAAATTAATAATAAATACTCAAGGGAAAACTGATAAAAGAAAACGTGGCCTATTGAAACTTTAATATATTGGCTATCTACCATAAAAAGCCCGAAACATAAACCAAAGCCGTTAAATAAATAAATAAATAAAGGGATAAGTGGACAAACACAATACCAGTGAAAGCAAAATATTCCATGACAACACTAACTAACCAGTACAAATAAGGCATAATAGCGAATTATCCCAAAGATCAAAATATACTGTGAGATGAAGAATTAAATTATCTTTCCAATGGTCACCTCACAATTTTAGTAAAGGTCCATATAATTAAATACGAAGTCTTCAAAGGTGATGAACTCAAGGAAATTTACTTAGTCAAGGTACAGACTAGCTAAGCCCCGCCTCCAGCTCGCTTTGTAATTGGCTGACGCCATTCATGGCGGCGATCTTCAAATCGTCTTAGAGATTAACAATTTTCTAAATTAATAATTCAGGCATAAATAAAGAGTTTGTTTCTCAAAAATTAGTTTTAAATTAAATAGAATTAGTTAGAACATGTAAATTAAGATAATATCATCATCCATAAAATCATTTTCAGTCACCAAAAATTGTATCCATTTAAGCCCATGCAAATTATCTGTACTAACGATTTTGGTAACGAGATTAAAAGTGAACCCCGATTTATGTATGAATTTCCTAAGAGGACGCTAGATCATTCCTAAGCAAAATATGTTTTACACAATAACCATAAAAGAAAGAAAACTTTAATGACATAAATAATTAATTATGGTTCACAAATAAAATTCAAATCTTTACAATTATTTTAAAATATATTATTGTCTCTGATCCCTTTACTGAATGTTAGTTTGGGATTCTCAATCACTGAATGTTATGTAAAATTCACTTAAAATTCTATTAAAATATTATCAATATCATTTATACAAATTGAGTTATTAAAAGAATGAATTATAATAGTCTCAGTCGGGTTTTGTTCGTATTTTAAACTAAATTACAAATCTCGGGCTAGGGGTATTCGGCCGGATCCATCCACACCTACAGTTAATTACAGTTTGTATTTAAATCTTAAAATTAACTATTAACTAACTTAAATCTAGTGAGAACATTAAATGATGAGGATGATTATTTTAAAAAAAAAAGAGTTCAAAAGTGTGTTATCGTTGTAGGCTTTGGTACACAAAAGTTTGGATCACTATGAGATTTTTTGGGTTATTAATTTTGATGAAAATAGGAGTTCATAACCATGAAATGTTCATATAATTGGCTTTCTCTTACCCAGTATCTGTTTTCTTCTTCCTAGTTGGTTAAGCGTCTGCTTAGGAATGATCTAGCGTCCTTTTAGGAAATTCATACATAAATCGGGGTTCACTTTTAATCTCGGTACCAAAATCGTTAGTACAGATTATTTGCATGGGCTTAAATGGATACAATTTTTGGTGACTGAAAATGATTTTATGGTATGATGATATTATCCTAATTTACATGTTCTAACTAATTCTATTTAATTTAAAACTAATTTTTGAGAAACAAACTCTTTATTTATGCCTGAATTATTAATTTAGAAAATTGTTAATCTCTAAGACGATTTGAAGATCGCCGCCATGAATGGCGTCAGCCAATTAATTACAAAGCGAGCTGGAGGCGGGGCTTAGCTAGTCTGTAACTTGACTAAGTAAATTTCCTTGAGTTCATCACCTTTGAAGGCTTCGTATTTAATTGAACGGACCTTTACTAAAATTGTGAGGTGACCATTTGAAAGATAATTTAATTCTTCATCTCACAGTATATTTTGATCTTTGGGATAATTCGCTATTATGCCTTATTTGTACTGGTTAGTTAGTGTTGTCATGGAATATTTTGCTTTCACTGGTATTGTGTTTGTCCACTTATCCCTTTATTTATTTAACGGCTTTGGTTTATGTTTCGTGCTTTTTATGGTAGATAGCCAATATATTAAAGTTTCAATAGGCCACGTTTTCTTTTATCAGTTTTCCCTTGAGTATTTATTATTAATTTTCTTCTGATGTGACTGAATTATATTTCCTAGATTTACAAAGTTAAAATTTAGTTGTCAACTTCCGCGGATAGATTGCGTTAGTGTTCTGTTTTTTTGTATAAGTTGGGATTTGTTTATTAATTATTTGATAATGTAAATACTGAGCTGTTTCATATGAAATGTCCTTTTACCTTGCCTTTTAAGGATGTAATAATCTATAAAAATGTTTAAATAACATTAAATAAGGCCAATATACCATAGTAAATTGAACTCGTCCCGTCCGTTACAAATAGATGTCCCATCCGTTACAGAGAAAATCAATTAATTCAAACTAAATTCTATTTTTTGTATATAAAGTTTGATATGCAAAAGTAAATGTCTTTAGAATGGTTTGTGGATGTTTAAGGGGATCCGCCACCTCTAACACTTTTTTTTGTTTTTTTTTTAGGTTAGACTTTTTATATGCAGGTTTTCTATTTAGGACCTTTATTTAAACAGCTTTTGTGGTTTTTTTTTTTTTTTTTTTTTTTACTATTTAGGTATTTTTACACTAATAATTTATGTTTTTTTTCAGCGTTTTTAGGTACACTTTTAAACTTTGAATAACTTTTTTATTTTTTAACAATAATTATTATTATTGATTTATTTTGGTCCTAAAATACCTAGCAACTTTCTGAACATAAAAATTTTAATACCATTGCAGAAAAAAAAGTTATGAAACAATATCTAAAAAAAAAAAAAAAAAAAATATTTTACAAATTGAAAGAAAATATATATAATTATGTTATCTTATTAGCTACATTATTTCTAATGTTCAAATATCACAGTTATAAGACAAAGAACAAGTGGTAAAAATTGCAAAGGCCTATGTATACTTTAGATTTTATTCAAACATATGTAATGAGAAATACAGAAAATCAGAACTTGCGGAAAACAGGCTTCAAAGTAGGCTATTACGTTTTGGTAGGTACCGGTACTTAACATCAAAACTCCCCTGCACCATATGTTGTTCCTTCTTTAGCTATTATATTTTCCTCCTCTGCAAACTGGGCAGACCTTACTTTTCTTCTATACTCTTTGTATTTCTCTGCCGCTCTTGCCTTCCGCAACCGTAGACGGTGGGAGTCCTTTTTCTTGGCGAGACGTGACGTATTTTGACCAGGTGACACTCCTGCTTTGTTTAGAATATTTGTCATTGTTATGAGGTAGCCTTCGTTGTACAAACCTATGGCCTCCCCAACTGCTGCTTCAAGCCTTCTTCTGGCAGAAAAAGTCACTTTAGGGCATTTACTCCAAATAACGTTGTGTAGCGACTTATTCGCATTTTGGGTTTTACCCAACGAGCACCGCCGAAGGAGCTGTTCTTGAGTCAGTCGCTTGTAGATAGGCAATACATGGCTGTAAACCTTCTCATTAATAGGTGTTTTTATAGCCTCTGAGTGTTTTCTTGGAGCTACATTATTACTCAAATCCCTTTGAAAGAAACACCAACTTTCGCTACCAGAAGGGCAATTGTTGTGATATGGTTTGTCATCAGTAGATCTGCAGTGGTCCAATGTGGCGAATACTGCCCTTCTCATTTTACTGGTATCATCTAAGTTTTGTATTATGGCATTTCTATAGTATTGAGCCAGTTTATCTATAGTTTTTCCTTTCAGGCTGCCATAATATTTGCCACCTAGTGTTACTTTTTCCTTCATCTTACTACAATCTTTCACAATATTGCGAAGCCCTGTGCCCAAGCGCTTCGCGACATGGTTGATACATTCCTGTTTATCAATTTTTACATCCTCACCATACACATGTAGAGAGCTTATATGGTCAAAAGATTTTGAATCACCGTCAGATATAACACTTACGTATCGGAAGCCTAGGTTCTCTGATCGTTTCCAGAGTATCTCTGCTGCTGCCGTCTCCATTCCGGGAGAAGAACCGTAATAATTAGATTGACACTTAGGCTTGTGATCAGCAAACCAATTCATATACTCTGGTGAGTGTTCATCTATTTCCATCTTTTTCTTCTGACATATTCGGCAATATTTAGATAATACTACATAATCTAACACTAAGCCGGTAATCACTTCAATCACACAACCCACGCCATACAACGACGTAAACCCTCTCTTTTGCCACGTTCCATCGTAACTTACACCAATATTTATTGGTTTTACTATGTCTAATTTGTTCTCTATCTCACTGTAGGCCTTTTCGACTTCTACTCGGGCATTCAGTAGGCATTTTCCAGCGCATTCCTTTGAAACATCAACTAATTCTTTGACGTGCTTATCAAAAGCGGAATGGTGTAGACATGGCATATTCATGCACATTGAGAATGTTTGAAGGGCCATATGTCCTTTGCCTATTGAGGCAAAGGTTTTACCAGTCTCCTGTTTACATCAAAAGAATTCTTTTTTATGCTAACATTGGCATTGCGGTGTAACCGTTGAGATGTACAAAAACTATTTGTTTCATTACAAGAATTGCAATATATCGAAATTGTCTGTGAAAACCCATAAACTTGTGACACAGTTACTTTACAATTTGTATCTAAACAATGCTTACATGGTAAATCTTCTAAAAACTGGCCAGCGACACCACATCTACCAAGGTATAAGACGGTGCGTCATCATCTATCTGAATAGGAGCGTTGTACGAGGCAACCAACTCAAAACCAGTAAGCCTACTTTTTTTGCTAGTGTTTCATCTTCACTTTCCACATTTGTTTCTATAAAAGGAATAGGACATGCCATAGGCCTACCTTCATCACTAGGCCCAGGTGTAGTGTTAGGTTTGCCTAAGCTTGTTTATACTGACTATGACAGTGTTGTCATAGTCAGTATAAACAAGCTTAGGCAAACCTTCTACAATTGCGTTGCTCTCCAAATTGCGTTTACTAGCCCACTGTTTTTTAATTTGTTTTTGAGACTTGGCTTTCCTAAGAATTTTACTTGCTTTGAGCCTACCCATTTCAAAGTTCAATGTTAGTAGGGCTAAGCCTAGGTTTATTATTTATACCACACAAAACAAACTGCCACACCAAGCTGATTACAAAACTCAACTAGAAACTCAAACTAAGAAGGTGACACATTCACTAAATGCAATGTTTTATAAAGCCATAAGCTACAAAAACTAATGATGTTTATAAAGCAATCATAAATATAAACAGAGGCAGTCACAACAATAACTAAACATAACCTTTATTTTACAGCTGACAGAAGCAGCAGCTGATGTACTCCACTTGGAGGCAGGAAGGCAACATTGTGTTACAAAATCATTGGCAGACATTATTATATTATTCCAGCATATACCAATTATATTTTGTGGTATATGAATATGTCAAAGGGATACTCTTTATACTGTTTAGCACATAATTTGAAAGTAAAAATAATATTTACTATGGGCAAATGTTTTTTTTTTTTATCAAAATAAAATTTTTGTTTTCTATCGCGAATTGTAACAACTTTAATTTATTATTATTATTTAATGAAATAATGGTCTGATTTTCTTCAAATTTTACACACATACTCAGAAACATATGTAGATCAAGAAAATAACATTTTTAAAAAATGTAAAATAAATGAAAAATTCATCGTTTAGAGGTGGCGGATCCCCTTAATTATTAGTAACCTTCAGCTATACATAGAACTGAAATTACAAGGAAAACATTATTTACTCTTAAGAAGTATAAACATCGAGGGATAAGACTGATGAAACATTCATATTAACGTAAACCACCGAACTAACCTCAAAAGCCTAGGTAACCGGTCTTTTAAAAAGCTTGTTTTCGACAAAAATTAGGGACTTTGGTAATCCAAAAGTGAAATGATAAGGAATGATCTAGTTGTTTCAAAAAGAGGTAAGTAGAACACGAACTGTATAAATTTCTCTAGTAAATCATAAGGGCTAGGAACACTACATATTTACTGTAGATGCAAGATATAGCCTATCTCTAATCTCTATTTTACTTGAAAACTCAACCCGGTTTTACTTATACAATCTTTTACTTACAATAAAAAAACAACAAAGGTATCTTATAATATACAATAAATAATTACAAATCTTCGCTCCGGCAGTCTTCATCTAAAGGTGATTCATTATAATAATTTTCGCAGTTTTTCGTTTGGCATGGTCCATAAGCGGTTGTGCATGGTAGTCCATATCTTGTACAACTACACCGCTTTGTTCTGCAGGCAGTTGTACAAAATCTGTGAAGAATATGAAGAAAACCTTCTGACGCAACAGGTTTATTGGTTATAATAGGTACATATTGATTATCAACCAGCTTCCATCCCCAATTGTCCGCAATAATTTCACTGTTGTTTCGAGACCAAATCATGATCTGGTAATAGACTCTTAGACCGTGGTACAGGAGGAAGGCGCTCTGGTGTGACAAATGATGTGGCGGAAATGATCTTTTTGCTTAAGATTTTGTAGCGCAAAGAGGTAAGTGTATCAGAACCTTTGCCACCAAACGACACTGTCATTGCTAAGTTTGCAGACTTCTCAATGTCCCCATTAGTTTGATTTTGTGTCAAAAATATATTTGCATAGTCTTGAATTATTTTGTCTTTTGCATTTAGTATCTGGAATGATGTTTTCTTTCCCACACTAAATAAACGTGAAGTTGAATTACATCCTGTGAAGGCATGAATAAATAACACTTGCGAATATAAATCCCTACCCAGTACTCGTTTAATCTCATTAATGATGTATACTATGTAATTTATGTGCTTGTCTGATCGAAAATAGAGACCTTGATTGTTTGGCTGTGCATAACATAGGAGAAGAATTAGAAAATCTGTGTCCTCTCCTATCAGCGTCGTCGGTCGGTATTGGGATGAAGTGACAGCTGCCTTAACAATCTCAAAACAGCATCTCCTGATACATTGAAAACTAAATGGTCATTTTTCTGTAGTTCTTCTGTTATCAGATATATTAGCGCCTGTTTGATTCAACTTGTAGAGAGAACATCTTTCCTGCCCACAAACTCCGTCGATGCAGTTAAACTAATGTTAGAATGAGTTATGTCAACGTCGCTGGTGTGTATTATCTTTAATAGAGGGAACTGATTCATAACCGTCAAATATAATAGTTGCATTTCCATATTTCTTTAAAGTAAATTCTGCGTATGAGTGTGCAATGTCACCGTAAGTCTCGTTCTTTTTCCATGGTACGCGATGAAGAAGAGAACCACCATCTCTTCGACATAGTATTCGTTTAGCGGCATTGAGTCCATGATGACTTTCTTTAATTCCCTGATAGAGTATTCCTCAATCGCGTGAGTCAGTTGTGCTTTGTCACTTTTACGTAGTATTTCCTTTGTTTCAAATAATGATGCAGGGAATGGACTGAGTACATAGCTCATTATTTCCCCCAAAGAAAATTCGTCAGTTTTGACATAATTAGACATATATGGTAGAGGAGAGCTAGATGAATGGTTCGGTCTTTTTCGATCTTAATGCTAGATGCATCAGCTAAGGTTTTTGCTTTGTCTAGAAGTTTAAAGGATACGTTGAAAATATCCTTTCCGATCATATTTCGTATAATATTATCCCCCACAGACTCAAAATTGTGCACATTGACATCATCTTCAGCAATTACACTAGTAACAATATTTCTCAAGGCTGGATTATTCGAAAATGAAGTACAGGCTACAAGTTTTTTATCGATCATATCCAAGTTACAGTGATCTCGTTTTAAAACACTAGATATTGTTGATTCTCTGTGCTGGTGGCTCGTTGAGTGTGTAAGTTTACAAGAATTCTTACATAGCATCATTGTACATGTAGGATCATTGTACCATGTAGTAGGTGTTGACATGGTTCACAAGGCACGCATTTCTTCAGCCATCCCACATCCATGCGTTAACCCACCAGAGCTCTTCAAAGATCTCACCAATGTCTGTTCAATTACTAAGTCTGAACTAAGACCTGCCCAAAACGGGTTGGTACGACGAATCACATGTAAGCCCTTCGCTACCTTGGTGTTACAAGGTTCTAACTGACCATTCGTTGGTTTTGAGAAAAACGCTGTCAAAGTTTTAAATGTTTATTATGTCTATTTAATTATTATCGGGATTTTTTTCCCGTCATTTTTGGACTAGTGATGATTATTACTTTAATAAAATATGTTGTTTATTTTATTTTTGCAACTAGTTATACAGGGTGTTTAATGGGGTGTCAATAATGTGGGTGTCACATTAATACAGGGTGTCAAAGCAAAAATGTGGGGCAATAATTTACGTAGTCATTCCTTGGGTCAAAATAAGCAAAAAATTTAAAATAGACCTATCTCCTAAAATAGACCTATCTCCTAGTTAAATATGTCCTATCTCGTTTCGTTTAGCGTCTGTCTGTCTGTATGTGTTTTTTACAAAATAATTCATAATGCCTTAACGGTTTGAGTTACAGCGTTGAGATTCTGCACAAATGTTCATCTTATTGGCCGCTATCTTTGTGCAAAATATGAATTAAAAAAAACTTTAACCGTTTCAAAATGGCGGATATTTAAAATATTTGACCGCAAATTTCACGAAAACCGTTAATTTTACAAAAAAATGCAAGATATATAAAATGTAGTAAGTTTTATGGAGATTCGAACGATATCTTATTAAGCTTATTTTGGACGAAGAATAACAGAGAAATTAATTTCTTGCTAAACCTACAGTTTTCTCTATTTAAACAATGTTAAAACTGTAACAAATATCATAAAATCACAAATTATCGATACATAAATATTATTTATTTTCATACATGTACAAAATGAACACTTTTTAAAGAAACACAACTTTTGTTAATAACTGAATTGCTTAATTATAAAAAACATCTAATGAACGTTAGATGACCATTACAGTAGATGCTCAATGTGCCTCCCATTTTGTTCGATACAGCCCTCAATACGTTTTATCATTGAACCTCTTACACGTTCAAATATGCCTTACTTGTTTAAAAGCAGCATTAATCCGGTTTCGTAACTCTTCCACTGTATTTACGGGTGTAGCTTACAAACATCTTTTAGATGTCCTCACAGGTGGAAGTCTATGGGGTTTATATCAGGGGACCACGGAGGCCAGGCAATTGGACCACCTCGACCAATCCATTTCTCTTCGTATTGATGGTCTAAATGCGTCCTAACATCTACTGAAAAATGTGCAGGAGCACCACATTGTTAGTCGCTGCTCCAAAGGAATATCATCTAACAGGTCAGGTAATGTATTTACAAGAAATTGTAGGTATGTTTGGCCATTTAGTCTACCTGGCAAATAAACAGGCCCAAGCAACTTGTCTTTAAAAATACCTCCCCATACATTTACGGAAGACCTATTTTGGTGGCTTGATTCAAAAACTGCATGTGGGTTTTCTTCTGCCCATAACATGTCTGTGGTGGAAGTTGTTGACACCATTTATAGTAAATGAAGCTTCGTTTGTAAATAAAATGTTACTAATGAAGAAACGATTTCGAGCTTGCTGTTTGCTCAACCATCTACATAAGTTGCTTCTAGCCTCAAAATCACGTGGCAAAAGAGCCTGATCTAGCTGCAGGTGGTAGGGGTATAAGAGTCGATCATGTAGTATTTACCATACAGTGCTATAACAACGAGTTCCATGTTCTTGACTAATTATTCTGGTAGATAACTCTGGATTTTCATGGACAGCTTCTAAAACCATTTCTACTACTTCAGGAGATCTAACAGACATAGGTCGCCAACGTGAATGATCAAGTGGCCTAAAACTACCAGTCTCTGATAATCGTTGATGGATTTTTATGAACAACTTACGATCAGGATGCCTTCTGCCTGGATAGGTCTACTAGCATGTAGCGCTGATCCATTAGCTCGACCATAAATGAAATGCATGTCAGCCATTTCACGATCACTATAATTTTGTAGTTCATCAACTTCGAAATTGCTGAAAAGTCTTTAAAGTCTGATTCTTTCATCTGAATTATTCGGAACGGTTTTTTTACGTTAACTTGCTTCAAAACTCTTATTAAACTAACTGGAGAGTAAAATTCTGATTTTTGCATAGTCTTTTCAATTAAACTGTGAGCGTTGTCTACCAGGCATAGGACATCTTCGAGTTTCGGTTTTGGGGGACACATGAATCCGACCATGTAGTCAAATCTGTTATGTTCTCTTTAGCTACTACATCCATAATCTTCCTTACTGCACTTGCAATGTCGTTGCCCTCCCTCCCAGCTATGGTTTCTGTCCACAATACGCAGTGGTTTGTGACACTGTACAAAGCTTTCATATTTTAAACACTGAATTTCCTTGTGTAAAAAAAGGAGGTTATTGCAGCTCGCGGGCAGTTAATTACATTTTCAAAATCGAAAAACAGAACAGGAGTTTGAGAATCCTTATCCCTTTTAGCTTCTTCACGCATTGCGATTTTGTTAAGAATATGGGCAGTGTACTCTTCAGTTAGATCTAGTTTTCTCGGCCATTTTGAATTTTTCACACAGATCACAACGATCGATTTGCTTTTAGGTTGATGAAAACCCAAGTTATACTCCGTAAAAATTATTTTGTTGTACATAGAGAGTTTGACAGGGACAGTTGATGTGTCCTTACATTTTCAAGATACAGGTCATACAATTTTGAAATGCTTAAATTTGATCCCAGCTATTCTCGTTTAGTTCTAGATCTACAATAATGAGACTCAACTTTTGGGATGCTTTCAATATGTTCCCGAGCAGAAGTAGGGTCACCAATAGAAGTTCTACTGCCGCATGATTTACCTCTTTTATCCGGCTGAGGTGTGTTTCTTTCTAGGTTATTGGACAAGTGAGCGTTGTACACTGGTTTCTGAGATATATCAAGCGTGCCAAGGTAAAAACTTTCACACACCTGAACCTTTTGTCCTTTCACAGTGAAATAATACTTAAAGGAATATACTTTCTTTTTATCTGTAGTGGATCAGCTTCTGAGGACAATTTTCCATCCGTGAATTAGACTCCTCAGTGTTTTTTGCGAATAGTAGGCCTAGTGCCATAACAAAGTTTTTTTTCTCGGGCCGCATAGTTGAAGACCTTTTCTCTTCCTGAAAATAAAATCACTCTTAGCAATATAGCCTAAAACAAACCGAATAACTTAGACCTAATTACCTAATTAGACCTAATCTTCACAAATGAACATGTATTTTTCAGAGCTAGGGTCACTCAACTGGCGGTATGGAGGTTGTGACGGCCTTCGCTACGGAGCAGCACTAGGCTGCGTGACTGGTGGCTCTAGTTACACTAGTTCCTGAGAAAACTGCGCTGCGTAAACGTACCCCGTGCGTAAACTTGCCCCGGTCTACACTGCTATTTCAAATATCAAATAACGTTCTACGCACTTAATCATTCTATATATTTAATTAGTTCATTAGTATTCTGTAAAATTGGGATATAAATATATCAATGTGTATTTTAAATGTCCACAAGGTTTGGAAAAATCTTATTTGAGGACTTATTTGTGTTTCCTTATCGTGTATTATTACAATATTGTTGTAAGTAAATTATTGTGATACAATAATAGTTTCGGTAATATTGTTTACGATATTTTCTATGAATTACAACGTTGTTTAACCTTGTAGAAACATTTGCAGAATTATATTTATGTCTATGAATAGTGGTTACTTAATATATTTTTATGTGATGATTACATGAAATATTTTACTTAGCACTTAAAAAATAAGACACAAAATGTCCATATAGAAAACATGAGCAAACAAAATAAATGCACACAAATTACTGTATGATATAAATTATAAAATATAACTCAAACGTTATTAATTTAGAATATCTCGTATAATAATTTTACACGGTTTCTATTCAAAATACCTTAATAATAATTGATCGAGGGTGTAATTTAAGACTGTAGTGTTTCATGAAAGTATGGAAGGTACATAGATTACCCCTCCCTCGAGTCAATAACACACGTTCGGTAAAACCCCCATCTCCGCACGCACTTCATCGCCGTTTGTACATTTTCCAACCAAATGAACTGAAAAACCGAGGACATCAAGGAGGGAGAGTATGAATAAGGGGTAAGGGTGTGGTGCGTGTGTTGTTTAGTGGAAGTACGACGACTAAGGTGTGTTGTGACCTAATATCTGTTCATGTTGGAAATACCAGACTTGTGTATTTTATCGGCAGTTTATTTTAACGATAATTGTACTGCTTGCTTAGGGGACAAGATGAGAGGAAGGACCTGGATGTGTTGACATTCCAAACTTTAGATTTTAATTTTTTTAATTTTACGTGATAAATATTCCAAAATTCTTGTTGGATAACAAGGTTTTTAATTTAGTCAGTTATAACCTCTAATCATATTGCTCGAGACCCGAATTGTAGACAATCTTTACAATTTTCGGATTACTAAGGATATGAGTCGTAAGAATATATAACAGAATTTGTTGGAAACAAGTGTGTGTGTTGGTGTGTGTGTGTGTGTGTGTGTGTGTGTGTGTGTGTGTGTGTGTGTGTGTGTGTGTGTGTGTATTATTTGATTAAAACTATGTATTTCGCTGAACACACCCACTGTGGTTAGGATTAATTTTCTGAAATTTACATTGAAGCCTAATTACTTCAGTCTTGTGTTTGAATTTGTTTGCATTGATCACTTGAACATTTACTAAAGATTGTTCTGTTTGGGAGCCTTCAGATTAGATTTAATAAAAATCGTTGGAACTTGTTTTGAGATATTACACACACCAAGACGTCTCGAAAGACGAAATTCATTTTGCTTAAAGAATTGTAGACAGGCAGTTCTATTTAAGATAATTGAGGCTAGAGATCGACCAAAAACTGAATCATTATTACCGATACAGTTTATTTTCATCGAATTTATTGTTATTTTTGTTTATTATAGATAAAAAACCATTGCTGTCATCATCGCCTAAACTAAATTTAAAAAACAAAACAAAAACAAATTAAGGTACAACAACAACAAAATGATTTCAAATCTTATCACAAACTTTCATGTGACGTGAGAAGAGAAGAACAATATGCGATCAAGGAATTCGTCATCATCCCCTAATATCACCTGAATCACAAAACTCCTAAGCACACCTCTAAGAAAAAACACATTCGATTACCGCCTTTTGCCGTTTTTTATTCTTTTAGTATCCTATGATAAAAGTTCCTATGATTAATGAAAGTCATGGAATTACAGATCATGAAGACAATTGCCAAAACTATTAGTTAAAAAACAAGTATTATAGATACAATTTATTAAAAAATAGCAACAACGCAAAAAGACTTGGCACAAATGAAAAAAGTACAATACAACTCCAACTAAGGAGACTGGACTCTAAAGCGGTCCATACACGGGCGAGTTTGGCTCGGCGAGCTAGGCTCACGAGACGGGCTCGGAGGAAAATCACCACACACGTGTTTTGATTGTTCCAAGTTTGGCTCGTCTACTTCAGTTGGAAATATGAGTTTGTTAAAGCAGGTTGCAGCAGCAGTTATTGTGTTGGACGAGTGCGGAGTGTTTGCGAAAAAGAAACGTAAAAATCGCGAGTTGTGGGCGAAGGCCTGGCTACTGAATAGGAAGAGGTTTAGCCATATAAATTTACTGGATTTCATCAGAAGTGATAATCCAGAAGACTTTCAAAACTATATTAGGATGACGGAGGAAAATTATAATGTTCTTCTTCAAAAGGTGAAGCCTTTCATATCGAAAAACGCGATAACACAGGAGGAACGGCTTACAGCTACTCTTCGATTTCTTGCCACAGGACGCTCTTTTGAGGATTTGAAGTATTCAACTATAATATCACCACAAGCTTTGGACCGAATCATACCCGACACCTGCAAGCAAGGCTATCTACAAAAGCTTAAAGGGAGAATTTTTGAAGGTAAGAATAAGAAAGATTTAGCATTTACCATACACATAATAGAAGTACAAATTATTCTACACAGAGCTTTCATTGTAATAATTAAGAATTTGTCTTCTAAGATCATATTTGATTTTAAAACATTTTATTTATGTATACAGTTATGTTAAATAGAGTATACATTATTATTTTATTTATTTTGCATCGAAATGTTCATCCACAAGGTGTGTAACTTCTAGTATGTGTATGTTCTATGGCTAAAGACTTTAGTTTTTAATGTAATGTATGAAAGCTCCTATTTGCTAAATGATACAGTGAAAATAACTCATTTTAATAATACAAATATTAGTCTAAACTAGATGTTATGGAGATTGTAACTGGTAGATGTGCTAGAACCCGGGAAGGATAGGTTCGATGCTGAAGACGGTGCTTGTACCGAATTCCAGTTATCTTGTTAGAAAGTATTGTACTCATAATGACTAACTGTAGTATTGAACGTTAGATGGTTTTGGAGGCCTTTGAAAAGAATTTCATTGATTAGCTTGTCAGCTATGTCTCGTTGAGTAACATCCATGCGTCGAAGTTTTGCCGCATATGTTTTTCCAAGAGCGTCGAACTCGGCCGTTTCTTGGTTCAATGTAGCAAACGCTTTCTGGACCAGTGCTTGTCGCTTCATCTCTTCAGCTTTAAAAAATCGTTTCTGAAATTATAATCAAAGGTTTTGAGTCTTGGATTGTACTTGTTTCAGTTTCCAAAGACTTCCGTGGAGTGGGAAAAAATCGCAAAAGAGTATGAAGAAATGTGGAACTCTCCAAACTGTGGAGGTGCCATTGATGGGAAACACGTGAAAATATTCAAACCAGCCGATGAAGGATCATATTACTTCAACTACAAGGGATACCCAGCGTTGTGTTACTAGCGATTGTAGATGCTAATTTAAACTTCATAATGGCCGATGTTGGATGTAATGGAAGAGTGTCAGATGGAGGTGTCATAGAAGAAACTACATTTTATAGAAAATTGAAGTCTGGTGATTTTAACCTTTCTAACAAGGAAAATACAGTTTCTAATATGAACTATGTGTTTATCGCAGATGAAGCTTTTGCTCTTCAAAAGAATCTTTTGAAACCATTTCCCAGAAAAGACTTAAATTACGAAAGACGAGTTTTTAACTATAGATTGTCACGCGCAAGAAGGTGTGTGTGGAGAACGCTTTTGGAGTGTTAGCTTCGAGATTTCGAATTTTCCATACAACGATAAATCTTCACCCTTCGAAGGTAGATGACATTGTGATGGCCTGTGTAGTCCTACATAACTTTCTCAGGAAAAACAATAGAGCACAGTATTCGCCTGGTTCGATGATGGATAGGGAAGATTTGGAAAGTGCACATCTGATCGAAGGTGACTGGAGAAATGGCCAACTCCAAGGAAGTTTTCATGGACTTCGACAATCTCGAAAGTTGGGACCTGCTAAAGAAGCTTTTGACTGCCGAGATGTGTATGTTAAATACTTCAATGGACCAGGAAAAGTGTCATTTCAGGACAGAATGGTGTATCACTAGAAGTATTTTTATGTTCGTAAAAATGTTTTACATGACTTACAGGAAATTGTGGCACTTTAATTTATTTAGTTTTTAAACAATGTATATATTCCTAATTGCAATTTCAAAGTATGTATGCTTTTGTTAGCAGTCTTGTAGTAGAAACATAAAACTGTTGTTTTCTGAAAAACTTTTTTTGATTTTGATAAATATTTTTATACAATTATATATTTTATAACTAAATAACAAGACTTTTTTATATTTTGAAAACATTACATAAAATTTTAACTGCTTTTTATATAGGCTTAAAGTTGATTTTTGTCCCTTTACTGAAAACGTTCCAGATGGGTGTTAATTCCAAGTCTTGCGTTAAGTAATCATATCTTCAACGTTACATTACAAAATAATACCTCGACAAAAATAATAATACCTTGACAAAAATAACACCTTGCCAAAATTAACATCCTTGAGAAAACGGCCAGTAGATAACTTTCTTCGCTTGCGTTAATACGTTACAATATTAACAGGATGCAGCAACCCTGAATAAACAGGATGTTTGGCATTGCTTGGTGTGGGATTCTAGGAAATATTTTCGATTTCCCACCCTTCCCAATGTCTGTATTCATTGATTCCAAGAATCGAAGAATCCATTTCACATAATTAATAGCTTATATTTTTATGCACATTGTATTATTATATTAACATAATAATTACTGCTGACAAAACATATCAGCATTGTTTATCTTTAACCCTGTCATTTAACAATTTAATTTAAGTGAAATTATAACCCAACATTGGGTTGACTTTAGGCCTAGGTGAGTATTAGCATAGAATAAAGTAAGTGCGTATTAGCTTTCATAAACTATCTTTCATGTAAAAAAGTTATCAAAATAGTATGACTAAAACATTTACCTCTAATGTCTCACCTCTCTCTTCTTCCTCGTTCATGACGTCATTCACATCCTCTTCCACGTTGGATTTGCTCTCTCGAGGCTTCTCTTGCTCTGCGGTAAAACGTAAAAGTTCGAAATACCAAAGGGCTGGTTTATAAGCCTCATCTGCCGAAGCACCACTGCGGTCGCTTTCCCTCACTTTCCTCCGCTCCTTTCGAAAAGAGGCCCTAATACTGTCAATCTTCTTCTTCACAAAATTAAAGTCTGCTTCTGGGATTTTTTCTTTCGCGACTTGCATTAGTATTTCCCAAGCCTCGTCTCGTTTTACTTTGTTCATATAGTCGGCACTTCTAACTTTCCATAAATATGGTAACTCTCTATATTCTTCTATAAATCGCGTCAAGAAATCAGGACTCAAATATTTTGGACACCGTCATTGTAGCACAAATAACTTTACTGTATTCGCCACTACAGACACAATCGAATAAAACTCCTGCTTCTGACTGCTGTAGAGTAGCAACTGACTTGGGGAGGGGCAAGCCCGACTCGAAAGGTGCCACACACGGCCGAGTCAACCCACGAGCCGAGCCGGACAGAAGACAGTGGCGAGTCTAGCTCGGCTCGGCTTGGCTCGGCTAGTTCAGGCGCGAGTCAAGCCAGGCTCGCGAGCCAAACTCGCCCGTGTATGGGCCGCTTAATTCCTATTGAATAAAAATCTTTTTCAATATCAGGGCTTTCAATTGGCATGTAGGACCACTAGTAGACACCTCCAAACCAAAGATCTAAATAAACATAATACACTCGACTTAGAAAAACGCGGAGTTTATAACATGTGTTGCGGAAGTTGTGAATGAGTATAGCACAAACTTCCCATCATTCAAAACACATATTTTAAAGACTACATTGGTGCTTTGAAATTAACACTTTCAAGTTACAACAGAACATCTGACGTTTTTCAACCACACTTACATTGACAAATTAGCCAACCTTGAAATTGTTCACATAACTGGTAAGGGTACGCAATAAATAGTACACGCTTGAAAAACTAGAAACATACAGAGAAACCAAATATAACAGAAATGATATGTTACAAAGAATATTTTTATGAAAAACTAACTTTTTGTTTTACGTATGTTTGGACCTTGATAACAATCTGACTGGTATCAGTTAAATAACCATTCCGGATCGGTACGGTCCGTGAGTTGCTAGTGGCCATTTCGTGTGATTGCTAAATTATTATGACATTTAATTATGGAAGTGTTTTTGTGAAGTGTATTTAATGTGAAACTTTTGACCAGTTAAAGACATCAACAATGGCGAAACACAAGCTTCAAAAGGCAGTAAGTGATTCATAAACCATTCGATTAGAATATGTTTTACCTTTAGAAATGAAACCTTTAATATACGTCAACTTCTCCAAATTTATTTTTTTATTTTTTAAAATTTTATTTATTTATTTATTTTTTTTATTATTTATTATTTGTTATTATTATTATTATTTTGTAAAAGTTTCCCCAAATAATATCGGTTCATAATTACAGCATTTAGACTATATAAATTATTATATGAATAAAGCCGTTATTTATATAGTTCACTTTAATGTTTTAACGTGTCGTAGAATATGACATCCAAAGTTTTATGTCTTTTGAATCAAAACTTTATGTCTTGACTCATTAAAGAGTTTATAGTTTGATCTGCCGTCGACACTTCTTGATTTACATAAACTTTACATCTCACGATAGTTTTGGAGGTTTACGGTTGGCCGACATCCATATGAAAAGGCAGTTCTATTTTCTATGATGTAAATATCGCTTTATAAAATTTGTGTGCGTTTGGTGTTGAAAACTTCCCTTGATCCTCGGTCAGTTCTAATTCAGTTCTAAAGAGAGTAAAAATGTAGTGTTTAAACAAAAATGTATTTTACTAGTTTTAATATATTCAGGGTGTTTCTGAAATTAGACGCTAAACTTCTGGAGTGAGTTCCTTACATAAAAATAAATTAAAAAGTTCATATAATAAACATGTGACCTTAAACTGCTTTGTTTTCATACAATCTGCCATTTTGTTTTAAAAAAATAATATCTTAAACATTGTAATTAAAACATTGAGTTGAGATTAGGCATACAAATTTTTATGTAATGTTTTAAAAGTGTCCAAAGTATAAATACTGTATTTGTATTATTTTCAAAGTGGCGGCCATTAAAATTTTTTAATATTGAATCATTTGATAGGGATATCTCCCCCTCCCCTATATTTCCCCTATGGTCTATACCAAAACATATAATGTTACCCATTAATATTTAACAATGATTTAGAAAATGGTTGTAGGGCAATTAAAAGCATTCTTACCTAAACGTTGCTCTAACTGGCGTTTAAATTGGTTCTCGATTCAGATTAAAATTTATATCTCATTGTTTTGATTCCGAACTTGATTGTTGGGCCTTTTTATGTGAAAATATATACAATTTTATTAAACTGAACAAATGTGGCGAAAATTTTATAATATCAGGTACTTCCATCTTTAATGTAAGTTTCTCTTTTTATACCCAGACATTTTGTATAAAGGAATACTTATGATGAGCTTTTATACAACTAAAATATTAAACTTTTTTTTTTTTTTTTTTTTTTTTTTTTTTTTTTTTTTTTTTTTTTTTAATGAGATCAGTCTTGGGCAGAAATAAAAGTGCATACATTTATCAATGACTCAAATAAATTATTACGTAATTCGTAAATTTTACTTCAAAATTACATTGTTGTGTTTATAATAAGAGATTAATAATCTCTTCCATGGTAACCATTTAAGTAATGTGAGTTAACTGAACAAAATTTACTCTATAGTTTTAAAAAGTACTGTATTCCTTATTATTGGGAAACGAGGAGCTTTTAGCTTTAGATTAACTTTATTTTTACAAAGTATAACTAAGAACTCTACAACGTCATATACAAGACATTACAAACGCTGTTGAATTATTTTATGAAGTATGTGTTACACAATTATTTTTGGAATTATAATACACATTAGGTAAATGTTTAACAATTTGAGTGATTACTTCCAATACCTTTTAAAGAAAGACTCCATAAATCTAAAATAAATTTGTAGTTTTATTACGTTTAAAATAATTAATTGGTTCCCGAACTTTTATCACACGCAGTTTACTTCTTGTAGAATTTATATTATTGAATTTCTAGATGTTGCATTTTCCTAACGGAAAGTCTGAAACTAAAAAAAAAATATGAAATGTTCACAGATCAAACACATTAACTAAGAATCAAATTTAACTAATCAATTAAATTTTATAATTTTGAAAATCAATTCAATTTAAAGACAAAAATAATGACAACCAGTGAATACACAATTCAGAAAATAATGAACAAGTACCTATGCAGTTTGTTGAATTTCATATAGATTTTGTAATGTGATTTTTTCAACTATAAATCATTCATAGAGATAAAATTTAGTTACATTTGATTAAAATTGTGAGTTAGGACAATCTTAATTACGTGCACATTCCATGAATGAATCAAAATAGATATAAAATTGTAAGCAAAGTTTCTCGGAAACTCAAAATATTTTTTTTCCAAAATTGTAATCAATATCTTGAATTCTGTGAAGTTTTATTTTATAGATGAAATTGGTATCATGTATTGCAGATGCTTTGAATTTGTGTTATTTTAAAGTTTAGGTTTATAGTTAAAGTTTATATAATATCGAAATAATACAATTACAATGTAAGGTCAGGTGGGGCAAGTGCACCCCAGAAAATGCATAGATGAACTTTGACACCTTATTGTTGCTTTGTTTGTGAAGTTACAGCTTCCGTTATGACATGTAAAAAAACTTCAGAAAAATCTACTTTTGTGGTAAAAGTTACAAAACAGTCATAAATAAGCATATATTTTTCAAAATTACATATGTAAAATACGACACGGTGTTCGCTCTTGCCCCACCCGGGTGGGGGTAAGAGCATACATGGCCCCTAACTTCCATAAAAACAGTGTTTACATAATGGTGGGGCTAGTGCATATAGAACTTTTCATGGGCTTTTCAACACTTTTTACAGAACTTAATTATCTTTTTTAGGTTTTGAGTTACGAACTTTGTTAGGTAGTAAAAAAAAGAATGCAGAAATAAGCGGAAAAATTAAGCTGTGGTTTTACTTACCAAAATGATTGTTTTTCTTCAGTTGTGATGTAAAATGAATAATTTTTAAAAATCTTGTTTATTTCCACATAAAACTAGATGGTTCAAACACTTAAAAGTACTTATGTTTAATATGTACAAGGCTATTTACAATCAGTTTATCCACTTGTTTTACTGGACGTTAAGAGAGGAAAACTGAAGGCTAAACACCAATTAATTCTCCTCTTCGGCCCACTGGTAGCACTTTAATGATGTCATCATCAGTTACAACACTTACATCTTCATACTCAGGGTATTTGAAGATGCTTATTTTTTTGTTAGGTACTTTTCTTAGGAACCTTACTACAGCGTTGTTACTATCCTCTTCAATACTTTCAACTATACCCACAAAATGCTTGACAGAGTACTTTGAACTGAACTTTACTAATACATAGTCACTAACTTTCTTTACTCTTTCAACCACAATTTTCTCAGTTTCTTTGTGGAATGTCTGTTCATCATCAATCAGGTTCTGAATGTCTGCACCATCACTGGATTCCGTTACGTCAGATAAGGAACTGTCACTTTCAGAGCTTTCAGTTGTGTCTGAATCTCCTCTTGGACGTTTCTTTTTTCAAAGGCTTTTTCAGAGACTTTTTACCTTTAACAACTAGTAGTTTCCTTTTTTCAACTTTTTCCAGTTCTTTAGGTTTGGATTTAGATTTTCCTTTTTTGATCTTGTTTTCTTTTTTTCTTTTTCTTCTTGCTCTTTCATTTTAAGTCTTTGTACAACTTCTTCCTAAGTAATTACTTCTGCACCTCCGGCAACTCTTGTCTTCTTTTTCTTTATGATGGGACTGCTACTTTTAAAAGTTCTCAAAAGTATACTTTCAAAACTAGAATTTGACAAGGATGCAGCAGTATGAGAATCAAGCGGCTGGTCTTCCATGTCACTCTCTGCAAAGTCATCTTCAGCTTCAACATTCAGTGGTCGACTCTGTACTGAAGATAACTGTACATAACTAATGTAGGCTAATACTAGTATGATGACTCTACTGTATCCTAAAAGTATTATCATTCATAGAAAAATAATTTTATTTGTATTGAATTGTATAAAGATATTTGATAAATTCTAATAATTTTCGTTTAATAATCTTTGTCGAATGAATTAACTATTATTTGAAACACTTTGTTTCTGTTTTTCCAAGTCTTATGAAGTAAAGTTATTACAATTTCTTTTCTTTTCAATAAAAATCCTAACTAATATTTTATTCAGATTTTGGTGATATATTTTTTAAATAATTAACATATACTTATAGTATCCATGTGGTTTCATTTCTAATTGTGATTTAGTATTTACTCTAGGTTTACTGGATTTTATTTATGGTGCTTGGTATAAAAGTTATATTATTTATTTTTGGGGTCATTATTTATTTTTTAGTTCAGTAGTTGGGAACCACTAATCTTAGCCAAGTTTTATGCAGCTGCGGGAAGATATGAAACAATCCAGTACATTGAAAACAATACATATGGTGCAATAGGCTTTTCATGTTTCGTATATTCCCAGTTACTCGTTGACGCAGGGGGGGGGGGGGGTTCAGACTAGCTGCACCTAATAAGAAGGGATTGGTGTTCTTCGCGGTCCCCAGTCAAACACTCACAATACATAGACTATCATCCATATAAATGTACTGCCATTTCACTTATATACATTTTCTTACCTTCACATTTACTTAAGGTTTTTACGCAGGGGGGGGGGGGACTATCTGCACCTATTGAACCAGAGCTATACAGGGGTGGTACATTAAAACATCTCCGAATATAGACATACATACACATCACTCATACATATGTTACAATTCGTAAAGACTGTTACACTACACGATTCACGGGGGATACATAAACACTCTACATATAATATATATATATATATATATATATATATATATATATATATATATATATAGGGATTAGTTTCTTTTTTCTCTTTTTTGACCTTGCAGAGCCGTAGCGCGTCTGGGAGTGTTTACTAGACCAAAGCGTGATAACCTTTGACTCTGGTAAGCTGATATGAGCTTGCTCTGCCGAAGACTTATTCGCGGTTTCTGTTCAATAGCCAGCCACTTCTGTCCTTTGGTGAAGAAGTGTTCGCGATGGGGGAGGTGTCGGATCCTCCCTCTCCTGTTGCGGGTCTGGACTAATGCACATCCAGTCTGGTTAATTAGTATGATACTCTGGGATACCTACGGAAATGATCGAAAGTGATCCAAGGTGTATACCCGTTTCTAGTGTCTCATCTGGAACCGCCCAACACGATGCACTGGATAAACCTTTTATGGCCTCTACATATCAAACCGTCAACCCGGGAAGTGAAAAGAGACAGCTATCGGCTTCGTCAGAAGAGTCTCTATAATGAATTTAAGAGAAGAAATTTGGTCGTAGAGAATCAGGGACCTACTTCCAGATTCCTTATCGTACGTAATAGTGCTGAAGTGTCAGATCTGTCTAAGATCTCTCACTTCGTGATTAATAAAGCCGTAACTGGTGCTGCAGGAGTTGTACATTCCATTATAAAACTGCGAAATGGAACTTTATAATACAGACTGACTCAAACAGAGTTACTCTCTATTAAAAATAAAGTCCTTTTTCGATGTCGTTAACGTGTGTGTTGAATTGAACCTCACAAGGGTTTATATTTTTCTAAAGGTGTTATTTCTTGTCGTGATCTCTTGATTGAGAGCATGGAGGAAACATTGAAAGAGCTTGCCGAACAACTCGTGACTAATGTTGATCGTTTTTATCGAACCGAAAATGATGAGAGAAAACAAACTGGTTCAATTGTCTTAACTTATGCTACTCCAAATCTTCTTGAGAGAATGTTTGCTGGGTTCTACAGTTTAACTGTTAGACCATACATTCCAAATCCAAGGCGTTTCCGATGCCAAGGATTTGGACATGTTATAGCAGCGCTTGTTCAAAACAGGAAATTTGTGGTCAGTGTGCCATTAAAGGCCACACAAGTGAAGGATATAATAGCGATGCAAAGTGTGCAAATTGTGACGGTGACCATCCCGCACGTCCACCAAAGTGCTCAAAATATAAGATCGAAAATGCAATATTAGAAATTATGGCAAATAAAAACATTCCTTTACAGAAGCTAGAAAACTATACATGAAAAGAACTGCTTTACCTCCTACAGTTGGATAATCGTACGCAAATGCGACATCATCCCCAGCTCCGAATTCATGTTCGTCGTGTAAAGAACTGTGTGAAATGGTTCGTATCCTCTTGCCTCTTGCTCAGATCCTTGATCGGGTATTGTCCTTTTTGCGTTGTTTGAAATTTTTTGATATAATTCAAATTTTGTAATATATTATGTTGTTGATTATTTTGTTTGTTATCGAGTTTTTGTATTGTTATTGTTTTTAATGTTTTATTTCTACGATTTTAAAATAAAGGATTCTTCTTGCCAATTTTGAAGGCTATAATGAGCGAAATGGATTTTCGCCTTAAAACTCATAAAAAAGAATCTACGAAGTATAGACTTTATATAGATTATAGAATTATAAAAACCGAAAAAAGTAAACGAGATAGAAACACTAATCCTCATAATCAAAAAGGATCATATCATAACGGCTGCTCCAAAGTAAAAATGTATATTCAAATTAGTTTTCACTCCCAGCAAATAAATACATTAAGTGGATTTTACATTAAAAAATATGGACATCAAAATATATTATCTGATTGGTATTTTACTAGTAAATATATGGTCGTTAATATATATTGGACCTAATTTATATAGTTCTAATATTTAAAAATTTCTTAAAAAAGTAGTTCACACTAAATCCTTTTTAAGGTATTTAACTTTTAAATATTTGATTTCATAACGGACACGTGAGAAATTATGAGCAATGTGCGTACCTATTTATGTAAATATGAAGTTGGCCGGAAAATAAATGAAGCTTTATTTAGCGGCTTATATTAAAACTGAGTTTATGATCTTTGAATGTAATTGTAATAAAATTTTCCCAATACCTCTATATTATTATGTAAAATATTTATATATTTAGCTACCAACTCACTGAGGTAGTTATCTTGCAAAAGCACTACGTTGAGATTCCAATGCAATAAAAGATAACCTATAATAGTAAATTTTATCATTGAATCTCAAATTGTAATTGCTTCACTTTGTAGTGACAACATAAAATGTTTATAAAGATGTAATAGATAAATTTGAGGTTAAAACAACTAAAATAATTTTGTCAAAATATTGTGATAAATTGAAAATTTAGTACTTATCAAATACAATCAACATATTAAGTAATTTGGAAAATGATATTGATTCAATTTATAAAAAAAAAATTATGATACTCCAAATCATACAATTCATGGGTAACCTTAAGTGTTAAGTTACAATAAAATAATAGGGGAAAAAAACTAAGTTAACTTTGGTAAATAACCAATGAAATTGAACTATAATAATCTCAATTAAATATTTGGCTGATAATTATTTTTAAATTTATTTCCATACTTATCCAGGATTTTTGCTTTCTTTTAATATGGAAGCAACCACTTCCATATTGGTTATCACTCATGGGCGTTCGCAAAAATGGACGACTTTGGTCGAAAGGCGAACGCATCGTAATGACTTTGTACTGAGCCAATTTAATTATTATAAATAAAACAATAGAGCTCAAGTTAACAATTTATAACACATTTAATTTTTTTATTTTTTTTATCAAACTCAACTATTAAGATCAAACAAATTGTGATAAATTATAAGTTCATTTCAATACATAGGTTTATGCAATGTTTTGTAAATCCATTGTTAAAAGTCAATCCCTTTCACTGAGTGTTCACCAGGTATATTGGGATTTACATATAAATGGACAATTCAATTAGTAACAAATTATTAATTATATCTACAAATATAGCTATTAATTCTAGTCACAATTAGTAATTAATTCTAATATTATCAAAAAGTTTGGTATTTTGTTAAATTTTGATTTAATCTCGGGAATGGGTTGTTCGCTGACCTCGCCACTTTTGGTTAAAATGTTGGTATTTATCTTATATTTAGATTTACACATAGATAATATTACTTAATTATAAATGATGACAATAGTTTATGAACACTTTGAATGGTTTTAGCAGAGTTAATTGTGTTTAGGTTCAAAATTAAACGTTTGCAAAGTTAATTTTGGTAATCCAATTTTAGCCTTTAAAATTTGTAAAATATACCCTGGATGGGTCTCACCCAGTATTTAGATATCTTGTCCAGGTTATGATGATGAATTTTGGCCAATTCTAGAGTCCTGGATGATTGTAGATAGGTTTCAAATGGATCCTCTTCACATTATGAGACTGTTCTATCTGGTAGCTGGATGTCGACTGACGCCAGTTTAAAATAGCGTCCTTTTTGGTGTTAAAAAATCTCGAACCCAAAATTTTTAAGCTGATGAATTAACATGGATTTAAGTATCTCTCACTTATTCACTTTTTAATTAAATGAAGTAGTGAGAATGGAATGAACTTACATACTATTTTACAAAATTCCTTTAATTTCTAGATTTTTATAAATTATTTGGGAGAAACAAACTCTTTAAATAATTGGGTTTGTTCGAAATAAAACTTTTTAATTAACATAAAATAGCTGGGTTCATACTTTCAATACGTTGCCGCTCAGTGACGTCAGTGTGCCGATGGGCGGGGTTTATCAATGGCTGACAGAAATTATGTTTGATAAAGATATGCAAGTACATAATTTAATATAAGTTCCCATGGGTGTCTCATGAGATTTCGCGTATTAAAGATATTTATTACTTGCGGTAAATTCACTGATTTGCGTAGTTCGCTAGTGTATACATTTGAGTCTACGATGTCCGCCGCTTGGAGCGTTCGGGTGCTTGTACTAACAACGAATGGTTCAGATTTATTAATTTAAAAGACAATTGCGAAACTTTACATAATATTAATTTTTTTACAGAGTGTGCACTAGGTAGGGCTGTAAATTCCAAAATGGTTACGTACTTTTACGTAGTCAAATGTAAAAGTCGTACCAGATAAAACACATCGAGTATGAAGGTGCACCAACAAATATTACTTTGGATTTTCTGCAATAATTTACGATCGCTACTTGATAACAATATAATTGTGTTTTATGTTCCTAAGATAATAAAATACAAATAAAATGACATGCAGAGTACTTTATTGAAGAAAGACTACTGGGTTGCTGTAGATAAAATCTGCAGAATAATTCCGTGTAGATGTTTGACTTCGTTTTGCTTTACACATTAGAGTGACTCGACTTGCCATCCACTCTGTGTGATTGTGTGTCTAATTCGTTTTTAATTAGCTTCCAAGTTCTTTATGATAACATTTGACCTTGTGATTAGCTTCATTAGTATCAGTAAAAATATGTTTGGACTGGCCTCGAATTTTCATTTTGAAGTTCGTACAAAGTTAACAATCGACTTAATAATATCGCATAATGAAAATTTGTTTTCAATAGTTTGTATCCTTATTAACCATCAGGAGCTCACTTATGTTGAATATGAGTGTGGCTAATCCGAAGGACCCAAGGTGGACTACTGACACTTTTCTTTATGTTGTCTTGGATTCCGTATTGTAATATCCCTTTATTTTCCTTAAAAATAATTTATATCTGTGAAAAGAAATATGACTCAGATATATGAGAAGTTTTGTTTATTAAAAGAAATTAAAAATTTTTCGTTATTCTATTATAAATATCACATAAGTTACAGAATTAAGTTCAATTCGGGGTTCTTCGGATTCGGGCTTAATTATTAAATGTGCAATTTTAGTACAGAAATTATAAACATAAATATTAAGTTAACAAATCAATTTCTAATATTACTACTTATATATAAAGTTCGGAGTTCAATTTTGATTATTAAAGAAAAATCTATATAATTATTAAAAGTTCAAAAATGAAATTCAATTTAGTCCAATTAGTTCTTCAATATTTAATTACTGGTTTGATATTACGTCAACAGCTTCTTTTACTTTATAATACTTCCTGAGTTATTCTTATTACTTCAGACTGACTTTATTACGTATTTTTCATTTTTTACTTTTTTGTACACTTTTCCTTTTTTTTTTTTTAAATAGCAGGAATATTAAAACAGGTCTGGCTTCCATAAAGTATTTTAGAACTGACTATATATATATATATATATATATATAATAAAACAATTGCGAGCTACAATGAAATATATACCTTCGATGGTCTTTTCCGTTATTTACTAGGCCTAGGCCGTGCACTAATATACGATATGAAATTTTTGAATGTTGACCAAGTAAAGACTTATTTATTCAGTTATAAAATTTAACCAAAGAGCTAACTTTTAATCAGCTTGAACTTAATATATATAGTTGACACAAAGTGAACAATAACCAATTATTAGTTGTATATATGGACTGTGAATTTGAATATACAAACTGTTATAAATCAATAATTTAATTAATAATACTTATAAATTTGAACTTTAAATGAACCCTAAATCATATTCATGTTTATATATTATAATTGTTATATATATATAATTTTTTATTACAAATATTTAAGGTATATGAATTTACTGAAGTGTGAGGGTTTGGACTGTGCCGGCGAGAACTTTTTTTAATTATTTAACCTGAGATTAAGTTTCTTGAGCTTTATAATATCTAATAAATAAAATTATTATTATTTTCATTGTTATAATCAAATAGTTATTTATTTCAATAATTAGTTAATAATTTTAAAAAAAAAATAATTAAATAACTTATTGAATATTAAGACATTATATTTTGGGCAAAATTAGTTCAAGGAGAAAATTATAAATTACATAAAATTATATATTACATTTGGCACCCCAACGTGGGGCAATATTAATCAAATTTTATATTAATAAGAATCTTATATTTCATTTGGCGCCCAACGTGGGGCAATATTAATCAAATTTTATATTAATAAGAATCTTATATTTCATTTGGCGTCCAACGTAAGGGCACAGTCCAAACGTTCTCTTTACCATAATATCTAAATTAAGGAAATAAAAAAAAATAAAAAAATAAAATTTGAAAAAGAAAAAAAAATTGCATATTCCACTTTAAGAAACCCTATATCTAGAAACACGAAATACATATAAAATGGAGACTGATAAGAGTTATAATTTAAGAAAAACCATTAAACCGATACAGAAAACAATCGAAAGTGCATCGGCAACGCAGGAACGTATACCGCGACGACAAAGCATGTTCGCAGATGGGGACGATGCGCAGGAAAGGTCGCGTGTTTCGAGGATTGTGACACACGGGGAAGAAGACGTGAGTCGAGACACTCGGGTAGTAAGGGAAGAAGAGTTAGGGAATCCGGAAGCCCGTATAAACGTAGACGAAGTAGAGGAGAAGTCGATGTCGGACGAAACAGTCTCAGAACATGATACAACCCCTATCACCACCAAACTAACAAAAGAGAACGAAATGACGGACTTATTAAAAATTATTTTGGGAAAATTCGACGAACAAAACCACCGATTTGACGAACAAAACCACCAATTCGACGAACTTAACAGCACGATAGCCGAGCAACAAAGAAACTTGGACCATCGTCTCGGGAAATTGGACAATCGTCTGGAAGCATTCGAGAAAACCGTAACCGAAAAATTTTCGAGCCTAGAAGAGGAAGTCTGGAGAAAGATCCAGGACAACCGGGAACAACAAGAAAACAAAAAAATGCATAATCAAGAAATTAGTCCTTTGAATTCTGAAGTTAACAGACAGTCATTACAAAACAATGTAGAATCAGAAAATAATTATTTCTTTATAAAAAAGAAAAAGAGAAACCAAAAGCCTTTGCTAATGAAAAGTAGACCTATAATTAGCTCTAAAATTAACATTTCTGAGCCGAACAAACAAAATATTACAAATACAACTGATAATGGAAGCGTTGAAGAATTTTATGAACAATCTGGATTAATAAAAGAAAAATCAAAACAAAAAGTCAATAGAAGGAAGGACCATAATATTATAAGAACAGAATCTCTGGAAAATTTCTTTGGAGAAACCAACTCAACCTCTCTATCAAATTATGAAAATCAGAGAAATAAACAACAAATTACTTTACAATCAGAACCTATGGTTACCTATGGCTACATGGACGATATTGACACTCTTAATAGACCTGATGAATTATTTTGGGCAAATGATTCCCCTGATTCATTAAGAAAAGAAACGCAGTGAGAGAGACAACATACTGTTGAAAGGTCTGATTCTTTCTTTACTGACATCAATCTAAATATGAAAGACATAAACCACCATGATGATATCTTTGAGAATACCAACTCGACCATTTTATCAAGATTAAATGAAGTTCAGAAAAACAAACGGCCATATGCTCTAATGTCAGAAGACTTAGTTATTGAACCAAATGAGCAATATATGGACCATGTGAAAGACATAGAAAACAATGAAAATATCCTTGAGAAAATCAACTCCATAACTTTATTAAATCAAGGAAATCATAGAAAGAAACAACGAAGAAATATACAGTCAGAACCGTTGGATCCTGACATCAATAGACAACCCTTGGGAAATATTGAAGTTCTTAATAACAATGGTGATGATTTATTTTGGCCAGCTGATTCTACTGTTTCCTTAAGAGGAGAAACACACAGAGAGGGAAAACAAAGTGCTATAAAGGGAGAACCTTTATTTTCTGACATGAGTAGACAATCTTTAGAAAATATTAATGATCATGATGCCCATGGAGAATTATTTGAAAACACTAACCCTAATATTTTGTCAAGACATGAAATCCAGAAAAAGAAACGCCGAAGTGTTGTAAGGTCGAAACCTTTAGTTACTGATGTTAGTAGGCAATCTTTAAAAAAAATTGAACAGTCAAGAGAACATAGAAATGTATTAGGAATGACCAAACCTACCATTTTATCAAAAAAAAGAAATCCAGAGAGAGAAACATCGAAACTATTCGAAATTTATGAAGGTCCCTATAAAATTAGCCAGATTATGGGAAAAACAACATTTTTTATAACTGACTTACAAAACACAAAAGAAAACGGACCATATCATATCTCAGCAATAAAACATTATAAATATATACAAGATTAATTACCATAATAATAATACTAAGTAAAATCAAAATATTCATTTATAATTAAAAAAAAAAAATAATAATAATAATAAATAAGACAAGTCACATGTTTAAATCTCTCAAAGTTTTGCATTATAAAGAAAATACATTGAACTCATTTAAAGGGGATATAACACAGCGAACGAACACAGCTGAATCATGTCCAACTACGACCTAATATATCCGCTTTAAAACAGCTTTCTTCAATTTGCTCATTGTTAGTATGTATTTTGGATAAATCCATTTGTTTTAAAGTCAGATTATTGGAATAACTTGTGAGGGACCAAAAAAAAAAAAAAAAAAAAATGTATTTACCAAAAAACTTGTGAGGGACAATGTAACAATTCGCTAATTATTAAAAAAAAAAAAAAAAATCAGTACAACGATTGAATTCCTTTCTATCGTAATGCAATGGACAGCTAACGCTCCAAGTGGAAGATACATAAACTCGAACGGCCTAGATAATAGTGAAATCATAACCAATTTTAAACACATAATAATTCCGTATCATGGAATATGCAATATTTAAATAAAAATAATTAAATATGGTAAAGTTAGCCAAACACCACTAAATAAATAAAAAAAAAAATTGTCAAAGAAAACTGTTGATTTTAAATATTTAATTAATAGTTTAATAAATTTGTTAAGATTAAGTTACAAATCTAATATACAATGTTAAAAGTGCAGTGCAAAGAAGTTAAAAAAAAAGAAGAAAAAGATATTTTCAAGACAACAAAGCTAAGCCTTAAAATATTCCTTTGTTAATAAAATTTAAAATTATTACCAGTTTGATATAGATTCCAGAACGAAGCAGACCTATTTTCTCGAACAGTTATAAAATTAAAGAAAAGTTTCAGAGTAGTTTTTTTATGATTAAGATTGATTATTCAACTTATTGAAGTTATCGAGAGAAGATGTATTACAAGTAAATACAGGCTATTGAACAGGACTCTATATATGGGTGAGATAGATCCATTTATTAATTTACTATGAACTATGCCAATACTTAATACTTATATATTTTTGGTTATGAACAAATAAGGTAATAAGGGCATTGATTATTAATCATTAAAAAAGTAACAGTGTTAAAGGGGATTGAATGTTGACCAAGTAAAGACTTATTTATTCAGTTATAAAATTTAACCAAAGAGCTAACTTTTAATCAGCTTGAACTTAATATATATAGTTGACACAAAGTGAACAATAACCAATTATTAGTTGTATATATGGACTGTGAATTTGAATATACAAACTGTTATAAATCAATAATTTAATTAATAATACTTATAAATTTGAACTTTAAATGAACCCTAATTCATATTCATGTTTATATATTATAATTGTTATATATATATATAATTTTTTATTACAAATATTTAAGGTATATGAATTTACTGAAGTGTGAGGGTTTGGACTGTGCCGGCGAGAACTTTTTTTAATTATTTAACCTGAGATTAAGTTTCTTGAGCTTTATAATATCTAATAAATAAAATTATTATTATTTTCATTGTTATAATCAAATAGTTATTTATTTCAATAATTAGTTAATAATTTTAAAAAAAAAATAATTAAATAACTTATTGAATATTAAGACATTATATTTTGGGCAAAATTAGTTCAAGGAGAAAATTATAAATTACATAAAATTATATATTACATTTGGCACCCCAACGTGGGGCAATATTAATCAAATTTTATGTTAATAAGAATCTTATATTTCAATATGTATCAGAGTCTGCCCCAGCACAATCACTATGAGCCCACATGGAACACATTTCACACTTTACCCACAGCTCACCCGCGCAATCTTCAGTAAAGGCCCCTTCACAAAAAATACAAAGTGCGTCTTCATTATCTGGAGCCTTTTCCCCCACGGGGAGTAGCAAAGGCGACTGCGGCAAATCATCGGATAAAGCAACTGATCCATTAGAATCACTTTCATCACTATCGAATAGCAGTGCCCTTTTTGTTTTACGCTTGACATTTCCCAATCCAGAAGTAGAAGGATCTCCAGATGTTGAGGGTTGAATCTGAGTTTTGAAGATTTAGGTTGACTGGCATGTCCGCGACCTCTTCCACGACCTCTTCCTCTCTTAGCCAGTTTTTCTTCCTTTTCTCTTATTGCTGTCTGTAGCATTGTCTTATATGGGGACTCGGTAATAATTTTAGCTGTTGAAGGTTTTCTACCACGTTTGGATTTCTTTTTTGGCTGAGGAAACGGCTGGATATCTCTAGGCGAAACTACGATTTTGCTGGAATCGATAGGTGGACTATTAGGCCTACTTGGAACTAGTTGAGCAGGTAGAGAACAGTTGGAGCAGTTGTATTCATTGGAGCAGGTACCACAGTTAGAGAAGGTGAAACGATTGGAACACATGGTTCTATATGAGAAGCTTGTTGCGCGGCAAGAAAATCTGCATCTGAGAAAATGTTGCGGTTACATGGCCAGATACCAGTTTTTAAAAATCCATTCACCGCAATGGAACCTTTGGTACATTCCAAATATGCCTTACCAAACAAACTGGCGATGTCAAATGGGCCTAGTCGTTTCTCTCCATGGAGCATATCTTTTCGGATAACCTCACTGTAATAACATTTCAATGGGCCCATAAACGTCTTATCGAGTGGTTGCATCTTGTGTGTCGTGTGGGCAGGTAAACATAAGATGTGAACGTGGTTCTCCCGTGCAAAATCAACCACATTAATATTTTTTGTGTGAGAATAATGCCCGTCTAAGATTAAAAGTAAAGGAGACTCCTTTTTGGGGTTGGTTTTGTTGATAAAATGTTCCAGCCATTGAGTAAACCGGTTTCCCTGCACCCAACCTGAAGGATGAGCTCTTCCAATGGAACCAGGAGGTGCACCTCTCATCAAAGCTTCGCTCATATTTTTCCGCGGAAAAATTATCATCGAAGGTATGAAGGATCCACCAGCACTCATTGAACATATTACGGTTACCATAGAACCCCGCTCAGCAGCCGTGATTGCCCCTATTTGGCGCTTTCCTTTTAATCCAAGCACTGCAGAAATTTTGCTTTGAACAATGCTAAGCCCTGTCTCATCGACGTTCCACACTCTTTCTGCTGTGAATCTATGCTTTTGGTAAAGATCTTCAAGCAAGTCGAAGAATGAATCCACTTGTTCTTTCGTAAACCCTTCTGCTCAAGCGTAGGACGTGCCTGTAGGTCGCCTTAATGACAACGAATTCTTGTGTCTATGGAGAAAGTGGTCGAGCCATGCTCTACCAGCACGTTCATTATGAAAGGGATGCTGAATATCATTTCTTACAGCCAACTGGAAGGCCACGTCCTGCCTAGTTAGGCCAAAGAACATAGCTTCCATTTGTAAGATATACTGAACTAACTCTTCTTCTAATTCCACAGGAAATACTGGTCTTCTTCCTAACCTTTTTTTTTACAACAACATCAGGCTCTTCTTGGACTTGAGCAACCAGTCTTCGTAGAGTCGTTTTAGGGACATCATACTGTTTTGATGTTCTTTTTACTCCCATCTTCTTTTCTCTAACCATTTTAACAGCTTCTGCCATTTTCACCCTATCCCAGAATTGTCGGTGAGCCCTAGGTCCACTACCTAATGTGCGTCTTGGCATCTGCAACGCAAATAAATACAAAATTGTAAAGGTCTAAGCAAATGGAAAAATTCACAATGTTTATTATAGACTATTAATATTTAGAATGTAATATTTATAAGTAAAAAACTGAATAAAATTCAGACAAAATAATAAGTTCAAAATCGAACACAGAATAGATTCTAAATGAAAGAGGAAAACATAGATAAATAAATAAATATTAACAATGATAGAGATCGCTAAAACACAATTCTTATTTTATTTGTAAATAAACAAACTTTATTATTTAAAATAATAATTATGACAACTCACATTTTAATTAGTTTGAAATTATAAAATTGTCGATAATATTGAAAACAAAAATTAATTGGAATCCATTTTCTATCGATATGCTGGTAATATGGACCCCTGGTCCATATTACCTGCATATAGAGGGGTCCATAATGCAAGCAAGGCCATCTTGAAAATATAGCTTCATATCATTAATACAAACACTGAATCATGAGCCGTTATAGTGTGATATTGTAGCTTAATCTATGTAGTTAAAGATTACATATCGACTTTTACATAATATAGATTAAAAAATACATTATTTAAAAACAGATATTACATACCTTGATAAAGTTTTTAGCACCAACGAAATTTTTACTCGTTCACTATACAAACATAGTAGAGGTACTACTAACCGATTTATTGGTCTGCTTGATGTTAGGACACTCTGAAGAGATATTTTAGCGTGATTCCGCAAGAGTGCATCACTTGATGGCTTAGAAACTAAGAAGGTCCATATTACCACCCCTTCCTCTATATTATTTTTTAGGTTAGATCCTATTCAATTATTTTTCTTTTACGATCCCGATACTATTAGACTATTAGAGGTCAAGGGATCTTTAATTCAAGCTCTCAAGGGGAGTAAAATTACGGTAAAATTGCAGTATTTTGTTTTGGTTATCTTCCCTTAAAAACAAGTGTGCAAAAATATCTCAAAAATTAAAACAAATATTACAAACTATACAGAGTGTTACAAAAAGGTTCGGCTGGCTATGCATTTTCATATTCTATGTGTGATTCTAAGCTGAAAAAGAAGAACAAAATCTTATCAATTTCCACTTTGTTTAGCAGCTAGACGCAATTTTTTTTTTTTTTTTTTTTTTCTTCCTTTTTTTTTTCTACAAAAGCTCACTGTAACTCTGGAAATAGATAAGATATCGAGTTCAAATTTGGAATAAGCATTTTGTGTGTTACGATTTACAAGTGTACCAAATTCAAAGAATTTATTTTTATAATTTTCAAAATGGCGGCCGTTACAAATTTTTAACGTGGAATATCTTGAAAACCGTTAACTTTACAAAAATATACAGAGACAAAATATTTTTATTTTTTAACAGCAGACACAATGCTTTTTGGTAGTTTCAGTAGGTTTCAAAGGTAACCGAGTTATCGACAAAAAACTAAAAACATAATTTCTTGGTAATTGTCTACAACAACCAAAATTAGCCCAAAATCATATTTTTTTAAAATTTAACAATTTTTTTAGTTATTTTTGTAGAGAGCTATGCAGAATCAGATTCTATATGCAAAAATAAGTCGAAAATGTAGTATAAAATTTTGTAATAATCGGTTAAGAAATAACTAAATTAACCTTAATTCACATGCAAACTAACTGGCTACTAATTTGACAGTATTTGAAATGGAAAAGAATCAGATAAAGAGGCCTGTAGTCTTCACAAAACAAGATACTTTCAATGCAATGTTTTAGAAGTTTTTATTAGGCAATAACAAAGAATTACTAATTACAAACAATTGCATCCTAAATCAGTTGTTCGATATGTCCTCCATGGCTGACAACACTTTGCCGCAGTCGACGTACTAACGATTCTCTCACTCGTTCAAGGATCCCTGTAATGTGTCTTACACCTTCTTATATCCGTTGTTGTAAATCTTCAATTGTATCAATCGGACGTGTGTATACCAGGGATTTTAGGTGTCCCCAAAGATGAAACACAATTGGATTCAAGTCCGGTGACCTGGGTGGCCAAGGTACTGGTCCACCACGTCCAATCCACTGATTTCCAAATTGCCTGTTCAAAAATGCACGTATATTAATGCTGAAGTGCGGTGGAGCTCCATCGTGCATAAACCACATACGTTGTCTTGTGGCAACAGGGAAGTCCTCCAACAATTCAAACAACTCATTCTGGATGAAATTCAAATAATTTTCACCATTCAGTCTTTGTGGCAAAAATACAGGACCAATCAACACATCACCAATAACAGTTGCCCATACATCCAACGAGAATTTTTGGTTGTGCCTTGATTGCACTATTGTATGAAGGTTTTCCTCTGCCCATTCGTGTGTATTGTGATAATTTAAAATTCCATGCCTGTTAAAACCAGTTTTAACATCACTGACGAAACGAATAAAGGGTCGCGAGCCTTTAGGGTACAAAAAGCAAGCCTGTTTGGCGAGTCAATTGGAAGAAGTGCTTGGGACTCTTTGAGTGTGGTATGGATGCAATTGTTGGGTTTACAAAATGCGCCAAACAGACACGTGGTCAACGCCTCCCTTTGGTGCTTTGGTAATGTATGTGTCTTATCTCCCCAAACTATGTTTCCCATATTGTATTGTAATTTTGTTATACCGTAGGTTCAGCACTTACCTAAGTTATCTAATTTTTATTGTTAATAATTTATAATTTTAATTGTTGTGTTCTTTTTTTTTCTGTGTTCGAACTTATAAACTCATTTAGTTATTGAACTCAGAAAAAGTATTTCGCCTTGAGAAGGACCGTTTTTAAATACGTTCTTTGTCCTTAAAAAGGAAATATCTTAAAAATCTTTATAACTAGTCGACCAATGATGTTAAACAAGCTGACATGGACATTGTTTCTGACGATTCAACGTCTATAATTGCATGAACAGAATATGAAATCATTAAACATCAAGTATCCAAATTAAATCAATTCAATTACAAGCCGGTTCCTCTCACGAACGCAGACTTATAAGTTTTTCTCCATCTGGAATGGAAGACTATCAATCCCACATTTCAAGCCATTCTCAATTGAAAGATAAAATGACGATTTCACTCAAGTTCAATGAAAACGGCATTTGACTTAAGAAGATATATCTCAAAATCATACCCAAAATAAACAAAATTCAAACGAGACTGAAGTTAGCTCTACTGACTCTCCGAAGGGTAGTAGTACCCCCATCATTCTTCAATTCCTCCAAACATTGAAAAAATTATTATCCAATATCATCAGCAAAATATAAAACAACTAGGTTTGTCCATATTATGCTCAAGGACTGCTGTTAAAGCAGAAGAGAGGGTCATATAGGAAACATCATCCTCTTCGCTCACCACACCTCACTAAGACCAACATCAACTTAACCTACAATGAACCCCACAATCACCCATCCTCCAACTCAATAAATAATTATATCAACGGGAAGAATGCTTACATACATGCAGAATCAATATATGTAAACAGCCACAGTGAGATGCTATTCTGAGGCAATAGCTGTATATAAGCCCAATGTTACCAGATCTACTTGGTGTAAAAATCCTAAACCAGATTACATCACTAACATCACTGTAGAATCTGATATATTCCTATTATCATCCGCCTCTAATCGTTGTTCCAGAATCAAACATACACGTACTCATACTAACAGAGACAACAGTAAAACGCAGATAGAAATAAAGGCATGTGTCACAAAAGTCATACCCCACTCGGCACTATATCCCATATTCCTATACTTATTTCAACACTCCTAACAATCATTGCACATATTTTATCACAGAATAGATAAACATGAAAGAAATTGTCTAATAAATTGTCTATTCCAAAATGCCAATAGACTCAACAAAAATTAGCTCGGTTTTAAACATTTTCTATATGAACATAACAGACATGTCATCTTTGGAAATCATCTTACAAATAGACACTGCTTCATAATTTCCATCGTGATACATATCGTACATATCAGATAATAAAACATCCCTGGCCAACCAGTAAGTGATGAAATAGCCATACTTCCCATAGAATAATTCACAAACCAATGATTCAAAACAGAAGACTTTAAAAAATTTATATTGTTAGAAATCATGAGAAAATCTGTGTATATGTGTACTCAAATTATTGAAATAAAAAGTTGACCTGGAAATACAAAGATTTTTATTTAACAAACAATATTAAAACCGTCGTTGACAATCGAATTTATCACCTTATGTATAATATTAACGTGTTTGAAGAAGCACACTTGGTTTGTCTATAAAATACTGGTGACGGTTGTCAAATGTAGTAAAAATAAAACAATGAATAAAGGTGCACCAATAAATATTACAACGATTGTTTTTTGTAATCGCTTCTTTACGATCGCTACTTGATAACAACATAAAATATCCTTTACGTTCAGAATATAATAAAATGCAGATACTTAAATCGCATACTATAATATTGACAAAGAAATACTGAATTGTTGCAGAAAAATCGAAATATTAATTCTGATTTTCTTTATTAGATCTTTTTGGTGTTCGTCTCTAAATAAATATATTATTCATTCGCTACGTTCATCAAAGTGACTCGGACTACTGAATCTGATTCTGAAAATGACTCGTCTTTATGTGATATTTTAAGTTGTTTATGTTAAATGTGAATTCCTGTATAACATACAGGGAACTAGGGAACCGAATAAGTTTGAACAAAACTCCTTCGATTAACTATACAAAATGACGTGTCTTAGCATTGAAACATGACGTATCTAAACTTTATCGTAAAATGAGTAAGACACAGCTAAGTTTAATGATATGTTTATTCAATTAGAGTAATTGAATATGGTAACTTACGAACTTATGGAACTTACTCTTATCTATAACTCAGATCTGGAAGAATTCGTATTACTAATTTATACCCCAATTATAATTGAATGAAATATAAAATATTATTTTTATTACAAACTTAAATAATCAAATATTGAAAATATGATTAAATGAACGATTATTTGTGTCAATTTCATTTATATAAAATTGAAAATTACGATAAAAACCATAGTTTTATTAACAATGAAAAATCTCACGTGTCACTACTAACCACTAACAGAAGCAAACTCATTGGCTTAAAATACCAAATTATCAACTATATAGGCCAATCTCAGAGTACTCATCTGTTAGTTACATCATGTGCCAAACTATGTATGCCTTATATGTTATTCTTTTTTTATATATAAATAAGAGATCTTGTATTCTTTAATATTTACTTTAAGTTATTTTTTGTAGCCTAGGAAACCGAATAAGTTTGAACAAAACTCCTCCGTTTAACTATACAAAATGACGTGTCTTAACATTGAGACATGACGTATCTAAAATCTATCGTAAAATGGTTGACACAGCTAAGTTTAAGGATATGTTTTTTTTCAAATGGAGTAATTGAATATGGTAACTTACGAACAACGATTTTAGGTTTTAAATGTGTTTTACAACTTCATCGTCTCAACCGATTACTTTATTACCCGTCTGTGGCGTTTTGAATTTCTGAATTAATTTAAAAATCGATAGTCCAAGTTTATGCATTATAGGAATTATAGATAGGATTAATATAAATATTATTCAAATCAAACTTATAAAATAGATTTTTTTTCAGAAAGACGTATAAAATGTTATGAGAAAATTGTTTTAGTATCATTTGTAGAGTTAGTATGTCAGGAATCAAAAAAGTCGCTGTAGCCTAAGTAAAATTTCTACATAAACGCCCATATTAGGCCATAGGCCTATCGTACAAATATTTTTTTTTGTAATTTTTCTCAAGATATAAAAAAGTTTTATCATTTAGTGTTCAATAAGATTCTGTAAACAAATATAAATTTATCAAATTGTTATAAAAAAAGTTTTTTGTTAAATTTGTTGAGTTATGTGTCCATAATCAAAAAAAGTCGCTGTTAGCCTAAGAATCAAAATTATGTACTAGGTGGCTGTCAGAAATATATTTAATGTAATTTATTATTTCTTTTTAGTATATGTTAATAATAAATTTTTTAAATGTAATAATCATACGACACTCAGAATGGCCCAACTATTGTGAAAAAGGTGAATGGGCATATGTACATTTCATTGCAGGCACAGCGACAAAGAAATTCTGATTACAGAGATCACAGGAGACACCTTCACAATTACAAATCCTACTCCTGACACAATACTAAAGTGCGTAGGCACAAACCACAGTATAACCATCGCACATCATCTCCCAGGCACTATGGATATTACATTGCCATGTCAATGGTTCATTACACGACGGCAAACATGCCCTGAGAGACAGATAATTTCCATGTGACAGCAGGGCATCCTTGGATCCAACCCTACGCCATGTGGTACCTGTCTCATGGATTACCCTCACTTTACTAATCCTGAAGCCCCTCACACAACGTGATCCCTGAGTTTCATAAACATATCCCATATCCCAAATACAAATTGGTCTCTTTCCACCCCAGTAATGTTCATACACAACAACATAATGGGGGAAGACCTGAATTCAATATCCCTGCCCCAAAAATGGTCAGATCTGCTGGACATTACGGCGGTAATACACATCACACTAACTATATGCATGACCTTAATTACAGTCATATTATTTTTCCTGTGTGTAAAAATGTATTCTCGTGGGCGCCGGTGACGTCAAGAATATATTTAATGTAATTTATTATTTCTTTTTAGTATATTGTATTCATAAAATTTTTAAATGTAATACTACACTCAGAATGGCCCAACTATTGTGAAAGAAGTGAAAAAGTGTTGAAATGCTTGACTTCCATCGGAAGTAGAACACCATGGGCGATAAAAGATATATAAGCGGCCGGCACCAAGGAGGGGGGTCTTTGAGGTTAGAAGATACCGGCTGCGTCGCTAGCCGCGGTGGAAGAAGACAGTCCAGGGAGTTTGAATCGAAACGGAAGGACTAGAAAGAGACTGGCCGATTTTGAGACCACAAGGTCAGCAAGCATTACAATATAAAGGCGCACTTGTAATCTGAGTCATTTCAATTGAACAAAAGTAACAATAGTTGGAATCATTCTGGGTTTTGTGTAATGAATATTTAGTTTTGAATATTGCTTAAATGATTGTTGATATTGTATTCTCACAGAGACAATAACGTGTTTTGTTTTTCATATTAATCCCACTATTTTATTATTGTGTATTTCTTTTTATTTGTATACAAGATAGATATAAATTTGTGTTGTTAATAAAGATTAATTAAGTGCTGAACCACTGGCTTGATTATATTGAAAGTTAAAGAACCCAGTCAGTTTAAAGGAGCCGATCCTAACAAGGCCTAACTTAAAAAAAAGCACAAAAACTAACTTCATTGTGAAATAATATTCACTTGAAACAATAAACTACGTATTATAAATTGAAATTACTGTATATTTTCACAATATATATATATATATATATATATATTGACTTGAATTTACTAAATATATTCACACAATTACACTTACAAAATAAGAACAAACACACCGACTCTCATGCACAACACAATGACCATCTGTGATAGGATCTCGGAAGTGGATTTTCCAGTAGTGATTTACTGGCTTTTGCTAAAGAGACCAAGATTTAAAAAATATAGACGGAAAGAGCAGAATCTATACTATACTACTGTACAAAAATCTTCGGAAATTGCCTTTTGGCAGAAAACTGGTCTATATCTCCCTAATCATAAATTCTACAAGATTTTAAAAAACACAGATCGAAAGAGGAGTGATAAACACCTCGCAACATGGGGGAAGAGAAGTCTCCTTAAAATATACTTAAGTATAATCGATGAGATTCACTTACCAAATGCATGGTTGGAGGCTACAGTAATTCCTCTTCTCAAACCAGGTTAAGAAAAAATAGAACCCGGAAATTACCGTCCCATTTCACTCACTAGTGTGCTTAGCAAACTTGTGGAGAGAATGGAAAATCGGCGCCTTGTTTGGTACCTCTAGAGTAACCGGCTGCTTTGTAATGAACAATGTGGCTAGGGAAATTGAAAAACATAGTGATTAGCTGATTAGAATCTGCCATAACAAAATACAAATGCATTTCCCAAAATACTGGTTGCAGTGTTTTTTGACCTGGAAAACCTATGATTATGGCTTGCCGAAGAGGTATACTGAATACTTTTAAATCATGGTGTTTATGGCAATATTCTTGCTTTTATGAAAACCTTCCTTAGCAACATATATTTTAGAATATGTGTTGGAACTGTTGTCAGATCGTTATCATTTAGAGAATGGTGTCCCTCAGTGTAACGTGCTGAGCGTGACCCTGTTTGCTGTAGCAATCAACAGCGTTACCGCTAATGTGTGATGCCCTGTCAGCTGTTCTCTATTTGTTGACGATTTTGCTGTATATGTGCCTTAGTCGAGGTATGTCAACTGCCAGAGCTCCTCAACTAGTTATAAATAGAGTGCAATCTTAATTTAAATGGATAGGATTTAAGTTCTCTGCTTCAAAAACGCAATGTATTGCTTTTAGCCGCCGTAAATTGATCAATCAGCCTTTATTATTTCTCAATAGAACACAACTTCAGACACAGTAACTTTTAAATTTTTAGGCCTATTGTGTGATCATAGACTTACTTGGATTCCACTATTGCCTTGATCTGGAATCACTTTGCAATAAAAAATACATGACATGTTACGTGTTGTCAGCGGTTCTCGGTGGATAGGCGATAGGACTTGAATGCTACGTTTTAACCGCGCTGTTGTTCGATCGCAGATTGGCTCCATAGTCTACTCATTCGCAAGACCATCAGCTATCTAGAAGCTTGATTTGATACCTAACTCTGCACTGCGTATTGTTTCTAGAGCATTTCCTTCGAGCCCAGTTTCTAGGTTCATGCTGAGACTGGTGAACCATCTTTTACTTGACGAAGACAGCAATTGTAAATAACATATATATGTAGTCTACGCCCCAAACCGTATCCAAAAGTATTTTGAAAAATACATTGGTATTTTGTATGGCAGATTCTAATGAAACCAGCTAAACAATAGGTGTTCCAATTTCCCTAGTCACATTGTTCATTACAAAGCAGCCGGTTACTCTAGAGTTACTAAACAAGGCGCCGATTTTCCATTCTCTCCACCAAGCTTGAAAAGCACACTAGTGAATAAAATGGGACGGTAATTTCCGGGTTCTGTTTTTTCTGTACCTGGTTTAAGTAGAAAAATAACTGTAGCCACCAACCAAGCATTGGGTAAGCAAATCTCACCGATTATACTTCTGTATATTTTAAGGAGAGTTCTCTCCCCGAAGTTCTGAGGTGTTTAACCATAGAATGAAATATGTTGTCAGGCTTTGGAGCAGAATCCCATCCCGAAGATATAGAAGATTCTAATTCCTCTAAGTAAATAGGGTATCTACTGGCGATTCATCCAACAGACCTACTGTGATAGGTATTGTTTCTCGAGACCTTTTATAGACACTAAGGGTACGCGCATGGTGAGGAGGTAGAGGTGGAGGTAGAGGTAGAGGTGGAGGTAGAGGTAGAGGTGGAGGTGGAGGTGGAGGTCGAGGTCGCGGTAACTCGAGGTAACACAAATACATTGTGTTATATAGATTGGTGCAAAAAGGAATTTACAAATTTGTAAATTCATATAGATTTATTCAGACTATTTACGGGACTGATTTTCGTGTCATTTTGTAGCAAATTAAGATCACGTTTTTACTCACGTAGTGAATAGTACCGATTAGCACCACTACAAGAGCTAGCGCAGTTGTAGCAAAGATGGGCTACCTTTACAGGCCCGGGGCGTGCTCGCTGTGTTTTAGTTTGAAGAATCAAAGTTTGCGCGGAAAACGTTTTCATTTTAAAACCGTACAGATTAATGCGCATAGTGGGCATAATGTAACACTTATGTTCTGTATGAGTGCAGCCGGGCAATTTATTTCTCCACTTTTTATTTTTCCAAGGAAACGGATGAATGACCGCCTCATAATTGGCGCTCCAATCCAAAGCACAAGTTTTCTAACTTCTAGTGGTTGGATGACAGCTGAGGCTTTTCTAAAGTGGCTTGAACACTTTTGTTTCCTTTACAAAGCCCTCAGTAGAGGACCCAGTCTTGCTGAATGTAGATGGACGTGGCAGCCACAAGGACTTAGAAGTCATCACACTTGCTCGGAAAAACCATGTCCATATGCTAAGTTCCCCCCCCCCACACAACGCACAAGCTGCAGCCTCTTGATAGGTGTTTTATGAAGCCCTTCAAAAACGGTTACAACACTGCTTGCAGTTTATGGATGAGGGATAATCCAGGTTCAAGGATTAATGACTATGATATTGCAAAATTGGTAGCTGAGGCCTACAAGCAGGTGTGTCGTTTAGGATATTGCCGAAAGTGGATTTAGATGCACAGGCATTTACCCGACAACTCCAGATATTTTCACTGAATTGGACTTTATGGGCAGTGACGTTACGAACATTGCACAGGCACTGCTTCCAGAAACGACTTCTGGAGAAGCTGTTGTTGCTGCATCAGAGACCACCTCTTCGAGCTTACCAGCAGCCCTGCCAACCCATCCTCAGCCAGTTTCCAAGGGATATTCTAAGTTGACTTCTGAAGAGAACATCATTTCCTCCATCGCAGCACTCTCTCCACAACTGTCTGATTTTTCAAGAGTTTTAAACAGGTGTCGCCTCTGCCCTGCAGCGAAAAGAGATTGAAGAGTCGGAAAAGAAATGCAGAGAGAAGCGAAATTTTGACATCGACTACTATTAAAAATATGTTAACCGAAAAGAAAGAGTCAGTAGAGCAAAAAGAAAAAGCATAACTGATAAGGAGAGATTCATTTTTATCGCTTAAATTTTTTATTATATTTTTTGAAATATTTGGATTCATAATTTTGTTATCGAATCATTGACTAAAAAAATTGTTTTACCGTATGATGTATAATTTTAAAATATTGAACATAACCTGGAAGACCACTGGTGCAACTAGGTTCATTACTCAGTTCTGCATCACATAGTAACTTATTGTCCTAAAGTAAAATTTTATAACTACAAGCTGGTGGTGTAACCACACCTCTGGATGATTGTTCTTCTTTTCTTTTTGTACCAGAACAGGAATAACATTTCTCACCGATGTATCAAGACCTTCATCAAAACAATCAACATTGTGTTCTAACTTCTCTTCATCATCTTCAATGTCACTATAATGTCATAATAGTGGGTAATTAACACTTGGTTGTTCCCTTGCCCCATTAATTGGCAAGATATCTGCCTCCACTCACACATGTACTTAAGAATCACAATTGTAAAGATTGTCCATCCCTTTTGTCTTAAGCCCTCGATGCCTCCCTAGTGACCACTCCAAATTGCAATACCCTCTATCATTCTTTTTCCGTTCCAATTTGGGGTTATTGTCCCATCAGCTAGATAGAATTGGCATTCCGTGAATAAGTCATGTGATCTTGTAAAGACATTGACGAGACCATATAACCGATCAAAATCCCGAAAGATCTCTATGGTTTCTTCACTTCGCATATTAGAATTCCATTTGTCAAAGTCCGCATTTGTTACTATATGCGTGGCCTTTGATTTTGACCCTTTCAGATTTTTGGTTAAAGATTGAAGTCTTGTCATCAATGATATCTGGTCAAGTCTTAGTTATTTCAGGAAAATATCTCAAAAACCCATCAGCTATCATCGCTTCGATGATCACTATGTATAGTTTTCTGATTAATGTCATTAGTCCGAACTCTGGCATCATTCAAGGCTTCCTGAAGACAAGAACAAATTTAATCGTATCAGCAACCAGTTAAATAGATTGATTAAGGATATCAAGAAGAAGAGTTTTGATGCGTATTTGGAGAATTTGTCAGTGGATGCAGACTCGGACTACTCATTGTGGAGGGCAACTAGTAAATTTAAGAGACCTGTAAAGAGAATTCCTCCAATTAAAGATGAGTCGGGAAACTGGATGTGTCGTGATAATGAAAAAGCCGAGCTATTTTCCCGGCATCTACATAATGTGTTTCAACCTCATACAATCGCTTCTAGTGTCACACTGACAAAGATGTATAGTGGTTATTCTTGTATTAAGCCTGTAACTCCTCTAGAAGTTGCTCAAGAAATTGATAAAAACATAAACTCAAGGAAAGCGGCAGGAGTAGACAGAATCTCACCAAAAGTTCTTAAGGAATTGTCGAGTAAGGGTGTTGTCCTTCTCACATACATATTTAATGCTTGTTTCCGTCTTGAGTATGTACCGGAGTGTTTTAAGATTGCACAAATCATTATGCTGCACAAACCAGACAAACCTACTGAAAATGTGACGTCATACAGACCAATTTCACTACTGTCGGTGATATCTAAACTGTGGGAGAAATTGTTCCTCAAGCGACTTAAGCCCTTAACAAGAATACCGGATCATCAGTTCGGGTTCCGCAGTAGACATTCCACAATAGACCAATTACACAGAGTAACTGCTGTCATAGAAAAGACTTTTGAAGATAAAAAAATATTGTTGTGCTGCTTTTCTTGATGCTGCACAAGCTTTTGACAGAGTGTGGCATGAAGGCCTTGCTATCAAGCTTAGTAAAATTTTACCAGGTAATTACTGTAGACTGTTGGAATCGTATCTTGTGGGTCGTGTGTTCTGCGTTGTGAATGGCGATGCTAGATCAAACTTCTATCCCATACTTGCTGGAGTGCCTCAGGGCAGTGTTCTCGGACCCATCTTGTATCTGTTATACACGGCAGATATTCCTACTACTAATAATTCAACTATTGCTACATTTGCAGATGACACAGTAATATTAACCACTGGTGAAACTCAAGCTCAGGCAACTGAACATCTTCAAAGTTGTCTTGATCGGGTATCGAAATGGACCTGTGACTGGAAAATCAAGCTAAATGAACAAAAGTCAACACATGTTACATTTTCCTTGCGACACGTAGATACTAGGCAATGTGTTTATATAAATAGCAAGCTAATACCACAACATGATTCGGTTAAATATTTGGGAATGCATCTTGATAAACACCTTACATGGAAAATCCACGTGATAAAAAAAGTAGAAAGGATTCGCCTTAAAGTACGTCAAATGTACTGGCTAATTGGCAGGAAATCGCAATTGGACCTTTATAATAAAAGACTACTGTATTTAACTATAATCAGACCAATTTGGACCTATGGTGTGGAACTTTGGGGATGTACAAAGAAATCTAATCGACTGTTGGTACAAAGAAGCCAAAACAGTGTAATTCGAGCAATGACCAACGCAAGATGGTATCAGCGTAATGATGATCTACATTCAGACTTAAACCTTAAATCTGTGGAAGACGTTATAAAAGATTATGCAAATAGACATGAGAAGAGACTCCTTAATCATGTTAACGTGGAAGCTTTACAACTATTGGACACGGAACTATGTACAAGAAGACTTTGCCGGATGAAGCCACAGGATCTATCATAATTTATTTTTGTTTGTTTTGTTTTAGATACCTAATAAGGTTTGCATAGTTAGAACCTAGATTATGTTTTAGGATTCAATGCATGTTTTTCGCTTTCTTGTATATGTATTAATTATTTAAGCAGTAGCTTAAGATTGTAATATTCTAGTATGTCAAAATAAAATAATAAAAAAATAAAATAAAAAAATTAGTCCGAACAATCTAGGGTCTAATTTACCTTCCCTTTCCTTGGGGTATACCCCGGCAACTCTGGTCATTAACGGAAAACCATTTCTCCCTATTTCTTCGAGAAATTCCCTAGGATTCTGAAAATTTGAACGTAGCCATCTTATTATCACCGACCGATCTTTGGATGGACCTATATCCCCGTTTCTTTCACATCGAGATTTAAGTTCCGAAATGTCAAGAGAGGTAGGTAGCTTTATCCGAAATCATCTCTGAGAGTTCGAATTTCTCAGGGACTGAGAATGTTTGATCGAATACAATATCATATTCAGGATAGGATCTATCTAATGGCCGGTTGTCCCTTAGACACTCCGTTAGGAAGTTAGTCTTGAATGTATCAGGATGAAAATTGGGCCATTTTCCTTCTTTGGAAAAATAGCTTGTAGCGAAGAACTCTCCCATTTTCTTGTCACTAATAGGATTGAATTGTGATCCGAGCAAAGAGTAGTCGTGGCGATTCACTTCAACTTATTGATCCCAGATATTTTTCTTTTACGATCCCGATTACTATTAGACTATTAGAGGTCAAGGGATCTTTAATTCAAGCTCTCTTGATTTAAGGGGATGATTGTCGAGAGGATTTTTCTCTTTGAACAACAACAGAATAAGTACTTTATAAATGTGAGACATATCAAACATTAATTTCAATTTGAATGTAAATACTAAAAAAATTGAAACAGTGAATAAATTATTTATTATTTCTTTTAATGTAATTTTTACTACGTTTTCTACTGTCTGCATAAATTGCCTCTGCATTCAGTTGGTAAGTTTTGGTGATTTAGAGTATTGTAAAGGTGTACAGATGTGTTGCAAGGCTTCCAACCTTATTTTAAACCATAAATAATGATAAGCGAGAGCAATTTAAGTAGTGGTACTCAAAAGAACCGTCTGTCCTCAAAGGGTTTTAGTAAAGAAATGCTTTTATGACGCTTCATGAAAGATGTGAACCAATCTTTGCCTGCCATTCGTTTTACATCACTCCATGGAACTTTAATCTTCTTCAATTTAGCATAGTGGTACACTGCAGATCTTATACTCAGTGAAGTGTGGCAAAACCCCGGTTACTCAAACTTTTAAATCTCTGTACTAGGTCATTTTCCTCTTCTGCCGATAAAACAGTTGGATGTCCTATTGATCTAGAGCTATGTGCTGACTTACCAGTTTGTTGAACTATATTTTCTGGTACCTGATTGAGTCTTGCCTCACAGTACTTTCTACAGAGAGTAGTAAATGGAACCTTGAACTGAGCTGCAGCTCCACGCAAGCTCAGATGACCATTAAGTACAGCTGTAACAGCCTTGTCCATATTTTCTTTAGTCCACTTGTAGTAGGCATCTGCATCTTCTTTTCTTTTATACTTTCTCACCATCTGCAATGTAAAAAACAGTACTGTAGAAACTAGCGGTATTTAGTTGAATATTCTTAATGTTCAACTATTGTGCTGAAGCCTAGGGTAAATTAACCACTTGAAATAATTTTAGATTTTTAGGTTAAACATTATGTTATACAATACTTAACACAAATATGGGGTTTAACATAAGCTCAACTAAAAAACATTTTATTTTAGTGAAAAAGAGAATAATGCAATTGTAAAGTCTGATCCAGAATAGCCCCACAAAATCTGATCCAAAAAGCCCCATTTGTGACGAATAACTAAAAAGTGTATAGTTACAACAGTGGCTAACAGAATGCGTTAGTTGTCACATAAAACAACGTAGTAGATGATAGAAGACAAGGAATGAAAATATTGTGAGCTAACCTAGAAGCATTATAATACTACGCCTTATAATCTAGTCTTGAAATGTTACATAGCTATGTGTTTACAACAGCCATTTACCTTTTTTTTTTATTTAGCCTTGGGTTACACACATAACTTAAGTTCTATCAGGTCTATGGTGATCAATTCTTGTTTTCTTCAGGCCATGACGCTATGAGGGGGTTACCTTTAATTTAATTTAATTTTAATTTTTAGAATGTAATGTTTAACTGAAGCTTTATCGCCTTTACACGACAAAGGAAAATGTAATGACTGTAGGAACATAAAATTATTTACAGATTTACGGTTTTATTTAGTTGTTTATTTAAGACGAAAGGAGACGTCTATTACATGTTGCCATATTTTATCTATTGAAATATCGTGTGAAGTCAAAGGTTTTCAAGATAGTCGACATTATACATTTTATTCAGCCTCCAATATAAAATATGGCCTTGGTTTTTAGTATATGTGTAAAAGGTTTCTAAAAATTTGTAAACTAAATCTGTATCTAATAATTCACCCTTTTAGGAAATTATAAATTTGTCTATGCAGTTGTAGTATTTTTGTACTTATTTTTATACATGTAATTACTTATAAATTTTATTGCATGGATTTCCGAGACACTCCTTCATAAAAAAAAAAGTATTGAATAAATATATTCCGAAAATATATTTACCCGAATTTAGTTCCGGTAATAAAAGGACAATGGACGATTGGAATAAAACGAAACAAAGTGTACATTATCGAAACAATTAATTCATTGTTTGTAATGTTCAAAAGTTATGTGATAGAAATCTATTTTGCCTAAATTAACATTATTCAGTATTGTTCACAAATAACATAGAAATGGTATTTGTTGTGGAATGTTGATTTAGTTTTATGGGATTCAAAAAGTGAATAAACACTCGGTCATCTTTGGCTTATAAAAAAGAAAAAGAAAATCGTATCAAATAAACACCGTTAGCCCTCGTATACTCTAATAGCGTCAGGATAAGAAGAGAAAAGTGCGACCTCATAGGAAAAATGTAAGAAAGGGATCTAACTCAACACTACGTGAGAAAGGTGTAAATCCAACGAGCAGGGTACTTTAGATTTTCCACACCCAATCATATAATTGAGTCTTTGATGACAATTGAAATGTCGACACATGTAACAGTAACAAAGTTCTTCTATCCTTCCCATTTCACTAGTTTGATACTTAACTTGATCACCGTTTGTTTTAGTAAATGAACTAATGACCAAAATTTGTAGTCCCAGTTTGGTAAAACTTAGTATGCAGACACAGTATTACAACTCCTCAAGCTCTCACGTATAGTGAGTATGGCTGTATAAATCCCGAGGTATCCTAACTTGATCTACATAGATTTTCACCCAAGTGCTATGTTAGATCCCTCTTAGTATTATGCGGTACCCCTTAATCAATTCTTTTTCTCTTCCGATCTCTATATTTGTGGAGTAGAGATACTTTTTTTTCGTTTATAATTTATTTTTTTTTTAAGTAGATACGACTGAGTTTTTTTATCATAATATACAATAAATGGACAAGCATGTTAACCAGGAAAGATGTATACCTAACGTAACTTGTTCTCCCAATATTAACCACCAGTAAGTAGGTGGTAAACCTCATACTGACGTTCTCAAAATAAAGGAATGCGTAAAAATGGGTATCCCAATAATAAATCAACCTAGTATAGATCATAAACTTTACTTTAAGGTAATCCAATAAGACTGTTGTATTAAATATTTAAAATTAATTATATTTACTGAATTAGAACATTTTGACTACAACAAAACATGTTCAGTACTGAGTTACAAGTTACAATATTACAAGTTACAACTTAACTTTGTAGCAATTGGAAACGGGGCAGTATCGATACATAAATACTCTATCTTTATACACCCTATGCACAATTTTACGGAAATGTTAAATTAAAATGAGGTAAGGAACATACTTACTTGTGGTGGAATTTATTTTCGCCTATCAATGTTTGCAGGGTGGGTTTTTAGGGGGTGGGGGTGCTGGTGGAGTGGGGAGATCTTTCAGCAAGACGTTTCTGTATGTGTTCTTGTACTCCCGTTGAACTCAAAACAAAAAATAATATAGGAAAAACCTGATCAAATAAAAAAAGGTACTAGAAGAAGTAAAGTTTTACAAAAATTAGTACATGAAATCGTGGATACGTCCTGTAAATACCCAAGACTATCCCCCAAAACTGAGTACTCGTAAATTAGTTCAAAATTTATCGTAGGTGTTAAAATATACGATTTACAGTATCATTATTTAAAAAAATTAAACAGTAAATTGAGTACAATTTATTTATATAATACTAATTGTATAAGTATTCACTCAGATTAAGGCTTTAATAATTAGAGTTGGGATATAAAATAATTAACAAGATAAAATTAAAAATTTCACTACTTCCCGAAATTAGCAATAAAAACAATTTGTTACTGTGTTTATATACAGCAGACAGACCAAAATACTCGCACACATTCCCTAGCAAACACACAGAGAAGTTCGCGCACAGATAACAGACTACAATAAAACAATAAACATAATAGATATAGAGCCTCTTATGCTACAGGATACCTAAGTTTTAACATGAAATTATTATTTTTCCTTAAATTTTCACCATATAACATTAGTACTTTGACAAGCCTTCATACATACACAAAAATGAGTGCAGTTTATAAATCCATAAATATTAAATGGTAATTTTTAAAGTTTTAGAATGCAAAGCTTAAAATTTATGTGTCGCAGTTTATAACCTTTTGTTTACATGAATATTTAATTTCAAACTTGAAATATTAATTTACAACTAATATTAATATACTACAATATTAAGATTAAAACATCAAAATAAACTTTAAATTAATATATTGTACAAAAACAATGAACACAAACATTCTCACTTACACATCCCCAAAATCAAATAAAATCCATCCAAAACTACTCCGCATCAATAATGCTTGTTCGGTAATAGTCAAACATCAAATTTAAATTACCCATTGACTTCGATTTCAAAAACAGAGTGTTTCTGATAGTAAGTCTCTTGTTAGTTTATCTTTATACAAATTAAATATCATCAATGGTAGGCCGGAAACCCTGGGCTTCTTGCATAATTGGTTTTGTCTTCGTCATATAGCTGTTTTGCTTTTCAACTATATATATAGTGTGATATGATTTACAACTTCCTTTCAGTATATTTCTCTTTACCTTCAATACAGTGTATTCATTTTTCAGGTTAATTGCATACATTTTATAAATTTGAATTCCTTGAAATGTTTGAATTTATTTGAATGCAGTATTCGAAACCTAAACCTTTCCCTCCCCACTATCATTTTCTTTCTTTTTCAGCGTTAAACTATGTTATTCTTTTTGAAGTTTTACACAATCCTTGTTTTTTGTTTTTGTTTTTTATTTCCTTCTTGATTTAAATCCAGTTTTCCAGTATCATAACTTATGTACAGTTTGTTAATTATATATATATATATATATATATATATATATATAGTTGCTTTTTATTAAATTTATGCGTACAACTCAACTGTACTTGACTTTTAGATCCGTTCAGAAGCAATAGAGGATGCAATCATCCACTTCATGGACTAGACGATGCCCCGAAAAGGGTCGTGCCTAGAAGAGGTGGGAGTACAGACAATTTTGATACAGAGGTGTCTGAAACAAAAGAAACCATTTGTTGTGAAAACAAAAATATAACCCATAATAACTTACCGTAAAAGGTGCAGACTGGCAATCCCGATGGTATCTAACAAGATCTACATATTTTTATTTAGTCTTGGGTTACAAACATAACTTTAGTTCTATCAGGTCTATGGTGAACAATTCTTGTACTCTTCCGGCCATGACGCTTTGAGGGGTTACCTTTAATTTAATTTTATTTTTATTTATAGAATGTGATGTTTAACTGAAGCTTTATCGCATTTACACGACAAAGGAAAATGTAATGACTGTAGGAACATAAAATTATTTACAGATTTACGGTTTTATTTAGTTGTTTATTTAAGACGAAAGGAGACGTCTACTACATGTTGCCATATTTTATCTATTGGAATATTGTGTGGAGTCAAAGGTTTTCAAGATAGTCGACTTAAATATTTTAATCAGCCGGCATTATAAAATATAGCCTTGGTTTTTCGTATACTTGTTAAAGGTTTCAAAAAATTCGTAAACTGAATCGGTATCTAATAATTCACCCTTTTACGAAAATATAAATTTGTCTGTACAGTTGTAGTATTTTTGTACTTATTGTTATACATTTTATTGTATGAATTTCCGAGACACTCCTTCATAAGATAGCCTAAAAAAATAAGTATTGAATAAATATATTCCGAAAATATATTTACCTGAATTTAGTTCCTGTAATAAAAGGACAATGGACGATTGAAACAAAACGAAACAAACTGTACGTTATCGATACCCTCATTAATTCATTGTTTGTAATGTTCAAAGGTCATGTGATAGAAATCTATTTTGCTTAAATTAACGTTATTCAGTATTGTTCACAAAAAACATAGAATTGGCATTTGTTGTTTAATGTCGATTTAGTATTCTGGGTTTCAAAAGGCGAATAACCTCTCAGTCATCTTTGACTTATAAAAAAGAAAAAGAAAATCGTATCAAATAAAGTCCGTTAGCCCTCGAATACTCTAATAGCGCTTGGATAAGAAGAGAAAAAGTGCGGCCTGATAGGAAAGATGAAAGATAGGGTTCTAACACAACACTACGTGAGAAAGGTGTAAATCCAACGAGCAGGGTACTTTAGATTTTCCACACCCACTCATATAAGTGAGTCTTTGAGGACAAATGAACCGTCGACACATCTAACAATAAAAAAGTTCTTCTATCCTACCTATTTTATTAGTTTCATCACCGCTTGTTTTATTAAATAAACTAATGATCAAAATTTGTAGTCCCAGTTTGTTAAACTTGGTATACAGACACGGTATTACAAATCTTCGGACAAATTACATTTCCTCAAGCTCTCACGTATAGCGAGTATCGCTGTATAAATCCTGAGGTTCCTTACTTGATCTACATAGATTTTCACCCAAGTGCTATGTTAGATCCCTCTTAGTATTATGCGGTACCCCTTAATCAATTCTTTTTCTCTTCCGATCTCTATATTTGTGGAGTAGAGATACTTTTTTTTCGTTTATCATTTTATTTTATAATTTTTTTTTTAAGAAGATACGACTGAGCTTTTTTACCATAATATACAATAAATGGACAAGCATGTTAACCAGGAAAGATGTATACCTAACGTAACTTGTTCTCCCAATATTAAGTAAGTAGGTGGTAAACCTCATACTGACGTTCTCAAAATAAAGGAATGCGTAAAAATGGGTATCGTAATAATAAAGGAACCTAGTATAGATCATAAACTTTACTTTAAGGTAATCCAATAAGACTGTTGTATTAAATATTTAAATTTAATTATATTTACTGAATTAGAACATTTTGACTACAACAAAACATGTTCAGTACTGAGCTAAATATTACAACTTACAACTTAACTTTGTAGCAATTGGAAACGGGGCAGTATCGATACATAAATACTCTATCTTTATACACCCTATGCACAATTTTACGGAAATATTAAATTAAAATGAGGTAAGGAACATACTTACTTGTGTGGTGGAATTTATTTTCGCCTATCAATGTTTGCAGGGTGGGTTTTTAGGGGGTGGGGGTGCTGGTGGAGTGGGGAGATCTTTCAGCAAGACGTTTCTGTATGTGTTCTTGTACTCCCGTTGAACTCAAAACAAAAAATAATATAGGAAAAACCTGATCAAATAAAAAAGGTACTAGAAGAAGTAAAGTTTTACAAAATTATTACATGAAAATCCTGGATACGTCCTGTAAATACCAAAGACTATCCCCCATAACTGAGTACTCGTAAATTAGTTCTAAATTTATCGTAGGTGTTAAAATATACGATTTACAGTATCATTATTTAAAAAAATTAAACAGTAAATTGAGTACAATTTATTTATATAATACTAATTGTATAAGTATTCACTCAGATTAAGGCTTTAATAATTAGAGTTGGGATATAAAATAATTAACAAGTTAAAATTAAAAATATTACAAGTTTCAATTTAACTTTGTAGCAATTGGAAACGCGGCAGTATAGAAGTGGTGAAGAGTGTATCAGATGAGTGGTTCATACATAAAGAAAAAGAGAAAAGGGGCAAAGAACCAGAAACCTGTGTTTGTGAAAATTTACGGCAATCATATTTGTGCACTATACATTAATTTTGTTTTAGTTGTAGATACATATTACCATATTTGTTACCATTTTCATTTAGGTATATTTATTTTGTCAGGTGAGGGCGCTTAAAAAGGAATTACTAAGTTTCAAAGCACCGCTGTAATATAAGTTATGTACTATCAAGTTTCAATTTTCAAATCTGATATGGAATAAGTTGGATCATGAATGGATATATTGCAATATATTTGCATTTTTAAAAATTTGTTCTTATATCTATATGGACTTGCTAACTAGAGATTTCAAACGCAACGAGAACTCAAATGCAACGTGAACGTAAAGGGAACGTGTGTTGAATTTAATGAAAATGTAATGTGGGTTAACGCAATCGGAGCCTATCTTGGATAATATACTAAAACATATTCAAATATTACGCTAGAACATGTTCAGGGTAAATAATCATCAGGTTCACCTTAATTGAGCAATTAAGTAAAGTTGCTCAATCAAGTCTTTAAATCCTATCCCCGTAGACACGAGCCTAAAGAATGAGTGAACAACTTCTGTATACGTGGTACACATGATACCTCATCTTATGTATCCTTGGAATCGAAAATTATTTTTAAACTTTCTACTGATAGAGACCGCTCTCGATGATGAACACTTTATTACTACCTAAATAAGCTACCTTGGATAACAGTTTACTGTACGTTATTCTTTAGCAGTCTTCCATCATAATGTTTTTTAATTATAAAACAAATGCAAAAAATATCTTTAAAAATGATAATTTACTAATTTAAAAGCAACAAAAATAATAAGTAGTTCTGTAACTTTCGTGTTATATGTCATGGTAATTTCATTGCATATGTACGAGAATTTTCATAACAAAAAATAATTACAATATGAACACATATAATATAAATTTTTTTTTTTTCAAAACCAATTTGAATATTTTTGATCCTATATATAATTCAATTAGAATGACACTGTTTATTATCAAAACTAGTGCTTGAAAAAGGGATTTTCATTATAGCTTTCTTTTCTTGCAGATGTTATTACTTGGGATCTACGAATTACACAGAATATGTAAACTGTAGGTATGGCCTATTTTTCATAAGGCACTTATGGTCGAAAAGTATTATAAAATTAACTGTTTTAAGGATTCAATTTGTGGATTCAAATTAATATTCTTTACACCAAGCCTAGTCCAGATAGTATGGAGGGCTAAATAGTCGTGAATCTACTATATACTCTAATGATTTCTGAGTACCAAATGATTCAAACAGGTATGAAGAAAAAAATCTATTATTATCATTAAATTATTTATTATTTCAAGTTTCATATCAGAGTTAGCCATTTACTGTGACACATAAAAAATGAAACTAAATGTAAAAATGCCATAGAGATACATAACTAACCTAACTATTTGCTAATTGTTTTGTGCAAACTCCCTATTTGCACAAACAAAAGCAGTAAGTCTTTGTTTTGAAAGTTACCCACCAACACATTTTTCATTTTAAAATTTTATTGTCTTATCTGGTGTTAGCTTATAAAAAAGTCCAGTTTCATCCCCGTTAAAAATAACTCCATCTTTATACACATGACTGTCTAAGAACTGGGCCATATGTTATGTACAAAATCACGAGTAAAAATCTCATCCACAGTCTTCGCCTTAAAATTTTTACAAAGGAAATCAAAAAACTAAGATATGATTGCGCTGTGGTGTTGCAAATGTCACTGACCTGACCAGCTTGTAGGAGGGGTAGAAAGGATGGGGCAGGGTGACAAATCCATTCCAAAAATACTTTACAGTTGTTTTATGATTCACGAAACATAAAACGTAGTTCCGTCAGTCGTTTTCTACATTCCTTTAGCTTTTATGTTGCCCACAAGTTCATAACACAAGGTAAATACATTTTATAACAAGATCAAGAGTAAATTATTGAAGATTTTTAACTGCCGTTATAACCGAGGAGTCCATATTGATTCATGATACAACCAGGTGTTTTATAATAATAATGAATACAGTTGGCCAGGACTGTTAACAAAATTATGATGTTAATCCGTGTTGACGATACAGCTGAGGCCGTAATACAAAGTTCCACCACACACACACACACACACACACACACACACACACACACACACACACACACACACACACACACACACACACACACACACACACACATATATATATATATATGTATGTATATCCATGACAAATAATTACCTAAAAATTAAACTTCTGCCTCCATAATTCTGTTTAGAGATATCATAGAGATGTTTCCAAGACACTAAAATTTGTCTCTTATTATACCCTAATAAATAATATGTCCCACAGTAAAAATTGCTATTTGAAAAAATGTCTCCCCCCCACCCCTTAAAAAGAGGCCAAAAATATTGTTAATCCATAAAAAGTGAAAGGACAAATTTTATGAGTTTTGGTGAAAAAGTTTTCATCTTTACTCCTTCAGAAATTACCTATGGGTTGCAAGATATAGAAATATTCCCTTCTTCGTCCAACTTATTCCATATCAGATTTGAAAATTGAAACTTGATAGTTACATACCTTACATTGCAGCTGTGTTTTGAAACTTAGCGCTGTCCTTTTTAAGCGCCCTCACCTGACAAAATAAATATACCTAAATTGAAAATGGTAACAAATATGGTAATATTTATCTACAACTAAAACAAAATTAATGTATAGTGCACAAATATGATTGCCGTAAATTTTCACAAACACAGGTTCCTGGTTCTTTGCCCCTTTTCTCTTTTTCTTTATGTATGAAACACTCACCTGATACACCCTTCACTGTGGAGAGTTTACTTCTAACCCCAGTTTTACTAGCTCTACTTTTGTGTCAAGAAAACCTCAACAAATGATGCTTAGGTCCAATGACTATTCGCTAACCATCATCTCGCAAATCTACGTAGATATATCTTTCCCTTTGTTTTAATTTGATTTTTAAAAGTTTTGACTTTATTTAGTGGTGGACCGTTCTCAATTTTATTTTTATTTCTGTTAACCCACTTCTCGAGGTCGTGCCGTGTGGGAGAATTTTCCCAAAAAATGTTCACTATACACTCACAAATAATATGTTCTATAAATTCTTATTCTAAAACCTGAGCACAAACACAGAAATTTGACTCTTTCCTGAAAACACATATAAATTATAAGGAATCAGTAAATAAGTGTGTAACTCAAGGAAAGATTTCAAAAAAGAGAATTTATTTAAATTTTGTTCAAGCAAATTTATAAGTTAATATGAAACACAAAATTAACTATTATTTAACATCATTAAAACAAACAATTAGTTATCATTTAAAACAACAAATTTTTTTTTTTTTTGAACTATTTTTTTACTATTAACAAGAAAAGTGGTTTTTCGAAAAGTCTTAACTTGAAGTTTTTAATTTCCAAAATGTTGACTTTTTGAAAATTTCATTTAGCCTTTAAAGTTGTCCTTTTGTTTCACTTTAGTTTAAATTAAATGAGTGTGTTATGATGGCGGTGAGTCTTTTGCTAGAAATGTATTAAGGAGGGTGTATCACGTATAAGAATCTTGTGATCTTCAATGTGACTTCTCACGCCGTTATTGTTCCATTGTTTCACGCAATTTAAATTTAGATTTCTAGCCATATGTATTATCTAGTAATACAGTGAAATTAATAAGGGGTTAGTTGCTAAATTAACATGGATTGACCTGTAGAATATTTCTTTCTACTTGCCTGGGTAGGTTTATCAGCCAGTGGTTTAGTTAGTTACCTTTGTACTATTTTGCCTTTGGCTTCGTTATAGGGGGACAAGTACTTATACTTAAGCTACTCTTCAAAAACTGCAGTTCTATTGCCGGTGATGGTGGCATAGGCTATTTCTTCATGACTGGTGACATTATTTGAGGGTTATGCTTCGCAACTAGATCAGGAACGGGCGGTTTTACGTCTGGAGGAGATGAGTTTCGAATCTGGAACAGTTTTGAGAAAATGGTCAATAACTGAGCCACTAGTTCTATTAGTATTTTAACTGTCTTCATCAGTTCATTATAATTGGCACAAGATGTCATTTTATTTGTAGTTGCAGCTGCAGTAGCAAAGGATATTCCTGTTACTGCAGGTTTAGAAGTCGCGTACAACTTTCGGGCATCGTTGAAGGATATTTTGTCTTTTTCCATGACAGACAAAATTGCCCTTTCCTCTTTGTATCTAGAATAGTTGAATGGACGTGCAAGATGATTGCCTCTACAATTCGGATATTCGGCGTCATTCTTCTACCCTTCACTCTTGTTTCCTTCAAACCACTATGGCTGCATATCTCCGGTTTTGTACAATTTGAATTTGGTGTCCAAAAAATTAGCCTTTAAAATAACGCTCGCGTTCGGAACATAAGATCTAAGGACTAGCCGTTGTGATACTTGGAATTTATCTGCTGTGGTACAGTAGGTGTCCCAAAAGTAATAACCAACGAAAGCAGTTGGTACTTTTTCCTATTATAGATCCATGAACATCAATTATTACAGCTTGGTTCAGCTAATTCCGATTTAACCTCCTCTAGAGTAATATTGTGGAGATCCTTACATGTACGAACTCCCTTTGAGTAGTGTAAGGATCGGTGGGATTCCACCGATACCTGATTAAAAAAGAACACTTTTTAGTAGTGACAAAATTTGATTCTAGGCCCTTGTCTCTACTAAAACAGTTCCATTGCTCAATTTCATAACAGTTGTTTCAAGACCTGCTCTGCCAAATTGCTTAATTCATTAAGCAGGGAGACCTTTGATAAATCTTTCCCTTCTTTCAAACTCATGAATACAAGAAATTTAGAAACTGGTAACTCAAGTGTTAGAGTAGCCAACTCCTTAGTCTCCAATGCCCTACATTCGTTAACAGACTCATCAGAACTATGTTTCTTTAAACTAAGTGTAAATTTGGCGTTTTGCGTTGAAGTAGTTATACGCATGTTTTGTATGGCGCTTCGTGGAAGAAGAATTGCACAGTCGATAATCAGGCCTGCCCATCATAACCAGTAGTAGCCCATGTAACTTGAACTAAATTAATTGAGCTCCAGTTTTAAGTGGGACCAAAATGCATGTCCCAAGAGATGAGTTCCTGTACGAAGTGACGGTTTCTGACGTCCAAGTTACTACTGACTGACTAACAACCCATGTACTCATGGGAAATTATCGATTCAGTCCGACCTCCATTAACCCAACGTCCACTTATTTGTCAAGCGCAACTAGGTGATCGGTTCTGTTAATATACCCAGCAGTGCAAAGCACACATCAATGTCCACACATTAAATTCCCCCAAGATAATCAGATTGCGCAATTCCAGAAGTAACAGAGACGAGCACCGCTTCTTTCTTTCCTTTTACACCCATAAATGATTTTAACATCTGGAATAAATCGCAGAGTCGCATAACGCGATTGCAAAGTGAGGAAACTATGCTTAAGAAAGAGATAAATAAAGAGTAGATAAGAAAGAGCAGCATAAATAAAGGACCTAACGGAAGATAGTGCAAGTAATTGTGTAATGTTGATGAACTGTATTTAATGACCATAGTTGATAGTTTATGTGTTGTGAGTATTAAATGAGTGTTTTACTTGGAGACCGTGAGAGACGCCAACTCCCTCTTATTAGATGCTGCTAGACTGTACCTCACCTGCGGGGTATATATGTGTATATATACAGAGTGTTCATAAAATGTCGTTTATACTTTAAGTGGTAGTTTATATGGGTCAAAATAAAGAAAAAAGTTCCTATAAACATATGTCCGGAAATGGTTCGCTTTTAATCTGTCAACCATTTTGTGGTTTGAAAAATAATTATAGCTTTGGAAATTAATTGGATTTTGAATATATTTTCGTATACACAGTTAAGTAACGGTTTACCAGTGTACCAAGAATCATAACTTTATATCATAAATTTTCAAAACGGCGGTAGTTTATACTTTATGTGAAATTTAGTTTTTAGAGATATTCAATATTAAAAATTTCAAACAGCCACCATTTCCACAATTTATAAGATAAAGTTACGATCTTGATATACTAATAAAAATGTAGCATGAAAAATGTGTGTACCAAATTTTGACTTTAATAATTTCAAAAGTTATCTTTATTTTAAAACACAAAATGGTTGACAGATGGAAAACAAAGCGTTTCCGGACATATGTTTATAGTAACTTTTTCTTTATTTTGACCCATGTAACAACCACTTAAAGTTTGGCACGACATATTTTAAACATTCTGCAATATATACAAATATATGCAGAAATGCTTTTCAATACATTTTTGTCATATTTTTAACAATAATAAGGAACAGCACCAACAATGATCTCAAAACTTATTTAATTTTCGATAGGTCACGTTTCTACTGTACTACATTGCACAAATCAGGGATGTTACAGGCTAAAATGTATATTTCAACAGTCTCTAGAAGTAAATTACACCTCTCTACAACTCGTGCTTCAATCTACATAACTTTATTTCATAATAAGGTTGGTATTCCTGTTTTCCCTTATTTTAACTTGCTCTACTATATTATACTTCTTCTTTACCACGCCCTCTCTCGTACGGGAATTATCATTTAGAGATAGAATTACAACAAAATAAGTTATTTTCCTTTATATGAGTTGAAAAAGTTACAAGTTTAACTTAGAATTTATTTAAGTTTGTTTTTAAATAACACATTAATTTCTCTACTTTTTAAATGTTTCATGTAGCAACATTTAAAATGTTTCATTTTTCAGTAGAAATAAATCAAATGTATTAGTATCTTATAAAATGTACCTCAGTTGATAACTTCATGGCTGAGGAACTGCCACTGATGTACGACATCTACTTTAAATGTTAGTAGTATCTATTTTCAGTAAAACTGTATTTAAGTTTATAAAAAACTCATCAACTTGTTTTTTAATACTGTTACGTATTTATATTTTGACAAAAGGAAATCTTTGTCTGTTTGTAGAAATGGTTTTCCCTGTATACATTGCAAAAATGTAGTAAATTGTTTAAAGTAATGAAAGCCTTAAAAATTATTCATTATAATGACCTAAACTTGAGTACACTTCAATAATTAATTGAAAAAACAAAACAATAAGAAAAACATAATTTTCTATACAATTCAAGACGATTATTCATTATCCCTCATTTGTCAACTTCACACAAACCCTTTCTATTGTAAAATAAAATGTTTATTGTGGATAACAGTATTTTGTCATTTGCTGAATAAACTATACATATGTTTATTAACAAAAATGGAAAATGTAATAATTTTACAAGAAACTAATCAAACAAACATGAAATAGGCTTACCGACTTTGTTAAAGTTAAATACTTGAAGATGTGAAACCACAGAAGTCGAAGAAACTATAAATTAATAATTAGCTTTGATAATCTGTTGTCCTATCTCCTACCTTGGTACACCCATGCCGAAACACTTTATTTGAGGACACGGATTACGATAATTTATCTTTGGATTATTTTGGCATCTTGGTAAATAATATTTTGTAATATAATATGAGAGCTAGTAATTGAAATTGAAATATTAAATTTTTGGAGGCGCACTGAATTGATCTGAACTTGTGTAGTCTAATATGGAATTGTAAATTTACCGAATATATGATTATGGTAAATAAAAATAAATGTTTCTCATGTAGACTTTGTCTTAATGTTTGATATCGATAATATTCTAAATATTTTAACATAGGAGATTAAAAAGCACTTAAGTTTTTAAACATTTGTAATTGCACATTTAGAAAATACTAATAAAAAATTCATATCCAAATAATACAAACGAACTCATATAACCTACCTCGCTACATTACGCTAGTTGAACTACACCTTTTTACATGCAATCTTTGAATGCCTTTCTTTCATCTTTCCTATCAGGTCTCTCTTGATTTACTCTTGCTCTTTTCCGTCTTTGAAGCTATTAAAGCATGAGGGCTAGGAGTCATTATTTTATGGTCTTCCCCCCTTTTTTGCCTCTTAACAATAAAGGGGAAAAAAAGATATGAAGAAAAACTACAATATGGTAATATGTAGCCCAAATAAAAGCAATCAAACATGGTTTACCCTTTAGAGGCTCATTATTATGCATATAACTTAAACACTACTGTGACCTAAATAAATCGTATTCTGTAGAAGATCGTAATACGTACTTAATGTCTCTGAAGTTACAGCCGTATCAAAAGTTTGACTGTCGTAGATTAAGGAAAAGACGTAAAGTTTGTATTAAGAAACTTTGGTTAATTAAACAAGTTGAACAATGCAGTAAGGCAATTCAATGATTAATCTTTAGTAATTGGGTTTCAGTTCCAATTTTACCTTTATTATTACAGATATTAATCTTATAGATTTGATTGTTTTAATTTGAAACAGCTGTTCCAGGTTTTAAAGTTTAAAATGATTTATTTTCTGTTAATAATGATGTGTGTGTGTGTGTTGAACATTTAGGTATTTGAAATATTTTGTGCGGTTGATCAGCGTTTATTTATTTGTGATGAATGTTGGTGCATTAGTTTCATAAAGTAGTAAAGCTCCAATGAAACTTATAAATCAGCTTATTTTATATAGAGTCTAGGTTAGTTATTACAAATACTTTTTCCCTCTAAACTTTTACTTATCTCTGTGTTATGGAAATCCTGAACATCCAACAAAAACAGCCGTCTGAACATATCTCGATGACGAGGGTCACGCTAACCTATTTTCCATCTTTTGATAGGAGTGATAAGGGTAAAGAATTATTTCCTGTAGAATGTTCAAATTTATTAACTTCCTGACCAAGTGAGAATAGCATTTAGGTTTATAGAAAAATAAAATATTGAAAACAAAATAAAAAAATTGTTATTAATAAATATATGATTGTAGCCATCACAAAACTTAATAATATTTTTGAATACAACAGTAAATAAAATTCTTCCTATTCACTAAAAAAAACCATTAGACCAATTTCATTTAAATTCCGTTTAGGTTTTCATGTCCATAAATATATAACCTAACAAAAACTTTTTTACGTTTTAAGCATTTTTCTACCGACAAAGTAAATAAGAATTAATAGATTATCTAATGCACTTGTAAGTTCTAAAATATTTTTCATAAACGATATTATCATATTTTGAATAAACATGTCGTTACGACGCTACTTACATTAAGGCCCATTTATTTCACCAGGACATTTTACAGTAATCATTAACATCGGTTGATCTCTTAGTACAGTGTAAAACTTAACAGTTTAAAAAGATATTAGTTTTCGTATGTTTTGTGTTACAACTATTATAAGGATATTAAAAAATATATTTAACAGGGATTATTAAAGATATTATCAAGACTAAACTCGGTCAAATAGTATAAATTAAATGCCTATTATTATGCTTTCTCTTTCCTATTTTTTACTGTTAAATTAAAAAAAAAATCTGGAAATAATTATGTGCCTTACGTATTTATATTTTATTTTCTATAAACCTAACTGCTATTCGTACTTGGTCAGGAAGGTAATAATTTTGGACATTCTAAAGAAAATAATTCTTTACCCTTATCACTCCTATCAAAAGATGGAAAATAGGTTAGCGTGACCCTCTTCATAGAGATATGATCAGACGGCGGTTTTTGTTGGATGTTCAAGATTTACATAACACAGTGATAAGTATGAAATTTAAGGGGGAAAAGTACTTGCAATGTAATTAACCTAGACTCTATATAAAATAAGCTGATTTGTAAGTTTCATAGGAGCTTTACTACTTTATGATACTAATTCACCAACATTCATCTCAAATAAATAAACGCTGATCAACCGCACAAAATATTTCAAATACCTAAACGTTTACATATATGTCTAATGGTAATCCCTAAAGACATATTATATACTTTTTGTTAGCAACATCGAATTTTTAAATGCAGTGGTTAAGGGTAATCGAACACACATACAAATATTTTATTATGATTTTCAGGTGTTTTAACAGATTATTATTCTACATAATCTCTTGTTTAAAATTTAGGAAACTTTCAAAACAAATATTTTTTGCATCTTCTCACATGTGGTAAGCTGATGTGAGTTTGCTCTGCCGAAGACGTATGCGCTGTTTCTGTTCAGTAGCCAGCCACTTCGGTCCTTGGCCAGGAAGTGTTCGCGTTGGAGGACGTGTCGGATCCTCCCTCTCCAGTTGCAATTAGCTTGTTCTAATTCATTCCCAAAAACTGTAAGAATTTCTCTTGTGTATTTTAACGAGATTTTATTTTCAAGTTTGTGAAGATTAAATTTTATATAGTATATGGATTCAATACTAATTAAATATATTTATTTATCTTAAAATGTGTTTATTTTATATAACATTACCAAACATTGTGAAATGAAAACCATATTCAATTTATGAAAATAATACCTACTGTCAATGAAAATTATTATTGACGAAATATTTATTGTTAAATCAACAGGTAGTTCGAAATTGATTGCTAGAGAAATGAACGGTCCAGCTTTTTTTAACTTATCCTCAATTTTTGTTTAGCTATTACTCAAACTGTATAAATCATTTAATCGTATGACAAAATAGTAATTTTGAAACATAATCTCTAAACTGATTATACATATAATAAATGTATTGCGGAAAGTAGTCCTTGCAACAATTATGTTATCTTGGAGTATTATAAATATATTATTTTAAGTATTACATTGTTGCAAGTCTTAGGTGGATTGGATAAGTTGTTTACTCCTAAACACAAATTAAAAAACTTCCTTATACCACTACCAGTACAGTTTCCTAGTTCACCCCCTTTCCTCTCCAAGGTTCCTCCTTAATAACAGCTCATTAAACTGTGTCTTAACTTTTTTGTTAATCACTTGTAAGATAAACTCGTTTATAATGGCCGAGATATAAACACAGTAAGAATTAAATATCAACTGATATCTTTTACAATGTACAAGACATTAGCGCTGTGTTAATGGGCACATTAAACACCGCAACTGAAACAAATGACCCATAAAGAAAAGAGGCTCGTTAATGAATATGTCTTCAAAATTTAAAGGAAGGAGTGAAAATGAGATTGCAAAGATGATTATATGAGTTTATCACTATTATTAAAAATAATTTTATACTAATAAACAAGTTTCAACTTTGCCAATAGCCATTTTTAAATGGCGGAGTAAAAGTTTCGTAACTGGTAAACGATTGCAAATCGTTCATATTACAATTAATTAAATTTATAAATCTGTACAATTAGATGGGAATAATGAAAAAAATAAACATAACCTTTTATTAAATCCATTGATAATGTTTTATTAATAACAATCCGAGGTTTAAAAATTTACTGAGATTTTTCACTTTTAAACAACAAAGAGAAAATGTTAATTGGAGAAATATTAATTAACTAACCGTTGAGTTAGTAGAAATATAGTATTTACCTCGCCACGAAATCATTTGTCACAATAATAGCACTAGATTTCTTTATCACAGAACCATGAACATTTTAAAAACAAAATGAACCCGCATATGACTACTCCATCTCTATTTAAACACTTATCTTACCTTAGGGTAATTGAATACGGACTTTGCACAGCAGTTGTACGATAACCAACAATTCATTAAGACATGTCGTAAATAAATAAATGATACTCGAACGAACGAAAACTATTTCAGATAGTCAGAACCAACGTTCCATACAGCACACAAGAGTATTTTATAAATAACATAAATTAATACACAAATATTCAAAGTGTCCCTCTTATTCAGAAGTAAATAAATCTTATTTATTTATATCAAATTTGGTTTTCCTTTTAGCGCTTCGTAATGTACAAGTCATAAAATAAAACTAGCTGAAGCATGTATTGTAAACTAATATAACACATTTGAAGAAGTAGGTCACAAACTGTATCAACGTTAACGAATCTCCGATACAGAGAACACTAATACTTCAACACCACAAGGAAACTGCATTTTATTTGACCGTCTTGTTTTCAGATGTCTATAAATCTCCAAGTCTGAAATTTTATATAAAATGTGACATTTTTAGCATGTTTCCGGGTATGTATCTCTACCACAGTCAAACTTATACTCAGAAAATGTCATGTAATCGATAATCATCTTCACCATAATTTATTCCATAAACCATCCTTATGTGATGAGGGCTCAAAACATCGAGAACGATCAATAAAAAAGATAATATCGGAATTTTAGCATCTTATAACCATTCCTTTATATATATAACTAGAAAGTAAATAAAATAGTAATTTACTGAAAGTACCCATAATCTCTATGCCATTGTTCACGTCACCCCCCCCCCCCAGGTAAACCTCATCGCAATATTGTCTTGACCCTAATAACCCTCTTATAACTACTGTATAATTGTTACAGTGATGCAAATCTTCCCTTAGCTCTAAAATTGAATAATTAGCAATTTAAATTTATTTAGGGTTTGTGTTGCTCGTTTGATATTAACTAGTCTGTTCCAACTCATTTCCTAGTCCTATCTTCAAGTATCTACCTGAACACATAGACAATGATGTTAATATTTGGACCTATCTCAAAACTTGGAGAGTATTCAAAGTGCAAAGTGCAAAGGGTTTGAAACTCTGTTGTTATTTAATATATAGTAGACAAACTTATTCTGATACCATTGATCGTCTTTTTATGTCTCACTCTAACAAACGATTCCAGATTTTAATCTACATAAATACTACTAAGCAAATATATAAGTTTGTAATCCATAAAAGAATTAATTTATTTATTATTATTTTTTTGTAGTTTGTGGACGGCAACTAAAATGTTGCAAAACAAATTGTAATAGGTTTCGTTTCAGATATTTCCAAAACTAAATCCAGAATATAATTAAATACACTTCTTAGATTTAGAGATGCCTATTTTTGTTTTTAAACCTTGAAACACAAATCACGAAACTTTTCAAAATGAACGGTTAAAGATCCTTACACAAAAAGTTATTCCTGGAAATACACATGAGTTTGATGTTTTTTAATTATTAAATAAAACTTGCTGACCTTCCAACTTCGTAAATAATCTTTTGAAATAACGTTTTAGGCTTAAAAAATTATTATTGCAAAATTTAGCTGCATCAGTAGTTCTTATATTTTAGATCTTATATGTTTTATGTTATTTTGGCTTACTCTGTAATTTATTTCAAAGTTTTACTTTATGTAAACTAAGAACTACAGTTGACGTGAGACAAGCAAACCTAGTTTACGTTGGAGAACTATTAAGTTGCTGTAGAAAAGGATTTTTGTAATTTCACGCTTGGGCGGTCACAATGCAATGCTTGATGTCAGGTAGTTTCATTGTTACTGAGTCGGGAAATTGACTCTTTTCTCTTACTTCAACTGAAGATACGGACTTCATATAATATACTTGACGAAAAGAAGGGAAAAGACAGAAAGATGAGGGGGTGAATGAGAGATTGTTAAAGATAGACGGGAAGGTAACAGAAGAGAGAGAGTGAATGGAGGAAGATGTCTCGAGAGATCGAAAGAAATAATAAACGACTGCTGTTTGTTAGGACGAGTGTTATAAAAGTTTGTTTTGATAAAGCACATTTAAAGAATACACTTCAAATGTTCAATATAGATTAAAAATAAATAACAATACTTATCCTATAATACACACGCTTATGCAAATATTAATACGTGATCTTCATTAACATAACTTTACATTTACAAAAAAAAAAAAAAAAAAATAATAATAATATTCGGAAAAACATTACAATATAAGTGAGTAGACAAACAAAAATTACAAATAATTATAATAAATGAGCCATGAAATAAACGTGTAATAGACTAAACTTCAAACAGCACATATATATTTATGTTATAATTATAAATATATTTATAATTATCTTCACATCCATATTTATAAACTTACCATAATAATAAATTTAATAGTAATTCAGATCAGGGATTAGTGTCGTCACTTCATGATTTAGAGAGAAAGGGTAATCGAAAGAGAAAGAAATAATCATACAGTACACTCAACAATAAAATTACTATAATCTGCTATGCCTATAGTTAACATTTATTAAAAGATTGTGTCAACTCTGTTTTCATAGTACTTATTAGTCTAGTAGACATGACTTTAAGACACAAGAATATCAAGAAAACTTAGATTTAAAATATGAAAGTTTTAAATTAGAATATACTTTTGTACACTTTCCAAGCAATCACGTCGATGACATTTATCATAAACTGCCGATAGAAAAAAAACAAAGACGGTAGTATATAATTTAATGTTTATCTTATAGTATACCTATATGTCAAAAAAGTACAAGTTAGTGGGTTAAACCAATATCGAATTCGTTGCTGCAAATCAACATTAAAAAAAATTCTTAGTGATTCCATATGATGTACCTATGTAACATAATATACCGTTGATAAGCAGTGTCTTTATCATATCTTCATTTTGATACTTTTTGGTAATCGTGCTTCGCTTTTAAAATAATAATAAAATATATAGGCTAAAACGGTTTTTTATTCAATACATGTATATAAAAAGCGTCTAGTATCCGCGTGCCATGAAAAACTGTTTTATGCTTTAAAGAATACCTTTAAATATATGATAATTTGTTAAATAACTGTCATGTAATTTGTCATGATTCCACTTTACTCGTTTAACTAAGTATCAGAGATTTACGAAACAGATTCAATTTGCCTTAATTTGAAGTGGTATAAATAGTGTTTATTTCCCAATTTATCTCCCAATAAAATTGAGACAGAAAAAGAATTCTGTAATTTCAGATCAGATTTCATTGAGACAAAACATTTTTTGTAACGTATTGTGTTACTTTCATTTTCCAAACAATATAAATCAATGAGTAGAATGTAAAATAAGCCTTTCAACTTCGCATACAATATTTTTGGAAAGTTAAAAGAAAAGAAGAGGAATGTGTTGGTGAATATATATATATTCTAAATATGATTACCATTTTCTTAAATTTTGCAACCAATCACATATATTACTATATACTATATAAACTATGGACATATATTAAACAATGCACGTTTCAACGACAAATAATCAATTCTCCACTAATAAGGCATTGTCCAGTTAATTGGGTTTGTTCTCAATCTACTGTACTTAAAGGATAACTACGGTGCTTTAGATCTCTAACTGTAAATTATGTAAATCTTGCCTAAATCTAGGAGGGTGTTAGTACTTACCCTACCTTATCTGTCCAGTAATAAAGCTGGACATACTTGTCCTCAACTAATCATATTGTGGTTATCTCCTACCCCACCCCACCCCCCTTTAACTTCTCACACTTAATTTTTATTAGTATTTCTTTTAAATTCTTTGTGCTTAGCAGAATTCTACGCATCATATTTCTATGACGGTGTAAACTTATTCCTAAAGTTAGGTTAACAATAAAAATGACTATAAACGAAAATATTATTAGTCGAACAATCTGGTTGTTAGCATAAAACATTTTTTAGTCCTAGGACCTAAAAAAATATCCGCTAAGGTCGAGGTCATCAGGTGTTACTTCGCTTATACGAATGAATTAACGATTACAAAGAATCTATAAAAACAACAGATACTCTCGATTGTAAATAACAGATAAAACAGCTGTTACCATCGATTTTATAAATAAGTACTACCACTAGCACAAACTAAACAGCTGTAATAGGTGCAAACTTGTATAACTTGTCCAAACCTTTGAAGGTAAATAGGTTATAACATTTTTATTTTTTGTGAAATTGTTTTCTTACATTGTTTGCAGTTTAACGAAAAATATAGTTCATTCACTGGGGCCAAAAGAAGCTTTTCGATCCTCGCTTTTCTCGGCTCCACCTCGGCCGTTAAACTTGATCTTGGTCGAAAAGCTTCACTTTTGGTCCTATTGTTTCAGCCTATCACTCAAGAAAGAAAATTATTCATTTCGAAGTTTACAAGTGTTATTAATTGATAATTTGTAAAAACGTAGTTTTGCATTCAAGAAGAATCAAAATAGATATTTTGACTAAATAAACAAAACTTTTACAAACTAAATAATGAAATAGTCATTGAGAATTACGAGTGTTGCCCATAATACTTTCATTCATTTATTTACTTTGATCACAAAATCTGTGTACTACAAAAATATTAAAATGTTTTAGAAGAATCAAGATAAAGCTTTTTAAAACGATACAATGTACAAAAAAATAGACACTTACTTCTAGAAGACTACATACAACACAATCAAACCTGAGAGAATATAGTTAACTTAAAACGACAACCAAATCGTCGTACATAAAATAACTGTAATATATTTATTCTAACACAACACATATTGTTCTCGAATTTACTGTCGTTTAGCGTCTGTATTTAGAATAGTGTGTCATTTTATCCATGATAAATATTTTTACGACTAGAAAATTTAATATTACTTATTTCAAAATCGTGTCTTAGTATTTAACTATAATACTTTGATAGTCTCGGATAAAGTAATATGGTTTTAAAAGATATACAAACGAGGTTCTTTGTGATCTCCACAAAAACTCAGAGCTAATATCACAATAATTTTTAAATAACTAAAAGTCAAGGTAAAGAATGTTATTGTTATTAGTTAGTTTTAATTTTAATATAAACATTACCATATTTATAGTATTTATTTCATTTAAAGAAATACATTTAAATCACAAAACATTCACTAATATTACTTGTTTATAAAGTACCCCAAAAATTTAAGTTAAATGGTATTCGTTAAGTAAACTTTTTTGAACTTACCGTCCAATAGTCTTATTTAAAACTTCCAACGACGGCCGTTTCGCCTATTCAGCCATTTTCAAGTTAAGGACTATTGTCCATCGTCATTATAAAATTAAAAGCACATATTACACGTAAAAACACTTATGCACACTAGTTCACAAATATTAACGAATACACGCTCGCACATTTTTAGTGCGTGTGGTCTGTTCACTGTCCACGGCTATACTGTCGGTATAGGGTTGAGCACAGTTCTTATCTGTATTTGCTTCTGCGATATCTATTACTATGTCGAACAATGGATTGGAGTTGAAATTAAGTTAAGTTATAAGGTTTTCATTATTCTAATCGCCTAAATTATTATTTTTTAAATGTGTCATGTACTGGCGTAAATCAAAAGCAATAAAATTGTTTTTCCAAATACCAATGAAAACGAAGTGGTGTTTCTCTTCAGGTGAAAAACACACGTAAAACAACAATAACTTCAGAGAATTCCGATGTTTTATTTTGAGGTATTGACAGTGTCATCCGAATATATTTTTAATGATTGCGGTGTGAATATATTTTATGTTGTGTGTAGTTTTTAGATTTTTACCTACGAAAGACACACGACCTGCGATGGTCAAAGCTTGTTTGTAATTTCTTACCTCGATTTGTAACAAACATCTATTGGCTACTTTTAGATACTGAAATGAAGTTATCTCTAACTATTTGAGATTTAAACTTCAAATTATGAAATGTGCTCCAATGTTAGTTCGTATTAGATCGGGTTATTCAAATGTATGATACATTATTCATTTTCTTTACATGTATCGAAATTTTAGCAACCAAATATGCTAAATAAATAGATTCATAAAAGAGTATTTGCAAGTTTATTGACCAGTAAAAAAAAGGGGGAAAAAAAGATATCTTATTGTAGCTAATTTATGCCGATTTTTGCCTTACATATCACAATTTAGGACTATAATATTTGGTGTTGACATTTCTTATTTAAAATACAGTGAATATTGTTAGGAAATAATAAGTTGGAAATTAGCGATAAAGGAGGGGGAATATCTCGACATATAGACGTCTTTGTAAAGGCGTTATTAGATTACCAGCCCTGCCTTTTGAATTGATTAAGTTTTTTTCTTGAGAGAGGAAACAGTTCTTCCTTTTTTTGTAATTTAATATCACAAATTGGCATCACTGCAGTTATTTGTCATATCAGCTACAAACAGCGCGATTCTTAACTCCAGTTTAGTATAAAAGAGGGTGCCTTATACGTTTTGTCCCCACTGCATGTTAGTTGGAATGTTGGCACTAATGTAATGAAATGTTTAGACATAATTCTATTCTGTGTTCTTCTTTGTCTTTTCTGTGCTAGTTGTCTTTCGGATATTGGACTTTCATCTTCTAAATGTAATTATATAAAATCTGTATTTGTAACAAATGGAAAGTTACAGTTAAAATACCACTATGAACCAACCAATAATTTTAGATTAATTGTATTTGATCTATTCATTAAGTTTTACCTCTAGTATATTTATAAATACGTTAACAAATACGCCGTCTTGAGATTCTGTACCGGTTACTCTTAAAGAAATTGTACTTATTTGATCTATTCATTAAACTTTACCTCTAATCTATTTTATAAACACGTTAGCATATACGCCGTCTTGTGATTCTCTACCGGTCACTCTTGAAGAAATTGTACTTATTTGATCTATTCATTAAACTTTACCTCTAATCTATTTTATAAACACGTTAGCATATACGCCGTCTTGTGATTCTCTACCGGTCACTCTTGAAGCAATTGTACTTATTTTATCTATTCATTAAACTTTACCTCTAATCTATTTTATAAACACGTTATAATATACGCCGTCTTGTGATTATCTACCGGCCACTCTTGAAGCAATTGTACTTATTTGATCTATTCATTAAACTTTACCTCTAATCTATTTTATAAACACGTTAGCATATACTCCGTCTTGTGATTCTCTACCGGTCACTCTTGAAGCAATTGTACTTATTTGATCTATTCATTCAACTTTACCTCTAATCTATTTTATAAACACGTTAGCATATACGCCGTCTTGTGATTCTCTACCGGTCACTCTTGAAGCAATTGTACTTATTTGATCTATTCATTCAACTTTACCTCTAATCTATTTTATAAACACGTTAGCATATACGCCGTCTTGTGATTCTCTACCTGTCACTCTTGAAGCAATTGTACTTATTTGATCTATTCATTAAACTTTACCTCTAATCTATTTTATAAACACGTTAGCATATACGCCGTCTTGTGATTCTCTACCGGTCACTCTTGAAGCAATTGTACTTATTTGATCTATTCATTCAACTTTACCTCTAATCTATTTTATAAACACGTTAGCATATACGCCGTCTTGTGATTCTCTACCGGTCACTCTTGAAGCAATTGTACTTATTTGATCTATTCGTTAAACTTTACCTCTAAACTATTTTATTAACACGTTCTAATATACGCCGTCTTGAGATTCTCTACCGGTCACTCTTGAAGAAAATGTCCTTTGGTTACTTTTATATTTCGGTATCTAGAATTGTGGGTGAATCTCAGTCTTATGAGTGTCAATCAGTGAAGATTTCTAGATCCCTTAGTTTACACCAATTACATAACCCATCTAACTGGATACAATAAAAAAGGTTTTCCTGAACTGGTTGTCCTATCAATAAATAAACCAACAACAAGGTGGGTGTTCCTCATCTGTGCCTGCGTTGCTTTGTCAGTGATGCTTGTGTGGCGCATGGTCACATACCGTTTGCGTGTTTAGTTTTGAGTTAGGTCACGTGGCCGTAGGGTGCAGGTGCTGTGCAAGCTCATCAGGATTCATTGTCGGAGGATTCGATCGAGGTCCATCTAATTTTAAGAAATATACTTTATTTCACATTTTGATTTGCAGGTCGCATAGTGAAACTCACGGGCGACGGATCAAGGGTGAATGGAACGGGGTCGCTTTTATCAAGGGTCGGTTTAGATTAACGCAAAGTTTGTCAATAGAAGTGGAGGTTCCGACTCTGTTTCACCGATGGTTCGTGTAATAGGATAATAGAATCAGGTAAAGGTTTAGAGGCTCTGCGCAGAGACCGTACTACAGAAAGGGGTGGAGCACATTGCCCTCATTCTGTGTAGGTTGTTCCGGGACAGTTTAATCACCAAAACATGAAAGGCAGCCTGAGTAGTTTTCATTCATCATTCTGTGGGCGCATACCAACTGTTTGACCTCATTAATTCTGAAGTCACTGAAAAACTGATAGAGAAAACATGTACTCGTTCCCCACTTCATACATGTCAACACGCGTACCAGTCAGGGAGTGGATGCGAAAGTTCACTACATGGTATAGTAGAAAGACTAGAAGAGACTTATGCTAACAGAGATTATACCCTCGGCGTCTTTCTTGACATTGATGGAGCTTTTTAAAATCTCTCCCACGATTTGATGGTTCGCACCCTATCACGACACTGGGTTAACACAACAGTATGCGAGAGGATGGTGACATGTTAGGTAGGAGAACAGTTGTATAATAATAATCCTCAATTATTTTCTGTAAAAAAAAAATATATTACACCAATTCTGAAAAGATAGTTTTCTCATTTAGTTTTTTAGTAATTTAATTTTTTTACCAATCATGATCAAACAATGACCAAAATTAATTGTACAATTAATTATTAAAGTCGGCCATAAACTGTAATCTCTCCTATTACAGGAGACAGTAAAATATGTGTATATGAGAAATTTTGATGCTGAGGCGTATAAAAGACCTTATAACAAATAAATACAAACACCCGTTCAAGGCCAACCAGTTTTCCTTATTCATTTTTCTAAGCATAATGCTAGTCATTTTGATAACATATTGCCGTCTAAATTTATGACTTTACTTTTAAATGTTTTTTTGTTACTTCTGATATTATATAGCTTACTGTATTTAAATTTTGTATAAAATAGTTTAGCGAAATTAGCATTAAGTAATTTCATATATTCGTGGATTTTATGGTTATTATTAATGAAACCCAAAGTTTTATTCCTTAAATTGACTCGATTTTTTGACTTGAACAAAACTAAAAAAACTTTATCCACAAATCCATAATTATGTGTCTGTAATAAAACATGTAATTGTTAACAAAATATGTCAATGAAATGGGTTTATAATCTAATTTCATACCAAAGGAGTTTGTAATCTTTATTACAATTTGTAATCTTTATTAGAGATTGAAAGTCTCTATTTCCCGTCAATTATAGCTACTTCGCCTTTTTCTCTGTACTGATTTCTCCGAATAAAGGTGGAGGTTGGCTCGATTTAGCCGAGGGTTGGCTTGAATTAAAAACCCATGTTTGCACACACCTATTTCTAACTACTTTTGTAGTTTATCGCTTTGGAACATACTCCTTTCAGTCTAATAATGTAGACACATGGCATGTTTTAGTATTTTTCGAGTGGTTTGATTCATAATATAAATACCGTCCTGTATTTGAAATTTTCCCATAACAAAGGTAATTAAACTATTATTACGTTCTCCTCCTCGACATCTAAATATGAGAACATTCCTTCCACTTCCATATCCGATTTAAATGTTATAATATGCTGTACATAATGTACAAAAAAGTTATTAACATAATGTAGCCATAATTTGGCCTTGTGCCTGCTTTTTCCACAGGATTATTGTCGAATTCAACAATATAAATATTTAAAAAGAAGTCTCCTCGCATTGACACACCAAATTTTTGTTTAAAAAAACACCTCCCAAAGTTGAAAACAATTAATTTCCTTATATACTGTTAGTTCAGATTTTTTATAGATAACGTGGAGGGAACACAATTTTTTTAGGAAATAAGGTTAGTTACACCCTATATTTATTACTATTTTAAGTTTAAAGTCTTTTTAGAAGAATAAAAAATGGACCATTATAAACCAGATATACCAAAAAAATCTAATATTCAATTTAAAACTATTATTGAAAAGGTACTTACAGTACTATCTCTTCTGGGTCTCATTACTGATTCTTCGTTTCCACAATATTCAATATTATTTGAAAATATCACCCGACATTGCTTCAATCTTCTGGTATAAACTGTCAGTAACACAAACAAAAAGTCCAAAACATACTTGAAACTAAAATATTTACAGTTAAAATTACATTTTGTAGACTTTTATTAAACATAAATGTTTGTTTACCAGGTGACAGACCTTCCATTGTTTGTCATTTAGAGAACAAAATAATTAAATTTTCTGACCAGTAATAATGTTAACACAATTGGTATAACATGGTAGGAAAACATCTTTATTACACTAACTCTATTATATATCTCTAAGAAATTCAAGAATTACGTAGTTTAATTAGCAGTATTTAAATTACTAACGTATTCGTATTTCTTAATATTATTTAAAAAAATATTATAGTTTTTAAGTACTACTTACTTTCATTACCAGATGTCAGGTTTCTTACTAAAAATGGTTCATTTGGCATTTTCATACCATATCTGACACAAGTTAGTCTTTGGTACAACTGGAATGTTTCATTGTATTGCATCTTTAAATTATGGCCCAGAATGGGACACTAGATATTAAGTGGGTTGAAGCATATATTCCTTTGGCTTCGTGATCTTTGCAAGCAAGCTCGTCCTGGCAAATTGCTCCTAAAGCTTCTATAAGTTAAGTAAGACATACTTTTTCCTCACCAGTATAGCTGGTAATTCCAAGACAGTAACCTAAAAAAATCATTATATTTTTTAACAATGGAAAAAGGAACACGATCAACAACCTGAAAAGTCATACTTTTTAGTAGACAATAAATTATTGTAATCTCTTCAATGTTTTGTGTTTTTAATAAATGTATTTATTTTATATATGTTAAAATTAATGAAGATTGGGAGAAAACTTAATAATTCACATACAATCCCAATGAGAACTAGGATCCAACTTCCACAATCTCGAGTTCATGGTACAGTTAATTATCCCTTAGACAATGAATTGTGACTCATATCTTTCCATGACTTGTAAAATGTTTGTTTTTAAATATCACAGAAATTAAGGCAGGCATATATTGACAATTGATTCTTTTGCAAGAGTTGGTTAGGATTCATTTTGATGTTTTTAAAATTACTTATAAACTATAACGTTTTTTTACATGTAATTTGGTACATTGGTTTAAGTCTTTAACTTTCACATTTCATTAAAATTCTGTGAAACAAATGCTCATGGTGAATTTTTTTTTTGTTCTTGTAACTACGGAATCAGATTATTCATACACATTATACAGTCGTTACATTTTTGCTGGTTACTAAATTAGACTGTAAATTACGTAAATCATTTACGTAGATCCTCCGTAAATGAACTTTAAAAATATTTAATGGCTTTAATTTTGATACCGTTAAATGACAAAATAATTATTTTTCTTTTAAATAACAAATTAATAGTATGTTCTGAAAATTTTGGTATCAAGATTTCTGTTCATTCTGGAGTTATATCTTCTTAATGAAAAAAATGCAAATGGACTCACTTCAATGAGTTTGACCATCCAGAAGAAACTTAGCTGGATCTATAACATTCTTCATATAGTCTTGGGTTAGATCTTCTTCATATTTACTTTATGAGGTTTCCTTGTGGAACTCTGGGTCATTTCTAACCATGATACAATTTATTTGAATATTCAGGGGCTAGGTTTCTTTTCTTCCTTGTTTTATAAGATGATGATGACAGAGGTTTTTGCCTTTAAAGAAGGGGGGGGGGCATATTATTGAAAAAATACGAAAATGCACATACACGGAAAATGAAACATTTGCCAGGACAAGTTTGCTTGCAAAGTTCACGAAGCCTAAGGAATATTTTGCTTCAACCCACTTAATATCTAGTGTCCCCTTCTGGGCCAAAATATGAAGCTGCAATACAATGAAACATTCCAGTTGTTACCAAAGACTAACATGTGTCAGATATGGTATAAAAATACCACATGAACCATTTTTAGTAAGAAACCTGACATCTGGTAATGAAAGTAAGTAGTACATAAAAACTATAATAATTTTTTAAATAACATTAAGAAATACAAATACGTTAGTAGATTTAAATACTGCTAATTAAACTACGTAATTCTTGGATTTCTTAGAGATATATAATAGAGTTAGTGTAATGAAGAGGTTTTCCTACCAAGTTCTACCAATTGTGTTAACATTATCACTGGTCAGAAAATTTAATTATTCTGTTCTCTAAATGAAAAACAATGGAAGGTCTGTCATCTGTTAAACAAATATTTATGATTAGTAAAAGTTTACAAAATGTAATTTTAACTAAATATTTTAGTTTGAAGTACGTTTTGGACTTTTTGTTTGTGTTACCGGCATTTTATACCAAAAGATTGAAACAATCTCGGGTGACATTTAAAAATAATATTGAATATTTTGGAAATGAAGAATCAGCAATGAGACCCAGAACAGATAGTACTGTAAGTACTTTTTCAAGATTAGTTTTAAATTGAATATTAGATTTTTTTTGGTATATCTGGTTTATAATGGTCCATTTTTTTATTCTTCTAAAAAGACTTAAAATTTTTTTTTTTTTACTTAGTCGAGGTATTCTTAAAATAGTAATAAATATAGGGTGTAACTAACCTTATTTCCTAAAAAATTATGTTCCCTCCACATTATCTATACAAAATCTGAACTAACAGTACATAAGGAAATTAATTGTTTTCAACTTTGGGAGGTGTTTTTTAAACAAAAATTTGGTGTGTCAATGCGAGGAGACTTCTTTTAAATATTTATATTGTTGAATTCGACAATAATCCTGTGGAAAAAGCAGGCACAAGGCCAAATTATGGCTACATTATGTTAATAACTTTTTTGTACATTATGTACAGCATATTATAACATTTAAATCGGATATGGAAGTGGAAGGAATGTTCTCATATTTAGATGTCGAGGAGGAGAACGTAATAATAGTTTAATTACCTTTGTTATGGGAAAATTTCAAATACAGGACGGTATTTATATTATGAATCAAACCACTCGAAAAATACTAAAACATGCCATGTGTCTAGATTATTAAATAGACAGAAAGGAGTATGTTCCAAAGCGATAAACTACAAAAGTAGTTAGAAATAGGTGTGTGCAAACATGGGTTTTTAATTCAAGCCAACCCTCGGCTAAATCGAGCCAACCTCCACCTTTATTCGGAGAAATCAGTACAGAGAAAAAGGCGAAGTAGCTATAATTGACGGGAAATAGAGATTTTCAATCTAACTAAAGATTACAAACTCCTTTGGTATGAAATTAGATTATAAACCCATTTCATTGACATATTTTGTTAACAATTACATGTTTTATTACAGACACATAATTATGGATTTGTGGATAAAGTTTTTTTAGTTTTGTTCAAGTCATAAAATCGAGACAATTTAAGAAAAAAAAACTTTGGGTTTCATTAATAATAGCCATAAAATCCACGAACATGTGAACTTACTAAGTGCTAATTTCGGTAAACTATTCTATACAAAATTTAAATACTAAGCTATATAATATCAGAAGTAACAAAAAAATTATCTCAAAGTAAAGTCATAATTTTAGGCAGCAATATGTTATCAAAATGACTAGCATTATGCCTAGAAAAATGAATAAGGAAAACTGGTTGGCCTTGAACGGGTGTTTGTATTCATTTGCTATAAGGTCTATTATACGCCTCGGCATTAAAATTTCTCATATACATATTTTACTGTCTCCTGTAACAGGAGAGGTTACAGTGTTTATCTCCGACTTTAATAATTGTACAATTAATTTTGTTACGTTGTTTGATCACGATTGGTAAAAAACTAACCTAATTACTAAAAAACTAAATGAGAAAACTATATTTTCAGAATTGGTGCAATATATTTTTTTAACCGAAAATAATTGAGGATTGTCAAACTGAAAACCAAATGTCTTATCTTTATCGTATTTCACTTTATAAAAATCTCTGTGTACAACTTATGGTAATATTATTGTGGGTAGTCTTATGTTTTTAGAAAGGCTATGATTATCGCCAGTTAAATTAAAAAACCCCCAAAACTGTGGGAAGATCAAAGATAGATGCCAAACTCTGCCTTATCATGTTAATAATTACCTTTTTTACAAGTTAAATAAACAAAACAAACTTGTGAAAGGAAAGACATCTGTAAATGACAAAAAATAGACTTGCTTCTATAATCCTGTTACCTTCAATATATGTCGAATAAAATAAACAATCATGATAAATGAAAGTTAAAACTGTGTTCTACAAAACACTTAGTCTCTGAAGAGACATGATTTTATACGATCTACTGCCTTTGTTGTTTATTAGCACAAAGTAAACATTGGATAAAGTTGTGATATTAAAAAATATTAACTTAACATAGAAATATAAAGTGTATTAAGTATGTTCTCTATTTAATTACGTTAAAAATAAAGTAGGCTATTATTGAAGCATGTTTTTAAGTAATTTGTAAACACTCCTGCAGTGCTTTTAATCTGGACAAAAGTTTTAACAGAATAATATATTCTACAGTAAAAATATAAATGTAGTTACATAATATGTTCCATTTTCTGTACATGTACCTATTCTCCTAATTTAATTTCAAGACATTTAAAAAGTAAGGTGATAGAGAAATGACATAGGTAAGGTGATAAGTAACAAAGGATAGACAGCAATGATATCTTTGTTGTCAATGAGACTAGTAGGTGGGACAGAACTAGCTGTCCTTGAATTGGTTATATATTTTACCTTTACATCTACACAAAAATTATAATTTACACATGCATTTTTCTTTTTGTAAATTTGTAGTATTAGAAAGTTTTTCTAATTTCACAGCAATTTCACCACTTTTAAATTGGAAATACTACTTCCGCTATGTACTAAAAGTATAATATTTTGTCCCTCAATTTCCACATTTGTTATTAAATCTGAGATTTGCGCGTTTTATTCACAATTAAAATTAAAAAACACACAAAATTAGAAACAAAACGTGTTAATCGCTGTCTTTCCAAAATTGTCGGTACGTGAGTAATGAATAAAAATCGAAATTAATAAAGGGTATAAGCGGTTTAATACCATTCTTCGTCTCTTTGTTGCTGGTTCACGGTCGACCATTCCTCGTTTGGGGAATTGACTTTTTCTCTTTTTTTTCTTATCTGAAGGCCAGCATGAACTAGCTATATGTCCTTTTTTAGGACATTTAATACATTCTATTTCTCTGAATGTAATGGCCAATAGTTGGTTTCTTGGGCATTGTAGGAAATGTTAAAATGTATTACTATATCAAGAGGTCTTATCCATTAAATGTAGGTTTGTTTAAAAACAGTTGTTACATAGATTTTCTGAACCTCTTGGTCCTGTATATCACTACTACATTGGCATCAGTTAGGCCCTAAAGAGCTTCGCATATATGCAGTTATTAAAATAATTAACTCATTTTGGACGTAAGTGTCGACGCTGGCTGGGCTGGAGTGTAAAAGAGCCAGCCAGTTTCGAGGGAGCCAGAGCACTCCCTCCTCTCAACTCAGTGACTCAGCTCTCCCGGATCTCATATCTATACGAATGTTACATTTTCTTGGGTGGTCAGGGTTGTGAATGTTTCACAATAACTTCGCTATTTGTGATGAACAAAAAAACTGTTTTAAATGAGCGCCTTTTTGCATCTTTCAATTTGATTTTCCTGAATTTTAATGTGAGAACAGCATAATTCTCTGTAACGAATTTTAGATTCCTATCATAATAGTTTTCGTTTTTAATATTCATTTTTGTTATTTATTTTTAAAACGATAAGTATCCATTTTAAAATTTATTTTCATTATTTATTTTGTTTTTTAACCCCAGAAAGGCAGTGACATAGAGGTTAAAATTATGGGAATTGTAAATTTTTTATTGTAAATAAATCTTTCAATTCAATATCTGGGATCACGATCGTACTTACACAAACGGCAACGACGACAGGTGAACAGTATGTCGAAAATAAATTTTTCTGTTTCTTGAGGCCATGAAACCGGAGGAAATTCATGGCCTCAAATAACGGATAAATAAACCGTTTCTTTATCAGTAAGAACCGGAGGAATACATTTTTTGGCGATTACAAAACTTACTTTTTAATTCCTACTTTTACTTTATTATTAAAAGCGATATAGCTTTAAATTAATTATATTTTTTAGTTCTACAAAATTTCACGCCATTTCCTTCTATATGTACAGTAGGAATTTTTTTAACAGAATTACAATACTGAATGAATATTTAAATTTTGTAACTTTGTTTCCAGAGTTTACAATAGACCTACAATAACGACAATAATTATGTTTAATACAAGACTTTATCAGATCTATTTATATGTGAAATTGTCTTAGGTCTCGGCACACAATGTTGTGCTTCTGTCTTAACACTTGTTAGTGATGTGTGCTAAGATTTTGTTGTGAATAGGTCTTGTAGTGTGTTTAATCTTCTCACATAGGGAGTTTGTAATAAATTATTATATTTTACACTTTTCTTCTGGTAATTTCTGTTATAATTTTGCATTTAATATGCACTTTTTGATTAGGAAATATACATTGATACATAAAAATAAAATGTTTATAATAACAATCATAACGCAAATAAATATTCTCTTATTTTGCTCCAACAAAAACCTCATTTCACACAGTCTATATTTTAGTTCCACTTAATAACAAATCGTAACAATTTGTTCTTCTCTGGGAGAACTTCTGTAAATTTCTTATATCTATAGAACCTTGTCATTGAATTTAAATCCGATTTAACGAAGACCAAACCTTGAGTTAAATTTTAGAGTTACTGCCCCAAAATTTACTTAATTACAGAATCTTCTTCAGATTTAATTATCAATTCAAAACAAGTCCATTTAGACATTTGTTTTACTCAATACTTTGTGAATTTAATTAAACTGTTACGTCAAGCAGTACGTTAATTAGAGAAGTACAGAGGTTCCAAAGATTAATTTTACATAATGATGTAAACCAAGCCTGAAAATATGTATATGCATATCTCTATATGTTATTTTCCCTTGTGGTTTACCTCTCGGGCATTATGGCTTCAAAAAGAAAGAAAATAACATAAAATAAAGACGACCCCCCCCCCCCAATAGCCTTATAATATTATAATAGTCTCATAGTTGGACACAAACAAGGAGGGTTGCTTAAGAAAGACCTAATAAGAGAGGTGAAACAGAGGGATATTATTTTATTTTATTATTGTAGAGTAGGGATCTTACTAATTACTCAAATATTGTGAAAAAATTACTATTTTTAAGTGTTTTGATAGATCGGTGATTTGATTCGTCATTTTTCTCATCTAGAGTGGAACGTGATAAAATGAGCTCTAATCCAATCTAGGATAAAAGGTTTATTCTGTGCAATTATTTCGTTTCATTGTATGGCGGAGGGAGGGCCCATACAATACGGTGGTTTCTTTAGGTGGAAATTGAAGGATATGGTGAGAACGTAACTGGACAGACAAATTATATAAAATCGCTATCTGGAAAGAATGGAAAGTTACACTTTAAAAACCACTATGTACCAACCAATAATTTTAGATTAGTTGTATATATGATATATTCATTAAACTTTACCTCTAGTATATTTATAAATACGTTAACAAATACGCCGTCTTGAGATTCTCTACCGGTCACTCTTGAAGAAATTGTACTTATTTGATCTATTCATTAAACTTTACCTCTAGTATATTTATAAATACGTTAACAAATACGCCGTCTTGAGATTCTCTACCGGTCACTCTTGAAGCAATTGTACTTATTTGATCTATTCATTAAACTTTACCTCTAATCTATTTTATAAACACGTTAACATATACGCCGTCTTGAGATTCTCTACCGGTCACTCTTGAAGCAATTGTACTTATTTGATCTATTCATTAAACTTTACCTCTATAATCTATTTTATAAACACCTTAACATATACGCCGTCTTGAGATTCTCTACCGGTCACTCTTGAAGAAATTGTACTTATTTGATCTATTCATTCAACTTTACCTCTAGTCTATTTTATAAACACGTTAACAAATACTCTGTCTTGAGATTCTCTACCGGTCACTCTTAAAGAAATTGTATATATTTGATCTATTCATTCAACTTTACCTCTAGTCTATTTTATAAACACGTTAACAAATACACTGTCTTGAGATTCTCTACCGGTCACTCTTGAAGCAATTGTACTTATTTGATCTATTCATTAAACTCTACCTCTAGTCTATTTTTTAAACACGTTAACATATACGCCGTCTTGAGATTCTCTACCGGTCACTTTTGAAGAAAATGTCCTTTGGTTACTTTTATATTTCGGTATCTAGAATTGTGGGCGAATCTCAGTCTTATGAGTGTCAATCAGTGGAGATTTCTAGATCTATAGTTTACACCAATTGCATAACCTATCTAACTGGATACAATAAAAAAGGTTTTCCTGAACTGGTTGTCCTATCAACAAATAAACCAACAACAAGGTAGGTGTTCCTTATCTGTGCCTGCGTATGCTTTGTCATTGATGCTTGTGTGGCGCAAGGTCACACACCGTTAGCCCTAATTTGGAAAACTTGAACTGATGTGATCCTAATAATATTTTTTGCGTTTTTGGTTTTTGAGTTAGGTCACGTGTCCGTAGAGTGGAGGTGCTGCGCAAGCTCATCATCGATTATTATCCGGAGGATTCGACCGAGGTCCACCCAATTTTAAGAAAAATACTTTATTCCATATTTTGATTTCCAGGTCGTATAGTGAAACTCACGGGCGACGGATCAATGGTGAATGGAACGGGGTCGCTTTTATCAAGGGTCGGTTTAGAGTAACGCGAAGTTCGTCAGTAGTAGTGGAGGTTCCGACACTGTTTCACGGATGGTTCGTGGAATAGGAAAATAGAGGCTCTGCGTAGAGACCGTACTACAGAAAGCAGTGGAGTACATTGTCCTCATTCTAACTGAGCAGTGGAAGGCTCGGTTTTCAAAACTACTCTGACCAAGGGACAGAGGTTGGCCTGTTTCTGTATTATAGGAGCAATGTTCACAACAGCAACATAATGTCCGTAATACAGATAATGCTGGGGTTTTCACCTATTGATTTGTTTATCATGGTGAAGGCTAGAAAGGCATATTAGTTAAATTCAGCGTGGTCTGGAGAGCCTTTGGTATGTCAAAATGACGGGAACCATCGACCAACCAATCCCGAGGAGGGGTACAAACATGATAGATACTAGAAGCTTGTTTTCGAAAATTTTAAAGTCAAACTGACTTATGGGGGGGGGGGGGGATCGGGTATTAGGTAATTCACAGGGCCTTTATTATGGTACCAAAATTGTTCCAAAACTAAGAAAGGCACTGATACTGTGGTATAGGGGCTGAAACCGGGGTTGAAGCGTGTTTCCCTTAAGACAGTATGTACCACCAAAGATCGGATGACCTTGACGGTCCTGTAGTAGTTACTATAATGAGAAGTCCCTTTAAGTATACCTGAAGGGATAGATAAATTACCTAACCTCGGCTAGGGGCAATACAGACATACATATATATATATAAAGGGGCTTCTTACGAGTCACTGTGGTCTTAAAATCCACTTGCACGTGATAGGATCGTACCATGGTGAAACTGTTCGTAAACTGTGTGGGAGGGTGAGGAGATCTTACTTAGGCCACTTTAACTTGTGAGGCTCTTGCCAGCAATAGGTATGTGGTTTTTTCTTCCAAACTCGTCGTGAACTCTCATTGAAAGAGCTTGTGAGTTACAACAAAAACTCGTGTAGAGGACTTATACTGCCATAGAATTAATAGGCTTAGTTGTACAATAAACCAATGGTCGTGGTGCCTTATTTCATCGAGGATAATATTATCGTACCTAAACCTTTAAAAAACCTCTCGGTTATTATCGTCATATAAAAAGGGGGGGGGGGAAATAAAAAAGTGTTTCAGAATTTTCTACCAATACGTTTAGGTATTGTTTATAGACCAAAAACAATTCACAATATCATTATTAAATGTCCAAATGTCCCTAGTTTTTCACATAGCCACCATTTCGTTTTTTCATTTATTAAATTTTTATCTCAAAAACGCATTGAATTTTCCATAGTGTTTTAATACATAACGGCCAAACTACAAAAAAATAATCCCCCCCCCCTAACTACCCAATTCAAAATGGTTGCCGTTCATGAATGGATGTCGAAAATCGTTAAGTTTTCAAAAAATAAAGGGTAAATGATCCATTTATATTTATATAAAACCAATGTCACCTTTTATATGGCGATGATGGCCGAGAGGTTTTTTGTTTTTTTAAAACGAAGGAAAAACTGTTATTCATTTGAAAATATACTAACAGACACAATTAGGACGAATGATTTTACAATTTAATAAGCTAATAGTCAATAATAATTAAAACAAACACTTTTTAGTATAAACCACAACAACTTCTAATTCCATTCTGTAATATTATATTTTTATAGCTTCATAAGAGTAAAATAAATGGGCCCTTTATATTTAACCGTGAATAATATCATTATTGTTATTAGTAATTAGTAAAATTGCTCTTAGTTATAGAAATTTTCAACATTTCACTGGAGTTATTTTAAAAGGGAAACACATTATATTAATAGTTGCTAATTAAACGAAACTCTACTGACTTAAAAGAAATTAATTGACAGCCTACCTGAATTTGTTCCCTTGGATAACAAATACCAGGACTATTTGAATTTTGATAAGCCAATGTATTTTAAATGGTAAAACATGTTTAAGATAACTATATTCTTATTCAGAAGGAGTATCAGCCCTTCTTTAGGGCGTGGAACTGGATACTCCATTATACAGTAAATAATGATTAACAATATCCACATTTGTAATCCTCCCTACTTTAATTAGTCACAGGTTGCTATAATCCTTCAAGGAACTAAAGCTGGATAATCTTCTTAGCTATCAAGTTATGGAACTTTATTACATAATTACCCGTTGCTGTAGAAAAGCACAAAATTAATTATGGAATTAAAGTTTTCATGTGGTAATTATTAGGAAGTTTTAGGGAAGTGAGTTTATTTTAATATTAAAAAAATATATATTCTTAGTTACATACTTTGATTCAAGAATGGCTGTTAATAGGATTTTGAACCGATTTAATAACTTTAGACTCTAAAACAAAAATAGAAAAGTATGTTTGGGGAACTACTTAAAACTTCTTTTAGTGATGTCAAAATCACCAAACTTTAACTGGACCCTCCGAGTTAGTTAAAAATGTAAACCTTTTTCTAGGAAAATTTTTTGTATATGTGCCGACAAAATGGGCCGAGTGCTTCCTTTTTGTTAAACATTAAAACAGCCTTCAGACCTGATTTTTTTCTCAGTTAACTATTCTTTAAAAAACTTACAACAAAACTGTATAAATTTAAAATGGATCAGATTTTATTTTTCAGATATGCTATTAGATGTTGATCATATATAAATTTTTCTAAATTACGTGACTGTGATCTTTTGGAATCAGACCTATAATTTTAACTCCCGCTTTTCCAATGGAACTTTAGAAACAATTAAATTATCGCCATATTGAAACTGCAGAAAGATTACTACAGTATATTACATATTTCAAGCCCTTATAACGACGATTGTGGATTCTTATTTATCAGAATGTCAGTTGCTGCTATTTCAACATTTAAATTATAACATAGTTAGACATTATTGAAAATCGTGTTTCAATACCTCAACACTCATGGTATCACTGAATTTCATCCAAGCCTGTATATCATATAAATTTAAACAACGCAATATACATTTTAAGCCTCAATAAAAGTATACATATGTATATTTTCTTTTTATTTAAAGGTGAACAACCTTATAAACCTTGTTCACCAGGCCTTATAATAATATGAGTGGTACTGTTCAGGAACTGAAGGGGAAAAAACAAAAAAACAAAGGTTTTCTAAAGACAAGAAAGACTGAGAACAATAAGCCGAAAGTGTTCTCTACTACCCTACCTCCGCGTGAAAGTAACAAATTGTAAAATTACTCAACAGAACCTTTTTCGTTTCACAAGCAAATTCAGCTTCTTCACCAAACTATCTCTGACCCTAAATGACATTGTTCATGCACAAGCTGGGGTACATTATTCACAGTTTCGCTAAATTTGCAGAGTTATTTTATTAATAAAAATAAATAAAAGTAATTTTTAAAAAATTAATGGGTAGGTCTGAACTATTTTCCACGGCGGCGCTTCTTAGGACAATTGATTAAGGAAGTACTGTTACCAGGCGAATTAAATTATAAAAAAGTTGGAACCAACTGGTAACAATGTTTAATAAAAAAAAGACAAAGACAAATTATATAATTAACAAAGCCAAAATTTATTAAATTTAAACGGAAATTTCGACGGATCAGATTTTACCATTTACAATTAGGTAAATACCAGCTTAAGATTACTTGTCATCACCAAAAGCTTAATAATGAATAAGATTACCAAATGAATCTTCTTAAAAAAAAAAGTTTACATGCCCTTAATAAGTAAAAGAGAAAAAAAAAAATTAACAATTAAACTTTGACATTTATCCCCCCTTTTTATACAAACTGTTATAAAAGAATTTAACAATAAAAAAAGATTCTATAATCAAAATTAAAATTTTAGTTCAAAAGGTATATTTATTCTAACAAGTTTTCATCATTAAATTACTTATAAAATATCATAATTTTGTGTATTAAATTTCTTACATTCTAGGTTGGCTAACATATTAAAAAAGAAATTTGTTTATAATATAAGGTAATTTTTAAATAGTGAAATTTTTAAATACTGAAATTTTTAAATATTGAAATTGTTAGATAAAGAAATTCTTTTAAAGATTGACGTCAATTTTATTAATTTTGAAATAACCCCTTTGGGGCTGTTAGGACCAAAAATTTGCATGCAGCACCACCCAATATATATATTATATTATAAATAATTACACATTATCACATATAGACAGTAAAGGACATATTGTTAAACAGAGTTCAGTTGCAAAACAAAATATATATAAACAGTTTCACAAAAGTCAGTATTTTAGATGAAAATCATTTTATAGTGCACATAACGACGTTTTAAAGTTTTTTGTTATAAACATGTCTCAAACAGTTAAGTAGAGTCTTTTAAACAGGCATCCTATTTTTGCTGCATTGACTTGCAAAATCCAGAATACAAAAATTCCACCAAGCTTGGACCAGCTTTAGCTGTTGGAAAGAAACACAGGTCTAATAGAGATTTATGCAATTTTATACATGTAACAGCACAAATTTTCTCTTATACAAATGCTTAGTTACTTCATCAAAATCAAGAAAATTGTCGTAATTATAGAAATCCAGAAAAGATTATAATTAAGTCCTTTTAGTTGTTAATATTAATAGTATATGGATATCTTGATTTCTGTTTGAAACAAAGACTTACAACAAGAGTCAGACATTTTCTAAATACAAAAACTCTGCTTCAGAAAAACCTCTTTGCTAGTTTTTTTGATATGATCAAATATTTAATATTTTAACTGTTCAAGATTTAACCCTTTTCTGCATGATTTTTTATAATGACTTGAAAAAAATATATCATACCAATTCTGCATGTTAGAGTATGGGAAAAATAATTAAAAAAATATTTTACAAGATTAAGACCCTAAAAAAGGTTTTTTTTAGGTATGTTACACCTGAGTTACATCATGCATTACTTTAAAAAAATTAACAAAGAAAAGAGTCACTTTCAGGAATTTTTTCAGAGTCAACAGTCAGGGAAATGATTGATGGGTACTCACATATTCTCAGATACTCATAAATTTTATTTGTTTTTTCACACTCAGAAATTCCAATCCTCTAACAATTCATAGTCTTGTGTTAAAATTCAAATAATAATCAAACTCACTCAAACATGAAACTTCCTGAAACAGTTTTTATTTGCATGAAAGCACAGATTCACATTGCACTTGCTGCATTTCACATTCACGTTTCCCTTGCATCCTTCCATCTTGCATCTGTTCCTTTTGTCATCCCAGATTGGCCAGTGATCTAGTCTGTCTTTGATCACAGGCAGAGGAGGTTTCGTGGCTGCAGATGCTTTTATTCTCTTTGTCACCTCTTGCTCATCCTTTGATGCTGATGGTCTGCCTCTTTTTGAAGTTTCTTTCAGGCCTAAATTGCAAAGTGTCACTGCCAACTCAGTTCTGAATTCTTTTTGACTCATTTTCTTGCCATCCTGCTTGGCAGAAAAGAGGATCCACGAATTAACCACAGCCATGTCAACTAAGTGGTAAAAGAGCCGAAAGTACCACTTCTTGCTTTTCATGGATATATGGTGTCTCCCAATGTGTGCATCCATCAGGTCGACTCCCCCCATATGTTTATTATAAACTTTTACAATATTTGGACAGGGAATTTCATGAAATGTTTTGTTTTTCCTATCATATCTTCTAATTTTATCCATCGGAAGAGCACCACAGAGAGTTGAGCCAAGTGTCACAATCTGGTTATCATGCCAAGAGACAATACTTATGGGAGTATCATCAAACACCGTGATATACTCATCTGAAGTTCCCCTTGGAGTCTTTACCATGTCTGCTTTTCCTTGAAGAGGACAGTCTGGAATTCTATCTCTACGAAATGTTCCCAACATAAATATGCCTTCTTTATGGAAGTGAGAGAACAAAGCCAAACTGGAATAATAATTATCACAGTAAACAGTATGGTTCACACCTCTTGGGATCTCCCTTGCTAACCTCACAACTACATTTCCAGTAGCTCCAAGATCAGGTTCACCAGGATTAGGAGCTTCCGCTTGTCCAGTATAAATTTCAAACTTGTGAGCAAAACCCCTATCATCACACATAACATATAGTTTATATCCCCACTTGTGTGGCTTACTTGGGTTATAGAGCCTCATATAATGTTTTGTTTTTGTTGCACATGTTTGCTCGTCGATTGATAGTGTATCTCTCATTGGAATTGAAGTGAATTTTGCATTGAGGTGGTCAATAACTGGCCTTAGCTTATGAAGGCGATCACGATCAGGGTCAGTTGATGGTCTTTGTGTTGAGTTGTCATTGAAGTGTAGATTTGAGCGCATGCTTTCGAAATTATTGATGCTCATGCAATTAATAACTGTCTGATGTCCTCGAATAGAGTGCCACATATCTCTTGTGCTGGTAGAATTGGAAATAGAAGAGAATATCAAAATTCCTAAGAAGCGTTTAATATCTGCCTTTGAATATGACTTTGGTTTAGCAGGATTCTTTTGTGTGGTATAGAGCAAACTCTCAGCAGAAATTTTATGTATCAAATCGTCATCGAAGAAGTATTTGAAGAAATTGTAAGCATGATCCAATTCTAATATTGCTTCTGGTAGATTAGATGTCCCTTTGAAGATTGATTCTTCCTCATCATTTTCTAAATTACCGTGCCTCCAAACTGTAGGTGGTCTTTTTGTCTTGTCTTTCCTTGATTGTGTTCTGTTGCTGGTCTTTTTACCTTTTTTAGCTGTCCCACTAGGTAATTTTTCCCCAATTTCTTCATCACCAATAACAGAATTTCGTTGATTAGCAGCCAAATCATAATTTTTGTTGAGGTCCTGTTCTTGTAGAGGAATGGCAGATGCAGTAGACTCTGTATTGTCTGATGTAGCTGACGTGTCGATTGCAGATATGCTTATGATTTTGTCCAATATTGCCATTAGTTCTTCATCATCCATATTATCATTTTCATTTTCATCCAAAAGCTGTCCAAACTCATCCTCACTCTCATAAGGTAACTCCAATAGATGAATAATCTCAGATTCTTCCAGAGGTTCATCCATGATAACTGAAAAAAAAATATTGAATAGAATAGGCCTACATGAAGTGACAAAAAATTCTGATAAAAAACTCATTCAAATTCATTATTAGTTCAATATAAGTTCAAGATAATTCATCCAATAATGAAAGAAATGTTATATTGTGAAAGTGACTTTGGTTGAGACAGTTCCATGAGTGAATTATGTAAAAAAAATATTACTGATCTTCAAATAATCGATAGCTCACTATTTACCAAAGGTAATGAAATAATTTATAATTGATTTATATTGCCAAAAGAAGAGGTTTTTACAAGTTGACTAAACATGCCACTGAATTACTGCATCATGTTTGAGCGGACATAACCTAACTCACACTAATACCCTTCTACATGAAGTAACTCCTGAGTTACATATGGGAATTGGCTTACAATTTTGGAATTATAAAAATAATATAGTTACCTGAGTGATCTTGATGAAGTTTATATGTTCATGAAACGATGAGTATTTTTTATCACTTCCAATTCATTCAAATAATAGAAAAATAGCACTCACGAAAACACACAAAACTATGGGTCAGCTTGTTTCATGCAATAACTGAAAATCAGCTGTTTATCATTCTTATTTCAGTAATGTGGAACTGGAATGAATGATTTTCTGCTAACTGCATGATGTCACGACTCAGTTGCGTATTCTAGTTTGTTCCTTGGTAGCTAGATAGCGCAGGAATGTCGAATAAACATCATGTTACACTATGAAGAAAAGGGTTAACATGACTGCTCAATACTCAAAGTTTGACTGTTTAAGGTTTACATTTAGCTTCTGTAAGTTATCTTTTAAAGAAAGGAAATGCTTTTATAAGTTATTAAATTTCAGTAAAAATTTTGAATACTAAAATAAAACATCAAACACATATTTTAATAAACAAAGCTTAAAATATTAACAAATCTTATAGTATAGCAAAATCTGAGAAATAAGGTACCTGGACTGGTCGTGGAGTGCAGAGAAAATTTTGAATGGAAGCATACGCCGTATTTTATAAAAACACAACAACTGTACACCTCTAAAACACTGACATTCTTAGAAAGACTTATTGCATCGTAACAAGATGTTAGAAATATTTTAGTAAATGAATAGAACGAAGATTTCAGAGCATTGTGCAAAAGAAGTCCGGTTGGATTTAGAGCGACTACATTTTCTGATAGGTTGAACAGAAGTGAATAAGATAACGGTATGTTAGATTGGACTTCATCCGGTAAGAAGAGGACAGAGATATATCGGACGATAGTTTGCCGTACCACCCGCTGTGCCGCGCCACTTATCAGGGACAGGTGGGTGGACTGGGCGAGGGGTAGACGGTTGATAACTTAGTGTAGATTATTTTATTAATTTGTATGTAACGCTGCAGATGGTAGATAAATTTAGTACAGAATTATTAAATTGTTTTTATTGAATTTAGAAGGACGTTATAGTACAATAAAAGTCTTGTTGAACTATTGTTGCTGTGGAAATTGAAATGTTAAATAATATTGACTACGAATTTTATAGAAGTTTTGCTTATTTTATTTATGTTATTTATTCATATTTATTAGTATGCTCCTATTTCACAAAATTTATTAAAAGTTTTCCAAATTACAGCATTGTCTAAGTATTAATACATCCACCTTATATATGCGAATGAACTTCATACTTATTTATTGAATTACTTTTTAAGATATTTTATACAAATATATATTATTAATAATCTATAAAACCATTTGATTCTTTCAAATAGAGTTAAACTTAGCCCTGCGTTTCACTATCGTCCAAACTGTTAAAAGTTCGTTGCCCCCTTTTACCACTTTTATATTTTTGATTAATGTTTAGGACGTGGAGTTGGCAAAGTCTGAATACTTGTGGGAGTTTTGTAATTAATGGGGAAAGACTAGTGGTGGAACAGTGCCATCACGCCTCCAGGGGCGTTTGCTTGTGGTCAGTACGGCGGGGGCTGTAGGGGTTGATTGATGAAGATAGATGAAACAATAGATCTAGAAAACTTTTTAGATACTGCTTTTAATGTATTCAGTTAGAGACATGTACAATTTGTTACTTTAATGTTTTGTAATTCTTTCTCATAAAAGTATACCTAATGAACCTCTTTAGTTGAGATAGGAACATAGTTTAGTTTTTTAAGTTAATTAAAGGTTTTTACTTACAGTAGGTGAATTCGATTCTCGTGTTTGTGATTTTCTGTACATATTTTACACGTATAAATTCGTATTATTTCATTTATCAATCGTATACTTTTGTTATTTCACTGATAACAAACTTGTTGATAATGAGGTATCTCGTATTGCATTTGGAATGGCAATTTAAATGTGAATTTTTGCTTCAGAGGAGGCAAAGTTTTTCATTGATTTTTAGATCTTACACTTAATAAATAAATATATCAGGGGATCGTGTACGGTGCGTACTGACTTGACAATCCCGATGGAATCTAGCTAAATCTACACTTTTCATGTAATTTTGGGTTAGATCCCTTTCTTTCATCTTTCTTGTCAGGTCTATCTTGACTAAACCTTTCTGACCCTGACACTATTTGAGACCCAGGGATCTTTTATTTTACGTTCTTTTTACTGTATAAGGTGATGATGGCAGAAATTTGCCTTCAAACAACACACACACACACACACACACAGAGAGAGAGAGAGAGAGAGAGAGAGAGAGAGAGAGAGAGAGAGAGAGAGAGAGAGAGAGAGAGAGAGAGAGAGAGAGAGAGAGAGATGCAGGTACTTTGCATCTGAGAATTGTACATTCGAAAATCAAAATGTACGTAATTCAATATGTAAGCTATTTTGCCCCTCAATATATTGATATCGTTAGTTATTGTTATTAACCTTTTATTAGTTATAATTTGAGTTTTAAAATTGCAATAATGGTTAGTAGTTTTTAGGGAAGCCATTATAATCATTATTTAATTGTTATTAGTTATTGTAACCGGTCACTAGATGTAGCGTATCTTGCGTTTAAACATTGCCACAAACATTTAAGAGATAATATTAGGGTACATTTCACATCGTTACTGTGAATAGCTGGAGTAATTACAATTGGCAAAATGATATCCACATATATAGTAAGAAGTAATGAAAACGGAAGTGAGTACTAACTTTCCTGCCCTCTGGTGGTCGGTTAATAAATTACACACCGGACTCTTGCCGTATCATTAACCACAGTTTTCAACCGACACGCTTTCGGTTCCGGTTTTACAACAATACATTATTGTGAATGCATGAAAGGTTGTATTTTTCAATTTGGTCAGTTATAACCTTATTCTCTAACGTAAATGGAATTTTAGAATACTAATTATATATTATTAAAGATCGTTTCACTGACTGAACTAAAAACAAACTAAATATACTAACAGTTTTTGAAATATAAAGATTATATTCTCACTTAAATCAAATACAAAAATTGCATTAAACCATCTTCTTTGTTGTTTTTCAGGATATTCTTAAAACTGTGTAACTGAACGTCGTTGTAGGATACGTAATTTCTTGTTGTTCAACCTAATCAAAACCCGCGCTATCATCATTGCCAAAAATAAATAAATAAATAAATAAGAAAAGAGAAAATAATAAAATTTAGAATCTTAGCATCGTATAATCTAATAACTTCAGGGCCGGAAGAGAACAAAAGACGGTCAAGAGTATACAGATATATACATTACATGAAATAACATTAAAGTAAACAATTTACATAACCTAACCTAAATATTAAATTCAGCCTAGAGGAGGCTGTTTCTTCAAAGTTACCATGAATACATTTGTTTGCTGTGGTATAATTTCACACAACCTGGACAAATAATCTACTGCCAGCCTCTAAAATTAAATTAAATCATTACAAGTCATTAATTGGACGAGACATTCTTTTCATCTGTTTTGTGACCAACATCTCGCAACAGTTTTTCTCTAGCCGAAACTTTCTTCTAGGTACACGTGTTGATATGATCACCTTATAAATACAGAGGGGTGCAAAAGAAGAAGTATCAGTAATGAAATATTTTATAGAAAAAGTAGGTTTATTTATACAAAAACTAAACTTTTACAACCTATTTTAAGAGTGTTAAGAAACAGAAATGAACTCTTAAAAGTGTTGTACTAGACCAATACACTTACTTCCCTTTGTGTTCAAACTGTTTGCTTTCACAGTCAACACACTGCTGTAACCTTGAAGTTACGCTTAAACACACTTTTATGCAAAGTTCTTAATTTTCATATTTGTCTTGGCAAGCTTGGCGAATGAATTCAACCATCTGATTAAGATCACGAGGTTTCTTCGAAAACACCTTGTGTTCGACAACTCCCCAAAAGAAAAAATCCATAGGTGTCAGATCGGGAGATCTTGCTGGTCATTCAACCGATCCTCTTCGACCGATCCACACGTTAGGAAACTCCCGATGTAGTTAGTGGGATTGTATATAGTGGGCAGGAGCTCCATCTTGTTGGAAGTGGAATTCCTCATTACCCTGCAGGATTTTGATTTGAGGTATAACGTCGGTCAGCATGTTCTTGTATGCATGTTCAGGATTTGTAGCCATAACATATTGTCTACAGTGTTATGAAAAACGACAGGTCAAATGACACCTTTACATGAAATGCTAGCCCACACTGTTACTCCAGGTTGATTCAGCTGTTCTTCGAATGTCGTGTGGATTATCAAAACAGTAATAGACGATCAGGGTCGTCCTCCAGTAGCCCATGAATAAGTCTTGGAATGTACATTTTCAAAACCAACAGTTTCATTAGACGTCCTAAAGATCTACGTTCAATGCCCAGTTCAATATATGCCCCTTTTCTTGACTTTTTTTTGCTTTGAACATAGGTCTGCGCGACAATCATTTCGTTTTCAGGAGTAGTGACAGTGATTGGTCGTCCAGCCTTTGGAGCATTACAGATAGATCCTGTATGGTTAAACTTATCTCTTAGTCTATAAATACTTAACCTGGTTGAAGTGTATCAAACTCTTCTCTCCATCTCTCTCGAACTCTTTCACAGTTTTCTGTCTTCTGATATTCTTTCAAAACCCACTTTCGTTGATCGTTGGTCATGTAGCCAGCCATGATGACACAATTGTAATAATAACAACAGTAACAATGAGAAAACATTGCCAGCTGTTAGTAACAAACGTATTGGTGGCTAACTTGGATATTACCAACCCACTAAAACTGTATACCAACTTTTACATAAACTATATACCTACTTTTGCACCCCCCCCCCCCCCAGTATTGTTAATATGGAAACTACCACCAACAAAACTTAACCTAAACTGACGTAAATTATTCTATACATCAAATACTCATTGTGAATGTTGTACACATTAATTAATTGCTATTTTTCTAGGTCATTTCCACTGTTAACCAATGAAAACGTCAGATTTTCCTTTTCACTGCATCCACTGTATTAGCGCGCACGGAAAACATACCTTTCAATAGAGAAAAACCTTTTGAGAGACACTGGCCAATAATGGAAAATTTACTCTATAAGGTCATCATTTTAAATTGTATTTACAAAGCTTTTCTCGAATGTGGCGACAATTACTCAATGCTAGATTATAAATAAGAAAAACATTTACTTTTACTATTCTTTAAAATAAAACGTAAATGATTATTTTGATACGAATTCTTATCGAAATTTCCAGACCATTGTTTTTTGATAAATATTATCAAATCTGTTATTATAACTACGTTTCTGAGCTATATAAGTCTAACTACTCTTTTTTTTTTTTGGCGCTAAAAAATTGTACTCGTCACAGATTTGTGTTCGTTATATTTGACCTCATATTTCCATTTACCTTTCGAAGACAAGCTTCAATAACGACATGATAAAATATTGATTGATCTACAGAAGGATATTTATTTCCAAATAAGGAAGGGAGTTTTTCCCCATAAAACACAACTTTGCATTTGATGTGAGAATGTATGTTGTTTTAAGAAGACAACATATACAATGTCCTGCTAACGGCTGATTTTTAACAAGAAAATATATGACGTTCATTGAAAGAGTCGTGATATTCTTACAGATTATTTGATGAATATAAATCACATGTTGTAGATGTTGGTCTGGTTAGATCTTATATGTTTTGCTGATAAGGTGTAAATAACACATTATTTTGTAACGTGAGTGAATGTAAGTTATTGTTTCAAGTAAAACAGATTTAAGTATTTATTTATTATCAGTTAGGTTACAATGCTTTTTATAGTTTTTTAGGTGGTTAAAAAACATATATATCCAATATTTTCTAATTTAGGATGACGGTTAGGTGAGAATTGATTTTTTCCTAAATGATCTTCTAAATCAAAACAAATACTGTGGAGTCTAGGTTTAACATGGCGTTTAAATTTACAAATAAAAAAAAAATCTACGTAAGTCTTGGCAATCGTGGTTGGATACGTCTCAGCAGATATCCATTTAGACTTTACTGCTCACATTAAAATGTATTTTTGGTATTCATTTATATGTAAAGTATGCAAATTTAGCTTTCGACTCTATTGTGAACAATTAACACACTGATTTTGGGATGTCAAAAAAACCATATTTTGGCGCATGACTAAACTTTCTTCTAAAATATTGAAACTAAATAGTAAAAAATCATATTTTAAACAATAAAAACAAAAAATAAGCAATGATTGAGAAGATAAGAGTTCTAAACCTTTTTTCAAATGCAACAATATTAATAACTAAATTGTCTTTTAAGTTACAGTAAGACTTAGAGATCGCCACCATAACATTATTGTATCTTCCGGAATGTTTGGGGTATCTATCAATTCTATTTGACTACTAAAGCTCTCATTTTATCCCAAATGAAATTTTTTTGAAAAAAAGTATAAACTTTATATGGTTTTTATAACACAGATATTCTAAATAACTGCAAACAATAATTATATTCATGTTAGTATTGGATTATACTGGCAATAGTAAGCCGTGACCATATAGTAAAGCTAGGAGATTCCATTACTATTAGTGAATCATTTAACTTTAATGATTTTACTGGTTGTAAAACCTAAAAAATAAAAACTATTAATGCAAAAAAATAAATTTAATTGCATTTTTCCCTAATAAAGTTGTTACTATGAGCTTATAGAAAATTTAAAATACAGTAGAGTCCCTTTCAACTGCGTTTTCTAATACTCGTACGATACAGTGTGTATCTTGGCAAACTATTATATACAGAGGCCAACTTTTCATTTCTGACACTGAAATATAATACACTCATACACAACTTCGTCTTTTTTGTCATCTGACCAATAAAACTCATTAATTTAATGTCATATTATCGGTAAATTAAATAAATAATTACACAATAAAAATATTTCATTTTACAAAATTTAAAACGTCAAAATTGGTTTATGACTTTTGTTGTGCTACTGTAATTATTTTATATTCTTTCTGATTTAATTACAGTTTAAAAATTTGTTTAGGGTAATATTACATGTGAATGTATTTTTTAATTGATATATAAATATTTATTAAGTGTTTAAAATTTATTTATAGCTATTTTTGAGTTACAAGATTTTCCTCCATGTTATTTACCGATTTCAACAACATAGTCTATAAATTAATTTTAGGTCTTCTTATTAGCAATGAATGGACGAATATAAAATTATCATAGTATTAGTTCAGATGAAGAAATAATACAAGTCATTTTGGAATTAAGTAGTAGTACTTGCAGAATAAGACAAGATTCATTTAATTCTTTTTCAGATGACGAATTGAAGATTAGACTCAAGTAAGGTGTTGTTCACGTTTTAGGCCTTATTTCAATTATCTGTTATACACTAATCCCATAAGTATGTCAATCGACAAATTGTTTGTTTACACTGAGATTTTATTGAACGGGAAGTTTTCAAGAAGTTACTGGAGTCCTTAGACATGTGCTTAAAATTACTGTTTACATAATTATAAAGGTTTCACATCAACCTTATTGTATAAACGTTTCATAAAAATACCTCAAACTGCAGCAGAGTTAGAAAAATAAATTTTGTGCAATTAAAAACTTTGAAACGTGATAATTTGCATTGATTGTACTTATAACAGTATCATGGAGGACCCCGATGATGAACATTTCAGAAACAGTCGGAATGAATACTTTTCTTTAATTGCGCACGCTATATGTAATGTACAGTATTACTGTCATTTAATGAAGTAACAGGTGGTGTGGGGGGTCAGTTCATGACAGTTCCATTTTCGATCCCCTGAACTTTATGTAAATTTGAAATATTGTTTTCCCAATAGTTATTTAGTTGGAGACAGTGGGTATCCATTCTTGGACTATTTACTGACGCCATTGGATTCGCCCCAATATGAAGTAGGAAGTAGATGTAATTTAAACCACATCAAAAGAAGGAACACGATAAAGTGCATTTGGAGTATGGAGAGGCGTTTCCTTTGCTTATCCACTTCGTTTAAGAACTAAACTATAAACCACAATGTCGGTTATAGTTGGTACTGTTGTATTTCACAACATTGCAAATTAGCATACATGAAACTACCCTCAGCATGATGAAGTTGTTATTCCACTCGAAGAAAATATAAATTGCATAGATGACATTCAATATTTAAATCATTTTGTAGTTTGAAATAGCGTAATCATTTACATGAAAGAAGATGTAATAATAATGCTCATAAAAATGATGGTATCTGTTAAAGAGTTGGAATTACTTTGCTCCGTTTCACAAACTAGGAGATACTTGTTGTCAACCATAGACTACAGCTATGGCTAAAATATTAGTCATTTGTTCCTGTACCTTGCTATCGAAGTAAAGTGTAGTTGGAAGTCACTGTTAGAACTGTTTTCACATCATGTTTTGATCTCCCCCACGCAAGTTACTGCCAAGAGTGTGAATGTTTTTTGCGCCGAGGTTCTGATATTTGTTAGGATAGGAAGTAAGCGAGCATAATCAAAGAATGTATGTGAGTCTGTTGAAATAATTACACTTCCGCTGTATCTCGCTGCGTAATTGCTTTGTGTTATGCGAGCTACCTGAGGAACTGTTTGTCTTAATTCTTTCTATGACATAACTTTTATTTCAGAATCCTGGCACGTTAGTGGTGCTGACATTGCTGTTTTTTACGGCCCTGTAATATTTGTTTTTATCATAGTTTATTATTGTTAACTGCAGCATATGGACACTTAATTTATGATTATTATTATTAATTTAGGTTGGGAATAGAGGATCGTGGATCTATTAAAACTTGGTTGGCACAACGGTCACAGCCCAGACCTATCGACCAAAACTAAATACCACTGTCAGCCAGCACGTGATGAGGTGGTGTGTGTGAGGTATTAGTAATAACTAATACTCTAAATAATGATTACTAAAATTAGATATAATATAATTAACTTACTTAATTAACAGATATTATTATTCACTAGGGATTGACTCTAACAAAAATAGTGGTCCCGATGTAGACACTAGCCTAAAATGGCCGCCATTCTACACTGCACCTGCGATCGCGGAAAGCCGAATGTTTGCGCACCATTTAACCCGGGTCGACTGACCCTACCCAATTTGACTCTTAGCCATTATTTTTGGGGGGTTAAAACTAGGAACAACAAGATGTGTACAATGATGAATTCGCGATAATTGTGATACTTGCAGCCTTCCAACAGGTCCAACTCCTTCCGAATGTGGTGCACAACTGATTAATATTTTCGTGCGTGACCCGACTTCTGGGCTCGCAGGGTGGGGGAACATGCGAGGCATCATCCGCTGACCCTGCATTTGTGGCACCGGGCAACTGATAAGGCACCGGATGCGGACAAGTAACTGCTTCCTTAAGTGTAGGGGAACTGTGGTGGGCAGATCACCACATAACGTAGAAGGTCCTCTATACAGATTTTTTCTTCTTTTTTACAAGCTTTAGTTTTAATAATGTTTTAAATTTTATGTTATTGTTTTTAGTTTTATTTGTTTGTTTGTACGTTATTAATGTTTAGCATATAAAACTCAATTTTGTGAGGAATAGATGACGGCAATGAATTATCGCCCTAAAACAAAAAACAAAACCATTACCTCGACCAGTTCCATCGTGTAACGACGAATGTAGTGACGCTCTCCTTTTACATCGTAAAAGTGAAGTTGGTAAAAATGGAAAGATGGAACGTGTTACTATAGCATAACCTAGTTGTTATAAAGACAAGGGTAAACCCAGCGACTGTTGGAGGCAAGCGTGTCCAAACCTGAAGTATGTCTTTTAAGGATTTGCGGAGAATGTTTTTTCATACAGTTTTTATTTGTTATACAATCAAATCATCGCCATATATTGTGCAGTTACTTATTCTATTATGTCTATTTTATGAATACTGAATATTTTCATGAAATATATATGTGCACATTAGGTACTATAAAACAAATGTAAAAGATGTTTTCTTGTTTTAGGGTTCGTTTGAAAACGAGAGATGATCGAATCGATTTGGGTAGCCGCAATGTTAAGGAAACTACATATATATATATTTAAGGCGACGCAAACGGACAAAACAAGATCGAGGATCTGATCAAATTACCCTAACATCGTCTGAATAGAATATGTTAGGACAAATAATGTCCTACGCACACCTCCTAAAGCATAAAGTCAATGCGAATGTGCTTAATAGAAAGTAGACCTTAACAAAGTGCACATTGTGGCGGATACCTGTGATTCATCAGAAATCCATGAATAATCATGGAATGACCGATACGAACACGAACAACCACCACTTCCACTTGGCTACTACAACGTATGGATGAATTCCACGTTCTTTTACTTCCCTCAACTTATGGGACACTTTATTTCTCCAATCTTCTTCGTATTGTCTATGAAAAATGATTTTCACAAGCGATAAGTCAGATACCATAACAGGCTGTGTGACTTGCATTTTAAGCTTCCTTTGCAGCTTCCTTTGTAGCTTTTACAACTTTTTGCGTTTCATGAAATTCCGCAATGCTCAGCTACCCAGCTTCAACCTAGGGATTCTTAGAATACTAAACCTGGATAGCCTGTAAAACGCTTTTGGAGTCGGAAGACATAAAGATAGTGACGGAACATCGGACAGGAGACTGATCATTACAGGTATTGCTGTTGGTTCCCACAGCCAACAAAACAAGGTCACGCTGAAGCACACTACCCTGAGGGAGACTATTCTCCAAATAACAACGATCATACAACTTAGCACTCTGAAATCACTAGATGGATCTACTCTCCCTAGAGTGACATTATACATTACAAAGCAGCCGGTTCCAGGCTATCCAGGTTTACTATTCCAATAATCTCATGGTTGAAGCCGGTAGCCGTGCATTGCGGAATTTTACGAATCGCAAAGCAGAAAAAGCTGCATAGGAAGCTACAATTTAAATGCCAGTCACACAGAATGTTTATATTATCTGACTTTGTAACGCTTGTGAAAATCATTTTTCATAGACAATGCAAGGAAGATTGGACAAATACTCTGTCCCCATAAGCTGAGGGAAAGTAAAAGATACTGCCCGTTCGTGGAATTCATCCATAAGTGTCAGTCGTATGGAAATGGTGATTATTCGTGTTCATATCGGTCATTCCATGATTATTCATGGATTTCTGATGAATCACGGGAATCCGCCGCAATACACTCTTTGTTAAGGTCTACTTTCTATTAAGCACATTCTCATTGACTGTGTTGCCTTAGGAGGTGTGCGTAGAACATTTGTCCTAGTATATTCTATTCAGACGATGTTGGGTCATTTGATCAGATCCTCGATCTTGTTTTGTCTTTTGCGTCGCCTTAAAATTTTTGACATATTAAAAAAAGGTTCTAGTCAATTATTGCACTGTTATTTTACAGCTTTGTATAATTTTGTTTAGTTGTCTATTAATTTTTTGTTTATGCTTTGTCCTTGTTAACTCATTTCAGGGCTCATTTTTACAGTCCTTCTCTATTTGTTTTTAATTTTTGTTAATTTTTTTTAACACAGTATATTGTTGCTTACTTGTTGCAGGGCCACAGCCTCTTAACATGTTATGTGTTTGATTATTTATGTATGTTTAGTAGTTAAAAGTTTTTAGTTTCACTTTTAGCTGTTTTTATTTGGTGTTTTTTGGTTTTTTTTAAGGCGAAATGTTTCAATTTTACAAAGGCGATAGGTCGGAATGGTTTTTACTTTAAAATACATAAAATGTATAAATTTTGTTTCTTTAACAGTGTCTTACCCTAATCGATATTGCGGACAATGCTGATATTCATGATAGGATATTTCCTTTCTACGTCGCTTGAATAATTTTGTCAAGGTCAAGGTCCGAGTAGCGAGGACTGGAGTCCTTTATGATTGACAGCTTCTCTAAGAACATTTGCTGCAACTGAATATAAAACATGATAATGAAATTTTGACTAGTTAGGATTAATGTTATGAGATTAGAATAGATTTTATTTTTTTTTACTTTGGAAAAGGGAAAACGAAGATTTTTACAGTATAGTAACATGGTATATTTTGGCTATGGTGTTATTTTTGTAGATTAAACTTTACATACCAAAATTTGCCTATATATATAAACACTAATACATGACGTTATAGATCATCTCTCGTTTTCAAACGAACCCTTAAACAAGACATATATGAAATGGGCCAACTCAGCCTAGTATCCTGTTCCAAATGAAAACAAAAACTATTAACCTTTAGTCTTGTAAATAGTTTTACAATTTGTCTTGTCATACAATTTTCAGGACGATGAAAACCAGATAGTACGATATGAAGAGCTTTCAAAAAAGAGTTCGGCAGTAAAAACTATTCGTGGTAGTATGTTTAAAATTATTTATTCTTAAAATCAATGGTTGGTAAAACTATTACAAACGAGTTTAGATTGTGAGTGATTTATTCTGCTCCCACATGTCAACTTTCAGAATAATTTATTTGACGGGATTACAAATACGATATAGTTTGATTTATTATATTTCTGTCAATGTACTTTCGAAATGTTCTCGTTTATATTATTTATACATATTTGCAACATGTTCTGTAGATAATAGAATATTACGAGGTTACAATATCAATGATTATTTCTTCCCTGTATATAACGATGTTTATTAAGTGTTACTCAAATATAACTTCTACGATTACAAATAATGTGTTATTGTCACTAATATATCTTGCATACAGCTTCAAAGGAAATGTAAAAAAAAAAGTCTATGAAACTATTTTTAAGGCAAATTTTCTCAAAAGTAGTTGTACATTAAATTTTTGTAAATTATTCTAAACCGTTGTATAATACAAACCATTACAGTTTAGAAATAATTGTTTTAAAACGAAAAGACCCTTACAACCGCTTTAAAAAAAAGAAAGTAATATAAAATATAGTACTAAGTTATTTTATGAGACTGATTGCAAAAACCGTTTATGAGTGCCCAAAAGGGGTATCAATTTTAATATACTGAAATAACCAAATCACCAAATTGGAATTAAGACTGTTTTTATAGAAGAATAATAGAATGACGTATATATTTTTTTAACTCCACGCTTTTTTCTACTAGTTTAAAGACACGAACAATTTGCTCTCTGTACTTGGCAAATAATTAATTACAGGTTTGGAGAAGTGGAACTGGTTGATCTGATCAGTCAGTTACCTGGCCAATTTCTTTTGGTGGGCGATTTTAATGCTCACTACTATACTTGGGGATCAAACACCTTCAGCCCTAGAGGGAACCACATTGACAGGACTCGATGGAATTCGGAATTGATTCTACTCAATGACGGTTCATCAACTCATCTGGCGGCTTCTACAGGTGAGTGTGACAATTGTCAGGTCATTTAATAGCCCTATTTTTGCCACTAAATTTGAATGGTCCGTTCTACCTGTCAAAATAGTAATAACCTTCAATCTATTTAAAATACTAACATTCATATGAATGAAGCAATGCTATATTTTACGGAAGCACCCCTTACAGTATCGGAGAACATCGTTCCAAAAACGTCGACGAGCCCACTACGTCCATTAGTTCCATGATAAAAAATTCTAGGTAAATATTGCAGAATCATTTTACAGCTCTGTAATATAATGTTTAGTTGTCCTAATAAATTCTTAAATTTTATCCTTATTAATTTTTGCAGGGCTTTTTACAGCCCAGTAATGTTTTTTTTTTTAATTGTTGTTAATTGTATTTATCGTAGTTTATTTATTTATTTTTTATTAAAGAGAAGGAAAAATCCATTATGGACCTTTTCTCACCTACGACTCTGCCCATCTTGTGACGGAACCTTACCGATTAAAACAACTCCTCTTCACCGCGGTAATCCAGGCTGTTACCGCTTTCGCATAACTTCAGCCTGGCCGACTGTAGCACCTTGTGTTTCACTCTTGTCTATGATACTCCTCCTATCGATTCCACAGTCATCTCTGTTCCAGGCATCCTTCTATTCGTTTGCTACGCAACACGGTTTCGACATATGTCGCTACCAAACTCCAATTGTGTCTCGTTTCTACCATCTTCTTCACCGCCGCATCAGGAGTGAACTCTCCGATGATTTCCTCCATGCCTTTTTTCTGAAGCTCAAACCTATCACAGTGGAAAAAAGTGTGGATCACGTCATCGCTTATACCTGATCGACAGTACTTACGGTTAGGTGAGGACACCTTCCCCATGTTATGTAGTAGATACGCCTTGAAGTATCCATGTCCTGTCAGGAACTGGGTGAGATAGAAATCACCTCCCCCTGCTTGCGGTCCATCCAGTCCTGAATGTTACCGATCAGCCGCACAGTCCACCCACCCCCAGTGTCACCAATCCACCGCCTCTGCCACGCGGCCATCGTACACCGTCGCGCTCTACTGAAAGCTTCTGCTCTGTAAACCTCTTTGAATTGTATAAAGATGGCTTATCTTTCTTGGGCTAGTAGATCGATAGGGATAAGTCCCGCGACGACTAACACCGCTGCCTCGGACACAGTCCGGTATGCACTAGCTATTCTTACTGCCCACCCCCCATCCTCTTCACTGATATCAATCGGGTTCGATACCTCCCTAACTTTGTTGCGTCTGCCCACATTTTGGCACCGTACAGCAGAACCAACTGTACCGCAGTTAGTAACAGCCGTCGCTTACTGGACCTCGGCCGTACCGTACTTTGCCATGAGTCTTCCAAGAGACGCAGTTACAGCTGCTGCCTTGTCGCAGGCGCCATGTATGTTTTCCCAGAAAGTTAGCTTGTTATCAAGAGTAACTCCTAGGTACTTAGCAGATTTTCTCGTGGCCACTACTTTGGATCCAACATCCATCAAAAGAATGGTTGGGATTCTCTTCCTTGTAATCACCACAATCTCGGTTTTAGGTATTGCCAGTTGCAGACCCCTTTCCCTCATCCATTGGTTGTCTCGGCGCATAACCTGCTATAGTCTTATCTGGGCCAGGTCGACGTTCCTAATGTGATAACTGCCGCTACACCATCTGCATATCCGACTAGATATGTGTCATCCGGCATTTCCATTCTAAGCAACTCGTCATATGAAACATTCCAGAGGTCGGGTTCCAAAATCGAGCCTTGGGCCGCCCTTGCGGTCATTTCCATGGTAAAGTAACCACTCTCACTTTCGCATATGAGCCATCTATCGCTCAAGTAGCTCTTCAGTATGGTCAGTAGTTTATTATTGTAAACTAGTTGTAGTTTTGTTATTTTTGTTTTAATATTACGTTATTTTTTGTAATTTATTTGATGATAATGTGGAACATTTTTTACTCAATTTTTGAAGGCGATGAATTATAAATATTGTATCAATTGTAAAACAATTTCTAAACGGTTTTGGGAATACATATTGAAATACGTTTACTAAAAAGACTTATAAATTACCATGTTTTAGGTAAAGTTGGCAAACTTCATCATGTCTGCAACTTTATCCATTTCTCCTTGCTTTAATATTTCGAGCCTCTTCTTCTAAAGCCCATTTGTTTCATTTGGACTGTTTAATGTGCCCATTAAGATCGCGCTAATGTCTTGTACAGTGTACAAGATAACAGTTTGATATTATCTTAATTCTCACTGCGTGTATATCTCAGCCCTAAAAGGCAAGTTTTTTTAAAGAGTTATTAACAAAGTGGTTAATGAGTTCTTAAGAAAGAAATGTTGAGGGATAAACAAGGAAGCTGTATCGTTATAAGTTTAGCGTGCAAAAATTAATTGTAATACATATCAAGGCACACATTAGAGACTCACTAATGAGTATGTGGCATGTTCTAAAAACTGCTGGATCCACATGTAGTTTAGCCTTCTTTTTCATCGTTCTTGACTAACTCTTGTCTCTTCTGACCCTGATGGTATTATAATTATATTCGAGGGCTATGGTTCCTACTTGCTCAAAAACTGTGTTAAATAAAAAAAAAAGTATTTTGTTTAGATTCAAGATATTAACTTGAACATTCTGTGGTATAATTTTATAAATGTCAACAACCTTCATACAAAATTTTGACCCAATCGATCCAAAGACAAGTCAAACACTGTAATGCCTACTTGACGTTGGGTATAAAAACTATATTTCCAATACTTCAGATCATGTTTGTAAAAAAAAGCAAGAAGACAATAAAATTGTTAAAAAATAAAATAAAAGGTTATAATTGTAAAATATCGACATTTGATTTAATAAAGAAAGTCACATCTAGTTAAACACTAATTACAAAACAAAAGGTAAAATAGGAAGTGAAACAATTAATAAAGGTTAATCCTTTATATTACCTTTATACTGCATTGTTTAACTTGTTTAATTAACCAAAGTTTCTTAATACAAGCTTCACCTTTCCTTATCTGAAAAAGAGAAACTTTAGTGATACGACTGTAACTACAGAAGACATTAAGTACGCCGTACGATCTTCCATAAAATACGATTTATAGCCTTTGGGTCACAAAGCTAAATGGACTACTATGAGTATATATATGCTATTAAACGAAACCTAGTCTTGTCTAAGAATGGTATATCATATTTGTGTCTTTAATTTTAGTTTAAGTAAAATTTGTTTTTTTTCTTGTATTTTTAAATTTGATCCTAACGGGCTCACTGTAGAATTCTATCAATCCCGGAGGAAACTAACTAGATCTGCACTTTTTCCTTGTAGCCTTGAGTTAGATCGCTTTCTTTCATCTTTCCTATCAGGTCTCTCTTGACCAACTCCTGTTGTTTTTAGATCCTGGCACTTTTAAAGTATTCGCGAGCAAGGGGGCTTGATTTTATGTTCTTCTTCCTTTTCTATTAGGCGATGATGACCCAAAGGTTTTCGCTTTAAACAAGGAAATGTTAAAAAAAAGTTTATTTACTATTTTAATATTTATAATTTTTAGCAAGTTCATTTTACTATTATAGTTCTTACAATACAGTCCTAGTATTTAACTCACCCGATTACAGTTCTGACTTGTGACTATGCATATATGAAGCATATATATTTCAATTCGTGTCACTCAAGGGATCACCTATAAGGGTGTCACAAAAATGCTTAGTGTGCCATGAAGAACCAGATTCTACATACAAAAATAAGTCAAAAATGTCTAGTAACATTTTTTCGATTTCGGCTTAGTTTAGCCGTAATCCGCCATTTTGTATTTTTTTTGAAAATTGTTAATCATCTATCAACCCTTGGAGATATTTTTATGAAACTTGGTATAAACTTTAAGTCTTTTAACATTAACATTATTCAAAAATATTTTTTATCAAATTTCAAAATGGCGGCCATTTAAAAATTTCAAAGTCAAATTTCATGAAAACTAGCAGGTAAAAAGAATTTTCCATAATATCAAATTTAAAGCACTTTTTAATCCAAATTCAATGACACTAAGATTGTAAAAATCGGTTAATAAATAAAAAGGTTTTGGTAATTGTTAATAATAAATTTTAAAATGGCGGCCATTTAACAATTTTAAAGTCAAATTTCATGAAAACTAGTAAACAAAAATTCCAAGATATATTATTTTAAGTATTGTTTAGTACAAATCTAAATACACCTTAACTGTTAATATCGGTTGACAAACAAAAAAGTAATGGCTATTTTAAGGAGTTAACAATTTACAGTTTTACAACAATTTAAAAATTTAAAAGAACAAAAAAAAATTAGGAAAAAAAGTTACAATCTTTGAATATTAAGAGTTATGGTGAGAATTAAAAAAAATAAATAAACAATAAAACATACTTTTATCTTTCTACTAACAACTTCTAGCTATTCAACTTTTGCCGTTAAATTAGGTGCTCGATGTGACCTCCGTTGACAACCACGCACTGCTCCAGTCGTCGGCCCATCGACTGCCTTACCCGTTCGAATATCCCTGGCATCGCTCTAAATCCTTCGGCACCTTCAATTCGCTCTCTTAACTGTTCAATGTTGTCAGCAGGTGTCGAATACACAATAGACTTCAAATGGCACCATACAAAAAAGTCATTCAGGTTTAAATCCGGCGACCTCGCAGGCCACGCGATCGGACCGCCACGACCCATCCACTTGTTCCTGTACTGTTGATTTAAATAAGCTCTTACATCAATACTGAAGTGAGGAGGTGCACCATCGTGCATAAACCACATGCGTCGCCTGATGTTTAGGGGCACATTTTCCATGATTTCCAAAAAAGTCATTTTGGAGAAAATACAAGTAGCTATTTAGCCTTGACGGTAGAAATACTGGACCAATCAAACTGTCCCCAATAATACCTATCCAAACATTTAACGAAAATGTATTTTGGAACCTGGATTGTTTTATTTCATGGGAGTTCTCATCTGCCCAATGGTGGGTATTGAGGGAATTCATGATTCCAATTCTGTTGAATCCTGCTTCATCAGTAAAAAGTACAGACGTCAAAAACTGGGGATTTCTTGCACATTTTCTTTTTATTTCTTCACAAAAACGTTGTGTGTTGGGATAGTCATGCTCTGAAAGAGCCTGGACTCGTTGAACATGATATTGATGAAGTAGCTGACCTCTTAAAACCCTCCAAACTGATGAATGGTCAATCCTCATAGCAGACGCTATTCTTCTCGTGCTTGTGGTAGGATCTTCTTCCACAGCTCTTAACACTCTCTCTTCTACATCAATTAATTGTTCTTGTAGATCGGGGTCTGCCCCGAGCACCAGGCGTAATTTCAAAGCTGCCATTTTGTCTAAGACGATCATTCACATTTACAAATGTCATTTCACTCGGCAGTCGGCGATTTGGAAAATGTTCCGAATACAAACGGCGCGCTAACACACGATTACAGTTAGCAAGTCCATACATTAAGTGAATATCAGACAGTTCCACGTTTGAAAATTGTACTTGCATTTTTAGTTGATTACTAAAATGACAAAATAATAACTAAAAAGGTGAAAGGTGTTTACATCTCTCGCACAAGAATAATGACAATAACAAGTCAACAACAATGAATTTTGTAAACAGCTGATTACATTTAATACCAGCTGTTCTTGTTAACAATTGAATTGGTCAGTTGAAAAGGGTACATATTCCAGAAACCCAAACTTTTATGAAACTGAAAAAAACTGTTTTACGTGAGAACCAATTTTTTTACAACACAAACATTTCTATAGAAAATATGTTCATTTGGGTTAGTAGGCTATACCTAGCCACGAAAAAAAATATATAACTTTCAAATTATATAAACTATTTATATAAACATCCTGTGGAATATGTCCCCTTTTCAACTCAAACTTCACAAGTTTAATAAAAGTGATTTCTTTTAAATGTTACTGCAAGAATTGATGTAATTTTAATATCTTAGGTAGTTTTCAATGCCCTTTTCTTATTTTATTTCTATTGATAATGTATTTGTGGCTTATAAATGCTCAAAATAGTCAATATTAAACCGAGTAAACAATATTACTTTCGTGGTTGATTTTTATGGATAAAAGAAGAAACATGAGTACTTACAATATAATATTTATTACACCAACATATACACTACGAATACCAGTACATGTTGAAACATGGTTTATAAAAAATGGTTTATATATCGAGTCCCACACTCTCAGAGTCCAAGGCTCTTTGGTGCTTAACGCATTTTGTTCTTATAAAAAAAAAATAATAATAAAAAAATAAAATAAAAATTACCACGACATACAATTGATTTAAAATATGGACTATATGAATAAATAAACTATTAACTATTATAAAATATATGTTTTATTTTTAAACATATTTTTCTTATAACAATATTTCACATCATGATTAACATCTGATATTCATTCATCATATTAATCACGACAAACAGCAGGGCGCTGAACTTAAATTTCTCTGAAGAGTTAAAATTTAACCCGTGTTTTTCTACACTTCCCATTTCTACACTTCTGTTATTGTTGTTATCAATATTGTTCACTTTAATTTTGAAGTTCCTGTTTGCCGAATGTATTTCAATATAGAGATTTATGTCATGCCTAAATGGAATTTCCGAAATGATAATATTAAAATTTAAATGTAAAGAAAAAAGTGTATTTAATTTAATGTCCAAAAGTTCCAAATAATTGTGACAAGAATTTACGTCGTTTGTTCCACCAATGATTACTAGAAAGTCGTTGTTACGGAAATTTAGAGTCCATATATGAACGTTTTCTGTTCATAGAAAGTGTACTAGCCTACCATTCGGATAAAAAAAATACCGTCCATATATATATATATATATATATATATATATATATATATACAGTGTGAGACACCCTGTTAAATTTTAAATGGATAAAGATAGAAAAATGAAACTCAGAACACCTTTCTAGGAAATAAAAGTGAACTTTTTAGTCACTATTACAACTTTGCCCATTTCCCCAAAATGGAATTTTTGGGGGGCAGATCAAAATTTTTAAATATAAAGACCCGTTAAGTGACGCCTCATTTTAAAGTCCTTGATTAAAGAAGAAGAACAGTGGAAACCAGAGCTTTCTATCTCAACCCCAGTACAAAATGGTATATATATATATATATATATATATATATATATACCAAGTAGGGAAATATTTAAGTAATCTCCTTCCAATATTTCTACCATGTCTTTCACAATTTTTATATACAATATTTTCATTGTATTTTTGTTGTTACATTTTTCACAATAACCTATATCCTTCATAGATTTGAAACATTTCGTACACGCGTCATACAAAAAATTTACTCGATTTACCCGATCTATTGTAGCATCTAAAACGAAATCTTGTTCTATCCCGGCAATTATATTACCGTCATCAAGTATTAAAGAAAGTTTTTTAACCGTTGCTTTCGTTGGGACTGTTTCATTTTTATCACTTAAATTTCTTATTATATTTGTGGAAATAATTGGATTCATAAATTTGTTTAATTTAGTTGTCGAATCATTAACTAAAAAATTTGTTTTCCCGTATGTATAATTTAAAAACATTGAATTACTATAAATGGCAACTTTTGCGTTAGTTATTATTTAAAAAAAGGGGGATTTTAACTTTACCAACTAATTGATTGGTGGTATCATTAAATAGACTTACATTCATACAATACTTCGACGAATCGGTTTAGGTCAACGTGTGTTTGCCGTTTCGGTTGTGGATGATTCGATACAAATTGCATCTATATCGACAAATTTGTTAACTAATTTGTTAATAATTTTTATAAAATTAAATGTTATTTCTTTTATCATTACATTTGACACCGGAGTGATGATACTTTTGTAGTTTAAGGTCAATTCAAATTTATCGTTCGTGGTATTATATTTTTCATTCTTCTTTTTCACGTTGAAGAAAGTTATTTCAAAAATTTGGTTAAATTTTATAATATTAAAAAAATTACTACAATTTTGATTGAACGTGACTATTTTTATTTCGCCATGATTATCCGCAAAAGTAAAATCAGATAGAATATCTTTCGGATCAATATTGTTCCAATTTTTTATTAATGATTTGTGTACAACTCGACCAACTATCGATACATTGGTATATTATTAACGATTTTACTGAAAGAATTTTGTTGCATAAAATTTTGTTAATGGAAACAGTGTACACGGTCTTTTTCTCTGCTCTAAGCCCCAGCCTACGCTGTCACATCCATCCACTCAGACACTCAGATAATTTTAACCACTTTTGTATGTAGCCGATTCTCAAACCGTTTTATGTAACTAATTCATTATTCTCATGTTCCCTACGTTGAATTTTCGTTGATAATTAATTCGGAATTACCATGATCCGACCAACTATAATTTGTTTATCAAAAACATAAGGGAACGAAATTGTAGGGGAAGGCGGGGCAAGGTGGGGAAGCTAATTTTAACCCCTTACAAAACGGGTAAAAATAAACAAAGCAAAATTGGTTTGGTTATATTTAGTTTATTCAACTATTAAACAATAATATTTATACAAAGTAACTTGACAATTTTTATATTTAGTTATATATATATCTTGATTTGAAAAAAAAAGTACATTTTCCCCGTCTTGCCCCATAGGCGGGGTAAGACGGGGAACCAACATTAATACAACTTTAAAGCTTAAATAAAGATTTATGGAATAATGAAAAAAATGAAAAGGTTTTCAGAACATGATTTTGTAAATTTCACAATCAAGTCTTTTAGATCTTATTTAGTTTATCACTTTCGCATAGTACACAAATGTGAATTGCCTCGTCGTCTTCACTTTCTATCCCCGCGCAGGAGTTGTGGGCCCAACGCCCACATCCAATACACCGTATCCAGCCTTCTTCAGAGAAGTCGTAGCAGTATAAACATTGTTCGTCATCTTCTTCGCTGTCACTCGACCTCATTTTATGATCATTTGAGCATGAAGGCTTGTTTAAAATATCAGAAGAGCTCTTCACTTTTTCCTTGCCAGTAAGTTTTTTTTTCGATTTCTTTGTTTGATTAGAACTCTTTGAGAACAGTTTTCGTTTTGGTACAGAAGTTTTGAGTGATTCTTTTCTTTTCATTTCTTCAACCAATTCATTCTTGTAAGGGCTCTCGGTTAAAACAGCAGTTTTTCCACGTCTGTTGGAGGGTTTTCTTTTGCTTTTTTTATCCACTTTTGGAATAGCTAAAATAATTTCAGGGCTGATAACTTGAAAGTTAGAAGAAGCGGCCACTTGTTCTTCAGCTGGTGACTTTTCAGGTGTTTTACTTCTTGACACAATTGATTGATTCCCATCACATGGTTCTATGGAAGCCTTTTTTCTAAGATCATCTGGCATCTGTTCTTCTACTGTGGGATCTAGCTGAATGTCTGTAGTTGAACATGGGAGAAAATCACTTTCTTGAAAGACATTTTTGTCTACAGGCCAAATTCCTGTTTTCCTAAACCCGTTCACTACTGTGCTCATGGTAGCTGAACGGATGAAAGCTTTGCCGAATAAACTTGAGATCTGATGCAGCGTAACAACTTTGCCAGGATTGGTGCGAAGCCATGTTCGTACCTCATCTTCGTAAAACTTACTGAGAGGTTTCATAAATGCCACGTCCAAAGGTTGAAGACGGTGTGAGCAATGGGGTGGCAAACAAAGCAAGACAACCCCCTTTTCACGTGCCAGATCAATCAATTTTAGGTTCTTAGTGTGCGTTTTGTGGCCATCCAATATAAGAAGTATTGGTCTTTCCTTTGAAGCTCCAGTAAATGCAATAAACCTTTTGAACCAAGTCATAAATAATTCTGTTGTCATCCAACCAGTTTCTTGGACTTCTGCCCAGGCACCAGGAGGAAGACCAGTCTCAAACTCTTGTTGCATTCTTTTTCGGGGATAGATCAACATCGGTGGCATGTAGCACCCTGAAGCTGAAACACAGATCTCTGCAGTCACAGTCTGGCCTCTTTCTGCTGAGGTAACTGTTCCTACTTGTCTACGCCCTTTCAAAGCAAAAACTTTTGTGTGACCTTTTGGATTGACTGTTAAACCCGTCTCATCACAATTGAAGATTCTGTCCCCAGTAAACTTCAATTTGTCTACTTGACCTTCTAAGAGATCGAAAAACTTACCTACAGCAACTTGGTTAAAACCCATCGCCCGTGCAACTGATGTAGCCTCTGGTTTTCTTATTGCTAAGGTGGGATTTCGAGCAAGATAACCTTTTACCCAATCTCTTCCAGCACAATTGGCTGTGGCATTAAACGGATGTTTGATGTTGTTCCTTTCAGCAAGCTGAAAAGCAAGTTCACAAAGCTCTTTAATAGTTAGACCAAACAACTGCCCTTCCATATGTGTTAGATAGTCTTTAAGTTCTGCCTCTTGTTCTGTGGTAAACACAGTAGTGATTGGTCCTAACAACAGCATAGCCAGGATTAGCACGTTTCTTTGCCACATGACGTTCAATAGTAGTTTGCGGCACGTTAAATTGTCGAGCAGCCTTGAAAGAACCCATTTGGCCTTCTAAAACAGCATTCACAGCTCTTTCCATGGTATCCAGTGACCATTCTTGCCTCGTGGTTTTCCGTTGATACTTGCGAACCATCTGAAACAAAACACGTCGAACGTATAGTATGCATGCGGATTAAACCTAATAATCTATAATATTGGGAGACCGAGCTTGTCTGAAGTTAATGTTTAGATTTTATTCGAGTAGTTTGTGACAAGTTGGGTGAATCCGATAATTAAAAGATGGATAATTTAAACAAATAATTTGCAACGTACATGAACAATCCCAACAACAATGATTCTTACAAGGAGTAAGGTAAAACAATAATAAAATAAGTAGGCTACGTAGTGAGTTGTATAATTAGTGGGGGCAAGACGGGGAAGCTCCCCGTCTTGCCCCTCCCCGTCATGCCCCCAAGAATGCTTTCAGGTTATGTTAGGACTAGATAAAAACTGTTCAGTGAAAATTGAATCCATACACACCATTTTGTTGTTAATAACACGTACTATTCAGTGGTATATACACCATTTGAACAATTGTCAATGTTACAACACATATTAGTGCCTTAAAAGTAGCAAAATATTGCAAATCAGTATAAAAATTGAACGTACCTTAGAAATCTTACAAGATCTGGCGTGGCGATGAGGTCAGAGTATGTCGAAACAATGGGTGCTGTCTAATGATGAAGTTGACGTAGTTTCCCGCAGATAGCAGCACTCTAACTATGATATATAGCCCTTCCCCGTCTTACCCCGCTTCCCCGTCTTGCCCCGCTTTCCCCTACAACGTTTACAAAATACTATTTTATTAAATTCATAGTTAGGACAAATAGTAAAGGGTCAAAAATGTCACCTGCGTAATATAATAAATGGAGAAACGTGCTTCATAATTTTTTTTTTTTTTTTTTTTTTTTTTTAGAAGTTTGTTATATGTTAAAACATTTCGTGAATCGTTCATAAGTCGGATTTAATTTAACTGTAATTAATTCTAACACTGACTCGCTCATTGCTGCACTTAACTACTTTACTTGTAGACTGTACTACCTCAGTGTTGTTTTGATTGTTGTATTAGCTTAATTCATCTGCCATCGTTCGATGTATAAATGTTTGCATCAGTTCTGTCACTTGACCGTGGGAAACGAGGTTGTTATTTATTCCATTCACATTTGATTTCCTACGCTCCAGTTTATAGGACGACATATACGCTGAGTAATGACAGAAGGTACGTTTTTTATTGTAAAACGACTTCAACTTCGACTTTTTTCAAGGTTGTGGGAAAGTAAGAGTCCCAATAAAATATTATTTTCATATCCTTAACTTATGGGATATTTCTGAATCTGAGATAATGTCTGCTATTGATATACGATTATCTAAATATTAGATATTAATTCGCCTTAATTATTTGATTGATTGATTTTTTAAATTGATTTCAATTGAAACCAAATTCTTCAATGCGACATATGTTTAGCTTAATACAAAATAATGCATTCCCCCTTTTTTTAATGTTTATGACGACATTCAAAATTTAAACGAAAAGTAGAACTTTTCATTACAGCTCGAACTAAGATCGAATCCATAAAAATAAGTTCTTCTTATCAATCCTACATCCCAAATAAATATATACATTTGTCTAATGTATAAATTTCCCTATAATAAACTCTATTAATATGACATTGTAATAGTTTTATTTCTTAATTGTTTATTAATTTAAACTCTAGTCTTCGTTGCGACATGTAAGATTATAATGCAAAGATACTCGTATTGCATATTTGTGTAAAAGATATCTTTTCATTTCAAAACGAACTAAGATTAAATAAATTAGAAAATAGTCCTTTTGAAGTGCAATGTCACTACAGCCCAATGTTTTTTTTTCTCTTTATTTCGTTCTGTAACACCATGATGACCGAGAGATTTTTCGCCTTTAAGCAACAATAAAAAAAAAATTTTTAAAAATCATTCCGCTTTCATTACTCTTTTCCATTAGTGGTCTAGATATGTAGAACTTAAGCTCAATTTTATTTTTAGTATATATAAATTTAAAAATATAACTAATTCAAAATATTTTGTAAACCGTTGATAATAGCACAATTGTACTTATTATTGGCCTGAAAGAACATTGAAAGGACAAATTTTTAATTTCATGTTTTTTTCTATATAGTTAAAATTAGCTAATTTTTAATTAGCCTATTAGTGACAAACTGAACAAAAATTAGGCATTAACTATTTTTCATTTGTTTATTGGTTTTTAATTTTTTTCCCTTTCTTTTTTTTCACGTATAAGGTGAAATACAGCCTACTAGATTACTCTTGAATTACGTCATGTTTTCATTACCTAGGCCTGATAACACAACTTCAAAACAGTATCGGGAGACCTTATCTCCTCGACAACAGAAAATGTGAAATAATTTTAATCGTGATTATCTGTCTAAACAATAATGTAAAATAAGAAATAATGGTTTACATTTCCACATTTTAACAAGTCGCAATAAAAGATTTTATTTAACAATAATAAATAACTTATTTTCGTCTTTATACGGATTAAATACTAACGAGTTTGTAAATATATTTGTTTACGTTTATATTAAAATAAACTCATGAACGTAATGTTATGAGTAGTTCTAACATAAACTACCAATATATAAGTTCTGCGTACTAAACATGGAAAACTATTTCTCTAACAATTGCCGTTGTTCGTAGTTACTTCCATTGCTGTATCGTCATATTTCACACAATACAATAATGCAAAAGTAAACAAGCTACAAGGATTGCCCTCTGTTTCAATGTTGTGAAACTAATGAATTATTTATCACTAACCCTTTAACACACACACGCGCGCGCTCGCACGCGCTAACTTATTTATCTGGTAATAACCAAAGTACTACTACTGGGGATTCGTTGTAAAATGAAGGAAAAGTTAAAAATTTAATAATTTATTATAGAAATATAATTTTCCTTTAGAAACAGCTAATTCCTGCTGAAGATAGAAATGAGTATGCACGTGTCAGTGGCTTATCTAGTATGACGTCATCAAACCTTAAACAGGTCTCGCTTTTTAAGTTTAAATTAGTAATACGTGTACTGGTGAATTATGTTACAATATTTATTCATATTGATTGGCACGAAAGTCAATATCTAACGGCAGGTCTTTAAAAATGTAACAATCTAAAATAAACAATTACAAACATAGATTTTTAGTATTACAAAGTATAGAGGATTAATAAAAACAAACAAAAACAAACATAATAAGTAAATAGATGTATACAAGTGTATCGTAACGTAGCTTAGTAAGTAAATGTTTGAACGCAGTATAAATACATTTAGTCAAAAGATGATGTTTGCACTTATGGTAAAAACATTAGTTGTAAAAATATCATGTGCAAAAGTATAGTGTTTTGTTGTTTCACCTAAGAACAAAATAACATTACTGCAATCTCACCTTTCCTAGTATCAACATTAGAATGAGAGTCTTAGAATATCTAAAATGGGAATTAATTTTTGAATAATATATAATAATTTAAATAAATACCAAAACGGAAGTTACAAGTCACATAATAAAAGTTGCCCTTCACCATGGGCGTTTGTTTATATACAGAGTGTCCAAAATAATGCCAATATAATACAACCGAATTCAACTCCCTAAATCTTTTGGCGTAAAAGAAAATTTGGGATTTATAATTAATAATAAAAATAATGATATATGTATAAAATGAACCTTATTCGTAGAATTTAATTTATTATTACTAAATTTTTTTATATTATTCGACTTTAAATTTTTGTAGATTTTATTTACTCTAAACGACTGCAATGAATTGTATTACTTCGTTATTACCAGCAAACTGTTGCTTACAGTGTAATCACATTATTACACATAGATGTAACACTTACTTATGTTCCTAATGCTATTACTTCGTTCTCGCAAAGTCTTGCTATAACACGTGAAAAGTTATTATCCTGACTTTACCGTAATCCTCAGAGGAGAACAAATTAACGAGACGGCCTATGAGGGTACGTGAAGCGAGAAGCAAGTTGATTTGTGTTAACTAACCACCCCCTTGTGTATTTTGCTCTCTCGTTATTAAATGAAAAGCAAAAATTTAACGTACATAATGTTCTAGAAAGGAAGAGAGTGATTAGGACGATAAGATAGTAAATTTACATCTGTATAATTAAATAAAATATCGCTGCTAATAAACAGAAGATATTATTTTTTGATGCATTTTCTTTCACTACAATACTTCTACTCACTTTAAATAAACTGAATTTCGTTAAAGTCAGTCAAAACAATACACAAAAAAGTCAAACACTAATACGAGATAAAATTAATGGAAAAATCTACTTCCGATGTTTTGAGATAATGCATACTATATTTTTCACCAGAAGTTTATTCCTTTACGTTCTTTGCCGAAAACCATATTTTATTTGATTTAAGTACGGGTTTAGCAAGTCCGAAAGACCTTAGATAGATCTACTCCTTCCATCATTTAGTCTAGGGTTACATCCCTATTCTTCATCTTTTCTATGATGTTTCTCTTGACCAAATTAAATTTTTTCCTGATCCTGAAGCTATTACAGTATTCGAGGGATATGGCTCTATTTTGTGATATTTTTTCTTTTTTAAAATGCAACGATGACCTAGAGGTTTTTGTTTTTAACAAACAAAAGACAAGTATTAAATAGACATAATTCCTTCAGTAATGACTTGTAGATCCGAAATTATAAGACCAATTTGTATTAAATTGTGTATGTGTGTGTGTGGGGGGGGGGTGTGACTAAAAAGCAAAATACCTATTATCTCAAAATCGTCAATTACTACTTGTAAAACGTAGTTTCTTTGTTGTTTTTATTATGTTTTTAACTGTAAACATTTCTGTCATGTTTACACCAAAAAGAATAATATAACACTGATAATATTCCAAAGTATTAAACGGGAAATACATTTTTAATAAATTCAGCCTTTTTGTTTTAAATGATAAAGGTATTTTTTAATTTAAATATCTAAAAATCTAAGAAAGATCCTATCGTGTTTTGGTTTTTCTTATTGTTTTTCCAAACGATGGCAAGTGTAGATCATATTAAATTTCTCTGTACTGGTGACATGTGTCTTAAAAAAACTTTCCTTTCAAATAAGCAAAGAATATATCACAGGCTATAGGGAATAGTAAGGCAATAAATAAGGAGAAGGAAGACTAAAGGATGATTTATGGTGGAGGTCACATAATAAGGTTTCCAACACCATATTTCACAACTTAAACCAGATGAATCAATAATCAATTACTCTGTAAAAAGTTTGTATTAGACATTGTTAGCTGTAAACTGTAATTTAGAGGTAGGTGTTACTTATAAATGTGGTGCAATACAATAATAAAGCATATTGTTAAATAGTGTGTACGTGTGTGTGTGTGTGTGTGTGTGTGTGTGTGTGTGTGTGAGTCTGTGTGTGTGTGTGTGTGTAAAAGAATAAAAACTACTTGCTGTTTGTCAAGCGAGACAATTAGTATTGTCTTCCCGTTCATTAATTCTTCGTAACAAATTTGCTCTAGTCGCTTGAGTTGGAAAGTTCTTGTAATAAAATCCAATGCAACAGAAGTTAATTTAATTCAGGTAATTTAAAATAACATTAATAGAGTTAATTTATGTTGTAATTAATTGTATGTTAATAGAGTATAGTTAATAAAATTATATGGATAATGTTTCATAACTTGTTATATTGAACAACAAGATATTATAACAGAAACAAGTGAGTAGACATTAAATTTAATTAATAAGTTTTGATATAATTTTGTCATAGTTTTTATGCCATAAATAATGTATGTATTTTAAATATGTTAAATGGAGTTAAATTGAGACATGTCTGACAACATTAAGACAACACCTACCTATTGGCCTACTGGTACTCAGAAAACTCCTGATGTTATAGACTTCTTTATAACTAAAGGCATCAACATAAATCACTTAACGGTTGGACGTTTAACTGATCTTTCATGAGATCACATACCTGTAACACTGCCCGTCAGTGAAATCATAGTGCAAAAAAGACTCCCTCATTCATGCAACAAATTAAAAAAAAACAACAGGTTGGGAGGTTTTTAGTTTTAAACTTTCGAACTTATTCAACCTGAATGCTTCCCTGGATACTGTAGATCAAGTAAATGTAGAAGCGGAACAATTCATAGCCGACATACAACAAGCTGCCTTAGAAAGTAGTCCACTAGAACACACAAAGTTGAAATCTGCAACTAATTACTCGCATGAAGTAAAAGAGCTAATTAAAGGAAAAAAGAGTCATATTTAATCGCTTGAACAATGAACTGAAAAGGCGAATAAGCGAAGAAAAAAATGCATCCATACAAAGTTTCCTCGGTAACCACACTACTGGTGCTAACACAGACTACAGTACTCGCTTTGGAAGGCAGCTAAACGTCTAAAACGTCAATTGTTACCTGATCCACCACCTGCGTACACTAGATTGTAGCTGAATTGCAGACCCGAAACAACAAGTCTCTTTGCCGAGCATTTGTCCAACGTTTTCAAGCCATTCTCACAGATGTGTAGTGATGAAAAAACTACTCTCCATGATAAGGTGGATGATGTGGAAATACCGTCTGTTACCACGGATGATTTGAAGCTTGTGTGTAAACATAACCTCCGTGACAAAAGAGCTCCTGGGTGTGGACCTCATAACTGGAATCATAAAAAAAGAGTTCCCAGACTGTGCGTTCAAGAAACTCCAACTCATTATCAATTCCTGCTTTACTCTGAAATATGTTCCCAAGCACTGGAAAATTGCGGAAGTAATTGTAATCCCGAAGCCAGACAAACCCCCAATGGATGTGACGTTCTATCGACACATATATCTGCTACCCATAATGTCAATAATGTTTGAGAAACTACTCTTAGAAAGTCTTATGAATAATATTAAAGCTAGGAAACTGATACCAAACCATCAATTTGGCTTCCGCAATAGACACTCAACTATTGATTAAGCCCATCGGATAACCAATTTGGTGGGAAAAGCGTTGGAAGAAAGACAGATTTGCTCGGCAATCTTTCTTGATGTGGCTCAAGCTTTCGATAAGGTATGGCATGAAGGGCTGCTGTTCATTGTTCAAACTGCACAGAGATCTACCCAAACAAGACTCAAAAGAAAGTTCTACGTGGGATTGTAAATGCACCTTGGTTCATACGTAATGATGATCTACACCACGACTTGCGAATCGAAACTGTGGCTGAGGTTATCGGGAATTATGCCCTCAGTCACAACAAAAGGTTAGAGGATCATGAGAACATCGAAATGGAAGCTGTCCTGGATGTTAGCAATAACATCCGAAGGCTCAACATGACAATTAAGACAATAGTGTGAATTAAGACATGAAGTATATGAATTATCTCCCGAAAAGGTGAACCAGCTATTCATTTGTGGATTATATGCAACCATCTATCCGCCATTTTGTACTTTTACAAAAGAGCATTATAACTCCAAAAATAGATAAGATATTGAGTCCAGATTAGGTATAAGCATTTTGTATGTTGTTACCTTATACAAGGATACAACACAGAACTTATTTTTTAAATTTTCAAAATAGCGGACGTTTACAACTTTTAAAGTCGAATATCTCCGAAAGAAATTTTAAAATGCCGCCATTTTCAAGATTATAAAAATTAAGTCTTTGTATTTGGTACACCTTAAAATGTTACATACAAAATGTGTATACCAAACCTGAACTCAATATGTTATCTTTTTTTTTTTTTAACAATTTTGCTAAAGAAAAGGATGGATGCAACAAATTTTCGTGTTTATTCTTAAGTCAACGCTGCAAACAAAACGAAGAACTTTCAGAGATATTACAATTACAGGGGATTAAAGATCAATCTGTGGGATGTTCGTTAGTCTCTCTTAGCCAATGACATATTATTTAAATTTTTACTGAAAAATATTACGCTGGGTAATTCTTGAATTCAATTTTAACTTGTTTTAAATAAAGTGTCTACTCTGCACCAAAATTCAGCAAAGTGCTTCATTTTTGAAACAATACTAGATGTAAAAATTGTACGTATTTAAAACTAGTCATTTTAGGTATTATAAACTTTACTATATTTTAGTAAAAATAGTGTTTTACTCAAGATCGTTCAAAATACATAATGTTAATATATTAAAATAATAATAGCACAACACAAAATTAAAATGCTTAAATACAATTTGGAAAATAAATAATTTTATGAAGATTATCACATGTTTTATAATGTACAGTCACAACAGTAGTAAAGTAGAGTATTGTGTTACTATACTCTAAATGCTTCCAAATCATATAGCATTTCTCATGATCATCTAACCTTTTGTTGTGACCGAGGCATATTTCCTGATAACCTCAGCCACTGTTTCCATTCGCAAGTCGTGGTGAAGATCATCATTATGTATGAACCAAGGTGCATTTACAATCCCACGCAGAACTTTGTTTTGAAAAGTTTGTATGATTTCAACGTTTGTTTTCATAGTGCATCCCCACAATTGTATGTCATACGACCACACGGGCCTGAAAATCTGTTTGTACAGCAATAATTTGTTTTCAATTATTGTTAACTCCGAATTTCGACCAAGCAGCCAGTAGAATTTCCTGTATTTAATATTAAGTTCGTCCTTCTTTTTCAATACATGTTCATTCCATTTAAGCTTTCAATCTAAATTCATTCCAAGTTCTTGGCAGTATTAGCATGTGGAACGACTTGATTGTTGATGGTAATTGGCAGATTATCCACTTTACGATAAGTGAAGTTTAGTGCGTGGACTGAGTCTCATTGAGCTTAGTGCGCCATTTTTTATTCCAATTACAAACATTATTCACAGCATTTAGTAGTTTATGTGTAGCACCTAATATCGTGTTGTCTACAGCAAGGATAGCAGTGTCATCCGCAAAGGTGGCCAGTATGGAATCATTAGTTAATGCAATATCACTTGTATACAGCAGGTATAGTGTTGAACCAAGAACACTTCCTTGGGATACTCCTGCTGATATAGCCTTTATGTCTGAGTATTCGGTTCCATATCGCAAACGGAAGGATCTTCCAGCCAAATATGCTTTCAGAATTTCGAAGTATTGTTTGGGTAGATCTCTGTGCAGCTTGAACAATGAACAACAGCCTTTTTCATGCCATAACTTATCGAAAGCTTGAGCCACATCGTGATAGATTGCTGAGCATATCTGTCTTCCTTCCAACGCTTTTTCCACCATATTGGTAATCCGATGGACTTGATCAATAGTTGAGTGTCTATTGCGGAAGCCAAATTGATGGTTAGGTATCAGTTTCCTAGCTTTAATAATATTCATAAGTCTTTCAAAGAGTAGTTTCTCAAACATTATTGACAATTATGGGTAGTAGAGATATGGGTCGATAGGACGTCACATCCGTGGGTGGATCGCCTGGCTTCGGGATTACAATTACTTCCGCAATTTTCCAGTGCTTGGTTCAGAGTAACGCAGGAATTGATAATGAGTTGGAGTTTCTTGAACGCACAGTCTGGGAACTCTTTTATTATCCTTCCAGTTATGAGGTCCATACTCAGTAGCTTTTTTTTTGTCACGGAGGTTATGTTTACACACAAGCTTCAAATCATCCGTAGTAACAGACGGTATTTCCACATCATCCACCTTATCATGGAGAGTAGTTTTTTCATCACTACACATCTGTGAGAATGGCTTTAAAACGTTGGACAAATGCTCGGCAAAGAGACTTGTTGTTTCGGGTCTGCAATTCAGCTACAATCTAGTGTACGCAGGTAGTGGATCAGGTAACAATTGACGTTTTAGATGTTTAGCTGCCTTCCAAAGCGAGTACTGTAGTCTGTGTTAGCACCAGTAGTGTGGTTACCGAGGAAACTTTGTATGGATGCATTTTTTTCTTCGCTTATTCGCCTTTTCAGTTAATTGTTCAAGCGATTAAATATGACTCTGTCACCAGGATATCTAGAGCGTTGCCATTTTTTTTCTTCCTTTCCTTATTTCTTTAATTAGCTCCTTTACTTCATGCGAGTAAATAGTTGCAGATTTCAACTTTGTGTGTTCTAGTGGACTACTTTCTAACGCAGCTTGTTGTACGTCGGCTGTGATTTGTTCCGCTTCTACATTTACTAGATCTACAGTATCCAGGGAAGCATTCAGGTTGATAAAGTTCGAAAGTTTAAATCTAAAAACCACCCAATCTGTTTTTTTTTTTTTTGTTACAGAAATGTGGGAGTTTTTTTGCACTATGATTTCACTGACTGGCAGAGTCACTTGTAGGTGATCTGATGAAAGATCAGTTAAACTTCCATGTTTGGTGAAATTTTCTAACATGTTCAAACTGTTGCACTCAAAAATAGACTTTTTACCTGCATCGTGGTTGCACCTGGTCATGGTTGGTAGACGCTTGGAAACATGTCTTTGTCTCTTCAGTATATATATTTTTTTCCAATTCCCTGGGTTCAGTTCTTTCTTTCTACTTTTATTTCCACTTACACTTTTCACAACACCTTCAACTCTCACTTCTTCTTCAACATTTGCAATATTTAAACTCATTTTCTTTCACAAGATCTCAAGAAAAGACAACATAATCTCAACACGAGACATAACCTCATAGAAATCACTCAACTTTCAATCAACACAACTGAACAAAAATAATAACTGATTCCCTAAAAGTAGCAGGTTAGCCAACAGTAATGATTAGTAAAAGTGTAGGTCTGCACTAAGAAAATGTCTCCCAGTTTTTCAGAATAAACAATTTTGTGGAAGCATACAACTAGTGGGAAGGGCTCGTTTTCCATTGCAACTAGCAAGTTTTGGAAATGACTTCATGAAAGCCGCCATCTTAGATGCTATCAAGTAGGTAGTTTTGGAACAGTATCTGAGTTTGCAACAAGACAGTTTTGGAAATGGAATGAAATGCAACTTAGGCCTGGTTTGCAGTTGTAGTCGGTTTTCAATCCTTTTTTATATAGGATTTAGGTACTTTTGCTACTGTAAAACTATTTTAAAATGTGTGCCAACATCATTCAATCAAAATCTCAACTTTTCAAATTTTGTCATTAGGCACTTTTGGAAATGGATGACTCAATTAACAAAGGTTATATTATTTGAGAATTTCATTAAAAAACTCCTCCTAAATGTGGAGGCTATTCTTGGGTTTCTTGCAAGTTCTGAACAATTAACAATCATGATTTTTCCAACAATATCTTGCTAATGTATGAAATGTTAATAAAATCAAGATTTTACAATGTTTAGAGTTAAAAAAGGAAACAAGTTTTGTCTCTTGTAAATTGTTTTAAATTCAACAGTTTTCGAAATATTCCTCATCGAACTTTCAATTGATGTATATTTAAATGAACATATATAATCATAATTTTGTGCCATAATGTTGTGTGTGTATATATATGATTAAAACTAATATTAAATTTTGAACAGGTATAAAAATGTGATCAATAAAATTATATTTTAAATGAAAAACCTTTTATACACAATATCCGTTGTGCGTTTTTGTAGAAGATCTATACGTTTTTGTTTTATTTCAACTTCTCTCTGAATTTCTCAGTATATCTTTTTTCTAGGTTTTTCGAAAACGATAGAGTTTATAGGATTAGAAAAATTAATATCTTGAACCCTTTTGGAAATACAAACTGTTTTTAATGATGAATTAATACATTCCTTAATACTCGTACATAACACGAAACGTTTAATTAAATTAGAATTTATCGTAATAATATATTCCATAGCACTTCACTATACATTCCTCTCATTAGGGAATGGAAATTAAATTGTTCTATATTTTCAAGAAATATTCAGGAATGCAAATCGGTGCAATTATTTCAAATCAAAAAATTTCCAAATGACTTGTTATGTAAATTTTATACAATTAAATGTTCATCAAATTTATTCATAAAATTTATATTCTAAACTCAATTACACTAAATGAGTTGGATCTCAGTTTCTTTGGTAGTTTAGTTTTTCAGTTTTTGAATGGTTTTATAGTGAAAAAAAGGGCTGGACAATAAATAGCCAAATTTGCTTATAATAACTGAGCCCAAAATACACCCACTTAAAAAACCTATCCTCAGAGGCTCAGTTTTACTGAGATGGGGTTGGCAATGCCGAGAGAACCCAGATGTGAATCTACAACTTTTTGCAAGCAATCTTTAGAATAGACCCCTCTCGTTTATAGTATAGTAAATATGGGCGTTTTGTATCTAGTCTTAGGTATCTAGTCTTTCTCTTTCCTATCAGATTTCTCCTGACCAACTCTTTCTCCTTTCCGACACTGACATATTATGGTATTCGACAGCTGATGATGCTTTTTCGTCTATAACAACAAGAAAAAATTCCAGCTTTTGTTGGCAGTAATTTGTTTCTAAAACTAATATAAAAGAATTGTAAATATTTTTACCGATGAGTCCTAGCGCCTGATGGTAATAATTTGTTTAAAAGGACGGTCAAATAAACCTTAATTAATATTATATCTATGGAAACCACATTGGGGAAATTCATGTGGGCTTTTTTTTTACCGTTATGCCGAAAATTGATCACTCACTTCCCCCACCTCGTATTATTTGTAGCATATATATATATTATACCATATATGTATATACCTTTATTGGATGTAATAATAACTAAAATGAACAATGAATGGCTGTAATATAATAATATTACTGTAATAGAAATTTAATATTTCACAGATAATAAAAAATAAATTTTGTGTTTTAAAAATTATTTTATTCGTCGTTATACAAAAAGCTATAACAAATGTTATATTTTATAATTTGTAACTACGTTAAGAATTTTCAAAACAGAACTTAGGTTTTTCGATGAATGAAATGTTAGATCAAACAGTACAATCATATTTGTTATAACATTCTGTGCTATATTATAAAGAATAATCAATTGAATATACCAGTCTTTAAGATATTCTTCGCAAACAAGCATAACACAAACTGAAACTATAAGGGGAAAAATGGCTGAGTTTGAGATTAAAATAAAATTATAATCAGCAGGACCTAGTTTTGGTATAAAATTTAAGTACTATGTGGTATGTTGCCATGTTTTAATAATATTTTGAGGAATTTTACTTTTTCGACAACTCAAATTTTATGGAGCGCTTTCATAAGATTGAACTGAAAATTCTTATTTTTCCACACTAGCGCTAATTAGATTTTTATAAAATTTCGCTTAAACATAGTTTTTAACGGAAAAACAAAAACTTATTCGTTTTCAACTCCTCAATAATTCCGGGTCCGGGAGTTATTTGTTAAAAAGGAATAATTATCTATTGTGTAATTGAATAATCGCTTTAGCTCAAAATTATGTCAAATGTTTTACTTTTTTGGTCTTCCACCACTCTTCTTACCATTTACAGATCTTCAATTTTCTTTCAAAATTACCTTTATTGTGTATATGACTAGTAAATGTACAAACATAAATTTAAGGCTATTAAAAGCTTACTCCAGATATCATAGGTTCGAATTTAGTAACAAACAGACCATTTAAAAGAAGTTGTTCAAAATTTTTAAAAATGCCATAGAAATGTTTTTCCGAAAACGATAATTTTTTCTTCAAAAAAATATAGAAATTAAAACAAAAAATTTATAAATTATTTACCCTGCAAAACTATTCTGATGATCAAATACCATTACCGTATCCAGTCCATAATATATTTTATATTCATAATTCATATTTTATTCTAGATTGAAATTTTATTTGCTCAAAATTTGTATTTTTTATAAAATCTTATTTTTACCTTAGTTAACTTTCCAACGGTAAAATAGCACACCGCAAAATTCATTACTTAAATTTCAAAGTTTTACAGCATGTATTTTTTAACAAGTTAAAGGAAAGGATAACCATTATTGCAATTGAAGTATATTTTTAGTTATAAATAAGTAGCAGTGTTTGGATGAAATAGTTTCAACATATATCAATACTTTTAGTACGGTTTTATAAATAAGGTAAATTACTGATTTCTGTCTTTCTAACCAAGTTTTGTAAACATTTTTAATGTGTCACTCATACAAAAGCATTATACTTATTAAAATAGTTACACATGAATTTGGTTTGCAAATATTTTTGTTCAAAACAATTTCTACACTACATCTATAAATAGGCATCCCTCCCTCCTATAGTTGGCACCCAAATTACTTCCCATCTGTTGAAGTTCACACGCCGAATATATCTCACCACAGTCCTCGACAAACAAATTGAATGTAAGAGATTACATCTATTCTTGTTCTTTTAGTATTGTTTTTCCAATACATTGCAACGGTAGGGAGAATAGTGCTATTGCCGGGGGTACGATTTGAGTGGTACGTGGATCTACTTTGGTAATGTATTACCGGGTCCCGATCGTGTGGTAAAATTAATATATGTACACTGAGCGAATCTCAACTTAGGCTAGCCATTTTTGACGAGTATTACTACAGACTAATTAACTAAAAAATAAGAGAATTACACTAATACCAATATTAATATTAAATACACTGTATTACAACAACATTTCGGTCTATACCAGGACTTAACATGGCCGCGTATAGTTCGACTAATAATTTTACGATAACCCAAAATCGCGATACACCCTGATATAAACCTTAGGGCCGTACCGGCCCTATTCCTTTAGTTTTAGCAAGGCATGATAGTAAATTACGGCAATATAATAAATTTAAGAAGAATGATGTGCGACGTCTTGAGTCACTGCTGTCTCAAACACTACTGTGGCTTATCAGCTCTCGGGGCGGATATATCCAGATTCACGAAGGGGAGGGGGGAGTGGAGACTAATCACCACAACATAAAAACTTTGCGTGTATCTTTATGGTTTAAGATTCCTAACAACAAATTCGTTTCATTTTAGGAGTGTAGTGTTAGTCACTTTTTGATATTTATTCTATTATATTATATTGCGTTGTCAGTGAAAAATGGGTCCGCTATATCTTAGAATGTGACAATCAAAATTAAGTCTAATGTGAGGGAAATTTGTTCCATAGAATTGGTTTATAGATATTTATCAAAAGAACTGATTCAAAAACAAAGAAGTTTTGTATATAAATAATTGTCCTTGTAGTCTTAAAAATGGATATGGCAAAAGAATATACATTTTCAAGTTGTGTCTCAGACTGTTGTCTCAAGACATGGTATGACTAAAATCGATTAAATGGTCGGCTTGAAGTGAGGATATAATTTTAGTAGGAACTTCTGTTAATATTTTATAAGTGTGGTGGGTATTTATATAAAATATTTAAAAGTGTTTACTTCAAATTATTGCTGACCACATGAAATGTACTTAATATAGATTGTAGATTTACTTACTGTGCTATATAATACACACTATTATTCCAATTACTTTTTCCTTTAATGATGTATTTTTATTTATATGGTTCTTATAATAATATAATTACATTTGTACTTTTTTCACCAGAAATTGGACCTGAAAAAAAAAAATTCTAAATCGTATGATAATGGGAATATATCTCTTTCGTAACTTAGAAATATTCCATGAATTGTTCCATATTTAGGTTTTTTTTAGCATTTTCCTGGTTATATTTATTCTAGTTATATGTAAATAGTATTAGTTACTATTTAGTTTTCATTGAAAAATAAATAATTTGTTATTTGTGGTGACAAGATTTATAAAACTATGGATTATAAAATGTGCACTGATCGAAGGAAATTTTTATGACTTGGTATTGTAATTTTTCTATATTTACTTCTAGTTGTACATAACTTCGTCTAATGTTACGAAATTTATGTTATGAATTAATAACTGTGAAAAGTTCGACAATAAAAAAAAAACCAGAAAATATCATTCATAATTGAGTCGTAAAGCTTGACAGTTGTTACCAGGCGAATTAAATTATAAAAAGTTGGAACCAACTGGTAACAATGTTTAATAAAAAAAAAGACAAAGACAAATTATATAATTAACAAAGCCAAAATTTATTAAATTTAAACAGAAATTTCGACGGATCAGATTTTACCATTTACAATTAGGTAAATACCAGCTTAAGATTATTTGACATCACCAAAAGCTTATCCATGAATAAGTTTATAATTGAATCTTCTTAAAAAAGTATACATGCCCTTAGTTAGTAAAAAAAAAAAAAAAAAAAAAATTAACAATTAAACTTTGACATTTATCCCCCCTTTTTATACAAACTGTTATAAAAGAATTTAACAATAAAAAAAGATTCTATAATCAAAATTAAAGTTAGTTCAAAAGGTATATTAATTCTAACAAGTTTTCATCATTAAATTACTTATAAAATATCATAATTTTGTCTATTAAATTTCTTACATTCTAGGTTGGCCAACATATATATATTAAAAAAGAAATTTGTTTATAATATAAGGAAATTTTTAAATACTGAAATTTTTAAAGATTGACGTCAATTTTGTTTTATTAATTTTGAAATAACCCCTTTGAGGCTGTTAAAACCGAAAAGTTTGCATGCAGCACCACCCAATATATATATTATATTATAAATACAGTAGAACCTCCAATATCCGACCATGACGGGACCGGGCCGTGGTCGGAACGGCCAAAAGGTCGGATATCGGGAGGAGCGTAAAATGCCGTTCCCAGGTACAAAAAATGCCACACAGTACTGTAATACAACTTTATTACACCTTTAAAAATATTGTGTATACATTTCAAACATTTTCTGACATGAAATTAAATACGTAAATATTGTATATTCAACTTGTAAAACTATTGATTATCATTTAAAAGTTGTAATGATTTTACATTTCAAACTTTTACTGTTACGTTAAACTTTTACTTTTACGTTAAACTCGTCACAAAGCTTTTTTACAGATTCCCCTCTGTCAAGTCTTTTTAACACATTTAACCGCGTCTCAAACGAAACCAACACACGCTTCCGTTTTCGTAACTCGCTCATTTTTATTTACTGTATATACTGTGCGTACCTGTCAAAGAAAACTGAAAAGAAATGTTATATTTTCCATAATGCATACTAAATTGATTCGTGGAAAAAAAGCGGCCCATCAAACGTTTTTGCAGGTGTATGTCTGCTATATCGACGGGTGCCAATGCCGCGGTGTTATTATGCCGCCAACAATGGGATACCGCTAACGAAAAAGTCGTTTGATATCGCCGCCGCTTTGGTGCCGCGGTGTTTTTACGTCGCCGACATTGGGATACCGGTATCAACAAAGTCGTTTGATATTGCCGCCGCTTTAGTGCCGCGGTGTTTTTACACTGCCAACAATGGGATACCGCTTTCGACAAAGTCTTTTGATATCGCCGCCGCTTTGGGTTTAAATTACAATTTATTTTTTGCCCTTATTCCCGATAACCCAGCATTTCACAAACTCGGCACACTTCCGGTCCACATTACGCTGAGTTTGCGGGACTCTACTGTATCGATGAGTCACTTTTTCAAGTCTGTACAGGCTCGCGAACGGAAACGGACTGTGAGAGCGCGAGTAAACAATAGACAGACGGACGGTCAGACACTAGGTCGGATATCGGGAGGAGTCGGATGTGGGAAGGTCGGATATGGGAGGTTCCACTGTAATTACACATTATCACATATAGACAGTAAAGGACATATTGTTAAACAGAGTTCAGTTGCAAAACAAAATATATATAAACAGTTTCACAAAAGTCAGTATTTCAGATGAAAATCATTTTATAGTGCACATAACGACGTTTTAAAGTTTTTTGTTATAAACATGTCTCAAACAGTTAAGTAGAGTCTTTTAAACAGACATCCTATTTTTGCTGCATTGACTTGCAAAATCCAGAATACAAAAATTCCACCAAGCTTGGACCAGCTTTAGCTGTTGGAAAGAAACACAGGTCTAATAGAGATTTATGCAATTTTATACATGTAACAGCACAAATTTTCTCTTATACAAAATGCTTAGTTACTTCATCAAAATCAAGAAAATTATCGTAATTATAGAAATCCAGAAAAGATTATAATTAAGTCCTTTTAGTTGTTAATATTAATAGTATATGGATATCTTGATTTCTGTTTGAAACAAAGACTTACAACAAGAGTCAGAAATTTTCTAAATACAAAAACTCTGCTTCAGAAAAACCTTTTTGCTAGTTTTTTTTGATATGATCAAATATTTAATATTTTAACTGTTCAAGATTTAACATGACTGCTCAATACTCAAAGTCTGACTGTTTAAGGTTTACATTTAGCTTCTGTAAATTATGTTTTAAAGAAAGGAAATGCTTTTATAAGTTATTAAATTTCAGTAAAAATTTTGAATACTAAAATAAAACATCAAACACATATTTTAATAAACAAAGCTTAAAATATTAACAAATCTTATAGCATAGCAAAATCTGAGAAATAAGGTACCTGGACTGGTCGTGGAGTGCAGAGAAAATTTTGAATGGAAGCATACGCCGTATTTTATAAAAACAAAACTCACTGACACATCAACTGTACACCTCTAAAACACTGACATTCTTAGAAAAACTTATTGCATCGTAACGAGATGTTAGAAATATTTTAGTAAATGAATAGAACGAAGATTTCAGAGCATTGTGCAAAAGAAGTCCGGTTAGATTTAGAGCGACTACATTTTCTAATAGGTTGAACAGAAGTGAAATAAGATAACGGTATGTTAGATTGGACTTCATCCGGTAAGAAGAGGACAGAGATATATCGGACGATAGTTTGCCGTACCACCCGCTGTGCCGCGCTACTTATCAGGGACAGGTGGATGGACTGGGCGAGGGGTAGACGGTTGATAACTTAGTGTAGATAATTTTATTAATTTGTATGTAACGCTACAGCTGGTAGATAAATTTAGTACAGAATTAATTAATTGTTTTTATTGAATTTAGAAGGACGTTACACAGTTATAAGTCTGCAGTTGCTTTCCATTTAACGACTGTGAAAGATTGACCATGATTTTAAAATTCCTACGAAAGTAAATGATTTAATACCTTAAATGCAAATTTACTGGCACACCCAAACCCAAAATAATATTCAGACTTTTGTATACATAATTTAAAAGTTGATATAATCCATTTTTTTTAATATAACAATACGCAATCAAAGAGAAATAAATTCGGGTATCAGGAACACAAATATGTATAGATTGTTGGTATAATTTATACAATACAAAATTCGATAATACATAAATTATTATCAATAATTATTACAAAAATACATTAATACGAAAATCATTCACCATTTAAACAAGTGTCCTACTTCTAATAATTTCAGTGAGAGACTTACCATTCATTTAATTCAAACGTTTGAATATTGGACTGTCATTCTTTATGTTATAAGTTACAAATCTTTTCATGTGATACTTATTTAAACTTTAAAAATAGTTTGAGTTATAAACAAATTTTAGATTTTCTAAAACCAAAACTTTTGGAGTATAATATATAATTCATATTCACTTGTCAGCAGTGAAAAATGAAAGGTCGATTATAACATACACCTCAAAATCTGATATATTTTGTTTGAACAATATTATAATTGATAAATTAAACTTCAATTACAAATTGCATCATTGGGCTTAACTACTACAATTGTACTGACGATTTCGTCGTACAAGTAATGTAACTTTTCTTTAAAATTATTTTTATAATTTGCAGGAATTTAAAAAACCAATGTTTTCAGGATTTCATACTGATCATATCGTTCCAATTTCTTGGCCAAGCATGGTAATTAACCATGTTACGTATTTCCAATATCATAATCACTTATCGATTAGAGAAAGAAATATTCCTCTATGGACCACCAAATACCGGTAAATCCACATTGATTAAGTCATTATTTTCAATTGAAGACACTTCCAGAATGTTCTGCCCAAGATTAGGTAAATTTTGTTTATCTGATCTCGACCAAAATTATCATGAAGCGATATTTTTTGATGAGTTTAAAATAACAGATTATGAAATCAGAGATTTAAAATGTAAAGGGCATTCCAAAAACATCACCTGGGAAAAACAAGTTTTTTGTAAGTAATTTTCCACCACCAGACATTGAATCATTTCTATCCCGAGTCAATGTCATTCATGCCACTACATCAATCCAATCTTTAATAAACTAATATAATCAAAATAATCCCACACCTAATATTTTTCCAAAAACAATTTCGTTCAAAATGCCAAAATTAAACGACATACATCTGATTATTGATACTATTCATATTATAATTGTGTCAACTCACACACAAAAGATGGTTGTAGTATTTTATGTAAGACACTAAGAAATTGTATGTAACACACGTGATTACGCAAGAATATTCAATAGTCAGAAGATGGCAGCGACATGATTCGAACTGTAATAGTTTATTAGTGTAGTTGTATATTAATTTTAGTTTCACATTTGCATTATATAGCTTCAATAATAAGGTAATAGGTGTAATTACCTTTTTTTATTGTATAAATATTTCAATTCTTACTTATGTATATGTTTAAGTTAGTTTATGTAATAACTATTGTAATATAAAATATATCGAGTCCCACACTCACAGAGTCCAAGGCTCGTTGGTGCTTATCACTTTAATTTTGAAGTTCATGTTTGCCGAATGTATTTCAATATAAAGATTTATGTCATGCCTAAATGGAATTTCCGAAATGATAATATTAAAATTTAAATGTAAAGAAAAAGTGTATTTAATTTAATGTCCAAAAGTTTCAAATAATTGTGACAAGAAATAACGTCGTTTGTTACACCAATGATTACTTGAAAGTCGTTGTTACAGAAATCCATATACGAACGTTTTCTGTTCATAGAAAGTGTACTAGCCTACCATTCGGATAAAAAAAATACCCATATATATATATATATATATATATATATATATATATATATATATATACCAAGTAGGGAAATATTTAAGTAATCTCCTTCCAATATTTCTACCATGTCTTTCGCAATTTTTATATACAATATTTTCATTGTATTTTTGTTGTTACATTTTTCACAATTACCTATATCCTTCATAGATTTGAAACATTTCGTACACGCATCATACGAAAAAATTACTCTATTTACCCGATCTATTGTAGCATCTAAAACGAAATCTTATTATATCCCGGAAATTATATTACCGTCATCAAGTATTAAAGAAAGTTTTTTAACCGTTGCTTTCGTTGGGACTGTTTCATTTTTATCACTTAAATTTCTTATTATATTTGTGGAAATAATTGGATTTATAAATTTCTTTAATTTAGTTGTCGAATCATTAACTAAAAAAATTGTTTTCCCGTATGTATAATTTAAAAACATTGAATTATTATAAATGGCAACTTTTGCGTTAGTTATTATTTAAAAAAAGGGGGGATTTTAACTTTATCAACTAATTGATTGGTGTATTATTGATTAATTTAAAATTTGTTATTATAACAACAGATTTGTTGTTATTTAAAGAAATTATATTGTAATCATTAACTAGTATAACACTTTTAATTTTAATGTTTATATTTAGTGAAATAAGTTACAATGTCGAAAATTTTATCAAATGCAATATTAGAAATAATATTTTTAGAGTCGGATATGTTTGGTATTGTTAAATGTAATTTCTTTCAGTTTTCGTATTTGGAATATTCCTCCTGTAAAATTATTGTCTCATTGCTGTAACAAATTTGAAATTGGAGTTAGACTTAGTATTTCGTGTTGGGTATCATCCATTTTGGTGATTAATATTTTGAAATATTATATATTTTAATTTTTAACAAGAGTTTATTATTTCTTCAATTAATTGTTTGTTTTTGATGATTCAGTACTATCTTGATGTTTTTCACAAAAATAACTCACTTTTTCAAACTCAAATTCTATCACTTGATTCAAAAATATTGGGAATATACAATTGATTTTGTTTTGTCCATTTATTTGAATTTAGAATCCTACAATGTTGATTGTTATTATATACCATTTCATCAAAATTTAATTTATGTTCATTATTTCTAGTTAGTATGGTATACAATTGTAATTTATTGTTATCTGTTAGATATTTTTAAATTGTACAATAAAATCTTTAAATTTTGTCATGTCAATGAATAGCAAGTTTTTAAAAATTATGTGTCTAGAATATTTTTAAGAGTTGTCAGAAAATAAAGTTATTATATTTGAGTCATTATAATTTAGTTTATATTCAACTTTTAAAAAACATAATATATCTGTTATCAAATTCCTTATTATTAGATTACCGTGGATATGTATGTTAAATTTGCATAAATATTCAAATCTAAGTATAATTTACATTGTGTGTTTGACGGTATCACTTCGTATGTACACCTAAGATGCATAGGCCTAAGTGTATCATATATCCAGAATTTAGATGGTTTTATGTTAAAAAATAACCTATAGTGTGTTTATTGTTCTAACGCAAATGTTATTTGTAAATCTTTTTTTTATTTTCGAAAGCGTCATATTGTGTAGAGTAAATGTTACAATTATTGTAAATGTAAATATTTACATCCCATTTCTATGTTTGCTTCTCTCAGTTCCTTGCCTTTTGTTGTTGATATCCTTGTTCCCCCAGTCAACATGTTTAACATTATATTCTCCTCCTACTATGAATCGATCACCCATATGTTGTAGTAGGACACTTGTATAGTCTGATTTTTTAAGATTCAATCTTGGTGGGCAATATAAAGCGCCAATAGACAATTTTTGTTTAGTGAACACAACTCCTACCACTGTCAGCTGTATATGTGAACTGTATATAATTTTCGATAACTGTATATCACATTTTCTGTTTGTAAAATATATATATGAATTCGTCTTGTTTTAATGAAAACATATACAATTAATACTATCTGCATGAATTGTTTTATCTATCGAGAACAAATATTTATTTTAGAGATAAATCGGAGTAATAAATACCCTGTGTATTTATCTTTGGAGGTTATTTTTTGTCATCCAACGTGTTAACATAGCAATTAATGTCATGATATTAACAACAGATACAAATAGATGAGAGAGATTCTATCATTAAAACGGTACTGTCAAAGCAAAGAATAATCTACTTACTCCCCCTTTATGACTTTGATTTATTCCTACAGCCAGACAAACTTTTTGATGCTATCTGCTTAACTACTAGGCTATACGTTCATGTAACAACAAATTGTGGTTATGAATAGAGAATATTTTTTCACATAGCTCGCTCAATTGTTTTTGTATTTGCATAAACCTGGTCTTGTATCTCTTTATATTATTGTTTAGGATTTAGGGTGTTAAATTTAACATTTGTTTACAAATTATAATGTTTAAGGTGTAATTTAAATGTCTCTCAGTCTGAAAAAGGGAATGACTACTGGATTTTTTTTTAAATTGTTGAACTGGAATAAATTCAAAATACTCGGTATACAGGCATAAGTGCAGGTTTAAAGTTAATATGCTAGCTTTATAAGTATTGTATTATTAATTTTTTTTAAATTTTATTATTTTTATTTTTTTATTATTATTATTATTTTTTTTACGGCCACTTGTGTGGATCTCAACCTTGCACTGTTACAGGTTCATGTGTTTCTAGATATGAAGGAAGAGTAGGAAAATAATGTTTTAAATTTTTTTAAAGTTTCCGGTTATTTTTTTCAATTATATTTAACTCTTGTATAAACTTTTTATGTGGTAAATTCGGCTAAAATTCCCTCTACTCCAGCAGTTATTACATTTGTCACCTCTTTGGTTGTGAATGATTGTAAGACAAAGACGTAGGACTTTTCCCAGTTTGTGTACATTTGTTATTTCAACGAACAAGGTATTACGTCTATTTTCTTGCGTACAGGTTACAAGTACCAATCAAACATGGGATGCTAAAAATTGGTAAATCTATGCGTCCAGTCGCAAAACACTTTAATGCAGGCCTAAGTGTTTGTGTGACCTACCGAGTCAATAACAGTATATGTCAGAATATCGGTATGGAATACAGTCATGGAAGAGGGATCGGGTCCTTAACTTCAGCAGCTCAAGATCGGTTTTTAGTTATTCGTGCTCGTGGAAGCGTACTGTTACAGACATAATTCTCCAAGCTGAACTTAGACGTAGAACAGGTACTTTGATTTTAACGTAGATAGTACTTAGTAGACTTCACGATCAGATTTTGAGTTCCACGGTGGCGAATGATTTCTTGGGACTAACTCAATATCACAAAGGCGGCTGGAATAGGCTTCTCATCATGCAAACTGAACTCGTGACCAATTAAACATGTGTCGGTTCACCGTTGAAACCCGAGGAAGTTTGCACACTTCAGATGGACGCGACAGAGTGTGGAGACGCCCTATGACGAGGGAATGTGGCCAGTCAAGTAGCCTGTGGAGTTGGGTCAATGGAGTAGGGCGGAATTTCTGCCTTTCACCTATATATACTGCTCGTGGGTTTTGTTAACAACACTATGACAGGCCCGATGTATTCGAATATGATTCTTGATCATATATGATGACATTAGCTTAAGAAATTTCAGTTACTTTTTTATGCTGATGATAATGGGTCCGCATCTCTTCAGAGGAGTTAATTTTTCTGCTGGGCATACACAATCACCTGACCTGAATTCAGATGTGAACAATTGGGATCGTCTCAAAGGGCAAATCGGGGCTCGTGGAGTTATTCCTTAGAACTTTGAAGATCATCGACAGGAATGGGAACGCACCTTAGGGAAGCAGCATGCCCAGGATGTGCCACGATGCGATAAGCCGAAGAGTTTTCTACGAATTACTGTTATCTACGCCTCTCTCTTGATGAACACCTGTGTTTTTTTTTATTTAATTTAAATTTTTGATAGTGTTTGTAAAAAATTGATTTTTTTTTTTTAAATCTTTATTCAAGAAAGCTGCTCTTTATTACATGTCATACTTTCTTTTCTATTTATTCTATTAATTTTGGTAATCATTTTTGAAATGAAATATGCCTCATGAGTGGAACAGAAAATTTAGGAGAATCAAAGAATCGCAATAGATAGAATGAGATCTCTTCCAAAACACCTGAAACTCGTTTTTAAATTGCATGGAACATGTTTTAAATAGTTATTTATGTATTAAGAACGTAAAGTAGATCTTTATTGCACGAGGACTAAAAGGCATTTTACACTCAATTTATATACAAAATGTTTCTTAGTATTGCAGTATGCATATATTCCCTACTATTTTCAGATTATATGAGAGCTATACAAAATATAGGTTGGCATGTTAGAGAGCAATAATATTTTGAGAAAAATATGCTAGAAATACGTTCTCCGACACTTTTTTTAACACCATTAGCAGCAGTACACCACAACATTAGCTTTTCATATATATATATATATATATATATATATATATTCATATATATATTTGTTTATTCTAGGCATCTAGTGTAAAGCTACTTATTAAAAAAAAACAGTTATTTCCGGTGGAGTGTTTGACTATTCAAAATCGTCCTCATCATTTCATTCGTGTATACTGTTTAATCATTGTAAGGCAAAAATATCTGCTCTTTGCCTTGTCACTAATCCTTAATGCTTTTAACAGTTGCAGTTTGTAAGGTTTAAGTCTCAACCGCTTGTGCAAGACACGCCATACTGTAGACTGTGGTATCTAAAGTTCCTTTCTAGCTTTGCGAGTTGATATTTAAGGACTACGTGCATACTTAGCGTCAATTCTCTCCACAGCGTCTTCCAGGGTCTGTGGACGGCCCGAACTTTTCTTGGCACACAAACACCCAGTGGTCTCAAACTGCGCCACCCAACGAGCTATGCAGTTCCGATGAGGAGGATCCTTTCTGAATTTTGTTCGAAAGTTCCGTTGAACACTAACAGCAGCATGAGTTCGAGTGAACTCCAAAACACAAAACGCTCTCTTGTTTTGTGGTAACCATTTGATAAACGGTTTAGCGTTAAGCAACCAAGACGATCCTTATCAAAACAAACTTATAAACATGCCCTTTCCCTTGTTGCAATAATCAGCCGTTTTAATTAATGCAAACAGACGTACTAACTGTTCAGTTTAGCGTTAGTCAATCAAGCAACCATGACAAAACATAACCTTATCAAAATAAACTTATAAACATGCCCTTTCCATTGTTGTAACAATCAGCTGTTTTAACTCCTAACCTACCAACTGTTTAGTTTTCCACCATTCTTTTTCAATCACCCCGTATATAAATGATCAATGTTTAAATTAAAATAGTCAGTAGCGCTACATAATGTTAATGGACAAGGAATTCTCATTTATTGATTTTATTAATTTAATTTCATTTTAGTTTAATGTTGGTTTCTTTTTATTATACTATCATTCTTACAAGCATAGAAGTGTTTATAGAAATGTTCAAAAAAAGTTCAGTTTTACATTTTAAGAATCTACTGCATTCTTCCGAATGTAATTAGAAACGCATAATGTCACTAAAAATAATAATTTAGGAATGAATTAAATTAAAATCTAACCTACTAAAGAGATCACAGAATTTATTTACTGTAAATCAGACTAAAATTTAGGGTTCTTTCTCTAACAATTGTCATTAGTAATGCCTATTTATTACTAGTAAGGCCTACAATTTATATACCTCATGTCTACCACACAGGTTGACTAGTCTATTACATATAATACAGTAGATATCAATTATAATGCATGATATAATCAAAGATTAAAATTAATGGATTTGTTGCAATAAAAGAATTGTAAGCGTTTTAGAGCCAATGTTGAAGTGACATGTCCGTGTGATTGATTTTATTCAGCTTTTTCATTCAATGCAAAAATAATTCAATTTTGAGCAAAAATTTGCCATCGATTACTTTTTCGTTAAATATATTATCCTGAGAGATTATTCCAGCTTTTTTCATACGTAACAAAGTCTGCCGACTGATAACTCACGAGCATGTGTGTATTTATTGATCAATTCTTTTATCAACAAGACGCAAAATTTTGTCAAATGACAATGAAGTAGGATTATTTCATTACGGTACCGAGTCCAAATTAAACTTTCATTCCTGAGTGTAGATCACAGCTACAGAGAAACGTCATGGTGCCTTCCAAACTTTGTTCTGCAAACCAAAACATGTGGTTTGTTTCTGAAACTCGTCATTTTTTTCTGTGATATTGTCACGTCAGAACTAGCACCTGCATTATTTAAAACCCTCTACTATTCCCCAAGTGCCAGAGATTTGTCTCTAAAAATCTATAAAGTTTCTCAATTGGTAGTTTTTCGTGGGCAGTGTTAAAATATATTGTATAAATTAGTAAGCATTTTAAAATTTGTACATTGGTTTTTCGAAGTCTCCTGATATTTCTTGTCTTTCTTGATATTTGTAATCTCTATAGTGATTGTATACTGGGTGTCCCACCTAAAATATTACAATAGCTAACTTTTGAAATATAAAAACGATAGAGTACTTTAATGGAGAACCTTCCTTTTTTTTCAATGAAGTTTAAAAGTTCATTGTGTAAAATGTTGATAATTGCCGCCAATTTCCACTGTGGCGGCCAACTTTGAAATTCGTTACGAATACCTTGTATTTTATGGTTTTTTTTTCAGATGTAAATCAATATTTAAGATAGTTTTATTTTGGATATTTTATATTCTTCGGCTAATTAGGAATTACAGGTACTTATAGTTCAGAAAATTAACCCTTTGATACCCCTATAAATAAATGATTCTCTCCTGAAATATTACAATATCTAAATTTTGAACCTTCGGGGTACAAATAAGTTTCAATATTGAATTCCCTTTATTTTTGATAGCTCTAAAATGACATGGAAATTAATGTTGAAAAAAATGCTAAATTTCATTAAAATAAAGGATTTGAATTTTTTTAAATTGGTAACCCCAATATTTAAATTGGAAAGTTATTATTTGGTCAAATTTTAGACTTTTTTAAATTGGCACTTTCTCAAATTCCTAATAATAACAGAGTGGGTGACCATTTCATGTATTTTTTATTAGTTTTATTTAATGATTTATCGGAAATTATGTTAATTACAAAGTAAAATAAGATGGATTACCTACCAAAATAAGAAATATTAGCGTAGATAATAATGTGAGTAGGGGCTCTGTAGCGAGGAATTTGAAGAAGGAGAAGTACCATGCTTTTCTCATTTCTCTTCACTAAGAACTCCTTCCAAATGATTTTGAATTGATTAAATTTATTATTTCTTAACTATCGAAATAGGTTGTAATTACGGAATCTTTTATGTTAACCTGTTTTGTAGTCTCACTATTTGTGTGATATAAAATTACATAATTATTTAAAGACTTTTTGTGGTTTTGATTATTTTGGTACTCCTTCTAATTGTACTTAGTAATTAACATAATTTCCGATAAAAAATTACAGACAACTGTTAAAAAATACATGAAATAGTCCCCTACTCCGTTATTATTAGGAATTTGGGAAAGTGCAAATTTAAAAAAGTCTAAAATTTTACCAAATCTTAACTTTCCAATTTAAAAATTGGGGGTTACCAATTTAAAAAATTCAAATCCCCATTTTTAATGAAATTTAGCATTTTTTTTTTCAAAATTGATTTCCATGTCATTTTAGAGCTAACGAAAATAAAAGGAGTTCCTCATTGAGACTTAATTTACCCCAACGGTTCAAAATTTAGCTTTTGTAACATTTTAGGTGAGAATCACTTATTTATAGGGATATCAAACGTTAAATTTTCTGAACTTTAAGTACCTGTAATTCCTAAATAGCCGAAGATTTAGATACCTATATAATATAAATATAAAACATTCTTAAAATATTGATTTACATCTAAAAAAAACCATAAAATACAGGGTGTTCATAAAAAATTTCAAAGTTGGCCTCCATATTGGAAATTGTCGCAATTATTATCATTTTACAAAATGAATTTTTAATCTTTGTTGAAAAGGAAGGAAGGTTCCCCATTTAAAGTACTCTATTTATAATTCAAAAGTTAGCTATTGTAACATTTTAGGTGTGACAGCACCCAGTTTGATGAAAACTACAACAAACAATATATTATTTCTTTAGGGAGGGTGGGAGTTCCTCAAAACCCAACTTTAAACACCACACAAAAGAAGAAAATTAAATTATTATACAATTATTATGACTATTCTATGCTAGCTTGGCAGTATTATAACGCCCTGGTAGTTGTAAATGAAATTTTACCCCATTATTTCTTTGAAAGGATACAAACAGAAAACATTATTGTGTAAAAGGATATTTAGTGGTTTTAGAAAATATATTGGTAAATGGCAGCTAACCAAACTTTTACATATACAACTCAGAGTAGGGCACGGTCTACAATGTTATATCTCAATATGAGTTTGTTTACGCCTCATTTAAACTTCAATACAAGCTTTAAAATGTAGACATTATTTATGTACGGTTCTATTACAGTTTCATGACCATGTAAGAAAATTTGTTACTGTCGTAATTCTTTTACTTAGGCTATGAGCGACCTACAACAAATCTAGGGGTACCCTCAGTGGCTCACTTATAGTGAGTACGGATTTGGAAATCCTGAGGTATCCTAGCTGTATTTACACATTTATTTATTTTATCTTGTGTTAGATTACTCTCTTTAGTCTGTCTATTAGGTCTCTTGATCAACTCTTGTTCTCTGAAGACCCTGATGCTATTAGAGTATTCGAGGACTAGGCATCATTATGTTATACTCTTTACTTCCTTTTTTTTGTAAGGAGATGATGGGAGAGTTTTCGCTTTTAAACAATAAGAAAAGAGCAGTAGTATAACTTCGATTAACCGTCACTGTCGGGACCGGGACGGTGACGGATAATAGAATAGACGGATAACAGAAAATCGTCTTTAAAATGACCAAAGTGATCCATTTTATGTAGTAAATTCATAAAAAACCATATTTTAAGGTGGATAAAGGAATAAAAATACAAATTAAAACATTTACAATGAATAATAAAGACGTTTGTATTGCACCAAAAATAATACAGTGCAGTATGTAACGAAAAATATATATATATATATATTCACACTTTGTTACAAATTAATTGGCCTAAGCCTTAAAAAAGTCAGTCATCTTCTTCTGTTTTTTAGAAGCTCTAGCTTTTTGAGCGGCAATGCTACGAATCTTGCGGAGAAGTAGAAGCTGAGTAGCATTAGCTTCCTCTTGCAGCTCGAACCAATCCATACATTTTGTCAGCATTATTTCTACTTCTGAGTGGCTTGTCGTAGGTTTTGGCTCCTGACTGAAGTCTTCATCATCGTCTTCATTTCTTTCTTCTTCATCATGAGTCACTCTAGAAATAATTTCTTCGTCATTCAGCATTTCAAAGCCACCATCCAATTGATCACATTCCAACCAGTCTGTAATTTCGTCTGCTGTTAGATTTTCATTTTGCATCCCAATATTGCACAGTTTAACAATTTCATCTACACTGACGCTTTGAGTTTCTTCAGGAACATTAGCAGTAGGTTCAGGCCACAATTTATTCCAACCATTCTTCAGATTTGATACCGTGAGATCATCCCATGAGCTCGCGATGTTGTAGATGGCGTCTTTTATTGTGTAGTTCCTCCAAAACTCTTTAACACTCATGCTGTCATCAGTTGATAGGACACTTTCAATAAAGGCTTTTCTGTAACGGCGTTTCAAATTCTCTATTATCCCCTGGTCCATGGGTTGAATTAGAGGGGTAGTGTTTGCTGGCAGAAAGAGACATGTTATCTTGCCGTCATCACTTTGTAGACCGGTAAGGGAATGCGTCGGTGTATTCTCCATAAGGAGTACTTCCTGCGGCAGCTGCTTTCTTGCAATATTAGCCTTTACTTGCGGCACGAAGATTTTATGAAACCATTCATAAAATATGGTTTTGTCCATCCAAGCGCTCTTTTGTCCATAGTAGTTCACTGGTAATGCATTTATATTTACATTTTTGAACGCACGTGGTTTTTTCGATTTACCGATGACAAGCAAAGGCAACATGTGTTCACCTGATGCATTTGCACAAACCATAACGGTCATGCGATCCTTTTGCATTTTAAAACCTGGGGCAGTTTTTTCTGAGACGGACGCCAATGTTTTTTGAGGCAAAGCTTTCCAATTGAGGCCAGTCTCATCACAATTAATTGTACACTTGTTCCCTAACCAAGTCAAGATTCGAAATGTGCCTTAAAAAATCCTCTTTGTATTCTCCCACAACTGCACTGTTGGCACTCATCTTCTCTCCACTAATTCCCAGTTGACGAATACCATGACGAGATTTAAATTTATCTAGCCAGCCTACACTAGCTTTAAAATTTTGGTCACCATTTGGTAATTTTTTGTTCATCTCTGATGCTTCGGCCATTACTACGGGGCCGGAAAGGGGTATGCCCTGACACCTAGCTTGGACAAACCATTCATACATTGCATCGTCTAACTGATCGAATTTGGCTTGTTTCATAGTTTTCCTATCTTTTACGTCATGCATTTTTGGAACGTGTTGCTAAATTTTTTCAGAATCACGTTTTAAATCATTAACTGTTGTTCTACCAACTCCGTAAACCTGAGCTAAGCTAGTGGCTGTCTCTCCCTTCTTCAGACGTTTGATAATTTCCAGTTTTTGCTCAAGCCCGAGCACAACCCGTTTACGTTTTTCAGACATTAGTCTACTTTACGGTTAAATAACAAACTTAAGAAAAAATAAAACACTTAAAGTACAGTAGTTCACACTACAGTAAAACTTGTGAAACAGGCAACACACGCTAGGTCTAGAATACACACGACGAACACGAACGCTACGAGTTAAACACTACAACAGCTACTGCCACACTGATGACTGATGGCGTGGCGAGAGTAGAGGTGTGGTGACAGCGGTGGGAGGGGGCTGTGTTCAGTGACCGGTTGACTACGTCTCCAGTACAGTTACTACCGGGCGGCAATAGACATGTGCAGTCGCTTTGCGGCACAGTATTTAAAATCACTATTTTTAATTTTACCCCTGACGGTTAACAGATACTGACGGTTAAACGAGTGTCGGTTAATCGAAGTTATACATCTACATTTCGTATTAGTTTGTTAGAAATAAATATTTATCATTTAAGTTTAGTCCATTCAAGACTTTATTATGTATTATGTTAAACTGAACATTTCTACGATATTATATGGAGGGAGCCCATGTTGATGAACGAATTTGTTTTTAATGCTATACAGGGAGCTGTGGAGACAGTTCCAAGTGATAACCGAATGCAGCAAGTAGTTCATTATACTTAAGATATTCGATATTATACAAAAAATATTTATATAAGTTTGAAGTAACGTTTCAATCCCTACTAAATTCAATATGTAAATAAAATGTAAAAGCCAATCGGACCACTGTTCCAAAACACGAATTTACATAACTCTGAAATAATTAACGTGTGTTTATAACACTTAATACTGAAATTTATAAATTGCTACAATATTATCCTTATTATGTAATTGAAACATGACAATTTATTCGTGACGTAATAATCAATCTATAGTAAAATAGTTGGGTAAAATCAACTGTTAAAAAAAGCGGGTTAAAATGGTCAATATATATATATATATATATATATATATATATATATATATATATATATATATAAGGTCTTAACATTTTATTTTATCCAAACATATAAATTGACTTCCCAAGAATGACAAATAAAGCAAAAAAAATATATTTATAAAGATATCTTTTACGGTTTATGGGGGAAAAAAAAAAAAAAAAAAAAAAAAAAAAAAAAAAAAAGAAAAAGAAAAAAAGAAAAAAAAAGTACATCAATTTGTTCAGTTTAACATTATCAAGATAAGGCCATCCGACTCCCCAGAATTCAATACTCTTTACCGCCATATAAGTAGTCTAAGCTTATGTGAAACATTTTGAATAAAATTGTCATTTATAGAGTTATAATTATTGCTTAATAAATATAAGAGAATAATGTATCAAAATGATAATTGAATCGTTTATTTCAGAAACCCGTTAAGTGCGCTTTTAGAGATTTTCGGAAAAACTAAAAAAACTTCCTAATTATAATAATTAGGCCTATGTGTTTTTAGCCTAGAAAAAATTTAGTATAGCAGACCAATACCCCCTCAATAAAAATTAGGGTTCGTATTTTTTTTGACTTGTTTTATTGTTTTAAATTTTATTTTATTATTTTTTTTTTTCACTTGAAACCAAAGATCATCTCGCTGGTTACTTGGTGGACAGTAAAGCGTCCTGTTTTACTTGACTTAAGAATCATCTCAGCGTACTGATTAGGAGTGTAAACTCTATCGGCTCTACGTACTAGACGTTTTATACACCCAAAATCCTGATCACAGGCTAAAAAGGAATCTCCTCTGACTGGAAAGTAGTGTAGAATAGTCTGGAAAAATCCTGCATCACAAAGATTCATAAGAAATCGCACGTCACAATGATTTTTATTTTGCCCTGATGGTCCATCACTAAAAAGAACTAGATGTTTAGGCCTATTCTCACTAGGAATTTCAGTTTTTAAGTAGTGTAATAACATCGAGCAAACCTCTTCCGGGGACTTATTTGCTTCTCCTTCATGATAAATGTACATTTTTGCCTTGTTGGTCTTCATATTGTGGACGCAAAACACATTAAGCCAAAGTTGACGTAAATAAAACACTTCCTGCACAGGTATATTAGGCAGAGGTAAGTTTTGCATGTTGTCAAAACAGAGTACAAGAGTATCATCATCAGTGTTTTCAATAATCTCTTTTTGTTTTGCGTAAAAATTTTTTGCTCTGCGCTTGTGTACAATTTGTTCAGCTGTGACACTGCGCTTCACATTGTCGCTTAGACAAGGGTCCCTTAGTTTAGATTTAAAGTTTTCGCACTGGCTGCAGACATCAACCTGTGGACGTCCGAATGATAAATTGAAGTTTTCCCTAAAATACTTATAATAAAAACTGTATTTTACCTTCCCCCTCAACTCAGGATGTTCTAGTAAAAACATTTCGTACATTTTGGATATATTAAGTTGTGCATCCAAGTATTGTTTTCTCCTGGAACCATAATGGGTTTCTCTTACATCAAATTTAGATATATGTTCATGAATTAATACACATACATTCCCCTCGATAGTGGCCTCGCAGTGGCTCGAATATTTGCCACTGCGATTCTTTCCTCTCATGTCAACAGGTGTCCGATTTTGTAACAATAGGCTACATAACCTTGCAACTCTATCTCTAGAAACTCCATGTACTTCTTGCCATTGATTTTGACATGATATTCAAAATTAGTACTTTTACCCTTCGGGGTAAGAGTTGTATCAGTAGGCCTATTGCAATCATCTTTTTCATTGGTTATCTTCTTCCTACGTTTAATTCCTTTAGCTTCTATTAATGTTTGCAAATGTAAATCTTGCTCATTTTTCGTCTCTAAGCTATAGAAATTATTCCAGATTGCAATTTTTATGTCTTGAGTAATAGACAAATGACATTTCCTGGGACATTTGCATACAAGTTCATTAGGAATAGATTTAGCAGGCACTATGTTACCTTTGTAGTTAGTGTACTCTCCACCTTTAACTCTTGATGTCCTTATCACATTACGTTTATATTTATTCACATTTACAATACCACGTTTTCTTTTCGTTTCAGTTTCTTCATCAGAACTATCACTTTGCATTATTTTAAAAACTATAAAATATTCAGTGAAAATACAGTAACCTCCAAACATTCAGTTAACACAATACACAGTCACTTAACAGTCACCAAGTTTGTGGAGGAATAATAAAGCAATGAAAACAGATGGTTTGAGCAGGGTGGCCAACCAACGAACTTGAAATTTACCACAGAAACCCGTCATGTGATTACACTTGACGGGTTTCTGCGCTAAACGGAAGTTTTAAAATTCGAACAATACCATTAGGAGTCTCGAGAGTTGACTGGTTTCTGCATAAAACGATGTATTACAATAGTACATTCAAAATCAGTACTTAACCCAATTTCGTAAAAAATGTCAGTTGACGGGTTTCTGAAATAAACGATTCAATTATTCTTCTAGCTCCAGTCAAATTTTTCCAATTTGTAAATCTGGAAATAACAATATGATTAACCTACATTAGGAGTTTGAGGGTATAATTTATTTAAATTTGAGGGTATACATATATAAACGTAACTAACGTTAAACAGTCCATAAGTAATGTATCTTTTCTTTGTGTATAGTCTTAAATTTATAAAATCTATTTTGCAAATAATTCTAAAAATAAACTATTAAAACATCCTTAAATAAATAGGCAATGTGCAAATGTACTAATATAATTATTTTTTATGTTACATTATGTAGTGATATCTAACTTAGATATTATGAATATAATATGTGGAATTATATATCACATATTAAATAAGTGAATAAATTAAAAATAGGGATTATACAAAGGACACAACCAGAATAATGAGAAGGAAAAAAAAAAGGTTATTAACTAATTATAATAAATAAATAAAACAATTGTTTAATATTTCATTTTAAAATGTACTTGTACTTTAATGTAATTAAGTTATTATGTGTCCGTAATAAAAATCTCCCAAAATAAAATTACAAACAAGTGTCACTAAATTGAACTTATCTTCAAAACTATGTAAAAAATGGACACATAGACCTACTCGTATGTCATAAAACGTGTTATGCGTTATTGATCGCAACATCTATTGCTGTTAACGTAATCGAACTATTTTTTGTAAGATATTCACGTGAATTAATTCTTATCCGAATTTAATTTTTACAAACAGTAGAGATTGAATTAAAACACTCGACCCCATATATATATATCAACTACTCAATAGAGCAAATACGCCTCCTCCATTTATTTCTAAATCACTACTTTCGTTTAATGTAATTAAGTGTAAAATGTTTTTACGGTTGCTTGAAAATAAACGCCTCTAGACGTAACAGCTAAATTTATTTTATAGGACTTTCCACCTGATTTAGTCTATTTATGTATATGCCATTACGTTAAACGATGTAATGCTTAGAATACTGAGAGATTTTTATTTGCACGATTGAACCTGCGTATGTAAATGATGTGAATTTAATAGGGAATGGTAATGGGTTTTGAAACGTTTTAGATTGTATATTTTGTAGAGTAAGTAGGGTTTCTGTAATAGAGGCCATTCCATTTCTATAATAATATGTATAACAAGTGTAACTTCAACAATATTAACAAATCCGAATTATTATTATTTTTATTTGTTGTGTAGATATTTTAATATAACTAAGATAACCGATCCATGTTGCCGAAGATCTCTTTTTTTTTAACCATTTTTGTTCCCTATTTTGTTTGTTTGTTCATATACTGTATGATAAACCTTTTATGGTAATAATCTAATGTAGAGTTGGTCATGCAGCCCTTCCTGAGGAGAGGGAGTGGCGTTCCTTACGGTCCCCAGTCAAACACTCACCAAATACTCACAATACACATTGACTATCATATAAACATACACCCAGTTCACCTACATACATTTTCATACTTTCACTTTTAGTTAGGGTTTTATCGTAGGGGGAGGGGGCAGACTATCTGCACATATTGAGAAGGGTTTAGCGTCCCTCGCGGAACCCGAGCTATACAAAGGTGGTACAGTAAAACATCTCCGAATATAATTATATACACACATATAACACTCTACATATTTTACAAATCGTAGAGGCTGTTACACTACTTGAATCACTGGGGATACATAAACACTCTACATTCATGTATAAGGGATTAGATTTTAACCTTGCAGAGCCGTAGCGCATCTGGGAGTGTTTAACAAAACAAAAGCGTGACAACGTTTGAATCTCTTGTAAGCTGATGTGAGCTTGCTCTGTTGAAAACGGTTTCTGTTTAGTGGCCAGCCACTCTGGTGCCTTGTTAGTAAGAGTTCGTGACGGGGGAGGTGTCAACCCTCCCTCTCCAGTTGCTGGTCTGTTGTGTATTTTGTTTGTTATCTAGTTTTTATTTTATTTTTTTTATTTTTAATGTTATTTCTAAGTGTTATTTAATGGCATCTTCTTGTAAAAAGTTTGAAGACGGTAATGACTGAAATGGTTTTTCGCCTTAAAACAACAACAAAGAGGATACTCTGGGACCCAGAAGTCTGAGGTTTAGAAATGGTCGAAGGCGATCAAAGGGTGTACCCATTCCCAGAGTCTCATCTGCAACCGCCTAAAACAATCTCATTGTTTCAGAGTGCGTGTTGTAACTATGTTGTCTGTTCGTTATATTTATAGAATGGTGTCTCTCAGGGTAGTGGGCGGAGCGTGACCCTGTTTGTGTGGCAATCAACAGCATTACCGCTAATGTGCGGTGCCTTGTCCGCTGTTCTCTATTTGTTGACGATTTTGCTATATATGTGGCTGGTATGGGAACTGCCGAAAGAGCCCTTCAACTTGTAACGTCGGTGTATCATTTTGCTGGGTACCTGGGTATTGTGGAATTTCTGGAAACACAAAAGCTGGCAAAGGAAGCTACAAGTAAACCGTTGTATCGGCAGTTAAAATTATTTTACATAAGAAATGGGAAGAAGAGTGGACAATTACAGAGTACAATAAGTCAAGTGTCAGCCGTCAAGTGTAAGTGGTGGGCTTACCCGTGTTCGTATCGGTCATTCCATTGATCACTCATGGATTTCTGATGGAACAAGGGAATCCGCCACAATGCCCATTTTCTAAAGGTGTTTTATCAATTAAGCACATCCTAACTGAGTGTGTTATGTTAAGAGGTGTACTACGAATTTTTGCCTTACCAAATTTCATTCAGGCGATGTTGGGGGATAATGCTCAGATTCTTTATCGGGTATTGTCCTTTTTGCGTCATCTGAAAATTTTGACAAAATTTAAAAGAAAATTTTCATTTTCATTATTGCAGAGCCTCCTTACAACTGTGTAATATTTTGTGTAAAACAATTGCTTAATGAAAGAATTTAATAAAAAGCCTCTATTTTTTTTATAGGTATTTTGATCATACTATAGTGTTCTGACAATTATTATGTGCACAATTACTCTTAAAAACTTTGATCTATGAAATGTTTTAATTATTAAAAAACTCAGATTAAAAACTGTTTTATAATATCTGAATAGCTCTGGAAATTGATCCATCTGAGGAAAAGTTCTGCAGTGACAAAAGAGAGTCAACATGACCACTCTTGTTGAACTATGTCAAAGTAATGAATTTTCTAAAATGGAACTATATTCCTTCCAATTTCAAAATACTGGCATTGGTTGAATTAATGGACCAATCCGAACCATTCTGACGAAACATATCAGCACACTTAACCCACTGTACAGACTCTGAATATGTTTTAATTTTGTGGAAAAACTAATCTTTCTTAATTATTAGTTACTTATTTTATAATAAAAGAATAAAGTGTACAATGTAATTTATTGAAATTAAATATTGTTATTATTTTTAATACAATATTTAAACTTTTCCATTCATACAAATAGTTTACTTGCGATTCTATAACATTTACCAATTTCGGAACTCGGTCTGTCTGTCCATACGAAGCTTCGAATATATGATCACAATACGAGGCCTATACAGTTTTACTTCTTCATCCGTCTATCTAACATTCAGAATGAAATAATCTGTTTATTCAGATGTGTATCCAGGTAACTCAAACACAAAGGACATTATTTTGTATTTAAACAAATTTCAAATGAATAGTTATTTTTGTTTTTTAATATAAATATTTTTTTTTTGTTTATACTCTTGTAGTATAAACTGTTCTCTCTCTCAAATTGTTGAAGTTTTATTGACTTTATGGGTTGACAAGGCTCCTACCCTGCCGGAATAACATAAGGTTAATTTTTTTTGAAATTGAACTTAGTTTTGTGTGTTTTATTTACTTTTTCACTTACAGGTACACATATAGAAAGTTTTATCCTGATTAAAACAAGGAGTGTTTATATTTGGAAAATACTATTTTTAAGCTCCATGACCATTTTTTTAAAGTTGGAACATTTGCGTGTCATCCTTCTTTGTATTTCCTTTTTCGTTTGTAGATCTAAATATTTCAATATATGCCATAAATCAAAACACAGAATTTATATTAGGTAAGATTATTGCTAATTATTTGTTTTTCTGTACTGGTGAGTGACAATGTTTGCAACGTATTTATCCGTTTATATTTATTTTCCGAATTCTACATGGTTATTATGGGTGAATAATGAGTGAAATGTTTGACGAAATTAAAGTGTAATAGGATTGTTGTTTACCTATACCAAGGACAAAATGTAGGGGAGTATCACTCCCCAGAAGCTGAGAGAGTAGCACGATAATGCCCATATTTGTTTAAACACTTAGCATTTTGAATGTAATACTACAATTGTTAAAATAATAAAGAATACGATACTGAATTTTTTATTAAAGCTTCCCTAAAGACGACTTAAAGCGTTGTTTTAAAACAAATACAATTACAACAATTTTTCTTTACATTTGTTCTTTTGAATTATGATCTTTTTCAGAATTATATTTTTTTGTTGTTGTTTACTATGTTATCTCACTTGGTGTCACACACCCGTTGTCTTTTTCTTTACAAGTCAACTTACACAGCAATAATCCTAAATTACTCAGTTTAATAGATCATCAATCAGTATTATTGTATGGCTCCGTAAATAGGCTTATTTTTATCTCCATGTTACACCAGTATAAAGACTTTTTTCGTATTTCTTTGGGAAAAGGGCTTTAATTTACTTCTATCTTGATATAACAGCGATTTTACTGTACTAATCTATTTTCAAACTGCAGTAATTAACCCAGTCGTATATTATGGAGAGACGTTTATGCAAAGTTGGTTGTAAAACTATTAAATTAACTGCTTTATTACTTCATAACAAAGGGTTACTCTTTCTTACTTATTACCTCTCACGGGCATACCTACAGTTATTATTCTCAGAACCCCTAGGTTCCTACTATTTTTTTCTCTTTTTCTCCTCCCCCCCTCTCTCATTTCCATGCAACCTTTAGTTAGATTTCACTCTTTATTCTATCAGGTTTCTTTTGATCAACTCTTGTTTTCTTCCAACCTAACGCTATTAGAGTATTCGAGAGCCACGGACTGTATTTCATGTCTTTTTCTTCCTGTTTTTATGGGACGATGATGAGCGATTGGTTTTTCACCTTTTAAACAACAAGGGAAAATAAAATTACCTTCAAATAACAAGGAAACAAAATTTTACATATTGTTATACTAAGTAAGATGATGTTATATAAACAGTTCATCCAAAAGGCATGAACCGGGTAGTTGTCTTCCTGAGACCCTTCACCAAGAATTCTGGGGCTACGTAGTAGCAAAGTAATTACAAACATGACTGGATAGTACCTAAAGGGCTCATTTATAGTGAGTTTGGCAATCCCGAATCAACTTAACTAGATCTACACATTTTTTTTCCCTGTAGGCCTATGTTCCCTTTCTATTATATTTCTTATTAAATCTCTGTTGATCAATTCTTGTTCTTATCCAATCCTGACGCTAGGTGTTTTTATTTTATGATAATGTTTCCTTACGACCAAGAATATGTTTTCCTTTCAACAACAAGAGCTAAATTAAACTCCAGTGAATGTCAAAAATTCATCTTTAAACCCCAAAGTTGAAATTAGACAATTAATCTGAGTTCTGTTGTATTGGCGTCTAGCAAACTTTATCAACTTCACGTTACTGATAAAAAGTGGGATTTCTCTGAGCCTCTCTGCCTGTGAATGTGGGAATTCTTTGTCTGTATAATATAAAACTTCTCACAAATATTCCGACTTCTAGGCTCCACTACAGTCACCATCGCTAGAATAAGCCTACTCCTATCCCATCTCACGTTATTAAAATCTTTCTTTCTTAAGAGCAATCGTTAAAATTGAGTTATTTACAATTGATAATGTACGAGTAATGCTAAAAAAAATCCCGTACGTCTAAACAGTGTAACAGTTGATTATATATCCTGCTGATTTATGAGATATTGGCTTTAAAAGTTAAAAAAAAAAAAAAAATAAATAAAATAAAATCTTCATCAATGTTTTTTAAATATTATTTTTAAATGACAAGGACGTATATAAATAATCATTAGAGTACTGTACATTATTCCAATAAATGGTTTGCTTGTATGACATTAGATCAGCTTGATTTCTTGAAATCCAATTTACAATATTTTACATATTATGCTTTTTAGACTAATCTAATAATTTATTGGTTAATTTTATGACTTACGATATTCCTTTCCAAATATAAACGAAGAATAGTATTGAGATGGTGCTAAATTGTTGACATTAGATTTTCAAATTTTTTCGATGTGTATACTTTTAGATGTAGAAATCTTGCAAAATTTATTGTGTAGTTAAGGTAATTTTTACGCATTTTCTAAATAGCTCTTGTTCCTATATTGTCTCATATTCATAATCACAGAATATAGTATTAGAATTTGGTATATATACTTTATACGGATCACAAAAAGGTTTCTTCTTATTTTATTTATTTTTTTGAATATTTAAATGAAAATAATATATGTATAATTTTGAATTCTTATTTACAATTTTACAGTATCAGAGAGCCTAAAGCAATTTATTGAATAGGGAATGAACAGAGAAGTGAAACTCGATTTCTATGAATATTCCAAACAGAAAATTTATGATGTATGGCAATTCATTGAATTTTGGATAGTAGTGGGTTTTATTAGTAGCGATTAAACCAAAATAGATTAAAGTGTATAAAGAGAAGATAGGGGACGGTCCAATAGTATGCATATGTTTTTTACTTGTTCGTTTGTGACGACAATCAAATTTCGAATTCAAACATTCTAAAAATAATCTTGTTAAACTTAATTTAAAAGGCCAAATTTGAGTTATTTCTTTAATAACATGTCCTCGAATTGCAATAGGTTGTTTGTTTTTTATTAGGCCTAAAATATATTTTCCTAATTGTAAAAAGGTTAATTAAACAGTTTTGTATGTTTTACAAAATTGTAAAAATTGAGGTAGAAGATAGGCCTACTTGTCTTTTCCTTTTACACATTACCTGGAACTTTATGAAATATATATGAAATTTGTGACAAATATTTTTTAAATATAACGTTACTTTTTTAGTAGATCATTTAGAGTTTATTATTTATTTATACTTTATAACATTATAGTGTTTTTACACTACATATGAGCGAAAATTTATAAAATGAAGATGAGTTCTTTGAAAATCAGTTACTGAGCCAATTCATTCCCCCGCTTTCAATTTTAATTATATGCATGTTAGCAACTAGTGAAAACCCAGGAACATTTAGTGAGTGACTTTTCAAAGGTACAGTAAGATTTGTGAACTGTAGTTTTATCGCAACGGCTTATAAAATTGTTAAATTATTAAACATTTTCAATAATATTTAATAATTTGTTTCCTCGACTAGTATTTTTTATTGGGGAGATATAATGGTGTTTTGTATTTAAAGTTTTAAATTGAGTTGATTTAAATAATTTTGTTTCAAATGTAATGATACAATTTTTGATGAAATATAATTATAAGAATAAATAAACCACAAAAAGAAAGACTAGAGTTTTAATTTCGATCAGACTACCCACATGTTCTATATTTAAATGCTTAAAACTTGGCTTGTAAGTTTCTTGTGAGAATAGAAACCTACAACTCTACTTTATTCCAGTACTAACTCAATAAGTAAGGTCTCATGGGTGTGGTAAAACATATACAAAAATCGTAAAATATAAACAGAATAAATCAAAATATCGATTTTTGAGTAATTAATGGTCAATATTTTCAACTTAATTTGATGAGGTTGGTGTTTTAAACACTTTATAACAATTCAAAGTCTAAGATATTTGTACTTGAATTTTTTAGATCTTGTAAAATCTTTTCCTTTTTTGTAAGATAGCTTGTTTTTGTATTCTACCATAGAAAAATATGATCTATCGTGATAAAAAAAATTACCTATAATTTTCGTTTTGTTTCTCTTTTATTACAATTTTCTACAACGTATTTTATGTTATTTACTTATAATATTATCTTAGTATTGTTTATAAATAGTTAATTGTTTCATTTAATTAAAACAAGAGTTTTCTTTCTTTATTTGTTTATACATATTAAAGAATTTCTATTTCAAAATGTTTAAAAGTTGTTTGTATTAAATTTTAAATTAATTGTAATACTTTTAGGTAATTGTGAAGTGTGTGTGGGATTGTTACGTTTTCTTTGTAGTTTGTTACGTTATGAAAATGATGTTTTGTGATTGGATTATTGTAGTGAACATAATGTACACGTATTATATTTTCGAGAACATTATTTAACCTTTATAGGATTGATAGTAGGTGTAAATATTTGTTTTCTTCCGACACTACAGAGAGTTAAACACTAAAGTGATATCGGTTGTGTACTTTTTAACTGGATCTGTAGTGTCAGAAGAAAAACAAATATTTACACCTACTATCAATCCTATAAAAGTTAAATAATGTTCTCAAAGATATAATTACGTATACATTTTGTTCATTAAAATGGTCCAATCTCAAGACATCATTTCCATATCTTAACCTAGGACAAAGAAAACGTAAACATCCCCACACACACACACACACACACACACACACACATCACAGTTACCTAAAAGTATTACATTTAATTTAAAATTTGATACAACTATTTAACATTTTGAAATAGAAATTCTTTAATATGTATAAACAAACAAAGAAAAAAATAACTGTTGTCTTAATTAAATGATACAATTAACCATTTTTAAACATGTTATCGAAAATATAATACATATACATTATGTTCACTACAATGGTCCAACTTCAAGACATCATTTCCATAATGTTAACATAGGACAAAGAAAATGGTAACTTTCCCCACACATTTCTCGTTTACCTAAAACTATTACAATTAATTTACAATTTAATACAACCTTTAAATATTTTGTTGAATATGTATAAACAAACGAAGAAAAAAAACTCTTGTTTTAATTAAATGAAACAATTGACTATTTATAAACAATACAAAGATAATATTATAAGTAAATAACATAAAATACGTTTAATAGATGAAAACAAGATTAACCAAGAACTTTACAAACTGACCGGACGAAGGTAGAAAATTGTAATAAAAGAGAAACAAACAAAAATTATAGGTAATTTTTTCTATCACGATAGATGAGATAGCCTTGGTAAAATACAAAAACAAGGTAACTTGATTTTTGATAACGAGATGTAAAAAATTCAAGTACAAATATCTTAGATTTTGAATTGTTTAAAGTGTATATAAAGTGTTTAAAACACCAAACTCATAAAATTAAAATAATTGCAAATTGTAACTCCTCAAAAATATTGACCAATAACTACTGAAGAAATCGATTATTTGATTTATTCTGTTTTACGATTTTCGTAAATGTTTTACCACACCCCTGAGACTTACATATTGAGTTAGTACTGGAATAAAGTACCGTTGTAGGCTTCTATACTCACAAGAGATCTACATGTCAAGTTTTAAGCATTTAAATACAGAACAGGTGTTTCTTATAATTATATTTCATCAAAAATTGTATCATTACATTTGAAACAAAATGATTTAAATCACTGAATGTGTTTTCTACTCAATTTAAAACTTTAAAAGGAAAAACAACATTATATGTCCTCAATAGAAAAAAAATACTAGTCGAGGAAACAAAATATTAAATATTATTGAAAATGTTTAATAATTTAAATAATTTTACCTCAATCGTAAAACATACAAAACTGTTTAATTGACCTTTTTTTCCAATTAGGAAAATGAATTTTAGGCCTAATAAAAAACAAACAATCTATTGCAATTCGAGGGCATGTTATTAAAGAAATAACTCAAATTTGGCCTTTTAAATTAAGTTTAACAAGAATATTTATAGAATGTTTTAAAAAAATGTAGCTAGTTTATAATTTTAAGACTACTGTAGTTGATGTAACTAAGTACCTTACTTTCCAGTTATTTATTCAAACTTTATTTGCTGAAATTAAAGTTTTATTTTGAATCCAGAACCTTACTTTTTGTTTTCAACTTTAGTGGTATTTGGAGCTGGTACCTATAGACACATATTGATTGATGTCAATGATAAAATTCTAACTAACCGCTCCGAAATTTGAGTGTCGTCACAAACGAACGAGTAAAAAACATATGCATACTATTAGTAGCTTACTTTCCAGTTATTTATTCAAACTTTATTTGCTGAAATTAAAGTTTTATTTTGAATCCAGAACCTTACTTTTTGTTTTCAACTTTAGTGGTATTTGGAGCTGGTACCTATAGACACATATTGATTGATGTCAATGATAAAATTCTAACTAACCGCTCCGAAATTTGAGTGTCGTCACAAACGAACGAGTAAAAAACATATGCATACTATTGGACCGTCCCCTATCTTCTCTTCTTACACTTTAATCTCTTTTGGTATAAACTAATAAACCCGTAGGACACCCACTACTATCCAAAATTTAAAAAATTGTCATACATCATAAATTGTCAGTTTGGAAAATTCATAAAAATCTAGTTTCACTTCTCTGTTCATATTAGAGTATTGAAATATAGAGGCGTCCTTTATAATATTAATATCCCCTCTTTTGTACTATAAGGCGATGATGACTAAGGGGTTTTTAGCATTAACAAGGAAAAAACATCCTAATAAAAAAATAAAAAAATCACCTATAGGATTATCTTGTAACGAGTGGAAGGATTTGAGTAGAAATTAATTTTGAAAATGCATGTATTTTTAATCACTGTGATCTATATTGTGATCTCGGTAATGGAGCCATACTTAAATATGCATTCTACAACTTTGATTGACAATATATAAGAATCTGTAAGAAATATATTTTGAAATTACATAATTTTCGTGTACATTATATTTTTTTCCAGGATATAGATCTCACTATAATAACTATTACAAATTTATAAAACGTTAGCGAATATAATAATACTTAAATGATTTGTAGTTGATGATTTCCGCTGGATATTTTGACATATTATCATTATGTCCATTCAAGAAAATCAACTATTGAACTTTTCGAACTACATGTGGTAATTTTAGTGGGCGCCATCGTTCTACGACAAACACCAACAACAAGTGTCAATGTCATCATCGAACACTACATTAATTATTTGGTTTTTTTAGATTCTTTTTACAATATAACTTCACGAACTTTACAAAAGTAAAGGTGGAACATTTTTATCCCTACACGTAGCATGCTGGTAAAGTAAAACGGCAGTATTAAAAGAATTCAGTTTTATAACAGATCTATAGAATTTAAGTTTTATAGCAATCACTGCTTTTAAAGCAATCACTGCTTCAGACGAAGAAAATCTCTCTTATAAACCCTACATCACACAATCGCTAGGGATATGCTTCTTGACTTGACAGTGATAAATTCAGTTTCATCTTGTGAATGATCACGAAGAAAAAACTGATCCTGCGATCAAAACCAAAATGTATCTCTCAGTAAAAAGTCAGGTCATGAAGAGTTATTATAAATTTGATAAGATAATAATAATTTTTCGGAAAAAACTTCATATTAAAAATTTATTAAAAATGTAATATTAGAAATAGCTTTTATTTGTAATACAGACCTGCATTTTGAAACATTTAACTAAATGTACATGTTAATCATATTGAAATAGTGAGATTTCAATAAGATCTATACGTAAGGATATATTTAATAGTAAAATCAATATTTGCAAAATATCAAAAGTACTATTTATATTTACATTTTAATATGTTGAACAAACGCCAGTTACAAAGTCATGTACCTAATAAAACAACTTAATGAAATGAATACCAAGAAATATGTAATATAAAGGAAAGTAAAACTAGTATCACCTCTATCGTATATGAATCTCTTAAAATAAATACAAATACAGCAACCTGTATTCTAATTTATCTCAAGCCATAAATAAATACTGTATAATATTAAAAATTGGATAGTTAAATGTTGAATAATATTTTAGATAATACAATAAATATAGGTTTAGCTTTTCATTTTTATTTTTTATCATTTGCTTTGCTCAATCCATCCTCACAGCCCAGAGGATATATGACGTTATTCCAAACCACAGTATTTCACATTAATTATAAAACCTGCCTGATTTTGACAGATTTCCGGCTCAACATGTATAAAATTAATTAAATGGGTCACTAGAGACGATAAAGTCATTCTGGACACTCTATTTATAGCAAAACTAGTTTACTATATATTTTCATACAGATTACTTAGGCAATTATATATGTTGTTATATAATACATTATATAATATGTCGAAATATGCTAGTCAGAACGAAATATATTTAGAAAATCGAAGACCTAATATATGAAATTAGTCAACGGTGTAATTATATTGGATAATGAACAGATTATATATTTCCTTATTATTTAAAAGAAGAAAAAACCTGATTATCATTTGCTTTTAAAAATAAGAAAAGAGTGTAAAATAAAAATCCTTATAACCCAGGAATACTCTAATAGTGTCTGGGTCGGAGAGTAACCAGATTTGGTCAATAACGACCTGATGATAGGGAACATGAATGAGATGGTTATACCCCAATAATACATAGAACAAGGTGCAGATCTTGCTAGGATCCCTTGGTATTGTCATGCTCGTAATCACTAAAGCGTGCGTGATAGTGCTTACCATGAACGATGAAATAATTGCACGACGAATGTAGCTTTTGCAGATTCTTCAGACCATTAAAAGTGAAAACGTTCAATTTGATATTTCAAGACAGATTTTAATTCTTTATTATATCTATACACGTTTATTTTTACTGTAGTAGTTCCAATACGTAAAATTATGCCATCGAGAACAGCATAACATTAAACTAATTATATAGACCAGGGTCGATCATTTTTGAAAAAAAAATAATAATAATAATGTAGGATGAAACCCATTGGAAAAGGAAGAGAATATAACAAAAATGAAAGGAAAAAATAATTTTCGGACGATCCGAGGTCGGGAAGTGGAAGGGGGTGAGTTTTTAAAGGTAGAAAACAGTTTATCAAGATTTCCGGCAAAACTACAAGTTCTATGGAAAAACGTTAAATGGCATAGTTGTAGGTAATAAAAAGATCTACTTTTTTATTTACACTTCTTTCACATAACCTCAAAATTTATGTGAAAAATTCAAATAACCAAGTTTTTTGTTCGTTATTTTTATCTTTTACAAAAAAAAAATTTTTTTCACGATATTTGGTGAAAACTTACCTTTTAATGTCCCAAACACGCTGTACATATTTTTGATTTAAAATATTTATTTTTTCACATTATTTTGACTTAATGTCGAAAAAGCACCCTAATTTTCAATCATAAATTCTCGCGTCAAAATATCTGCTTTTAAAAAAAATTCGGTGAGCTTTTTGTTCGTTGAAATCTCTACTTTCTGATGGTGTAAAAATAATATACATTACTATGGTAAATGTTCTCAAAAAATGCAAAGAAACGAACAAATTTCGAATCCCAAAACATTTTTAATCATTATGTACAATTTTGAGCTATTTATTAAAATTTATTCTTTAATTACTCTAAAAACGTAAGATTCCATGTTACATTGGTAAACAAAAAGAATTACCAAATCCATAAATCATAAAGATCGCTTAAAAAAAAAAAAAAAAAAAAAAAATGAATGGTTGTTTTAAATATGATTAAAGTTAGGATTTAAAGGGGATTTCATCTAAAAAATTGTCACTACTGCTATTTTTTTTAGTAAAAAAGTTGTATTATTAAATTTTAATTACACAAATAGTCATAGAAAATCTCATAATATATAAGTATACGTGTAAATCGTACTATTGAATTTAGATACTTTATACTGATTAAGCTATTCATTAAAATATTTTAAAAAACATTAATCTTGTTGTTTCTAAATACCTTATCTTGAATTCTAATCACCGCAACTATGCATGCATGATGCGGCTAAGGACGACCTATACCTCCTACTTTCTCTCTTAACGGTATATCTAACCACTTATCCATTACTTTTTGTCTCTTTGATGGCATATTTCTTCATCGTTAGATTCGACAAACCTTCCCGATTCTTGTAGATCTTCGAAATCTTCAAGACCATCACAGTCTTCATCTCCAATATTATTGGTTCTTCATCCACCCACAATTTCATCTGAATCATTAACTTCCTCGTAGCTTTTTTCTTCCACATTGGTGCGTTTTTCAGAACCATGACAATTTGAGCATAAATTTATGCATTTTAAACCATGTTTTCGGCAGCCACATTTTAAATTGTTACATCCAGTTTCACAGCTGCAGCAAATAGTTTTGAGCAATATTTCAGGAATTAATTCCTTTTCTATAAATTTAGGCATAATGTCAACGTTGATGATGCTTCCAGCCCCAATCTGTTGCTGTCAGTTCGTTACCCAGCCAAGTTTGAAGCTGATAATATGCCCTGTAACAATGTTGTTCTTGCAGCACCTTCTATGCGTGGGAGATTTGACAAAATGAAGGATGATTTAATTTTTGCCAATTGATATTTTCGAAATCTTAATTGATTCAGTGTTATATTATCATTTTTACATTTGTAAATAGATTTGATTAATTGTAATCCATTTTTCGATATCTTTTTTGTTTGCAACTTTAAAAAAAAATATATTGGCCAAATTTGAAAAAAATATTATCGTCTAGTAATGAATTTACGATACTTTTCTTTCCTTTTCCGGCAAATCCAGATGTTGTACCGCAACCAGAAAAACAATGCAGAAATGCAAAGATATTTTTGAAGGATTCATATTTGAAACTGGTAGACGTGAAAAATAGATCTTTTACGTTTCTAGAACCTGGCTCGAGAAAATAAATGTCATGATTATTTGAATTTAATTGATTCAAAAGGACTAAAAGATCAATATCTTGACCCACAACAATGACAGTTTTATTAGTATCTCTGGCAATTTCTATCGAAGTCTTAATTATGTCAGCATCAGCATCTTCTTGTGCTTGCTTACAGGAAAATCCTTGTGACTGTAATCTTTTCATTAAAGTTTTTATTATTTTGTCCTGGTTTTTCTCGTTAGATAACATTTTTTCTTGCAAAAATGGTATTTTTTTAATGGTTTTGATAATTCAACTGTGGAATATTGTCTGAGGTTTTTCTACGACTACGTTCTCCTCTTTTAGTTGAATTAGCTGCCGATACTGTTGTCACAGTATCTGATTTTTAAATTTTGGGGTACCCATCAAAAACGATATAGCTGCTTGCTGTGTAATGTTTTTCAACATTGCGCAAATATTTATTCGTGATCTCTTCCACCGTTTCATTTTTCTGCCAAATTACTTTGTGCTGTGAAAATCCATCGTCGACGACATGCACAATGCCGTCAGAATGCGTTGTTCCATTAGCACTCACAAATAATTCGTAAAGTTGAGATTTAACATTTTTCCTGAGTCCATTTTTTGTAAAAAGTGACAATGGAAATGGTGCAAGCTCGTATTGTAAATAAGTTTCCATATCTTTTTTACTGTCGATCGTTAACGATATTCTTTGATATAGCAATAATGGATTATAATATCTCCGTTTACTTTAACAATCTCCGTCTACTTTTATGAGCACACTGTGGCGAACTTAAAGATTGAAATCAACCCAATACCACAAACTTTTATTTCCTGATGTACATTTCAGTACCATAATTACCATCCTCAGAGGTTAAGTATTGAACAAACATTAAATCTGTAAATTTTATAAAAAGTTGTACAAGTGAGATTTCAACCCCACTCCTTCCCGTGGTTAGTTCAACCAATGGCATTGAACCAAGTCATTAGCCTGGTCAATGCCCTTGTCCCTTCCACTACCTGGAATGGGATTGAATACCCTAACAATTGTATGGACAATATTTTCTACATAATAATCTTAACTAAATAACTTCCTAAATACAAAGTGAATTAAAAGTGAATTATTCATGGAACAAAATCTCACTTGGTGTCACACACCCCTTGTCTTTTTCTTTACAAGTCAACTTACACTGCAATAATCTTAAATTACTCAGTTTAATAGATCATCAATCAGTATTATTGCATGGCTCCTAAATAGGCTTATTTTTTATCTCCATGTTACACCAGTATAAAGACTTTTTTCGTATTTCTTTGGGAAAAGGGCTTTAATTTACTTTTACCTTGATATAACAGCGATTTTACTGTACTAATCTATTTTCAAACTGCAGTAATTTACCCAGTCGTATATTATGGAGAGACGTTTATGCAAAATTGGTTGTAAAACTATGAAATTAACTGCTTTATTACTTCATAACAAAGGGTTACTCTTTCTTACTTATTACCTCTCACGGGCATACCTATATATTTATTATTCTCAGAACCCCTAGGTTCCTACTATTTTTTTCTCTTTTTCTTCCCCCCCCTCCTCTCTCTCTCATTTCCATGCAACCTTTAGTTAGATTTCACTCTTTATTCTATCAGGTTTCTTTTGATCAACTCTTGTTTTCTTCCAACCTAACGCTATTAGAGTATTCGAGAGTCACGGACTGTATTGCATGTCTTTTTCTTCCTGTTTTTATGGGACGATGATGAGCGATTGGTTTTTCACCTTTTAAACAACAAGGGAAAATAAAATCACCTTCAAATAACAAGGAAACAAAATTTTACATATTGTTATACTAAGTAAGATGATGTTATATAAACAGTTCATCCAAAAGGCATGAACCGGGTAGTTGTCTTCCTGAGACCCTTCACCAAGAATTCTATGGCTACGTAGTAGCAAAGTAATTACAAACATGACTGGATAGTACCTAAAGGGCTCATTTATAGTGAGTTTGGCAATCCCGAATCAACTTAACTAGATCTACACATTTTTTTCCCTGTAGGCCTATGTTCTCTTTCTATTATATTTCTTATTAAATCTCTGTTGATCAATTCTTGTTCTTATCCAATCCTGACGCTAGGTGTTTTTATTTTATGATAATGTTTCCTTACGACCAAGAGGATGTTTTCCTTTCAACAACAAGAGATAAATTAAACTCCAGTGAATGTCAAAAATGCAACTTTAAACCCCAAAGTTGAAATTAGACAATTAATCTGAGTTCTGTTGTATTGCCGTCTAGCAAATATTATCAACTTTCACGTTACTGATAAAAAGTGGGATTTCTCTGAGCCTCTCTGCCTGTGAATGTGGGAATTCTTTGTCTGGTTAATATAAAACTTGTCACCAATATTCCGACTAGGTTCCACTACAGTCACCATCGCTAGAATAAGCCTACTCCTATCCCATCCTACGTTATCTTTCTTTCTTAAGAGCAATCGTTAAAATTGAGTTATTTACTATTGATAATGTACGAGTAATGCTAAAAAAAATCCCGTACGTCTAAACAGTGTATCCAAATGGCCTAAACTAGAATGGCTTTTCAAGATGGGATACAAAAATATGATGATATATCCTGCTGATTTATGAGATATTGGCTTTAAAAAGTTAAAAAAAAAAAAAATTTTAAATCTTCATCAAGGTTTTTTAAATATTATTTTTAAATGACAAGGAAGTATATAAATTAATAATCATTAGAGTACTGTACATTATTCCAATAAATGGTTTGCCTGTATGGCATTAGGAACAGCTTGATTTCTTGAAATCCAATTTACAATATTTTATATATGATGCTTTTTAGACTAATCTTAATAATTTATTGGGTAATTTTATGACTTACGATATTCCTTTCCAAATACAAACGAAGAATAGTATTGAGATGGTGCTAAAATGTTGACATTAGATTTTCAAATTTTTTCGAGGTGTATACTTTTAGATGTATTTAGGCCTATGGTATTCTCAGAACGGAGTATCTACGTCCGTCTGTAACCATAACCGTCTGGCTCAATTCTAAAATGGATAGTCTAATGTATTTAAAAAAATTAACTTTAATTATATTTTTTAGAAATCTTGCAAAATTTATTGTGTAGTTAAGGTAATTTTTACGCATTTTCTAAATAGCTCTTGGTCCTATATTGTCTCATATTCATAATCACAGAATATAGTATTAGAATTTGGTATATATACTTTATACGGATCACAAAAAGGTTTCTTCTTATTTTATTTATTTTTTTGAATATTTAAATGAAAATAATATATGTATAATTTTGAATTCTTATTTACAATTTTACAGTATCAGAGAGCCTAAAGCAATTTATTGAATAGGGAATGAACAGAGAAGTGAAACTCGAAAAGGTAAAGTAGCTACCTTTTTTTTTAAACATTCTAAAAATAATCTTGTTAAACCTTATTTAAAAGGCCAAATTTTTGTTATTTCTTTAATAACATGTCCTCGAATTGCAATAGGTTGTTTGTTTTTTATTAAGCCTAAAATTTGTTTTCCTAATTGTAAAAAGGTTAATTAAACAGTTTTGTATGTTTTACAATTTTGTAAAAATTGAGGTAGAAGATACTTGTCTTTTCCTTTTACACATTACCTGGAACTTTATGAAATATATATGAAATTTGTGACAAATATTTTTAAATATGATGGCAACAAAAGCTAAATAACGTTACTTTTTTAATAGATCATTTAGAGTTTATTATTTATTTATTCTTTATAACATTATAGTGTTTTACACTACATATGAGCGAAAATTTATAAAAAGAACATGAGTTCTTTGAAAATCAGTTACTGAGCAAATTCATTCCCCCGCTTTCAATTTTAATTATATGCATGTTAGCAACTAGAGAAAACCCAGGAACATTAAGTGAGTGACTGTTCAAAGGTACAGTAAGATTTGTGAACTGTAGTTTTCGCAACGGCTTATCTAATTGTTAAATTATTAAACATTTTCAATAATATTTAATAATTTGTTTCCTCGACTAGTATTTTATATTTTTTTATTGGGGAGATATAATGGTGTTTTGTGTTTAAAGTTTTAAATTGAGTTGATAACACCTTCAGTGATTTAAATAATTTTGTTTCAAATGTAATGATACAATTTTTGATGAAATATAATTATAAGAATAAATAAACCACAAAAAGAAAGACTAGAGTTTTAATTTCGATCAGACTACCCACATGTTCTGTATTTAAATGCTTAAAACTTGGCTTGTAAGTTTCTTGTGAGAATAGAAACCTACAACTCTACTTTATTCCAGTACTAACTCAATTTGTAAGGTCTCATGGGTGTGGTAAAACATATACAAAAATCGTAAAATATAAACAGAATAAATCAAAATATCGATTTTTGAGTAATTATTGCTCAATATTTTCAACTTAATTTTATGAGGTTGGTGTTTTAAACACTTTATAACAATTCAAAGTCTAAGATATTTGTACTTGAATTTTTTAGATCTTGTAAAATCTTTTCCTTTTTTGTAAGATAGCTTGTTTTTGTATTCTACCATAGAAAAATATGTTCTATCGTGATAAAAAAAATTACCTATAATTTTCGTTTTGTTTCTCTTTTATTACAATTTTCTACAACGTATTTTATGTTATTTACTTATAATATTATCTTTGTATCTTTGTATTATCTTTGTTTATAAATGGTTAATTGTTTCATTTAATTAAAACAAGAGTTTTCTTTCTTTGTTTGTTTATAGATATTAAAGAATTTCTATTTCAAAATGTTTAAAAGTTGTTTGTATTAAATTTTAAATTAATTGTAATACTTTTAGGTAATTGTGAAGTGTGTGTGGGATTGTTGCGTTTTCTTTGTAGTTTGTTACGTTATGGAAATGATGTTTTGTGATTGGATTATTGTAGTGAACATAATGTACACGTATTATATTTTCGAGAACATTATTTAACCTTTATAGGATTGATAGTAGGTGTAAATATTTGTTTTCTTCCGACACTACAGAGAGTTAAACACAAACTTTGAAAGTGGCGTGACAATTATGTTATAAATCTCTCAAAATCACCCCGCAGAGTGCAACCATTTAACATTTCTTTGAGTTTTAGTTTTCACCGGACTAATATGTACTGTTGATTAACATACTAATAATACATGTCCTAGTAGCATATCATTTCCAAACGTACTTGTTGGCTCAACAATTGGTCCGTTTGATCTAGCTACACTAAATACAAGCCTCAACTTGTCTTCTTTTTAAGTGATACTAAGACTAAAGTGAAATCGGTTGTGTACTTTTTAACTGGATCTGTAGTGACAGAAGAAAAACAAATATTTACACCTAATAGCAATCCTATAAACGTTAAATAATGTTCTCAAAGATATAATACGTATACATTTTGTTCATTAAAATGGTCCAATCTCAAGACATCATTTCCATATCTTAACCTAGGACAAAGAAAACGTAAACATCCCCACACACACACACACACATCACAGTTACCTAAAAGTATTACATTTAATTAAAAATTTGATACAACTGTTTAACATTTTGAAATAGAAATTCTTTAATATGTATAAACAAACAAAGAAAAAAAACTGTTGTTTTAATTAAATGATACAATTAACCATTTTTAAACATGTTATCGAAAATATAATACGTATACATTATGTTCACTACAATGGTCCAACTTCAAGACATCATTTCCATAACGTTAACATAGCACAAAGAAAATGTTAACTTCCCATCACATTTCTCGTTTACCTAAAACTATTACAATTAATTTACAATTTACAACCTTTAAACATTTTGAAATAGAAATTCTTTAATATATATATAAATATATATATATATATATATATATATATATATATATATATATATATATAAACAAAGAGAAAAAAAACTGTTGTTTTAATTAAATGATACAATTAACCATTTTTAAACATGTTATCGAAAATATAATACGTATACATTATGTTCACTACAATGGTCCAACTTCAAGACATCATTTCCATAACGTTAACATAGGACAAAGGAATCGTTAAAATCCCCCCACACATTTCTCATTTACCTAAAACTATTACAATTAATTTACAATTTAATACAACCTTTAAACATTTTGTATAATATGTATAAACAAACAAAGAAAGAAAACTCTTTTTTTAATTAAATGAAACAATTGACTATTTATAAACAATGCAAAGATAATATTATAAGTAAATAACATAAAATACGTTTATTAGATGAAAACAAGATTAACCAAGAACTTTACAAACTGACCGGACGAAGGTAGAAATTTGTAATAAAAGTGAAACAAACAAAAATTATAGGTAATTTTTTCTATCACGATAGATGAGATAGCCTTGGTTAAATACAAAAACAAGGTAACTTACAAAAAAGGAAAAGATTTTACGAGATGTAAAAAATTCAAGTACAAATATCTTAGACTTTGAATTGTTTAAAGTGTATATAAAGTGTTTAAAACACCAAACTCATAAAATTTAAATAATTGCAAATTGTAACTCCTCAAAAATATTGACCAATAACTACTGAAAAAATCGATATTTTGAATGATTCTGTTTTACGATTTTCGTATATGTTTTACCACACCCCTGAGACTTACATATTGAGTTAGTACTGGAATAAAGTACCGTTGTAGGCTTCTATACTCACAAGAGACCTACATGTCAAGTTTTAAGCATTTAAATACAGAACAGGTGTTTCTTATAATTATATTTCATCAAAAATTGTATCATTACATTTGAAACAAAATGATTTAAATTACTGAATGTGTTTTCTACTCAATTTAAAACTTTAAAAGGAAAAACAACATTATATGTCCTCAATAAAAAAAAATACTAGTCGAGGAAACAAATTATTAAATATTATTGAAAATGTTTAATAATTTAATAATTTTATAAGCCGTTGCGAAAACTACCGTTCACAAATCTTACTGTACCTTTGAACAGTCACTGACTAAATGTTCCTGGGTTTTCTCTAGTTGCTAACATACATATAATTAAAATTGAAAGCGGGGAAATGAATTGGTTCAGTAACTCATTTTCAAAGAACTCATGTTCTTTGTATAAATTTTTGTTCATATGTAGTTTTAAAACACTATAATGTTATAAAGTATAAATAAATGATCTACTAAAAAAGTAACGTTATTTAGCTTTTGTTTCCATCATATTTAAAAATATTTGTCAACATATTTCATATATATTTCTCATAAAGCTCCAGGTAATGTGTAAAAGGAAAAGACAAGTATCTTCTACCTCAATCGTAAAACATACAAAACTGTTTAATTGACCTTTTTTTCCAATTAGGAAAATGAATTTTAGGCCTAATAAAAAACACACAATCTATTGCAATTCGAGGGCATGTTATTAAAGAAATAACTCAAATTTGGCCTTTTAAATTGAGTTTAACAAGAATATTTATAGAATGTTTTAAAAAAATGTAGCTAGTTTATAATTTTAAGACTACTGTAGTTGATGTAACTAAGTACCTTACTTTCCAGTTATTTATTCAAACTTTATTTGCTGAAATTAAAGTTTTATTTGGAATCCAGAACCTTACTTTTGGTTTTTAACTTTAGTGGTATTTGGAGCTGGTACCTATACACATGACATATTGATTGATGTCAATGATAAAATTCTGACTAACCGATCTCGTTAATGGAGCCAAACTTAAATATGCATTCTACAACTTTGATTGACAATATACAAGAATCTGTAATAAATATATTTTAAATAGCATAATTTTCGTGTACATTATATTTTTTCCCTGGATATAGATCTCACTATAATAACTATTGCAAATTTATAAAACGTTAGCTAATATAATAATACTTAAATGATTTGTAGTTGATGATTTCCGCTGGATATTTTGACATATTATCATTATGTCCATTCAAGAAAATCAACTATTGAATTTTTCGAACTACATGTGGTAATTTTAGTGGGAGCCATCGTTCTACGACAAACACCAACAACGACAAGCGTCAATGTCATCAACGAACACTACAATCATTATTTAGTTTTTTTAGATTCTTTTTACAATATAACTTCACAAATTTTACAAAAGTAAAGGTGGAGCATTTTTATCCCTACTACACGTAGCATGCTTGTAAAGTAAAACGGCAGTATTAAAAGAATTCAGTTTTAAAACAAATCTATAGAATTTAAGTTTTATAGAAATCTCTGCTTTTAAAGCAATCACTGCTTCAGACGAAGAAAATCACTCTTATAAACCCTACATCACACAATCGCTAGGGATATCCTTCTTGACTTGACAGTGATAAATTCAGTTTCATCTTGTGAATGGTGTTAACATCACGAAGAAAAAACTAATTATCCGCGAGGAAGTAAATTGGACTGCCCACAAAACCAAAATGTATCTCTCAGTTAAAAAGTCAGGTCATGAAAAGTTATTATAAATTTGATGATAATAATAATTTTTCGGAAAAAACTCTTCATATTATAAATTTATTAAAAATGTAATATTAGAAATAGTTTTTATTTGTAATACAGACCTTCATTTTGAAACATTTAACTAAATGTACATGTTAATCATATTGAAATAGTGAGATTTCAATAAGATCTATACGTAAGGATATTTTTAATAGTGAAATCAATATTTGCAAAATATTAAAAGTAACTATTTATATTTACATTTTAATATGTTGAACAAACGCCAGTTACAAAGTCATGTACTTAATAAAACAACTTTGGGAAATGAATACCAAGAAATATGTAATATAAAGGAAAGGTAAACTAGTGTCACCTCTATTGTATATGAATCTCTTAAAATAAATACAAATACAGCAAACTGTATTCTAATTTATCTCAAGCCATAAATTAAATATTGTATAATATTAAAAATTGGATAGTTAAATGTTGAATAATATTTAAGATAATACAATAAATATAGGCTTAGCTTTTCATTTTTATTTTTTATCATTTGCTTTGCTCAATCCATCCTCACAGCCCAGAGGATATATGACGTTATTCCAAACCACAGAATTTCACATTAATTATAAATCCTTCCTCTGATTTTGACAGATTTCCGGCTCAACACCTATAAAATTAAATTAAATGGGTCACTAGAGACGAGAAAGTTATTCTGGACACTCTATTTGGAGCAAAACTCGTTTACTATATATTTTCATACAGATTACGTAGGCAATTGTATATGTTGTTATATAATACTAATATACTAGTCAGTATACTACGTACATTAAATATGTCGAAATATGCTAGTCAGAACGAAATATATTTAGAAAATCAAAGACCTTGTAACTTCACCTTCACATTCAATTAAATATTCATATCAATCTTAAGACTACTCATTCTTTCACACTTTCATTCTTTAAAAAAAACTAATTTATGCTAATACACAATATTTAATTGTTGACAATTTTAAAATCTTAATTTATTATTCAAATTACATAAAATTTTACGAATGTCTCTACAGATTTTGTCTTAATGTTCTTATTAATTTATAGCAAATCTATTACAAAACAATTTTCTTTAATTTAATTATATTATTTTCAAATTACTTTTATTTTGCCGGCTAGCTCAATTACTTTCTCTTAATTTAATTTATAAAATCTTTACTCTTAATCTCGGGCATGGGAACTTTTATGACTCATCAAAGTGAAATACTAGATTCTATATGATTATCAATTATAAATTTTGGTACTTATCAACAGTTACGCCTCGTCCCCTTTTGGCACTTGTACACAAACACAATCACCCACTGCTTTTATTTATTTAATTTCTCTTTCTTCACTAACGACGCACTAAACACATGTATATCCTTATCCTGGGAGGTCGGATGCTGCAATTCTGGTTCCTTGACGAATGGTGAATCCCTTGTATTACTTCCGCTAAACGCTGCTTGGTCTCTTAACTCGTTCTCAATTAAACTCTTAATTCGACGCGATGATTCTCTCCTCTTCCTTTACAACTTTAATACTCCTTGACTTTAATTATTATTACAAAACAACAAAAACTACTAACTTTTGTGGCAACTCTGCCTTTAAGTTATTCGACGACTTTGAATTAAACCTTCAGGGTCTCAGTTTAAGACTCTTAACACCTCCTTACTCTGATTCCCAGCTCCAGGCCAAGACCTACACACTCTCACCCCCAGTTTTAGACTGACTCTTCTTCCCGTTGGATCTTGCTTCTCCCGATTTTCAAGTTCCGCGTCTTCCTCGCCTATTGGTCTATATCTAATTTTTTGAAACTCAGGTCTCTTCTGATTGGACATCCAAACTTTCTAAAACGTTATTTTTTTTTAACGTACGTTGACTTCGCCCCTCGGAGATACCGTTAGGTATTTACTTTCTCATTTTTTCTAGGTTCCCTGTTAATGATACGCAGCTGCTTCGAGTAGCAAAACTCCGTTATGTTTTTACTTTTACCGTGCCTTTTTTTTTATGTATGTCGGCGAACTTTCTTCCCTCAAAGAAAACAGAATGTTTTCTTTCCTTGTATTTGTCACGTTCTTCAAATTAGTACCGTTATCTCCCCAACTTAGCTTTGCAGCTGCTATTGTCGGTATAGTTTGCTTGGTAACATGTGTTTTGTCCCAATTTACTTATTCTTACAATTATTTATTAATTTTAACCTTTTTATCGATTATTATTATTTTAATATTTTATACTAGACATTAAATAATTATTTATCAATTGTTGATCCTTTGAGATCGTTATAACCTAATATATGAAATTAGTCAACGGTGTAATTATATTGGATAATGAACAGATTATATATTTCCTTATTATTTAAAAGAAAAAAAACCTGATCATCATTTGCTTTTAAAAATAAGAAAAGAGTGTAAAATAAAAATCCTTATAACCCAGGAATACTCTAATAGTGTCTGGGTCGGAGAGTAACCAGATTTGGTCAATAACGACCTGATGATAGGGAACATGAATGAGATGGTTATACCCCAATAATACATAGAACAAGGTGCAGATCTAGCTAGGATCCCTTGGTATTGTCATACTCGTAATCACTAAAGCGTGCGTGATAGTGCTTACCATGAACGATGAAATAATTGCACGACGAATGTAGCTTTTGCAGATTCTTCAGATCATTAAAAGTGAAAACGTTCAATTTTATATTTCAAGGCAGATTTTAATTCTTTATTATATCTATACACGTTTATTTTTACTGTAGTAGTTCCAATACGTAAAATTATGCCATCGAGAACAGCATAACATTAAGCTATATAGACCAGGGTCGATAATTTTTTAAACCAAAAAAAAAAAAAAAGTAGGATGAAACCCATTGGAAAAGGAAAAAAGGAAAGGAATATAACAAAAATGAAAGGAAAAATAATTTACGGACGATTCGAGGTCGGGAAGTGGAAGGGGGTGAGTTTTTAAATGTAGAAAACGGTTTATCTCGATTTCCGGCAAAACTACAAGTCTTATGGAAAAACGTTAAAAGGCGAAGTTGTAGGTAATAAAAAGATCTACTACTTTTGTATGTACACTTCTTTCACATAACCTTAAAATTTATGTGAAAAATTCAAATAACCAAGTATTTGGTTTTTTATTTTTGTTAAACAAAAATAAAAATTCACGATATTTTGTAAAAACTTACCTTTTTATGTCCTAAACACGCTGTAATTTTATTTTATTTCAAATATTTATTTTTTCACCTTATCTTGACTTAATATCGAAAAAGCACCCTAATTTTCAATCGAAAATTCTCGCGTCAAAATATCTGCTTTTAAAAAAAAATCTCTACTTTCTGATGGTGTAAAAAAAATATACATTACTATGGTATATGTTCTCAAAAAACGCAAAGAAACGAACAAATGTCGAATCTGAAAAAAAAAAAAAATTTTAATCATTATGTTCAATTTTGAGTTATTTATTAAAATTTATTCTTTAATTACTCGAAAAACGTAAGATTCCATGTTACATTGGTAAACAAAAAAGTTACAAATCCATAAAACATAAAGATCGCAAAAAAAAAAAATGCGTAAATAGTTGTTTTAAATATAGTTAAGGTTAGGATTTAAAGGGGATTTCATCTAAAAAATGTGACTACTGCTATTTTGTTTAGTAAAAAAGTTGCATTATTAAATTTTAATTACTTATATGTCATAGAAAATCTCATAATATATAAGTATACGTGTAAATCGTACTATTGAATTTAGATACTTTGTACTGATTACGCTATTCATTAAAATATTTTTTAAAACATTAATCTTGTTGTTTCTAAATACCTTATCTTGAATTCTAATCACTTAACTATGCATGTATGATGCGGCTAAGGACGACCTATACCTCCTACTTTCTCTCTTAACGGTATATCTAACCACTTATCCATTACTTTTTGTCTCTTTGATGGCATATTTCTTCATCGTTAGATTCGACAAACCTTCCCGATTCTTGTAGATCTTCGAAATCTTCAAGACCATCACAGTCTTCATCTCCAATATTATTGGTTCTTCATCCACCCACAATTTCATCTGAATCATTAACTTCCTCGTAGCTTTTTTCTTCCACATTGGTGCGTTTTTCAGAACCATGACAATTTGAGCATAAATTTATGCATTTTAAACCATGTTTTCGGCAGCCACATTTTAAATTGTTACATCCAGTTTCACAGCTGCAGCAAATAGTTTTGAGCAATATTTCAGGAATTAATTCCTTTTCTATAAATTTAGGCATAATGTCAACGTTGATGATGCTTCCAGCCCCAATCTGTTGCTGTCAGTTCGTTACCCAGCCAAGTTTGAAGCTGATAATATGCCCTGTAACAATGTTGTTCTTGCAGCACCTTCTATGCGTGGGAGATTTGACAAAATGAAGGATGATTTAATTTTTGCCAATTGATATTGATATCGAAATCTTAATTGATTCAGTGTTATATTATCATTTTTACATTTGTAAATAGATTTGATTAATTGTAATCCATTTTTCGATATCTTTTTTGTTTGCAACTTTTAAAAAAAATATATTGGCCAAATTTGAAAAAAATATTATCGTCTAGTAATGAATTTACGATACTTTTCTTTCCTTTTCCGGCAAATCCAGATGTTGTACCGCAACCAGAAAAACAATGCAGAAATGCAAAGATATTTTTGAAGGATTCATATTTGAAACTGGTAGACGTGAAAAATAGATCTTTTACGTTTCTAGAACCTGGCTCGAGAAAATAAATGTCATGATTATTTGAATTTAATTGATTCAAAAGGACTAAAAGATCAATATCTTGACCCACAACAATGACAGTTTTATTAGTATCTCTGGCAATTTCTATCGAAGTCTTAATTATGTCAGCATCAGCATCTTCTTGTGCTTGCTTACAGGAAAATCCTTGTGACTGTAATCTTTTCATTAAAGTTTTTATTAATTTGTCCTGGTTTTTCTCGTTAGATAACATTTTTTCTTGCAAAAATGGTATTTTTTTAATGGTTTTGATAATTCAACTGTGGAATATTGTCTGAGGTTTTTCTACGACTACGTTCTCCTCTTTTAGTTGAATTAGCTGCCGATACTGTTGTCACAGTATCTGATTTTTAAATTTCGGGGTACCCATCAAAAACGATATAGCTGCTTGCTGTGTAATGTTTTTCAACATTGCGCAAATATTTATTCGTGATCTCTTCCACCGTTTCATTTTTCTGCCAAATTACTTTGTGCAGTAAAAATCCGCCGTCGACGACAAGCACAATGCCGTCAGAATGCGTTGGTCCATTAGCACTCACAAATAATTCGTAAAGTTGAGATTTAACATTTTTCCTGAGTCCATTTTCTGTAAAAAGTGACAATGGAAATGGTGCAAGTTCGTATTGTAAATAAGTTTCCATATCTTTTTTACTGTCGATCGTTAACGATATTCTTTGATATAGCAATAATGGATTATAATATCTCCGTTTACTTTAACAATCTCCGTCTACTTTTATGAGCACACTGTGGCCAACTTAAAGATTGAAATCAAACCCAATACCACAAACTTTTATTTCCTGATGTACATTTCAGTAACATAATTACCATCCTCAGAGGTTAAGTATTGAACAAACTCTAAATCTGTAAATTTTATAAAAAGTTGTACAAGTGAGATTTCAACCCCACTCCTTCCCGTGGTTAGTTCAACCAATGGTATTGAACCAAGTCATTAACCTGGTCAATGCCCTTGTCCCTTCCACTACCTGGAATGGGATTGAATACCCTAACAATTGTATGGACAATATTTTCTACATAATAATCTTAACTAAATAACTTCCTAAATACAAAGTGAATAAAAAGTGAATTATTCATGGAACAAAATCTCACTTGGTGTCACACACCCCTTGTCTTTTTCTTTACAACTAAACTTACACAGCAATAATCTTAAATTACTCAGTTTAATAGATCATCAATCAGTATTATTGCATGGCTCCTAAATAGGCTTATTTTTATCTCCATGTTACACCAGTATAAAGACTTTTTTCGTATTTCTTTGGGAAAAGGGCTTTAATTTACTTCTACCTTGATATAACAGCGATTTTACTGTACTAATCTATTTTCAAACTGCAGTAATTACCCCGTCGTATATTATGGAGAGACGTTTATGCAAAGTTGGTTGTAAAACTATTAAATTAACTGCTTTATTACTTCATAACAAAGGGTTACTCTTTCTTACTTATTACCTCTCACGGGCATACCTATATTTATTATTCTCAGAACCCCTAGGTTCCTACTATTTTTTTCTCTTTTTCTTCCTCCCCCCCTCTCTCATTTCCATGCAACCTTTAGTTAGATTGTTTTCTTCCAACCTGACGCTATTAGAGTATTCGAGAGCCACGGACTGTATTTCATGTCTTTTTCTTCCTGTTTTTATGGGACGATGATGAGCGATTGGTTTTTCACCTTTTAAACAACAAGGGAAAATAAAATTACCTTCAAATAACAAGGAAACAAAATTTTACATATTGTTATACTAAGTAAGATGATGTTATATAAACAGTTCATCCAAAAGGCATGAACCGGGTAGTTGTCTTCCTGAGACCCTTCACCAAGAATTCTGTGGCTACGTAGTAGCAAAGTAATTACAAACAATACTGGATAGCACCTAAAGGGCTCATTTATAGTGAGTTTGGCAATCCCGAATCAACTTAACTAGATCTACACATTTTTTTCCCTGTAGGCCTATGTTCTCTTTCTATTATATTTCTTATTAAATCTCTGTTGATCAATTCTTGTTGTTATCCAATCCTGACGCTAGGTGTTTTTATTTTATGATAATGTTTCCTTACGACCAAGAATATGTTTTCCTTTCAACAACAAGAGATAAATTAAACTCCAGTGAATGTCAAAAATGCAACTTTAAACCCCAAAGTTGAAATTAGACAATTAATCTGAGTTCTGTTGTATTGCCGTCTAGCAAATATTATCAACTTTCACGTTACTGATAAAAAGTGGGATTTCTCTGAGCCTCTCTGCCTGTGAATGTGGGAATTCTTTGTCTGGATAATATAAAACTTGTCACAAATATTCCGACTTCTAGGCTCCACTACAGTCACCATCGCTAGAATAAGCCTACTCCTATCCCATCTCACGTTATTATCTTTCATTCTTAAGAGCAACCGTTGAAATTGAGTTATTTACTATTGATAATGTACGAGTAATGCTAAAAAAAATCCCGTACGTCTAAACAGTGTAACAGTTGATTATATTATATCCTGCTGATTTATGAGATATTGGCTTTAAAAAGTTAAAAATAAAAATTATTTAAAAAATCTTCATCAAGGTTTTTAAATATTATTTTTAAATGACAAGGACGTATATAAAAATAATAATCATTAGAGTACTGTACATTATTCCAATAAATGGTTTGCTTGTATGACATTAGGAACAGCTTGATTTCTTGAAATCCAATTTACAATATTTTATATATTGTGCTTTTTAGACTAATCTTAATCATTTATTGGGTAATTTTATGACTTACGATATTCCTTTCCAAATACAAACGAAGATTAGTATTGAGATGGTGCTAAAATGTTGACATTAGATTTTCAAATTTTTTCGATGTGTATACTTTTAGATGTATTTAGGCCTATGGTATTCTCAGAACGGAGTATCTACGTCCGTCTGTAACCATAACCGTCTGGCTTAATTCTAAAATGGATAGTCCTAATGTATTAAAAAAAAAAACTTTAATGAGAACTTTAATTATATTTTTTAGAAATCTTGCAAAATTTATTGTGTAGTTAAGGTAATTTTTACGCATTTTCTAAATAGCTCTTGGTCCTATTGTCTCATATTCATAATCACAGAAAATTGTATTAGAATTTGGTAAATATACTTTATACGGATCACAAAAGGTTTCTTCTTATTTTTTTTTTTAAATATTTAAATGAAAATAATATATGTATAATTTTGAATTCTTATTTCCAATTTTACAGTATCAGAGAGCTTAAAGCAATTTATTGAATAGGGAATGAACAGAGAAGTGAAACTCGATTTTTATGAATTTTCCAAACTGAAATTTTATGATGTATGACAACTCCTTGAATTTTGGATAGTAGTCTAGTGGGTTTTATTAGTAGCGATTAAACCTAAAGAGATTAAAGGGTAGGAAGAGAAGATAGGGGACAGTCCAATAGTATGCATATGTTTTTTACTTGTTCGTTTGTGACGACAATCAAATTTCGGAGCGCTCAGTTTGAATTTAATCATTGACATCAATATGTGTATAGGTACCAGCTCCAAATACCACTAAAGTTGAAAACTAAAGTAAGGTTCTGGATTCAAAATAAAACTTTAATTTCAGCAAATAAAGTTTGAATAAATAACTGGAAAGTAATGTACTTAGTTACATCAACTATTTATTAGTAGTTTTAAAATTATAAAGTAGCTACCTTTTTTTAAACAAAAATAATCTTGTTAAACTTAATTTAAAAGGTCAAATTTGAGTTATTTATTTAATAACATGTCCTCGAATTGCAATAGGTTGTTTGTTTTTTATTAAGCCTAAAATTTATTTTCATAATTGTAAAAAGGTTAATTAAACAGTTTTGTATGTTTTACAATTGTAAAAATTGAGGTAGAAGATACTTGTCTTTTCCTTTTACACATTACCTGGAACTTTATGAAATATATATGAAATTTGTGACAAATATTTTTAAATATGATGGTAACAAAAGCTAAATAACGTTACTTTTTTAGTATAGATCATTTAGAGTTTATTATTTATTTTTACTTTAAAACAATATAGTGTTTTTACACTACATATGAGTGAAAATTTATAAAAAGAACATGAGTTCTTTGAAAATCAGTTACTGAGCCAAATCATTCCCCCGCTTTCAATTTTAATTATATGCATGTTAGCAACTAGAGAAAACCCAGGAACATTTAGTGAGTGACTTTTCAAAGGTACAGTAAGATTTGTGAACTGTAGTTTTCGCAACGGCTTATAAAATTGTTAAATTATTAAACATTTTCAATAATATTTAATAATTTGTTTCCTCGACTAGTATTTTTTATTGGGGAGATATAATGGTGTTTTGTATTTAAAGTTTTAAATTGAGTTGATAACACCTTCAGTGATTTAAATAATTTTGTTTCAAATGTAATGATACAATTTTTGATGAAATATAATTATAAGAATAAATAAACCACAAAAAGAAAGACTAGAGTTTTAATTTCGATCAGACTTACCCACATGTTCTGTATTTAAATGCTTAAAATTTGGCTTGTAAGTTTCTTGTGAGAATAGAAGCCTACAACTCTACTTTATTCCAGTACTAACTCAATTTGTAAGGTCTCATGGGTGTGGTAAAACATATACAAAAATCGTAAAATATAAACAGAATAAATCAAAATATCGATTTTTTGAGTAATTATTGGTCAATATTTTCAACTTAATTTTATGAGGTTGGTGTTTTAAACACTTTATAACAATCCAAAGTCTAAGATATTTGTACTTGAATTTTTTAGATCTTGTAAAATCTTTTCCTTTTTTGTAAGATAGCTTGTTTTTGTATTCTACCATAGAAAAATATGATCTATCGTGATAAAAAAAATTACCTATAATTTTCGTTTTGTTGCTCTTTTATTACAATTTTCTACAACGTATTTTATGTTATTTACTTATAATATTATCTTTGTATTGTTTATAAATGGTTAATTGTTTCATTTAATTAAAACAAGAGTTTTCTTTCTTTGTTTGTTTATACATATTAAAGAATTTCTATTTCAAAATGTTTAAAAGTTGTTTGTATTAAATTTTAAATTAATTGTAATACTTTTAGGTAATTGTGAAGTGTGTGTGGGATTGTTACGTTTTCTTTGTAGTTTGTTACGTTATGGAAATGATGTTTTGTGATTGGATTATTGTAGTGAACATAATGTACACGTCTTATATTTTCGAGAACATTATTTAAACCTTTATAGGATTGATAGTAGATGTAAATATTTGTTTTTCTTCCGACACTACAGAGAGTTAAACAGAAACTTTGAAAGTGGCGTGACAATTATATTATAAATCTCTCAAAATCACCCCGCAGAGTGCAACCATTTAACATTTCTTCGAGTTTTAGTTTTCACCGGACTACCATGTACTGTTGATTAACATACTAATAATACTTGTCCTAGTATGCATATCATTCCCAAACGTACTTGTTGGCTCAACAATTGGTCCGTTTGATCTAGCTACACTAAATACAAGCCTCAACTTGTCTTCTTTTTAAGTGATACTAAGACTAAAGTGATATAGGTTGTGTACTTTTTAACTGGATCTGTAGTGTCAGAAGAAAAACAAATATTTACACCTAATATCAATCCTATAAAAGTTAAATAATGTTCTCAAAGATATAATACGTATACATTTTGTTCATTAAAATGGTCCAATCTCAAGACATCATTTCCATATCTTAACCTAGGACAAAGAAAACGTAAAAATCCCCCCCACGCACACACTTCACATTTACCTAAAAGTATTACATTTAATTAAAAATTTGATACAACTGTTTAACATTTTGAAATAGAAATTCTTTAATATGTATAAACAAACAAAGAAAAAAAAACTGTTGTTTTAATTAAATGATACAATTAACCATTTTTAAACATGTTATCGAAAATATAATACGTATACATTATGTTCACTACAATGGTCCAACTTCAAGACATCATTTCCATAACGTTAACATAGCACAAAGAAAATGTTAACTTCCCATCACATTTCTCGTTTACCTAAAACTATTACAATTAATTTACAATTTACAACCTTTAAACATTTTGAAATAGAAATTCTTTAATATATATATATATATATATATATATATATATATATATATATATATAAACAAAGAGAAAAAAACTGTTGTTTTAATTAAATGATACAATTAACCATTTTTAAACATGTTATCGAAAATATAATACGTATACATTATGTTCACTACAATGGTCCAACTTCAAGACATCATTTCCATAACGTTAACATAGGACAAAGGAATCGTTAAAATCCCCCACACATTTCTCGTTTACCTAAAACTATTACAATTAATTTACAATTTAATACAACCTTTAAACATTTTGTATAATATGTATAAACAAACAAAGAAAGAAAACTCTTGTTTTAATTAAATGAAACAATTGACTATTTATAAACAATACAAAGATAATATTATAAGTAAATAACATAAAATACGTTTATTAGATGAAAACAAGATTAACCAAGAACTTTACAAACTGACCGGACGAAGGTAGAAAATTGTAATAAAAGTGAAACAAACAAAAATTATAGGTAATTTTTTCTATCACGATAGATGAGATAGCCTTGGTAAAATACAAAAACAAGGTAACTTACAAAAAAGGAAAAGATTTTACGAGATGTAAAAAATTCAAGTACAAATATCTTAGACTTTGAATTGTTTAAAGTGTATATAAAGTGTTTAAAACACCAAACTCATAAAATTTAAATAATTGCAAATTGTAACTCCTCAAAAATATTGACCAATAACTACTGAAAAAATCGATATTTTGATTTATTCTGTTTTACGATTTTCGTATATGTTTTACCACACCCCTGAGACTTACATATTGAGTTAGTACTGGAATAAAGTACCGTTGTAGGCTTCTATACTCACAAGAGACCTACATGTCAAGTTTTAAGCATTTAAATACAGAACAGGTGTTTCTTATAATTATATTTCATCAAAAATTGTATCATTACATTTGAAACAAAATGATTTAAATCACTGAATGTGTTTTCTACTCAATTTAAAACTTTAAAAGGAAAAACAACATTATATGTCCTCAATAGAAAAAAAATACTAGTCGAGGAAACAAAATATTAAATATTATTGAAAATGTTTAATAATTTAAATAATTTTACCTCAATCGTAAAACATACAAAACTGTTTAATTGACCTTTTTTTCCAATTAGGAAAATGAATTTTAGGCCTAATAAAAAACAAACAATCTATTGCAATTCGAGGGCATGTTATTAAAGAAATAACTCAAATTTGGCCTTTTAAATTAAGTTTAACAAGAATATTTATAGAATGTTTTAAAAAAATGTAGCTAGTTTATAATTTTAAGACTACTGTAGTTGATGTAACTAAGTACCTTACTTTCCAGTTATTTATTCAAACTTTATTTGCTGAAATTAAAGTTTTATTTTGAATCCAGATCCTTACTTTTGGTTTTCAACTTTAGTGGTATTTGGAGCTGGTACCTATACACATGACATATTGATTGATGTCAATGATCAAATTCTGACTAACCGATCTCGTTAATGGAGCCAAACTTAAATATGCATTCTACAACTTTGATTGACAATATACAAGAATCTGTAATAAATATATTTTGAAATAACATAATTTTCGTGTACATTATATTTTTTTCCTGGATATAGATCTCACTATAATAACTATTGCAAATTTATAAAACGTTAGCTAATATAATAATACTTAAATGATTTGTAGTTGATGATTTCCGCTGTATATTTTGACATATTATCATTATGTACATTCAAGAAAATCAACTATTGAATTTTTCGAACTACATGTGGTAATTTTAGTGGGCGCCATCGTTCTACGACAAACACCAACAACGACAAGCGTCAATGTCATCAACGAACACTACAATCATTATTTAGTTTTTTTAGATTCTTTTTACAATATAACTTCACAAATTTTACAAAAGTAAAGGTGGAGCATTTCTATCCCTACTACACGTAGCATGCTGGTAAAGTAAAACGGCAGTATTAAAAGAATTCAGTTTTAAAACAAATCTATAGAATTTAAGTTTTATAGAAATCTCTGCTTTTAAAGCAATCACTGCTTCAGACGAAGAAAATCACTCTTATAAACCCTACATCACACAATCGCTAGGGATATCCTTCTTGACTTGACAGTGATAAATTCAGTTTCATCTTGTGAATGGTGTTAACATCACGAAGAAAAAACTAATTATCCGCGAGGAAGTAAATTGGACTGCCCACAAAACCAAAATGTATCTCTCAGTTAAAAAGTCAGGTCATGAAAAGTTATTATAAATTTGATAAGATAATAATAATTTTTCGGAAAAAACTCTTCATATTATAAATTTATTAAAAATGTAATATTAGAAATAGTTTTTATTTGTAATACAGACCTGCATTTTGAAACATTTAACTAAATGTACATGTTAATCATATTGAAATAGTGAGATTTCAATAAGATCTATACGTAAGGATATTTTTAATAGTGAAATCAATATTTGCAAAATATTAAAAGTAACTATTTATATTTACATTTTAATATGTTGAACAAACGCCAGTTACAAAGTCATGTACTTAATAAAACAACTTTGGGAAATGAATACCAAGAAATATGTAATATAAAGGAGAGGTAAACTAGTGTCACCTCTATTGTATATGAATCTCTTAAAATAAATACAAATACAGCAAACTGTATTCTAATTTATCTCAAGCCATAAATTAAAAATTGTATAATATTAAAAATTGGATAGTTAAATGTTGAATAATATTTAAGATAATACAATAAATATAGGCTTAGCTTTTCATTTTTATTTTTTATCATTTGCTTTGCTCAATCCATCCTCACAGCCCAGAGGATATATGACGTTATTCCAAACCACAGAATTTCACATTAATTATAAATCCTGCCTCTGATTTTGACAGATTTCCGGCTCAACACCTATAAAATTAAATTAAATGGGTCACTAGAGACGAGAAAGTTATTCTGGACACTCTATTTGGAGCAAAACTCGTTTACTATATATTTTCATACAGATTACGTAGGCAATTGTATATGTTGTTATATAATATTAGTCAGTATACTACGTACATTATATAATATGTCGAAATATGCTAGTCAGAACGAAATATATTTAGAAAATCAAAGACCTTGTAACTTCACCTACGTTACCTTTATTTATTTATTTTACCGTTTATTTACTTTTACTTTAATTTGAATTGCATTAATTTGTTTTGAATTAATTTGCATTTATGAATTTACTTTTAAACTTAATCTTTATTAGCCACACTTATTTTGCGCTAATCTATTTCTGACAATTAATTTTATTTGATTTCTATCGAAATCTTACTAAAACTAGGATGGTTGAATTAAATTAATTCCACAAACAACTTCTACTTTTTAACCATCTTCTGGATTTATTCTCATCTAGTTATTTATATAACAAGAATCATTCAATTAAATATTCATATCAATCTTAAGACTACTCATTCTTTCACACTTTCATTCTTAAAAAAAAACTAATTTATGCTAATACACAATATTTAATTGTTGACAATTTTAAAATCTTAATTTATTATTCAAATTACATAAAACTTTACGAATGTCTCTACAGATTTTGTCTTAATGTTCTTATTAATTTATAGCAAATCTATTACAAAACAATTTTCTTTAATTTATTTATATTATTTTCAAATTACTTTTATTTTGCCGGCTAGCTCAATTACTTTCTCTTAATTTAATTTATAAAAACTTTACTCTTAATCTCGGGCATGGGAACTTTTATGACTCATCAAAGTGAAATACTAGATTCTATATGATTATCAATTATAAATTTTGGTACTTATCAAACAGTTACGCCTCGTCCCCTTTTGGCACTTGTACACAAACACAATCACCCACTGCTTTTATTTATTTAATTTCTCTTTCTTCACTAACGACGCACTAAACACATGTATATCCTTATCCTGGGAGGTCGGATGCTGCAATTGTGGTTCCTTGACGAATGGTGAATACCTTGTATTACTTCCGCTAAACGCTGCTTGGTCTCTTAACTCGTTCTCAATTAAACTCTTAATTCGACGCGATGATTCTCTCCTCTTCCTTTACAACTTTAATACTCCTTGACTTTAATTATTATTACAAAACAACAAAAACTACTAACTTTTGTGGCAACTCTGCCTTTAAGTTATTCGACGACTTTGAATTAAACCCTCAGGTTCTCAGTTTAAGACTCTTAACACCTCCTTACTCTGATTCCCAGCTCCAGGCCAAGACCTACACACTCTCACCCCCAGTTTTAGACTGACTCTTCTTCCCGTTGGATCTTGCTTCTCCCGATTTCCAAGTTCCGCGTCTTCCTCGCCTATTGGTCTATATCTAATTTTTTGAAACTCAGGTCTCTTCTGATTGGACATCCAAACTTTCTAAAACGTTATTTTTTTTTAACGTACGTTGACTTCGCCCCTCGGAGATACCGTTAGGTATTTACTTTCTCATTTTTTCTAGGTTCCCTGTTAATGATACGCAGCTGCTTCGAGTAGCAAAACTCCGTTATGTTTTTACTTTTACCGTGCCTTTTTTTTATGTATGTCGGCGAACTTTTGTTACCAGGGGACTTAAATTAAACAAAAGGCGGAACCAAATGGTAACAATGTTTGAAAATTAAAAAAAAAAGACAAAGACGAATTTAATAATTAACAAGGCTCAAATTTATTAAACAAGAAAGAAATTTCGACGGTTCAGATTTTATCATTTACAAAGCAAAAAACATCCTAAGATAGATTATTATAAGCACAGCTTAATAATTAACAAGATTATAATTAATCTAAAAAAAAAAGTTATACGCCCTTAATGTAAAATATAATAAATAAAAAAAAATTGATGAATAGATTCTGAAAATTTATCCCCCCTCTTTAGTTTATATAAACAGTTACAAAATTTAACAATAAAAAAAGGTTCTATAAATGAGATTGATATTTTAAATAAAAAAAAAAATAATTATTATTTTAATTCTAACAAGTTCATTATTAGATTAAATATTACAAATCATAATTTTGTTTGTTAAATTTCTTAAATTCTAAATTGGCCAATATATATATATTTATAATAAAAGTAAATTGTTTATGACATTAGAAGATTAAAAAAAAGAAAAGATGAAATTTAGAATATTGAAATTTTTAAATTGACGTCAATTTTATGAATTTAGAAAATAACCTCTTGGAGGTTGTTAGGACAGAAAAGTTTGCATGCAAGCACCACCCAATTATTTTTCTTTTAAATTATAAATAGCTATATACAAGATTACATTTAAATAACAGTTTTAAGAACACATTTTGCTAAACCAGATTAGGTACATGTACAATACATATATATATTTAAACAAAGTTCTGTAAAGTCAGTTTTCAAAAGGTCACTTTTGTGCACTTGGAAGTTTTTTGATTAGTTATATAAAACATGTTTTAAAAGCAGGCAGAAACATGCTATGCACTTTTTGCTGGAGTACGCAAAATGAAACAAGATTGGTGAGTTTCTCCGACCAGCGTTTTAGCTAAAGCAAAAAAAAACACGTTTACTAGCATCTGTGCAAATTCAGACATGTTGTAGCATTAATGTTCTTTATTAAAAATATCTGGTTATTTGTCAAAATTAGAGAATATTGATTGCATCACAGAAATTCATTAAGCTTATAATTAAATGCTTCTTAGATGGTTAGAAAGCTATATATATATACTTGGTTTTGTTTAAAACAAAGCTTGTATGAAACTTGAAAAATCTGTAAAATCTGTAAAACAAATATTCTGGTCTAGAAGAGATTTCTTTAATTAGTTTTTTGACATGTTCAATAAGATATTCTGATTGTTTAATGTTTATCACCAGTTTGCACTAATTTCACATAATTGCTCAAAACTTAAAATCTGACTGCTTAAGGTTTTGTAAACTATGTTTTAAGAAATGAAAAAAATTTTATAATTATTTAGTTTCTGAAAAACATTGAATATTAAATAAAACATGAAATACATATTTTAATGAATAAATTTTAAAACATTAACAAAATCTATAATATGATAAAATCTGTAAATTTGGTTACCTGGAGTCCTGTCGAAAGTTTACGTGAACATGTGCCGTGAAATGAAAAACCACACAACTATTTTACTAGAAAACCAAAAAGAACACATCACTGAATTGTAAAACTAAGACATTACATTTTCTCTATGAAACTGAAGTATTATTTGTCATGATGTAACTTTAATTTAGATTTTAACGGATCGATGAAAGTTTTTTGTGCATGTTGAGAATCCTGAGACAGAGTGCAAGACGTGTTTTAATCAAGGTAGGCTCGCTAGCCGTTGTACTTTGTACTTACATGGAACACGCGATACTTTCTAGAAAAGGCTGCTACGCGGCAGCACCTGTCAAGGGACGGAAGGTACTGCGGTAGGAACTGAGTTGATAAATTGTCTGCAGATTTTATTTATGAATTTAGAATGCTACACTTTTTTCCCTCAAAGAAAACAGAATGTTTTCTTTCCTTGTATTTGTCACGTTCTTCAAATTAGTACCGTTATCTCCCCAACTTAACTTTGCAGCTGCTATTGTCGGTATAGTTTGCTTGGTAACATGTGTTTTGTCCCAATTTACTTATTCTTACAATTATTTATTAATTTTAACCTTTTTATCGATTATTATTATTTTAATATTTTATACTAGACATTAAATAATTATTTATCAATTGTTGATCCTTTGAGATCGTTATAACCTAATATATGAAATTAGTCAACGGTGTAATTATATTGGATAATGAACAGATTATATATTTCCTTATTATTTAACCCTAGAATCATAATCATATTTTTTGGTTGCATCACTCATAATCATTCGTCTCTGAGACTACTTGCCTTTTTAATTTTTTAAAATTTTTTCCTTGTTCACAATTTACATTTTAACCATGTTAATGACAACTATAATTGATATTTTAATAACTGGAATAGTTTTTGTCGCTTTAAAATACATATTTAAATATATAAAAATTTGTTTCCAAACATCAACGGTAACAAAGTTGAATTTTGCCGTACATTTTTTTTTTATGTAAAAACTTTACAATAAATTGATTTTGTCAACATAAATTGAAATTTTATATCTATAAAATTGTGTTGTAAAAATTTTTAATCAAAACATTGAACAGAATATAGATTTTTTTATTTTTGAATATCCTAATGAAAAAAGCCAAAAAACCTATATATGATTGTTTATGGCACTCATCATAATCATTCGTCTGTGAAACTACCTGGGTTTTTCATAAATAAACCTGCTAAATTTGAAAAGGTATTTTTATTTTTACAATGTAGGAAATAATAAAATGAACATTCGTTAACATTTATGAGGTTTTAAGGTCAAAATTAGGCACAGTTTACACATTTCTTAGCCTGGTGTTCACCACAGTAAAATTGTTTGCACTCAAAACAGGAAAATCGAGTCATCCGTCTTTTTTTTGATGGACAGTAGGCGCAGATTTTTCTTCCCACTGCAGCTGGTACTTCCTCAGGCTGTCGTATCGGGATGTCTTCTCCTAGAACCTCCACAATTTTGCTCTTCAAGTTTCGCTGAAGTTTGGGAATTTGCAGTCTTGCTTGAAGATGAGGTTTTGTCAACTCTTCAGAAATTTTCTTTGCAAAATCCCGTCGGCAAAGTGGCTTTTTCTTCTCGTCTACCATGTTGTGGACATAAACTACATATGAGTTGACAAGGGTACTGTTAAGGAGTCCATAAAAGATACAAAGCGGCCATCTACGGGTTTTTCGACTAGTGGACATATTGCTTGACATTTCGTCAAAGGCGTCGACAGCCCCTTTGGTTGAGTTGTAAAACTCGACAACATCAGCTTTACCTGATTGTTCACTCACAGTGCCCTTTTCATGTGTGGTAGAAATCAGATACACCATTTTGTTTTTCTTTGCCTTGTATGAAAGTAGTATCATATCTTTATCATAGCAGAATGACACTGAATTAATCTTACTAGAACTTAACTGTTTCATTTCACCAGGAATCTCTTTCTTGTCACTACGGAGGGTTCCAACAACTGTCAGTTTGTGGGTATTAAGCATTTCTTTGGCCAATGGTATCGACGAAAACCAATTGTCCATGGTAATATTCCTATTTGTACCATGGACGGTTTTAGTCAGTTCTTTTGTAAAAAAGGCACCTAGAGGCAAACCTGACGTGTTTGTATCTTTTCCTAAGTATGGGGCAGCTTCAATCAAATACTTTGTTTTGACATCACAAAGCATCAGTATTTTAATACCGTATTTATTAGGTTTTGACGGTAAATACATCCTGAATGGGCAGCGGCCTCTGAATCCAAGTAATTGTTCATCTATTGTAAGATAGGAACCTGGACAGTAGTTATTCTTACATGAATCTATAAAGATCTCCCATATCTCTCTTATAGGTGCAAATTTGTCTGTTAGTCTGCGGATAGGACGAGAGGCTTTTTCATCGAATCTCAAGCAATTCAACAAAAAGTCAAAGCGATCTTTGCTCATGACTGTTACATAACGAGAACCGCTGTAGGTAGGATCAAAAAGCTCTGCAGAAGTCAGGTGGTTATCTTTCTTTGCAGCTGTAAGAACCAGAAGTCCTATCAAGGCATTTATTTCAGTAGCATTTGTTAGCTGAACAGTTGCTGATTCTTTATTTGCATAGTTGGCTATTTTGTGAGGAATTTCTTCATTCGTATGTATTACAATACGATCAATAATATCCGGTGTAATAAACAATTTGAAGCAATCCACCGGGTTTACTTTGTTTCTTGCATTATTTATTGGTTTTTGTCGGTAATGGACTATATTTCTTCTTTGCGTTCTACTAGATTTAGCAAAGGGCCTAGATGACCATACATGGCCATTTTTCCCTCTCAAGGTTCTTTTTTTAGGCATAACTATATTTTTATGTTTTTCTAGAGAACACAGATAAGCCCTTTGGTTGCCATTATTTGTTGAGACCTCAGCACAACATTGTTCTCTTGTAAGGTCAATAACCTCTTCATTGTCTATGTCCATGTCCGAGCATTCATCAGTAGAGCTTTCACCTGATGAAGGCTTATAATTGGGGTCCTCGTTTTCATTAGTGACATCAAAGTTCATAATTGTAACCTGATTTGAACCATTTATTATTTCACTGATAGGATGACTATTACTAGTAGATTCATGGCCTAGGTTAGAATCTAAGATAGCAGAGCTAGTTGAACTCACGCCATTATTGTTCTCGGTTCGAACTGACGTTACCTCCTCCTCATCTTCGTCACTGCTCCAATTCCATGAACGGTTTGGTCGGGAAGGTGTTGGATTTGGTTCACAATCAGGAGGATAGTAGTTGGGGTCGGCGTCTGTGTCGTCATCTTCGCTAGAACTGTCAAGCTGCACTTCCACATGATCCTCCAGTTCACTTTCATCATCCATATTTTCTTCAAAAATAATGTTGTCAGCCTCAGAAACACCTGTTTCTAACTCTCCTAACACAGTTTCTATTTCATTATCGTCTTTCAAAAAATCGCTCATTGTAACTAAGGAAAAAGCCAAAAACAACTACAAAACTCACTATTTACAGTATTTACAAAAAATAACATTGAATTGCACTAACCATAATGTTTCGTCTAGCAGACGACAATGTTAAAAGACACACCTTACGTAAATACTAATCATTCGTCTGTCAGACTACCAAGCGAAAACAAAGCAACCTAACCTCAAAACTACAGATGTGTCCGCGATGAAAACCCTCATACAACTGACAGTGGGTAAGGGGCAGGATTAGAAGTGATCTAGGCCACGCCTACCACACTACAACATGGCGAACTATCATTTTCGGGAAACCTGCGTCGTCTGTCAGACGAATGATTATGAGTCTAGGGTTAAAAGAAAAAAAACCTGATCATCATTTGCTTTTAAAAATAAGAAAAGAGTGTAAAATTAAAATCCTTATAACCCAGGAATACTCTAATAGTGTCTGGGTCGGAGAGTAACCAGATTTGGTCAATAACGACCTGATGATAGGGAACATGAATGAGATGGTTATACCCCAATAATACATAGAACAAGGTGCAGATCTAGCTAGGATCCCTTGGTATTGTCATGCTCGTAATCACTAAAGCGTGCGTGATAGTGCTTACCATGAACGATGAAATAATTGCACGACGAATGTAGCTTTTGCAGATTCTTCAGATCATTAAAAGTGAAAACGTTCAATTTTATATTTCAAGGCAGATTTTAATTCTTTATTATATCTATACACGTTTATTTTTACTGTAGTAGTTCCAATACGTAAAATTATGCCATCGAGAACAGCATAACATTAAGCTATATAGACCAGGGTCGATAATTTTTTAAACCAAAAAAAAAAAAAGTAGGATGAAACCCATTGGAAAAGGAAAAAAAGAAAGGAATATAACAAAAATGAAAGGAAAAATAATTTACGGACGATTCGAGGTCGGGAAGTGGAAGGGGGTGAGTTTTTAAATGTAGAAAATGGTTTATCTCGATTTCCGGCAAAACTACAAGTCTTATGGAAAAACGTTAAAAGGCGAAGTTGTAGGTAATAAAAAGATCTACTACTTTTGTATGTACACTTCTTTCACATAACCTTAAAATTTATGTGAAAAATTCAAATAACCAAGTATTTGGTTTTTTATTTTTGTTTAACAAAAATAAAAATTCACGATATTTTGTAAAAACTTACCTTTTTATGTCCTAAACACGCTGTAATTTTATTTTATTTCAAATATTTATTTTTTCACCTTATCTTGACTTAATATCGAAAAAGCACCCTAATTTTCAATCGAAAATTCTCGCGTCAAAATATCTGCTTTTAAAAAAAAATCTCTACTTTCTGATGGTGTAAAAAAAAATATACATTACTATGGTAAATGTTCTCAAAAAACGCAAAGAAACGAACAAATGTCGAATCTGAAAAAAAAAAAATTTAATCATTATGTACAATTTTGAGTTATTTATTAAAATTTATTCTTTAATTACTCGAAAAACGTAAGATTCCATGTTACATTGGTAAACAAAAAAGTTACAAATCCATAAAACATAAAGATCGCAAAAAAAAATGCGTAAATAGTTGTTTTAAATATAATTAAGGTTAGGATTTAAAGGGGATTTCATCTAAAAAATGTGACTACTGCTATTTTGTTTAGTAAAAAAGTTGCATTATTAAATTTTAATTACTTATATGTCATAGAAAATCTCATAATATATAAGTATACGTGTAAATCGTACTATTGAATTTAGATACTTTATACTGATTAAGCTATTCATTAAAATATTTTAAAAAACATTAATCTTGTTGTTTCTAAATACCTTATCTTGAATTCTAATCACCGCAACTATGCATGCATGATGCGGCTAAGGACGACCTATACCTCCTACTTTCTCTCTTAACGGTATATCTAATCACTTATCCATTACTTTTTGTCTCTTTGATGGCATATTTCTTCATCGTTAGATTCGACAAACCTTCCCGATTCTTGTAGATCTTCGAAATCTTCAAGACCATCACAGTCTTCATCTCCAATATTATTGGTTCTTCATCCACCCACAATTTCATCTGAATCATTAACTTCCTCGTAGCTTTTTTCTTCCACATTGGTGCGTTTTTCAGAACCATGACAATTTGAGCATAAATTTATGCATTTTAAACCATGTTTTCGGCAGCCACATTTTAAATTGTTACATCCAGTTTCACAGCTGCAGCAAATAGTTTTGAGCAATATTTCCGGAATTAATTCCTTTTCTATAAATTTAGGCATAATGTCAACGTTGATGATGCTTCCAGCCCCAATCTGTTGCTGTCAGTTCGTTACCCAGCCAAGTTTGAAGCTGATAATATGCCCTGTAACAATGTTGTTCTTGCAGCACCTTCTATGGGTGGGAGATTTGACAAAATGAAAGATGATTTAATTTTTGCCAATTGATATTTTCGAAATCTTAATTGATTCAGTGTTATATTATCATTTTTACATTTGTAAATAGATTTGATTAATTGTAATCCATTTTTCGATATCTTTTTTGTTTGCAACTTTAAAAAAAATATATTGGCCAAATTTGAAAAAAATATTATCGTCTAGTAATGAATTTACGATACTTTTCTTTCCTTTTCCGGCAAATCCAGATGTTGTACCGCAACCAGAAAAACAATGCAGAAATGCAAAGATATTTTTGAAGGATTCATATTTGAAACTGGTAGACGTGAAAAATAGATCTTTTACGTTTCTAGAACCTGACTCGAGAAAATAAATGTCATGATTATTTGAATTTAATTGATTCAAAAGGACTAAAAGATCAATATCTTGACCCACAACAATGACAGTTTTATTAGTATCTCTGGCAATTTCTATCGAAGTCTTAATTATGTCAGCATCTTCTTGTGCTTGATTACAGGAAAATCCTTGTGACTGTAATCTTTTCATTAAAGTTTTTATTATTTTGTCCTGGTTTTTCTCGTTAGATAACATTTTTTCTTGCAAAAATGGTATTTTTTTAATGGTTTTGATAATTCAACTGTGGAATATTGTCTGAGGTTTTTCTACGACTACGTTCTCCTCTTTTAGTTGAATTAGCTGCTGGTACTGTTGTCACAGTAACTGATTTTTCAATTTCAAGGTACCCATCAAAAACGATATAGCTGCTTGCTGCGTAATGTTTTTCTACATAGCGCAAATATTTATTCGTGATCTCTTCCACCGTTTAATTTTTCTGCCAAATTACTTTGTGCTGTGAAAATCCATCGTCGACGACATGCACAATGCCATCAGAATGCGTTGTTCCATTAGCACTCACAAATAATTCGTAAAGTTGAGATTTAACATTTTTCCTGAGTCCATTTTTTGTAAAAAGTGACAATGGAAATGGTGCAAGCTCGTATTGTAAATAAGTTTCCATATCTTTTTTACTGTCGATCGTTAACGATATTCTTTGATATAGCAATAATGGATTATAATATCTCCGTTTACTTTAACAATCTCCGTCTACTTTTATGAGCACACTGTGGCGAACTTAAAGATTGAAATCAAACCCAATACCACAAACTTTTATTTCCTGATGTACATTTCAGTAACATAATTACCATCCTCAGAGGTTAAGTATTAAACAAACACTAAATCTATAAATTTTATAAAAAGTTGTACAAATGAGATTTCAACCCCACTCCTTCCCGTGGTTAGTTCAACCAATGGCATTGAACCAAGTTATTAGTCTGGTCAATGCCCTTGTCCCTTCAACTACCTGGAATGGAATGGAATACCCTAACAATTGTATGGACAATATTTTCTAACAAAATAATCTTAACTAAATAACTTCCTAAATACAAAGTGAATTATTCATGGAACAAAATTTTTCCTTTTAGGTACTAATTAACCTAAAATATATTTAAACATATAATACTAATAATAATAATAATAAAATGATTCTTAATTGTTACAAATTACATTTAATTTCAGGAACAATATAAATTTAAAAATTATACATAAATTTGGAAGAAAATAACGACTTAAACTTAAAGCTAAAATAATTCACATACACATAATACCAATTAGCCTAAGTCTCAATTTCACAATTTGTCATTTTCATATTAAATATATTAGAAAGTACATATTAAGCTGCAAACTAATCCATTTAAACCTAAATTAATGAAAATAAAACAGAGTTAGGAATAGGCCCTTTATCGTGGAGGATGGTTGCCGTCACAATTAGTCAGGGCATAAAAACGGGATTTATTCTGATCCAGAGTGAAACTACACGAAATGTAGTTAGAGAAAAATTCGTTAAGAGTGTCTAGATCAAAGATGTAAACAGTTTTTTTTTGCGGAAACTTAATAATTTGTTTATTTATTAAATATAAACAATAAGAATTATGTCTGATTAAACGTAATATGAAATAAGAGACGGGGTTCATAAATCGATATAATTTTTTGATTTCAATGTTATTTGTTATGTATTTGGGGTCGCTCTTTCCGTTTATGATGTTATAAAAGTGCGCATCCTAGAGGGCGCCACAGGAAAAAATAATATAAGATGCAGGTAATGACAAATTAAAATTAATGAAATAAGACATTATTTTGGTGAATTCATGTCATTCTTCGATTTCAATGCCATTTTTTAAGTTCTCTGGTTCGCTCGTTCCGATACTGATACCAAAATTGTGCGAATCGTAGAGGGCGCAGTAGAGATTTCCACTATTTCCTCAAAATTACAGCTGATATATAGTCATTTGAAAGCAGACAGTTCAACTTACAGGTTAACCAACACAAATCATGATTGAGATAAAGTCCAGAGTGGTTTGGCTAGTGTGTAATAAAATGTACGTTACAAACGAGCGAATTTGCTTACCAAATAAACGGTGCAGCAATTATGATAAGAATTTTTTATTATACTAAACAGTCTTCAAATATATATGTTATATATATATATCAAATTACTCAGAATGATTAGGAGAATCATAATAAATAAAAAAACATTTTATGTCAGGCTCCCCTTAAATTGACTTACTATATAGATAACTTAATTGGCGTCCTTTTAATTTAATCCTTCAAAAAATAAAGTGCCTTCAGCACTTAAAATTTAAAAACGCCATTGTTAAGCAGAGAGCAGCTAATGTGAGTGAATTTCCCCAATCATATTCACTCAGCATCTATTTGTTTGGGCCACGAAATCATACTTTTCATAACTACCCTCCACTCTCTTTGCTCTCCATCCCTTAGCAAATGTACGACTATTATCGACGGCCAAATAATGTTAATCATGGCGTTACGAAGAGTGGAGTGTTCGGAGTTCTTTTTGATAACAACAATGAGTTTAACTTAACAACAATGGGCAGACTAAGCTTCCCTCCAAATCATTTTAATATGCTTCATATTTTTAATAGAGAAGGGAGGAAGAAAATTAAAATAGGGGGAAAATAAAATCTAAGCTAACTTCTTTTGTTTCTATCAGCAGTAATATCCAACATTAATTATTATCCAAGTTTCCTGTATTATTGATTTCATGATTGATTTTATTTATTGAACTAATATACTAAAATAAAAACCAAAAATGATTTTTTTTTGGTATTATCTCAAATACATAACAAGCATGAGTTATTTTGCCTTAATACTTAGGGTTGGTACAACCAGAAATGTAAATCAAATTTTGAAGGAAATAATAACCCTCTACAGTAGGGGAGATGCAGCATCCTTTGCTACTCTCAACGAAATTGTAATTTCCTACAGAGCGTACGTTTTCCCCTGGGGTATGGGGTGCGATTTGTGACTTAAGAAAAATATGTTAAATTCTTATTGAAATCCCTCCCTAAGATCATCTATCTTAATAGTAATTTATCATATATATTGATAACTATTGAAGTTAAAATTCACTTATATATTCAATAAATATATAAGTATTAAACATTCATCTATGGTATAAGTTGTATAATCAACCGCTTCTCTAGAAATATATTTGTTGTACGTTTTTTGTTACGTTTGTTAAAAATATACGAATTCCAATTTTTGATCTGTTATTCTTAATTATTATAAAATTAACAACATTGAAACTTTTAACATCATTCCATATGTCTTTCTGTTATTTTATGTAATTTGGTAAAAAAATCTAAAATTAATATTACTTTTATCAACCATTTTTGTATTACAACTTTTGAAAAAATTAATAACATTAAAAATAATAAAAAAGATTTTTAACTTTCGCTCGTTTTTCACTGCTATTATTTACTATTACTCTATTTTTAAAACGTCAATGCCATGATATTTTAACAATATCATTATCAACAAACCCATAATAAACTAGTTTGATTTTTAGTAAATTAGGCTTTCGATGAAGACAACTCAACTTCTCTGCCTGTTGAATTTTCATCCCCTCCACCTCTTGCTTTCCCTTCTAGCGACTCCAGAAAAATTTAGAAGCAGAATAAACGATTTTTGTAGAAAATTTTACTCTCTACAAGAGAATACAAGGGTCTTTATTTTTCTTTTGTTTTTTTCTTTCTTTTTTATAAGGCAATGATGACCGATAGGTCTTTCAGCTTTAAACAGCAAGAGAAAAACTCTTCTTTATAAAACAAATCTCTGAAACAGTCACTCCTCACCAGTTTTTAGTATCTATCAAATTTTTAAAATGCTTATTTATGCGCAATAATTGTGATATCCTTATTTATTCTGATTGGAAAAGTAGTTGTACTTATTTTATAAATTAAAAAATGAGCTGCCAACCTATTTATATGACCAATTTTCGTCTTTTCTTCCTAATTAAGCTTATTACAAATTCAAAAGTATGCTTTGAATATCCAATTTGCTCAAAATACCATTTAATATATAATTCCATTGTCATTTCAATAAGCCAGACTATTATTAAGTAAAGGGTTAATAATGAATTAAAGACAAAAGATTCCCCAAACACATTCAGTCAGCATTTATTTTTGTGTGCCAAGAAATCATCCCTATCATATTTACCCTAAACTAATTGCTCTCCTTTACTTACCTAATGAACGTTTATTATCGAATGCAAAATTATCGCAATGAGCACTTTTCGTAGATCGTATTCGAATGGTGCAACGCCCAGTAAGTCGTTTTCATATACTACCTTTCTACCAATTTTAAGAAGCGTTATATTTCTCAAGAGACAAAGGAGAAGAATGAAAAAGTAATGGAAGGACCAAAAAGAGTGAAATAGTCAGTTAAATTTTAAGCATAAAATAATATCTTTGTATTATATATTGGAATTTTGCTTAACTTTATATTTTCGAGTATAAGCAACTGCTTAATAGTTTTTAATTTCTCTGATTTATATCTCTGTACTTTATATACAATTCATTTTTACACAGCTAGCTTACACGCAGTTAAATTTATTTTATAGGATTTTCCACCTGATTCGTTCTATTTATTTATATGCAAATATTCCATTACGGTAATAGGGTGTTTTTGCACCATTGAACCTGCGTTTGTAAAAGATGTGAATTTATTAGTGAATTGTAATGTGTTTTTAAAACAGTTTAGATTGTAGCCTATATTTTCTAAGGGAAGAATATAGAGTGGTTCCATAATAGAAGGCACTCCATTTGTATATAATATTAGCTGCAGCAGCAAGTGTAACTTCAACATCATTAACGGCCCCATATTATTTAATTTTATTTGTAGTATGGATAATTTAATGTAATGAAGGGTAACTGAGAGGAATAAACTTTACTTTTCTTTGGAAGAAGTACAGACAAAAATATAACGTAATAAAATATGCGGTAGAATACAATATCGCTTAATATCACCTACTTTATTTTCTAGAATGATATAAATGGTGATTTTCTTGAATGATTATCTACGATGGTGTGAAATACTCAAATTTACATTACGAAATTAACAATATGCTTTTATTTTGTAATAAATAACGAATTACCAGTGTTTTTCTTTCATAACACACTCAATCATTATCGTTTTACAGTTTTTTCTTTTACATTTGGGTAGTCAATGGGTCAGAAATGGAAGTTTTGGGGTTATATGTTATTGCAAAAAGTTGGAGTTGGTGGCATATATTATGAGTAGTTTGTAGATTGACATATCTGTTGTAATTTCATTACGATTAGTTATGTGGCCCGGCCAAGGAGCCCACCAAATAAAAACTGTAATGAAAATAAATTAGGATGTAACAGGAAGGGCTTGAACCAGCGAGCCAGACAGAGTCTGTTCAGAGAAGAAGGTTGAACGGCAGATCGCTAAGGGACGGACGAAGTGTCCATTTTTCGGCAACGTGCTATCTAAATTAATCGGTATGCTTTTCGGCCACTATTAAGGCCTTTATCTAGCCGTTATGTCCTTTTTATAAATTATAGTTATTACTGTATTTTTCTAATTCGGCGCTAAAATAAAAGATAACATTTAAACTAACTTGCGTTGCGTGCGTTTATTTAGCGTCCTAACCCTGTGTCCTTGGCACATGATGACAAGATTCGGCTAAAGTGTCCGCGGTCTCCAGCCAGCCGGAGCTTCCAACTGGTCAAAAGAAGTGAGGGACGGTCACATTTATATTATATTTCTGATCAAATATACAAATACAATTATGTTATACAAGAATTATTCATATAATGATATAAGGCCTATTCTATTCTCAGGTTTGACATTTACCATGGGGAACAGATTCAATAATTCTATTTAAAGCTAGCAACGAAGAAACTAACCTTACGGTTTTAAGTATCATCTTTACAAACGAACTTACAAAATTATCTAAACCCAATTTCACGTTAGAACTTGATATTGCAAATGCTATTGCTATACAATAGTTATTAATATTTAGTTATAGAATACAATGTTAAGTTATTGTTATCGTAGAATTTTTAATTTATGTTTTAGATAAAATAGATTTACATTTATTTTGATTGAAATTGTAATGATTAATATAATAAAATATAAACTTTTTATCTTCCATTTACGATGCTTTTTGAATAATCCGTTCCGTTTATTTGAAATAAAAATGAAACAAATATACAAAATGAAATCAATTGCAAAGAATAGTTAGAAAAATGCTAGTGCAAAATATCTGGTTATTCCAATATTCATCTCCGTACCAGAGAATATTATGAGGGTAATTTGTACCCTTTGGATTGATGTAGTTACCTTTTTCAGTCAATAAATCTGTATTATATTAAATGTAAGGCATATTTAAAATATAATAAATTATATAATATTTCTTTATATATATATATATATATATATAAACTTTGCGGGGGGGGTGAGTTATGGGAGGGTGTAATTGTTGTTTGAATTTGGAGAATATTATTTGTATGCCTGGCATAACCATTCGTTTAACAAATTTGTTTGTAAACATTTTGTTAAAATAATAAATAACAGAGTTTTAATGAATGTGTTTGACACGTTGTATAGTTCCTTCATACAAGGATCAATATCTTTTAGCCCACGGGAGGGCTTGAAGTCTTTATTTTAGGTTCTCTTCTTCCATTTTTCATAAAGCTATGACGACCGAGATATTTTGTGTTTTTAAACAAGGTAGAAGAAATATTTTATTATTCCTTATGTGTATGCTAACAACAACCAGACCAGGAAATACCTACTCCATTGATGAGTACCAATAAACTCCTTTACCGTTGTATCGGTGCCCAATATGGAACTAAAGATATAACTATTGTATCGATGCCAGCTGGTGTGTCCAATCATCTCTGTTTCAGCGTCTCTATAAATCTTACTTTGTTTCTGAATCAACAGTCGACTCACGCAGATGACAAGTCTTCGTTCATTGTATTTATTGTTAAACATCATAAGACTCTCCACACTAACAAGACCGTATATCAAAATGTTTAATAACAAGTTGCAATGCTTATGTGCTAAGCATGTCTGACATATATTCGCGTTGTTAAACTTTAGCAAAATAGACAACATTGATTGGAATTTGTCTTTATAAAACCAATTTGTTTTATTGAAAATTGTTTAAAAATCGCTTTATTAAATAAATGCTTACGATACCTTTATCAAAACGGCAATCACTTACAATATTTTTATGCCAAGCATTAAGAAAATATAAAATGTTCATGGAGCACTGCGGTAATATTCAAATAAGTCTTTGTTTTTTTTTGTTTTTTTTTGTCGTTCGTTTATTATTTGTTTCCCCTTTTTTGAATATCACCAAAATACTCTTTGGATATTTGATCTTTTCATGGCTTCCCGGCCAATTGAGTATAATCACTTCCGTAAATTAAGTTTAAAAGTTGTTTTTTTTGTGTGTTGTTAAGAATATATTAAGTTCCTCAAAGAATGTCAAAAATTTAATGTTTAAAACAATTTTTATATAGAGTATAAAACAATTTTTTTTTTATATTCAAGGACATACAAAGTAGGCCTATTTGAGTTTTCAAAGGAAAATGGTTACGTTTAGAATAAAATTAGTATATAGTAAATTAAGTAGTTTACAGATAGAATAATATGTTACACCTAAAGGTAAAATTTCTAACTTCTAGAGTGGAGTGATTTGTGTAAGAAAATTCATGTAATTTAGTACACATAAGAATGAGTTAAATGTTAGAAATTTGAACAGAAAATTGTTAGTCATTACCGAATCTAAAGAAAAGGCTAAATTGAAGTAAACAAACTTTCTACCTTTAGTAAAAAAAAAATTAATCCAATCACAAATTTAATAAAAAGGGAACTTAGCTTGATGTACACTTTTTTCATGTAATCATGGGTTGGATCCTTTTTCTTATCAGATCTCTCTTGACAATCTTTTGTTTTTTTCTGACCCTGAAGCTATTACAGTTTCCAGGGCTAGGTAGGATTCGTTATTTTATGTTCTTTTCATCCTCTATTTTAAAACACAAGATGACCAAGAGTTTTTGTGACATTCAAAAACAAAAGAAAATATCTAACTCTTGGTTTTGTGTGAGAAGTAGCTTAATATTGAGACTATTGCTATGATGCTACTTCACTATAAGTGAGCCACTAAGGATAAAGTATTGGAAATAATAACACACTTTTGTCTATGAAACGAATTTGGTTATCCTGAATTTAAAAAGTAACATTTACATACTTTTTAGAATTATACTTTTCTAAGTGAATATACTTATTATACGCGTATTGTTTCTAACTGAAATTTAATGTAGAATAAACTGAAAATCACGGTCTCAGCTATTAGTACTCATCAGCAACGGACGCAGAAGAAGTTTATTCATTTCCGTTTATGTTGCCATAGTGACAAAACACTGCCAACCCCAATCAACCCCCAATGTAAACCTCCCTTTCGTAATTTAATCAATGTACTCTCTCAAATATATAAACCTAGGTTTTGACTTTTGCTTAGTTCCAAATAATCTCTGATACAGAATAAAAGAGAAAGTTTTGAAAGCTTAAACTTCAAAGCTCAGATACTTTAATGAAAAAGTTTTGTAAGAAGTATAGATGCTGTGGGGATGTTTAACTTTTAGATTGACAACTTTTAAGGGACTATCTTTTTGTTGATTTCTCCTTCATATACTCAATTAAGGGGTTAGGGAATGCTAGTCCCATTTTACATAATTTATTGCTATATGCTTTGAAAACGTAAAGACTACACTATACCTGTCTACTATCAAAAACTATTAGAAAACGTTTGTACATCTAAATTTATTAAATACATTTTTTAATAATTAAAAAAATGTCTACAAACGACATTTAAAGGCAAATTATACATATTATGAATTAGTCTCTAATTACTCAAATATTTCTGGGATCAAAATATTTGGATAGTAGTATTATAATGGTCTTATATGCAAAACAACCTCTTGAGACTCACTTATACGGGTGTGGTAAGCTGGATGTACTTAGCTTAATTTAAAATTTTCTTCATTTAGTTTAAGGTTATATTCCTTTCTTTCAACTTACCTATGATGTCTTTCTTGACCAATTTTTGTTCTGTTCCGACTCTGACGATATTAAAGTATTTGAAGGGTTGGGGTTTCTATTTGACGCTCTGTCGTGTTAAGGCGATGATGATCGTAATGTTTGTTCACCTTTACCTTGCCATAAAGCTAATAATTGTACATATATATATATATATATATATATATATATATACACGTATGTATAAGTTAACCGATATAGATTAAATACAAAGTTGCGTATGTTTTTTAAACATCTGTGCTCCTATGGAATTCGGCTTTCTTATTACACATATTTAAAAACTTTTTTATAGTAAAATAATAAATAAAAATATTTAATACAAAATAAGAATAACTGATTAAAATATAATTACGCAGAAATTTGCATCATTTGTGTATAATTACGCAGAATTTGAGTATAATTCTTTAATAATATGGTTTATTCAGACATTTGCATCATTTATGGATATATAAATCAATTCACAACGTTTCTAGAGTATAAATCCGTTATCATCTTTTAAGCCTAGAACATAAAAGAGAAAACCACCACCATAGCCTAGTAACCTCGGTCCACGTTAAAAACTAAAACTAAATCTTAATATATGAAAAGAAATCAAGCATAAAATAGCCCTGAGCATTAAAGCCGAGACGAAATACAAACATGATCAGATGAAACCACCGCATGCTGGCCTACACTACACAAATGACCGCAAGTAACTGATTTTTAAGGAGGAGAGGTAGATTACAGAAAGTTGTACTAACTGTTTGTAAACAATCTTTTCTCACATCTTTCAATATTGTAATCTATTGCGTCATTACTCCCAGCTTCGGTTTTAGCGGCAATATTTCAAGTCACTACAATATTAATTAATTTAAAGTAGAACAATTTAATTTCATATTTTATTAACAGAAGCATATCGGCCTTTTTACTAACACTTGTTTGCATTAAAGTGTTGTCCAATATAAGATAGTTTAATTAGTTATTGTTATAAGTTTTTATAAACAATCCTTTCTCACATCTTTCATTATTGTAATCTATTGCGTCATTACTCCCAGCTTCGGTTTTAGCGGCAATATTTCAAGTCACTACAATATTAATTAATTTAAAGTAGAACAATTTAATTTCATATTTTATTAACAGAAGCCATAACGGCCTTTTTACTAACACTTGTTTGCATTAAAGTGTTGTCCAATATAAGATAGTTTAATTAGTTATTGTTATAAGTTTTTATAAACAATCTTTTCTCACATCTTTCATTATTGTAATCTATTGCGTCATTACTCCCAGCTTCGGTTTTAGCGGCAATATTTCAAGTCACTACAATATTAATTAATTTAAAGTAGAACAATTTAATTTCATATTTTATTAACAGAAGCCATATCGGCCTTTTTACTAACACTTGTTTGCATTAAAGTGTTGTCCAATATAAGATAGTTTAATTAGTTATTGTTATAAGTTTTTATAAACAATCCTTTCTCACATCTCTCATTATTGTAATCTATTGCGTCATTACTCCCAGCTTCGGTTTTAGCGGCAATATTTCAAGTCACTACAATATTAATTAATTTAAAGTAGAACAATTTAATTTCATATTTTATTAACAGAAGCCATAACGGCCTTTTTTTGTTTGCATTAAAGTGTTGTCCAATATAAGATAGTTTAATTAGTTATTGTTATAAGTTTTTCCCGGTGCATTAACGTTGCTTCTTCCCAATTAAATTTGTGATTTTCTGTCCAAGTATGTTCCACTATTTTCGATTTATCCGTTAAGCTTTATTAATCGTGTGTCCTTTTTATGTTCACTAATTCTTATATTTAGATGTATTTTTCCACTAATTATTCACTTTCACATCATATACAGGTAAATATCCTTTTGGTGGCTTGAGTGAATTATTTAGGTTTGGTTATGACGAGCTGTTGCCTAACAGTGTTTTCATTATTAAAAGTTGTGCGTATTTTATACTTCTCAGCAACACGCCTAACTTTTTCCGGTAATCCCAACACTTAAGGGATTGTAATGTATGATAAAAATTTATCATTATCTTTAGACTCTTCCTTTTGCGTATATATAGTTTTCTTTATTTAGATATTATGGATTGGGGGTGTCCACTGGTAACTAAGTGATTCTTATTAAAATATACTTTTCGATTTATACTGTACCTATATATCAGAAGAAATAGTATTAGCTCTTTCACCTAAGGAATGAACTATACAGTATTAGGAAGAAATAAGGTTAGTACCGCCGGGTGTGAGTGTTCCTCTGTAAACCGAATTTTCTTAACGACGTTCCTACATTTCCTCGATACACACGTCACATATAAATTTTAAGTTTATTATTGACTTCGTTTTCCATGGCTAAGGAGATGGAATCAGAAGTGTTATTAAGCAATTTAAAAAACCGATTTAACCCATTAGCCCATATAACAAAAGTGTCGTCCACTTACATCAATTTGTTAGATTTTAATATTTCATTTATTGAAATCTATCTATGTTTTAAACTATTAAGAATCGTTTACTGAATGCATTGTTTACTTATTTATAAATCTCTGATATTTTCCAACATTCAGCTGTTCTATGACATCGACATAATTCATCTGATTGGCCGGAACTTAACTTTTCCAATCTTATAAACTTTGACCAAATTGCTGTTACTTTGTATGCCTGTCCTCGTGCAAGACAGTCCGGAAAACCTACGATGTTAAATTGGGAAAGTAGATTAACAGCCTAACGTCACTTTGACATAAAGACACGGTGACTTTTCCCGACACGTCTAGACATCGTCACTATATTTTAAGGTCCAGGTTTTGTAATAAATATCACCTAAGACTTCGTACAATTAGGGGAAGATTATTTTTATATATGTCTACGTTATAATTTTATTGAACTGATATTTATATTAAATTCTTCATTATTTTGTTAATTATTCGATTTAAAGACTGGTTCATAATTAAAAAAAAAAATACTTGAATATTTTTAATCCAACTGAGTTTTGGTCGTTTTAAAAATTACTATATCGATCAATGAAATTTTACCAGTAAATATAAACTGTTCTCGTATCTTAGCTGTTGCAGTGACATGGTACCATTATTATCTAACAGGGTATCGGTGTAGTTTTAGTCTCTCCGCAGTTCGGACTAGTGAAACATCAACAGTTACGCAGGTTCGAGCCCGGTTGATGGCGTTACGTTTTTTATATGTTACCCACCATTTCAAAACATTTTTATTGTTGTATTGTTTCGCAGAATAATTTCAATGGTTTTAAAAATGAATTTTAATGGAAGGTGTAGGATTGGTTTTCGAATCTGAAACCGATGATGTATATGTTGAAACTGAATTCATTACAAATATCTGGTATTGCTTTCAGCATAAAATAATTTGTAGCGAATTTTCAAATTTCTAATATCTCCCTCATGTAGACACAGGTTAGCACATCAATTTCCATCAGAACATACGAGTATAAAACGTTTACTTCTTCAGGTATATACAATTAAGCACTATAATTTTCCAACTATATTATATTTTATGTATTTTTGTAGGTTGAAATTTTTGTATAAAGAATTTGTCTTGATCAATTTTCCATTGGTTTTTCCTATAATATTCCATAATGTTGTGTGGGTCAGTTGTATTCAATGATTAAAAATACAGAGACAATACATTCTATCATTATGATTTATTATGGCGACCACTGTCCAAAAATTAGCCGAAAACAAGTGTATACGAGCTACCAAATATCTTGGATTTGATAACGAAGTCATAAAACTTATTAACATCTAGAGATTTTTTGAGACATTAAATTAGCTTTAACTTAGGTATTCTAAAGAGACAAATACTCCTATTGAATAAAAGTTATCTTTTTTTTTGTTAGTACTTTTAGTGAATCTACAGACATCACTATAATTTTTTCACTATACATTTACAAACTTCTACCAATAATAAATTATTTTTGTGTCCGGAGGCTGCAAATGAGAGGACAAGTTTGTCTGGTATGAAAAGAGAGTAGGCATTAGTGACCCCTTTCCTTTTTCATCCCCCCCTTCCAAAAATAAGAAGAGGCCCTTGATTGCCACGACGTACATTTACATCAAAATTCTAAATTAAACTTTGTTAGGCCTACATAATAGTTTAAAAAAAATATCATTATTAAAGTGGTCTTTATTATGTTAATAAAAAACATTTTCTCGGTCAATGGCTATGCGTGGTATTTGTTATGTTTTAGTTCTGCTCCTTTAGCATTGTGCAAACATAACTCAAATGTTTGATACACCTCCACACCTCTTAATCCCAAAGGAAGATGTTTATTCATTTCCGATCACGTTGCCATGGTAACAAAACACCCTCAACCCCAATCAACCCATAAAACAACCCTTTTCGTGGTAATCTGATCAAAACACTTCCTCAAGTATGTAAAGTTTTGTTTGGTTTCAGATATTCGATGTGGAAAGTTAGGAAGTTAAGCAGAGAGATAGGGAGAAGTTAATGACAATGGGGGCGTCAATGGAACGTCTAGTCGGGTGAACAGCTTTAGACATCAAACATGGAGTGACACAAATATATGTAATATTCAGGCAAGTAAAGTTGTTTAAAACTATTAGCAGATATTACAGGTAATTTAGTCAAATAATGTACAATATGAACACTTTTTTTGTACTTTAACGTGTTTAACTAAATTTAAAGTTTCCATTATAAATTTAATTTGTTCTGAAATATATAGGCATAGTATAAATCGAAAACTAAATTGTATTAGGAATGACGTAGTTACCAGTGGGACACCCCCAATCCACGGAAGAGTCTAAACATAATGATAAATTCTTATGGTACACTACAATCCCTTAAGTGTTGGGATTATCGGATAAATTTAGGCGTGTTGCTAGGAAATATAAAATACGTAACACTTCTAATAATGAAAACATTGTTAGGCATAACAAACCTAACAATTTCACTCAGGACACCAAAAGAATATTTACCTGTATATAATGTGAATGTGAATAAATAGAGGAGAAATACCTCTAAATATAGGAATTAGTGAACATAAAAAAAAACACGAGATTAAGTCTAACTGATAACTCGAAATCAGTCAAACATATTTGGAAGAGCCAACGTTAATGCACCGGGGAAAACTTATTTAATCGAAAACTAATTGAACCATCTTATATTGGAAAACACCTTCATGCAAACAAGTGTAGAAAAAAGGCCGTTATGGCTTCTGTTAATAAAAAATGAAATAAAAATGTTCTACTTTAATTAATTAAGAGTGTAGTGACTTGAAATATTGCCGCTAAAATCGAAGATGGGAGTAATGACGCAATCGCTTACAATAATGAAAGATGTGACAAAAGATTGATTACACAACTGTAGTACAACTTTCTGTTATAAACCTCTCCTCCTTAAAAATCAGTTACTTGCTGTCATTAATGTAGTGTAGGCCATCATGCGGTGGTTTCATCTGATCAAGTTTGTATTTCGTCTCAGCTTTGATGCTCGGGGCTATTGTGTGCTTGATTTCTTTTCTTATGTTAACATTTAGTTTTAGTTTTTAACGTGGACCGAGGATATGGTTATGGTGGTGGTTTTCTCTTTTATGTTCTAGGCTTAAAAGATAATAACGGATTTATACTCTAGCAACGTTGTGAATTATTTATATATACACAAATGTCTGAATAAATTTTGTAAGAACGTATTTTTACAAATATTGTTGAATTTTATCCCACACATGTTAATACTACATCTCATACAAAATACAAAAATATTTTAATTTTGTGAAAAGTACGAGTATTTTAACTTATCCAAGAAAAGACTTTCGACGACAGAAGATGAAATTTGTTGAGTAATTTTTAATTTACTGTGCACTGGTTTATGTTTTGGTTAATATCACGGATTTGGCGGATAATTAGATATAAATTGTGAAGCTTATACAGTTCTCAGTTCTATTACAGCTATAAATATTATTAAGTTTTTCACGTCTTAGTATTTTCGAATACTGAGAAATTTATATGTCTTTGTAATTGTGTGATATTTTCTGCCAAATCATTATTTCAGTATTGCGAAAAATACAGTAGTGTTGAATTTTACAAAAATTTTAAGATTATTCAATAAGTGCAACATAATATTATAAATATTTATACAACAAATATTATACAATCTTAACATTAAATAAGAACTATTTATTTTTAACTCCTTGTTATGGATAATACATGGTTTGTCTGTTAGATTAGTGTACGAATGACGTATATGTTCTTGGATTTGAATTTATGTTGTGAGGGTGAGCATTACTTCAGAATGGTGTAGTAATCTCAATGGTAGTTTCTTTGTAAATGTTATGAAACCAGTTTACAGATGGTGATATTACTTCTGGTCTTATCACTTTTTTACTACACTTATAGACACTAAGAAAATTCCATTTTTTAAAATCAGATTAGTTTACATTTCGATTAGAAAGAATTATCATTTTGAAAGATCAGATTTTTTTTTATCGTCAAGTAAAATCACTAGGATCGAAACGCTTCTTTTGTTCCTAGTGATGAATAATATTTTTCGTTATACTGCAAACAATTTCACAAAAACTAAAATGTTATGACCTATTTACCATCAAAAGTTTGCATAAGTTGCACGAGTTTGCAGCTATTACAACTGTTTAGTTTGTTAGTGGTACCCTAACTATAACGATGGTAACAGCTGTTTTATTAGTTATTTACAATTGAGAGTATCGGTAGTTTTTCTAAATTCATTACAAACTTTATTTAATTCGTATAAACAAAGTAACAGCTGATGACCTCGACCTCAGCTGATGTTTTTAGGTCCTAGGACTCAAAGAATAACTTTAGCATTTCAATGCATGTATTTAAAACAGCTGTTTTTTAAGCAGTATGACGACAAAAAATTTTTTTCCACGTTGTGACGTATTGTGATATTTTGATGGGAATAGAGCCTTGTGAGCTCACTGTAGTCAGTACGAGTCTTTCAGTAATAAAAGAACAGAGATGGATGTACTTTAATGTACCTTTTTAATCTAGTCTTTGGTTAGTTAGGTCCTTGTCATTCATCTTTTCTTTCAGGTCTGTTTTGTTATTTTCTGACCATGACGCTGTTTGCTTATTGATGCCTATGTGTCATAGGTTTTTGCTGTCTTTTTTTTCCTTTTTACATGCTTTTCTTTAAACTGCAATATATTAAATGTTCAGCTTATTTACTCTGAACAAGACCAAAACTTATTCATACTCACACTAAACATATTATTACAAAGGATATTCCCTTAACCATGTAATACGTACAAGAATTTCAGATTAAAATAATAACGTCTGATAGAAAAAGAAAAAAAAATAGTAACTTATTTAATACTCGAGCGGACAATTTGGGAAGAAGGGCGTTCATTGTTGGAAACTTTTTCCAAATTATGATAAGGAAAGCAATTTTCCGCTTATTTCACGTAAGGGTCCATCTCGGACTTGAGAAGAACAATTTCCTTTCAATATCCAGGGAAATTCAGAGGACGAGATAACTGGAATCAATGATGTAAGATGAGAGGCTAAGCATTTCTTTGACAATAAGGTATTGTAACGTATTCGTTATTGGCATTTTAGTTTGAATTTCGTTAGCACTATTGAGTGAAATATTTTTGGTAAGAGCACTTTTATCGAAAGCTAAATTACTTCTAAGTTAGTTTTCCGATTAGTTAGTTTGTTTGATTAAGTTAGTGGCCTTAGTGAAAAAAAAACTTGAGAATAACGTTGGGGGTTCACTTACAGCGAGTACGGGGATGGCAATATGTACCATGTTATTTTTAACAATACCAGGTAGCTATCTGGATCTATATATTTTTCCATGTAGTCTTAGGTTAGGTCCCTCTCTTCATCATTCGTGTAGGTCTCTCTTGACCTACTGTTTCTACTCTTCCGACCCTGATGCTAATGGATATTACGAGGGATAGGGATTTTATTTATATTATATTCTTCCTTTTGTTTTAAGGTGTTGAAGACTGAAAGTTTTTTCGCCTTTAAATATTTTAAAACAAAAAGTTTGAACATTATATTTTTAAAATAATTATAAATCTTTACAAGAAATAACATCAAGTTTATTACATTTAGTTATTTCATAATGGAATAATTTGAAGTGTTTGATGATCGAATATTTGGATATCTTTTTAGTATTTCATTTTTTACACATCTTCAAAGAGTATTAACAAAATATCTTTATCACGTGATTACGTCATTAAATTATGTAAAAATATAAACTTTTAATCCTGTACTCATATAGCAAAATATTTTAGCTAAGAAGGAAACTAGGGTTACTTCCTACTATGAGGACTCCAGAGAGAAAAGGCGGAAACTACAAAAATAATACAAAACTATGCTAGTAATCAAGTAATCAAGTAACCATTAACTTTAATTCAAAGTATAATCAAGAAAAGAACACAGAGATATCAAACAGCTTGTTGGAGTTAAGTCCTTCAAAGATTCATTAACAAGCGGGATTGAAACCTGGCAGGACATTTTAATTGTTGACATTTTTAACTATGAGATAAAATTTTAGTTCTGAGAAAATAAATCACCAAACTGAATCTCACAGGAATTACATTGTGTAATGATTTGTAAAAATAAACATAGTTTTTATGGAAGTGATTTTAATCCACAAACAATATGGTAGACTATTATAAGGAACATAAATAATAACATATATAGTTTCAAAAAGTAAAGGATTTTGTTCGTATTGTTTAATCAAAAAACGCCTTATAAAGAAGGAAAGAAAAGAGCACAACTTAATGATCCAGAGTCATAGAATATTCTAATAGCGCCAATGTCCTAAAAGAACAAGTGTTGGTCAATAGAGACCTGATAGGAATACGGAAGAGAAGGAAATAACCGTGGACCATATGAAGAAATCTGTTTATCTAACTAGGTCCCTCAAGTTTGCTAAGCTCGTACTCACTAAAGTAAACCCCCGAGAGACAAGGCTAATTGATTCAGTTTCACGTTTTATCGTTAGGCGTCATCATGATATTACAGAAATTGCTATATAACTAACCAAATTACTTTGTTGATCTATTTCTTTTTATCTTTTTTCCACTTAACATAAACAATCACCTAGCACAGACTGTTCTTACATTAAACCCTATTTTTTCTTAAAGTGTGGATATTGCCAACCAATTTAAGTTAGTTTTTATGGGAATAAAATTTACGTCAAATTTGCTAAAATTTATAAGTTTTAAGAGTCTTGTATATTATCGGTATTGTAAAATCTCAATAACAAAATGTTTTTACAAAAACATATTCCAAGTTTAGATTGAAATTAATTTCAAGTTGAGTATAAGTAAATAGCCTTTCTCCCCTAAAACTGTTACACCAGTGCCAATTAATATGTCTAATTTATTTGAAATGTTACGTGTAAACTAAAGTATAAAATAGTTATTAGTCTGCAAATCCAATTTCAAATCACACATCAATAAAATCATCAACTTTTTTCCGACTACATATACTCATATATTAAAAGTACTGTATTATATACAGCACAAGGTAATGGCTCTATGGCCATTACAGTAAATTATTATCGACGCACTTCCCTTAGGTATAAAGATATAAAACAGATATAACATTATCAGCAATCATACCTTGCCTTAAGGGTGTAGTGAACTAGACGATATCCCCTCTGAGACGCACTAGAAATACGTAACGGTCTTCTCAGAAAAGTAATTTTGTGAAGCACTTCACTATATAAACACGACTTGAATCAAACTGTATTTCTAATATACGGAAGTGAAAGTGATATAAGAAGAACACGTATTATCCCCATTTTACTTTCCAAAATATGTTTATTATAAAGTTATATTTCTTGTTAAAATTTGATCGTCCCTCAATATTATAATAGCCAGTTTACGATTAACTCAAATTTTCACTTAAGCATTGTAAAAGAATATACTTAATTTTAAGTATGTATTCCTTTTATTGAGCTTCAGATTCACGACACACAACTTTAATTGTCGAGGAGTCTACATAACACCAATATTAATTCCCATATGATGATATTTGCTACCCATTTAACATAGATACAAAACTTATCTTACTTAAGGACAGTTTTTGTTTCGTACCTTTTGGATAAATTAAAACACTATATTAACTAAAATGTATACGAACTTATAAATATACGTGTGAAAATACTAAATGTAAACGAAAAATAACGTGACCGAATCGTTAACGGAAGCATGTTCAGGTCGTAGACTTAACACATATATTCACATTTTTTGTCCTTGCTAGAGCCAAATAACTGGAATGAACTAAGCTAATTACACACTATATGTAACTAGTTTGAAAAAAGAGATAAAGAAGAACTATTACTTGGGAGGAAAAGTAATTCTCTATGAAGAAGAAGGAACAACAAGATTTTCGGGGCTTTCTATTCAAAATATTCAAAGAGGCAGGATAATTTTTCAATCCAGGAAGAAGTTTCAGTATTAAATACAAGTCTAGTGATCAAGAACAACTAAGTAGATTACGTATAATATGCTAGCTTAAAACATTGGTGAGTGGAACATGTAACTTTATTTATCCCTCCAGGAATTTATTCAACTATTGTAAATTCACCTTTCAACCAATTCGTCCAGATTATATCCAGCTTAAATTGATCAACGAAAATTAAAACTGTCTCAAAATTTATTAAAGGCTGTAAAACGAACTGAAATATTTAGTTGTTGACATTTTGTATCCTAAATATTTTATTTTTGTAGTGATGCCTCTCTGAAATTTTTGCAAGCATTTTCATCCGTTATCAGGACGTATCCTAAGGTGTTCAAGTCAGATTTGTACTTAACATTTTGTGTCCTAAAGATTTTATTTTGGAAATTATGTATCATTTAATTTTTTTAGTCGTTTTCATGAGTTACAAGACGTATCCTAATATGTCTCAAAGAGAGTACAACATGAAATATACCTATGTGTGACGCTGTTGTGAAATGACAATATGTATTCAATTTTTAATTAATTCTTAATTAAAATTAGCTAACATTGCTAATAAAACTAGTTACAGATTTTACATTAAAAAAAAGAAAGATGTTTTATACCCCTAAAAATTGCAACCACTAGAGGAGAGCCAGTTTGTAACTACAAATGTAACGGGAACTGTATGATCTTTTGTGAGGCTACTAGATAACCTGGTTAAGGTATTTAATACGTATTGATTCTTTTAACACTATTCTCTGATATTTTCTAAAAGTAGCCTTATAATGATTAATAGCAGATATGATATTACTTTGTATTCATTAAGTATTGTATATATGATTTTTTCATGGATTAGTTGTATGAAAGTAATGCCTTAAAATATAATATGTGTAATAAACTGTTGCAGTTATATCTGTAGTTTAAGAACGAAACTTGGTATTTTATTTTCAATGTTCAGTAAAAATTGTGTTTATTAATTAAATTATTTATTAAAATACCAAATTATTTGTTTTAATATTATTCATTTACTGAAATATAATTACTTATTTATTTTAAAGAAGTTACAAACTTGTATGACAAACTTGTGTGACATACAGCTTAAGTTGTTCCTTATATTTGAAATAACTGTTACAACAATTCTTGATTTTAAAATCGTATTTTATGCTTGTAACATTAACAGTTCTAAAAATAGTTCAGGTTTTACTGGATTAAAATTATAATAATAGTGAATGTATAATAAATAATGCAATGATAAATCAATCACTTATTATGATCAATACAGGTTATTTCAAAAACGACTTTTCAACTTTGAAAATTCATATAAAATTATTCCAAAAAGGTACAGAGCTCGTTTTAGTGTTGTTTTAAAAGGAAACACATCAAGTTTTGACTCGCGTAGTCCGCTATTGCCTAATTGCGGCGCACAAGCGCTAGCGGCAGTTACGTTAAAGATGGCTCCCTTCACTGGACCCGAGCGTGCTAGCTGTGAGTTTTTGTTTGAAGAATCGAAGTCGGCGACAACAGTTCAGCGTACTTTTCGTACCAAGTACGCTAAAGATCCTCCTAGTAGGCCTACACAATATATGAGTGGCATAGATGTTTTGTAGAAACAGGGTGCTCAGTGAAACATAAGAAATCCTCAGGTCGTCCAAGCACATCTGACGAAGTTGTTGAGCAAGTGAGACAACAGTTTTGTCAACAGCCCTACGAAATCGAACCGGCGCGGCGCGCCCACATAGACGGTTTGCCGTGTGTTGAGAAAACGTTTGCATTTGAAACCGTACCGATATTCGCTTTTACAATACACTTAAAGGCACTTATAAGATTGCCTGTAAGAACTTCTGTGTGGATATGGTTAATCGAGTGGATGATGATGAACATTTCTTGGACAACATAATCTTTTCTGACGAGTCAAATTTTCACTTTAGTAGCAAGGTTAACAAACATAACTGTAGGATTTGGGGCAGTGAAAATCCACATTAAACATTGCAACATGTTCGTGATAGCCCTAAAGTGAACTTTTTTGTGCGTTGAGCAAGTGGAAAATGTACGGCCCCTTTTTTCCCAAGAGAGAACCATCAACGGTATAGTGTACCTTGATATGTTGCAACATTTTTTGATACCACAGATCGATGAGGATGACCGAGAACGAAATATTTACTTCATGCAAGATGGCGCACCACACTATCTGACTGACGTCCGGGATTTTCCCAATGACAGCTTTCCAGGTCAATGGATTGGCCGTGCTGCGCCAATTGTTTGCCCCCCCCCCGTTCCCTAGACTTTTTCTTCTGGGGTTTCATAAAATATATGGTGTACGAAATAGAATTTACGCTGCCGCTGAACAAGATACACCTGAAATTCTAGTGCGAGTTTGGGAAGAAATCTTCTACCAATGGGATGTCTGCAGGATAACTCACGGAAGCCACATAGAACATCTTTAGTTTAAGGTAAAAAAACATGAAGTGTTTTCCTTTAAAACAACACCAAAACCAGCTCTGTACCTTGTTTCATTAAATTTCCATGAATTTTCAAAGTTGTAAAGTCCTTTTTGAAACACCCTGTATAACCTGCAGTATTTATTACGCTCAATTTATAGGCCCAAATTAATATCCTTGATGTATAAATAAGTTATTATGTTTGAGTATGATCAAAGATCTAACTTTAGTAACACTTGAAATTCACGTTTTAAATTTAAGTTTTCTCACATGAAATGTACGTACATTTTCCGTTACTGACCATTTATATTTTTTAATCTCTTCTGTTTCACTTTATTCATGGGGATCACGAATTTAATGGTTATTTCAAGAATTATTTTAAATAATGACCACAACATAGAGACATAATGGCTACTACTACGCACCCTCACAAACTAGCACTGTAAATAAACGAAATGGATGAAATATAAATATGACTGATGTAAATTATTTTAGGGTACAAACATTACAACATTATTTGGGTATTTATTGCTTCTTATTTTGCCGCGGCTAGCCCTTTGAGTAGAGCTTTTACAGTTGATTACATACAAAGTTTATGTTTTTTTATAGTCCTTGGGATTTTAACAGATAACAACACAATTGACAAAACCTTATACTATTTTCTTACACCTTCTTACTTAATTTTACATAGGTGTCTAGCTGGTGAATTTATGAAATAATTATAGTGTGAAATACAAATTGCATGATGGGTAATTATTTTATTTAAGAGTTTTTTATTTATAATTTTTGCAAGACATCGAATCAGTAAAAGTTATTATGTTCGTGACTCACCAAGATGATATGAAATTTCATAACAGTGATTTATGTAGTTTAGGGAGTACATATTTGGATTTCTCAATTTTTTTATTTGAAGAAAATCTAACCACAGATTTATTTTGTATTGAATCCTAGTTGGACATGCTAGTATACAGCACTTTAACAGCATGCTGTCTAATTACAAATTTCACTGTCAAATTGACAGTGTTTAGTTGAATTAAAAAAAATCCATATTGACACTAAATATCACTAATAACTACAAAATCTTAACTTTCAACCCGAAAATAACAATGGTTACCTCTATACCGTTCAATATCCTTATCTAGTCATGGTGGCGAAACGCATGCAGAGGCCCTCTGTAGAACTAAAACATACAAAAGAATAAGCCTGATCTCTTTAACCCCATTATTTTCTGTTACCCGGTAGGATTTCTACCACCTTTCCTTTCATACAACTATGATTGTCAAGTGTAGTGGGCGATAGGTTTCTTCCCCTCCAATTTTTAAGCTTATAGTGTTTTTCATAGTGTTCTTTTGTTTGTTTTAAGCTTATAGTTAACGTTGGTCTGAGTTAGAATTGAGCTGTATATAATCCAAACTTTTTCTCATAAAATAAATCGTTTCTTTCTTTTTTTAAATTTTAAAATAACTAAAAGATTCAAATGAAATACAATACAACCTGCATGTTTATAAAACTGACCCCCCCCCCCCCATTTATTCCTACGAGGTTTAATTTTCATCTTTATTAAAAGAAAATTGTTTTTACGATTGCTTAAAACTAAATGGCTCTAGACTTTAGGGCTGAATTTATTTTTAGGTATTTACCAACTGATTCGGTCTATTTATTCATATGCATATATTCCGTTTGGTAATCGATGGTGGAGTTCAGAACATTGAGAGATTTTTATTTACTCCATTAACCTGTGTATACTATCTATTTGAATATATTAAGACTATTTTAAAAATTGATAAATATTTTTAGTTTTATTATAAATAAAACTATTTTGATTTATAATTTGAGGAGGGAAGTAGTGAAGGGTGGCAGTTCCATTATATAAGGCAGTCTATTTATACGCATCAGTTAAAAAACAAGTTAACATAATCAAGAATAATTATCATAGATTTTCAATATAATTGTAGAATAAAATTTTAGTACAAAAAAAGGATTTTCTTTTTAAAGTTAATACATCCCGTACTGTAAACTGAGTCGAATATATTTTTCTTTGGATGTAGCAACAAAATGTACATTAGGTAGATAAATTCGATATCATTCAAGATTCATGCTTCTAGATAACATCCATCATTACCTACTGGGTTACTCATTCCAAAAACATCTCTTTAACGTGAACCAAAATGTGGTCGATTAGGTATCATAAAAAAAAATAAACTTCTACAACCCTACTGTACACTTTTTATTTCTATTATTAATTTCAGGTTTAAAATTTTTGTAACCTCTTGGACTGAAATAGCAAGCTTGGGAATAACGTTGATATATTTTACAGTAGAAAGTTGGGTCTGCTACAATTTATATATATACTTGGTCCTAAAATTTAAGTGATTTTTAAATTGAATCATTCCCAATATTTTGACGAAAATTGACTTCAAATAGGTACAAAATTGACATTTATGCCTCCAATCATGCTAGGTACAAAAATATTGACGAAATTGCCATTTTATACCGGTATTATCAAATTTGACATAATGTCTCAAAATATATATAAATATGTATATGAGCCTTTGACTATTTCAAATGATACATCAATATGATTTTCATTATCAGGTTTGTGTTATACTACTTAAGACGAAAACATTGGCATGCTTTTTAAACTAACAATATCAAACTAACCTCAATTTTGTTAAATTCAACCGTGACGATAAAATAAAGTCACATATTTTTCCCAACCCAATTTCAGAAAAGAACATGACGTTCTTTTGCAAACGTTATTGATATTGAAGTGCTTAAACTCTGACGATATAAAGTAATTGTCGTAAAACTATCGTAACTGATTTTAAAAAGAAATCTAATTTCATTAGTTTTACTGAAACTTTAATGTTCAATACAATAAAATCTAAACTCTTTATTTTACCATGTAATTTTATTGAGACGTTTGTTTTGGTTGAAATAAAATAAATAGAAATTGATAAATAATTGTATAGAATTTATTGAACCATTAAGATATAAATCTATTACTTGCTGTACCTGCACCAGAGACTATAAAAATCCACTGATTCATTCATAGGATTGATTTGGCACCATTTTAATTATATATATATATATATATATATATATATATATATATATATATATATATATATATATATATATATATATGGGTGTGTGTGCGCGCCCATGCTTACTTGCTTGTAAACTGTATAGATGTAATATTTGTTCGAATTTGTTAACATTTTGAATTTAGATGATGACGTTTATAATACCTATTGGTAATAAAGTTGTAAAATGGAGAAAATAGTAACGTGATTCAAATAACAGTGGTTGTTGACACTGGACAAATATGAAGTAAAGAGATAATAAATAACATGTAAATACCATTGGATAGATTATATTGTTAGAAATTTCATTCTATAAGAAATAACTGTTATTTTCTAAGCAGACCTACACTTGATATCCTTTTTGATCTCCAGGACCTGCCAGGATCTTTATAAGATGACTTTTTCTATCTAAATGATACTAATTCCACCCGAACAATTATAAAAACACAGATTTTTCGTCTTTATTAAATTTTATTACAAATAATTTTTTTAAATGCTACTTATATGAATTTTGTTTATATTAAAAAAAAAATGCATACTTACACACGTTACTTTATTTACCCATCATATTATACATTATTTATTTACTCAAACGCCTAAAACTTGGCTTTAAATTGAAGCACAACAGCTTTAAATTAACAGAAATGATTTAAGCACAACAGAATATTTAAATTGTATACTTTGAAAGAATACACATTCTTCAAAACATGTTAAGGTAGTTTTTGGTACATAAATTGTTATAGTTTATGATAGCAACAATTTATACCACAATTAATTATCGATACTCACAATGTTTGTTAGATTTCAGAAAATGTAAATAATCCATACCGTACCCTGGAATATTTGTTATTGTTTTAAATTTTGCATGAGTTACAATTTTTTAATAAATACTATGGTAAAATTTTTAAAGCTAAGGACAATTATTTTAATCGTATTGTGTTTTCTACTCTATGCGAATTTCAGTTTATATTTAATATTATTTTTTGGCATCAGAAACTACAATGAAACTAGATATACTAGCTTTTATTGTACTGGTTTTTATTAGTAGTAATATTACAAAGATGACCAATAGCAATGTAACATATATTATAATGTGCTTTAAAATAGCTTAATCTGCTGCACAATAAATATACTTTATTTTGACGTCTTTTTTCCAAACAGTAACTTATCTCTTAGTGGCCTCGGATTGTTCCATATGAAAATACAGCTTCCACTAGCTACGCTGTGAAAGTGTGACTAGATCCTCAAGCGTATTTTATTTCTTCAATGAATTTAATTAGGGGTTTTTAAGTGCGAAGAAAGTTGTTTATCTTTTTAATATGCAATTAATGATATTTTGATAATGATCTGACTGTTTAATTTTAGTTGTATATAATAGTTGTATACATCATGAGGGTTTCACTTTAATAACTGAAAATATTTCTCATGCAAATATCAAAGTTTTATAATGCGATAGAGGATTATAAAACTGAGTTTCATCCAAATTACTTACAATAAATGATGTCTTAACTTATAATAAAATAAATGTCCACGGTAAAAACGAGATGTTTAATTTTACTTATATAAAAAAAACGAATACCTTAAATAAGGCGACGAAGTCAACTTATCGATAAAAATCACATTGTCTTTTGTAGTTATGTTTTATAAGTGACGTTAGGCTGGTAATCCAGTTTCCCAAGATAACAGCCTAGATGTACCAAACTATTTTATACACAGAGAGACTAAGTAATAACGATTTTATCAAAGTTTATATTAATTGGAAAAGCTAGTCTTTGGTGCCCTATTGTAAATTTATTATTCCTTCTATAGATCGCATATTAATAATATATTATTTAAACTACTTCTAAAAATATCAACAGATTTAAACGGGTGAAATATACAAAAATCAATACCATTAAAAGATTGGGATTCTGTGCATTTTATTTCTTAAAATTTTGAATTTATTTTTCTTTTGCTGTTTTTTTCAGGCAGATATAAAATGCAAAAGCTATTTAAAGTCAGTCCATTACATGTACAGTAATAAAAGAGCAGGAAGTATTAAAATCTATTTCTTTTACCATAAAGAGACTTCTGTTTTACTCTTCCTCAAAATATTTCTTGGAAAAAATCAATGAAAAATAGGGTTTCACTTATCATGGAACTAACTTTGTTTTAAATATATAAGATTTAGAATCAATAGTTAATTTTTTTTTTTTTTTTTTTAATCAAGCTCAAATTTATTATAACCTATCATATTTATTAGAGTAATTGGAGGGAGATAGAGTCTCATTTTTATATTGTAGAATGTCTCTTTAAATGTATGTTCAGTCTTCTTATCCACACATTTCGTAAGATAACAAGGTCTACAGATCAATTAAAAAAAAAAAAGAAGTTAGTTCCATATTAATGCTGTATTTCAATATGGAACAATCCCAGGCCATTAGGAGATAAGTTACTGATTAGAAAGAAGACGTCAAGGTAAAATATATTTAATGTGCAGCAGATTAAGCTATTTTAAAGCACATTATAATAAATGTTACATTGCTATTGGTCATCTTTGTAATATTACTACTAATAAAAACCAGTACAATAAAAGCTAGTATATCATAGTTTCATTGTAGTTTCTGATGCCAAAAATTAATATTAAATATAAACTGAAATTCGCATAGAGTAGAAAACACAATACATTTAAAATTGTCCTTAGCTTTAAAAATTTTACCATAGTATTTATTAAAAAATTGTAACTCGTGCAAAATTTAAAACAATAACAAATATTCCAGGGTACGGTATGGATTATTTACATTTTCTGAAATCTAACAAACATTGTGAGTACCGATAATTAATTATGGTATAAATTTGTTGCTATCATAAACTATAACAATTTATGTACCAAAAACTACCTGAACATGTTTTGAAGAATGTGTATTCTTTCAAAGTATACAATTTAAATATTCTGTTGTGCTTAAATCATTTCTGTTAATTTAAAGCTGTTGTGCTTCAATTTAAAGCCAAGTTTTAGGCGTTTGAGTAAATAAATAATGTATAATATGATGGGTAAATAAAGTAACGTGTGTAAGTATGCAATTTTTTTAACATAAACAAAATCCATATAAGTAGCATTTAAAAAAATTATTTGTAATAAAATTTAATAAAGACGAAAAATCTGTGTTTTAATCATTGTTCGGGTGGAATTAGTATCATTTAGATGGAAAAAGTCATCTTATAAAGATCCTGACAGGTCCTGAAGATCAAAAAGGATATCAAGTGTAGGTCTGCTTGAAAATAATCGTAATTTCTTACAGAAAGATAACAAAAAATCGGGTCTTCAAGTAGGTTAAAAGTTCAAATTGTTGTGCTTTCGTTAATTGTTGTCCAATCACAAAGAAAAACTGTGTATTGTATTGAGGTTTTATGGGATTTCTTAGAATATCAGCTGTCATTTTCATTGCGATTTATTTGTTGTAATAGCAATGAATTTTCTCATTGTTGGCTAATTTCAAACAGGAATCCTGTAGGAACTTGTAGAAACTTAAGGTAGGATAGTTTACAATTAATTAATTGATTCTTTTATCATGACTTTACCTTTACTTACAATAAATGATGTCTTAACTTATAATAAATGTCCACGGTAAATACAACTCCTGTTGAATAACAGAAATAACCAATTATTAAAAACTTAGCTGAGATAAATGTCAACACATTAAGAAATGCAGTGGTTGTCATAGAGGAAATACTACTGCTTCTCCAAGAAGAGAATTGTGTCCACTTAGAACACCTCTATTAATAACCCTAACAAATAAGAATTGGCTAAGGTTTAAGTTTTTTATTAAATCCTATTTAATTCAAAAGGAATTTATGTAGTTTATTTTGTTCTATGTTATATTAAAAAACAACTAATCTATAGTCAATTAAAGTTTTAACCTATTTATGAAAACCTCAGTATATTTCTTAAGAGAAAATATAAATGTGTTAATTTCTTTACAATTGGATTTCTTTTGTAGATATATGCATAATTATCATCATCCGACATATCCACCATTATCTTTGAAAATAACGTCACTTATGCCTGAAACCAATAACATTTTTTTTTTCAACATTTTGCAGGAAATTGCAGTATTTTTCTTTAAACAATAATAAAATTAACCATTAATTTAAATTATATAATACAATAATTACAACTTAGTAATTTTTTTTTTTTTTAATGCTTGATGTACATGGGTTTTAAAACGTAATGTGTAAAAACTAGACAACATTTTTACATAACAATTTTGAAATAACCCTGCATTGTTTGGAGATTTAAATTACAATTTAGTTTAAACTTATATTATTTGTATATAAAACATATTATATTCATACTTTAGTTATCATAAATTAAATATGTTCCATATATATACTTTTTTTAATTTAAATATTTTACATTGTATATTTTAAATTATCCCCATTATGTATAGTTAAATTTGTTTAAACATTTAAGTCATAGACCTTCTTTTAAGATGAACCGTTTAATAATTTACATAAAAATAAAGTCCACTAAGTTTTCAAATTATATTACTGTATATATTAACGTACATAATGTTCAGAAAGCAATATAATTTAAACCTGTCATCCAACATTCTGTACCAAGGTTTTTGAATGTGATTAATTTTGAAAATTATCTAATTCTTCATTTAAATTTGCTTTAGCGCATGTTAGTTTATATGAAATAACCGTAATAGATCTGTATTACGTAAAACTTGTACTACAATTGCACATTCTTTAACATTATTACTTCATATTTTCATAATTCATCAAATATGAATTTCTTATTCAAAATCTACCGACATACGATTTTAAAACGAGTAGGCGAAAGTTGACTTTAGACCTAGCCATAGTTCAGTTTCACCAACTCGCCCTGAGCAGCAAAGTTGGTTACAATTCAGCCAAACCTTGTATTAGGATTAAATTAGATTTTCTCTTTTTTGACCAAAATCAAATCCTATACAACGAATTTCCGTTGTAATACATACGACTACATTTGTCCATTAATTTAAAATTATTGTGCTGTGATTAAATTTGAGATAAAAGTACATCTTTGGATTGTTATTTATGATAAACGGGATTTTCAGAGGCTCATTTAAGGGAGTAGGCTACTGGTATTGAAATCCTGCAGTACTCTAGCTGAATCTACTCCTTCATCTAACACTCTTTTCCATGTTTCCTATCAGACTGTAAAACTCTTGTTCTCCTCCTATACTGACGCCATTTGGGTTATTGAGAGTTTTGAGGTCTCTTTTCTTTGTGAATGTACAGTGTGGGTAGTGAAGAGAAAGTTAATTGGCGTACGGAGGACTGTGGAGGCAACAACCCCTAAAATCTGAAAAAAATTTCAAAAATAAAGTCCCAGATTTAATATTTTGTTTAATATCCCTTTAGTTTACTTTTCAGAGGTCAGGAAAACAACAATGTTCGGCAACCCCCCCCCCCTCCCCACTAGAATTGAGCTTTATCAGCTTGTGTTTTTGCTTGCATATATTTGATTAGCGTTAATGACCTTTCTTTAATAACTTTTGTTGGAGTGCCTTATTTTTTACACATTCGCAATAAATATATGTATTTTTGCTACGGAACCTTCAATTTCAGCTAATTATTGTTATTTAAGTTATACCAATACATTTCCATTTCGTTACGTATTACAGTACTGTACTTAGAAAAAAATCAGGAATTGAACACAATCTAAGATATTAAAATTTTTTCTTAAAAACATTAAGCATAACAAAGATGTTCCGAGACAGTCCGGGTTGAATTATTTGTATTGGGATAACTCTTATGAATTATACATTTAGTATCTACTGTAAAAAAAATTGTTTTTATTTTCTCTTTTTCATATAAAACAATTTTTACTTAACTTTGTCAAATAAATTTTACAGGATTTAACATATAAGAATTGACAAAGTATTTGTTTAACTTATTATGTTTAAGATCTAGTTCGAATTTGATATATTTTAATAGAAGTGAGCTGATTGAAATAATGAGAAGTTGTAAAACCAGTGTGTATTTGAGGAGCAATTTAGTTTTAAAAATTATGAATTATAAAAAAGGACAAACATTGACGAATATCACATTATCGATTTAATAAAAATGTTGTGCTATTTCAAGAACGACTATAAGTTCTCTTTGGACTGAAGCTTGTGTTAGATATTAAGGATAGATTTAGTTGAGAATATAGGCTTAGTTCTTTCTAATAAGCCATAGTAACAACAATTATTGTGACAGACTTAAAAAATGATGAAATTGCTTACCTTGTAAGTGTGGTGGACATCATCAAGGTGGCAATAGGATATAAACGCTGGAATGGTGCGGCAAAGGGATGAATCGGTCAAGTGGACGACTGTAGTATTCCGGACGATAGCCAGACAAACCTGGCGAGGAAGAGTCTCCGAGTATTGAGGCCGAGAATCTACGAGAGTTGCAGGAAGGGTGACGAGTGGGAGCGAAAATTGTCCACAGAAAAACTTTAACAATTATGATATCGAACATGATGTGGGCGTACTTGTTTCCTCTCTCGACGTTCCTGTCTTCGTGACTACAGGAGTATATTTTCAAACGAAGGCTAACGATTTTATATATAATCATTAATAGCTGTTCTAAGTGTTATTCTATTGTACAAAAAAGGAATTGGTAAATCTAATAAATAAATAAATAAGTAGTTGCATTTACTGCACATAGTCCATCCTAATATGTGCTTAAAACATAAGCTTTGCAAAGCTTAAAAGTAAATCACATCACTTACTATAAGTATATATCAATCAGACCCCCCCCCCCCAAGCTTTACAGTTTATATATTGCGACTAAATAGAAAACGTTTTAACGCCAGTCATGTAGTAAAAAAGGATGGAGATGTTTTAGTGCCTGACCCAGCTGATTTAGTTTCTTCAGTGTATAGAATTCGATGGGAAAAAGTGTAACGGAGTAATGAACCTCGTTTTACACTGATTTATCATTGTATTTAACTCGAAAATTACAGTGGTATGATTTAATGCTGAATTGTAATTATTTTTGTTTCAATTTGGTTTTCAATTTAATCCATGTTGAAATATGTTTATGAGATATTTGGAAGAAACTTGTGATATTTTATCATACAATTTTTATAAAGGAGGCAATTTAATTCCATGTTTAAATTTTATAAATGAAATAACTGTTAATAACAGAAATATTTCTTAAACATTATGACGTTGAAGTAACATAAACCATGATGTACAAGAACATTTTAGGATAAAAGTAAAATTGTTATATTTTAGTGGTTGTTATTTAAAATAAAATAATTTTAATGATTAGTATTATAATATTTATCAACTGTCAGTTCACACTACACATTTCCACATGGTTAGGTGTTGTTACATTTTGACGTTTGTATTCTTATAAGCATGTTTTCATTTATATATTTTTTTAAATCTTGCACGCTCTTTCTCGCACCCCAATCTTTGATTAATTAACCACAGTTTGGTAAACTAAAATGTTTTGTCTAAATAGTCCGGCTAAATTGTACACATTTTTAGTTGTCTATACCTCTTCAAATTTACTTTGAATTCATTCAGTAATCTTTTGAAGTAGTTACAAAACCGCATTGCCAGTGACCCAAAACACCACTCTTAATGTTTTCTTGTATGTTTTCTATGAGTTACTCTTACAACTTTATTTTTCCTCTACTTCTTACATCGTAATTTAATAACGCGGCACATCATTTACTTTATTAGTTACGAAAGGAAATTAGTAACATTTTTGTAAAAATCACATTATTATATCTGTTTTTACATTTTCCCTGAAATGAAAAACAAAATAACAATCATTGTCTTATAATAATACATATGCATTGATATAATACGAAAGCAATCTGAGACCCAAATAACTACCTTCATTGACACTGAATGAGACTTGTTTAATACATATATTCTCTTCAGACTTTATAACTTCTGAGAATATCCACCCTTCTCTCTACCCTCTTCGTTCGAGTGCCTCTTAGTTGATTTGATGTGGGGATCCATATTCTTCATTCATCATACTAAAAGAAAATCCATCTGAAAAGAATAAAAATCATTTAGAATTCAGATGTCATAGCAATTAGGTTACTCAGAATTTGCATAAACGTATAATTTGCCTTGAAAAGGGAGTATAATTTTAATTTGTAAAGAATGGATTTAGATGTTCAATGTTTAACTATCGAGTTTAAAAAATAACAACTTTACTTTATCCCTTTTAATTTTATTTTTAAAGAAAAGTTTTTATATAAAAGAGAAAATTATATACTTTTTGAATCATTTAAATCTCACTAATTTTTAAACATTGACGTCTTATACAATTTTATGTGCGTCAATAACTAATATATCGATATTAATATCTAAATACTTTATTAGTATATTTTTAAACTGTTTAACATTTTTAACAATGAATAACTCAAAATTACATTTTAAAGTGACCACATTACTTTAATGTAGAAGAACCTACGTTCTTGGTAAAAATCCCTAACAAATTAAAAATGAGTACATGTTCCTTACTGTACGCTGACAATTAATTACTATTGAAAAAAAATATATATCTAACAGGATTTTCTATACAATTATTAATATAGATGAAATTTCTTCTCACGCTGTAACCTTAAATTTTCAGTATCTTTTACGTCGGTATGCTGTAGGATTTGTCATTTTATAAATTGATAGTTAAGACAGTGAAGGGTCATACTAAACCTAATCGAAAAAATTAAGTAATAAGACTAATTATAAACTGGATTTAATTGACAGGAGTAACATAAGCCTGAAATATATTACATCGATATTTATGTAAGTAATTTACGATATATGACAGCAACGATAGGCCCGCCCGAGACATCTACCTCGAGCAAAGCACGTGGAAGCCACCTTTGAGTAAGAATTATTTGCAAGATCTTTTCGGGCCGAATTAAATATACGAGACCATACAAAAGACAAATTACAATTAAATAAATGTTTCTGTCCGCAATACGAAGCTAAAGTATCATATTATACGTATATAAATATGAGTATAACGTCTTTATTATCACAGCAATTTAATACAGGTTTTCGCGGCAGTATAATAAAAAAAAGTTCTAAATAATTTGTACAACTATTTATTTTACCCCTCATTTTATATGCTTATTTAAATGGTATTACTCAACTATATTCACAAAATTCAGGGGGTGATTCTTTCTCATAATAAAAAAATAGTTTCCTGTAAAAAACATGTGTCCAAAAACGCTTAGAAAATCTTTAATCCATCATTTATTTATTTATTTTTTACAAAAACACATAACTTTAAAAGTAAGTAAGATAATGAGTTCAGATTCGGTATTCGTATTTTTTTATGTTACGTTTAACAAGTGTACAAAAAAACTTTATTTCTTATACTTTCAAAATATTGCCATTAAAACTTTTAATGTTGAATACCTCGAAACCATTAACTTTACAAAAAATATGGAAGAGATCAAAAGCATCCCTTTTAATATTAAACTTTTTTTTTTATTTTGTCTGTTTTAGGTCCATTTACAACCGAGTTTTTGATAAAAAACAAAATACTCAATTTCTTAGTATTTTATTATTTGATTAATAATAAAATTGTTGTTATATGATTTGTAAAGAACATATCTACATTTTTTACTAATCGCTCCGAATCAAATTGTATTTAATAAGAGTCCTAGTTTATTTAATAAAGGTGTTATTAAGGTCTTTACTTGTTTTATTCCTTATTGTTTAAAGGTAAAAACCTATTGGTCGTCTTCGCTTTATAAAAATAGAAGAAGAAAAGTGTATAAAATTAAGAACCCTAGTTCAATACTTGAATAGCATGAGGGTAGAAATAGAACAGTTTGTCAATAGAGACCTGGTAATAAGGGGATCTATCCAAAGACTACATGAAAAAAGGTGTGAATCCAAATGGACTTTCTCGTGTCGCCATACCCGCCGTATATGATTATTTCCAAATATTACTTTTGTGTATACTATGGTAGTTAATTTTCATATTCATACTAGTGCTGAAATACCTGATATGTATTTAATGTATGAATTTTACACATTTTCAAGATGATCTAAGGGAATACGAAGAAAATTTTTTCAACACGATAATTGATTATTTCCGTATCATAAAACTTTTGTTAGCAATTCATCATTGCTGCAGTCAAATGTGTTTTCTTCTGTCGAAAAAACTTACTAGCACAAGAAGACCGCATTCGATTAGAACACGAGTATTTGAGAAGGGCTTGTTGAACGTATGAGATCATCCGCAAAAAAAGCACTATAGAAACGGCCATAGAATAGAACGTAAACAACACAACTAACTATTGGTGGTTATTAAGACAGTAGCTGCAATACGGCCATGTTTAGAGAGTGCAATTCCTTTAACTGGATTATTTTCATCGTGGAGTGAAACTATAACAACGGTTTCTAGAGAAATGTGTAAATCTCAACTTCTTGTTTAAAATGTTATTAACAGATGAAGCTAAATTTACAAGACAAGCCAATGTCATCAGTTTTCTTTGAAAGTGTCTGCTAGTTTTGTTGATAACAGATTACTCGTGCGTTTTTTGTCCTTTTTTTTTTCCCCCACCACAATTCAATGGTGGGAGACCTTGACCATGATCTTTCACGTCCGCTGGAGGATGTGCTAATTTCATACTTAACAACACGTGTGTATGCTTGATGAACCTCCAGCCTACTGGAGTTTATATGTCTCTAACCACCAATATCAAACTTAAGCGAATAAGTGGATTGGTCTTGGAGGACTAGTACCATGACTTGTGAGACCACCCGACCAAAATCTCTCTTATTTTCTTTGTGTATGAAAAAAAATAAAAATTTGACTGCTAACAAAAGTTTTATGATACGGAAATAATCAATTATCGTGTTGAAAAAATTTTCTTCGTATTCCCTTAGATCATCTTGAAAATGTGTAAAATTCATACATTAAATACATATCAGGTATTTCAGCACTAGTATGAATATGAAAATTAACTACCATAGTATACACGAAAGTATGTAATATTTGGAAATAATCATATACGGCGGGTATGGCGACACGAGAAAGCCCATTTGGATTCACACCTTTTTTCATGTAGTCTTGGGATAGATCCCCTTATTACCAGGTCTCTATTGACAAACTATTCTATTTCTACATTCATGCTATTCGAGTATTGAACAAGGGTTCTTATTTTATACACTTTTCTTCTTCTATTTTTATAAAGCGAAGACGACCAATAGGTTTTTACCTTTAAACAATAAGGAATAAAACAAGTAAAGACCTTAATAACACCTTTATTAAATAAACTAGGACTCCTATTAAATACAATTTGATTCGGAGCGATTAGTAAAAAATGTAGATATGTTCTTTACAAATCATATAACAACAATTTTATTATTAATCAAATAATAAAATACTAAGAAATTGAGTATTTTGTTTTTTATCAAAAACTCGGTTGTAAATGGACCTAAAACAGACAAAATAAAAAAAAAAAGTTTAATATTAAAAGGGATGCTTTTAATCTCTTCTATATTTTTTGTAAAGTTAATGGTTTCGAGGTATTCAACATTAAAAGTTTTAATGGCAATATTTTGAAAGTATAGGAAATAAAGTTTTTTTGTAAACTTGTAAAACGTAACATAAAAAAATATGAATACCGAATCTGAACTCATTATCTTACTTATTTTTAAAGTTATGTGTTTTTGTAAAAAAAAAATAAATAAATGATGGATTAACGATTTTCTAAGCGTTTTTGGACACATGTTTTTTACAGGAAACTATTTTTTTATTATGAGAAATGAACCACCCCCTGAATTTTGTGAATATAGTTGAGTAATACCATTTAAATAAGCATATAAAATGAGGGGTAAAATAAATAGTTGTACAAATTATTTAGAACTTTTTTTTTATTATAGTGCCGCGAAAACCTGTATTAAATTGCTTTGATCATAAAGACGTTATACTCATATTTATATACGTATAATATGATACTTTAGCTTCGTATTGCGGACAGAAACATTCATTTAATTGTAATTTGTCTTTTGTATGGTCTCGTATATTTAATTGAGCACGTAAATATCTTGCAAATAATTCTTACTTAAACGTGGCTTCCACCTGCTTTGCTCCAGTAAATGACTCGGGCCCATCCTTGCTATCATATATCGTAAATTACTTACTTAAAGATAGATGTAATATATTAGTATATACCCTTCACTTTCTTAACTAATAATAATTGTAAAATTGCATAGCCTCAAGCATACCGTCATAAAAGTTACTGCAAATTTAAAGTTACTACGTGAGAAGAATTTCACTCATATTAATTGTGTAGGAAAATCCTGTTAGTCCATATTTTCCTGAAGTAATATTTAGCGCACAGTAAGGGACATGTGGTAAAATCATTGACTTTCGAAAGCTGATTCCCAGTGAAATGAGTAGAATTGAAAATAGTGATTTAGTCGTATTCAGTGAAGAGTAAACCTTCAAAGGCTAGACGTCTTTGATGCTCTGTTCTTCCTTTTTTATAAGGCTATGATGATGGAGACTATTGTTTTATGCTTTAACAACAACAACAAATTTTTCGGTGCCAATATTTAAACGATCAAATTTAAGTACTAAGTCGTTTTATTAAAAGCCTTATGTCAATGATTATATACGTGATTAAAAATGATACTGTCAATTGTAATATTTATACCAAATGACAAGATATATACCAATTCTATGTGCGAATTAGATGTGGAAATTAATTATTAACTTCTGAATCATAGCTTGTATGACGTTGGCGTTTTATAATAGGTATCACAATTTGCACGACTAGCAAAAATATGTTTTCATCACACTGTATCGAAATAATTCATCTTCAATTTCAGCTGTGAATATTGAAAGTGATAATTTCCCCGTCTTGTCCGGGAAAGACAGCTGGAGATTCCCCCCCCGTAATGTTATGTAGTTATGGATTCTAACACTTATTACGCAAGTAGCATGTTGCTTCTATCAGTAATAGTTATGTATTTGAAATCAGCTGGTGTTATTAATTTAGCTAGCAGTATAAACGTAATGCAAACAAGACAGCTGAATGTAATGCAAATGAAACTCAACAGTCACAAACGTTTCAGATCCTACAGAATAAATACCCCTACAAAGGAATAAACATAAGTATCAATGAAAAATGCATATTTATATATATTTTCATTCATAAGTAAATTGTTACAAAAAATGAAGTTTAAAATGTAGAAATTATAACATTTATGTGAATGTTTGGTTAAAAAATATACTTCCCTGGAGTATACATGATGTTGATAAATTATATTATTATTATTTACAGTGTGATCAAAAGTATCGTTACCTAAAGTGTTATTCCGAACACGATCGCGTACCGGAAAAGACCACTTTCGGTACTAGTGATGAATCGTCAAATAATTTAGTTCACTTCCAAAAATTAAAGTACATTTTGTCTACATTAAAATTATGATTTATTTAAATTAAAAGCCAGTCGTTTTTTATTTTAAAATTAAAACATTTTAAAAGTTATATTTTTCCGGTTACAGTTGCAAAAATTTATTTTCTTGTGTTGTTCAAATCTTATGAGTTTTGATTTTAAAATGTCACTCAAATTATATTTCAATTTATTTAGCATTAATTTTACCATTTATAAAACTTATTTGGTTTTACAAACCCAAATTTTCGTGTGGTTTCATTCAGATTCTAAATGACCAATCTCATTGAAAGGACTTTTGTTTAAAACACAGTGGCATTAAACATTATTTCTTAATATGTTATTATCTTCTATTTTTTTTTTATAAGTCGGTGATGACCAAGAGTTTTTGGGCTTTAAACAACAAGGAGAAAAATATAAATTCCCTAAATGTCATTTTGTCGACCAACATTTATCATGTCGCCCTACAAATATTGTTTTACCTATCCCTCTTTCACAGCCTTACCCCCACTGTAATCTAAACAAGACCCTTATTTTGATCTCCCCCTGCTTTAATCTAGACACAAAGTGTTATCAGTTCTACCCCTAAATCTTGTATTTGGCCAGGCATGCCCAGAATACGAATTAAGTTCTTATCATCCATCTTACAATGATGCATAGGATCTCATTACATGGCTAAAATGGAAGTCCGAGAGCCAATGATACTGTAAAATTACTGTAATTGTCGTTTCAGGATTGTATTTTGCACATTTTTTCTTTTTCCTTTTTGTTTAAAGGAAAAAACTATCGTCATCCATTTCTTTATTAATAAAACGAAAGAATGGAACATACAATAAAGTATCCCTAGCCCTCGTATACACTAATAGCGTCAGTTTCGGAAGATATAATTATTTAACTCGAATTTTTCAGAAATCTAAATATGAAATCTTGCTCTAAAGTAAAAAAAAAAAGAACGTATTTTGTACAATGCTTCATGAACTTTTTCTATGTACCTACAGAAATTATTCACCATTATTGATTATAAGGGTATCAAAATATCTGTCTCAATTTGTGTAAATGTTATGTTCTTAAACGATTTTGGTAAAATGGAGATATTGATAGTTTGAAATATATCCCTCATATTGGGTAGGTGCGTGGCAAAGCCGATTAAACTTAGCTCTATCTACACCTTTCTCTTTTTAGTTTTGGGTTCTATCTAACTTTCATCTTGTCTATCAGGCTCCTCTTGACCAATTCTTGTTTTCTACTCACCACAATTTTTTTTATATATTTTTTGTTTATTGAAAGGCCAGTGGGAGGCACTAATTTAAGACACAAATCGGTCTCATCTAGTGTACAGGTCACTCTTATATGTAGTTATGTCTCCTCACTAGGTAAGGGGATTTATGCCAACTTGATTAATTTATATTGCAGGATCATATTTTAACTTGTAGCTTTCTAGAAGTGCTCATTTGCTCCTTTCTAGCTACGGTTCTTCCATACCGTTGTTCCTGGTTGCCCATTACCGGCCAGTCTCTTCTTAGATATTTTTTTACTAGATTTTTTTTTTTTTTTTACTCTTGATAAAATAAAAATATTCCATGTGTTATTATTGTCAAATATTAAAATATCTCAGTTTTAGTATGCAGCTATAAATTATAATATATCAATAGAAAGGATAATAAATCGTATAATGACCAAGGAAATATCAATATGATAATGCAACTGAAAGAAGTATTCACTTAATACAATACTGGTACAGACACGTTTATTTGATTTTCGAGTGGACAATTTGGGGAAGAAGAGCGTTCATTGTTGCAAACTATTACCTAAACTCAAGATAAGGGAAGCAATTTTCCGCTTATTTCACATTAGAGTCTCTCTCGGAATAGGGCAGGACTATTTCCTTTCATTATCCAGGGAAATACACAGGAAGCGATAACTAAAATCAATGAAGTAGTAGGAGAGTTTAAGGGGTTATTTAGTTGTTGGGATTTGTAACCTAGGCTATTCCCGATTGGGATTTTAATCTGAATTTCCTTAGCATTATTGTCTATGATTCTTTCCTAGGTCAATCTTAAGTTATTTTTTTCTTTAGAACTGATTAGGTTTAGTTTATTTGTATGTACGATACTAAACATTTGCAAGATATTTTGAATTTATATTAATATTTAGAAATATTCCTAGAAAATATTCCAGTATTCTCCTTCCATTATCTCTTCCATTGCTATCTGCAATGATTAAAATTTTGCGATTCATTTTTATAACAAATATTATTACACTTTAAAACAATTATATTCACGACTTTTAATTAATATTTCAACTATTTTTGGACAATGATAAAAATAAAATAAAAAATTGAACAGCTGTATGAGTATTATTACATAACGACATATGTTCATACAATAATGATTAAGTCTATTTCATCGTAATTGTTAAAAGATAAGTTTAATGTGGCAGTGGTCAGAATCCTTTTTTCCATCGTAATAATATAACTAGTATATTTATACGAATACCTGATTATTATTTTACTTCTAAAGACACATAAAAATTATTAATATAATGTTATCCTCTCTACATATTTATATTATATTAAAAAACCTTGACCGTTGTTAAAAGAAATATAAACACGTATTTATCATAAAGAAATAAACGCAATCATGATGGCATAAACATATATCTATACCAAATAACTACAGTCGAAATTGGGTATTAACTAATAAATGCAATTAGTTATTATAATAAGGTTTCACTCCCGTTAAAAACACTGCACCATACATTATTTTTATACGTAATATTAGAATTGGAGATAGAACAGTTTAAAAAATAATTACAGACAAACAAAATTAATTAATACCAACTGGCTGGATGGAGATCGTTCAAAAATAAGTAAACCAGTAATAATAATAATATAATTTTACGCAATGGGTATATCATTCATTAATGTGTATTTAATAAGGCTTTGTAGATAAAAGTGGTTTTGACCCATTACTTTAACAATCATAAGTAATCTTTAGGGTAAGCTTTATCACCTTAGTACGTTTTCGACTATTAGAAACTCAATTTTCCAAGAAGACGGTTCAAAAATAAAATTTCCTTATAACCTTAATCTATAACTAACTATTTACTCAAATATAGGCTTTAGAGGATAAAACTATTGCACAAATTACCATCACTTTCTATTTCACCATTTTCTAAGACTTCGGAAAAACAGAAATTTACATTAAATTTATAAATGAACGACAGGGTTGAATTTAAATTCAATTCTATTTATCTAACACGCAGATGTTATATATATTACTGCCATCACTAGACCGCAATTCCAATATTTTTGTACAATGAGGGTCAATAACCGAAAGTATAGTTAACTTTAATTCCAAAGTACGGGCTAAATTTTCATACATGTCCACAATTCCGGAAGTGGTCAAAATATCACAGACATCTTTTAATCACATAATTGGACAGATTTCAAAAATGGCCACAGAAATCGTAATTAACCATTACCATTGAATTCCACGGCATATTTTGACTGAATAAACGCTGCAGAAATTTCAGATACTTTCAAGCCTAAATGACATTTGTTCGCTTGTAATGTTCAACTTGTTTCTTCACCATATATACAACTTATACAAACATATACCAGACTAAAATCACAGTCTCAGTCAATTCCACTATATACCATTCAGTGTAACAATGAAAAATAAAAATTAATACGAATTACATGACAGATTTTCTCTGCGTAGTATATTATTAAATATATCAATGAAAACTATCACCCACAAATCCCGCATTTATTAAATCACAACCAAGAAACAAAAATTACACTGTGTCCATAGTCCTACCTTTCTAACAGATTTTTTGTAAACTCAACTTACTATTGCTTTTTATGTTATTTTCATCGAAGTGTATTTTATTACCACTGATTTCATTTTGTTTAGCTTTTCCAGAATCACCCTGTGACTGTTTTCTACTAATACTTGTTTCAGAGTTTTCCCTTGTAGTCACATAATCACAGTATTAAATTCTCCCCTTTTGATATTATCAACATACCTCAACCTCCTCTGTTTAAGCCCAGTTCATTAGAGGAGAATGCTTGGTATATCTTCATCCCTAATACTGACAAAGGCAAAGCTTCAGACTTGATATTGTGACGTAACTATTGAAACTCATTGAGTATATAGTTACCATAGAAACCAGGAATGAGATGAGTAAAACAGAAGTGCACAGGCATAGTTAAATAAATCTGCCGTGTGATTCCTCAGTGATAAATTAAATTAAAACTTTATTTCTTGTTATTTTACATTTGATTAATTGAACTTGAACATTGAAGAGTAATCTTGGTCATGGGAGATTTTATACTTACTGCAGTTGATCAATTTAAATATGTACTTGTCCTTTGTTATTTTGTTAATTTCATTAAATAATTCTCCTGCTGTCACTTTGATATAATTACCTCTTTACTTATTATTGTCATGTCCTTGACCGAGGTATACTCTATTCTACCTATATTATTATCCAGAATGGTTGAACTAAATGAACAAAAACAAACGAGTAACTGTAAGTGATGTATGAAATTAGCATTATCGATGACAAATAATAATTAACAAGCATTATCTAGTAATGTACTTACAGATAAACCAGTTGCAAAGAGACTGTTTTATTATGGTGAGTGTAAAACTGGAGATATTTTTGATTTATATAACACTAAATGTTCAAATATAAATCACAATATAAATGTTAACAGACAATAGCACAAAAATAGGGAATAATTACAGAATGAATCGAACCATATTATTCATTATTTACTTGATTGTTTATTACCAGTTATAACTTTTTTTTAAATTTTAATGTATTGGTATGTCGAGATAGCTCAGTCATAACAAAAATTTACATACCAAATTTGATTAATAAAATATAATTAGAGTTCATACTAATATACTTGGGCGTATATTAAATAAATTTGTATTTAATTGGAAGGTGACTAGAGACGCAAGAGAGGATCGTGAGAAAACTAGTTCAAGAGAGCATATATCAAAAAAAGAAAAAAAGTCAATTACTACTCACTTATCCCATTCAGATGTTTGCTTATATCTCCATTTGGCACTAAAGAAATATTAGTAGTATACACGAATAAAAAGGATTAACAATCTTTAAACTTCTTATCTTGTATCTTATCTTAAATCTCTTACCTTTATACCCTCAACCACTTATCGAAGGTTAACAGATCAGTTACACATATCGATAAACATCAGTAGGACTCCTCCTCACTTATAACGACAGTACTTTGCCGGACATGCCAGGGTGTACACTTAGTGAAAGACATGATTGTTTTAATTGTTTTGCGTGTTAGCTTAAGTGTTAATGTAAACATTTTAATGTATACCTAGCTCTTCTGAGTGAACAATCAAACGTATATATCTGATGTTGGAGTTACGACTCTGAAACATGTTATAACGTAGAAATTGACTGAAGTCACAAGACTTCAAGGTAATTCAAGGCAATACAAGGTAATTTATTATTATAAAGATTTAATTGTGACTTGGAACCACAAAATGCATCCCTTTTTAATTGTTAACTAATCCAACGTTACTATTATTTTTATATTTCAATCATATAATATGGCCAGAAATTTAAACTTGAATAGCTTGATACAATGGAATATTAACGGCGTGAGAAGTCACATTTAAGATCTTACGGTTCTTTTACGTGATACATCCTTTAGTCATTTGAGTTGAAGATACTCACCTCCATCAAGCCCATTCCTTTATTGTGAGGGGGTTTTCATATTTTAGAAATGACTATGTCACTGCAGACAGAGCTAAGGGTGGAGTAGAAAGGAATCATGGGCTCAGTACACTGGCACAATATCACGAACTACACCCACGTCAACGGTGTTGAAGAAGTTAAAATCTGTTTGTGATCCTCCTCCCTCTGCTCCCTTACTGGGGCTTAAGCAGGTCGGAAGATTCGTCATTAAATGCCCCATTTTCCTTACAGGAATTAGTCTGCTATGTTGTCAGGACGGGATTCCACTTCAGGCCCGGACAGCATAGTTTATTTTATGATCAAACACCTCCAAACTTCGGGGAAGCTGACTTTCCTCAAAATATACAATTATATATTCGAGGAGCAATGTTTTCCCTCAGGGTAGTTTGCTGAGTGTTAGCAATTAACAGCATTACCGATAGTGTGGTGTGCCCTGTCCGCTGTTCTCTATACGACCGAAATCACTGCCGTGTCACCGTACTGTCACCAAAAGAAATTGTAACTATTTTATGTTATTACCAATATTCTATCGGATTTGTTGCGTTTGTGAGCATGTGTGAATATTTAAATCTGTTGTATCAAAAGTGTATATCCTAAACCATAACAAATGTGAAATGAGGTTTACTACAATATTTATTTCTACTACTTGAAGGGCCATACTTTTTTTTAAACAAGTTCTGTTTCAACACTAATTCTTTTTAGAAAAAATCTCACTAAAATTATACAAAACAAAAAATTATATTGCCATTAAAAATTTGACATTTTAATTATGGTTACTCACTGTTTTCAACATTATTGAAGAATTATGCTTTATTTAAATTATTGGTCAAATTTATTTGGAAATTTACCATGATTTTTTTGTATTATAAAAACTTAATACATGTTTCACTAAATCGAAGCTACTCTTTTTATCAAGTGATAAATTTCAAACTATTACATATTATAGAGGTGAACATAGCCTAATAATGTAGAACTATGTTTGAGATTGAAAACTAAATCGAAAACTAGTAAACTAAAACGGGAATTGAAATAAAAATCATGGAATCGGGGTTCTATAATCGGAACGGACAAAACATCTAAGATAAATGTAATTAGAAATTTTAGCCTAGCTTTAGCCCTGGATGCAACTAAGCAAAAGCACTAAGTTAATGGGGAGAAATGAAAAATTCAGATCACATAATTCTAGGGCGATGTAATTCTAGGGCGATGCAGATGAAACTTTTGGAGGACATTTGTTTATATAAGAACATTAGTTCACACAAATTCTACGTCAAACGTTTTAATGCAAGTCTACCCTCAACCGTCTAAAAATAACAATAAATAAATAATTTCTATTTTAAACTTATTATTCTTTCCCAAATTATTCAATAATTGTCAAATAATGTTATTTTTTTGTCTATAAACACGAATAAAATTATTGGGAGATAATAAAACGTTTATTAAATGATTTAAAAACATAATTTATCCGTGGGACATCTATCTACTTCACACTTTATTTGGAATCGTACATCATCAACATCAACATTTTTCAAATAATGGCTGACTAATACCAATAATATCCCATACGTATTTATTACCAAACCTTAAACGATTCAGTTAAAACCTTAATAAATTATAAAAACACGTTCTACAAAGCAAACTTTTATATTTGGAGTCAAACGGACTAACAGTAATTGGGATTATGTTAGTCGCTAAGCCATTCCTCTATTTATTCATTCTACTTGGTTTAAAAAAGAAAACAACAATTATTTAACGTTTTTAATTTGATGTGATCAATTGGACCAGTCGCTTTTTAATGTTATAACATAAATAAGACAGGCAATTAGGATACATGTCATTCAGAAAATCGTTCCTAATATATTTAAAATACCACCCCACTCCCAAAAATGTATACTTAAATATTTCAAATTTTCCCTAATACGTCAAAAATGCTTTCCTATTATTACAAAATCTTTTATCCATACTTAACTGTAAAAAGTAAAGCGAAAAAGAAAATTTTCACTCGATACAGTAAGACTAAGTAAGGTACTAATTCAAGAAAACAAGGAGGAGTGGCTCTGACTACCGTATTTTATTAATATTACACCGAAACCATTTGGTATTACAGTCACGTTCCACGTTATAAACCATTACCAGAAAATAAGGGGATGGGTGATTGCTGATAATGTTTTACGTCTGTTTTATAGTGGGGGTGTGATTGAAGGGGGATCTAGTATAGAAGGTAAAGAAATGTAATAAAATATCTCGTAATGTATTTATTATATTGCTGAGAAAAATACATGAATAACTACATCCAACTCCTTACACCTTTAAACTGAATAAAATGTAATATTTTGCTCACTTTTTTTTGTAATTAACAATATTTTGCTAAAATGTTAGGAATAAAGCAGCTGTTATAGATTTTGTTTTCTAAGTTTAGAAAACAAAATGTTAAAGCCCGGTTTCTAAAAGCTCTATATAACATAAATACTGTAGAATTTCGCAAGTACCCATTAACAAAACTAAATTAACTGCAGTAATACTGTAGTTATTATTTTCCTCTGACTTCCTGAGGTATCGCTAAAAAAAAGTATGAAAAGTATCAGTTTTTGAAGTTTCAATATCTCTATTCGGCCTCTTTTTTAATAAATCTTTGATGAAATATGAAGCTTTACAATATGAAATAATTTACACTTAATTTCCACGATAAATTAGAAAAGACCAAAATGTAAAATAAGAATTATTAAGTATATGCGAACTTATGAGTAGTCGCTCATAATTAATTTTTTGATAGACAACAATTGCATTTTCGTGGAGATTGTGACTAATACGGTTTTGTTTAGGCCCTTCAAAGTTACAATTGTGTAACTTCAAAATTGTTAAAACCGATATTGAAAAATACTTGCTTTTTTTTTAAGTAAGAATTTTGAACTATCCCTTAAATGTTTAAATACTTAAAACTTTTTAACGATCTATAGGTTACACCACATTTTAGCCGATTCAGCCAAATAAAATATATATATATATATATATATATATATATAAACTGGACTAAGATATTCAGAGTTGTTTTTGTTAAAATTTTAAAGTAGCTTTTTTTCATAAAGATATACCAAATTATTTTTTTGAAGGCAATAATACAGAAATGGGTTTTCGCCTTAACTTGAAACCATGGAACTATGTATAGGTAACAATGTAAAAACTATCTATAATAGTCAAATTTCGTTGTTTCTTGGTAATTTACTTCCTTATCGAATATCTTAACATTTAACATGTTGGCCTATGATACTAATTAATTTTTATATTCAATTTCACCAAAAAGAGAAGAAATTTAAAGAGCTGCGTTTTAGTAAATTGTAAGTTTACGGGATGGTCTGGAATATTTACAGATTTTGAATAAATTTTAAATTCGTTTACAAATCACCAATAGGTTATGTATACAAAATTTATTAACAACAGCAGGCTGGCGTGGTATATATACATCAATGAAATGGGCACATAAAGGATTACACTGGAGAGTATTAATTTTTATAATTAATATTCATTTATTAATTATAAATGAATATACGTTACGTTATATAAAGTTTACGATCATAAACTTTAAATAACTATAAATTTGAAAGAGAAAAGGTTTTTTGTATAATTTCATAGTTTTAGACTTTGAATTTATAGTTTTGAACCAAAATTTAAACTCATTTGTAGGAAATTATGATTAGGAGCAAAACTTACTTTTCCTATTCATTCTTAGAGTAAATGCTGAGGTAAGCAACATCACATGATTTTCAAAGTTCAGATTACTGCTTTGAATTATGGATGGAGTGACACCCATCTGGAACTTCTGGTCAACTTGTCTTAGACAGAGAGCGTTAAGATATGCCATTAATGTCATACAGTAATACAAACAAAGGGGGTAGAATTGTGCTTAAATATAAAAGGGTGAATAGGCTTTGTGTAAGTGGAGAGAAATCATAAAGGCTGAGATAGAATGTATGTTTAATCAAGCCTCATTATGTGACATCGAGGAAAATTATTTGGGTAGCGAGTTACTTTGGTATCATCTATATTCGTTAATTTACAGCTAGATTTTGTTATCCGAATATCTAACCTCAGATATCCCAAAAAAGAGGTGTGACTTTTACATCAATCAAAAACAATGTACTCTTCGCAAAACCATAAGCTTGCTTCTATATACAACTCTGCACTGCGTATTGTTTCTGGAGCATTTCGTTCGAGTCCAGTTTCTAGCTTACATGCTGAGACTGGTGAACCATCTTTTACTCGACGAAGACAGCAACTACAAATAACAAATATTTGTAGTCTGCGATCGAAACCGTATTATCTGGCTTACGACATAGTTTGGAAAAATCCTTTGTCTGAACGATATGAATGTCGTCAAAATTGTACTATTCCATTTGGCATTAGTGTACACATAGAATCCTTGACAGTTTGGGCCTGGTACTACTTCCAATGAATGTGAATACTCCATGTAACTTATGATTTTTCACTGTCCAGGTTGATCAAGCATAACAATCCTGATGTAGTATATAGTCTTCACTGTATACTTGATGAATACTCATTCTGTTAAATTATTTTCACAGATGGTTCTAAACTGGACAGTAAAGTCGATTGCGCACATTACTCATCCGGTCGAACGTATATGTATGGACTAACCTCAGCTTATAGTGTATGTTCTGCCGAACTCATTGCTATTTTGAAAAGCCGAATATTGTTCCATCTGGTTTCCCTCACTGTCAAACGTAATTCCAATAGTGTATTCCGATTCCAAAAGTGCTTTACAGGCTATCCAGCGTATGTATTATATGAATTCCTTGATTGAAGATATTCTGTTTTTCATACAGAGACTTGAATTACGGATCGTTAGAGTATCATTTTTCTGAGTACCACCTGGGCATTACGGAATATCGGGAAACACAAAAGCTGACGAAGCGGCAAAGTGTGTTATGGTATCTGACTTTGTATCAACGGTTAAAATTATTTTGCGTAAGAAATGGGAAGAAGAGTGGATATATACAGAGTCCAATAAGTTGAGGGAAGTTAAAGATGCTGCCCGTCCGTGGAATTCATCCATACGTGCCAGTCGTCGTAGGAAGTGGTTGTTACCCGTGTTCGTATCGGTCATTCCATGATCACTCATGGATTTTTGATGGAACAGGGGAATCCGCCACAATCCCATTTAATCAAGATGTTATATTAATTAAGTATGCATCCTCATCGAATGTGGAATGTGTTATGTTGAGAGGTGTGCGACGATCTTTTGCCCTACCATATTCCATTCAGGCGATTTTGGGGGATAATGCTCAGATCCTTGATCAGGTATTGTCCTTTTTGCGTCGTCCTGTTTTCGATTCCATTATTGCAGAGCCTCGTTACAGCTGAGTAATATTTTGTGTTTTATAATTAAATTATTTTTGTTGTTAAAATTCTATCCTTCTTAAGTTGCAGGGTCCTTTTACATCCAAATAATATTTGTTTTAACAGTTAATAATTATAAATTATCGTAGTTTGTTATCTAGTTTTTGTTTTGTTATTGTTTTTAATGTAATTTCTAAGTTTTACGGTAAAGCATCTCTGTGTGTTCTGTGTGTTTGTTATACTGTAAAGCATCTCTTGTTAAATTGTTGAAGGTGATAATGACCGAATGGTTTTTCGCCCTAAAACAGACACACAAAAATTAGAATCATACATAAATTTAATAACCCTTAAGACAAATTAACTTATATTATTTACAGTATTTAAAGAATTAACTTTATTTATTGACTTAAAATAAAAAATATATGTTCTATGGTTATATAAAACAACAAAATAATTGTACAAGATTCTACTCAAAATTGATAAACCAGTCGTCTAATCATTTACTTGTTCTCATATGCGCAATATAGAGAAAGTTATGGATTATTCAAAAATCTATGTCGAGTTTTTGGGGTGCCATGGGTCCAAAATAGGCGTTTTTTTTAATGATGCCTCTTGAGGTCCGTCGTCTGTTTGGTGTCTCCCTTATGTGGATTGTTGCAGTACTCTACAGTCCAAACGCGTCTACTGATTTGAATCAAATTTGGTATGTGGACAAATCTCGGGCCTTATTTTGATAGCTCAAAATTTAGTTCAAGCAGCCATTAAAAACACAGCATGTACACAATTACGACTCTATTAATTTTTAATAAATTTTGCTCAAGTACAAGGACTCCGAAAAAAGTATTTGTAATCTCCAAAAATTTCTGGTTTTTGAGTAATCAGGGGGGGGGGTAAGCTATGGTTCTGTTACATAATATCTATGCATAGATATCGTAATTATTACAACTTTGACTGACGTCGTAAAAAGCTCAATTTGAATGAAATTGATATTACGACGAATAAAGCACATTTAGGCCCTTATTATTATTTTTAAACTACTAAAATAACATTTTAAATGACGATTAAATCTGGTTTGTTTGTATTTGGTTTTTGGGATGGGTGAATGAGAAAGTTTGTGTAATATATTTTCATTGTTTACTATAATACACAATAACACTTATTTGTCATAATATTTGCGTATTAGCTATAAACTTATGTGTGTATTAAATTTCAACAATAGCAATATGTGCTTGTTTCATCACTAAAAAACAACACCCTTGGCAGAAAAATATCGCTAAATTATAAAGACTTTTAAATACTAATAAATTACTATACGAAAACAGAATAATTTCTTGTATTTTGACTACTGAATTAAATTTTTAATTTTATAGAAACTAATCAGAGTATAAAGATAAAAAATGAATATTTTAATTAAATATGATATGCAACTAAAATAAAGTTACTCATTTAATACTAGCTATATAACCAAATCAAATTTAATTATATAGAATTTTCCAACTTTAAAACGATTGAACGTCGAACACTTTTAAAATGAAATAATTACTTTAATCACATAAAAATTAACACGTATTTGTAAATCCACTCTTCTGATCAAAGCCGTCCATTTTACTAGATGTTCCAGCCTTCTACTTACTGTATCTTTCTACGCAACTTCGTCCCCCCTTTAATGAAACCAAACAAAACTTTACATACTGGTAGAAGTGTGTTGATCAGATTACCAGAAAGGGGGTTGTTTTATGACTTGATTGTGGTTGAGGGTGTTTTGTTACTATGGCAACGTGATCGGAAAGAAATGAAATCTTCCCTTGGGGTCTTGTGAAAACACCAGGTTGGGAAAAGTTTTGATGATGTTTATAAAAAACTTTAATTTGTATTGTTTAAGAATATTACAAGTCCAGGTCTGAAAACAAATACAATTAAAATTGTTATATTAGAATCTACTACAATAATAATCGTAAACATTATTTTCGAATACAATTTTAATAACATCATTGAAGTGAAAGGAAAACGATGAAGCATAGTCTTATATTCGAAGAAGAAATTAAGACTTGTCATACTTCTGGTGAAGTTATACAACTTGAAGTTCTTATTATCAGACATACTTGCCTTCGTTATCTTCTTTATAGACCTCAATTTGCGAACACACTCTGCCTTTCAGCGGCAAAAAAATAAAACAATATAATAAGAATTTAAACAGCTACTCAAAATGAGCTATCAAAGTAATATTTGGCAAAAGGAGTAAAAAGTTGGTTTATAAATAATATTTTAAAACAGCTGTAATTTTGAAATGTAAATATACATTTTTGTATAAAAACTTAGCTTTAAAAAAATAGCAAAAACTAGCTTTGAAAAAATTTGATTGAAACCCCACAGGAATTTGAACTAGTTTCCCATTATTAGAGATTTATTAGGCTTTGGAACATCTGAAACGATTGATTTTGTATTTGTCTATAGAAGATTCAAAAATCTTTTAGGCCGTGGAATATTTTATGTGTTTTAAAAACTCTTACAATGAACTAGTTTGTTACATATATCTCGGCTATATTTAATATACAAAGAAAGAATAAAGTAGAATATCTTTAGCACAAATATATGGTTTTACAAATAAATGTCATCAAGGATTGAGGCAATAACTGAACATGTAGTTTTAGGAACTTTTATTATTTTTCTACTTCAAAAGTGTGGCACCCTATTCTGTAAATCTTGTGTAGAAAGTGTTGTGGGTAAAACAAACCTCTTATATATTAAATTATAAATTATTGTAAACCTAGTCATATTTGTTTTTTTCCATCTGCAACTGTAAAAACGTTTTTACAATGCTGTCTGTGCATTAAACTGCTGCCTTATATTATATTGATGTTATCTCCAAAAATTTTGTATAGTATTAAATAATAAAAAATTTAAATGTAATTATCATAAAAATAAAAGGCAGAATTTTGATTTGATTAAATTAGGCTCTAATCGAATTTTGATAAAATGAAGTTTCTAAGGACCTGAAAAAATAGCTAAAGTCTCAAAATAGAAAAATCTTAGTGAAATGTATAAGAGTTTGACAATACGGATGTATTAAATGGCCTTCAAAAGAAATTATAAATACGTCAGTAAATAAGAAAATATCAAAGTAAATGCTCACTGTGATCGGATTCAATTTGTTTTTTACTTATATTAATCCCTGAACAATTCCAAAATTACACATTTTTTTATACAATTTATTATAATTTCGAATGTCATTTTTGTGTCCAGCATGATTCGTTCTAAATTCAATTTGATTTTACATATCCTATTTACAAATTTAAAATGGTATGTGATACACATTTAGTGCTTAAAAATCGCAAATACAACTCAATAATAATTTAGCATATCAAAATATTCTACATTTAAAAATAACAATGTCAACTCTTTTTATTATATTAAAGACTGGTTTGATTCAAAAACCAAAAGTGCACAAAAATTTAAAATGTTTTATTACTTATAGGATTATATAATTTTTTTGTTGGTAAATATGAAATTACTTTAAGTAAGTCATGTATTTTTACTATGATATAATAATGGCTGTACGGTACTTTTATGACTAAGTTTGGAATTATATTAACAGTTACGGCTATAATTAAAGAAATGCAGTAACACAAAAATTACCAAAACTGAGTCTTATTTAAATCGTCTATGTATTTCATAGAGGTTAACACATTTTTAATTTAATTAGTTAAATCTACTAACAGTTTAATAATACGACTTAATTTCAAAACCCTGAGGCTTGGATTAAGCCAACGAAATCTGTTTAATTCAGGAAAAATCACCTTGTCCTGTTTCAAAGTAACGCTAGGCCAATAATCCACTTTGCCAACTTAATAGCTCTGGTTTACCAAACTGTCTTGGACGTAGACAGGCAGACATAGTAATAACAACTTGGACAAAGTTTACAAGATTGACAAAGTTATGTTCCGCCCAATCAGATCAAAGACAACCCAAGAGGTTGATTAACTTGAGTAATTCCGATGTTGGATAAGGTATAAACCTGTCCATAGCCACAGAGTAAGTACCCTATGCATAATAGTTTATTTAAACGGGGCTAATTTTCGAGAGAAAGAAATAAGATTACTTTTAATAAATTAATAATTACAAGTAGTAAATAATTCCTCTCACTCCCATGTTACATGTTCTCTACAGAAGACATTCTCTTAGTTGTCGCATGATGTGATGGAGGGAATATCAATAGATAAATAAATGAAATATAAAAATTACGTAAAGATTGTCTTGAATTGTGTGTGTAACTTTATTTTAGTGAATTATATATATATTTAAGTAAATAACAAATTTTAAGTAAATAAAATATTTTTTAATTAAATGAGTAATCTTTTCACTGATTGTTTTTGTTTAAAAATATTTGTATTTAATAAATATCGATCGACGTTTTTCCCAAAATATCTTGGCATAGCAAATGATTTCTTTCATGATTAAAACTGTAAGAATACATAGACATTCTATTTGAACCTAGTTTCAGTCTTTCTCACAAGTTGTGTTAGAAAAAACTAAAGACCCTGATGTGAATATTTTAAACCTTATTCCGATGTAAACTAAAGAAGATTGTTAAGCTTTTTTGGGTAGATAGCCTAAGGGCAAACCGTCCACCATCCAAAGAACAGTTCTGTTAAAAGGCAATCCACCTCCAAATCTTACAAAACTCTCTCATTACAGCGTCTGAAATTTAAAGTCTTGGCTTCAGAAACTTTTCTCCTCTTATTCTGCATCACGAGTTATTTGAAACTAAATAAAAGTCTAAATCTACGTTTGTGTATTTCAGAAAGTTTGTTGATTAAATTACGAAGGGCTAAGTGAAAGATTGGGGGACTAAGAGCGTTTTTCACTATGACAACGCGACTTGAAATGAGTAAATTTCTCTCTTCCAAATCTAAACCAATAATTGTCTAAAACTACAGTTGGAACTGAAATCTAGGTTTATGTTACCCTAATATTCTAGAGTCAAGGAAACTTTATTAAGCTAAATAAACCATGTAATTGCCCTTCTTTAATTTTTGCGATCTAATTCATTTAATAGAATAGGTTACGTTAGGTTTACAAAATAACCCTTGCAAAATAACAGTTTCATAATTTTTGTCATAAAGGAACCTAAATAATGTCCTACTAATAAGTTAAAATAATGCACGTCTTCCTATATAATCGATATTTTAATAAATTACTCCAACACTAAGAGAACCAAGCGATATAATACACAAGTTCTCTTCGTTGCAGTCTATTTTGGAAAATTTAACGACACGAACATATGTGAGATAGACAAATTCAAGAAATTGTAAAACTGTTATTCAATATTTTAATATGTAGCCTTGTTAGTATGGAGAGTCTTGTGTTGTTCACTAATAAATACAATCACTATAAACAAAGACTTGTCATAATCCTTGAGTCGATTGTTGATTCAGAAACAAAGTAAGATTTATAGAGGCGATGAAACAGAGATGATGGACACACCGGTTGGCATAGATACAATAGTTATATCTTTAAAGTCATATTGGGAACCGATACAACGGTAAAGGAGTTTATTGGCACTAATCAGTGGAGTTGGGATTTATTGGTTTAGTTATTGAATCATGTATAAAACCACATGTAGGGAATACATAAACTAATCATAATTCTGAATACAAAGATTTACAAACGACAAAACATGTTGAACCATTCTCGTGCATAACCTTATTAAGGGAAAGTGAAATGTGCACAAATCCAATCATTTGAAAAATTCTGGTTTAAGTTTTTATTTATGTATATTTACATGGGTCTCTGTAATAAATTACTATAAGAAAACTCTTTCAAAACCGTCGTAATACCTAAAATGTTCGTATTGTGTTACATTCATAGAATACAAAAACTTAATAATTACAACTTTTGTTGTTGAATTTTTATTATTTTGAGAATATGTTTGTTTTTTTTTTTACCATTTTAATTTTTGACTGATATTTATTATTTCTATAGTAGAAAACTTGATTGGGAAGATTTTAAAGTTGTATTAACGGGTTATCACAAAAACATTTGTTTTGTTTAAATCTGTTAACTGGGAACATTTTAAAGTTTGTTAAACTTGACCTAAATTCCATGCTGTTTATATATAGAATCTCATTTTTATTGTTTTAGTTCATCTTTTGAATTAGATTAAATATCAAAATTTAAACAATATTTTCAAATCGTTCTTATGTTTTACAGTTTACTTCATATATTATGTTCTTCATGTGTATATTCATTAATATAATTGTATACCCAAACTAAAAATAGTTTCGAGAAACTCTGAGGGACTCATAGACAGTACCGGTGTGGCAAACTCGACGAATCCTTGCAGATCTAACTGTTTTCATGTAATTTTGGGTTAGAACCTTCTCTTTCATATCTCGTATCTGATCTCTCTGACTAACTCTGTTCTCTTTCGCTTTTAGTTTGTCATATTTTATGGGTTGTTATTATGACAAAAAGGTTTTTCCTTTTTAAAACATAGACAAATAAGTTTTGTATGGGTAAAATTGATGTACATTTAATTAGTCACTAATGCGGGCGTTTTCATGTGGGTGATACCAATAGCTACATTACTTTCGATACAAGAAATTTACAAACAATTGTATATACAAAATGCGATTAATTTAACATCGTCTATTTGTTGTATTTCATTTTAAATAGTAGAATCGTTTAAATAAAATTACATCGTAAAAGGTAGACAACGAGAATAAATTTAGTTTTATTGACAGTTTTACAGTTTCAATAAAACTAAATGTAAATTGGTTTTATTTCAAGAAATACAATGCGATTGTTCTGGAATGACAATTACTTTATATCGGTTTAGTTGAAGAACTATTTATTCTATAGTAGTAACAATTACAATATCTACTTCTGATAGTAATTGGGTTTAGAGAGTTCCTAATATTAATTTGTTCGTTGCATTGATTCTTAAGGAAATAGTGGTTATTTTGTTGGTTGTTAACTTAGCATAAGTCTTGCACGTTCATACCCAGTCAACGGAGCCCAGAAACGTAGCTTTTGGAATCGTGTCTATCTGTCCTTCTGGATGACACCCTTCTGATGTCCTTCGTCCGTTCAGTGTCCTACAGACAAAACGAATGAATCGATTTTATGAGTTAGGTGTATGAGTATGATTTGGTCATTTTTAATCGACAAAAAACGAGATAATTTTAATTATGTTTATATAAATTAAAATTCGTTTTTTGCTGCTGTAAGATGGAAATTCAAATTCCTTTAAAATCGGCAGGAATGATTTGAATTAAATTTGGCTAAAACGTAATCTGTATAGAATAAAATAACTTTTAGTAGCCATCTTTGAGGTTCGTGTCTTATCTCTAAAAACAAAATATCGTCCAAATAGCTCATGCAAAAAAACTTTACATCTCAAAAATTCAATATGTAAATTTCTTTAGAATTTTGGTGAATTGTGAAAATCGCAGGATTTCTTGGGTTTAGGAGAATGTGGTATAAAACGAAATTTAAGATATTTTTGAGAAGATAGGGAAGACATTTGATCTTTGCTTAGCATTTGGTTTTGTGGAAAGCTAGTGCAGAGTTTTTACATAGTTTATTCTAAATTCTTCCAAGATTTATTCAAATTATTTATATTACAGAAAAGGATTTTGTTCAGTTGTTATTAAAACAGGTATTTAACATTTAAATAATATACTGCAGTATATATAAATATAGGCCCCTACTGCAAATAGATGGACTAATCTAGGCTCATTAATCTTGTTGTACCTAATACACACATTTGAGGTGTTATTTATTATGGAACCACTCTCTACTTCCACCAGAAAGTATATAATTGAAAACGTTTTAAAAACCCATTACAATTCTCTAATAAATCCACATCTATTGCATACACAGGTTAAATGGTGCAAATAAAAATCTCTTAATATTCGATTTACGCAGTGGAATATTTGCATATAAATAAATAGATAGAATCCGGTGGAAAGTGCTCGAAAATAAATTCAACTGTGACGTCTAGAGGTGTTTTGTTCTAAGCGAACATAAAAACAATTTCGACTTTATCACAATAAAAGTATAAGCTTAAACAAATAATGAATTGGGGAGATGGTAGGCAGTAGTGTATTTAATTTAAATCAGCTATTATATTTAAAGAAATGTATTCATGCCGAAGACTTGTTTTAAAAGTAGTGTGAACAAATTTCAATTTTCCTCTAAAAATCAACAGTTTGATAGATATCTGCTATAAATACCAATTTTGAGCCCTATATAAATCTCCGCCTTCGATTTAATTTTCACCTCATTAGTTTCATAAGAAATACGTTTTAAATAACGTTTATGCAAATTTATTTTATTAAGAAATAAATATTTCTCTTAAAAATACTAATTCTTCTGTACTTTTTGTGAAGGACAAATCTTGGAACCATTGAAGGAAAACTATAAATAAAAATGTAATTCCCAGAGGTATTGTTTTTATCTTATTGTAATCAAATTTTATTGTTATACATAAAGGACAATTTGGCCCTATATGGAGTGGAAATAAAGTCTCTTAGCTCTTACTTTTTCTCACAGTTTTTGTCATATACATGTATACATATTTCGGATTACATGAATTTTGTGAATAATTACTTTTAATACGTTCTGTTAAAATGTTAGGCCTTCATTGTGGATTTGAGTCATTTTTTTTAAACGTCAAAATGGTGTTTTGATATATATATGATTGAACATTGTTTTCAACCATAAGTTCAGTGGTATAGATCTTAAATACCGATGAACCTCAAATACCTCAAATTTAATGTTTTAATTGTATGAGCCGCATGTTACTACAATAGTCTTTGATTTTCCCTTCAATGGGCATGTACAGTAAAACTTGATTTATCATTACTAATGAGTATCTTGATTTCTATTTAAAAAGCAATTGAAAATCGTTATGTAGTTGTTTTATCATGTAATATGAATTTTACAATGTTTCAATTGAGGTGAAAATAAAAGCCTACAGGAGTAACACTGATCTCATATTATTATGACATTAAATTTGCACAATTCTAAAAGAGTCAAATTATGAAATTTCCCATAGTTTTCCATGATTATCTTAAGATAGCTGAAAGATACCAAAACAAACAATAAATTATTATTCTATTGTACTATAATATTAAATCATGTATCATAACACCTTTTTCCCGTTTATGAAAATGACAATATGTTTAAGTCCAATATGGGGAATTTTAGGGATGGTGGCCGAAAATTTTAACACATCCGAACACGTAGTTTAATTAATTACACATAATCTTCATTTAATCTGAAATTGTTATGACGAAAACTGTGGGAAAAGGTAGGGGGTATGATTAGACTTTATTCCAACTCTGTACATCGAGTGTTACAAATGCCTAGAGGAAATTTCTCTGACTAATTGACATACAATTCAGGTTTCTTTGTTTCAATTGCTACAAAATGAGGGAATCTTTTTACCTCTGAAGTACTACCAGCTGATCGGAGAAACCACGCTGTGTGTAATCTCCTAACCACCAGGTGACATCTTGTGTTTGACCGGTCCTTTATATTTCAGTTGTTACGTTTAACATACAAATATAGGCTATTATTGCTGCAACCAGACATATCTGGTAACAATTCTTGGAGTCACTCGGGGAGTTTTAGTGGGTTAATTACTGACCGAAATGTAAATTCACGGGATAAATATCACGTACTTTGTGAGATCGAATCCGATTCGTGATTTATTAAGTTTACGAATACAGGATAGTAATTAACTTAATTTAGTACCTAATGATGATCTCATCAAAGCTGGCTTTGTATCCAGTGTGAGTTTTGTGTGCTAGAATCGCTCAGATATTATTGGTAACCAAAATGAACCCACGTACCCAATTTACGGTACGGTTTGTGGTGCCTTTATGTTACACATGGTATTGATTACGAGCATAAAACTTTCTATCCCATGATTTAAATGAAAAGGTAATTGAATATTTTGAAAGTGTTCCTGTGACAAGCAACAACTTCAATAACAATTATTTTAAATATCTTGAACAACTTGTGCAGTTAAAAATAGATTAATATAAGGCCAGCATTGAACCTTTTCTTGGAATTATTGAGTTTTAGTATATGAATAAAATTTAATTAATTTGCATATTTATAATTATTATATTTAGTATATAAAATACAAATAATCTGTATACAATAATCTGATATCAAACAGGATCTATACATTTGTTCATGTAGTCTTATGTTAGAGTGCTTGCTTTCATCTTTCCTATCAGGTCTCTTGTAACCAACTCTCACCCTGAAGGTATTAGAGTATTCAAGGGCTAGGGCTATTAATTAAAATCCATTAAAAACTATTAGACTATTACTGTTATTGAGAGATATCGAATTCTACTAAATTCTAATAGCTATTGTAATGAAATGTTTTGTGTTGAAAACGTGACTGATTTTATTTCCCCCTCTTATTACATTTTTCGCCTTCTCCCCTCTCTCTTGAGAAATATGACGCTTATTAAAATGTGTTGGAGGGAAGTTCAATCTACCCATTGTTGTTAAGTCAAACTTAACAAAGAACTCAGGGGCACTGCACCCTTCGTAATGCCATCTGTAATAGTGCTCATTGAGATCATTTTGCAGTCGATAATAGACGTGCATTAGCTAAGGGATGGAGAGCAATTAGTGAGGGTAAGTTTGAAGGGGATGATTTCTCAGCACAAACAAATAGATGCTGGGTAAAGGTGATTGGGAATCCTTAAGCCTTCATTGTTAGTTGCTTAAATTGATTTGCTGTAACTTAATTACTTTAAAAAATTTAGAAGTTTAAAGCAAATTATTAGATAGAATACATCATTATTTTGAAATATTTTAAACAGGTTTAACTCGTGATTGTTTGAACAGTAAACCTCGCGCTCCTTATTGAGGGCATAAACAGGCCGACTATTGATTATATTTTAATGTAAAATATATAAATATGATTGATGTTATTTCAAGTTTTAAAGGAATTCACAAAGTAACTATTTGATAAATAATTATTTATTTGACATTTTAGTAACCCTATGAAACTCGAAGTGGTTTTAATTTAATTATTTTATTTTATGGGGGAAATTTTGAATTAAGACAAAAATTTCATTCCAAAGTTTGTATTTAAAGTTTTTCTTGACACTGCTTCGTTCATGCTATTTTAAAAGTTTGCTTTTTTCTATTACCTTGGCGAACACTCGTTTCAATACCTTGGGGAATTAGAGTGCAGTTTTGACCAAACACCAATTTAAAACGAAATAGAAAAAAAAAATCTTGTACAGTCATCAATCGTCTATAGGCCTACAATTTACCCTCAGGGGCTCATTTTATCGCGTACGGGGTTGGCAGTCCCGAGGATCATCGAGTGTCCAGAGAGATACGGGACACCCTGTATATAACGATATCTATGTCCTTAAAACAGTCATAGCCTGTTAGGCGATAATCAGCTTATCATTTTCGCTTTTAAAGCCACACGTACACAAAATCTGCTCATCTAAGAGAAATCCCATTGGTTTCACTTTTACAACTTATTCGCTCTGAGACAGTTTTTACTTTTTTATTAGACCATATTGATTTTTCATTAGTTGCGGATCTATTCGAAGGGGTACCCTTAACTAATTTCGAACTCAATGTTATATTGATGGCAGTCTAGGTTATATTTTCATTTTTGTCGTTTACTACTCGTGCCATATTCATTTTTATGCTTGGCCAATTTATCGTTATTTTAATTAAACACTTGATTTCGATTATTGTTATTAATATTTCACCAAAATAGGCCCTAAATAACTGTGCCTAAATAAATGCTGGATTGATAAATAACTTCTTTTTTTTATACCAAACCAACATTTAAAAAATGAAAAAGAGAATACACATGAATATATTTATAATCAGACCCCAACAATCTTTAAATTGAATAATTTAATAAATGAAACGAAAACGCAATATTTTGTTAATTCTACAATTTTAATGAGTCTTGCTGACCATTGGTTTTACCAGTTACATCATGTTAGGCCTACACGGGGCAGCTTAACACAGAGTAAGGAAAATATTAAAAAGCAAAAAAATATACATATTTAATAATAAAAAATAATAATAATTGATGGTTGAGGAGGGGGAGGGAGGGACTATGGTAATAGATAATGTTGAAGGAAACAATCTAACTGATCGTACAAAACCAAATTCTTTACAAAACAATCTCCTAATTTATAAAAATTTCCTAATTATATAATTTCCTACTTTTAGCCTTGAGATGGAGAATCTTAAAATAAAAATCATGTTAACTTAACCTACAATTGATATTATGCTCTGTTTGGGCTACCAAAAGCTTCACAGAAATATTACACGTCAGTTAATAACACTACTTATTATTGTGAATGCTATCCTTAGTTTATGAATGTTATCCCTCATGTTTCCGTAAATTGTTCTTACAATAAGAAGTTGGTTTATAGTGATTTCCCCCTGATATATTCACAACCGCATTGGGTAACCTTAGCGTACTTCTACACCATTTATGTGTGGCTTTATCAGAACTAACTGTCCGGAATAAATATTAATAACTCAATTAAAAGTCAAATTAAATGTCTTTTATTAATGACATACTGACATATTCAAGTATTCCGTATTTGTTTTTTGTGTTTTTAATCACCTTCTACTTGATAGACTAATTTCAAATGAATGATTATTTGTGGTCTAAAACTAACTTTAAGTAAACCATAAAAGATAAATATGAATTATAAAAATACAATTAATTTAACTTTCTAATATTTATGAGATTTATAAGACAGCTTGTACACAATATATAATAAATTGCACCTAAAATTTTTTTTATCTGAATACCGTATTTAAATGGGAGTTTAACATATTTCCCCCCAAGTTACAAATAGCTTCCTACAAACCCCCACGGGAAGACGTAAGCTTTGAAGGAAATCACAATTTCGTCGAGTGTAGCGGAGGGTGCTGCATCTCCCCTAACTGTAGAGGGTTATTATTTCCTTCAAAATTTGATTTACCATTCTGGTTGTACCAACCTTAAATGATAAGCCAAAAAGAACTTATGCTTATTACACAATTGAAATACTAAAAAAAAAAACACGTAAATCCTCTTAGATATTCTGTTGGTAGGCTGGCTATATTAAATGCGATTGTTGTTTTTGTGTGTTTTTTTTTAGAGAAATAATAATACTAGAATTTTTTTAAATAATCGTATTTTTGTCTAATTTAGTTATTGATAGCAGGTTGGCTTTTTCTATCAATAACTGTAATAAAGTTGTCAGAACGGAATCTAGCACACATAAATATTGATCTCTTCCATTACCAACAAGACTTAAGCAGGTTTATCATATGATAATGAATTAGATTTATTTACATTACTGTACCGAATAGAAACTGAAAATCCTTTATTTTAGGCATGTAGTATATATATTGTATATACTACAGCTTAATATACAGAGTAACTTTGTCGTAACTTCACAACCTTCTTTCGCAAACTAAAACTTATTTAAACATAACGTGGCACAATTATCACATGTAGTAATTGTATTTGTTTGAAGGCTTATAGGCTTTATAAGTCACAATTTGTCCCTTGAAGTTCAATTTGATAAACTCTTCGATTGTCAAAATGTTTTGTATAGTTTTTGGTGCTAAATATATAACACAATTTAAGGGGTTATAATTAATGAACAGCATAATAACTAGGGCATAAGATTTGTAAAATAAAAAAAGCATTTTAAAATTTGGAAGTTCAACTGTTCTGAATTTCACAAGAGTCCTCATAAAAATTGCCGATCTTAACAATTGTGGTCGTTATCGTACGAGAATGACATGGAAACAACATTTTTTATTTTTTAGAACATACCCAAGAATACCGTGAAAGAAGTTAATGGAATAAGTTATTAATTATATCTTTATTCAACGTATGTATAGTAAGAAAACCACTTTAGATGATATTTGGAAAATTATAAATTTATTTGGATATTAAAATATATGCCCAATATTTTTTGTCATAAATAACCAATTGTAAAAAATAAATATTTTTATATTTCGCAATATTAAAAAAATTATAATTTGCAACCCAATTTTAAAACAACTTAAGTTAATATACCCTGACCACTTTATATTGTCATCATTTTTGTTAAATATGTCCTTACTATAACTTTCATTCATAGCAAGGGTTGTTGCTAAAGTAATTTTACCCCTTTCTTACTTTGAAAAGGATACTGACACAACATGTATTATGTTGAAAGATAGTTCGTGGTTTTAGAAAATGCATTGGTCAAAGGAAGTTAACCGCAACCTTTATGTAAGACAACACAGGGGGAGGATCACTGTTTAAAATGTTAAATGTCAAAGGAGTCGGGTTACACCTCATTTTAAGGTCGATTAAAGTTATGAAAATAGTAATTAAATCACACTTTAGAATCCATGATTCTGTTCCAAATTAAATATCAATATTTGTTTATAGTTATTTATTTAATCAAATCATAACTGACTTACACCACATCCAGTGATTGCCACCAACATCGTATTACTGTATTTAAATAAATATAATAATTCAAGTTTAGTAAGCATGGGTGTCACATACACATGGACTATTTCGTCCAAAAAGGATAAATTCAATATCCCACGTCCTAGTCAAGTATTTTAAGTTAATGAGTAACTGTTTAAAAAAAAAAAAAAGTGCATTACAATTAACAGACGGATAGATAGGGAGATATATTCTGGAAATAATTTAAGTGTTTTTCTATGAATAAACATAACATTTTCAACTGAAAAGACAGTCAATCTGCTCTGTTGAATAACGATCAAATGTTCAAGTGTGACGACTTGTGGATTTAACGCGTAGGAATTAGTCTTAACGTCAAACGAAAAATTAGTAGAGAAATTATAATATTTTTCGATGTTACATTATATCTAGAAGGTAATAATTGGAATACGCGTTTTGACAAAGTGGCTCGCGATATATCGAATTTAAACAAATGGTTTGTTCAAAACTTCCTTCACTTAAACATAAAAAGACTAAGTATACTCGTATGTCACTTTCGATGCAATATTATGGGCCAGAAAGTTATTTACCTTTAAGGTAAATGAGTGTGGTATCTAAATACCGAATAACTGTAATTATATGTATTGCTATTGAAAAATAATATACCATAAATATGTGGGCGTTACGTTTAATAACAGTATTCATTGATCAGACCAGATATGTACAAATGTATTTTGTATAATTGGTTTTATATTTTCATTTGGATGAAATCAGGTTTGTTTAGTTTCTTTTCAGTGCTTCTTAGAAGATAAGACGTAGTTAATGTCATGAAACCTGTAATAATGTCGCAGCACGCTTTAGTTAAAGCAGCTTTGCGGGATATTCCTTTAAGGGATGTCTTTGAAGAAAAGGTAATCTTCAATAATAAGTCAGAAAGCTTATCTGACTTACTTTAAATTACTTTAAATGTGCACTGGAAATATATTATGAATGGAAAAATAGATAGGAAATTTCATCACTCGGTTTTGTTGACTTCCACATCGGCTTCGAAACTCACAATTTAATTCGTTAACAATGAGGAATTTATTTAAATATTTAAAGTAATCTGAAAACTTTATTGCAGTTATTGATAGAAAAGGCCAACCTTCATGTTCTCTGTGATTTCACTCTTTTAATCTTTGTGTATTAACCTTTTTCAGGTGGTTTATGATTTAGTGATCTCAACATCACTAATGGTTATAGTTAATCAAACGGAACCAAAATTGAAGGTCCTTACCCTGATTTTCAGCTATCCACTCAGTACTAGATTTGTTTTGTACTTAATTTTTGCTACAATTATTTGAATGGTTATGAATTTTTAGTACTGTTTAATGCTTTCGGGAGTTTATAGAGGTTCTTTTTAACGTTTTTTTTTTTCTAAACCAATAATAATATATGTTACTAATAACCCCATAACTAAATGAAACAGTAATTTCCAATAAAGCAGCGATTAAAGTTACGTAGAGTTGTACTTTGTATATTAAAAATATGGTTGTGGTGCTCAACAAATGCATGTAAAACATCATTTCCGCAATAATAGTGTATATATTTTTAGAATTACACTCTTCATGCATATTAAATATTGTATCCTGCCACCTAATTTATCCCACATTATACAGATTTAATTAGATTTTGGTCTTAAAATAACAATTTCTTTGGGAAAACCCAACTTAAAAGTTTTAACTTTTTAACAAAAACTGTTTTCGTTAGTTATATTATTAAATTCCCCCTCTTTGAGTTTCTTATGAGCAGGCTTATTAACGATCCTCATAAAATCATTCTACCATTTTAATGTACCCGTTTGGATATAAAAGGTGTCATTTTTCTTCCACCAAGCAATTTATAGTAATAATTCTTCTGTAGCACAATTTATTTATGGCATTCAACTTAACACTTCAGTGTTAATTATTAAACCTTTTTAGCAAAGTGTTTACAATTGATTTCACCACTCTGAAATTGAATTAAAATTTTATCTACATATAAAATTGTAAAGTACTGTGTACAACATAATATCGAAATTTTACCGTTTAATACAGTTTCTCTAATAGTAACTGGATAAAAATAATAAAAATCCATGAATCAATGCAGTGTTGTAGACCCAAGCTGAATTTGGATTGCTAAAGACATTGGTGAGAGACATTCATCGTGTGAACTTAAGCAGGTGGAAAGGAAATTGGTTGAGGAGTAAAAAGGCAGGAGGGGAAACCTGCTTGTAGACTTCGTACACAATATTTTTTGTTACATAAGAAAATCGCTTGCCAGTATTTAGATCAACTAAAGTATTTGTTAAAGAATTATACTTTCTAATAAGGGTTATAATATATATATATATATTGGGGAAATATAAGTAGAGACGAATTATTTATTCAAACTCTAAAAAAACTATTCAGTTTTTTCTAATAATTTCATCCAAACATTGCCACCTTATTATGTGGACATGATCATTTTTGTGGTGAATGATGTTTACAAATGAAAAATACATGCTAAAATCTTAAAACGAAGCTTTATTTAAACAACAAAATTTTCAGAATGATATTTTGTGGTTTTAATATCAATATTGTACATACAGTATATATAACTTATGAGCTTCATTTATTCAGCTTCTTGATCTTGGGACATGGGCACAGTAGTTGAAACAAGGCCATGATGTGATTTGATTCTAGAACAGGAGCTTTTCATCTGGTATGTAGACCAAAGTTTTCTTTATGTCCTATATTTTTAAGTGCTTGGTGGGTAGTATAGCTGAATAAGCTTTATTGGTTGGCAATTCAAAGTCACCCATAGTGTTTCTTAAGTGAAAATTGTCACTGGTCAATCCAGCAATATTCATGCTACATTGAATTTCCCCTGGTTCTTCAGAATCAATTGAGATTTCACGGTATTTTGTAATTAAAAAAGTTATTTTGTCAGCTTTTGGTACATCTTTACCATAAGAGTCTTTGCTTGGGCAGGTTTTTTTTTGTAAAACTTGGGCCACCAAGCCCCATAGTCAAATAAATCATCAAATGAAATTATCTTCACTGTAAACTTTCCAGGAACTTTTCTGGACATGACATGAGATGTCGACTTTACGAGAGATGTTGTAGCTGTCAGATTACGTATTTAACAAAACTTTTAAGTTATCCCTTGGTTATCTGGATAACTGGGTAAACCACAACAACCCGGAGCGTGCCACGAGTGGTACTCTGATAGATCACTAATGGACCAGGGCTCTTCTAATTATTGTATCAGTGCGTCATCTGATATCTGTATTAACTATGGCCTTGGAATGCGTTATATTAAATGCCAAGCTGAAATACTAGCAATTTTAACTTGGCTAACATGGAACTATGTAGACACGATCTGTGTTGGCCAATTCTGGTCCTTTCCGACAGTCAATCTGTTCTTGAATACTTTGTTCATTTGAAATTAACTCCAGATTGATGTGGCAGTACTTCCTACCTCTAACCAACGCAGTACAAGTGAGATGGGTGCCAGGATATCAAGAGGAATGAGAAGGCTGACAACCTTGCTGAAGAAAGGAGGAAATAGCATTGACCTTCGTGTGAGACTAGAACCGATGTGTGGTATCAACCGTTCCGCAACCCCATACGCAGTCAACCACTCGATCAAGAAGGTTACCACGTAAGATGGCAGTATTTTCCTGCAGCAAAATTTGCAAATATCTTACAATGAAACCGAGTTCATTCTAACAGAATCCTTGGCCAAGATTAAACTAGAACACCTCAAACTGTTAGTTGCTCATATAATTTGCCATACAGGGAACACTTAACGAAAGTAGATATCTTCCATGTACATGAACAATTTCGATTGTGCGAGGGGAAAGTGAGTACACCAAAACACGTCCTCGAGAATTGCGAGTTATCAGAGTACAGCAGAAGGAGACTCTTTGGACTCTAGCAGTCGGGAAAAAACCCTCTAGAATAAGACAACAAAATTGTGGAAATATTCAAAGGTACAGGAATCGGTCGGTCAAGCTATAATACAGAAGTGAAGCGCAATAACTCCGAGGTTTTCAGCTTTCACACTCCAAGTATCATTAAAATAAAATGTCAAATTGACTGATGCAGTTGTGAGACCAAGAGTGTTTTTCTGCAGACCTTTGATTTGTAATATCTCAAATTATTGAATTGTATTGGTGCTAATATTAGAATCAGTTGAACTAGGTTTCAATGTTAATCCAAATACTTGCCATGCAGATGCTATTCCGACATAGTAGGGGAATTTTGAAGTTACTATAACTAAGATAGAGAAGTTATTATGGAAAGTTTTGCGTTATTTTTGTGTGAACCTACTATCAAAATCCTAATTTGTAAATCAGCTATTATTTTTAATTATGACCAATTTTTCTGGTTAAAAAACTGCTCCAGTGTATTGTAAAATCGAATTTACTTACTAAATATGAGAAAAATCGGACTAAAATTGACAGAATGTTTATTTTAACAGTTATATACAATGAAACAAATTGGTGGCTAATTACTACAGTGGATGGGATCTGTGAATACTCGTGTCTGTTGGTTTATCCATCAGGGGATGTTTTGGATATTTGTTACATTTACTCTGACTAAATTTATTCCGCAAAGGTCGCTACTACTTTTCTAGCAAGTATGATGTGAAGTGCTCCTGTACCCAGGGGTTTGGAATCAGAATTGCATAGCTATTGCACAATTAGTGTTATGAAATTAGTTTTTAGTTTCATTAGCAGCTAGCGAGTAAATATTTTGTGATATAATATGTGATTGGATTTTGACGTATTATTGTATTTATTACTATTTTTATGACCCAACTGAATTTATGTGAAAAATATTTTCTAAAAATGATCTAGAAAATAATTCTAGCATCAAGGATATTTTTATTTTAAGCTGACCTCCTTCATTCAGAATATTGTAAAAAACCTAATTGGTTTGGATTTTTATTAATTAATCTAAAACTTGTGAACATTTCATTCAATGAACATTTATAAGAATTGTATATAGTGTTTCCAGTTTCAAACGTAATAATTTTATAAAAATCGCACAATAATTTTCGAAATAAGAAGCTCTAAAATAAAACAAAAGAAAATGCAATAGCCGAGTTTGCTCATTGTATACAGTAGGTAGTTAAAATATTTAAGACACGTGCGTTTGTGAACAAAATTGACTTTATATAAATAATCTTATTTGTTTTCACGCTTCTTTGATCCTATATTTAATGCTCTAACTACTTTCGTTATTCTAGCTTTAGAAAAAAAAAATAATAATAATAATAAATTCAAAGGTAAAGACATAAATAGAATACACGAGTATACAGTATATTTGTTTTCAAATAGTCCATAAACAAACTAAAATTGTTTGATTAAAGTTGTCTTTTTCCTTTATCACATATGTGTAGTATAATGAAAGTTAAAAAAGTCAAAAAGTCGATATAGGAATGATTGTGTCCTTTCGTCTTTCCGTCTATCTTTGTCATATTGCTCTACCGTACAAACACGGGGAAAGATTTAAAAATTAGTTAAATACGTGCGTATATGCCACATCTCGTGACATTTTTTCTATATCTCATAATGTGGGGTTACTATATAAAACAATTTATGATTTGATCATACTTTGTGAAGAAGGGCTTCTAAGAACAGAAACAAGACCTATGGTAGAAAACAAAACAATAGACCTTAGTGTTCAGAAACACGTAATTTTTCAAAATCGACTGTACAGATTTCGTTCAAATTTTATTGAAGTTTGAAGATAAACTTGGCCTAATGGCCCAATGGCCTAAACCGGAGTGCAAAATTGCAAATAAAAATATTAAGGTTCAGGATTATTGACAAAAGTATAATAATGAATCATGACAGCCATCAATATTAGTGCGAAATTAAAGAAATACTATTTACGCCGTGCCGCTTTTATGGCATAAGCGAAGCAAGTTAGTTACACCATATGTAATATATATATATTTTTTAAATACGGTGTCCATTGTTCATATTCAAGTTTTACTGACAATTGACGAACTGACCTTTTTCTCAATAGTTTTCTCTTCGATTGTGTATAGGCGTGTGAGAAAATTTGTGCGATGATTGTGCAACCTGAGACTTTCATTGATCTTTTATGGATGTTTGCACCTCAAATTGAGAATCTCTGACAACTTTAGTTTCTCATCAGTTTATAATATTGTTTGTGTTTTCAATATTCTTATTAATAGGAATAACAACAATATTTTGTCTGAAAACACACCAACAAAATGTATAAGCCTTTCTTTTATATACACTTATAATCTTAGTTGGTTGCAAACAAACATGAGATATACTTGTGACCAAAACAGTTTCTCAGTCCGTTTGTTTTTATGACAATATAGCACTAGCCACTTCAGAACCCTCCTGGCAACCACTCCCCTAAACCAATTTTCCTTCCCATCTGTACAGTTTCACACCTCGATACATCTTACCAAAAACTCGTAAGAAATAACTACATCGGTTTTTTAGGGCAGAGGGTGTGAATAGTTTTGTTAACTTAAACCTCTTCGAAGGGCTTAATGTTTCGATTTTATGTTTAGACACAGAGTAAATATAAATGCAGAGCGTGTATTAAATAAATATTTGTTTTACGAACGATGTTTTAATAAATTTGTTGGGATGAAAGAAAGCTAGAGAAATGGAAATGTAAGTCTTACATTCTAAAATTTTTAAAACTAGTTCTGTACAGTTTTCAATACTTTTTTTTCAAATGTAGTTTGTATAATGAACCACTGTGTTGATTTTAATTTAGTAAACTCTAAGTTTTTTTAAATAAGTAAAAAAAATAATAACTTCAGTAAAAGTTATAATAATAATAAAATAAGAGGCAATGCGTTTCTTGAAAAAAAACCCGTAGCTGTCCCGCTCTAGAGTGTCGTGTCTTATTCTAAGGATTTGCCGCTATAACTAATTGGTTCTATCACTTATGGTCGTGAGGCCCATAGAGGTTATATAGTAGGTACGAGGTTGGCAATCTCGAGGGGTACTAGCTGGACCTACACTCTTTTTTTAATTTTCTTTAATTGGATCCCTATCTTTGATCTTTCATACCAGGTATTTCTTGAATAACTTTTGTTCTCGGACGGTGTTATAGTATTTGAGGACTATAACATTTTATGGTCTTTATTTTGTTTTCTTCTTCTTCTTTTTTTATTAGTTTTGTTTGTTTGTTTGCCTTTACCAGAAGAAAAAAATGTTGGTCGTGCGAAGTTAACTTTGAATAAAACACGATAAATGTTATTTGAAACTGATATCAAGCAAAAAACAACTATGTGAATGTTAATAATTGAATTTATATCTTATTGTAATACAATGCTTTAAATCATGAACCTAACTAGAAATAATAAATTACATTGTATAAAAAGAGTGAAATAATTTGCTCTAAATGATATTGTTTTTAACTTGAATGGTTTCATAGTATACGGGTAGTATTATAGAATTACAATTTAATTAATGTTTTTTTATTTGCTGAGAAAGTTTTTTATAATTTCCTGGATAATTTGAGGCTATCAAGGATCTATCACTCCCGTTAGTGGGTTCATATATATATATATATATATATATGGAAAATATATAAGTGGAAAATATATATAAGTGGAAAATATATATAAGTGGAAAATTCTCAGAAGTTAGGACCTTATGCAGCGTTCTAACTTATGAGAATTTTCCCACTTCATCATAAAAACTACTTGATTCTTGCTGCTACAATATTTTCGCAAGTTAAAGCAACATCGGAAATGAGCGAGACCATTTCCTAAAAATAATCCTATTTCAGGTTTATAGACCCTTTTTTATATACTTCCTAAACTTTGTGATTATAAGATGTTATAAAAATTACTATATTATTTTACTACTATTATTATTAGGTATAATAAATCTATTATATTATTATTATTTTATTTAAATTGAATTTTTCAAAATCTTATTATTGTCTATCTTAGGGTTTAGGTTAGTGCCGGCTTCTTCCAAATGTTATTAATATGAATAAAAAAAAAATGATAAATCAAATATAATACAAAAAAAATAATCGATCAATAAAATGTTGAATGTATTAATGAAAGAAAAAAAATATGTATATATATTTAATATATATATATATATATATATATATATATATAAATATAAAACAAATTTGATTAATGGTTCGAGTTTCTTCACCAATCACTTAAACAAAAAAAAAATTATTCAAACAATAACTACAAATCTCACCATTACTTCAATGTTTTCCCTTCTAATATTTTTTTTGGTAATTGTTTAGTTCAATGTATTTAACCTTTTCTTCTATTTTCCAATAATTATTTCAATATTTCACTTCAACTATTATTTCCATCTTCTCAGTCTCATTTAACACATTATCTATATATCTCAACCGCACTTCTTAAATTCTCAAGACTCACTGAAAATTTTTCTTTTTTCTTTTTTAACTGTTGTTTTTTTTTCACCTGATTCACTGTTATTCACTCATATGTTTTTATATTCACTTGCCCACTAGATTTTGTACTTGTGTGTGTAATGTTTATATATATATATATATATATATATATATATATATATATATATATTAATGGATTAATTTAGATGTTTAATTTATATATATTAAATAATAAAATAAATTTTGAATAATAAAATATATATTTTGAATTATTACATAGGTTTGTATTAACATTATTTATTGTGTATTGGACTTTTTTTATATAAATATACTCTTTCAAGTTTTTGAGATAGTATTTAAATGCAGCTTATAATAATTATCCCACTAAAAATAATAAAAAAATTGAATATATATATATATATATAATATATATTATTTATATTTGTTAGAAACCTATATTGAAATTAATTTGTAAATATATTATTCAGCTACAAAAACAAGTTATCTTTTGTTCCAGTGGTATTTTCAACCAAAGAATAAGAAATTAATGTAAGAAGTGTTAATAAATTAATAACGGTAACAGTTATTCGTGGGACTAACATTAAAACCTTTAACCTAACTTTAACGTCATTACAGTCAATTGAAATAATAACGTGTAATGTGACAACACAGCTTGCTGCAAGCCTGTAGTATATGATTTACATAATTGGTGATCGTCATCTATTACCAGAGTGACTAATAACGGCGTAACGCGTTACCACAAAGTAGCAGTATATTCCATCACTACGCAAAACAAGACAGAGCTACTGGCCTACAACCGAGTTTTTTCGAATGGTGGAGGGGGGGGCTTCTCTGGGCGCAATTCGCTGTCCTCAGTCTCTTCCCCGAGACAACCGAAATTCAGAGCAACTATGAGGGCTCGGCAATTGGTCAGAAGTGTTCACACGTAGCCTATAATTTTATACCAGTTAGTTGTCTCCTAACAATAATTTTCTCATCAACTGGCATCGTGTAAACACGGCTTTAGTCAACAAGAAAAATAATAATCATATTCAGTTATATTTGTAGCCGCACATTAATTTTTTTTATTTTTTTTATTGACGATGGTAGGACCCTAATAAATATAGACAAAATTTATAATATATTTATATTTATTATTTATTCTCCATTAATATATTCGCCTCTTAGTAAAATGAAGTAGTATGTTGAATCAGTTTGATAAATTATTTTCTCAATAATAAATTCTACATATACAAAACTTAAATAATTTTTTTATAAATATTGTTTATAAACAAAAAAATATGGAGTGAAAATAAATAACAAGTAGGAAAATTTGTTGTTTACAAAGCAATGTTTTTATTCTTTTTAATCTTCTGTTTTATTTATTCTCTATTATTGCAGTTAAAAACTACTGTAATAATATTATTTTTTAATAGTTTCGCCACGTAATTGATTATCGCTTTGTATGGTTGAAGTTGTGATATATGGTGTTCGAAACCCTATTATCAGACCTCACCATACATCAACCCACGTCTTACTACTCCTTATTTATTGCCTTACTATTCCCAATAGCCTGACGGTTGTTTCCTTCTTATTTGGAAAGGAAGTTTTTTAAGGGACGTGTCACCTACACAAAGAAATATAGTCCACATTATTATCTTTTAAATAATTATATAATAAACTAATAATTTAAAACATTGTACACGCTCAATTTCAAAGTAGTTTATTTCCATTTTATCTTTTTATTATTTTCATAAACACTATGTATTTTTGATGTAAATATGACTAAATTTTTCCGCATTTACAACAATTGTTTTATTTTAAGGAATGAAGGCATAACTAGTAAAGTCTTTATATCAGGTACTATTTTAAATTACATCTTTAAATAGTTAGTCACTTACTATAGTTCAATGCAAGAGATTTTCAAAGATGTGTCCTTGAACTGTTTTACAGTGTGCTATCCGATTTAAAAATAAGGAAACTGCGTTTTTTAATGCTTCTATTGTAACATTTCAGTCTAATTCTTGTATTTTATTTTTCATATAATCAACATTTGGAAGTTTTTGTTGCTGAAAAGAGTAATGCGACGAAATCATCATAAAAACATCCTTACAAATTAGTTTTTTATAAGTCATTTCCAAGCATCTAAAATTGAACAACCCATCTAAACATATAGTGGTTTTATAACTATTACCAATATGAAAATTAGTGGGCAAACTATTAGAGTCGTAGTTCATCCGATATTAGCAAAGTTAGGCTTTATAATATAACAAACACCAAACAGGAAGTTGATCAAGTTCATAAAACCACGGTAATCTGTCCAAAAAACTTTACAATTAACTCCGTTCGCGACTAAACTAAAAATTCAATAAATTATTAAGATTGGTACTAAAAAATTACTCTGTATGACACCATCGCCTTCGTTAAAGAAACACTTCTGGTATCCCGCGAGTTATGAAACACAGTGGGTGTATAGACAAGGGCCTGTCTTCTCGCACCACTTAAAAAAGTTATGGCTGGATATAATTTTACCTAGCTTACACCCATATTAGAGCTTGTCGGGCGTGGTTGGTCCTGTCATTTATAAACAATGTGCGATCACTTATAATATGGCTGAGATACAGGGTTGACTTGGTATTATTATCATAGTCTTGTAGCCTATGTATAAACAGAGACAAAAAGCGACAAAGTGAGTAAGAACTTTGTCACATCTGCAAAAACACACAATAGTGATCTTAAATTATTTTATACATACAGTATATGAAAACATATTTTTGATTATTGAACGGGGTCAGAGGTTAGTTTTAGGCATGAATATATGTAGGCATCATAAATATGCGTTATATTTTTCAGCAAGTGTGTAAATAATGTATGTTTAATGACTTAAATTTTTTGTAGTAAAACCAAATGTTTTTAGTACCTTGACATCCTTTAGAATAAGAAATGTTCGACAACTTAACTTAGGGGAAAAAATAGAAGTTGTATTGACAATAATGGAATAATATTGCACAATAATTGTTATTACATTTTTAGTAATACAACTATAGTAAATATCATAGTTGTTTAAGTATTATAATATCCTTCCATTTTCGAGTATTTATCCATTGTTTTTTAAAGGCGCAATTTTCTCGGTCCTACAATTTACACAAAAAATAAATAAAAAAACATAATAACGACCCCTAGCCCTAGAATACTCTAATAGCTTCAGGGACAGATAATAACTCAAGTTAGTCAAGAGAGACCACACAATGACGATGAAATGACGGAACTAACAAAAGACGTCATGAATTAGACCTTGAAACAGCTGAGTCCCTCGGGACTTAATATAAGCGAGTCCATGAGAGTTTCGCGTGTTTACCACGGTATAATAAATATTTATCATTATCGAATGATTTGGGTACTGTAAGTAAATATCCTCATATTGCACGTTAACCGACAGCAAAATGAAGTATTCAATAAAATGATTCTATAATGTTTCCAAACGTTTCCCAACAGTACTGTCCGAGTTAATTATATATTTCTTTATCTTTTGTTGACAAAATGAAAACATGTAATCCAATATTATACGTTTAGTCTGGTTTCATTGAAATGAGGTTAATTATTAAGTTTCTCCTTCAATTTCAACCTATCCATGTGGAGGTAATGTAATAAGAAACTAAAGTCACATGTTTTATTCTTACAGAAGCTATGTTATATTCATCTTAGTGTATTGTGCTTTTAAGTAACATCTCAAGATAATGGAATGATGATTTTTTTTTTCCAAAGGATTGACACACATCACTTAATGGATTCAATAGTACTTCTTCAAAAGCCGTTCTTGTTTGCAAACACTTTGAGAATATTAATTTTAGATTCACTTTTCACTTAACGTAAAGAATGTATTGTAATTGTGAGCAAATCTATTCTAAGGTTTTCTATTTAGCTATTTTTTGTGTAAACATACACATTTACAAATATGTCAAATGACATACTGTCCCTGTGCCTCTTCAGCTTAATTATGCTTATAAACCTATACCAAAGACTCTACTCTATCAAGAATTGTTTGTGAATTTTAATGCAAAAATCAAATGTTTTTTGGAGACTGTCAAATGTTGTGAAGTGAAGTCTGATACCAAAAATAACAGGTCAAACCACACGTATAGATGAATTGATGGCTCACTTGTAACGTGGAAAATGATAAATAAACTTTGTCAGCGGTTAAGGTTAATTTTAGTATTTTCAGATTATTACAGCCCTTAGGTGTATTAACTTATTTCCGTTTTGCTCATAGGTTTTTGTTCATTAACATTCATATTCTAGCGTCATTTTATCAAATCGTTTGAATTTTCATACCAGCTTGGTGGAACTCTTTTGATATATAATTCCCGAATTTTAATAGTTATGATTCACTTGACCAATAAGTTAAAAGAAAAAAAATATATTATGGGGCTTCATTAAATGAAACGAATGAAAATTTATTTGAAAATATTTTGATGAAATGAGAAACATGTGTTTTTAGAGCAGCAACACACAATTTCAAAATCTCTATTAAAAAAAAAACATTTCGTCACACCCCAAGTGACTCCCCAACTGGAATAGTTATGTTTCTCCAGACGAATACGAATTATTTGAGTATTACGGGCACCATTAAACAGTATTAAGGTGGAAGGAGATAATTCGGAAATCCATTTGTACGTATAAAAAAACAAATTGTTTTTAGTAAATATACTAGTATATATTTTCTAACAGAATTTACTATGTAAAAAACAAATGTCACGGTACAGCGTGTTTTAAATTTTTTTTTGTAATTAGTACAAATGGATTTCTGAATTATCTCCTACTACCTCTTCGGAATCAAGCTTTCACATGCGTTATTTGGATTTTCTGACACTATCAATTAATATTTTATGCTATCTAGCTGGGGAGGTGAGTTTACACTACTTAAAAAAAAAATCATCTGAGTAGTAATTTGCCAACGAAACATATATAATTATAAGTCAATTAATTTTATTTTTTTATATAGAATATAAAAAACGTGGAGTGAAACCGTGGTTGAAGGAAAGATTTCAACTCAAATGTTGATAGACGTAAACGAACATCTAATATTATTCTAGTTGTACATTTGTTTTACGTAACATATTATTTTGAAGAATATTTAGATTTTGCATTAAAGGAAATATTACCATTATCATTATAATAATAATAATTACTTACATAAAAAACCCGGGTCTGTAGACAGAGATCGGCAAGTAAGTGTATTTATGCTTCCATATATTAATGAAATAAAATAAAATATTTCAGGTCAAAAATCGAGTTATAGAAAGGAGTTTTCGTCTAAAACGTTATATAAAGAAAAATTAAATAAACCGACAATTAATTTCATTAAAATAAACAATAACGTAGGTCCAACATTTGCAACGTGGCCTAACATGTCTTTTACAACAAACATTGTGACTTCAGCTTATTGTAGACAAAAACGCAAATTGTGTAAATTTTCATTCTTCGTGTTTAGTGTTGCCCATAATACCCAACTAATTCGAAACGAAATGTTTTTGAATAGGGATTTTGAAATTGTGTGTTGTTGCTCTAAAAACACATGTTTCTCATTTCATCAAAATCTTTTCTAATGATTCGTTTCATTTAATGATGCCCCGTAATTGTTAAAAAAAAGTATTTGTTAAGTGAATCATAACTATTCCAATTCGAGTTATATATCAAAAGAGTTCCACCAAGCTGGTATGAAAATTCAAACGATTTGATAAAATGACTCTAGAATATGAATGTCAATGAACAAAAACCTATGAGCAAAACGGAAAAAAGTCAATAGACCAATGTGCTCAAATAATTTGAAATACTGAAATTAACCTTAACCGCTGACAAAGTTTATTTATCATTTTCCACGTTACTAGTGAGCCATCAATTCATCTATACGTGTGGTTTGACCTGTTATTTTTGGTATCAGACTTCACTTCACAACATTTGACAGTCTCCAAAATTTTTGATTATTGCTTTAAAATTCACAAATAATTCTTTGATGTAGTAGGCCCATTGTTATAGGTTTATTAGCATAATTATGCTGACAGAGGCACAGGTAAGTATGTCGTTAGACATATCTGTAAATATGTATGTTTACACAAAGAATTACTAAATAGAAAACCTTAGAATAGATTTGCTCACAATTACAATACATTCTTTACGTTAGGTGAAAAGTGACAGTAAAAGTAATATTCCCATCGTGTTTGAAAACAATAACGGCTTTTGAAGGACTGTTGAGTCCATTAAGTGATGTGTGTCAATCCTTTGGGAAAAAAATCGTCATACCATTATCTTGAGATGTTACTTAAAAGCACAATACACTAAGATGAATATAACATAGCTTCTGTAAGAATAAAACATGTGACTTTAGTTTCTTATTACATTACCTCCACATGGATAGGTTGAAATTGAAGGAGAAACTTAATAATTAACCTCATTTCAATGAAACCAGACTAAACGTATAACATGGGATTACCTGTTTTCATTTTGTCAACAAAAGATAAAGAAATATATAATTAACTGGGTCAGTACTGCTGGGAAACGTTTGGAAACATTATAGAATCATTTTATTGAATACTATCAATATTTACTTACAGTACCCAAATCATTCGATAATGATAAATAATTATTATACCGTGGTAAACACGCGAAACTCTCATGGACTCGCTTATATTAAGTCCCGAGAGACTCAGCTGTTTCAAGATCTAATTTTATGACGTCTTATGTTAGTTCCGTCATTTCATCGTCATTGTGTGGTCTCTCTTGACTAACTTGAGTTATTATCTGACTCTGAAGCTATTAGAGTATTCTAGGACTAGGGGTCGTTATATTATGTTTTTTTATTTTTTTTGTGTAAATTGTAGGACCGAGAGAATTGCGCCTTTAAAAAACAATGGATAAATACTCGAAAATGGAAGGATATTATAATACTTAAACAACTATGATATTTACTATAGTTGTATTACTAAAAATGTAATAACAATAATGTGCAATATTATTCCATTATTGTCAATACAACTTCTATTTTTTTCCTAAGTTAAGTTGTCGTACATTTTTTATTCTATAGGAAGTCAAGGTGCTAAAAACATTTGGTTTTACTACCATGAAACATACATTTTTTACACACTTGCTGAAAAATATAACACATATTTATGATGCCTACATACCTACATGTCTAAAACTAACCTCTGACCCCGTTCAATAATCAAAAATACGTTTTCATATACTGTTTGTATAAAATAATTTAAGATCACTTTCTGTGTGTTTTTGCCAATGTGACAAAGTTCTTACTCACTTTGTCGCTTTTTGTCTCTGTTTATACATAGGCTACAAGACTATGATAATAATACCAAGTCAACGCTGTATCTCAGCCATATTATAAGTGATCGCACATTGTTTATAAATGACAGAAGCATGGACCAACCACGCCCGACATGCTCTAATATGGGTGAACGCTAGGGAAGTTTATAGCCAGCCATAACTTTTTCAAGTGGTGCGAGAAGACAGGCCCTTGTCTATACACCCACTGTGTTTCATAACTCGCGGGATACCAGAAGTGTTTCTTTAACGTAGGCGATGGTGTCATATAGAGTAATTTTTTAGTACCAATCTTAATAATTTATTGAATATTTTTAGTTTAGTCGCGAACGGAGTTAAATAGTAAAGGTTTTTGACAGATTACCGTGGATTTATGAACTTGATCACCTTCCTGTTTGGCGTTTGTTATATTATAAAGCTTAACTTTGCTAATATCGGATGAACTACTACGACTCTAATAGTTTGTCCTCAAATTTTTTATATTGGTAATAGTTATAAAACCGCTATATGTTCAGATGGGTTGTTCAATGGCTTGAGTGTTAGATGCTTTTAATGGTTTATAAAACTTCTATAAAAAAAAAATTAACTAATTTGTAAGTTTGTTTTTATGATGATTTCGTTGCATTACTTTTTTCAGCAACAATAATAATAATAATAATCATAAATCAATAAGATAAAAGTTGAGTAATTTCTAAAAAAGTTCTGAAATGTTTTGTGACTTTAATTTACAAGAGAGATTGTATTTGGAAAATAATTTCAAAGACATTTTGTTGTCTTGTCCCTTCAAAATTTTGTGTTAAGCTTTTAAAATAATAATGCCTCTAGAATAATAAAGTTGGTAGTGTTCATGTGTCCGACTATATAATTATTAAGTTTATTCGCCTTTAAATTTAAAGAACCTATTACAAAAAACTCAACTTACATATACATATTTAGGCAAGTTTCCCAACGAATTCTTCTTGTTAATCTACTAATCTTGCACTAATCTTGTAATCCAAATCTGTAAATTCTACACGATTTTCTCGGACAGGTTGGTCTTTCTTTGACCCTGTTACTTGCACTAATCTTCTAACCCGAATCGGTAAATCCTACACGATTTTCTCGGACAGGTTGGTCTTTCTTTGACCCTGTTGCTTGCACTAATCTTGTAATCCGAATCGGTAAATTCTACACGATTTCCTCGGACAGGTTGGTCTTTCTTTGACCCTGTTGCTTGCACTAATCTTGTAATCCGAATCGGTAAATCCTACACGATTTTCTCGGGTACCAGCGATTGCCGCAATTTCTGTTATGAAATCTGAAAATACAAAGACAATGAAACTCCCACGAATATATTAGCTCCTTTTTTAGCACGCTGTATATTTATTTTTTAATATTTAGGTGTATAAATGTGTGTGTGTGTGTGTGTGTGTGTGTGTGTGTGTGTGTGTGTGTGTGTGTGTGTGTGTGTGTGTGTGTGTGTGAACACTTTGAAATTCATAATTTCGTCGGAATAATTTGAAAATTGTATGTAGGGTCTGTTTAATGGAATAGTTATTACAGAGTTAATATGTCGGTAAATTTATACATAAGCATACTTACATTTATAGTAGATTTGTATGTATGTTTTAAACGAATGATATGTTCACAATGCCTGGTTTATCAATAACATCGCCTCAATTGCTATATTTCTAATCATTTCTATTGAACAAATTTATATCATGTGTCAGTAAATAGGAAAACAAAAATTATTTACGTTTTAAGGTAGTAAAATATTTATTACTACCCTTGTTGAAACAGATAATAAAAAGTTAAGCTTTATAAATCCTCAAACAGATGTTTCAAATAAACACTTTGAAAATTATAAATCATTTAATAAAGGTTTCTGTATTGTTCAACTTGTTTATTAACCATAGTTTCTTTAATACAAAGTTTCCTTAATTAATCTAAAATAGCACAAATTAAGTGATACAGCAGTAACATTGAAGACTATTAGATATGGCTTACGATCTTGTACATAATAAGAGTTATACAGGTTAATGATATTTATATTCCTTGTTGTATCCTTAGATCTATATATATTATGCAGGGTGATTCGCATAAGGTTCCGAGCACTTTCTGTGCTGATTACACTAGCATAAACAATGAAAAAAGTTCATATAAACATAGGTCCGGAAAGTAAAAAGGTATTGAACTTGAACTTTGTATACCTATTTGTTGCGTAACCGTTTATCACTGTACTATAAACCAGAACGTTCTTTTTAATATTTTCAAAATGGAGACGGTTTAAACATTTTAATGTCAAATATCTCAAGAACCGTTAACTTTACAAAAAAATTACAGGAGATTAAAAAGTTTACTTTGTTAATGATAAACATTACAGTTTTTTTTTATTTTGTCTATAGCTTATCGGATAAAAGAGATATTGACAGTAACGAAAAATGTATTTCTTGGTAATTGTCAACAATATCCAGCATTACTCCAGAAACAATTTTTTTTATCAAATAAAATAAATTTAACATTCAATTGTCACAGGAATAAAATAAATAACAATGGTTGCTACATTTATTATGGCTTACAGTAAATGTTCGAAAATATGTCCTTCTAATTCAATACATTTTGCATCTCTCCTTCTAATAAAATTGTTAGCTTTACTCTCTATCCTCCTCAATCCTGTGCACGGCTATCCTTGAATTGTGTAGCGGCATCTGTAATACGAATAATGAACTCTTTTGTACACGTCAGATATAAAATTTTTATACAATAATAATTTAATTCATTTTCGCCATTTATGATGTACTTCTTGTCTATGTGGCACTTCCTAGAAGACTGATTTGGAATGTAGATTTGCATTCTTGGTGAAGTCTTATCAGATTTGTACATCGTGTCAAAAATCTCACCAAAAGTTTAGATGAAAGTTTTACAAAGTATAAAAGGTTTGAATTGGGAAAAAATTGTGATTCATGACGTAAAAAAAGAAGTGTTTGAATAATACAATAAAAATATAAATATGATTCCACAATAAACCCTAATACCAATTTGTAGAATTTGCATAAATATTTTTATTTGCGTAAATTTGATAACGCGGTAAACTTAGTAGCCCTTAACAATATCCTTATATTTATTTTACAGCCTCTCTCAAATTTCCATCAATATTTCGATATTTTTAAACGACTTAAGCGAGTCACAAGTTACAAATATAAGATATGAAATAAAATTCCGGCAAAAAGAAACACCATTGTTGGCTACACTGTTTCATTAACTATGTAATTTCTACCAGTCAGTCACTATGACAGATATAGATAATAATATATCTTCTTCATTTATTACGAAAATTTCCATACTTCAAAACATTTATAAAATTAAAATAAATTTTATATAATCTGTTTCGTTAAGGTTATTTAACGCAATCTATATCAAATACTAGACCCAAGTATATGTGAATTGAGAGTTTTTTGTTTAGCATGTGAGTTTGTATAGTAGTAGCCTTTTAAAATGTGTATTTGTCTGTTGAGCTTCAAAGTTATGAGACATTATACAGTTCAAAAAGGTTGTAATATTTTTTTCACTCGCCCATTTAAAAACAAAAAATTATGATTGACCCTAAATCTCAGAAAATACACTTAATTTAGACGTGAGAGAGGCAAAAATATTTGTATTTTTTTTAAAGTATAGTAGGAATAAGTCCTTATCATTACTTTGCCGTATAAGAACAATGGTATTTTATTTGTATTTATTTATACGTTATTCTTTTAGATTTCAACAGTGTATATAATCTGTACTCAACATTACACATTTCGCAAGTTGGTACACCAGAAACCATATAGATGTTTTTCAAAAACGTATATAATGCAATACTGCGCGCTGGGGAGCAATACCATTCATCACCTATTGGCATTATTGCTCACCTGAGATAGCATTGGTGAAATGGAATTTCTCATCCTATTTCAATGGAAATAAATGGGATAGTTTTTGCTATAATTTGTAGATATAATTTGCTGAAACACGTTTGCTATAATATTTTATACAGAGTGTTTGAAACGTCCGAAAACCTTAACTGAACGAGAAATGAAAGAATGATCACAGGGATAATGAATTCAATTATTCACTTTTGAAAATTATGATGAATAACAAAGTTTTTTTAATTTTTTAAAAGTTATTGATTTTGATCAATCGGTTCTATTGTCTTTTCGCTGATATTTTATTGATAGTTTCTAAATTTTCATACTAATAATTACCTATTGTTATTTTTTCTCACTTATTGTCTACATTAAAACAAAATGTATTCAAAATATTCTCAACAGAATGTATAAGAGTGGCTATCGAAATATAATGAGTTGACGGACAGACACAAGGGAAAGGACAGACACCATCCTCAGCACCTCACTTTACGTGAGTACGGGCTTGGCAATCCCGAGGTAACTTCGCTGGAACTACAGCTTTTTTTCATCTAATCGAAATTTTTGTCGTTTTCCGATCTTGCCGATATTAGAATATTTGAGTGCTATTATTTCATGTTCTTTTCTTATTTTTTGTACAAGACCATTTGACTGAGGGGTTTTTGGGGTATAATGAACAATGATAACAATAAAATAATATAGAGACATGGTTAGCCCTTAATGAGTCAATTTTATGTACTTATTCCTTTCGTTATTGTTGTATTTCATCAACATTACTAATTACTAACCAACATAAGAGATGAGTTTGTTCAGTGATGACATAGAGACAGCTATGCTATTATTATGTAGATACACACTCGTATTATCTTCAAAGCTCCTTGTTTGTTTTCAACCTTGTAGTATAAAGTAAACATATACCCTTAGTGGTTTTAATGAAAGTGTGTCTAAAAGGTGCTGAAAGCATCACTTCTGCCAAAAATCTACATAATCAGCTTTCTCGGTTTGTTGACGATTCACTTTTATTTAAAAAAAAAATATCGTAAAATACACACGACAAGAAAAAAATAAATATTAATGGCAACTTCCTAGATATTCCCGGTAATGAGCAACACTTGTGGAAACTTCGATCACTAAATAAAATTAAACACAATTTTCCACAATATACACTTTATTTGTAAAATACAAGACAACGTTTCAGGTATCAGGAGGGTTTTTGCGGATGTAAAAACTGAGAAAGATGACTTCGTTATTGAAACATCATCTTGCATTTGTGTGTTATAAATAAATTGTATATTTCATGTTTGATTCTTTTGGAATTTAGTTTTTGACAACAAAACAAAATATGGCGATGTGAGGTTATTAAAATCGCTACTAAAAACTAATAAAACCAAATTTGTTACTTTCTTTGTGTTCAAATATTTCTTAAAACTTTTTTTTTTTTTTTTTTTTTTTTATAGAATATTATTAATAATACAAGTATTTCTTTCGTTCATTATCTTCACAAAATGAGTATTTAAAAAAATATTTGACACTTGGTATGCTTGTCTTAAAAGATTGCAACAAAAGAAGAGTTAATAATTTAAATCAATATTACATACAATTATTATATAAAAGTAATTATAATAAAACTTAACCAAACTTTGGCAACAGTGATTAGTAGTTCCAAACTTTGCATTTTGAAATTGTTGTGGTGGTGATAACAGTCAAAAATTAGCATGTCTGTGCATTTAAAGAGATGAATTATTTTCTTTCCCTCTTTACAAAGAAGTGTTTTGTAATGCAACCCTAATTAAAACAACACTTTGTTAGGATGTTTAATATTAAGCCATAACAAATCTCCTTCCTACATTATATTAATCACCCCCACGAAAAACAACTTTATAATGGATTTACTTTCCTTAATCCTCTTAAAAACAACCGAGATGGTTTACACAATAAGACGTAGGATGTAGTTCCATTCAAATGTATCCTTATTAAACTTCTATTTTAAATTGTAAGAGTTTAAAAAGAATTAAAACTAATAATGATATAGATAAATAGGGAAATATAGACAAAAATAGAAGTAAAAGAAATATATAGATTTAAAAATGGATCTCCTTGTTTATAGACATAATATATAAAATCTGAAACGAATTCCTGATCGCAGTATATTACGGACAAGCATTTAACTGGGTCCTTAGCGCGGAAACACACCATTTAGAACTTTTCACAATTCTTCCCGATTAATCCATATATAGCTTGGAACGTATATATATAAAAAATCTAAAAAATCCTGAACCATTGTCTTACGCGATATGGATAAAGATAGGAAATGAATTGTTTTTTTATTATTTTTTTTTTAGCGAGTTAGAATGTCATACTATTGTGATTACGAGTTTCCTAGTCTCTATGGAGATTTTAAAACTTATTAATAAAATAATAATATAACCAGTGACAATATATTGAAATAATCATACAGGCTGGAGTCCATGTTAGATCACACACAACAATGAAAATAATTACAGGTAATCATCGTGCAATATCAACTAATTTACTATGTTTGGTCAAATGTATAACACGAGAACATTGGATTGTAACAAGAAGTTGGTTGTAAAAAGAAATCTAAAACTCTAAAATTGAAATTTGAAAAATTCTGCATAATATTCCCACTTCAGTGGACCTTAAATACTTTACAACTGTCTCAAATTTTAGGTATTCATTCATCTTTAAGAATTATTTAATTGTATTTTGTAATAGATTGAAGGAGTGAGTTAAAAAGATAAAACGTGAAAATCTAAAGTTAGGTATCAAACTGATTTTCAAATCATTTATTAGTAAAAATATTATATTTTACAACTTATTAGGAAAACTTCGAGTTCAATAAATACTAAAATCAGTCTTTGATGACTCGCTTAATCTTGTAATAAATAAATAAATCCACAATAAACACTTTATTTATGCAATTGCAATACAGGTAGACGGATCAATAACTAAGTCATCATTATCAGTTGTCCCTCTTGGCTGTTTGTACGACAAAAGTTAATTTTCTGTACCATTAAAGATTGTATATATTTAGTGTTTTCTTTCATTGGTGATTGAAATTTCCTAAAGTATTTCATATTAAAATCAATAAGCTTGTTCTTGTTGATTTTTACGAATTTGAATTGGATGAGATTATTCCACAATATTTACATTGATTTTAGAGTTATTTAGATAAGTGCAATTTTATTAAATGAGATACAATTACAACTCTCGGCTTTTATTTCATAACAGCGATTACGAATAAGTTGAATCATATGGACTATTATTTCTGTAACTAGTTTGATAGAATTAAATTGTATCCTATGTAAACACTTTTAAGAACGTCTATGTACTACTAAAATTTTAATTTGATTCAAGCATCTATTTATTTGGTTTTAATATGTAACATTTTGTTCCTTTATGTTACATAATTGTTTCTTCAATTTTACTGTTGATATTTTAAATAAAATTAACGTACCCATATCTTGATACAACAATTTAGTTCTTTAGCCTTGCTCTTTTTCCTATTAATCACCTTATAACCAGTTCAGGACTTTATAGGGACCCTGTAATATAGAGAAATACGGTATGTATTTTCTTATTAAAAATTAAACTATTATAAACAGATTAATAAAATCAATTCTAATTTGACCAATTCTAAATTGCTTATCAACTATTACTATTATTTTACTAATTGATAATAACAATTTGGATTTTATTTCCAAACTTGTTTATTAAAATGAATTTGATATTACAATATTTTGAATAAACAGTTCAAACCTAGTCATGTCTGCAGTTTCGTTCAACACTCTTTGCTCTAACATTTAGAAGAAATACTCAGTTGACAAAGAACCATTATTTGACAAAGGTTTCAGTTGGAGTGATTAATGTGCCGTTAACATCATGATAATATCTTATATAATATAAACAATAACAATTTCATATCATCTTAATTATTGCTGTGTTTACATCTTATAAACAATTTTATTTTACAAGTGATTTAGAAAGAAGATAAAACAATGCAGTTAATGAGTTGTTAAGGAAAGAAAATATAAGGGAAGAATTGAGGAACTCTGAAACTGACTTAGAAAACTGGTAGTAATATAGAAGGAATTGGATATTATGGGTTTAACAGAAAATTAATGTTCATAAGAGTTTTTCAACAATTATTGATTTATTTAATCATAAACTACTGAACAGATTTATGAAAACAGGTTATACAAATTTACCTATATGATGTTAAAATTTAGTTTTCATAATTCAAGAATAAATTAAATATGCTTATAATCAGGTTAAGGTACTCTTTTGGTCATTTAAATTATATGCATGTAAATATAAAATCTGATTAAGTTAACAAACTAGCGTGGCAATCCCGAGGGAAACTAGCGTGGCAATCCCGAGGGTACCTAGCTGAATCTACACGTTATGTAGTCTTAAGACAGATATCATACTTTCATCTTTCTAGAGTTGGTTCTCTTCCGAACCCGACCCTATTAAAATTTAACGGGCTAGGGGTCTTGATTTTATATTATCTACCATCAATGTCTCACTTCAGTGAGTACGTTTTTGCCAATCCTGAAGTAACCCATATAGATTTACGCCTTTTTTCATGTTGCCTGAACTTAAATTCCCAACTTTCATATTTCCTATCAGGTCTCTATCGACCAACTCTTTTACTTTTCCGACCCTAACGTTATTAGACTATTCAAGAGCTAGGGGTTTTTTATTTTATACTCTTTTTTTCCGTTTTTTATAAGTGATGATGACCAAGAGGTTTTTAACTGTGTACAACAAGAAAAACTAGTCAATATATAAATTTGTTTACCTAGCAACCGAACATGGAATTCTAAAGTAGATAATAGGATCAGTTAACACTTTTCGAAATCCCAGAATCACCAGATGGGGATTATAAGGAAAACCTCAAAACTAACCTTCAAGTGTTTGGAAGATCGATCGGTAACTCACAAGTATTATAGCTCACAAAGAGTAGGTTGACTAATATCGTTGTGGGCTCCTTTCATAAAAATTCTTCTCTTTTACAGAGAGTGGTGGGCTCAATCACTATCTGATCAAAGGAGACAGGGCAGACGGCTGTTTAATATAACCAAACTTTACGTAGATGGGAGGCTTATAAACGGTCCTCACAGAGTATAACAAAAAATTTAAAAGATTAACAGTCCCTCAAAAGATTAAAAAAGCAAGACGCGAATCTTGGAGGTAGTTCTGTAGGGAATTAGATTGGACTGACTCAGAAGCACGACTTCATAAGATCGTTGCCTCCGATCCCCTAATTCCAACGGAAAGTCTCGTAGGTAGGTGGTAAGTTTACAGAAAGAAACCTTGAAGGAAACAGTTGAAGTTCTACTCAGGGCACATTCGCGACTCAGTTATCAAGAGAACGGATGTTGAGGTGAATCAAACATTCTTTGCATAGTTCCAACTTGGGAGAACTGGCGTATCGGAAACCGAATAGTTTACTGACAAAATTAGGTGGACTATTAATATTAATTCTTTTCACCCATTCAAATCACCAGGCCCAGATGGATTTTTCTTTTTACTAGAGGTAAGAGAAACATACAATAACCCCATTTTATTGAACCACGTAGTATGTTATGGAAATTGGATATAATATGAAGTTACATTTATATAATATGTTTTGTAAAGAATGGTTTTACGTTTTGCTAAGATTAATAGACTAATAATTGTAGGGAATATAGTGTAATGTATGTTGTCTGAAAATAATATAAATCAAAATTTGAATTTATAACTTTTCTTTATTATGTATATTTTTTAACGGGAAACAATTAATTAAATATTGCAAATGTATTACAAATTATAATTCCCGTCTTTACTTAGAAAATAGGAAAAAATATATATTCATAATAAAAAATAAACAGTAGATTAGAGCAAGTCACAAGAGGAAAATGAATGACAAATTCAATATGAGATAAAGTTATGTAAATTGAAGCAAGAGTTGAAGAGGTTTTAAAAAATTTATTGATAACATTGAATTTAAATTTTCTCAACATTTCTTTTTTTTAAAGTCGGTACACCTGAAACTATAGAGAGGTTTTTTCAAAATATATCTAACACAATACAGTGCGTTGGGAAGCAATATCATTCATCACCTATTGACATTATTGCTCACTTGAGATTGTATGAATAAAATGGGATTACTTATCATATTTCATTGGAAAGAAGCATTACAGTCTTTGCTATACCATCGTAGATAAAGATTACTGAAATACGTTTGTTATAATAATACATACAGAGTGTCTCAAACCATAACTCAACGAAAAATGAAATAATAATGTCAGGGATAATGAATTCAATATTTAGTGTTTGAAAATCATCTATGATCATTTTAATTAAAACCAGTCATAATATATCAATTTTAGAATTATTATCATTTTTGAACTCTGATTCAAACTAGAAGTATATGTAAACAAAGTTATTATATGTGTAAATGTAATTAGGACGATCACATTCTTATATTTTGAAATAAATTAAAATTAACAGCTCAAAGAACTTTCAAATTTAAAACAACTATTGCTTTAATAATATAAATACTAAATTGGTGAATTATGCGAACAGCTAAACACATTAAATTTTGAATTTCTATTTTTCTTAATAAAGATCTTTGTAACAAACCTAAGAGTTAGATAAATTTATTGAGTAAAAAACAAGTAGACAGTGTAAAATCCAACATTCTCTAAAAATTCAGCTTATTAAATATCATATTCATTACAATGTAAACTGAAGGCAAAAGTGTTTATATCATTATGTTTAAAAATGTTAAATTCCAACAAGACTGCTAGCGTGGTAATTCCAAAAATTCTAATAACAAAAAATTTTCGTTTGCTTTTTTCTACTTTTTAAAACCTGTAAAAAAATAATTCTTGTATAAAAATGTTTTGTAGCACCCAACTGCTGTACATTTCTAAGCTAGTTTCGCTATTCACTTGTTTTGGTGATCTTCTTGTGCACTATAAAAACGGATTTTAAAATTCACAAAACATTTTCCAAGCAGTTGATGGGGTGGTTTATTAATATGCATATCACCCATCTGAACTATATGTTGAAAAGGGTAATATATTTTTATATTATAAAAATTTCCATGAATTTTCTAATATTCTGTTTTTTTTTGTTTGTTTTTTTTTGACAATACAGCGATCAATAATTCTTGAAATACACATCTGTCATGTTACATAAGTAATTCCAATTAATCACGATATAGCTTCATAAACGCTTTGAGCTCACAACAATTTTTGACATTCGATGTGATGTGAAATGAGCGACTTCTGCTTGTAAAGCTCACACATGAAAGTTAAATTACGTATTAATTTAGTGACTAAGTACATAACAGAACTTAGAAACCATAACCTAATAGGCTTACATCTGTGTATTATAACAACAGACTGTTCTACGTTAAGAGGCTTAACTACATTACAGATTCACATTTCTTGTATTATAGCTTTCTGTGTAATCTAAGTGGTAGCTTACATCAACCTACATCAGTCGAAAACCATTTACATAAGACCTTAGAACATTAAAGGATAAATTCTATCACGTAGAGAATTGTTAATATAACAAAAGTGTCTTTAATCGTAGGAACTCAATTTCTGAATGCAATAACGTAAAATTTAACATGTAATATAGAAAATAAATTTTGACAAGTCTTACATTATTAGTTGGGAAAAGCATTGCAGTATTAATCTGACACCTTTTATGTAATCAATACTGAGAAAATAAAATGTGTTTAAAGATAATATGGTATTGGTACGTTTATTTGACGACATCGTATGAACTGTTTTTTACAATTTTTAAAATTTTCAGTAAGCTAATTTTACCCTTCAGTATACCAGTATACTTCAGCCTAAAACATTATTGGTTTGTTTCTTTGTATTAACCCAGCCGCATCATGAGTATTAGAATCTGTTTATTATATTATCCTCCTCTTTATCTTTGTACCTGAAAACCAAAGACTAGGATTATTCTTTCTTTTAGTACGTAGGATTTTATAATTATGCATTCTACACTCTTTTAGTACTGACTGAAAAACATAAATTACCATTGTAGTTTAGACCAAGGGTGTTCAGGGGTTTTTTTGAATGCCTTTTGCGCAGTTCCAAACTTCAAGATAATATTCTGGTTGCGCTTGCTTACTCAGTGATTCTATAAGTTCTAAAATAATAATATACCCTTCCCCTGAGGCTTCTCTCCAACTGTTAAAATGATTGTATCTAACATCACCCTATTACTCAAAGAGTAAATTCCTCTTTCTTTTTGCCAGTTGATATTTTTCGATTTTTCTGTAACCATGCACCCCATGTTATAGGGGATCTAATGACTGGTAACATTTATACACGGTTTTTTTATATGAACTTACAGCCTTCATTGTTTGCTAACTCTGTCATGACTAAATACCTTCATAGGCATATCGTCTTTCTGGACACGGTCATGCAAGTTCCAATACAACTAGCACTTTGATCGAATACTTTTCCTAAATTGGACATTAGTTAATTACTGTAAATCTACAGCTCGGTTGCAATCGTTTCAATTACAATTTGGAAATGATAGAAATTTAATTTTAATACCAATTTCTTTATCTTTTAAAATTAATTATTTGTTTATTATTGATTTTTTCTTCATGAATTAAAGCAATCTTCAGGGAAAATTTTAACATCATTTTAAACATTTTTAGAAGAAACATGTGAAAAGAAACTCTATAATGCATTAGATTTGTATTTATTCAGAATTACATTCGAAATACCTGCCTTTACACAATAGATTATCGATGTGGTTTAAGATAATTTGTTTTAAAAAAATTACCCGATGTAGAATATTCAGTTGTAACAATAGCATAAATGTACAAGATTAAATACCTTAAACTCCTTGAGGTCAAGCTAGACGGAAGATTACCATGTGGGAAAAGAGTACATATTAGGTTATTTATTTTTGTTATTTTGTTTAACAGTTTGAAAAAGTTATGTTAAATTCTGTATAATAAAAAAAATGCATTTGTGCTCTGCCATTTGCATCAGGCTCACTGCATTAAAACAATTTAAACTATACAATTCATATTGGAGAATTTTGTTTTTCCTTCGATGGTTTTTGTAAAAAAATTCCTTCCAACAATGGTGAAATAGAAATGTAAGAAACAATAATGGAACTGACTTTTCAATAAGCTATATTCTCTTGAAGTAAGTGATATAAGTTAGGCCACTTTCACGGAAATTTTCTGAATATATACTTTTATAAAAAAGATCAAAAATGTCTGTGCCTAAATCTGTATGTTAATATGTTAGAAACTAATAAATTCACATGTATAAATCTTAGAACTATGATTAATTATACAACTCAAGTCGAAAATGGAAATTTTGTTTAAGTGGTTTCACAGATCACAACAGTTTATATATTTCCTTATTTTTTTAATTAATTTCGTACTTGCAGATTTTAACCTATTAGGACATATTTTATGTAGTTTGACATTTTTATTAAAATAATTTAAAAATATACCATCAATAAAATGAAATAACAAGTTATCCTAAAGAAATTGAATTTTACCAGAACAAACTACAATTATTAATCCAAATGAAATTGTAGTAATTTTAGTCCACTACATACGTGGAAATATTTATTGTATTTGTGCGACAAATCAAAATTTTATTATTGACCAAGATGTTTTATAATTCTGTGTTTTAAAAAGTCAATTCCAATTAATTTTCATTTTTAATGGTAATAAAATTTCCACCAGCCCATAAGTTGTCTTTTAGGTCACTTCCACGAACATAGAAAGACACGAATCAAAATATAAATATTTTACTTCTTTAGAACAATAACTTTGTTTTGGTTTTCAGGTTTACTTTTTATCAAAACCAGTTTTATTCTTTCAATTCTATAAAAGTGGAAAACTAAAACAAATATCCCTGGAGTGCTGCTCACGTAAATCGAAAACTGAGCAGCTCCGAAAGTGGATTTACCACATTTTCCATTTCACTTTAAGCATAGGACTATTTTACTGAAAATGTTATTATAACTTGTATATATTCGTAAATATATGTAGACCCTAATAATATAAAATATATTGGAAAGAAGTATATTTTATTTGTGGTATTTTCGTTTCACCATAGAACTATAATTTTTTAATCTACAACTCTTTTGTAATCTACCTTAGCTTATAATGCTACAATACCTTTTCTTTTTTCTTCGTGTGTAAATAATTGACTATCACGTTTGATGTTCTGATGTCAGTTATTCTTAAATTTAAACTAGATGATAATTCCTAGACAATTATCACCCTACTTTACGTATAATACATAAATCCGTATTACATAAAACATACTATTGGGAGAATTACAACCGACACCTAGAAGTTAAAGTGTAGTGTGCAATAAGAAAACAAATTAATTAATTAATTAGGCCAACACATGACTTTTAATTACTTATCATACGTAAAATTTATGTCAAATACAAAAGTGTCGTCTTATAAACCATAAAGATTATGGGGTACTTAGAAATGTGTTTAATAAATAAAACTTTCCAAACTCTTTAAGTTTGTAATTAGAGTTGTAAAATAATTTAATTATTAGTTTCATGAAACACTTCATATAAATTCAAATATTCACAAATGTTAGTTTATATTTAGGCTCAAAATTAGAGTCAAATAGGCAATCCATTCTTGAAATATGCAAACCAAAACTTTATGAATAGACAAACACGGAAATCCACCAAAAACCCAAATTATTTTAAATTTGTTTTATGTTTATCATTAAATTCATTCTTTATACATCTACAAAGTGTTAAACTTTTCTCCTGCACAGTATTTATTTAACCTCCCTTACATTATTATAGATATTAGAAAGTGTTATATTTTAACTGTAGTAGTTTGATTTCATCACAGAACACTAATTTCATAATCTACTGTTCTACACTGATAAAAGCAAGGATATCAACTTGACTAGATAATGGGTAATCTTTACGGTTCTATAATTTGAACTATGGCGATATAAGCGCTTGCTCTGCTAAGTTACGCCGTTCTCTCAACAAAAAAAATCTATGTCTTATATTATGTCTTATTAATAACTTGGCGATAGGATTGACGGGATACAAAAGTAAAAGTTTTAGTTAATAACCTCTCGGCCACCATCTCCTTGATCAAGTAATACAGAATTTACAATGATGGCAACACTCCACTGAAAATTTATAAATACACGGATGTTTTATAGTGTGAAATAAACGCTTCCTGCCGACAGTGCATTCTCATTCTTAGAATTCCAACAATCACTAAAGACACAGATATATAAACATTTATTAAATATAAGGAATAACATAACACCCCTAGTGTTGCAGCTCTTGTGTTCTGGAAGCAAACATTTAGGATATGCTATACATAAATTCGATATAATTATTATTTAATAAAACCATAGATAAATACATACACAAATTCAGTATGTGTTGTAACGTAGTACTAAGGTTAGATAACCAGACCCACCCTTATACTGAGGGGGCATAAAATAGTACGTACAACATTTAATCTTATCTGTAAAGTAATCAGTAATACAACTTTGTTTTTAACAAGCGACAGACAATTCTAAACCCCTTGCCACTGTATACGTAAATAAATTATAGAGGGAAATGGAAGGAGGAAAACCTCTGATTAATAGGAAGGGTAGATAAGCTTCTGTGTTGTTGAGAAATGGTGGAAATGCAATATATAACTTCCGTGTAAAACGTTGAATGGCGTTTAAATGCCTCTGGCAGGTTTTAGAAATTAGTAAATCAGACGGTCATTGTGGGAATGTATTGTTCCGCTTTTACTGCATCTCCAACATAAGTAGTATAATAGTAAAGACGCGTTCTTGGAGAGGAGTAAAAGCTGGACAGATCATAAATAAAAGTACTGTAAAATAATTAGTGATAATTTATTTAAAATTTAACCAAGTTATATAGTGTCAGATATATAATCATACGTGAACACATATGCCGGCCACTTTTATTTTTCCAAAAGAAATACCTGGCAATTATAAATATCTGCAAAACTGTTATTTTGAGATAACTACGTAAGCAATAACTAATCCTGTTGTCATACAATTTAAACTACAACCAAGTAATTAGCTAATGTAATTCATGTAATATAATTCTTTTATGTTATTCACATTATGTTGTTCATCATCTCCATACTTTCTCACACAAATCTATCACCAATCTATCCTGTTAGTTACCACCAAATCTATGTACGAAAAATTCTTTCAACATTATTATTTATAACAACAATATTTATAAAAATTCATTTGATAATCTTGTGTATTTTTTTGAATTGTCTCGGTTAGCTTTTGTTTATGAATTCACAAATAACAGTAATAATTATTATCAATTGTCTTAAATAAGTATTAAATACTTAACAGTGACAACATAAACTTGCGTTGGCGGAAAAATTGCAGTATTGTGTTTTCGATTATTATCGACATCTAATTTATAACTCTTATCATATTAAAAATTTTGTAAAAAATATTAATTACACCGTCGTGATTTACTTCGTATTTGCTTCAAGCTTTTTATGTAGTATGGGTCGCCAACTGACCCACATTTTATATTCAAGGTGCAGATAGCGATTTGGAACAAAATTTGTAGATAAAATAAGGAAGTATTAAAATGTGGATGTAACCCAGAATCTTCAACAAGAGTTCAAAGCCACTTTTATTCAAGGGAAATTATTTGGAAAAATATAGGATTTGATAACATTTGATTTTTGTAGAATAGATAATTATCAAATGTAGGAACTATTATAACAAATAATAGGTACAAATAGTAGGAACAAATATGGAACTATTATAATAATTAGTAGCGTTAAGTGTTTTAATACGTCGCTTGAACAAACGCAATGGCCTCATGGGAAGTTGGATTTTATTGAGAAGGTATTTAAGTTTTATTTTGATTATTAACAGTATAAAAAATATTACATAGTATAGTATATATAGCAGATATGGGCAGATATGAGAAATTTAGAATGTTCTCTTGATAATACAAAACTTAATATAGTATTAACTGTCTTGATTATTTGAACAAGATGGGCCTTTGAATTATTCAGACGTTATCTCTATGACGTTTGAAGTTAACTTGGACCCAACCGGTCTCAAATTTGTTCATACTTTAATAAGGCAACAATGTGTTGATGATTGCTCTACTGTGGTTCCTAATTTGTATGACAATTTTATAGCTAACAAATACCACACAAATTAAATTACAGTTTTGACATATTATATTTTTCTTCATATGAAATACAACTTATTATATTTTATCATTAAAACTAACAACAATAATCAAATCTTAATTGCATTATGCCTCAATGTATACGTAATGTTCATGATGCGACTTTTGTCACAACGGAGAAACCTTCAGTCGCTAGCTACAGATGTATATAAATTTAATGTATTATTATGAAATTTAATTATTATTGGGTTCAACATTTTCCTGGAAAATCAATAATGAAAAGTCATTATTTATTTATACAATCATACTTACTGATATACTAATAGTTAATGTATTTTTAAATTTATACATAATACATGAAAATCAAAATTAATTTTTTTATAAAATGTTTCTTTGTCCTATTTCTATTTATAAATTGAAATAGAAAATTTAAAATAATAAACATAGAAAGAAAATGCCAGAATAACAGAAAGCAAAACATAATCACAATAAAAAGCATAGATTATTTACATTGCCAAACATCAATAAATAACATTTAACCATATCTCTTCCACAATGTAAAGAAATGACACAAACCCAGCTGTTGATAAAAACTGTAAAAGTCAACCTTAAAGTCAACCGATATTATTTTCAGTTGATTTAAAAGTTCTATTTCATATTGTAACGCTACATATCCGTTAAATTAATCTTCTGTCCTATTTATTGGAAGATATACGTTCAATTATATACTGCAGTCTCTGTTTTGCTTTTTGTTATCGGCAGTTTATGATAAATGGTTTCCAGGAACATGAAGATTTTAGAATGACATATTCTAGTTTATTTACTCATATTTCAGATCCAAGATTCTTTGATATATGATTGTGTTAAATTATTATTATGTTATTTAAAATTTATTCAATATTACATAATTTATAAAACTTTAATTAACATAATAACAGTTCAATTTATTGTAGTTGATGTTTTCAGTGGATTTTTCTGACTTAATATTGTTATATCCAGTGGAAAAAAAAATCAAATATTATTTATTATATATTTAGAAGTACAAATAGTAATTTTAGTGAATGCCGCCGTTCTTACGGACAGATACCAATAACGACAAGCATCAATCATCGAAAAACTACAGTCATTAATTGGGTTTTCGGCATCTTTTTACCACGAAACTTTACTAACATTACAAAAACAGTGGTGGGACTTTTTAATTGCTGCTACAATTAGCATCCTGGTAAAGTAAAGCGATAAAGAACTAGGCTTAAAAACAAATGTGTAGAATTAAAGTTTTGAAAGGAATCACTGGTTCAGGTGAAGAAAATCCGTCTTATACATCCTACCTCACTCAATCGCTAGGGATGTCTTCATGACTTGACAGTGATAAATTCAGTTTCATCGTGTGAATGGTGTTGACATCACCATGAAAACTAATTTTCTTTACACTTTGTAAGGGTGAAATAGACAGTATCTAAAACCAAGATTAAGCCCTCAGTTAAAAAATCAAGGCATGGAAAGGTATTGGAACTATGATTAAATAAAAATTATCTTTCAGAAAAAATCTTTCTCTGATCACGGAAAATAAATGTTTTCATGTTTTAAATTTATAAAAAAGTAAATTTTTTTAGTAGTTGTACTATAAATAAAATATAATAAAATGTAAAGTTGTTTGATAGGCCAGCATTTTGATTCACTAAACAACATTTACAGAATAATGAAATGGAAATAGTGAGATATCAATAAAATCTCTACATTGAATGGTGAAATAAAAACTTTAAAAAATGTCAAAAGTAACTATGACATTCACATTTTAATGTGTTGAACAAACGCCATTTTGAAAACTTCTGACTTATTGAGCCGATTAACAAGCTTGGTTGACTGAGGTACGACTTTAAATTTCACAATCAAATAAACGTTTTGCAATAAGTCAGAAAACGTTTCCAAATATATCATTTTGTAAATAACACAGTAATAGAATTTGGAATGTGTAATTATTTTATCTTAAAGTACCCAAATTAACTACAATTAACCATAGCATCTATGTTAATTCTTTTTTTTTTACACATCTAAGCAACAAGATCTTTAACTTTACTTATTCGTTTCAAAAGTTACAAAGCCGTGGACCTAATTAAACATTTTTGGGGACCAAGAAATATTTATTTGTGTAAAATTATATTACAGGTACCATGAAGTGAGTTATTATTAACAAGTGACACAACGACTGAATATGAACCAATTTCAATAAATGCAAATACTGCAAACTTTATTTTAATCTCAATACATACAATTTATAATGTTTAGTTAGTCGTTGAATAATATTGAAGGTAATACAGTAAATATGGCTAAACTTTTCAATACATCACTTGCTCAATCCACCCTCATAGCCCCAAGGATGTTTGGCGTTGTTCCAAATCACAGTATTTTCACATTAATTATATCACCTCCCTCTGATTTTACCAGCTCTGCGTCTCAACATCCATTAAGTAAATAAAGTGGTTCACAAGGTGCAAGAACGTCACTTAGAACGCTCCAGTTGGAGCGAAGCCACTCTAATGTTTAGTGTTATACAGTTTGCGTAGTCAATTATATATGTCGATGTTTGTTAATATACATCACAAAAATATAATAATCAGACGAGATTTGTCTAGAAAATGAAATAATTAATATTAAAAAAAATAGGCAACGGTGTAATTATATTGCATGAATTACCAGAATATAATTTAACTGGATAAATTACAAGAATGAAGATTAAAAAATATATGAAGAATACGTGTTGAAAAATATGAATAAATAACAACGTAATCAACTCTAGAATAAAATACAACTGATACGCGGCGTGATATTATATTTTACAAAATCGAAATACGAGTTAAAGAACAATTTACTTGTCCAGATATGTATTTATAAGTTTCGTAGATACATGAAGATCTTTATAATTTTACTTCTTCATCCATCTGTATAACATTCAGAATGAAATAATCTGTGACTTGAGATATGTGATAACATGACTCAACACATAAGAAAATGTTATGTACTTTTACAAATTTTATACTAAAATGTATTTCGTGTAGTGAATGCAGTAACTTATGGGTTGATAAGAGACCTCCCATCTGACGTAAAGCAAAAATAACTACTTTTCTATTTGAAATCTAAATAGGTTTTTTGAGTTTTGTTTACTTTTCACATAAAGGTACACGTAATATAGAGAAAGTATAAATACTTTGTTAAAATGACTGATCTTTATGTTTGGAAAGTACTATTTTTAAGCTTCTTGTCCACATTGGAAAGTGGGATATTTGGCTGTCATCTTCCTGTGTGTACCTTTTCCTGTTATAAAATCTAATATTTGAATAAATTCCATAAGATCATAATAGCGAATTTATATTTGATATAAGTAGTTTGGATTTATTTCCCCTCTCCATTTATTTGTTTTCTGTATTTGTGAGTGACAATGTGTGCAACCTAGTTATCCTTTAAAATTTATTTACAGACTTCTACAAGGTTGAGGATGAACGATGAGACAAAATTCTGAGAAATTTAAAGAGTATAGGATTATTGTTTTCTTATATGAGCACTAAGTGTAAGGGAATAGTATATCCCAGAGCTCTAGATCAGTTACGAGAGGCTGAGACAGTACCACGTTAACTCCCATCAATTTGTTTGAACGCTAAGTATATTCACTATTAATAGACTGGCTGAAAAACAAAAAGAATAGGAGACTGATCTTAACAAACCTGAAAGTTATATAAAAACTTCCAAAAACACATCTTAACAAATTTTATTAAAGTTAATTTTTACGTGAATTGTTTTGAATTATGACATATTTGCAGAGAAAATTGTTGTTTTATACTCTCTTATATCACTGTTGTAACTCCTTTTCTCGTTTCTTTATAACAATATGTTTTATACAGCATTCACTTTAAATTCCCCAGTTGAAAATAACATAAATCAGTATTATTACAGGGCTTTATAAATAGGATTTTTATATCTCCATGTTAAATACCAGTTCAGACAGTATTTTCGTGTTTTTAGAAACGGGACGTTAAATTTAATTTCATCTTCTTATTCCAGCGCTTTTATTGTACTTAGCTATTTTCAAACTCTAGCAATTGACTCTGTAGTATATTTAGTTAGACGCTAATACCCGAATTGGTTGTAACAATATTAGCTAATAAGAACTGCTATTAAATATTCGGAACAGAGTGTTTCTCTTTCTCATGTTTTATCCTTCACGGGTTCACCTGTAGTTAATACAGGGAATCCGTGGAACTAGCACGCTACATCTATACCTTTTTTATATGTGGTCTTGTATAATACATTTACTCACCTAACCTAACCTATGAGGTCTCTCTTGATCAACACTTTTGTTCTCTTCCGACCCTGACGCTATTGGTATTCGAGGGCATGTGGTATCCATTTTGTCTTTTTCTTCCTTTTTGTAAGAGGCAATAATCACCGAGGGAATTTTCATCTTTAAACTACAAGGGGAAAGAAAACCATCATTAAACAACAAGTAAATAAAATTTTACATATTGCTCCTAAATAAGGCGGTGTTTTCTTTGTTTTTTTTTTGTTTTTTTTTGTCCATTGAATCCTAGTTTTGGGTGTGCACTTGTTTTCCTCCTGAGACCGCTTTACCAAGCAGTCTGTGGCTGCACAGTACCAAATTAATTGCAAACATGATTAAATTGTACCACAGGAGTCATTTATAGTGAGAACCGGCTTGGAAAACCTGAGGGAAAGTGGCTGAATAAAAACCTTTTAGTATTACCTCTCTCTCATATTTCACTTGACCATGTCACGTTCTTTTCCGACTCTAGCGCTAGATCTCTTTATTTTATGTTCTTTCCTTCCTTTTAGACGATGTTGAGCGAGAAGTTTTTGCCTTGAACAACAAGGTCTAAATTAAACTCCAGTCAAATCAAAAACGCGTCTTAAAATGCCTAAGCTGAATTTGTTTTACTGTCAAGGAATCTTTATGTACTTTCACGTTACTTATAAAGAGAGGAATGTTCTCTAAAGCGTCTCTGTCTGTAAAACCCTTAACCCGGATATTATAAAACTAGTCAAAAATTAAGAATACTGGGCTCCAGTGCCACCAGTGCTAAATTAAAGCTACTCATATCCCATCTTATTATCTTTCTTTTCTAATCCTGGATTAGTGAAACCATATAGTGAAATGCCTTAATCTAACAAAACCCAACCTTACTTAACCAATAAGAACAGTTAATAAAATTGAGTTATTTACAACTTAGATTGGAATTTAAAAACATCCCATATCTCTAAATAGAGTATCCGTCAAGATGGGATAAAAAATGTAACCATATATCATATCTATTTAAATATATCAGCTTATTTATATCAATGCTACTTTATGATTTGCCAATTTATGAGATATTGGCTCCAAATGTCTTTAAAAAATGTTGATAAAAATATTGTTGTTATTATTTTTAAATGTCAAAAATTTATATAAATAATCCTTTAAATACACTTGTTCAAATACAATGTTTGTATTATTTTACAAAAAGAGTTGAAATTTTCAAATTTAGTTTACAATATTTTATTTACGCTTTTTAGAATATTCTCATCATTTATTGGCGAATTTTATGATTTATAATATTCCTTTCCAAATACGAATAGTATTGTGTGTGACGGTGTTAAATTGTCGTCATGTCGTTTTTAAAATTTTCTCGAGGTGTCACACATTTTTACTATTTTCAGAACGAAGTCTCTACGTTTGTCGGCTAACCTAACCGTCTGCATTAATTCAATGGCAGATAGTCCGATTTATTTCCAATTTAAACTTTTTATAAAAGCCCTTTGAAATGAATGTTTTTTAAAGATATGTTTTCAAAAGTTGGTAATGTTGAAAAGGTAATTTGGGCCCATTTTGTAATTAACTAATGGTCCTATTTTCTCATATTTTTAATTACAGGATATTTTATTAGATTTTGGTAAATGTACTTTAATGGGAATGAGATGATAAACCAGTATTGGTATAAGTTAGAACACTGAATTCCAATTTTACAATAGTATTCAGCAGTAAAACATATCGGTTAGTTACGGAATGAACAGAAAAAGGTGTTAGTGAAATTTCGTTATGGATTTTTGTACTGATAATTTATAGTGATAACACAAAATTTTGTATTTCGGTTAGAATTAGGTATTCTACATGTTAATAAGCTGTTGCCAATATTGACTAAAGGGATGGAAAAAGAGGACGGTTTAATAGTTATGTAAATTTTTTTCTTGGTCGTTTTAATGAAATTCGTATTTTGAATCGTTGACTTAAAATTGACATTGACTTCAGTGTGTGGTATACCAGCCCCATATCCTAGCCTACTAAAGTTTAAAATAAGATAAAAGATCTGGAATCGAAATCAAACACTTAGTTTGAGTGAATACGTTCATTAAATACCTGGAATGTAAAATTATACTTGCTACATCAACTATGAAGTATTTTGGCTTTGATATTAAGAACTCGCCTGCTCTTTTTAAAAAAACAATCTAAAAGAAACTTGTTAAACTTAATTTCAAAGTCCAAATTTGAGATATTTCGTTAAAATTTCCGTGAATCTCAATTATTTGGTTTTTTTTTTTTTTTTTTATGCTAGTTTTCTTTTCCTAGTTGTAAAAATAAAACGATACACTTTTGTATGTTTTATTATTTAAAGTTTGTTGTAGGAATACTCGTTCCTTTCCTTCTACACCTAGCCTGCAGCTTTATATAAAGAAATATATATATATATATATATATATATATATAGGCGATGTTTTGAGTATTTAGTTTGATGTAAATTATTATTATTCAAAATTTTGGTAAATAACTTTTTAGGAGATTTTTAACGTACATAATCAACAATAAATTTGGCGGTTACCAGTCTTAAGTTCGGCGATACTAATATTGATAACTACAACGACAGATACGAGTTACAAAGACGACAGGCAAGATTACCTTTTAACAAGATATGAGGCGACCAGTGTAAAACTGAGGCCGGTTTGTTTTGTTTTGTTTTTGTTATTACTTTAAGATAACACTCTTACAGTATAATTATGTTATACTGATCAAATAAAATAATCAATACTTGTTTTTACATACTCTAATTATAGCGGTCATATTAATGTGAAACTATTACTTTTTACCTTGTGCAACATATAAAAGTTTAAGAAAACCAATGACATGTGCTTAATCTTTGTATCAAACTGTGTTACAAAAATAATAACTAAACCTTGTAATATGTCAGTAAAGTTAAAGATTAAAATGCACAATCGGCCCCTCTATCTCAGATGAAGGATTCAATCATACGAATATCTCTTAAAAATTGCAAACTACATCTATGACTTGACAGTGACAAATACAGATCCATCGAGAGAGGGGTGTTAACATTCACGAAGAAAACTAATTACCCTTGTACTTTGTAAGGGTGAAACGGACCGCGTCCAAAATCAATCACGAACCCTCAGTCTAGTTTATAAATCAAGATAAGACAACAAGATAAGTTATGTTAAAATTTAACGTACTTTGTCAATTTAATTATAGCTCCACCCGAATCTAGTTGATATAGTTTGGATTAATTTTCCTGTCAGAGATTTCGTGATCAGTCAGTGGGTTTTGACTTTTATATATAGAGATTAATTCACACAGCTTTGCAAATACTGTATACTCATATAAAAAAAGTATAAACATTTTTCAATGAAACTAAATATAGTATACCTATATAAACATATATACAGTACTATAATAACCAATTTTTTATACATTTATTATATTATTAATTTTAGTCAAGTTGGGTCTTGCAGGAGCACGTTAACTTTACTTTAAAGTATAGTGGTTAACTTTTAAATAACAACAACTCAATTCTTGAAATTACTCTTTAATCTCGGGTCTTAAGATTCGGGCTTTTTTAATGTGCAATTATCATAAATTTTAAACATCTATCTTAAAATATACAAATCATCTTAATGTTATTAATATTATTAATTTTTGCAGTTCAAATCTTTTTATATTAATTAAATCTATATACCCACTAAAGTCCAAATAAATAATTTTGAAATTTGTTTAAATGTTCATTCTTGACGATATTAAATTTTTTTTGTATTACCTCAGACTCTTTATAAATACTTTTTCTTCCAACAACCCGGGCTACAATGCAGTCCCGCCATCACTGGTATATTTTCCGCTATCGGCTTTGCGTATGGCCGTGCATTCAAACATATCAATTATTTTTTGTCAAATGTCCTTTCATAGTCATTTTAAATAGTATATTTACATTATTTATAGTTTGTAAACATATATGTAGTTAAATTTTTTTTTTAAGGGTTTTAATTCATCTACATTCACTTTTTATATATTTATGTTTTTATATATCACTGCCTAGATTTCAACGATAGTTCTAACTTTCTCCGCCAGTTCGCACTGTTCCACTTTATTGTAATAATTCGTTGTAAACACTAAAACTATCCTAATTTATCCTATTCAACCAGTTTGTATTTAAATTAACTAATACATAATATACATTGAATTTGAATTTAAAATAATTATCTAAACATGAAATAAATTACAAAAGAATAATAAAACGTTCTTATTCAATCATTTTAGGTTATTAAGTAAAGTTACTGTTATTATTGTTTTTGAAATGGAAGTAAGTTATATTTAAATTAGCTGTAGTTATTATAATATATGCTTTATATTATTTATTTAAAATTTCCAAAATCTTTAAGTTAATTAAATTATTAGGCTAGAACGAATTTTGATGTTATTACATTTAGGCTATAACATACGTCTAAGGTCTTACTTTTCTTTTGACCACAAATGCCTCAACCCATTATCAATTCATATTGTTTATTTATCATAAATGTTACAATACATATACCTGGATTTCAGTCATGCAACTTGTGTTGTCGTTTACACTACGCGTTTCGAGAACAGGTTCTCATCTTCAGGTGTAATGTTTACTCACATGTGAGCACGTCAAACAAAAATAAAAAGTACAAGCATACACACATACACACAAATTACAACATAAAAATATCGCACTGTACATTATAATAAAATTGTTCAAGTATTGTTTAAGTACGGTACACTTAAAAACCAAAAATACGGGAATATGTATAAAAATGTTACATTGTAGGTAGGCCTACAAGTTGTCATTGCCGCGGTCAATCGTCAACTAAACGAGGGTGTCCGTTATCTCTTGCATCATGATTTTTCGTGTCCATATGTTGATATAGCAGTGTTGTACAAGCTATTAGATTTGAAATATAACTGTTCGTTGAGGAGTGCATCATTATGTTTTATGTTGGCCTTATAAATCTCATACTCCTCCAACGCATTATTCATCAGTCGACCTTTGTTGCATAAATGCATAGGGATTAAATTAGTCGATAAATTATCATACACATGTCCATTATCAATCAAATCTAATGCATATTTTGACTTATTCTGTGCTATGTCATTTTTGGGTAAGTGTTCCTGTCCCTGAATTTTCTACCAGTTTGGCCAATATATAACTTATCACAATCGCTACATGTTAGTTTGTAGACACCAGAACAGTTGTCAATGTTTTTTATGGTTTTCGGTTGCAATATTTTCTTTATATTGTTGTGAGTTCTGAATGATACAGTTACATTAAGCTTCTTGAATACGTTTAAAAAAAAAAAAAAGGTAATATGTTGGTGTACTCAGCAGATACGAATTCCAATTGTTTGATTTCTTTATTTTTGTTATTATTTAAGGGCTTATGAATTAATCTATCAACTATTGTTGTGCTACATCCATTCATGTTTGCAATGTGCTTGATGGTTTGCACTTCTTCAAAATCATCTAGTTCATCCATCGGTATGGTAGTAACCAAACGGTGTATAAATGAATTAAAGGCGGCCATTTTTTGTGACCACGGATGATATGAGTCAGATATTGAAATTGTTTGAGTTTGACTTGATATGAGTCAGATATGTACAATATTGAAATTATTTGATATAATTTACTACTTAGGTATAACTCAGATGCTATTAACGTCACTCAGTAAACAATAGCATATTTGAAAAATTAATATTGAATATCTCTACAATGGAATGATTTGCTTTATTTGAGATGTATTTTAATCCACTTTAACAACCTCGATAAATATTTCATTGTTTCTTTTTTTGTTTTTTATAATTAATAGGAAATATTACCTTGATATTTTAACGAATTTAATAGTCTCTCTTTTATTTTTTTATATATAATAATTAATAGGAAATATTACCTTGATCTTTTAACGAATTTAATAGTCATTTTTATATTTTTCACTTTAAAAATAAACATATCTATATAGCCTATTTAATATTGTAGGTATTATTTTTATTTCAAAATTTTAAAAAACGGTTCAATTTTTTTATTGAAAAATTAAATTGTAAATATCATGGTAGATCCTAAATAATTATATATTTAGATTATACATTTTTTTTCTCAAACTAGTTCATTAAATTTTGTACTTCATATTACATTTCTTACCTTAATAAAACGGCTCGTTTTAAGAATTACAACACAAACAACAAACATTAAAACTAAATTTATGTTGATCCTAAATTAACATATATATTAGAAACAACGGTTATAAACACAAAATGTTAACCTTCAGATATAAAAAAAGCAATAAATCAGATTTTTAACTGGCATTGTATATTTCTGGTTAGCAATAAACTAATCCCTTCAAAGTGCGTCCAACATAGAAGTTTTGTTGCTTATGGTTGGTTTTACAAGAGTGTTTTAATTAGTTTGTAAATATAATAAATATTCTCGCATATCAATTAATTAATAAATGCTGAGTGTACATATCTTCAAATTTTATATTAATATTTCGAAAATGGAAATTTGATTTTAATCTATATATAACACTAATTGTGAATTAAACAACAATAAAGTTTTCCTACAATGATAGTTGTTTATACAATGTTCTTCTAATTTTATTAATTAATCTGTTTATTACAGATGTGTCATTAAGTAATGCCGCTATTCCAGTCCAGGCACCTGCCAATGCAATCTCACCTCTACCTCGGATTATTTGTAGAAGACACGAATATACAAATGTTTTACTACTTCCACCTCTAAGAAAAACAGTCTTTCTCCTGTGTTACCTGATTATGACATTGAGAATTCGAGCAACAGTCAAGAATGGTGTCTATTTCTTGCAAAGCTACTTTTCAGCCTAAGTTCGTTACGTAGCACAGAATTGTTTTCATTGAGTGTCTATTCATGATATGGTATGCTCCTATTACCCTTGGCCGTCAACATTTTCTGTGCTCAGCAGTTATCCTCTTGACACGTTATTTATTAGCTTTTTTATATAGTATTTATGTGGGTCCGGGTGGAGGTAGAAAGTTTGTCTGATTTTAAGGTGGCGATCTCGAATGGCAGGGATGGTCTGAATTTAAACTCGTGTGGGTGTCGAAGGTTGTGGTTCTCTCAATTCTTATAACTGGTGAAAATAATAACACTTTGTCGTCGTTACAGAATTATCTTTAGCTGTCCACAAGCATACGTGACTTCATTTATTTATTCTATTTTGAATATTACATGTTTAATTTTTGTATGTATTTTGCATCAAATTACTTTGATGAGTTTCTTGCTTTTATTTTTATAAGTTATGTGGTACGTCATAACCAAGGATTGAAAAAGAACATAATAGATGGAAAATAAGTTTCCTTATAGAAAAAAACAAATAATTACAATTCTAATTATTGGTAGTAAGGCGAAATTTAAAATATTATTAGTGACCACAATACGAGACATATGTATTATCACACTCAAATTTATAGAACAAGCTAACACACCAGTAAGACGAAAAATATAATGACTAAGTTGTTATGCTTGAATATATTAAACTAACTACACACAAAAAAAAAAAAATAATAAAAAAAAAAATAATAAATAAATAAAATAAAAATGAATAAGGCGGATTTATGTTTATTGTGAAACTAAAACATTTGAAAAGCATGAACACATTCAACATTGAACCCATTGCGTGAATACTTCACATGAACGTTAAAAAAAAAACAGGCTATACAACTGTTTTACAGCAATTTGGGAAATGTTTCAAGTGCTTCATTAAAGTTACATATTTATCGAACCCCTCAGGGTTAACCGGGTATTATGCGATTACCCCTCTCCTCACGTTTTTCGTTTAAAATATCCATCAAATGTTAATATAACAATGTTAATAAATTGGAATATTTTAAAATATAATTGTTAGAAAAACAATAATATTCAATATGTAAATGAATACGTAACAATTGTTTTGTCAGAAAACTAAGTAGTAACCATAGAAATATGAACATTTTGTTATTAATTAATTGTCAATACACTTTTTTTATGTTATGTTCGAAAAAATTATTCTAGTAGTCCATACTAATATAAAAAGACTTTTACGATAAGTAGAGTATATATAAATTTCAAGCTACATTAATGACTTCTACCCGAATACCAATTAAAGTTATAATATATTTTTCCTAAAATGGTTACCCATTTAAGTATTAAATTAATTACTTTTTGAGAGTTAACATTCAAACTGTAGTATTACCTGGCTACATCTTGTCTACGTGTTATATTAATTTTACGGCAGTTGAAAACTAGATATAAAGTTTGTAATTAAACAGTGTTCGTGAACTTAGGATAGTTAGGCTTTAAACATGGATTGAAAATAGACCGAGAGTAAGGATTGTAAATGGATTTTTATAAGAAAAAATTACTATAATCCTTGTAATTTTTGCAATATGTGCAAGTAAAAATAACCTTAAACGAATTTCACAAATCTGAATGAAATTTTATGCACATTCCATTAAATTTAAAAAAAAATAAATAAAAAATGTATCTTCTTTGAGTTCATGCAGAGTAAAAAAAAAGATAAATAAATTAAAAAATTTTAAAACGAAAAATATATAACTACAATAATTTCAATTAATAAATCAAAGAATCTACAAAATTTAATAACATTTAACAAATAAGAATAATTTGTTTCGTATGAATATCTGTATAGTTGAAATATTTATTCTTAATATATTTGGCTTCTTCCATATATAAACATACATTCATTCTAAAATATTTAATAATTGTATAATATATACCCACATTCAATCAAATGTACATCAATTCATTTTCTTAATACATGTTTTATCAAACATAGAAATACATAATAAGTAAGTTTTAATCAGTTTACAAAATGAACTTTTAACAAAATTACTAAGTATTTGACCTTATTTTTTGTAGAAAACATGCTTCAACAAAATTTTATTAAATTAATAACACTTTTACTGTAAAAAAGTCATTTATCATCTCTTTAAAACAATAATTCAAATATCTTCACATATTAAACTGAGTCTACTCTTCCAAGTAGTTTTTTTAGTAACACATGGACGCCCAAAAGATAAAATAGCATAATTACACAATTTTCCCTTCCTAAACATTTCAATTCCTCGTAAAATATGAACTTTTTTATTTCTTTACTTAAAGAAAACTTGGGAGTCTAAATAAAAATCACTTTCTTCTTATTATTGTTCTTTTTTATTCTCTAAACAGCAATTTTTCTCTGTCATGGAATATATCCTACAAATGATCGTCATAAAATTTGTCTAGCTTACGTATAAAATTTAAGTTAAATTTTTTAAATGCTTATTTTAAAGTAAAATTATTTCATCTTTCAGAGAGGTTGAAAATACGTTTCCTTGGTCAGTGTATTTTTAATTTTGAAACCCGAAACAAAACTTCAATTTCCAATACATAAATTCTTCTCATTCACTTTTCAATGATATACTAGTGAAGACAATTAAGCGATTGGAAACTACAGACATTGTTGTGGATATTTTTAAGTAGTAATTTGTAGAATAATTCAACTGCTTCATTACAATTAAATGTTTAGTGAACCCTTCAGATTATAGCCAGCCAACATGCTATATCCCTCTTCACACTTTGGTTAACTCTGAAACCCCTGACGAATAATAGTACATATATAAAATAATTATTAGTATTAGTAATATTTATCTTTATACTGAAATTTATACTGTCTCAAGAGAACATGGACAACCATAATCTTTATTTTTGTTTTATAACTAGAACAAGCTTTCAGGTTTAACAGAGCACAAAGTGGACAAGTGGAGATAATTTAAAATCACGTTTTAAATGTCAAGTCGGCGCCAGCGTCGAGATGGATTTTATTTTATTACTAATATGACATTTCGTTCGTGAGTCTGAAGTCGTTAAAGTAATATAGACCTCACAGTTTATACCAGTTCAAATAAGTTGTATAAATAAATTTACTTCTTTATATATTTATTAAGTAATATACGAGAAAATACTAGTGGTTCCGCTTCTGACGTTTATTTTACTTGTTATTTTGTTCTGTCTGCTAAAAACAGTAAGTTTACAGTATTCTGTGCACATTACTTCTGTGCCGAGGCCTACGTTATTATGAGCCGGTTGGACCTATGAATATAATGGATGAGGTAATACAGGGATAAAAGCAACTCCATAAACTGGACTGGAATATGCGTAACCTTTCACGGTTCTCTAGTTTGAACTGTGGCGATATAAGCGTGAAAACAATGGAACCAATTGGGAAGATATTCTGTTTCCATAATGCATTTAAATCAACTGGCCATATTGCTGACAAGAAGGAAATAATGGTTAATAGCCTCCCGGCAATTATCGCCGTAATAAAATAATACAGAAATTGATTGCACAATTAATTATAGGCAACATTCCACTAAAATCTGACAAATAAGTGGATGTTTTTTAGTTTAAAATAGAGGCATCCTGCTGACAGAAAGGTCTGATTCAAAGAATTGCAACAATTACTAGAGGAACGCATATGAGGGACTCTAGTGTATAATCTACTTTGATTAAATGTACCGAATGACAAAACTCGCCTATAGTCGCAGGTCTTATGTTTCAGGGGGAAATATCCTGGATGTGTTAGAAATATATTTGATTTAATTATTAGCAATAAAACGGTTGATAAATACATACGTAAAATCAGTTTAATAGTTCTAAAATTGTAGTAAATGAGTAGTAAGGTTAGATAAACACAACTAATCCAGTCGTGAGGGGGAGGGGCCCAAAATACTACGTGTCAACATTTAATGATATGTGTGATGTAATTAGTAATACAATTTTGTTTCCAATAAACGACAAACGGATAGTTCTAAATCTCTTGGCTCTGCATACGTTAAATAAATTGTAGATGAAAATGAAAGAAAAGCAGGTGATAAATAGGAAAGGTAGGTTATGTGTTGTTGAGAAATGGTGGAAATGAAATATATAACTTCCGAGTAACATTTCGAATGCTATTTAACGTATTTAAACCTCTTGTTGTTAATGTTCTGTAGAACAAAATTTTAACGTTTTAATTGCGTATAATTTATCGTAACTGTCACATGCTATTTTGTACACACCTGTTCTTCTAAAGGTCTTTTTTTTTAAATTAAAGAAGTCATATTTTAATTGTATTATTGGTTTGATAAGAAATTGTTCTTATTAATTTTTGAATGGTTGGTGTGATATGATAACCTTAGGAAGTAGGCTGTCATTTCTCTGTTTTGTTTTTATATTTTATTCATTTTAATGTATTAACGACCTACATGAGTTAATTAACTTAGTTAACTAAGTTAATTAGTTGATGGAATTGACGTCCCGAAACACATTTGAAAAAGAAAAAAAACAACCACGCGACGAATATATGATAAGGTTACTTCATTCTATTCATATTTTAAAAAAAAACTAATTTCATTGTACATCGTGTTTATAAATTGTTTTTATTATGTGTACAAATGCAATTGAGAATTTGTACCTATCCCCTTTCCCGATTTTTTTTTTAACCATGAGTGAAATATTACCACTATCATTTAATTATTATTATATACGTGCAAAGCCGGGATCTGAGAGAAAGATCAAGAAATAAGTGGATTGTGTGAATTCCACCCATTACTGGAAAAAAAAAAAATATTCTACGATTATTCAGGAAAACCACCGAATTATAGAAAGAATATTTCATACAAAACGTTAAATAAAGGAAATTAAATAAACCAACCTAAATATAATTGGAAGAAACAATAATTGGTCGTTGGTCGACGTTTGCAAACTAGCGTAGAGTGTCGTTTACCAACGTGTTATATTTATATAAAAGACAAAAGCTGAAATTGTGTAAATTTATATATAACACCATAACCAAACTGCGTGTAAAAAGTGATTATACGAACATAAAATACATGAGTAAACTACATTAAAAACATATTCAAAATATCTCCATCTTCTTCTTGGACGTAAATAACCGTGATTGTATTTTGTACCAATCTTATTCCTATGTTCTATGCGATTTAAATAATTCTACAGTTTGATATATTTTTTTAATGAATAAATATATTGTATCCATTATATACAATTCAGATTTTATCTTAATAGGGTGTATTCACAAATACAGATGTTATTTTAATACCGCCATATTTGTAAACAATAATTTGGTATTTGTCCTTTCTTCAATATGTAGTCCAGTTTTTACCACTATCAAATTCATGTAAATATTATAAACTTTCATTTTTTGAATTGATAATTTAATATATTTATATTTCAATATATCTGTGACATATATGTATCTCAAGGATACTCAACTAAACTTATATACTAGAAATAAATTCCATTATAGCAATTTAACTAGACATTTATTGTATCGGCTTTGGTTAAGTGAAGTTTTTGTGAAACTTCCAGGCAGTCGAGTTCTTTCGTCCTATTCTCTCTCATCTCATCTGAGGTAGCAGCTCTGATATCTCCAATGAGAGCGTGTTTCTTTGCCTTAACCTGATCACAAATGCTGCAGGTATCTTTCCTGGGATATCCAAAAGAAATGTTGAAGTCGCTTTCAAATATAGTTCTAAAAGTTTCATAAGAAACTTTATTTGCTGGTAGTAGCTCGTTGTACATGCGGCTCAGTTTTGCAATGTTTAGAGTCTCCGGGAGATAAATTTTGTCAGTATCTCGGTTTGAATAATGTGACTTTCGCCCACGCAGTGACTTTATAAATTCAAAAACATGCCCATAAGTTTCTTTCGTGATTCTGTGAGGTCTATTGGCATGCTTACCTCTTCCATCTTTAGGGCTGACCCCTTCGGAAGCAAGAGACGTCTGAATGTACTGCACCCGACGAGCTGTTATTCCATGAATGGATTTAAATGCTTTATAACATACTTGTTTTTGTACTATAGAATGAACTTCTTCTTGAACCCGCAATGTCAAACTGTTTACCATTGTCTTTGCGAGACCGACGTCTTTGAACAAACAATCAGGACCAAACTCATGCGAACTTAACCTCAATTTCTTCATCACATCTCTCATGCGACCATACTTCTTCCTTTTTTTGGTATGTTTTGATCCGTCTTCACACACTTCATCACTCACTTCACTAAAATCACTTTCCATGTTGGTAAAAAACAAGTCTAGAAACAATTCTCAACAAAAAGGTAATAAAACTACCGAAAATAACAGAAGATAACAACGAAATAAACAACACTGGCTTCGCCTTGCCTTTCTGGCGCCAAATGGCAGCTATGCGTGTCACGTGATTCTCAGCGGACTCTCATCGGTTTTCCCGACAAGCGCGTGGATACTCATCATTTTACCCCTGTATGCTATATCTTTCTCCGTGTTTATTAAAGGATTGTTATCGTTTTTCCCCTGTTAGCATATGGCATGTTAAAAGTACTCGTCTAAACTAATTGATAGCATTATTATCTAAAAAAAGTGAAATTTTGGACCCTCATCATTTTCCCCCTGGACCCTTCAAATGTTATTGTCCTAACGGAATGTCTTACAAAATAATTGATTTAAACATTTGTTAATTAAATCTTATCAACATTTTATTTAACAACAATACGTTTGGAAACATTGAAAATATTTAGTATAGTGTGTTTTGTTTTTACTTCAACAGATGTCATTGTTCACAAAAACCTATCTTAAAAGATAGAAAGCCAAATATACAGTTGTTTGAAGTTTGAAATCAGCTGATAATGGAAATATAGGAAACAGTTGACTACAGCTGTTATTATTATAGTCCATAAACATATATGTAATGTCGCTTGCATTTTTGTTAAATATTGACCATATTTTTTGTTGTTTTTATGTTCATTAGATGCTACAGTTTTTCAAAAAGTATATAAAAACACTCGTGGATTCGAATGGAATATTGTGTCCAAATTTCAAAGCAATCGGTGAAGAACTTTCTGAGATTATCGATTTTGAACAAACGGACATTTACATTTTTATTTATATAGATATATTTATATTTATTATAAAAAAAAACAACAGAATTTATTATTAAAAAGGAATTGTTATATCTCGGGATAGGCACTCGGCCTTGAACAAACTTGTTGATGACGCTTTCATAATTTTGAATTTAGAAAATTGTTCAAAGTTGTTATACATTATTTAAAATTTGTTATGGTTATTGTTCACTACATTTATCTTATTGGTAGAATATACCACGTTCTGTTAACATTGAGTTTACTATTCTTGTTCACTTTAAATAAAACACTTTAACTTGGAGTAAAGCAGTCTTCCATCGACAGGACCCCACTGTTGTAAGGACGCTATCTCGTACTATTCAAATCTTGGCTATCTTATTGGCAGAATATACCAAGTTCTGTTAACACTGAGTTTAACCCATTTTTGTTCACTTTAAATAAAACACTTTAACTTGGAGTAACGCAGTCTTCCATCAACAGGACCCCACGGTTGTAAGGACGCTATCTCGTACTATTCAAATCTTGACTATCTTATTGGCAGAATATACCAAGTTCTGTTAACACTGAGTTTAAACTATTTTTGTTCACTTTAAATAAAACACTTTAACTTGAAGTAAAGCAGTCTTCCATCGAAAGGACCCCACTGTTGTAGGACGCTATCTCGTACTATTCAAATCTTGGCTATCTTATTGGCAGAATATACCAAGTTCTGTTAACACTGAGTTTAAAATATTTTTGTTCACTTTAAATAAAACACTTTAACTTGGAGTAAAGCAGTCTTCCAAAAACAGGACCCCACTGTTGTAAGGACGCTATCTCGTACTATTCAAATCTTGACTATCTTATTGGCAGAATATACCAAGTTCTGTTAACACTGAGTTTAAACTATTTTTGTTCACTTTAAATAAAACACTTTAACTTGGAGTAAAGCAGTCTTCCAACAACAGGACCCCACTGTTGTAAGGACGCTATCTCGTACTATTCAAATCTTGGCTATCTTATTGGCAGAATATACCAAATTCTGTTAACACTGAGTTTAACCTATTTTTGTTCACTTTAAATAAAACACTTTTACTTGGAGTAAAGCAGTCTTCCAAAAACAGGACCCCACTGTTGTAAGGACGCTATCTCGTACTATTCAAATCTTGACTATCTTATTGGCAGAATATACCAAGTTCTGTTAACACTGAGTTTAAACTATTTTTGTTCACTTTAAATAAAACACTTTAACTTGGAGTAAAGCAGTCTTCCATCGAAAGGACCCCACTGTTGTAGGACGCTATCTCGTACTATTCAAATCTTGGCTATCTTATTGGCAGAATATACCAAGTTCTGTTAACACTGAGTTTAAAATATTTTTGTTCACTTTAAATAAAACACTTTAACTTGGAGTAAAGCAGTCTTCCATCGACAGGACCCCACTGTTGTAAGGACGCTATCTCGTACTATTCAAATCTTGGCTATCTTATTGGCAGAATATACCAAGTTCTGTTAACCCTGAGTTTAAACTATTTTTGTTCACTTTAAATAAAACACTTTAACTTGGAGTAACGCAGTCTTCCATCAACAGGACCCCACTGTTGTAAGGACGCTATCTCGTACTATTCAAATCTTGGCTCCTTTCCCCTTCTATTTACGATTTTGGTTGCGTAATGGTCGTCTTGTATTCCAATGGGTTAGCTGTAAACACGTGACTCAGGTCGTGATTATAATAGTTTCTTATAAAGTTTTTCTTTTGATAATTTTTATTTATGAAACACTTGTTTAATAAATAAATTTCTATTTATCTAATATTGAAATATTATTTATTTATAAAGTTTTGTTAATTTTCCGACTATTGAATAACTCTTGGTTCAAGATATCATTGCATATGGCGGAGTTCTGTCGTCTGATATACAGTTCTAAATTTGGCTTATTCTAGTAATTACATAGTCATATCTTTGACGTGAAATAATAGTGATTTTCTTATTATTTATTTGTAATAAATATATTTTATCGTAGTCCAGCGCTTACGATTAAACTTTAATAATAATGTTTCTTTTAACATTTTACTGTTGTCACTAACTGATGACGTCATGTATTCAAGATGGCTGGTTTGTTTATGTCCCACCTTTACGACAATTTGTTAGGATGGGAATTGATATATGTTTGGAAATATCAACTTGTGTTTACAGTGAAATAAAGATTATTTATATAAATAAATGATTATCTAATCACCACTTGTGCAGTGGTTGTTACTACATCGTTGTGATAAGTTCTGTTTAGGTTATTTGTGTTGTTATTTACACTATTTGGCCTAAATTATATTTGTAATTTGCAGGCCTAATAAAATTTACATTATTTAGTTTATATTCGTCTTATGAAATTAAAGGCATCTGATTATTTACCAATGTCAGTTTCTTTCATACTTATAAACATTATTGGATTTGCATGTTTTTTAACCTAGCCTATATTGGTAATTCTAATCGAAGTTACGTTTGCTAGCCTACTCATGAAATCGTTTGTTTACATTGGTGTGTTTAGGTTCCCTTATATGCCTTTGAGTTATAGGATATTTACTTTAATCTCAGATGGGATTCGTAACATTATATAAACAAATACAACTTCTTATTTACCATTTTATTCCGCCTCCACAGTGAACCTGTTTCATTCATAGTATTTTACGATTATATCTAAATACCACACAATTTTTTAAAGCCACTCCTTTTTTTTACTTTTTCATCTAAAACAAAACATGTAATCATTAGGGAAAAGAAACAACACAAATTCTTTAATTTACACACACGATAGACTTACTTAGGAACAAAATAGGTTTCCTTCGAAGAATAAAATAAAATAAACATACCTAGAATCCATCAAAGAAGTAATAACTGTTCTTAACCGCATTATGATATTGATATTTACTCAAAACCTATTTCTAGTATATTCGTAGTTTAACAGATTCTGTTTGTTTCAGTTATATATATATATATATATATATATATATATATATATATATATATATATATATATAGTAAACTTCACGGCTAGAGTGTTATTTCATCAAAGTATACATTTGTGAGAACGAATTAAAAATAAGGAAGAAAAAAATTATACAAATCCATAACAGAATACATTAAAAGACATTGAAGTATATTACTACTGTACATCCGTAGAATCTATATTCCTACATCTTCTTTAATCTACCCCCACAATTCGTCCCTGGGATACTGTCCTCAACCAAACGCCCCCGGAGGCTTTATGGTACTGGTTCTCCCCTAGTCTTACCCTTAATTATTATAAAACTCGAAGTATTTCAGACATTGAAAACTGTACTTCCTAAACATTAATACAAAAAAATACAAGTTGTAGAATAGAGGTAATGACATTTAATACGAAATGTAGGCTTAGTAGTATTAGACTTCTTTTGTTGAATCTAACTATCGGTTTTATACTTTATTAATAAATATTGTAAAAGTCATTAAAACAATTATATTGTGAAACAATCACAATCAATATCATAAAACTAAATTTATCGACATTTTAACGTTAGTTAAGTTTATAACTAACTGGAAAATTATTTACCATAAAAGTAAGATATAATCGAAATTCAAATTTATAAATTTTCATAAAATTAATTAATCATAAAAATTTTAAAAGCATAACGCTTCAATAAAAATAACAATATAGGCCTAATTTTAAAACAAAATGGCAAATATCCTATGAATTTAATTAGTTTATCTCATTTCCGATTTATTTAAATTATTTTACAAAATTGTGGATAATATCAATCAAAGTATATTTCAATAGAACAAAACTCTCGATGGAAAAACTCACCAACTATATTACAGGCTAAAGGTATAACATGTGATTACCTGTTTTCATTCAATAAAACAAAAAATGAGTAAACCTATAATTTTTAATTTTGTCAATAAAAGCTGAATAAATATATAATTTACCGGAATAATACTGTTAGGAACGTTTGAAAGGCATCATTATAGAAACTTTTTCCTGATCCCTTCACGTTACTGTCTGTTAACATGCCATGTGCAACCTATACTTACACAATTCAAATCATTACATATTGATAAATACTTAACTTATCGTAAAAAACAAACGAAACCCTCAGGGAAACTCTAATATTAAGTACTAGCATGGGAATCCTGAGGGACTCTAGCTGGATCTACATCTTTTTTCACGCACTTTAGATTTGATCCCTCCTTTCATCTTTCTTCTCGTCTCTTTTGACCAGCTCTTGTTCTTCTCTGACTCTAAAGCTCTTAGACTAGTCTAGAGCTAGGACGTCTTTATTTTTTGTTCTTTTCTTCCTTATCGTATAAGGTGTTGATGACAAAAAGGTTTTACGCCCTAAAAAACACTGAAAAAAGTAAAGATATTATAATGTTTTAACAAATATGCAGGACAAGTTCAGGTTTCAAACAAACACATGTATCGAGTCTGTGATTATTCTGATAAATATTCACAGGAAAATAAGTAAACAAATAAAACCCTTAAATTCACCTCCCTCAACTTTGCTTTTCCCAAAAATGTCACGTTGGTGAATATCCAAACCTCTATTATTTCATATCCTTGTAATATTAATATTAACTAATTCATTCCTAGTGAAATCACTTCCATTTTAAATTGTTAACTGCGTATGAAAAAAGGAGTGACACTTGAATACTCGCTCTCGTTTAATTTCCATTCATTAACCCAAGTGTAGAAAAAGGCTCCCAAACAATTTAATGTAATAAGATTTTTAAATTAAACTAGTTCATCGATAACAATAATGAGTGTATTTAAAAGTAACATATACAATTAAAAAATCAAGTGTTAAGTGTTAGGAGGAGTTAAAGTTAAAACATATTTAACTTCTTCAAACTTAAAAGAGTTCGTAGAAATTCTGGAAGGAACGACTCTTTTTATTTATAAATCTTTTAAACAATTATTGTAGTTTTGTTTTAAACGTTGATTTGTTGTTTCTTTGGCAAATTAGATTCATAGTTATTTGTAGAAATTCATCAATAAATATTTCAAATAGTATAGCCATATTAATTCAAAAATTTTATTCTGAAAGGAACTTAATTTAATATTTTGTATAGTTGCAGTAAGTTTATGTTTGATGACTAAGGAGCAATTAATTTTAGCAATATTTAAATATATAATTAACGAAGTTTTCAACATTAAATTTTACAATAATTACTACATTTTAAACTTCATTTATTTATTGACAATTTACCTATCAGGATAAGAACAAAAGAACACTTTGCCCACTTCAAATATAATAGGCCTGATAAATCAGCCACGGTTAAACATTGTATAGAGGGAAAACCATTATTTCAAAATAAAAAATCTGTGTTGTTCAAAAGTATTACTAAATTGAACACAATAGATACTTGGGAAATTTTTTATACTAACAAGTACCGTAATATAACTGTAAAATAATGAATTAGGTCCGATAAAAAAATTCTTTATTAAAGTAAAATATAGTGTTGATACAAGATTAGTTCAGGATATTGTATTAGATGTTAACTTAAGTTATTTAGCGTAACTGTACTTGTTAACGCCTTAATATTAGAATGTAGGTTTAGGCCACGTTCCTTTAGTTTTGTATAAATACTGGGGTTGGCGTAGTGCTAGTTTAGTTACAGTTTTGTTATTGTAGCTCATGTATCACTGAGGATAGCGACTTTGTCGTTGAAACACGTTTTGATTAAGTAAACGAAATTTTTGTGAGATCTTGTGTTCGAGTTTTTTTTTCTATTCTATATTATCTCACAAGTCAAGTCAATTTGGTTTCAATTCCAATCTGTATTTTTAAAGAAGAATTGTATTTCCTCTAAATATCGTTAAAAAAAGGCTTTTTCAGTTGGCATGTCTGATGCTGAGTGCAGTATCGTGTCGCTCGACAAAATTTTATGCCAAATCTCAACGGAATTTATCGAGTGACATTACACACTACTCAAAACTTTCGTGAAGAAAAGATATATGAAATAACATAATTTTATCTGAACATTTTCGTATACTGTGGTATAGAATAAATACAATAATTATGTTTTATTTTTATTTTATTCTGTTTTAAATGTAATTATAATAAAGTTCAAACTCAGCAAAATAAGGTGTGTCAAATAAATCAAGCAATAAAAAAAAATACACGAATTTCAGGTATATTTAACAACATATATCGGTAATATTATATAAAGAATTTCTTCTTCCATTATACATAAATTAATTTCATTATTTCTTAATTTCGTATCAATTAATTAATTTGATCAAGTTTTAATTTCTTGTAATTATTGTGACTTCAGAACTCAAAGATTTGGTAATGAGAATTTGAACTCTATTTCCAAACTCGACGCTTAAAATGAATTTGAAATTACTATATTTCGATTAAATGGTTGAAACCTATATAGTCATTTCTGCAACTTCGTTTAACAACTTTTGCTTCAATATATCGAAAATTCTCAGTTGATAAAGAGCCATTAGTTTCAGTTGGAGTGTTTAGTTCAGTTGTTGCTGAAAATTAATGTTGATCCGCGAATTTCACCAATTATAGTTTATATCTAATCAAATCTACTAGACATATTTATGACAAAAGGTATGTAACATTTAATTATGTGATAATGGATGTAGCATTTAGTTCACATTTATTCAAGAATAAATTACGTCAGTACACATACAGGTTAGAGATAAACATTTAAAAGCTTTTGGCCATTTAGGATTATTCGATTAGTGTTAATATTTGAATATACTATCTGATTAAATAAAAAAAACTAGCATATTTCCGAGGGATCATAGCTGAATCATCACCTTTCTTCATGCCTTAGTTTAAATCATTTTTATTCATATTTCCTCTAAGACTTAAGTTGGCCATCTTTTGTTCACGTCTTACCCTGATGCTATTAGAAAATATAAAAGCTAGGTGGGCCTTTATTGTGTGTACTTTTTTTAAGTCCATCGTGACTGAGAAGTTTTCGCCTTTACACAAGAAGGAAAACTATTTAGTAACAAACGTTTGCTTAACTAGCAAACTAAACTGTAAACAGCCATTAAAAGTTTTCGTAACGAGAGATAAAAAAATTAAGTAATTTTGGTGGTATAGATAAAATATAAATAGAGTAGGTTCGCAAACCATAAAATGTATTCTTTGCAAACTTTGAAAGGAAAAGTTTTGCATTTATATAATGGAAAGTGTGTACGATCTTGGAATGAGTTGGAACAATCCAGTTTAGTCTGAGATAACAAGACAAACCCTTGTTAATTTTCCCCTAATTATTCCGTTCTAGAGTTAAAGGAAGAGTTACATAATTACAATAAATATACGGTAGTTCTAAGAGAGTTTGTTTGGTTGAAACATTGTAAGATTGATTTCACCAATTATAGTTTGTATCTAATCAAAGCTACTAGACATATTTATGACAAAAGGTATGTAACATTTAAGTTTGTGATAATGGATTTAGTTCACATTTATTAAGAATAAATTATGTGAGTATACATACAGGTTAGAGATAAACATTTAAAAGCTTTTGGTCATTTAGGATTGTTCGATTTGTGTTAATATATAAATATAATATATTCTTACATAATTAAACTAGCATGATATTTCCGAGGGAACCTAGCTGAATCAAGACATTTCTTCATGTCTTGGGTTAAATCACTTCATATATCCTATGAGACCTATGTTGGCCATCTCTTGTTCACTTCTTGTCCTGACGCTATTAGAAAATATAAGGGCTAGGGGAAGGGGCTTTTATTTTATATCATTTTCTTCCTTTTTATAAGTCATTCGTGACCGTGAGGTTTTCGCCTTTACACAATAAGGAAAGCTATATAGTAACAAACGTTTGCTCCACTAGCAACCTAACAACAGTTGATTTTACAAAAATGAGAACTGTAAACATTCATAAAAAGTTTTCTTAACAAAAGTTTAAAAAATTAAGTAATTTTGGTGGTATAGAAAAAAAATATTTAGTAGTTCCCAAACCATAAAATTGTGTTCTTTGGAAATTTTAAAAAGCAAAGTTTGCATTTATATAATTTAAAGCGTGTACGATCTTGGAATGAGTTGGAACAATCCAGTTTAGTCTTAGATAACAAGACAAACCCTTGTTTATTTTCTCCTAATCATTCCCTTCTAGAGTTAAAGGAAGTGTTACATAAGTACAATATATATATATATACAGTAGTTCTAAGAGAGTTTTTTTGAAACATTATAAGATAGTTTGCTGGGACGGGTGCATAGCTGGTTTGTCTTACCACCAAAGAGATTGTGGGAACACTTAGTACTTTTATTTTCCAATTACCTAGAAAGGAAACTGTTGAGATGGTCCTGATATTTCGTTATTGCCTTTTGGATGGTTATCAAAGCTATCGGCTCCTAAGTACATCTTTGTGACTATTTTATGAATTATTTCTGTTTGTGTCTGTCTTTGTCACTACGTGTCACTTAATACTAAAAAATACATTATAAATAATTCATTCAGATTAAGATTACAGTTTTATTTTCGAGTGTTTTAGGGAAATATTATATTAGGAACAGATCACTTAAAATCTTTGGAGTCAAAAAGAATTATAGTGAAAAATATATACAATTTATATACATTCTGCAGGTTTACAAAAAGTTAGAGTAGAATGGTCATTTAAATTTTAGTTTCCGTCTTTTAATTTATTTGCTGGCTTGAGAAGTCCTTCATAATAAATATATATATATATATATATATATATATATATATATATATATATATATATATATATATATATATATATATATATATATATAAATATATATAAATCAAGACAAAACAAAACAAGACAAAACAAAATTTAATAATAATTAGAATGACACATAGTCAAATGACTTTTTCTCATACATGAAAAATGTTTACAATAAATAATTATACATGGTTAAATTTATAAACACCGATTTGTAGATTGGTCGAGTGGATCAGTTTTTTTTTTATGACATGATCAAAATAAGTTTTCGTTTGTTTTAATTCCAAAATGAAAACAACGTTCAATCTAAACAAATGGCTCCAATATATAAATAATATTTTTGAATATGTGAGAAAATGTGTTGTATGTAATACACATTGAATATTTGTGTATTTATTTCTGTGACCGTCTCCACTTCTTTTGACCGGCTGGAGACCGCGTACACTTTAGCCGAATCTTGTCAGGATGGGACAAGGAGTCGGGTTAGGACGCTAATGAACGCAAGCAACGCAAGTGAAATTAAATGTTATATTATATTTATTGCCGAATTAAAAGATTACAGAATTATTATAATTTATAAAAAAAACATAACGGCAAGATAAAGCCTTAATAGTGGCCGAAAAACATACTGTTTAATTTAGCTAGCACGTAGCCGAAAATGGACTGACCTCGTCCCGTAGCGGTCTTCCTTCTCGCGGCTCTCGGAACAGACTCCTTGGCCCATCCTGACAAGATTCGGCTAAAGTGTACGCGGTCTCCAGCCAGCCGGAGCTTCCAACTGGTTAAAAGAAGTGGAGACGGTCACAACTGGTGTCAGAAGTGGGATAGGATCAGTTGCGGTTTGCTGATCTTTGATTACCTTGAGATCTGCTTTGGCTGCAGTGAATAGAGCTGTGATTTCTGCCCGCCAGCTAGAGATATTGCCCACTACGGTTATCAAGCCCCAGGAGTGGCACAACCTAGCTCTCTCCACATCATCTAAGAGCTTGGACGAGTGTGCCGCCATCATGTAAGTATACAGCTTGGCCAGATCTGTGGGGGGGTCTTATTGAGAAATCTGTCCAGTTTGTATTGGATCAGATACAACAGACTAAGATAAGATTTGTCTGTGGATCTATATGTCACTGAAGGGAACATGTTGTGGAGCATCACAGCAGGGATAGCTGTATCAGGCACCAGAAACTTTGGATCCAAAAGGGTCTTTCCGACTCCAGAATGCACCAGATTTAGAGTGATATGGGGCAGACTTTGGGAGATTCTGGCAAGGGTAATGATGTTGGCACCCATAGATGCGTTCCCTTCTACTGGCCTCTTCAGGATAGAGTACTTTTTCACCAAGGCGTTAATTAAAGTTTTGCCAGCCGTCGATGATTTGCCAAGGATCTTGGTGATATTGGAGCCACGCTGTAAGAACAGCCTGATGGCTATCACCATCTCTTTCAAGAAGTCCCCTTCTATTGTGAAGTCGTATGTGACTTCTCCTTCTGGTGTTACCACCTTCAATTCAGAGGTGTTTTTGGTGAATTTGTCATAGTGGGAGGTCTACTGTCTTCACTGGATCGAACCTCTCATAGATGAAGACTTCATCTAGGATAGCCAGTCCGGTGCTAGCTGCATTTCCCCCTCTGTAGGATTTGATCAACTCTATGACCCCATCAGACAAGCCAATGGTCTTGAGATCGGCCCCAAATCGATTGTCATTATCAGCATTCGCCATGGCTCTTCTCTCTTCTTTCTCCAATCTCTTCTTCTCTTTCCTTTCCTTCTTCTCTTCCTGTTGTAGATATCTGGTTAGCTTCTTAAGAGCTCTTCTAGAGACAGGGTCAGCCTGTGGATCACTCGTCTTGAACCTTAATCAATGTACACTTTAATCAAACAGAAATCAAAATTTCGCGCTCGACAATGTGTACATGATAACGGTCAAAAGAAGTGGAGACGGTCACATTTCTACGAAGTGTAGGCGTGTTATTAGAGAAATTTGATCAAATGTCTGTTATCTCTGGAAAATATTTAAGGAATCCATCTGCTATCATGGTTTTAGTTATTACGATATATAATCTCCGAACGAGGGTCATTAGACCAAATAGTCGAGGGTCAAGTTTGCCTTCTCTCTCTTTGGGTTAAACTCCAGATACACGTGTCATCAGAGGAAAACCGTTCTTCCCTATTTCTTCCAAGAAGTCTAAGGATTCTGAAAGTTGTATCTCAACCATCTGATTATAACTGATCTGTCTTTGGAGGGACCTATATCTCCATTCTTTTCACACTTGGCCTTTACTTCAGGAGCATCTAAAGAAGTTGCTTTGTCTGAAATAATTTCTGATAATTCGAACTTCTCAGGAACAATGTCATCCCAAAATTAATCTTTGTAATCAGGATGTGCTCGATCCAATGGCCTGTTATCTAAAAGACATTCAGTAAGAAATTTTATCTTTAAAAATGTATCTTGAGGAAAATTAGGCCACTTCCCTTCTTTTGAAAAGTAACTAGTCGAGAAGAATTCTCTCGACTTTCTGGTGACAATCTTGATTGAATTATAGTTTGAAAAATGATCTGTGACGGCAATTCGCTTTAGTTTATTAATCCCTGAAATTCCATCTACACTAGGGTGACTCCATATCCTATATAGACCAAAGAACTGACTTTGTTTAAGAGGTGTATTTTTAATAGGACCTTACAGTTGATTCAGATGATCCAAGTACCCCTTCATAATATGTCTTGATCCTGCTCCTTGTGGTTGGATAAACTCAGTCAAGATCGATTTGGAGAACTTTTGCTGATCCACATTAGGATCATCATTGACTCGGAGCAACAGGTCTGTCATTAGAGGCTCCCACATTTTAATGGTTTTGTATCCGTTATTTCCAAATTCCCATAATAGTTGATCTCCCCAGTCTATCACTGCTAAGAGGTCGCTGGGAGTAGGAAAAGATGAGTCTCCCGATTGGGAAGCATAATGCAAAATATTAATAAATATACCTCTAAGTAGCTGAGTCTAAGAGTTGAAGCAAGTAATCTCTTGGAGCAAACCATAGAAATCCAGTGGATTTAATTTTGCATCCACAGGGTTGAACTTGACACTACAATGTCAAAGATCCCCCCCGACCTGGTCATGAAACAAAGGATTCCTTGAGTTTCAGGAATGAGCAAGATAGAACTTCAGGATGGAATAAAAGGTTGGAATAATTATTTTTTAATCCACGGTGTTTCAATTTATAGCTGTGTGTCCCCATACATAACAAATTCGCACAAAATGGTTTGGTAAAGCAATATTAGTTGGCCATTAATATCCGAATTTAATTTATAACTCCAATAATCATATAAAAGAAAAGAAAAGACCATTTAAAGAAAGTAACTTATCTTTTCTTTTACAAAGTATTAGGCAAACAATATATCTGTGTATTATTGTTCTGGGGCTGGGAAGGGTAATTTTATTCTGTACTAAACTTTGATATTTTTATTTTGTGGAAAATTGATGACAGTAGTAAAAAAACAATCGAAATAAAGGGAAAGAAATAGATTTAAAATTGGGGAGGGAGGGAGAGAGAGAGAGAGAGAGAGAGAGAGAGAGAGAGAGAGAGAGAGAGAGAGAGAGAGAGAGAGAGAGAGAGAGAGAGAGAGAGAGAGAGAGAGAGAGAGAGAGAGAGAGAGAGTTTAAATTTACCTTAGTATAAAAACTAAGTATTCTGTCATTGTGACGGGGGATGTGCACATTTTCTTGAAGAGGTATTTTTTTGTATTGTCGTCCTTTTTATAATTTGTATAATTGTATCTCTTTTAGATTTTAAGTCAGAAAATAAATTGTTATTTTTAAGTTACCTGGCTGACTACGGTCACAGACTTTGATGAAACAAGTATACTTATGTTAATATTTAATCAGGTCTTAATAAGAGCACTATTTCATTCATTCATTCATACTTATCCGTTACACGCGTGACGTTGACTCTTGTTCTCGTAGCTATCAGGATTGCTATATCTAGTCTTAAAACTATACAATTGCGACAAGGTCTTGAATTACTACGCTCGTGTTGGTGTCCTGGCCTGGCAAATATGTTATTAACTAATCACAATAGGTTTCCATACGAATAGTTAATACTATCATTGTTTTACGTCTTTACCTCAATAGTTTTGACGATAACGTATTTAATAAAAGATGAAAACGACGATAAAAATCATAAAGAGGGCAATTAAAAAAAAAAAGTGAATACAGATCATGCAGTTTCATAAGCATAACTATCATTGATTCAAGTTTAAATGTTATTTGTAATTCAAATTTCAGTCTTATAACAGTTTGCAAGGTAACTTAATGAAGATTTATCCAACTTTGGTTAGATTACACATCACCATTATCTGGAGTTTGTAATCTTCCCACCCCTAAAACTTAATAACGGAAGCTAATAAATTAAGTCACAATGTTAGTTACAATATTTATTCTCTCTTCATTCAGGATATTAGTAGATACAATTGCGACAAAATTATTATAACAGGACTGAAACAAATTTTCTTACATATGCTTGATATTCTATAATATAAGATAATCTTCTTGCTTATTACTTATTCTTCTTATAACTTAAACAGTTTGAAATTACAAAATTAAAAATTATATTATTGTGTTATATACAAATTGAATAAATGTTTTTTTTTTTTTTTCAAAATTTTACTTTGTACCTCAGTGTACCATGCTCATAAGTTGAGAAATACTTTCATAGGTTTCAAACTGGCATGTTCGACATATTAAAAAATAAATATAATAGTTACTTTTGATATTTTGCAAATATTGATGTCACTATCCAAAATAGAGATAAAATGTAAAATATATTTTCAAATCAAAACATCTTTACGTGAAGATCTTATTGAAATCTCACTATATTAATATGATTAATCTGTAAATTGAATTAGATCTGTTAAAATAGCGGCTTGTTTTACAAATAAAAGCTATTTCTAATATTATATTTTAATAAATATATAGAATGAAAAGTTCTAATTTTAAGATGAGAGAAAGATTTTCTGAAACATAGTTATTATTATATCAAACTTTCAATACCTTTTCATGGCCTGACTTTTTAACTAATAGATAATTTTTGTTTGATGAGAGTCCCATTTACTTCTTCGCGGATAATTAATTTTTCTCTGTGATGTTAACCACCATTCACAAGATGAAACTGAAATTATAACTGTCAAGTCATAAAAATATCCCTAGCGATTGCTTGAAGTAGGATTTATAAGGCCGGCCGCACACTACATCGAACGCGACACGACAAGACAAGACAGTTTATCTTTTGTTTTGTTCTGTTCTGTTTCGTTCTGTCGGATGCGCCTCATACACCGTCCGACACGACAAAACACGACGGCTTCCGACAACCTCTTAGTGCCAGATCGATTGTCTTAAGTTCAGTGTAGTGTAGTTATTTCGTTTTGTATACTCAAATTTTTGAAATATTTAAATAAATAATAGGTAGTGAGAAATAATGGATCGTGGTGAAGAAGAAGAAGAAGAAGAGACAGTTATACTGTTATGGAGTTTTTTACAGCTATTAGATTCTGGTGTCAAAAGGAATATTTGGGTGCACCCTATAAACCAAAAAAGAAATATTATTGGGTTTATTGGTGAACTGAGGGCTGATCAATCAAAGTTCTACAACTATTGCAGAATGAAAGTTTCGACCTTTGACTACATCTTGCAATTAATAAGTCCTAAGATACAGAAACAAAACACTAAATTTAGAAAATCCATAACTCCAGAGGAAAGACTCTTGGTTACGTTGAGGTAAGTCAGTGTATTTATTTATTTAAATTATTTTGTAATGCAGGCCACTTAATCCTGGTGTCCGGACAGTTCCCCAAACATTGAAAAAATACCGACACTTCCCCACACCTCTTGGATGCGGCTTCCTGACTAACGATTCACATCTCGACTGACACTTCCACACACGGGGGTGTACCAGCTCGACAAAGCGTTTGATGGACCGCCAATGTTAGGTTAGGTTAGTTTAGGGCAGATTAAGTGAGGGTTAGGTTAAGTTAGGTCAGGTTAAGTTAGGTAAGATTAAGTTAGGTTAGGTTATCTTAAATTAGGTTAAGAGGTGTATGGAAGTGTCAGTATTTTTGGTAGTGTGTGGGAGTGTCAGTGTGGGGACCTGTCATGTAATCCTACCTTCCTATTGTGCACGTTTCGTTTATACAACAATTTATGAAGAATCTATTATGTTAAGGGCAATAAATAGGCAAGTTTTGTTTACAAGAAGAATATGTTTTTATTTAACACTCAAATAAAATACAGGTATGATATGAAAATCAAGTTGAGTTTTTAAACATGGTTATTTTTAGGAAGTACCAACAGTTCATGTAATTGATACTGCGAAGAATGCTGATCCTCATAGTGTGAGTAATTGTAATCGCCGTCATACTGTTCCACAACTTCAGGAGCATTAGATCCGCTGTAAGAGGAAGAGGACGGAGCTCGAGAGGAAATATTAATATTCCGATCAGATGCTTGCTCATCTTCTTGTTCGTCCAGTAGTTGATGCAATTTGGTCATCACAGATGTTTTAAAGTTACGCTTCCTTCTTGAGGTTAATTTTTCAGCATCTGGGATCAAACTTTTAAAAAATGACAAAAATTCATTTTCGCCTTTGACTTCTTGAATTTTATGTTTTTGAGTGACAGTTTTCAAGTATTCAGCCATTGGGTTTGCCACGAGTTCAGCAGGTGTTTGTCTTTGTTTTTTCTTGGGGTTGTAGTTACCAATTTCTCCACTTGCTTCATCATTTAACTCATCTTCATCGCGTAAGTCGTCGTTGATATAGATAGATTCTTGGGTAGATGTAGATGGTGAAGGAGTTTCGGGATCAACAGGTTTGTTGAGATTGCCTGTCATTTTCCGGGAAGGTCCAGCCCACGGTAGGATAAATTCCATAGCATCTGCTAAATGCCATTTTTTTTTCTTTTGCCCAGAGCCACTGGGCATTTTTTTTAGGTCCCTAAGGTACCTAACATAGGAGTTTCTAAGGTTATGCCATTTGGTCTTACAGATGTTACCTAGAAAGAAAAACTACTGTTATTAAGCGTTAAACAATATAAAAAGTAACACACCTGGCCATAACAACCAGGCAAGTAGTCAACTGAAATTATAAATTTACAATGTAATTTATAAACGTATAATTTTTATTTCCAGGTTTCTTGCAACAGGCGAACGCTTCCAATACATGCACTTTAACCACAGAATTGGTGCAACAACTGCTGGGAAAATTGTTTCCGAAACATGTGCTGCAATTTGGGAGGAGCTGTCTCCAATATATTTGATGACTGTCCCATCAACTGACCAGTGGAGACGTATAGCAGAAAGATTCGAAGAACTATGGAATTTCCCGAATTGTTGTGGAGCAATTGACGGGAAACACGTCAGAATCGAGGCTCCATGGAACAGCGGTTCAATGTTTTTTAATTACAAGTCACATCATTCTATAATACTTCAAGCTGTTGTGGACGCAGAGGGTAAATTTTTAATTGTGGATGTAGGAGAAGCTGGTAAAAACAGTGACGGGGGTGTATTTCTTTCTTCAACCTTTGGTTGTATGTTTCGTGATAAACAGTTAAACCTACCTAAACCGAGAACACTATGTACAGAAAACCAAATTGAATTTCCTTACGTGTTTGTGGGAGACGAAGCTTACGCTCTTCACAAACACATGATGAAGCCGTATGCCAAGGCCTCATTGACACGGGAACGTAGAATCTATAACTACAGACACTCTCGAGCTCGTAGAATTGTTGAGTGCGCATTTGGCATGATGGCAAAAAAATTCCGTGTATTTGAAACAGCAATGTTAACTCACCCAGACGTTTCAAAAAGTATTGTTTTAGCGTGCTGTGTTCTTCACAATGTAATTAGAGTTAAAGAAGGGCAAATTTTTGAAATTTATGATGAATTAATGAGTGTAGATGAAGACTGTGATAAAGATCAAGAGACTGTCAGAGCAAGAGCAGCAAAAGCTGCTTATGTAGTAAGGGACAACTTTCTGAAGTATTTTAACTCTACAGAAGGTTCCGTACCTTGGCAAGAGAAAATGGCATTGGTGTAGATAGTATGCATAACCGTGTGCATAGTGCATAACTGAGTTTGTTTAAATAAACATGTTACAAGTTTGTATTCGTTTAGAAAAATAATTTGCTTCTACTTATCTACTTCTACTTATCTACAATGTACGTTATTTTATGAATCTCAATATACAGAGTGATACAGAATAACCTACCAATGTTTTAATGCATTGTTCCTAGGTTAAAATAAAATGTAAATGTCGCATTTAAATTGTTTAGAAATTCTTAGTTACCCTCACACCCGCCATTTTGTTTTATAATTTTCTTGTTTTTTCTACGACACGATTGAACATAGAAAATTGAAATTTTGCACAAGTATTTATGACAACTATGTACAGCTATAGAAAAATAATCAACATTTTTCATACTAAGCAAAAACAAAAAAGCGGCTGTTTTTAATATTAAAAACTCAACATCTCTAAAATCGCAAGTTTTACAAGAAATGTACATGATATAAAAAGCTGTAAAATTTTACCCTCCAAAAGATTGCACTAAGATTATTAAGATAAATTTTATAAATAACTGAGTACCGTAAATGCAAATTGTCTACTTAAAAACATGATTTATTTTGCAAAAATCATCAGAAAAATCAAGCTTTTATTCAGAAACATTTTATTTCCTTTGGTAATCATATTCCGATCTTAATAAACTTATTACTATCTTTTAGAGAATAAAATTATACAACTTTTCTGTATCTTGTAAATCTGTTGTAAAATTTACCGTTTTTGAGAACTAAGCTTTTAAAATTGAAAATAGCCGCTATGTTGTTTTTAATCTGAAAAATTGTGATAATGTGTTCATAGCTAAACATCATTGTCATAAAATAGCCTACTTATGCAAAATTTCAATTTCGTACAGGACATTCCGTATATTTATCATATGACATAAACCGGTAAATCACTATACAAGTTATATCTGCAAAAACATGAAAATACTCCCTCACTGAGGATGTTTTGGCTCTGCTGTGTATAGAATCAAATAAATAGTCCTATAGCCTTAATTTATAATAATTACATTGTTACACAAAAATGTACTAATGGAGTTATTTGTTATGAAACTTATTTATGAGAATGATTATATTACCTGGTACATTCAGTTCTTTTCCTATGTCAGTCCAAATTTTGGAGATAACATCGACGTTGTGATGTTCTTTTAATGTAGAGTTGAAAATTGCTGGGTTGTTTTGCACTAAAAATAACATTTTATCAACATCTACGGCCGCAACTGCACTGTCATCTACACTCATTTTTCACTTGCTTAAAGTTGCTTAAAATGCTTAAATGTTAATGCACTAAAACAGTAGCCAAGCAACAAATTAGGCCGTAGATTACAGACGATGTAAAATGTTCCCACGTGCCCACGTGCTCTCTGAAGGATTGGAGCAGGATGTCACATGATCCAAAGCGCATGCGCACAACAGTTTTTCTGATATTGTTTGATCGCGTTTTGTCGTAAGACGAAATTTTCCGTACCTTCGCCAGACATGGATAAAACGTCTTAAGGCGTTTTATCGTCTTGTCGCGTTTTGTTCGATGTAGTATGCGCCAGCTCCATTTGAACTCATACTAATTGAGTAGTATAAGACGCCTTCCGTCAAAATGTCTTGTCGTGTCGTGTCGCGTTCGATGTAGTGTGCGGCCGGCCTAAGACAGATTATCTTCATCTGAAGCAGTGATTGCTTTCGAAACTTAAATTGTACACATTTGTTTTAAAACTTGAGTTCTTTTAATTATGCCGTTTTACTTCACCAGAATGCTGTGTAGCAGAAATAAAATAATTCCACCTCTTTTTTGTTAATGTTAATGAAGTCATATTCCACAATACATCTAAAAAACCAAATAATGACTGTAGTGTTCGCTGATGACATTGATTCTCTTCGTTGTTGGTGTTTGACGTGAGACCGATGGCGTCCACTAAAATTACCACAAGTTTTATATTTTATCTGGGTGTTCGCTGTGTTTATCAGGATATTACAACTAAACGCCTCTTGCGTTCTTATCAGGTTTCTATTATCCAACTTATGTTCTTTTCCGACAATGACGATATTAGAGAATTTGAGGTATAGGAGCGTCCTTATTAATATTATTTCCCCCTTTTTTTGTAGTTATGAGGCGATGATGACTAAAAAGGTCTTTAGCATTAACAGTAAGAAAACATGCTGATAAAAAAAAAATCTCCCTATAAGCTAACCTAGTAATGGGTGGAAGAGTTTGAGTAGAAATTAACTTTGAAAATTCATGTATTTTGAATCACTTTGTTCTATATTGTGAGCCAAACTTAAAAATGCATTCTACAATTTTATTGACAGTATACAAGAATCTGTGAAATAATTATGTCTCGAATTATCATGATTTTCTTTTTTTCCCTTGATATAGATCTCGCTTTAATAACTATCACATAAATTATAAAACGTTAGCTAATATAATAATACAATTAATTATTTGTAGTTGATGATTTCCCCTGGATATTTTGACTTATTATCATTATGTCCATTCAAGATATTCAACTATTATTTTTCGAACTATATGTGTTCGTTTTAGAGGACGCCATCGGTCTTACGACAAATACCAACAACGACACGTGTCAATATCATCAACGAACACTACAGTAATTATTTAGTTTTTTTAGATATATTGTGGAATATAACTTCATTAACATTACAAAAAAAAAGAGTTGGAACTTTTTTATTCCTACTACATTTAGCATGCCGGTAAAGTAAAACGGCATTATTAAAAGAACTCAGTTTTATAACAAAGATGTAGAATTTAAGTTTCGAAAGTGATCTCTGCTTCAGATGAAGAAAATCTGTCTTATAAATTCTACCTTACACAATCGCTAGGGATATCTTCTTGACTTGACAGTCATAAATTCAGTTTCATCTTGTGAATGGTGTTAACATCACAGAGAAAAACTAATTATCCGCGAAGAAGTAATTAGGACCGCCCTCAAAACCAAAATTTATCTCAGTTAAAAAGTCGGGCGATGAAAAGGTTTTAGAAATCTGATATAATAATAATTATGTTTCAGAAAAACCCTTCTCTAATCATGGCAAATTAGAACTTTTCATATTATATATTGAACACAATTTGCTTTAATATATTGAAGATATTCTCAGTTGACAAAGAGCCATTACTTTCAGTTGGAGTGTTTCGATCAGTTGATATTGAAAATATTGTTAATCCGCGACTTTCACCAATTATAGTTTGTATCTAATCAAAGCTACTAGACATATTTATGACAAAAGGTATGTAACATTTAAGTTTGTGATAATGGATTTAGTTCACATTTATTAAGAATAAATTATGTGAGTATACATACAGGTTAGAGATAAACATTTAAAAGCTTTTGGTCATTTAGGATTGTTCGATTTGTGTTAATATATAAATATAATATATTCTTACATAATAAAACTAGCATGATATTTCCGAGGGAACCTAGCTGAATCAAGACTTTTCTTCATGTCTTGGGTTAAATCACTTCATATATCCTATGAGACCTATGTTGGCCATCTCTTGTTCACTTCTTGTCCTGACGCCATTAGAAAATATAAGGGCTAGGGGAAGTGGCTTTTATTTTATATCATTTTCTTCCTTTTTATAAGTCATTCGTGACCGTGAGGTTTTCGCCTTTACACAATAAGGAAAGCTATATAGTAACAAACGTTTGCTCCACTAGCAACCTAACAACAGTTGATTTTACAAAAATGAGAACTGTAAACATTCATAAAAAGTTTTCTTAACAAAAGTTTAAAAAATTAAGTAATTTTGGTGGTATAGAAAAAAAATATTTAGTAGTTCCCAAACCATAAAATTGTGTTCTTTGGAAATTTTAAAAAGCAAAGTTTGCATTTATATAATTTAAAGCGTGTACGATCTTGGAATGAGTTGGAACAATCCAGTTTAGTCTTAGATAACAAGACAAACCCTTGTTTATTTTCTCCTAATCATTCCCTTCTAGAGTTAAAGGAAGTGTTACATAAGTACAATATATATATATATATATATATATATATATATATATATATATATATATATATATATATATATATACAGTAGTTCTAAGAGAGTTTTTTTGAAACATTATAAGATAGTTTGCTGGGACAGGTGCATAGTTGGTTTGTCTCGCCACCAAAGAGATTGTGGGATCACTTAGTACTTTTATTTTCCGATTACCTAGAAATAAAAGTGTTGAGATGGTACTGGTATTTCGGTATTGCCTTTTGGATGGTTGTCAAAGCTACCGGCTCCTAATAAGAACATATTTGCGACTTTTTTATGAATTTTTTCTGTTTCTCTGTCTTTGTCACTATGTGTCACTTAATATTAAAAATACATTAATACAATATAAAATATACACTTGTTTAATCAAATAAAACACTCAATATAAGAAAATTTGCTTTTACTCCTAGGTTTACAATTTACCTCTTGGTTAGTCTAAATATAAACCATTCAAAAACTAGAACTTCACTCAAAAAAATAAACTTTAGAAATAAAAACACATATATTGTAACTTGTATACACAATTTATATACAATTTGTATACACAAACCTTCAAAATAAGAAATATCTAACCCCAAAACAATATGCGGCCACGCCCTTTATATTTTAATTCATGTCACACAGTTGCGTATGTTGCGAGTTCAAAACAAAAAACTGTAAGTATCTGTTGCCTGTATCAAGTACTACCAACTTGTAGAATGAAATCTCCTCTACAACATACTATAAAGCTCGATTACAAAATATCGATTTAAAAATCGATTATCTTTTTAAGTAAACTTCACCGAATGCCAAGTGGATTTCGTTCCGTTAGGTTTCTACTATGGTCAAGTAGAAATATCTTGCGATCTATCAGACACAGAACAATTTGTAAACTACGGTTAGAAAGAAAAAGATGTGATCTATAGAACAGTGTTTTGGTCGACCTGTTTGACAGAAAAAAGGTTTTGTAATCATATGGGAAAAAATGGCGTCGCTTTTACTGATAACTGCACAGTTCAAACCATTGATTTTACGCATAAACATATGCGAACTTCACCCATTTTTGGAATATTATTTATAACGTTTTGTGGTATTTGCATAGTCGAATTTAATTTATAACTACGATAATCATATAAAAGAACAGAAAAGATGATTTATAGACAGGATCTTATCTTTTCTTTTTACAAGGTATTAGGCAAAAAATATATTTGTGTATTATTATTCTGGGGCTGGGGAGGGTAATTTTAATTCTGTACTAATCTTTGATATTTTGATTTTGTGGAAAATGGATGACAGTAGTAAGAAAACAATCAAAATAAAGGGAAAAAATAGATTTAATTGGAGAGAGAGAGAGAGAGAGAGAGAGGGGGGGAGAGAGTTTAAATTTAGCTTAGTATATAAACTAAGTATTCTCAATCATTGTCACTGGGGATGTTCACATTTGCTTCAAGAGGTATTTTTTGTATTGTCCTTTTTATAATTTGTATAGTTGTATTTATTTTAGATTTTAAGTCAGAAATGTATTTATTTATTTTTGTTTAAGTGTGCACAAACCTGGCCGGCGGTCTGACTTTGTTGCAACAAGCGTACTTATGTTTATATTTAATCATGTCTTAATAAAAGCACTTTCATTCATTCATATCCAGCTCTTGTCATACAGATAAAATCCCGCAACAAAACCGAATCTCGACCTTATACTTATCGTTACACGCGTGACGTTGACTCTTGTTCTCGTAGCTATCAGGATTGCTATAATTATCTAGTCTTAAAATGTTACAGGTGCCACAAAGTCCTGAATTACTACGCTCGTGTTGGTGCCCTGGCCTGGCAAATATGTTATTAACTAATTCAATAGGTTTCCATTCGAGTAGTTAAGACTTTCATTAATTTTACGTCCTTTACCTCAATAGTTTTGACGATAACTTTTTTAATAAATGATGGAAAACGACGTTAAAAATTAAACAGAGAGCAATTCAAATTCAGATTCTTAGGCTTGAAACGAAAATATTTATAAAAATGGAGGTCGAATGTTTGTACTTGCTCTATACTGCTTAACTGTAAGAACATTTTTAACACTCGCGATACTTGGTAAGCGCAAAAAGATAATTTTAGAAAAAGTTTGCTGACTCTAGGTAGGATTCAGCCCATTTTACTTCATGTGATCCTCACAAAAAAAAAAATCTTTTGAAGTTATTGATATCGAAGTGCACGTTAATATTTTAATACTGATCACAATCAATAGTTATAATGGCGTTATAACACTCCATTTTACAACCAACCACGCCAACTAGATGACGTTGCATTGACCAAGATGTTTCTTGGGATTATAAGAAACATTAACTATAAGAAGAGAAGTTAAAACAAAAAGAACACTCGACTAGACATAGTAAATAAATGTAAAATAACAGAACAAATTTTGTCCTAAGATCATACATTCAATTATTTAAACCGTGGGGAAATGATTATGAAAATATTAATGACTCTTGTGTAAAGCTAACACAAATATATCAATAATAACAATGTAACAATAATGTCATTATGACTACCATAACAAAATCTGTATATTAGCTTATCGCATATTAGTCACAACCGCATTGACATAAATATCCATTTAATAGTTCAAATGGTAAATTTAACTGTGATTCAAGAAAATGTTAAACTAATAAGAAATAAATTCAATTTCGTGGATGGAAAAAATACATACCCTTGGCAGATTTATTATAATTTTTTGTTAAACGTAACTCATTTAAAATACCAATAATTTCGCGGTGCATGAAAACTTCACGTTAGTTTTACAAAGTTTGACTGTGAAGACACTCGGGGAATTGAAAATGGCAAAAACAGTCTATTAAATTTTTTCGCTTTAATTTTGGAAACTTTGTAAGTGTGTCATTAAAGTTCCATATTTATTGAGCTCTTCAGGATTTACCGTCCAATATGCGATTCCCCTTTCCTCGCGTTTTAAGTTAGAAACAATTTACAATTGATGACAAATGATCCAAGAGCTTACTTCCAAATTATAAACAATGTTATTTTTTGGAATGTTATAAAATACAATAGTTAAAAAAAATGCTTTAATATGCAACAAGTCAATGAATACGTAAGCAAACTATTAAGTGGTGACCTGGTAACATACGTAATTACATTTTAAGCTAGATTAATTGACTTATCCTTAAAATTTCAATTATAGTTTAATATATTTTTACCCATTTAAGGGTACTATGTGAGAGGTAACTGTAACATTATCTGGATACAACTAGTCTACGTGTTATAATTATGTTACGGCAGTTTAAAACAAGATATAAAGTTTGTATTTCTATAGAGTGAACATTATTAGGCATTTAAGAAACATCGATTAAAAACAAATTAGAAAACTAAGATTTTAAATGTGTTTTTATAAGATAAATGGCAACTTTTACAAACAAAACTAAATTAATTTCACAAAAAAAACAACAGCTAATATTTAATATGTACTGGGATTCTATTCCATTTATAACTGGAAATTTATTTTTAAAACAATTTTTCTTTTCTTTTTTGAGACCATTCCGGTTCATACAGAGTAAATAAAACATAAAATAAATGTAACTTATTTTTTTTTGTAAACGAAAAATATATAAGTACATATATTATATATTGACTATAACTTTCTCTTAAACTTTTGTAATACTAGTAGTATGTACACGTAAAACTAATTTCAAAATAATAGTAATAATATGCAATAATATGCATTAATAAAACTTAAAGGTATAAGTATAAAATATAACACACGAAATTGTCTTGTATAAATAGCTGTAGAAATGAATTATAATAGTACAGTGAAATTATAATTTTAAAGTGTTGCATCAATTAAGTGCTTTTTTCTTTTCTTCTTTTTTGTCTCTTTTTTTTTTTTTTTTTTTAGATTTAATGCATAAAGATGAGACGGTAACTAATTTTGTGAGTTTTTTTGTGCATGGCTTCGCGAGAAAAGTGGCAAAAAACGCTTTGTTGACGTTTTTCGAGTGCATCGCTTCACTATTTATTTAATATCTCCGGCACCAGGTGTCGTTGAAAAATTAAAAAAAAGGAAAATGACCATGATGAAATAGACTATCGATCCATAAGGTAGGATTACTTGAAAATTCATCCTAACTCCAAAAAAACCATTTCTCGCACTTTTTTTTTACTTAATTAGCGATATTTTAAGGAAAAATGGTTGAAATTTTTTCAAAATTTGGGAAAACATGTATTTTTATGTCGGTAACTCATGATATAAATTAAAAAAAAAAAAATAAAAAAAATTCCACTCGCAATCGGCATTTTTCGGCAAAAATTGAAGTGCCCGCCATTTTTGGTAAAAGTATGGTAAAAAAAAATTCATCATCTCAAAATGTAGGGTTTGATATGTACTTGTCTAAGGTAACCCAAAAGTTTGTTATCTTATAAAAATTGCCCATTTTTAGGGATTAATTTTTTTTATTTCAATTTTTATTGGAAACCGTACCAATACCAAGATATCATAGCTATCTATATATTTTTGGGGTAGATCCCTCTCATTCATCTTCCTTTCCTATCAGGTTGCTCTTGACCAAATCTTGTTACTCTCCAGACCCAGACACTATTAGAGTATTCGAGGGTTATGAGGTTTTTTATTTTACACTCTTTTCTTATTTTTTTAAAAGCAAATGATGATCAAGTTTTTTTTTCTTTTAAATAATGTTCTTTATCTAATATAATTACATCGTTGCCTACTTGCATATATATATTAGTTCTTTGATTTTCTAGATATATTTCGTTCTGACTAGCATATTTCGACATATTATATAATGTACGTTATATACTGACTAGTATATTAGTATTATATAACAATATATATATATATATTCGCCTACACAATTTGTATGAACCATATAGTAAACGAGTTTTGCTCCAAATAGAGTGTCCAGAGTGACGTTCTTGTCTCTTCTTATGCATTTTATTTATTTTATGTGAGATAATTAATATGAAATACTGTGGTGTGGCACAATGCCATATATTGTCTGAGCTGTGAGGGTGGATTGAGCAAAGCAAATGATAAAAGAATGAGGTCAGTGAATTGCATTTCGATCCCGATTGTTATGAATAAAAGTGATGTAAAAATGAAAAGCTAAGCCCATATTTTTTTCTATTATCTTAAATATTATTCAAACGCTAACTATTCGGTTTTAAGTATTATACAATATTTATTTTATGGTTAATTTTAGGATGCAGTTTAATGTATTTGTATTTATTTTTAGTGGTTCATATACAATAGTGGTGACACTAGTTTACCTTTCCTTTATTTTACATTTTTCTTGGTATTCACTCCCCAAAGTTGTTTTATTAGGTTTCATGACTTTGTAACTTTTCAAACGAATTTCAAGAAATAGGTAAGTTAAAGATATTTTCGCTTGAATGTATGTAAACTGCAAGAACATCGATAGATACAGGTTTTATTAATAATATGGTATTTACCAAATTTTTTCTACAAACATAATTTACAAATGACATATTCAAAATAAAAGGATCAACGGATATTCTATAATATAAGATAATCTACTTATTACTTATTCTTTAAGTTGTATTAATGTGTTATATACAAATTGAATAAATGTTTTTGCAAAATTTTACTTTGTACCTTAGTGCACCAAGCTCATAAAGTAGAGTGATACTCTCATAGGTTTCAAACTGGCGTGTTCAACATAGACTATTAAAAAATAAATATAATAGTTAAATTTGATATTTTGCAAATATTAATTTCACTATCCAAAATAGAGATAAAATGTAAAATAGATTTTCAAATCAAAATATCTTTACGTGAAGATATTATTGAAATCTCACTATTTTAATGTGATTAACCTGTAAATTGAATCAAATATGTCAAAAAAGCAGCTTGTTTTACTAACAAAAGCTATATTACATTTTAATAAATACAGTATTTAGAATGAAAAGTTCTAATTATATGATGAGAGAAAGATTTTCTGAAACATAATTATTATTATATCACACTTTCAATAACTTTTCATGGCCTGACTTTTTAACTGATAAAAGTTGGGTTTTGAGGGCGGTCCAATTTACTTCTTTGCGGATAATTAATTTTTCTCTGTGATGTTAACCACCATTCACAAGATGAAACTGAATTTATTACTGTCACATGAAGGCTATCCCTAGCGTATGTGTGAAGTAGGATTTATAAGACAAATTATCTTCATCTGAAGCAGTGATTGCTTTCGAAACTTAAATTGTACACATTTGTTTTAAAACTTGAGTTCTTTTAATTATGCCGTTTTACTTCACCAGAATGCTGTGTAGCAGAAATAAAATAATTCCACCTCTTTTTTGTTAATGTTAATGAAGTCATATTCCACAATACATCTAAAAAACCAAATAATGACTGTAGTGTTCGTTGATGACATTGATTCTCTTCGTTGTTGGTGTTTGACGTGAGACCGATGGCGTCCACTAAAATTACCACAAGTTTTATATTTTATCTGGATGTTCGCTGTGTTTATCAGGATATTACGACTAAACGCCTCTTGCGTTCTTATCAGGTTTCTATTATCCAACTCATGTTCTTTTCCGACAATGACGATATTAGAGAATTTGAGGTATAGGAGCGTCCTTATTAATATTATTTCCCCCTTTTTTGTAGTTATAAGGCGATGATGACTAAAAAGGTTTTTAGCATTAACAAGAAGGAATCATGCTAATAAAAAAAAAATCTCCCTATAAGATAACCTAGTAATGGGTGGAAGAGTTTGAGTAGAAATTAACTTTGAAAATTCATGTATTTTGAATCACTTTGTTCTATATTGTAATCTCGTTAATGGAGCCAAACTTAAAAATGCATTCTACAATTTTTATTGACAATATACAAGAATCTGTGAAATAATTATGTCTCGAATTATCATGATTTTCTTTTTTTTCCCTTGATATAGATCTCGCTTTAATAACTATCACATAAATTATAAAACGTTAGCTAATATAATAATACAATTAATTATTTGTAGTTGATGATTTCCCTTGGATATTTTGACTTATTATCATTATGTCCATTCAAGATATTCAACTATTATTTTTCGAACTATATGTGTTTATTTTAGTGGACGCCATCGGTCTCACGACAAATACCAACAACGACACGTGTCAATATCATCAACGAACACTACAGTAATTATTTAGTTTTTTTAGATATATTGTGGAATATAACTTCATTAACATTACAAAAAAAAGAGTTGGAACTTTTTTATTCCTACTACATTTAGCATGCCGGTAAAGTAAAACGGCATTAATTAAAGAACTCAGCTTTATAACAAAGATGTAGAATTTAAGTTTCGAAAGTGATCTCTGCTTCAGATGAAGAAAATCTGTCTTATAAATTCTACCTTACACAATCGCTAGGGATATCTTCATGACTTGACAGTCATAAATTCATTTTCATTTTGTGAATGGTGTTAACATCACAGAGAAAAACTAATTATCCGCAAAGAAGTAAATTGGACCGCCCTCAAAACCAAAATTTATCTCAGTTAAAAAGTCAGGCCATGAAAAGGTTTTAGAAATCTGATATAATAATAATTATGTTTCAGAAAAACCCTTCTCTAATCATGGCAAATTAGAACTTTTCGTATTATATATTGAACACAATTTGCTTTAGTATTTAGTGTTTACAAAAACTTTAAAGAATGATGAAAACCAGAGTTCGCTATCTCTTCTCTATTCAAAATGGTAGCCAATATTACTATTACATTGATTTTTTTCTTATCTTTTTAATGTGTTAAATCTAATTGAATATGATGTTAACTATTTAGTTATTCTAATTAGGAAAACAATTGTCATAACTTACATGTCATATTGCCAAGTCAAACCAGATGTTCAAAATGAAGCCCTCTTACTATTTGGCAGTGAGACAAGCGTAGGGTGAACTCCTCTCTCACGTTTTGGATAGTCTGAAGAGGTATGTTGTTGCAGGCCTCAACAATTCTGTTCCTTAAATCTTCAACATTTTCTACTGGTTTCTTATAAATTATAGATTTAATATGACCCCATAGAAAAGAGTCTATAGGTGTAAGGTCTGGGGACCGCGCAGGCCATTCTATCGGACCACGCCTACCAATCCACTGACCACGTAGTTGAATGCCTAGAAAATGTCGTACATCACGATGAAAGTGTGGTGGGGATCATCTGCGGATCTTCAACAAAATCAAATTGTTTGTCTTCGTCCAAAGAAGGACGACCTGATCGTGGAGCATCTGAGATGGATCCAGTTACTCGGAATTTATTCACTAAAGTTCTTAAGTATTTCCTTGTCACAGGTCTATCAGGATGTGCAACATTGAACCGCCTTTCTGCCTCATGATAATTTTAATTGGAAGCTCCGAAAGTAAATATCATGTCCACTTTATCTTCGTGACTTTGTGGCATTATTATGCGTAGGCAGTTATAATAACTAGAGGAGATAATTTAAAAATAAGAATAACAAAGCTAATCAAAATCAATAACAGACACACATTAAGAAAACACTTCACGAAACAGTAACACACAATAATGATACCAACACTGTATTTATTAATACTACAATGTTTTTGACAGTGACAATTATTTCATTAGCACTCTAAAGTATGTCCTATTCTGATGAGATTGAAACAAAGAAGGGGCTGGTTTTGTTCTAAACCGTACTTCAAACTGGGAAAGTCCGCAGTACTGAGGTCACTCATTGCAAGCAAACTTCTTTTCAGTAGGCTTTACAATCTTCATTGGAATCTTTGTCTTTTGCATTCCTAACTGATTTAGAACACAGAAAAAAAATAACCCAGTTGTTTCAGAGAAAGTAACTTTACCTTGAAAACTAATTTGAGTGTAGACTTCAATAACATTTGTCGGGCTACCATTTTTGATAGAGAGGAGATAGCGAACTCTGGTTTTCACCATTCTTTAAGTTTTTGTAAACACTTCAATATGAGGTGTCACTTGAAGGGGGTTTACATTTAAAATTTTTGAGTTGCCTTCAAAATCCCCCATTTTTGGGGGATACTCAAAAATTTCAAAATTATAAAATGAAACTTCCTGCTAAGATTGCACGACCACCAAAAGGATATCTCTGTATATTTACTTAGAAAAATATTAGAGGGGGGGGGGTCTTGACTTTTTATTCACCCGGTAGTTCTAAGAGAGTTTGTTTTTTTTGAAACATTATAAGATAGTTTGCTGGGACAGATGCATAGCTGGTTTGTCTCGCCACCAAAGAGATTTTATTTGCCGATTACCTAGAAAGAAAAGTGTTGAGATGGTACTGATAATTCGGTATTGCCTTTTGGATGGTTATCAAAGCTACCAGCTCCTAAGAACATATTTGCGACTATTTAATTAATTATTTCTGTTTATAGATCGCCTAAAATTTTTGGAGTAAAATAGAATTAGAGTGAAAAATATATACAATTTTCAAACCTGCAGGTTTACAAAAAGTAAGAACAGAATGGTCATTTAACTTTCAGTTTCGGTTTTATAATTTTTTTGCTAGCTTGAGAAGGAGTTTATACCATATACTAAATAAAAATGTTATTGACATAAAACTACAAAAAGTGTGCGAAGGTAAGATATTAAAATTGTTAATAAAAGCTAGTAATTTTTTTTCCTCATTCTTCATGTTAAAATATTTTATAATTGTGTTTAGATTATTTATATATAGGTTATTTAAAATTTATTTATTTTTTACAAACGTATATTGTTTAAAGTCCATTTTACTCGTTGTGTGTTTGTCCCTTATAATATTTCAACATAAGGAGAGCTGGTAGATTAATTAATATTTGCTTCAAATAATTATATAATTCTATTATTTAATGGAAATAAAAATGAACCTAAATTTAACATTAGGGTAAAGCTTTAAATCAATATCTTCGTAATTGTGATTAGTAGTAACACCGAATTTTACATTTATATTTTTACGATCGTGATTTAAATAAAAATCAGTTCTCCTGTCACATGTTAATAACTATAGGCAAAAACAAAATAACACGTATGTGAATTAAAATAATGAATTAGTTCCTATCGCCTTATACAAAGAAGTATTTAATAATTCAACTCTATTTGTAACAACACTTTGTAAGGATATTTAAGATTAAGCCATAACAAATCGCCCTCCTGCAATATTAATCACCTCCACGTAAAACAAACTTTAGATGTAATTAACTCCATAATCCCCTTAAAACAAGCGAGATGGAGATAGAGTTTACACAGAAAGACAATTCATGATGTTATATTAAACTTTGTTTTTAATTCGTAGAATTTTTAAAAGAATTACAAATATAATACATATATGACGAATTACGAAAGATCGAGAAGATAATCGGATATTTGCTATGATTTTAATATGGAGTAAAATATATTGTACCGAAATAAGGTGCCGTTAAGTGTAAAATATACTAGGGTTAATGCAATTGTAAGATAAATTATGTGGTACGCGTCACTAGTATGGGGGTTCAAGATGATATCGTAGAAAATATTTTGAAGGCGTTAAGAAAAACATATTAAGATTAAGATATTCCAAATTACATGTTGTATTTAGAGTCAACGTTGCAAAAATAGTTGTATTCAAATAGTTGTAAAACAAATGCGTTTTAAATACATTCTGCGAGTTTTGTCCATGCCAGAACACAGAATTTCTTTTATTCTAGCCACAGAAATAATAATAAAAAAATTTTATTGGTTCCGACAGTGGATTAGGAGAAAAACATGAAATTAATCTGTTTTCAGATTTATAAATGTTGAAGCATTGGCCAGAATGGATGGTAAGGGTATTAGAAGCAATAAACACTGATATCATAAACAGATATTTACAGAGAACAAGGCTAGCAAAATACCATACTCTTTGCCGTACCCTTGACTTTGACCTAAGAGAAAAAACATATTTTAAGGATAACTGTAATATGTCAACAATAGGGTGGATTATAAAAGCTAGATCGTAAATCATTCATTTGAATTACAAACCCTGGATTGCAGACAGAAATAATCTTTGTTCTATGTGTAACCTAGGTGAAGATGAAACGGTGTTTCAATTTATAGCTGTGTGTCCCCATACATAACAATTTCGCACAAAATGGTTTGGTAAAGCAATATTAGTTGGCCATTAATATCCGAATTTAATTTATAACTCCAATAATCATATAAAAGAAAAGAAAAGACCATTTAAAGAAAGTAACTTTTCTTTTCTTTTACAAAGTATTAGGCAAACAATATATCTGCGTATTATTGTTCTGGGGCTGGGGAAGGTAATTTTAATTCTGTACTAAACTTTGATATTTTTATTTTGTGGAAAATTGATGACAGTAGTAAAAAAACAATCGAAATAAAGGGAAAGAAATAGATTTAAAATTGGGAAGGGGGAGAGAGAGAGAGAGAGAGAGAGAGAGAGAGAGAGAGAGAGAGAGAGAGAGAGAGAGAGAGAGAGAGAGAGAGAGAGAGAGAGAGAGAGAGAGAGAGAGAGAGAGAGAGAGAGAGAGAGAGAGAAAGAGAGAGAGAGAGAGAGAGAGAGAGAGAGAGAGAGAGAGGGAGGGAGGGAGAGAGAGAGAGTTTAAATTTACCTAAGTATAAAAACTAAGTATTCTCAGTCATTGTGACGGGGGATGTTCACATATTCTTGAAGAGGTATTTTTTTGTATTGTCGTCCTTTTTATAATTTGTATAATTGTATTTCTTTTAGATTTTAAGTCAGAAAATAAATTGTTATTTTTAAGTTACCTGGCTGACGACGGTCACAGACTTTGATGAAACAAGTATACTTATGTTAATATTTAATCAGGTCTTAATAAGAGCACTATTTCATTCATTCATTCATTTATATCCAGCTCTGTCATACAAATAAAATGCGACGTTATACTTATCCGTTACACGCGTGACGTTGACTCTTGTTCTCGTAGCTATCAGGATTGCTATATCTAGTCTTAAAACGTTACAATTGCGACAAGGTCTTGAATTACTACGCTCGTGTTGGTGTCCTGGCCTGGCAAATATGTTATTAACTAATCACAATAGGTTTCCATACGAATAGTTAATACTGTAATTGTTTTACGTCTTTACCTCAATAGTTTTGACGATAACGTATTTAATAAAAGATGAAAACGACGATAAAAATCATAAAGAAGGCAATTAAAAAAAAATAAAAATTATCTCTCTTTTTTTTTCTTTCTGATTCTTAGGCTTGAAACGAAAATATTTATAAAAATGGAGGTCGAATGTTTGTACTTACTCTTTACTGCTTAACTGTAAGAAAATAGTAACACTCGCGATACTTGATAAGCGCAAAAAGATAATTTTAAAAAAAGTTTGCTGACTCTAGGATTCAGCCCATTTTACTTAATTATTTAATTTAGTGAACTTGCTGCATTTCGCCTCAGACTATTTTAATAAAACTTAGCGTCCCAAAAGGAAAATACGTTTCCTAAATACAATAAATTTAGCCCTTCAACACCTTGACTTTAATTTGTATGCATGACAGAACTAAGTAGCTAGTTCAACTAGCTTTCCAAGTAGTTCTGTCGAAATCTGCCATGCAAATTTTTTTTTATATACAGTCTTCAGATCTAATTGTTAAATCGATATATTATTTATAGAAAATAAAATTTAATTTATCACTATTAGACAAGTGATACAGATCATGCAGTTTCATAAGCATAACTATCATTGATTCAAGTTTAAATGTTATTTGTAATTCAAATTTCAGTCTTACAACAGTTTGCAAGGTAACTTAATGAAGATTTATCCAACTTTAGTTAGATTACACATCACCATTATCTGGAGTTTGTAATCTTCCCACCCCTAAAACTTAATAACGGAAGCTAATAAATTAAGTCACAATGTTATAGTTACAAAATTTATTCTCTCTTCATTCAGGATATTAGTAGATACAATTGCGACAAAATTATTATAACAGGACTGAAACAAATTTTCTTACATATGCTTGATATTCTATAATATAAGATAATCTTCTTGCTTATTACTTATTCTTCTTATAACTTAAACAGTTTGAAATTTCAAAATTAAAAATTATATTAATGTGTTATATACAAATTGAATAAATGTTTTTTTTTTTCAAAATTTTACTTTGTACCTCAGTGTACCATGCTCATAAGTTGAGAAATACTTTCATAGGTTTCTAACTGGCATGTTCCACATATTAAAAAATAAATATAATAGTTACTTTTGATATTTTACAAATATTGATGTCACTATCCAAAATAGAGATAAAATGTAAAATATATTTTCAAATCAAAACATCTTTACGTGAAGATCTTATTGAAATCTCACTATATTAATATGATTAATCTGTAAATTGAATTAGATCTGTTAAAATAGCGGCTTGTTTTACAAATAAAAGCTATTTCTAATATTATATTTGAATAAATTATATAGAATGAAAAGTTCTAATTTTAAGATGAGAGAAAGATTTTCTGAAACATAATTATTATTATATCAAACTTTCAATACCTTTTCATGGCCTGACTTTTTAACTAATAGATAATTTTTGTTTGATGGCAGTCCCATTTACTTCTTCGCGGATAATTAATTTTTCTCTGTGATGTTAACCACCATTCACAAGATGAAACTGAAATTATAACTGTCAAGTCATGAAAATATCCCTAGCGATTGCTTGAAGTAGGATTTATAAGACAGATTATCTTCATCTGAAGCAGCGATTGCTTTCGAAACTTAAATTGTACACATTTGTTTTAAAACTTGAGTTCTTTTAATAATGCCGTTTTACTTTACCAGAATGCGGTGTAGCAGAAATAAAATAATTCCATCTCTTTTTTGTTAATGTTAATGAAGTCATATTCCACAATACATCTAAAAAACCAAATAATGACTGTAGTGTTCGTTGATGACATTGATTCTCTTCGTTGTTGGTGTTTAACGTGAGACCGATGGCGTCCACTAAAATTACCACAAGATTTATATTTTATCTGGATGTTCGCTGTGTTTATCAGGATATTACGACTAAATGCCTCTTGCGTTCTTATCAGGTTTCTATTATCCAACTCATGTTCTTTTCCGACAATGACGATATTAGAGAATTTGAGGTATAGGAGCGTCCTTATTAATATTATTTCCCCCTTTTTTGTAGTTATAAGGCGATGATGACTAAAAAGGTTTTTAGCATTAACAAGAAGAAATCATGCTAATAAAAAAAAAATCTCCCTATAAGATAACCTAGTAATGGGTGGAAGAGTTTGAGTAGAAATTAACTTTGAAAATTCATGTATTTTGAATCACTTTGTTCTATATTGTAATCTCGTTAATGGAGCCAAACTTAAAAATGCATTCTACAATTTTTATTGACAATATACAAGAATCTGTGAAATAATTATGTCTCGAATTATCATGATTTTCTTTTTTTCCCTTGATATAGATCTCGCTTTAATAACTATCACATAAATTATAAAACGTTAGCTAATATAATAATACAATTAATTATTTGTAGTTGATGATTGCCCCTGGATATTTTGACTTATTATCATTATGTCCATTCAAGATATTCAACTATTATTTTTCGAACTATATGTGTTTATTTTAGTGGACGCCATCGGTCTCACGACAAATACCAACAACGATACGTGTCAATATCATCAACGAACACTACAGTAATTATTTAGTTTTTTTAGATATATTGTGGAATATAACTTCATTAACATTACAAAAAAAAAGAGTTGGAACTTTTTTATTCCTACTACATTTAGCATGCCGGTAAAGTAAAACGGCATTATTAAAAGAACTCAGCTTTATAACAAAGATGTAGAATTTAAGTTTCGAAAGTGATCTCTGCTTCAGATGAAGAAAATCTGTCTTATAAATTCTACCTTACACAATCGCTAGGGATATCTTCATGACTTGACGGTCATAAATTCATTTTCATTTTGTGAATGGTGTTAACATCACAGAGAAAAACTAATTATCCGCGAAGAAGTAATTAGGACCGCCCTCAAAACCAAAATTTATCTCAGTTAAAAAGTCGGGCGGTGAAAAGGTTTTAGAAATCTGATATAATAATAATTATGTTTCCGAAAAACCCTTCTCTAATCATGGCAAATTAGAACTTTTCATATTATATATTGAACACAATTTGCTTCAATATATTGAAGATATTCTCAGTTGACAAAGAGCCATTACTTTCAGTTGGAGTGTTTCGTTCAGTTGATATTGAAAATTATTGTTAATCCGCGACTTTCACCAATTATAGTTTGTATCTAATCAAAGCTACTAGACATATTTATGACAAAAGGTATGTAACATTTAAGTTTGTGATAATGGATTTAAATCACATTTATTAAGAATAAATTATGTGAGTATACATACAGGTTAGAGATAAACATTTAAAAGCTTTTGGTCATTTAGGATTGTTCGATTTGTGTTAATATATAAATATAATATATTCTTACATAATAAAACTAGCATGATATTTCCGAGGGAACCTAGCTGAATCAAGACATTTCTTCATGTCTTGGGTTAAATCACTTCATATATCCTATGAGACCTATGTTGGCCATCTCTTGTTCACTTCTTGTCCTGACGCTATTAGAAAATATAAGGGCTAGGGGAAGGGGCTTTTATTTTATATCATTTTCTTCCTTTTTATAAGTCATTCGTGACCGTGAGGTTTTCGCCTTTACACAATAAGGAAAGCTATATAGTAACAAACGTTTGCTCCACTAGCAACCTAACAACAGTTGATTTTACAAAAATGAGAACTGTAAACATTCATAAAAAGTTTAAAAAATTAAGTAATTTTGGTGGTATAGAAAAAAAATATTTAGTAGTTCCCAAACCATAAAATTGTGTTCTTTGGAAATTTTAAAAAACAAAGTTTGCATTTATATAATTTAAAGCGTGTACGATCTTGGAATGAGTTGGAACAATCCAGTTTAGTCTTAGATAACAAGACAAACCCTTGTTTATTTTCTCCTAATCATTCCCTTCTAGAGTTAAAGGAAGTGTTACATAAGTACAATATATATATATATATATATATATATATATATATATATATATATATATACAGTAGTTCTAAGAGAGTTTTTTTGAAACATTATAAGATAGTTTGCTGGGACAGGTGCATAGCTGGTTTGTCTCGCCACCAAAGAGATTGTGGGATCACTTAGTACTTTTATTTTCCGATTACCTAGAAATAAAAGTGTTGAGATGGTACTGGTATTTCGGTATTGCCTTTTGGATGGTTGTCAAAGCTACCGGCTCCTAATAAGAACATATTTGCGACTTTTTTATGATTTTTTTCTGTTTCTCTGTCTTTGTCACTATGTGTCACTTAATATTAAAAATACATTAATACAATATAAAATATACACTTGTTTAATCAAATAAAACACTCAATATAAGAAAATTTGCTTTTACTCCTAGGTTTACAATTTACCTCTTGGTTAGTCTAAATATAAACCATTCAAAAAACTAGAACTTCACTCAAAAAAATAAACTTTAGAAATAAAAACACATATATTGTAACTTGTATACACAATTTATATACAATTTGTATACACAAACCTTCAAAATAAGAAATATCTAACCCCAAAACAATATGCGGCCACGCCCTTTATATTTTAATTCATGTCACACAGTTGCGTATGTTGCGAGTTCAAAACAAAAAACTGTAAGTATCTGTTGCCTGTATCAAGTACTACCAACTTGTAGAATGAAATCTCCTCTACAACATACTATAAAGCTCGATTACAAAATATCGATTTAAAAATCGATTATCTTTTTAAGTAAACTTCACCGAATGCCAAGTGGATTTCGTTCCGTTAGGTTTCTACTATGGTCAAGTAGAAATATCTTGCGATCTATCAGACACAGAACAATTTGTAAACTACGGTTAGAAAGAAAAAGATGTGATCTATAGAACAGTGTTTTGGTCGACCTGTTTGACAGAAAAAAGGTTTTGTAATCATATGGGAAAAAATGGCGTCGCTTTTACTGATAACTGCACAGTTCAAACCATTGATTTTACGCATAAACATATGCGAACTTCACCAATTTTTGGAATATTATTTATAACGTTTTGTGGTATTTGCATAGCCGAATTTAATTTATAACTACAATAATCATATAAAAGAACAGAAAAGATGATTTATAGAAAGGATCTTATCTTTTCTTTTTACAAGGTATTAGGCAAAAAATATATTTGTGTATTATTATTCTGGGGCTGGGGAGGGTAATTTTAATTCTGTACTAATCTTTGATATTTTGATTTTGTGGAAAATGGATGACAGTAGTAAGAAAACAATCAAAATAAAGGGAAAAAATAGATTTAATTGGAGAGAGAGAGAGAGAGAGGGGGGGGGGGAGAGAGTTTAAATTTAGCTTAGTATAAAAACTAAGTATTCTCAATCATTGTCACTGGGGATGTTCACATTTGCTTCAAGAGGTATTTTTTGTATTGTCCTTTTTATAATTTGTATAGTTGTATTTATTTTAGATTTTAAGTCAGAAATGTATTTATTTTTGTTTAAGTGTGCACAAACCTGGCCGGCGGTCTGACTTTGTTGCAACAAGCGTACTTATGTTTATATTTAATCATGTCTTAATAAAAGCACTTTCATTCATTCATATCCAGCTCTTGTCATACAGATAAAATCCCACAACAAAACCGAATCTCGACCTTATACTTATCGTTACACGCGTGACGTTGACTCTTGTTCTCGTAGCTATCAGGATTGCTATATCTAGTCTTAAAACTATACAATTGCGACAAGGTCTTGAATTACTACGCTCGTGTTGGTGCCCTGGCCTGGCAAATATGTTATTAACTAATTCAATAGGTTTCCATTCGAGTAGTTAAGACTTTCATTAATTTTACGTCCTTTACCTCAATAGTTTTGACGATAACTTTTTTAATAAATGATGGAAAACGACGTTAAAAATTAAACAGAGAGCAATTCAAATTCAGATTCTTAGGCTTGAAACGAAAATATTTATAAAAATGGAGGTCGAATGTTTGTACTTGCTCTATACTGCTTAACTGTAAGAACATTTTTAACACTCGCGATACTTGATAAGCGCAAAAAGATAATTTTAGAAAAAGTTTGCTGACTCTAGGTAGGATTCAGCCCATTTTACTTCATGTGATCCTCACAAAAAAAAAAATCTTTTGAAGTTATTGATATCGAAGTGCACGTTAATATTTTAATACTGATCACAATCAATAGTTATAATGGAGTTATAACACTCCATTTTACAACCAACCACGCCAACTAGATGACGTTGCATTGACCAAGATGTTTCTTGGGATTATAAGAAACATTAACTATAAGAAGAGAAGTTAAAACAAAAAGAACACTCGACTAGACATAGTAAATAAATGTAAAATAACAGAACAAATTTTGTCCTAAGATCATACATTCAATTATTTAAACCGTGGGGAAATGATTATGAAAATATTAGTGACTCTTGTGTAAAGCTAACACAAATATATCAATAATAACAATGTAACAATAATGTCATTATGACTACCATAACAAATTCTGTATATTAGCTTATCGCATATTAGTCACAACCGCATTGACATAAATATCCATTTAATAGTTCAAATGGTAAATTTAACTGTGATTCAAGAAAATGTTAACCTAATAAGAAATAAATTCAATTTCGTGGATGGAGAAAATACATACCCTTGGCAGATTTATTATAATTTTTTGTTAAACGTAACTCATTTAAAATACCAATAATTTCGCGGTGCATGAAAACTTCACGTTAGTTTTACAAAGTTTGACTGTGAAGACACTCGGGGAATTGAAAATGGCAAAAACAGTCTATTAAATTTTTTCGCTTTAATTTTGGAAACTTTGTAAGTGTGTCATTAAAGTTCCATATTTATTGAGCTCTTCAGGATTTACCGTCCAATATGCGATTCCCCTTTCCTCGCGTTTTAAGTTAGAAACAATTTACAATTGATGACAAATGATCCAAGAGCTTACTTCCAAATTATAAACAATGTTATTTTTTGGAATGTTATAAAATACAATAGTTAAAAAAAATGCTTTAATATGCAACAAGTCAATGAATACGTAATTACATTTTAAGCTAGATTAATTGACTTATCCTTAAAATTTCAATTATAGTTTAATATATTTTTACCCATTTAAGGGTACTATGTGAGAGGTAACTGTAACATTATCTGGATACAACTAGTCTACGTGTTATAATTATGTTACGGCAGTTTAAAACAAGATATAAAGTTTGTATTTCTATAGAGTGAACATTATTAGGCATTTAAGAAACATCGATTAAAAACAAATTAGAAAACTAAGATTTTAAATGTGTTTTTATAAGATAAATGACAACTTTTACAAACAAAACTAAATTAATTTCACAAAAAAAAACAACAGCTAATATTTAATATGTACTGGGATTATATTCCATTTATAACTGGAAATTTATTTTTAAAACAATTTTTCTTTTCTTTTTTGAGACCATTCCGGTTCATACAGAGTAAATAAAACATAAAATAAATGTAACTTATTTTTTTTGTAAACGAAAAATATATAAGTACATATATTATATATTGACTATAACTTTCTCTTAAACTTTTGTAATACTAGTAGTATGTACACGTAAAACTAATTTCAAAATAATAGTAATAATATGCAATAATATGCATTAATAAAACTTAAAGGTATAAGTATAAAATATAACACACGAAATTGTCTTGTATAAATAGCTGTAGAAATGAATTATAATAGTACAGTGAAATTATAATTTTAAAGTGTTGCATCAATTAAGTGCTTTTTTCTTTTCTTCTTTTTTGTCTCTTTTTTTTTTTTTAGATTTAATGCATAAAGATGAGACGGTAACTAATTTTGTGAGTTTTTTTGTGCATGGCTTCGCGAGAAAAGTGGCAAAAAACGCTTTGTTGACGTTTTTCGAGTGCATCGCTTCACTATTTATTTAATATCTCCGGCACCAGGTGTCGTTGAAAAATTTAAAAAAAAAGGAAAATGACCATGATAAAATAGACTATCGATCCATAAGGTAGGATTACTTGAAAATTCATCCTAACTCCAAAAAAAAAATTTCTCGCACTTTTTTTTTTACTTAATTAGCGATATTTTAAGGAAAAATGGTTGAAATTTTTTCAAAATTTGGGAAAACATGTATTTTTATGTCGGTAACTCATGATATAAATTAAAAAAAAAAAAAAAAAAAAATTTCCACTCGCAATCGGCATTTTTCGGCAAAAATTGAAGTGCCCGCCATTTTTGGTAAAAGTATGGTAAAAAAAAAATCATCATCTCAAAATGTAGGGTTTGATATGTACTTTTGTCTAAGGTAACCCAAAAGTTTGTTATCTTATAAAAATTGCCCATTTTTAGGGATTAATTTTTTTTATTTCAATTTTTATTGGAAACCGTACCAATACCAAGATATTATAGCTATCTATATATTTTTGGGGTAGATCCCTCTCATTCATCTTCCTTTCCTATCAGGTTGCTCTTGACCAAATCTTGTTACTCTCCAGACCCAGACACTATTAGAGTATTCGAAGGTGATGAGGTTTTTTATTTTACACTCTTTTCTTATTTTTTTAAAAGCAAATGATGATCAAGTTTTTTTTTCTTTTAAATAATGTTCTTTATCTAATATAATTACATCGTTGCCTACTTGCATATATATATTAGTTCTTTGATTTTCTAGATATATTTCGTTCTGACTAGCATATTTCGACATATTATATAATGTACGTTATAATATACTGACTAGTATATTAGTATTATATAACATATATATATATATATATATATATATATATATATATATATATATATATATATATATATATATATATATTCGCCTACACAATTTGTATGAACCATATAGTAAACGAGTTTTGCTCCAAATAGAGTGTCCAGAGTGACGTTCTTGTCTCTTCTTATGCATTTTATTTATTTTATGTGAGATAATTAATATGAAATACTGTGGTGTGGCACGATGCCATATATTCTCTGAGCTGTGAGGGTGGATTGAGCAAAGCAAATGATAAAAAATGAGGTCAGTGAATTGCATTTCGATCCCGATTGTTATGAATAAAAGTGATGTAAAAATGAAAAGCTAAGCCCATATTTTTTTCTATTATCTTAAATATTATTGAAACGCTAACTATTCGGTTTTAAGTATTATACAATATTTATTTTATGGTTAATTTTAGGATGCAGTTTAATGTATTTGTATTTATTTTTAGTGGTTCATATACAATAGTGGTGACACTAGTTTACCTTTCCTTTATATTACATATTACTTGGTATTCACTCCCCAAAGTTGTTTTATTAGGTTCATGACTTTGTAACTTTTAAAACGGATTTCAAGAAATAGGTAAGATAAAGATATTTTCACTTGAATGTCTACAAAACTGCAAGCACATTGATAGATACAGGTTTTATTAATAATATGGTATTTACCAAATTTTTTTACAAAAATAATTTACATAACGACATATTCAAAATAAAAGTATCTACGGATATTCTATAATATAAGATAATCTTCTTCTTATTATAAGCCCCGTTTTATAAAACAAGCCGACGTCTTACTTATTACTTATTCTTTAAGGTGTATTAATGTGTTATATACAAATTGAATAAATGTTTTTGCAAAATTTTACTTTGTACCTTAGTGCACCAAGCTCATAAAGTAGAGTAATACTCTCATAGGTTTCAAACTGGCGTGTTCAACATAGGCTATTAAAAAATAAATATAATAGTTAAATTTGATATTTTGCAAATATTAATTTCACTATCCAAAATAGAGATAAAATGTAAAATAGATTTTCAAATCGAAATATCTTTACGTGAAGATATTATTGAAATCTCACTATTTTAATGTGATTAACCTGTAAATTGAATCAAATATGTCAAAAAAGCAGCTTGTTTTACTAACAAAAGCTATATTACATTTTAATAAATACAGTATATAGAATGAAAAGTTCTAATTATATGATGAGAGAAAGATTTTCTGAAACATAATTATTATTATATCACACTTTCAATAACTTTTCATGGCCTGACTTTTTAACTGATAGATAAAGTTGGGTTTTGAGGGCGGTCCAATTTACTTCTTTGCAGATAATTAATTTTTCTCTGTGATGTTAACCACCATACACAAGATGAAACTGAATTTATTACTGTCACATGAAGGCTATCCCTAGCGTATGTGTGAAGTAGGATTTATAAGACAAATTATCTTCATCTGAAGCAGTGATTGCTTTCGAAACTTAAATTCTACACATTTGTTTTAAAACTTGAGTTCTTTTAATAATGCCGTTTTACTTCACCAGAATGCTGTGTAGCAGAAATAAAATAATTCCACCTCTTTTTTGTTAATGTTAATGAAGTCATATTCCACAATACATCTAAAAAACCAAATAATGACTGTAGTGTTCGCTGATGACATTGATTCTCTTCGTTGTTGGTGTTTAACGTGAGACCGATGGCGTCCACTAAAATTACCACAAGTTTTATATTTTATCTGGATGTTCGCTGTGTTTATCAGGATATTACGACTAAACGCCTCTTGCGTTCTTATCAGGTTTCTATTATCCAACTCATGTTCTTTTCCGACAATGACGATATTAGACAATTTAAGGTATAGGAGCGTCCTTATTAATATTATTTCCCCCTTTTTTTGTAGTTATGAGGCGATGATGACTAAAAAAGTCTTTAGCATTAACAGGAAGAAAACATGCTAATAAAAACAAATCTCCCTATAAGATAACCTAGTAATGGGTGGAAGAGTTTGAGTAGAAATTAAATTTGAAAATTCATGTATTTGAATCACTTTGTTCTATATTGTAATCTCGTTAATGGAGCCAAACTTAAAAATGCATTCTACAATTTTTATTGACAATATACAAGAATCTGTGAAATAATTATGTCTCGAATTATCATGATTTTCTTTTTTTTTCCCTGGATATAGATCTCACTTTAATAACTATCACATAAATTATAAAACGTTAGCTAATATAATAATACAATTAATTATTTGTAGTTGATGATTTCCCCTGAAAATTTGACTTATTATCATTATGTCCATTCGAGATATTCAACTATTGTATTTTTCGAACTATATGTGTTTATTTTAGTGGACGCCATCGGTCTCACGACAAATACCAACAACGACACGTGTCAATATCATCAACGAACACTACAGTAATTATTTAGTTTTTTTAGATATATTGTGAAATATAACTTCATTAACATTACAAAAAATAAGTTGGAACTTTGTTATTCCTACTACACTTAGCATGCCGGTAAATTAAAACGGAATTATTAAAGGAACTCAGCTTTATAACAAACCTCTAGAATTTAAGTTTCGAAAGTGATCACTGCTTCAGATGAGGAAAATCTGTCTTATAAATTCGACCTTACACAATCGCTAGGGATAGCCTCATGACTTGACGGTCATAAATTCATTTTCATTTTGTGAATGGTGTTAACATCACAGAGAAAAACTAATTATCCGCAAAGATGTAAATTGGAGCGCCCTCAAAACCAAAATTTATCTCAGTTAAAAAGTCAGGCCATGAAAAGGTTTTAGAAATCTGATATAATAATAATTATGTTTCAGAAAACCCTTCTCTAATCATGGCAATTTAGAACTTTTCGTATTATATATTGAACACAATTTGCTTTAGTATTTAGTGTTTACAAAAACTTTAAAGAATGATGAAAACCAGAGTTCGCTATCTCTTCTCTATTCAAAATGGTAGCCAATATTACCATTACATTGATTTTTTTTCTTATCTTTTTAATGTGTTAAATCTTATTGAATATGATGTTAACTATTTAGTTATTCTAATTAGGAAAACAATTGTCATAACTTACATGTCATATTGCCAAGTCAAACCAGATGTTCAAAATGAAGCCCTCCTACTATTTGGCAGTGAGACAAGCGTAGGGTGAACTCCTCTCTCACGTTTTTTTTTAGAAACATTATAAGATAGTTTGCTGGGACAGGTGCATAGCTGGTTTGTCTCGCCACCAAAGAGATTGTGGGATCACTTAGTACTTTTATTTGCCGATTACCTAGAAAGAAAAGTGTTGAGATGGTACTGATAATTCGGTATTGCCTTTTGGATGGTTATCAAAGCTACCAGCTCCTAAGAACATATTTGCGACTATTTAATTCATTATTTCTGTTTATAGATCGCCTTAAATTTTTGGAGTAAAATAGAATTAGAGTGAAAAATATATACAATTTTCAGACCTGCAGGTTTACAAAAATTAAGAACAGAATGATCATTTAACTTTCAGTTTCGGTTTTATAATTTTTTTGCTAGCTTGAGAAGGAGTTTATACCATATACTAAATAAAACCGTACAAAAAGTGTGCGAAGGTAAGATATTAAAATTGCTAATAAAAGCTAGTAATTTTTTTTCCTCATTCTTCATGTTAAAATATTTTATAATTGTGTTTAGATTATTTATATATAGGTTATTTAAAATTTATTATTATTATTTATTTATGTTTTTACAAACGTATATTGTTTAAGTACATTTTACTCGTTGTGTGTTTGTCCCTTAAAATATTTCAACAAAAGGAGAGCTGGTAGATTAATTAATATTTACTTCAAATAATTATATAATTCTATTATTTAATGGAAATAAAAATGAACCTAAATTCAACATTAGGGTAAAGCTTTAAATCAATATCTTCGTGATTGTGATTAGTAGTAACACCGAATTTTACATTTATATTTTTACGATCGTGATTAAAATCAAAATCAGTTCTCCTGTCACATGTTAATAACTATAGGCAAAAACAAAATAACACGTATGTGAATTAAAATAATGAATTAGTTCCTATCGCCTTATACGAAGAAGTAGTTAATAATTCAACTCTATTTGTAACAACACTTTGTAAGGATATTTAAGATTAAGCCATAACAAATCGCCCTCCTGCAATATTAATCACCTCCACGTAAAACAAACTTTAGATGTAATTAACTCCATAATCCCCTTAAAACAAGCGAGATGGAGATGGAGTTTACACAGAAAGACAATTCATGATGTTATATTAAACTTTGTTTTTAATTCGTAGAATTTTTAAAAGAATTACAAATATAATACACATATGACGAATTACGAAAGATCGAGAAGATAATCGGATATTTGCTATGATTTTAATATGGAGTAAAATATATTGTACCGAAATAAGGTGCCGTTAAGTGTAAAATATACTAGGGTTAATGCAATTGTAAGATAAATTATGTGTTACGCGTCACTAGTATGGGGTTTCAAGATGATATCGTAGAAAATATTTTGAAGGCGTTAAGAAAAACTTATTAAGATTAAGATATTCCAAATTACATGTTGTATTTAGAGTCAACGTTGCAAAAATAGTTGTACTCAAATAGTTGTAAAACAAATGCGTTTTAAATACATTCTGCGAGTTTTGTCCATGCCAGAACACAGAATTTCTTTTATTCTAGCCACAGAAATAATAATAAAAAAAATTTATTGGTTCCGACGGTAGATATGGTTAGGAGAAAAACATGAAATTAATCTGTTTTCAGATTTATAAATGTTGAAGCATTGGCCGGAATGGATGGTAAGGGTATTAGAAGCAATAAACACTGATATCATAAACAGATATTTACAGAGAACAAGGCTAGCAAAATACCATGCTCTTTGCCGTACCCTTGACTTTGACCGAAGAGAAAAAACATATTTTAAGGATAACTGTTATATGTCAACAATAGGGTGGATTATAAAAGCTAGATCGTAAATCATTCATTTGAATTACAAACCCTGGATTGCAGACAGAAATAATCTTTGTTCTATGTGTAACCTAGGTGAAGATGAAACGGTGTTTCAATTTATAGCTGTGTGTCCCCATACATAACAAATTCGCACAAAATGGTTTGGTAAAGCAATATTAGTTGGCCATTAATATCCGAATTTAATTTATAACTCCAATAATCATATAAAAGAAAAGAAAAGACCATTTAAAGAATGTAACTTATCTTTTCTTTTACAAAGTATTAGGCAAACAATATATCTGTGTATTATTGTTCTGGGGCTGGGGAGGGTAATTTTAATTCTGTACTAAACTTTGATATTTTTATTTTGTGGAAAATTGATGACAGTAGTAAAAAAACAATCGAAATAAAGGGAAAGAAATATATTTAAAATTGGGGAGGGAGAGGGAGAGAGAGCGAGAGAGAGAGAGAGAGAGAGAGAGAGAGAGAGAGAGAGAGAGAGAGAGAGAGAGAGAGAGAGAGAGAGAGAGAGTTTAAATTTACCTTAGTATAAAAACTAAGTATTCTCAGTCATTGTGACGGGGGATGTTCATATTTTCTTGAAGAGGTATTTTTTTGTATTGTCGTCCTTTTTATAATTTTTTATAATTGTATTTCTTTTAGATTTCAAGTCAGAAAATAAATTGTTATTTTTAAGTTACCTGGCTGACGACGGTCACAGACTTTGATGAAACAAGTATACTTATGTTAATATTTAATCACGTCTTAATAAGAGCACTATTTCATTCATTCATTCATACTTATCCGTTACACGCGTGACGTTGACTCTTGTTCTCGTAGCTATCAGGATTGCTATATCTAGTCTTAAAACTATACAATTGCGACAAGGTCTTGAATTACTACGCTCGTGTTGGTGTCCTGGCCTGGCAAATATGTTATTAACTAATCACAATAGGTTTCCATACGAATAGTTAATACTATCATTGTTTTACGTCTTTACCTCAATAGTTTTGACGATAACGTATTTAATAAAAGATGAAAACGACGATAAAAATCATAAAGAGGGCAATTAAAAAAAAATTAAATTTTTCTCTCTCTTTTTTTTTTCTTTCTGATTCTTAGGCTTGAAACGAAAATATTTATAAAAATGGAGGTCGAATGTTTGTACTTACTCTTTACTGCTTAACTGTAAGAAAATAGTAACACTCGCGATACTTGATAAGCGCAAAAAGATAATTTAAAAAAAAGTTTGCTGACTCTAGGATTCAGCCCATTTTACTTAATTTAATTTAGTGAACTTGCTGCATTTCGCCTCAGTCTACTTTAATAAATTTTAGCGTCCCAAAAGGAAAATACATTTCCTAAATACAATAAATTTAGCCCTTCAACACCTTGACTTTAATTTGTATGCATGACAGAACTAAGTAGCTAGTTCAACTAGCTTTCCAAGTAGTTCTGTCGAAATCTGCCATGCAAAATTTTTTTTATATACAGTCTTCAGATCTAATTGTTAAATCGATATTATTTATAGAAAATAAAATTTAATTTATCGCTATTAGACAAGTGAATACAGATCATGCAGTTTCATAAGCATAACTATCATTGATTCAAGTTTAAATGTTATTTGTAATTCAAATTTCAGTCTTACAACAGTTTGCAAGGTAACTTAATGAAGATTTATCCAACTTTGGTTAGATTACACATCACCATTAGCTGGAGTTTGCAATCTTCCCACCCCTAAAACTTAATAACGGAAGCTAATAAATTAAGTCACAATGTTATAGTTACAATATTTATTCTCTCTTCATTCAGGATATTAGTAGATACAATTGCGACAAAATTATTATAACAGGACTGAAACTAATTTTCTTACATATGCTTGATATTCTATAATATAAGATAATCTTCTTGCTTATTACTTATTCTTCTTATAACTTAAACAGTTTTAAATTACAAAATTAAAAATTATATTAATGTGTTATATACAAATTGAATAAATGTTTTTTTTTTTTTTCAAAATTTTACTTTGTACCTCAGTGTACCATGCTCATAAGTTGAGAAATACTTTCATAGGTTTCAAACTGGCATGTTCGACATATTAAAAAATAAATATAATAGTTACTTTTGATATTTTGCAAATATTGATGTCACTATCCAAAATAGAGATAAAATGTAAAATATATTTTCAAATCAAAACATCTTTACGTGAAGATCTTATTGAAATCTTACTATATTAATATGATTAATCTGTAAATTGAATTAGATCTGTTAAAATAGCGGCTTGTTTTACAAATAAAAGCTATTTCTAATATTATATTTTAATAAATATATAGAATGAAAAGTTTTAATTTTAAGATGAGAGAAAGATTTTCTGAAATATAATTATTATTATATTAAACTTTCAATACCTTTTCATAGCCTGACTTTTTAACTAATAGATAATTTTTGTTTGATGGCAGTCCCATTTACTTCTTCGCGGATAATTAATTTTTCTCTGTGATGTTAACCACCATTCACAAGATGAAACTGAAATTATAACTGTCAAGTCATGAAAATATCCCTAGCGATTGCTTGAAATAGGATTTATAAGACAGATTATCTCCATCTGAAGCAGTGATTGCTTTCGAAACTTAAATTGTACACATTTGTTTTAAAACTTGAGTTCTTTTAATAATGCCGTTTTACTTTACCAGAATGCTGTGTAGCAGAAATAAAATAATTCCACCTCTTTTTTGTTAATGTTAATAAAGTCATATTCCACAATACATCTAAAAAACCAAATAATGACTGTAGTGTTCGCTGATGACATTGATTCTCTTCGTTGTTGGTGTTTAACGTGAGACCGATGGCGTCCACTAAAATTACCACAAGATTTATATTTTATCTGGATGTTCGCTGTGTTTATCAGGGTATTACGACTAAACGCCTCTTGCGTTCTTATCAGGTTTCTATTATCCAACTCATGTTCTTTTCCGACAATGACGATATTAGAGAATTTGAGGTATAGGAGCATCCTTATTAATATTATTTCCCCCTTTTTTGTAGTTATGAGGCGATGATGACTAAAAAGGTCTTTAGCATTAACAGGAAGAAAACATGCTAATCAAAAAAAATCTCCCTATAAGATAACCTAGTAATTCGTGGAAGAGTTTGAGTAGAAATTAAATTTGAAAATTCATGTATTTGAATCACTTTGTTCTATATTGTAATCTCGTTAATGGAGCCAAACTTAAAAATGCATTCTACAATTTTATTGACAGTATACAAGAATCTGTGAAATAATTATGTCTCGAATTATCATGATTTTCTTTTTTTCCCTGGATATAGATCTCACTATAATAACTATCACATAAATTATAAAACGTTAGCTAATATAATAATACCAATAATTATTTGTAGTTGATGATTTCCCCTGGATATTTTGACTTATTATCATTATGTCCATTCAAGATATTCAACTATTGTATTTTTCGAACTATATGTGTTTATTTTTGTGGACGCCATCGGTCTCACGACAAATACCAACAACGACACGTGTCAATATCATCAACGAACACTACAGTAATTATTTAGTTTTTTTAGATATATTGTGGAATATAACTTCATTAACATTACAAAAAAAAGAGTTGGAACTTTTTTATTCCTACTACATTTAGCATGCCGGTAAAGTAAAACGGCATTATTAAAAGAACTCAGCTTTATAACAAAGATGTAGAATTTAAGTTTCGAAAGTGATCTCTGCTTCAGATGAAGAAAATCTGTCTTATAAATTCTACCTTACACAATCGCTAGGGATATCTTCATGACTTGACAGTCATAAATTCAGTTTCATCTTGTGAATGGTGTTAACATCACAGAGAAAAACTAATTATCCGCGAAGAAGTAATTAGGACCGCCCTCAAAACCAAAATTTATCTCAGTTAAAAAGTCGGGCGGTGAAAAGGTTTTAGAAATCTGATATAATAATAATTATGTTTCAGAAAAACCCTTCTCTAATCATGGCAAATTAGAACTTTTCATATTATATATTGAACACAATTTGCTTCAATATATTGAAGATATTCTCAGTTGACAAAGAGCCATTACTTTCAGTTGGAGTGTTTCGTTCAGTTGATATTGAAAATTATTGTTAATCCGCGACTTTCACCAATTATAGTTTGTATCTAATCAAAGCTACTAGACATATTTATGACAAAAGGTATGTAACATTTAAGTTTGTGATAATGGATTTAAATCACATTTATTAAGAATAAATTATGTGAGTATACATACAGGTTAGAGATAAACATTTAAAAGCTTTTGGTCATTTAGGATTGTTCGATTTGTGTTAATATATAAATATAATATATTCTTACATAATAAAACTAGCATGATATTTCCGAGGGAACCTAGCTGAATCAAGACATTTCTTCATGTCTTGGGTTAAATCACTTCATATATCCTATGAGACCTATGTTGGCCATCTCTTGTTCACTTCTTGTCCTGACGCTATTAGAAAATATAAGGGCTAGGGGAAGGGGCTTTTATTTTATATCATTTTCTTCCTTTTTATAAGTCATTCGTGACCGTGAGGTTTTCGCCTTTACACAATAAGGAAAGCTATATAGTAACAAACGTTTGCTCCACTAGCAACCTAACAACAGTTGATTTTACAAAAATGAGAACTGTAAACATTCATAAAAAGTTTAAAAAATTAAGTAATTTTGGTGGTATAGAAAAAAAATATTTAGTAGTTCCCAAACCATAAAATTGTGTTCTTTGGAAATTTTAAAAAACAAAGTTTGCATTTATATAATTTAAAGCGTGTACGATCTTGGAATGAGTTGGAACAATCCAGTTTAGTCTTAGATAACAAGACAAACCCTTGTTTATTTTCTCCTAATCATTCCCTTCTAGAGTTAAAGGAAGTGTTACATAAGTACAATATATATATATATATATATATATATATATATATATATATATATATATATATATATATATATATATATACAGTAGTTCTAAGAGAGTTTTTTTGAAACATTATAAGATAGTTTGCTGGGACAGGTGCATAGCTGGTTTGTCTCGCCACCAAAGAGATTGTGGGATCACTTAGTACTTTTATTTTCCGATTACCTAGAAATAAAAGTGTTGAGATGGTACTGGTATTTCGGTATTGCCTTTTGGATGGTTGTCAAAGCTACCGGCTCCTAATAAGAACATATTTGCGACTTTTTTATGAATTTTTTCTGTTTCTCTGTCTTTGTCACTATGTGTCACTTAATATTAAAAATACATTAATACAATATAAAATATACACTTGTTTAATCAAATAAAACACTCAATATAAGAAAATTTGCTTTTACTCCTAGGTTTACAATTTACCTCTTGGTTAGTCTAAATATAAACCATTCAAAAACTAGAACTTCACTCAAAAAAATAAACTTTAGAAATAAAAACACATATATTGTAACTTGTATACACAATTTATATACAATTTGTATACACAAACCTTCAAAATAAGAAATATCTAACCCCAAAACAATATGCGGCCACGCCCTTTATATTTTAATTCATGTCACACAGTTGCGTATGTTGCGAGTTCAAAACAAAAAACTGTAAGTATCTGTTGCCTGTATCAAGTACTACCAACTTGTAGAATGAAATCTCCTCTACAACATACTATAAAGCTCGATTACAAAATATCGATTTAAAAATCGATTATCTTTTTAAGTAAACTTCACCGAATGCCAAGTGGATTTCGTTCCGTTAGGTTTCTACTATGGTCAAGTAGAAATATCTTGCGATCTATCAGACACAGAACAATTTGTAAACTACGGTTAGAAAGAAAAAGATGTGATCTATAGAACAGTGTTTTGGTCGACCTGTTTGACAGAAAAAAGGTTTTGTAATCATATGGGAAAAAATGGCGTCGCTTTTACTGATAACTGCACAGTTCAAACCATTGATTTTACGCATAAACATATGCGAACTTCACCAATTTTTGGAATATTATTTATAACGTTTTGTGGTATTTGCATAGCCGAATTTAATTTATAACTACAATAATCATATAAAAGAACAGAAAAGATGATTTATAGAAAGGATCTTATCTTTTCTTTTTACAAGGTATTAGGCAAAAAATATATTTGTGTATTATTATTCTGGGGCTGGGGAGGGTAATTTTAATTCTGTACTAATCTTTGATATTTTGATTTTGTGGAAAATGGATGACAGTAGTAAGAAAACAATCAAAATAAAGGGAAAAAATAGATTTAATTGGAGAGAGAGAGAGAGAGAGGGGGGGGGAGAGAGAGTTTAAATTTAGCTTAGTATAAAAACTAAGTATTCTCAATCATTGTCACTGGGGATGTTCACATTTGCTTCAAGAGGTATTTTTTGTATTGTCCTTTTTATAATTTGTATAGTTGTATTTATTTTAGATTTTAAGTCAGAAATGTATTTATTTTTGTTTAAGTGTGCACAAACCTGGCCGGCGGTCTGACTTTGTTGCAACAAGCGTACTTATGTTTATATTTAATCATGTCTTAATAAAAGCACTTTCATTCATTCATATCCAGCTCTTGTCATACAGATAAAATCCCACAACAAAACCGAATCTCGACCTTATACTTATCGTTACACGCGTGACGTTGACTCTTGTTCTCGTAGCTATCAGGATTGCTATATCTAGTCTTAAAACTATACAATTGCGACAAGGTCTTGAATTACTACGCTCGTGTTGGTGCCCTGGCCTGGCAAATATGTTATTAACTAATTCAATAGGTTTCCATTCGAGTAGTTAAGACTTTCATTAATTTTACGTCCTTTACCTCAATAGTTTTGACGATAACTTTTTTAATAAATGATGGAAAACGACGTTAAAAATTAAACAGAGAGCAATTCAAATTCAGATTCTTAGGCTTGAAACGAAAATATTTATAAAAATGGAGGTCGAATGTTTGTACTTGCTCTATACTGCTTAACTGTAAGAACATTTTTAACACTCGCGATACTTGATAAGCGCAAAAAGATAATTTTAGAAAAAGTTTGCTGACTCTAGGTAGGATTCAGCCCATTTTACTTCATGTGATCCTCACAAAAAAAAAAATCTTTTGAAGTTATTGATATCGAAGTGCACGTTAATATTTTAATACTGATCACAATCAATAGTTATAATGGAGTTATAACACTCCATTTTACAACCAACCACGCCAACTAGATGACGTTGCATTGACCAAGATGTTTCTTGGGATTATAAGAAACATTAACTATAAGAAGAGAAGTTAAAACAAAAAGAACACTCGACTAGACATAGTAAATAAATGTAAAATAACAGAACAAATTTTGTCCTAAGATCATACATTCAATTATTTAAACCGTGGGGAAATGATTATGAAAATATTAGTGACTCTTGTGTAAAGCTAACACAAATATATCAATAATAACAATGTAACAATAATGTCATTATGACTACCATAACAAATTCTGTATATTAGCTTATCGCATATTAGTCACAACCGCATTGACATAAATATCCATTTAATAGTTCAAATGGTAAATTTAACTGTGATTCAAGAAAATGTTAACCTAATAAGAAATAAATTCAATTTCGTGGATGGAGAAAATACATACCCTTGGCAGATTTATTATAATTTTTTGTTAAACGTAACTCATTTAAAATACCAATAATTTCGCGGTGCATGAAAACTTCACGTTAGTTTTACAAAGTTTGACTGTGAAGACACTCGGGGAATTGAAAATGGCAAAAACAGTCTATTAAATTTTTTCGCTTTAATTTTGGAAACTTTGTAAGTGTGTCATTAAAGTTCCATATTTATTGAGCTCTTCAGGATTTACCGTCCAATATGCGATTCCCCTTTCCTCGCGTTTTAAGTTAGAAACAATTTACAATTGATGACAAATGATCCAAGAGCTTACTTCCAAATTATAAACAATGTTATTTTTTGGAATGTTATAAAATACAATAGTTAAAAAAAATGCTTTAATATGCAACAAGTCAATGAATACGTAATTACATTTTAAGCTAGATTAATTGACTTATCCTTAAAATTTCAATTATAGTTTAATATATTTTTACCCATTTAAGGGTACTATGTGAGAGGTAACTGTAACATTATCTGGATACAACTAGTCTACGTGTTATAATTATGTTACGGCAGTTTAAAACAAGATATAAAGTTTGTATTTCTATAGAGTGAACATTATTAGGCATTTAAGAAACATCGATTAAAAACAAATTAGAAAACTAAGATTTTAAATGTGTTTTTATAAGATAAATGACAACTTTTACAAACAAAACTAAATTAATTTCACAAAAAAAAAACAACAGCTAATATTTAATATGTACTGGGATTATATTCCATTTATAACTGGAAATTTATTTTTAAAACCATTTTTCTTTTCTTTTTTGAGACCATTCCGGTTCATACAGAGTAAATAAAACATAAAATAAATGTAACTTATTTTTTTTGTAAACGAAAAATATATAAGTACATATATTATATATTGACTATAACTTTCTCTTAAACTTTTGTAATACTAGTAGTATGTACACGTAAAACTAATTTCAAAATAATAGTAATAATATGCAATAATATGCATTAATAAAACTTAAAGGTATAAGTATAAAATATAACACACGAAATTGTCTTGTATAAATAGCTGTAGAAATGAATTATAATAGTACAGTGAAATTATAATTTTAAAGTGTTGCATCAATTAAGTGCTTTTTTCTTTTCTTCTTTTTTGTCTCTTTTTTTTTTTTTTTTTAGATTTAATGCATAAAGATGAGACGGTAACTAATTTTGTGAGTTTTTTTGTGCATGGCTTCGCGAGAAAAGTGGCAAAAAACGCTTTGTTGACGTTTTTCGAGTGCATCGCTTCACTATTTATTTAATATCTCCGGCACCAGGTGTCGTTGAAAAATTTAAAAAAAAAAAGGAAAATGACCATGATGAAATAGACTATCGATCCATAAGGTAGGATTACTTGAAAATTCATCCTAACTCCAAAAAAAAAATTTCTCGCACTTTTTTTTTTACTTAATTAGCGATATTTTAAGGAAAAATGGTTGAAATTTTTTCAAAATTTGGGAAAACATGTATTTTTATGTCGGTAACTCATGATATAAATTAAAAAAAAAAAAAAAAAAAAAATTTCCACTCGCAATCGGCATTTTTCGGCAAAAATTGAAGTGCCCGCCATTTTTGGTAAAAGTATGGTAAAAAAAAAATTCATCATCTCAAAATGTAGGGTTTGATATGTACTTTTGTCTAAGGTAACCCAAAAGTTTGTTATCTTATAAAAATTGCCCATTTTTAGGGATTAATTTTTTTTATTTCAATTTTTATTGGAAACCGTACCAATACCAAGATATTATAGCTATCTATATATTTTTGGGGTAGATCCCTCTCATTCATCTTCCTTTCCTATCAGGTTGCTCTTGACCAAATCTTGTTACTCTCCAGACCCAGACACTATTAGAGTATTCGAAGGTTATGAGGTTTTTTATTTTACACTCTTTTCTTATTTTTTTAAAAGCAAATGATGATCAAGTTTTTTTTTCTTTTAAATAATGTTCTTTATCTAATATAATTACATCGTTGCCTACTTGCATATATATATTAGTTCTTTGATTTTCTAGATATATTTCGTTCTGACTAGCATATTTCGACATATTATATAATGTACGTTATATACTGACTAGTATATTAGTATTATATAACAATATATATATATATATATTCGCTTACACAATTTGTATGAACCATATAGTAAACGAGTTTTGCTCCAAATAGAGAGTCCAGAGTGACGTTCTTGTCTCTTCTTATGCATTTTATTTATTTTATGTGAGATAATTAATATGAAATACTGTGGTGTGGCACAATGCCATATATTGTCTGAGCTGTGAGGGTGGATTGAGCAAAGCAAATGATAAAAGAATGAGGTCAGTGAATTGCATTTCGATCCCGATTGTTATGAATAAAAGTGATGTAAAAATGAAAAGCTAAGCCCATATTTTTTTCTATTATCTTAAATATTATTCAAACGCTAACTATTCGGTTTTAAGTATTATACAATATTTATTTTATGGTTAATTTTAGGATGCAGTTTAATGTATTTGTATTTATTTTTAGTGGTTCATATACAATAGTGGTGACACTAGTTTACCTTTCCTTTATTTTACATTTTTCTTGGTATTCACTCCCCAAAGTTGTTTTATTAGGTTTCATGACTTTGTAACTTTTCAAACGAATTTCAAGAAATAGGTAAGTTAAAGATATTTTCGCTTGAATGTATGTAAACTGCAAGAACATCGATAGATACAGGTTTTATTAATAATATGGTATTTACCAAATTTTTTCTACAAACATAATTTACAAATGACATATTCAAAATAAAAGGATCAACGGATATTCTATAATATAAGATAATCTACTTATTACTTATTCTTTAAGTTGTATTAATGTGTTATATACAAATTGAATAAATGTTTTTGCAAAATTTTACTTTGTACCTTAGTGCACCAAGCTCATAAAGTAGAGTGATACTCTCATAGGTTTCAAACTGGCGTGTTCAACATAGGCTATTAAAAAATAAATATAATAGTTAAATTTGATATTTTGCAAATATTAATTTCACTATGCAAAATAGAGATAAAATGTAAAATAGATTTTCAAATCAAAATATCTTTACGTGAAGATATTATTGAAATCTCACTATTTTAATGTGATTAACCTGTAAATTAAATCAAATATGTCAAAAAAGCAGCTTGTTTTACTAACAAAAGCTATATTACATTTTAATAAATACAGTATATAGAATGAAAAGTTCTAATTATATGATGAGAGAAAGATTTTCTGAAACATAATTATTATTATATCACACTTTCAATAACTTTTCATGGCCTGACTTTTTAACTGATAGATAAAGTTGGGTTTTGAGGGCGGTCCAATTTACTTCTTTGCAGATAATTAATTTTTCTCTGTGATGTTAACCACCATACACAAGATGAAACTGAATTTATTACTGTCACATGAAGGCTATCCCTAGCGTATGTGTGAAGTAGGATTTATAAGACAAATTATCTTCATCTGAAGCAGTGATTGCTTTCGAAACTTAAATTATACACATTTGTTTTAAAACTTGAGTTCTTTTAATAATGCCGTTTTACTTTACCAGAATGCGGTGTAGCAGAAATAAAATAATTCCACCTCTTTTTTGTTAATGTTAATGAAGTCATATTCCACAATACATCTAAAAAACCAAATAATGACTGTAGTGTTCGCTGATGACATTGATTCTCTTCGTTGTTGGTGTTTGACGTGAGACCGATGGCGTCCACTAAAATTACCACAAGTTTTATATTTTATCTGGGTGTTCGCTGTGTTTATCAGGATATTACGACTAAACGCCTCTTGCGTTCTTATCAGGTTTCTATTATCCAACTCATGTTCTTTTCCGACAATGACGATATTAGACAATTTGAGGTATAGGAGCGTCCCTATTAATATTATTTCCCCCCTTTTTTTGTAGTTATGAGGCGATGATGACTAAAAAGGTCTTTAGCATTAACAGGAAGAAAACATGCTAATCAAAAAAAATCTCCCTATAAGATAACCTAGTAATGGGTGGAAGAGTTTGAGTAGAAATTAAATTTGAAAATTCATGTATTTGAATCACTTTGTTCTATATTGTAATCTCGTTAATGGAGCCAAACTTAAAAATCCATTCTACAATTTTTATTGACAATATACAAGAATCTGTGAAATAATTATGTCTCGAATTATCATGATTTTCTTTTTTTTCCCTGGATATAGATCTCACTTTAATAACTATCACATAAATTATAAAACGTTAGCTAATATAATAATACAATTAATTATTTGTAGTTGATGATTTCCCCTGAAAATTTGACTTATTATCATTATGTCCATTCAAGATATTCAACTATTGTATTTTTCGAACTATATGTGTTTATTTTAGTGGACGCCATCCGTCTCACGACAAATACCAACAACGACACGTGTCAATATCATCAACGAACACTACAGTAATTATTTAGTTTTTTTAGATATATTGTGAAATATAACTTCATTAACATTACAAAAAATAAGTTGGAACTTTTTTATTCCTACTACACTTAGCATGCCGGTAAATTAAAACGGAATTATTAAAGGAACTCAGCTTTATAACAAACCTGTAGAATTTAAGTTTCGAAAGTGATCACTGCTTCAGATGAGGAAAATCTGTCTTATAAATTTGACCTTACACAATCGCTAGGGATAGCCTCATGACTTGACGGTCATAAATTCATTTTCATTTTGTGAATGGTGTTAACATCACAGAGAAAAACTCATTATCCGCAAAGAAGTAAATTGGACCGCCCTCAAAACCAAAATTTATCTCAGTTAAAAAGTCAGGCCATGAAAAAGTTTTAGAAATCTGATATAATAATAATTATGTTTCAGAAAACCCTTCTCTAATCATGGCAAATTAGAACTTTTCGTATTATATATTGAACACAATTTGCTTTAGTATTTAGTGTTTACAAAAACTTTAAAGAATGATGAAAACCAGAGTTCGCTATCTCTTCTCTATTCAAAATGGTAGCCAATATTACCATTACATTGATTTTTTTCTTATCTTTTTAATGTGTTAATATGATGTTAACTATTTAGTTATTCTAATTAGGAAAACAATTGTCATAACTTACATGTCATATTGCCAAGTCAAACCAGATGTTCAAAATGAAGCCCTCCTACTATTTGGCAGTGAGACAAGCGTAGGGTGAACTCCTCTCTCACGTTTTTTTTTTGAAACATTATAAGATAGTTTGCTGGGACAGGTGCATAGCTGGTTTGTCTCGCCACCAAAGAGATTGTGGGATCACTTAGTACTTTTATTTGCCGATTACCTAGAAAGAAAAGTGTTGAGATGGTACTGATAATTCGGTATTGCCTTTTGGATGGTTATCAAAGCTACCAGCTCCTAAGAACATATTTGCGACTATTTAATTAATTATTTCTGTTTATAGATCGCCTAAAATTTTTGGAGTAAAATAGAATTAGAGTGAAAAATATATACAATTTTCAAACCTGCAGGTTTACAAAAAGTAAGAACAGAATGGTCATTTAACTTTCAGTTTCGGTTTTATAATTTTTTTGCTAGCTTGAGAAGGAGTTTATACCATATACTAAATAAAACAGTTATTGACATAAAACTACAAAAAGTGTGCGAAGGTAAGATATTAAAATTGTTAATAAAAGCTAGTAATTTTTTTTCCTCATTCTTCATGTTAAAATATTTTATAATTGTGTTTAGATTATTTATATATAGGTTATTTAAAATTTATTTATTTATTTATTTATTTTTTACAAACGTATATTGTTTAAGTACATTTTACTCGTTGTGTGTTTGTCCCTTATAATATTTCAACAAAAGGAGAGCTGGTAGATTAATTAATATTTGCTTCAAATAATTATATAATTCTATTATTTAATGGAAATAAAAATGAACCTAAATTCAACATTAGGGTAAAGCTTTAAATCAATATCTTCGTGATTGTGATTAGTAGTAACACCGAATTTTACATTTATATTTTTACGATCGTGATTAAAATCAAAATCAGTTCTCCTGTCACATGTTAATAACTATAGGCAAAAACAAAATAACACGTATGTGAATTAAAATAATGAATTAGTTCCTATCGCCTTATACGAAGAAGTAGTTAATAATTCAACTCTCTTTGTAACAACACTTTGTAAGGATATTTAAGATTAAGCCATAACAAATCGCCCTCCTGCAATATTAATCACCTCCACGTAAAACAAACTTTAGATGTAATTAACTCCATAATCCCCTTAAAACAAGCGAGATGGAGATGGAGTTTACACAGAAAGACAATTCATGATGTTATATTAAACTTTGTTTTTAATTCGTAGAATTTTTAAAAGAATTACAAATATAATACACATATGACGAATTACGAAAGATCGAGAAGATAATCGGATATATGCTATGATTTTAATATGGAGTAAAATATATTGTACCGAAATAAGGTGCCGTTAAGTGTAAAATATACTAGGGTTAATGCAATTGTAAGATAAATTATGTGTTACGCGTCACTAGTATGGGGGTTCAAGATGATATCGTAGAAAATATTTTGAAGGCGTTAAGAAAAACTTATTAAGATTAAGATATTCCAAATTACATGTTGTATTTAGAGTCAACGTTGCAAAAATAGTTGTATTCAAATAGTTGTAAAACAAATGCGTTTTAAATACATTCTGCGAGTTTTGTCCATGCCAGAACACAGAATTTCTTTTATTCTAGCCACAGAAATAATAATAAAAAAAATTTATTGGTTCCGACGGTAGATATGGTTAGGAGAAAAACATGAAATTAATCTGTTTTCAGATTTATAAATAATGTTGAAGCATTGGCCGGAATGGATGGTAAGGGTATTAGAAGCAATAAACACTGATATCATAAACAGATATTTACAGAGAACAAGGCTAGCAAAATACCATACTCTTTGTCGTACCCTTGACTTTGACCTAAGAGAAAAAACATATTTTAAGGATAACTGAATCGGTTTTTTTTAAAGGGCGTAAGTCAACAATACTAAATTTTTCAGGAGCAACAAAAAACTGTTTAAAATCTCTAATTTTTTTAGGGTAGTCAACTTTTTTGTAATATATAGTAAAACTGCTATTTTTGCATGATAAAAAAAATAAATTAAGTTGTTATGGTAACAAATGACCATTTTATTAGCAATAATAAATATTGAAAAATCGCCCTTTTAAAAAAAATCATAATCAAAGGATTAAAAAAATAGGAAAAACCTCCAAAAATTAGTATTTATTTAAAAAAACATAATTTTTAGGTTATGTTACAGAAACAGTCAAACATTTTTTAAGTTAACAATTTTAGGCGCCTTCGTTCTCAATTTCTCCCTCAAAATCACTGTCAGGTCCATCTGCATCCGTTATGGGCCAATTACATATTTCTTCGAAGAAATGTGTGAACTCGTGGGGTACGTACGCCCTCAACTTCTTTATGTCCTCAATCTTGCAGCGTTTTATCGGCCATTTTTGTGCTGGACATGCAAGTTCGGTTGGTGGATGAACTTAAGCATTACTCTTACTCATGAAAAAGTTGTGGCAAACAATACCGTTGATGTATGGGAATGCTTTAACGTACCCTTTCATTTTACTGTCATATTCAAATTGGAATAGGGTACTAATTTGGAAGTATACCTTATCCTCCTTGCGTACATTCTTCCCCTTTGTTTCTTTTGACACACAAGACATCTTGTAATATATTTTTTGCCAATTCTTGAAGTCCAACACATCATCTGCTTGAACTTCATGAACAGTAAACTTATTTGGTTTGGAAGAACTCTTAATGATTAATTCTGTTATTTCACGAACAGTGAACACACGATCGTGATATCGCAATGTTTTTGAAATAGTTCCAAAATCCCGGTCGCAAGGCATAAAACTATGCCCGCGGAGGGGGAAATACTGTACCACTTTATTGAACCGTCCAGAGTCTGTCAAATACAAACAAAACCTTGATAAGGCCTGATTTTTATTTTGTCCTGAACAATTGTCACAAAATAACCTTAATTCAGTAAATTTATCAGGGACTGTTTTGAGATACTCATTTAGAAAGGAACAAACTTCGTTCGGGCCTTTTTTTCCTATCCCCTCGTGATAAAGGAAAATGTTTGATGTGTTATCTTTAATATTATGTACATCAAATACATTAACAGACAGCTGTCTTAGATAATAAAGTTCCTGCACAGGAACTTTGGGTAGACTCATGGTTTTCATATAGTCAAAGGCTAGTGATAGTACATGTTTCTCTTTTAGGCCATCCTCTGATTTTTCATGTTGCAGAGCAGAATAGAATTTGTTGCTTCTTTTTTTGTGTATTAGCAACTCTGCAACTGCTGTTCTTTTAGCAACCTCATTAAGATGAGGACTTCTTATTTTAAGTTTTAATTCCTCACAAAGGCAGCATACATCGACCTGAGGACGCCCAAATCTATAATTAAAATTTTCTCTAAAAATTCTCCAATAAGTAACTAGGCTAACTTTCATTTGTGGGTTTTCTGCTCTAAAAAGTTTCCACATGCCCTTCAATGTGAGTTCAGCACTTAAATAGTATGTTTTCTTTCCACTGTAGTGGGACTCTTTCAAAGGGAAAGATTTAATATGTTTGCTAACAGCATAATGTATTTCAGGGGACAGAGTATTACTGATAGATTTCCCCCTTTTGTCCTCGGGAGTGCGTCCTAAGAGTTTTAAATGACGAATTCTTCTAATTCTTTTTTCACTCACAGCAAACACTGACAAAAAAGCACGGAAACATACCTCTTTTCTAGATGCTCCTACAATTGCATGGTAAGAAAATGATGCGCTTTTCATTCCCCTAGGCAGAACATCTTCTTTCTTACTTGGGCGTCTTTGTTTGACATCAATAGCATCAATTAATCCCTGAAGATACAAATCCTGTTCATTCTTGGACGGCATATTGTAAAACTTCGTGAAGATATCCAGAGAATTGTCATTTCCAATTTTTTCCAAACATTTGTTCAAACATCTACAACAACAACAAATACATAAGCCGTGTCCGAAACCAGTGATACATTTATTGTAATTCAAATTTCAACAAAAGAAACAAAACTCACCAGCCAGCAACTAAAGTAGGCCTAGGCCTACTTTACACACAGAACAATATTATAGCATAGCTTATACAGATTGATGTAGCAGCTAGGCTAAATGTTAGGTTAGAAAGTGTGGAGAATATGGAATTTATCAACGATATCTTCATATTTTTCAAAAGTTTATACATTTATATTTGACAATATAGATCCCGTAAGCATATATTAAATTTTATTTCTATTTTTAATCAATTGAACAATCTTACCTGCAATGAAATTCTGGTTGTTTAGCTGAAACTTCTCTTCCACAGTGATTCACATAGGCTTGTCCCTTTAAGCGGGATTGCTTTATTTGATTTACTTTATAAGAACTTGGATTCTTTCCCTTTCTTTTCCGAGGGCTTCCAACAACAACTTCATCCATAATTAAAAACTTAACTCACTAAATTCACTTTAAAACATCACTGCAACGATAGATTGAATTGAGGTTATGCTGTTATGCAATGCAATGCAACTGAATTTAACTAAAAACACTATTGCCAACATGTGATGAGTTGTATTTACTGAAAGATTTCTTTTAAATGGGCGTAAGTCATCTGGTCAAACAGCTGTTCCTTGTGTTTTCTACTGACATACGCCCATTTAAAAAATAATCTAAATGACATACGCCCTTTCAAATGAAAACAATATTTTGAATGTCTTTGTTTGTCTTTATAATGCCTCAAATAGCAGTATTAGAAACGCCCTTTTAAGTGAAATCATTAGCCCCATGATGGAACTTCAAAAAAATGAATTTATCTCAATTTCGAAAAAAATATGACTTACGCCCTTTTAAAAAAAACCGATTCAACTGTTATATGTCAACAATAGGGTGGATTATAAAAGCTAGATCGTAAATCATTCATTTGAATTACAAACCCTGGATTGCAGACAGAAATAATCTTTGTTCTATGTGTAACCTAGGTGAAGATGAAACGGTGTTTCAATTTATAGCTGTGTGTCCCCATACATAACAAATTCGCACAAAATGGTTTGGTAAAGCAATATTAGTTGGCCATTAATATCCGAATTTAATTTATAACTCCAATAATCATATAAAAGAAAAGAAAAGACCATTTAAAGAAAGTAACTTATCTTTTCTTTTACAAAGTATTAGGCAAACAATATATCTGTGTATTATTGTTCTGGGGCTGGGGAGGGTAATTTTAATTCTGTACTAAACTTTGATATTTTTATTTTGTGGAAAATTGATGACAGTAGTAAAAAAACAATCGAAATAAAGGGAAAGAAATAGATTTAAAATTGGGGAGGGAGAGAGAGAGAGAGAGAGAGAGAGAGAGAGAGAGAGAGAGAGAGAGAGAGAGAGAGAGAGAGAGAGAGAGAGAGAGAGAGAGAGAGAGAGAGAGAGAGAGAGAGAGAGAGAGAGAGTTTAAATTTACCTTAGTATAAAAACTAAGTATTCTCAGTCATTGTGACGGGGGATGTTCACATTTTCTTGAAGAGGTATTTTTTTGTATTGTCGTCCTTTTTATAATTTGTATAATTGTATTTCTTTTAGATTTTAAGTCAGAAAATAAATTGTTATTTTTAAGTTACCTGGCTGACGACGGTCACAGACTTTGATGAAACAAGTATACTTATGTTAATATTTAATCAGGTCTTAATAAGAGCACTATTTCATTCATTCATTCATACTTATCCGTTACACGCGTGACGTTGACTCTTGTTCTCGTAGCTATCAGGATTGCTATATCTAGTCTTAAAACTATACAATTGCGACAAGGTCTTGAATTACTACGCTCGTGTTGGTGTCCTGGCCCGGCAAATATGTTATTAACTAATCACAATAGGTTTCCATACGAATAGTTAATACTGTCATTGTTTTACGTCTTTACCTCAATAGTTTTGACGATAACGTATTTAATAAAAGATGAAAACGACGATAAAAATCATAAAGAGGGCAATTAAAAAAAATAAAATTTTTCTCTCTCTTTTTTTTCTTTCTGATTCTTAGGCTTGAAACGAAAATATTTATAAAAATGGAGGTCGAATGTTTGTACTTACTCTTTACTGCTTAACTGTAAGAAAATAGTAACACTCGCGATACTTGATAAGCGCAAAAAGATAATTTAAAAAAAAGTTTGCTGACTCTAGGATTCAGCCCATTTTACTTAATTTAATTTAGTGAACTTGCTGCATTTCGCCTCAGTCTATTTTAATAAAATTTAGCGTCCCAAAAGGAAAATACATTTCCTAAATACAATAAATTTAGCCCTTCAACACCTTGACTTTAATTTGTATGCATGACAGAACTAAGTAGCTAGTTCAACTAGCTTTCCAAGTAGTTCTGTCGAAATCTGCCATGCAAAATTTTTTTTATATACAGTCTTCAGATCTAATTGTTAAATCGATATTATTTATAGAAAATAAAATTTAATTTATCGCTATTAGACAAGTGAATACAGATCATGCAGTTTCATAAGCATAACTATCATTGATTCAAGTTTAAATGTTATTTGTAATTCAAATTTCAGTCTTACAACAGTTTGCAAGGTAACTTAATGAAGATTTATCCAACTTTGGTTAGATTACACATCACCATTATCTGGAGTTTGTAATCTTCCCACCCCTAAAACTTAATAACGGAAGCTAATAAATTAAGTCACAATGTTATAGTTACAATATTTATTCTCTCTTCATTCAGGATATTAGTAGATACAATTGCGACAAAATTATTATAACAGGACTGAAACAAATTTTCTTACATATGCTTGATATTCTATAATATAAGATAATCTTCTTGCTTATTACTTATTCTTCTTATAACAGTTTGAACAGTTTGAAATTACAAAATTAAAAATTATATTAATGTGCTATATACAAATTGAATAATTTTTTTTTTTTTTTCAAAATTTTACTTTGTACCTCAGTGTACCAAGCTCATAAGTTGAGAAATACTTTCATAGGTTTCAAACTGGCATGTTCGACATATTAAAAAATAAATATAATAGTTACTTTTGATATTTTGCAAATATTGATGTCACTATCCAAAATAGAGATAAAATGGAAAATATATTTTCAAATCAAAACATCTTTACGTGAAGATCTTATTGAAATCTCACTATATTAATATGATTAATCTGTAAATTGATTTAGATCTGTTAAAATAGCGGCTTGTTTTACAAATAAAAGCTATTTCTAATATTATATTTGAATAAATTATATAGAATTAAAAGTTCTAATTTTAAGATGAGAGAAAGATTTTCTGAAACATAATTATTATTATATCAAACTTTCAATACCTTTTCATGGCCTGACTTTTTAACTAATAGATAATTTTTGTTTGATGGCAGTCCCATTTACTTCTTCGCGGATAATTAATTTTTCTCTGTGATGTTAACCACCATTCACAAGATGAAACTGAAATTATAACTGTCAAGTCATGAAAATATCCCTAGCGATTGCTTGAAATAGGATTTATAAGACAGATTATCTCCATCTGAAGCAGTGATTGCTTTCGAAACTTAAATTGTACACATTTGTTTTAAAACTTGAGTTCTTTTAATAATGCCGTTTTACTTTACCAGAATGCGGTGTAGCAGAAATAAAATAATTCCACCTCTTTTTTGTTAATGTTAATGAAGTCATATTCCACAATACATCTAAAAAACCAAATAATGACTGTAGTGTTCGTTGATGACATTGATTCTCTTCGTTGTTGGTGTTTGACGTGAGACCGATGGCGTCCACTAAAATTACCACAAGATTTATATTTTATCTGGATGTTCGCTGTGTTTATCAGGATATTACGACTAAACGCCTCTTGCGTTCTTATCAGGTTTCTATTATCCAACTCATGTTCTTTTCCGACAATGACGATATTAGACAATTTGAGGTATAGGAGCGTCCCTATTAATATTATTTCCCTCTTTTTTTGTAGTTATAAGGCGATGATGACTAAAAAGGTCTTTAGCATTAACAGGAAGAAAACATGCTAATAAAAAAAAATCTCCCTATAAGATAACCTAGTAATGGGTGGAAGAGTTTGAGTAGAAATTAACTTTGAAAATTCATGTATTTTGAATCACTTTGTTCTATATTGTAATCTCGTTAATGGAGCCAAACTTAAAAATGCATTCTACAATTTTATTGACAGTATACAAGAATCTGTGAAATAATTATGTCTCGAATTATCATGATTTTCTTTTTTTCCCTGGATATAGATCTCACTATAATAACTATCACATAAATTATAAAACGTTAGCTAATATAATAATACAATTAATTATTTGTAGTTGATGATTGCCCCTGGATATTTTGACTTATTATCATTATGTCCATTCAAGATATTCAACTATTATTTTTCGAACTATATGTGTTTATTTTAGTGGACGCCATCGGTCTCACGACAAATACCAACAACGACACGTGTCAATATCATCAACGAACACTACAGTAATTATTTAGTTTTTTTAGATATATTGTGGAATATAACTTCATTAACATTACAAAAAAAAAGAGTTGGAACTTTTTTATTCCTACTACATTTAGCATGCCGGTAAAGTAAAACGGCATTATTAAAAGAATTCAGCTTTATAACAAAGATGTAGAATTTAAGTTTCGAAAGTGATCTCTGCTTCAGATGAAGAAAATCTGTCTTATAAATTCTACCTTACACAATCGCTAGGGATATCTTCATGACTTGACGGTCATAAATTCATTTTCATTTTGTGAATGGTGTTAACATCACAGAGAAAAACTAATTATCCGCGAAGAAGTAATTAGGACCGCCCTCAAAACCAAAATTTATCTCAGTTAAAAGTCGGGCCATGAAAAGGTTTTAGAAATCTGATATAATAATAATTATGTTTCAGAAAAACCCTTCTCTAATCATGGCAAATTAGAACTTTTCATATTATATATTGAACACAATTTGCTTCAATATATTGAAGATATTCTCAGTTGACAAAGAGCCATTACTTTCAGTTGGAGTGTTTCGTTCAGTTGATATTGAAAATTATTGTTAATCCGCGACTTTCACCAATTATAGTTTGTATCTAATCAAAGCTACTAGACATATTTATGACAAAAGGTATGTAACATTTAAGTTTGTGATAATGGATTTAGTTCACATTTATTAAGAATAAATTATGTGAGTATACATACAGGTTAGAGATAAACATTTAAAAGCTTTTGGTCATTTAGGATTGTTCGATTTGTGTTAATATATAAATATAATATATTCTTACATAATAAAACTAGCATGATATTTCCGAGGGAACCTAGCTGAATCAAGACATTTCTTCATGTCTTGGGTTAAATCACTTCATATATCCTATGAGACCTATGTTGGCCATCTCTTGTTCACTTCTTGTCCTGACGCTATTAGAAAATATAAGGGCTAGGGGGGGGGCTTTTATTTTACATCATTTTCTTCCTTTTTATAAGTCAATCGTGACCGAGAAGTGTTCGACTTTACAGAAGAAGAAAAAGTATATAAGTAACAAACGTTTACTTAACTAGCAACCTAGATATAGGGTCATTCTTGATCGTTTTATAGGAGATCTCAGGAGATTTTGTCGCGCCCAAAACCTGTCTTTTTGTTCACTATGGTTCCAGCAAGATGGCGCAACCAACCACACTGACTTAAACAACTTTTCTTTCCTTTAAGAAACTTTTGGCAACCGCTTCATCTCCCTTAGAACAAACATTCCTTACCTGGCCTACTCACCCGATCTTATACCACGTGACTAGGCGTCACCTGACGGCTACGTCTGGGGATTGTTGAAGGAGATAATTTTTCCTGAAGACCCACCAGCTACCATCGTCCAACTCCAGGAGAAAATAACTATTTGTATATGGAGCATGAAACTACCCCTTTTCACCAAAATAATGCAAAACCTTCAAAAACTGTACAAGTATTGCCTAAAATTTAACTGAGGTCATATTGAACATGTTATTACCAGAGTCTAACCGATTTTGCTTCCTTTTACTAGTATAATTAGTTGGTAAAACTATGTAATTAATATCTTACTATTTCAGTACTTTTTATTTTGGTGCATACTGTATATTACAAACATGTTTAATTTTACAAGTTATTTAATAAATAAATGGTCATGTAATTTTATTATAAATATTTAAAAATGCGACCTATAACTATAGATTATAAATATTCATTATAAAACTTGTAACATTTCACTACTGATTATACCATCAATTTTTAGTATTAATAAATAATATCAATTTAAAGAACAAAAATCATATAGCTGGAAGAGAATTTATTTATAAAATATTTAGTAACATAAGTTTCTTCTTTAAAATTTTTAATTATTAACTTGTCTTAAATTATAAAGAATCACAATGTTGATATTAAAATAGTTTCTATAACACTTCATTAATCATATAACATATAAGTCTCTGTCCCAGGAATGGTTGGGGCTGCTTTCTTCAAGGAAGGGGAATGTTACATATATATATACGGAATATTTCATAAAAAAAAAAAATAAATAATAATAATTATTATTAGAATTAATATAAAAGGATGAATGGATGAAATTAGGGTTACAATGTTCAGGAAATCGTTTCTTGACATAATATATAAATTATTAGAATTATGATTAGTGTTCAAGTTCATTAAAACACAAAATTATTTTTATAAATATATATATATATATATATATATATATATATATATATATATATATAATGAAAGATTCCCAATATAGTGAGGGATAATAGTTTATAAAGTAAATTGCCCGTAGGCTTAAGTTTATGACCAAATAAAAGTATATATAAGAAAAGAAAGAAATGGATTGATCTCACCAATTAAGTATAGCACATTTGACTTAATAAAAGTTCATTTCCAGATATGTAGCACTAAATAACACTTTTAATTGATAATTAAATATTGGAGCCTCAATTTAAAATCCTCTGATGTTCTATTTAGTAAATTTTAATACTATTGCTTAGGAAAAAACTGGAACAGTCCAGGAAGGCATCCACATAGTCTTAATAGCTTCCAAACATACACTGAAAAATATTATTCAATTGTTTCTTTCAACAAAGGCGTACAGAGAGATTGTTTTTATAAGTTCATTATTCTTATGCAATTTTGTTTTTATTTTTTGGGGGAAAGATGAAATGTAATTATGATCTTACTTATTAAAGAAACTGTTAATAATTTATATGTTTAAATATGATTTTAAATTATTCAATTTAAATTTAGAATATTGAATAGGACTAAATAAATTCTCCCAAAGGATAAAGAAAATTATTATATATATATATATATATATATATATATATATATATATATATATATATATATACAATTTCTATTTGTATCGGCGAAGAAAGCCCCGCGATACTCTTCTCCAATCACAAACTTCTGTGGGCGTGTGTGTTATGACTAGCGTCTTGCTTCTAGTGGTCGCCATCTTAATTCCATACTTTCGGTCATATTTCGACAGATTATGTATTTGTTATTAATAATTTGTATGAACTCAGATGACGTTTTAGATTTAGAAATATCTACTTCGTATATCTGTATATCTCATTTTGTCTCTAGGTCTTCTGTATTTTTATAATCGGCGAAAGATCGGAGTTGTATTTTTAATTTGTTATTTTCCAAGTTGACCTTTCACGTCTAGATAAAAACAAATTGTTTAAGTTTTCTTGGCTTGGTCAAATTCTAAGGCGCAATTTTGATATAGGTTTTGATTTGTTCTAGATTGACAATTTTTCTGGATTAGTTATAATTGGGTCGGAAAACAATAAATTTAGAGTTTGTTTTGGTTCGAGTCTCATTTTTTTGCCGCTAGGAGCGTGTATGTTGACGTTAAAATTAAATGAATGAAATTGATTATATATTTGATTACTTATTTATTGTATTGATTTTCGAGTTGTTATAAACTATTCCATTGCTAAATTACAATAATATGGAACAATTGAACGTTTTGGCTGTAATATATATATATATATATGTTATAGTCACTGTTATAGAAAGTAAATCGAAATGATTAAGGTACTTATTTAATATAAATGATAATGATTACTTACCAGATTTTGTAATACACAAAAAAGATTAATATTTGAGAGTAAATAAGTTGTAACACATGATTGATTAAACATAGATTACTTGATATAGACATCTCATGTTTATACTCTGTCTGGAAATAATGCTATTTTCCATTTCGTTTCCACAAATCCCATAAACAAAACATTTTCTCCTTAAAGTCAACCATATTAAAAAAGGTATATATTTATAAAAGAGACCAAACGGCTTATCTATAGAGTTTTTTTCTCAATTATTGACTATTTATTATACACGACACTTTATAAAATGGACAGAAACTCTACTAATTTTCAAACATTGAATGGTACTTATCTTAATAACACAATTTATTATATTGTTCTTATTATTTTAAAGTCAAAAATCTATTTTATACTATATGGTTGAAAAAACAAAAACAAGAATTTGTGAGGAGGAAATTGATAGTAAAGACGAAAATCAAAAACAAAACTACTATAGTGAGCCCTTGGGGGTTAACACTTTAAATTAGACATTTCTAAAATGATGTCGATAGGAAGAAATTTATCTTGCACACTTCTATTATTTATGTAAAAGTACACGAAATAAGCCAAAACGATAACTGAATAACTAATTATTGCATTTGAAAACAGTGAACTTCAAGTTATCTCGTCACAAGTATAACATAAATGCTGAACTAAGGATAGAAACACCTAACAAAGTACAATGAAACTTGTGTATTCTTTCTTTAACTAGTGAAATCATTTTAATTCCAGACAAATAAGGGAACATAAAGGTTTCAATCTTTCGAATAATTATTAATTTCCATCAGCTCTTGCCTTATGGGGTAGTGTTCGTAGATAAATTAAGTGCAGGGAATGTTCAAGGGGACGCGATGTGTTATTAAGGAATTGATAAATTAAGATTTACTTTTTGGGGGAAAGTAAATTTACATTTTCATTGGGTACACACGATTTAAATACGGGTGATAAGATTAACTGGTTAAAACATGACTATGATTATATGAGTATAGTAATAGTATACTAAATAGTAATAACTATTTTGCATTTTGTTTAATTTCATTTTTTGTTCAATTCTTACAATTCCAATATTTCTCTATCTCTCGACCCTCTGTTTCTTTATTTATAACAATATAATTTCAGAAATTAATATTAATATATCAAAGTGAAACTGATATTTTAAAGAAACTCAAATATAATGATGAAGATGGTATATTTATTATAATGTGTCAAATGTCTACGTTATATTACCATGAAGTTTGAATTAACAAAATGCATAAATTGTAATTGAAAATTGTGTTCCTTTTTTACGATTAGGTGGGTAACGTTCTTATTTCATATTGAATATTTTATTTTTATATCTGTTATAATATTCAGGTACATATGAATCATTAAAATAATGGATAGCCAGTAATATCTATAGTAATTCAGTTAATCTTGTTTTAAACAATTAGCCTAGTAAATAATAAGACATGAAGCGTACAAAACATAAGATATAATATAAATAAGCATAAATTGTGAAATTTAACACTTTGGCAAATAACGGCCAGTCCTAAAGAAAGCAGACATGAAGAATTATTACATTTAATAATCCAAGAGATAATATTACATAACTGAGCCCTAAATGGTAAAAGACTTTTTAATGATATTGTTACCAACCATTTCATTTTAAAGGGGAGGGAGATGGGGGCTATATTATGTCAAATATATTTTCTTCAAATAGCTATAGCCAAATTTTATTAAATCTATAATTTGAATTTTTTTACTGAACCGGTCCAAAAAATGCCAAGTTGATCAAAAGAAAACTATACATCCGTTTGATACGTAGTTTACGGGAAACAGAGGGCAGACTTCATTTGAAAACCCAATTTTATTCACATAAACAACTTGATAATTTAAAATTTAAAAGGAAAAACTCATATCGGTTTTTTCCTAATACATTAGTTTTTCTATACTATGCACGTGTGAAAGTAAACAAGTTATTCTTTATTGTAAATATCTTTAATATTTTCCGGAATTGAGTGTTACTAAGTAATTTATCGTTACAAACAGTTTGACCAATTTATCAAACATAAAGTTATTGAGACATTGTATGACATACAGAATTAGAACTGATGTAAAAATAAACGGTATAAATTACAAAATCAGACATAATTTTAAAATCTATTTACAGATTTTAGTTGCTATCTACATTTTAAAATGATTCATATGTACCTGCATATTATAACAGTTATAAAAATATAATATTCAATATGAAATAAGAACAAAACCCGGCTAAGCAGAATATTGGAACACGATTTTTAATTACAATTTATAAGCATTTTGTTAATTCAAACTTCATAGTAATATAACGTAGACATTTGACATTTAACACATTGTAATATACCATATTCATCATTATATTTGCGTTTTTTTTTTTTATTCTCAGTATCACTTTTATATATTGATATTAATTTCTGAAGTTATACTGTAATAAAGAAAGAAACGGTGGGTCGAGCGAAAGAGTTAATATTGGGATTGAACAAAAAATTAAATTTAAAAAAAAGTAAATTAGTTTGTTATATTACTATACTCATATAACATTGTCATATTTTGTCCAGTTAATCTTATCACCCGCATTTAAATCGTGTGTACCCAATGAAAATTTAAATTTACTTTCCCCCAAAAAGTAAATCTTAATTTATCAATTCCTTAATAACACATCGCGTCCCCTTGAACATTCCCTGCACTTAATTTATCTACGAACACTACCCCACAAGGCAAGAGCTGATGGAAATTAGTATATATTCGAAAGATTGAATGAAACCTTTATGTTCACTTATTTGTCTGGAATTAAAATGATTTCACTAGTTAAAGAAAGAATACAAAAGTTTCATTGTACTTTGTTAGGTGTTTCTATCCTTAGTTCAGCATTTATGTTATACTTGTGACGAGATAACTTGAAGTTCACTGTTTTCAAATGCAATAATTAGTTATTCAGTTATCGTTTTGGCTTATTTCGTGTACTTTTACATAAATAATAGAAGTGTGCAAGATAAATTTCTTCCTATCGACATCATTTTAGAAATGTCTAATTTAAAGTGTTAACCCCCAAGGGCTCACTATAGTAGTTTTGTTTTAGATTTTCATCTTTACTATCAATTTCCTCCTCACAAATTCTTGTTTTTGTTTTTTTCAACCATATAGTATACAATAGATTTTTTGACTTTAAAATAATAAGAACAATATAATAAATTGTGTTATTAAGATAAGTAATATTCAATGTTTGAAAATTAGTAGAGTTTCTGTCCATTTTATAAAGTGGCGTGTATAATAAATAGTCAATAATTGATAAAAAACTCTATAGATAGACCGTTTGGTCTCTTTTATAAATATATACCTATTTTTAATAAGGTTGACTTTAAGGAGAAAATGTTTTGTTTTCTGGGATTTGTGGAAACGAAATGGAAAAAAGCATTATTTCCAGACAGAGTAAAAACATGAGATGTCTATATCAAGTAATCTATGCTTAATCAATCATGTGTTATCAAACTATTTATTCTCAAATATTAATCTTTTTTGTGTATTACAAAATCCTTTAGGCAATCTTTTTCATTTATTTTTAATAATTGCCTAAATCTATTCCATTTAATTTCTATAACAGTGACTCCCAATATTACAGCCAAAACGTACAATTGTTCTAAATTGTTATAATTTAGCAACTAGACTAACTAGTTATATAATGAATATATAATTTATAGTAATAGTCAAATTAAAAAATATTTATAAATACTACATGACCATTTATTTATTTAATAACTTTTAAAATTAAATATTTTGTATTGTAAAAAGTATCCACAAACCACCCAACTATAATTTATTTTACAATTTCCAGAACCAAAGATGTAATAATCCCCCCTTCCATTTAATTATTAACTCAAGTTATAAAACAAATGTGTAGAATTTAAGTTTCGAAAGCAATCACTGCTTCAGATGAAGAAAATATGTCTTATAAATCCTACTTCAAGCAATCGCTAGGGATATTTTCATGACTTGACAATGATAATTTCAGTTTCATCTTGTGAATGGTGGTTAACACCAGAGAGAAAAATTAATTATCCGCGAAGAAGTAAATGGGACCGTCATCAAACCAAAAATTTCTATTAGTTAAAAAGTCAAGCCATGAAAAGGTATTGAAAGTTTGATATAATAATAATTATGTTTCAGAAAATCTTTCTCTTATCTTAAAATTAGAACTTTTCATTCTATATATTTATTAAAATATAATATTAGAAATAGCTTTTATTTGTAAAACAAGCCGCTATTTTAACAGATCTAATCAATTTACAGGTTAATCATATTAATATAGTGAGATTTCAATAAGGTCTTCACGTAAAGATGTTTTGATTTGAAAATATATTTTACATTTTATCTCTATTTTGGATAGTGAAATCAATAATTGCAAAATATCAAAAGTAACTATTATATTTATTTTTTTAATATGTCGAACATGCCAGTTTGAAACCTATGAAAGTATTTCTCAACTTATGAGTTTGGTGCACTGAGGTACTAGGTAAAATTTTGCAAGAACATTTATTCGATTTTAATATAACACATTAATACAATTTTATATTGTGTAATTCTGAAATCTATAAGTTATAAGATAAGGTGAATGTATATAAGAAGGGTGTATTTTTAAGTTTTTAATAAGTTGTAAAGAGTATTGTTTTATAACATTTTACGGTTATTTTTTTAAAATAAAATTACAATTATTAGTTTTTAAGGCATTAAAAAGTTCTATGCTCATGTGAAAAGGTAATTTAAAAAAAAAAAAAGATTTTGTAATTAATTATCTTGTTTAGTTACTGAGAAAATGTTCCTCAAAGTACTGCAATTTAACATGGCGGAAATAGGGATCATCGACCTCCTTTAAACAACTTTATAGATATGTCGAAACGTTTTTTTATTAATAATCCTAACAATGAAAGCTAATATACACTTTCAAAATAATAATTAAACTAATATAAGAACATTTTACCTTAGACTTATACTACAAGTAAAATTACTATTAAGATTCATATATAATATACGAAAATTATATGAAAATGTGCGTTAAGTTTACGTTGATATTCACACAAGCACAGTAATATCACATTTGTACTCACATGCACAGTTCACGAATAGTCACGCTAATATATTTTGAATCTTATGGTTCGTTATAATTTTTATTTAAGTTTTCTTGCCATTGCTTCTGTTTTTTTATTTATTTATTTAAATTACAAGTACTGTTTACTCTCTAATATTTTCACCTCTATGACTGAAAGGATTTAACAAAAGCCTAATAGTTAATAGACACTTTTCCTTACAAAGTTTAAATCTAAAATAGCATTTAAAATATCAGTTATTAAAAAAAGCTACTAAAGATTGTGATATCGGGATGTTCAAGTCATCAGATAATACTCTTTAGTTAAATGAGAAGTAAACGGATTGAACAAAAAACTTTAAAGAAACGTAAGCCTTAGTCTCATAGAATTTATATGTTAATTAAATCTGTATGTAAAATAATACCCTGTCTGATAAACATGTCATTTATGAAACCTCCAAGTAGTAAAGGAATTCCTGTTAATGTATTGAATAATCGCCATCTGGATGTATAAACACACATCGATGTATAAACACACTGGATCGCTGGCTGCGTGTATTGAATACGGTCCGGCTGGAATCGCCGCTCCCCCCACCACTGGTGGGACAGCAACACCACGTTAAGTATTCACAGCTAATGCAAAGCCCACCCAAATATTTTAATTTATGTTCTCAGCTTCAACAACGGCACCAACATTACTTGTAGAGCAATCATTTTTATTTCTAAACTACATTTAATTGTTATACAGTATGTAACACTTATTTGTATAATAAATTAACAGTTTGTGTTTAAAAAATATTAAATTTTATTATTGTTGTTGGATAAGGATAAGGAAATGTTTTAGGAAAAAATAAACTGAACCAAAACCAAAATGAAAAACATGATCTGTGTTAGCATTTTAAACTACATTTTATTTACCTAAAAGTAGGCTTATACATTACACTTTAAACATTGTTAAATAAAACAAGTTTAGTAAGTTTTTGGCGCACTCCGAGCTTTGTAAATGTAGCTCGCGATGTTTTTTCTTTTGATATATTGTAACACATTACTTTGTTAAAAAATAGTGCTATCAATTTTATTAACTTTATTTCGTGACTTTCTTCCCCGTATTCTGCGTTAGCTTTGTGGCTGCAAAATACATTTCCAACCAAAGTCCTACATGCTAAAGTAATCAGACGAGTAGTGCTTATACTACTTTTAAAACATCTGGGGAGGCTCTTATTAATTTACCTGCAGATATGAAATCCGTGAAATGTGTGTAGGTACTGTAATAATTAATTTCTGCTATTAGTAACCTACTACATTCTTCACAAGTTAGCTTAGAATCAATTTTTCTAACTGTGAAACCACATATGTAATACAGTACGTTTGTTCTATAATAAGAGTTTTCACAACTATCTCTAATACATTTCATATGTTCAATTTCCTGTTCCTCATTGTCATTGGTTTCATCTTCCATTAACTACTAAAATTAATGACAGCATTTTGATGGTTGGTATCAAAGGTGAAACAGTTGCTTCCATCGGAAGCTTGAACACTGTTTCGGAACATAAGTTTTTCTTAAGGCCCACTGGAATTGCTTCACATTTAGATTATTATTATTTCCTCCTCGGGACCTAATACAAGAAATAGGAATTCCATGTGATCTTGAGAAAACTTGTATGTTAGAACATATTTAAAATCGATATCCACTAGTAACCTTTCACCTAATATTTGAATGGTGTTCAGATCTGTAATAAAACCAAGAGCAAATGTTTTTCTTGGGTGTTTAAGAACTGGAACTTTTTCAATGTACAGATTGCTCAGGTATTTCAAACATTTCTCAATCATGTTTTTGACATACTTTAAGTTTGCTTTGGTAATTGGACCCTTAAAGTGTTTACCAAATGGATCCCTGCTGTTGAGAAAATCAAAAAGTTGGTCAATAATGCGAATGAACTCTACAGTAGGTTTACACCCTATAAAATCAGGGTGTTTTTTCATCAATAAAAATTCAAGGGTATCAGCGACGCTAGAGCTCAGTTTTTGAGCTGCTATCTTTACATTCACTTTTCTGTTTCTATAGAAAATATGTTTATCTAACAGTTTGTTTGCAAATTTTAACCCCTCTTCTTTTTTCATTGCATTTAACCTTTGAACGTATTTAAAATCTACAGTTCCATGTTCTGATACGATAGTAGCCTTATCTGCTATAGTATTCCTAGCCAATTTAAGCATATGGCATGCGTCCAACATAACATAAACCTTGTAACAAACATTGTTAAATGATAAAATAATGAAAGAAAGGCTTTTCTGTTATTTGGCATCCAAGTTTTTTCATTGCTGTAATGTTAGTGCTTGTTCCATCTAATGTAACATTATGGACGTGTATTCCTACTTCAAATAACTTTAATATGCAAATCTTAACTAGTTTTGACAATACTTCAGAGCTTATTTTGTCAATGAAAAAGTAACCTACTGCACACTTAAATTTGCCTCTTAAAGCGACTACTTGAAAAACTAAAGCCTCAGTGGCCAATGTTTCAGGATCTTCTGTTTGTAAGTCATTTCCTAAGTTAACATATCCAAAATTCTTACCTTGAGTATGATCATAAATAATTTGTTTGCGTGCTCATAGCATCATACACAAGATTTACATGTTTTAAAACAGGGTTTGTAACAACATTACCTTTAAATACAGAAAAACCTCCTGTAAAAATCCAAGAGAGTATTTAAAACTTAAAATCTATTTCCTTAATGTTGACGGATTTGGCAAAGATAAGCTTTTACTTCTCAGAAATTTGTACGCTTTAGGGGAGTAGAAGTATAGCGTTAGGGCAAACTCCTTCATTTATCTGAATATGTCTGTTTAAACTTACTTACTTTCTTATTATTTAAACTATTTTCAATTAACTGTAATGGGAAACCAGAAAACTTCTCCACTAGCAACTCTATTGTATTCACAAACTAAACACATAACTCTGAATAAAATATTTAGCTGCACGCACCCAGTTCTTTGTTGCTGGTTTAAAAACAAAAGGTTCATTTTAAAACACTACGAAAACATTAAAAAAAACGTAACACATTCTAATAGGCCTACGGTACAACTGTGGGTATTTAACACGTACAAAATTGTCAGTAGAAGCAAAAATACAGTAATAATATTAGAAATAATAATAATAACATAAAAAATAACTATGACAACTCATAACAAGAACTATAACATACAAATATAATTAATCTCTCATTGATCATTTATTTATTCATTCACTCATTATTAATCAAAGTGGTTAGTACTTACGATTCCACTGTTTTTCTTGGACTTATTGCAGTTATACGCAACGCACGTCTGCACCATAATTCTACACTACAAAAACTTAACTCGTCCTGAAATACTGTACCATCTATCAAGCTGCCCACCGCTGGTCTAGCCCACCAGTGGAGGGGGTAGCTTCACGCAGGCCGTCTCGTTACTCGGACCTTACAGACCACTCAGCGCGCAATCCAGTGTGTTTATACATCAATGATCATCGCATATAAAGTAGATGTATTTATAAAAATCTAAAATTTGAAACATTTTTTATTGTTCTTGCAACCACAAATATGTCGTTAAACTTCATTTTATGACATCTTTTATTTTCATGGGTTTGAAAAATATTGTTTTATTACAAATTTAAATATTGTGATTATTAAACCTGAATTTAATTTTGTTTCCCAATTAGCTTAATTTTAGAAATTACGTTCACTCAAAATCTGACAAAAACAGATTGTTCTTCTAAAGTAATATTGCGGCTGATTAAAACAAAAAATCTCATATCTTCTAATTACAAAACTTATTTTTCTCTCCGGGGAGATCCTATCGAAATTTATTAACGTCAGCTAAAACTCACATATTCTAAAGATTATTCAATCTTTACTATTTATTATGTTTGCCTCAATAATTACAAATTTTGAAGTACCTTTTTCCATCCACGGTTCGTAAAACAGTTAACATGAAATCGTCATTAGATTAGTTTAAAACGAGTCATTTTTAAGTAGAGCTATAAAGTTAAAGATCAATTTATATTATTAACTATACTGGAAACCATGGTTATAATTAATTATTAAATATAATATTATCCGTAGAAATGATTAAATATTACAAAATTAAAACATCAATTTTTTTTCTTTATTCTGTACAAATAATATATGAGTCAATATTCCAGATATAATAATCATCTTACATAATATAAATGTAATTACTACAGTCCTTCTAAAAATATGATCAAACTAAATAACCCTTTACGTCTTTACTGATTTATGCCAGTGGTTTTAAATTCCTATCAAATTCTTATTACAAATCAGTGTGCTTATGTTTTTTTTGATTTTTATATCTGTAGTATATTTTATTTCTGTTTTATTTGCAGACGACACCTAAATTAAATTTAATGCAATTAAAAAATATATAAACATAATAAAGATTTTATAGTATCGCCTTAATATGTGGAACTCGTTAAAAATAGGATACCACGAACTTTATTGAAAGTAAATGGCTTAAAGTACATTAATTTGTTCTTTGTTGAAAGTTCAGATGCAATTATTTAAAATGTATCAATCTCATACATGTTTTTTCAGTCTCGCCTAAATAATGGACATTTAAAATATTCTTTGTCAAATGCCTCATCATATTTTAATCCTTTTCGTTTCAATTGAAAATACTTTGACAGGATTGAATTCTAATTTATTGAAAGTATACTAATTTATTTAAAATATTTTACATGCCTAAGCAAGGGGTAACTAATTTCTATATTTGATATACCCATTTCTTATGCCTTAAATGATTCTTACTAATGGTTATTTTTTGAAACATTCTACGCTCAGAGTTATCATAACAAACCAATAATATACTCTTCAGAGCACATATTTCTACTTATATCTTGTAACAATCCGTTATAATTATTGGTTTAAATTTGAGATAAAAGTGAAAGTTCGTTGAAACAATAATTCGAAGAGAGATTATTTAAAAAGGAGTATATGTATATGGTTTCACATAAGTATGAACATAAAACATAAATAAAATTACAGACACTATATAATAAAAATTATTACAGTTGTTTATATATTTCGGCTTCTCCCTTTTTATAAAAAAAGCAATTATAATGATATTTTTTATATGTTTATTTTTTAGTTGAAGCCAATATATATTTAAGCCGTTTCGCAAGTAATTGCCAATGTATGGGGGGGGATAAAAAAATAGGTAATAAAAAATGACCTGTCTCATAAAAATGATTATAATATACACATTTATATTATCGTCTAAAATAGTAAAATATTATTCTCCTTTATACATGTCTTTGTGTAGTTGTGATAAATGTTAAAACTTATCGTTCCAGCTAGATCAAAGTACTCTTCAAGTTTTTACACTTTATAGATGACAATATACTTTTAATGTAAGCGCAGGTTTGTGAGCTTTAATGGTTAACATAAAATGCAAATGTAACATTACTTGACCTGTCTATAACTTAACCTTATAATCCGTTTTTTTTTTTTTTTTTTTCTTTCTTCAGATACACCCCCAAGGAACACGATCAACATACTGTATGTGTATTTCAGCAAGGTTTTACAGCGGGGAATATCTTGTTTAGATGATTGACCTTAACAAATTGCTTCACCATATATCTACCGTTGCCTCGGGCAGCCATTGTTACTAGGCGGCCTGATCATTGACAATTTCACACCTGTAGTGTTAAATGACTACCTTAGTAAGTTGTTATTTAATACGTATTGAAAAGGCAAGTGTGGGTGTGACTTACCATATTCGTGGTTGATTGTGTAATAGATAAATAGCAGTTCTAAAAAATGTATGATGTTGGGTTTGCACTTATGCAATAGAAAATACTTTTATTTTATGTTAAAACGAGGTTTACAAAGTGAAACAATCAAGATTATATCAATCGATAATCATTGTATTACCCAACGTATGTATGATATTGTATTGAATTTATTTTACAGCTAAATACATTCTAATAATCTTAACATAGAATTACAGTGTGTCTATAAAAGTCATGCTACGGTTTTAACTTCTTTTTTTTATCTATAAACATAAACAAATAAAATTTTAATTGAAAAACAACTGAATATTTTTTTATGCGGGTTTAGCAATCTTATTTCAATTTTTAATAATTATATTTAGTTCAGATTATTCATATGGTTTAATCGATCATTTTCCATCATTTGTGTATGCAAAACTAATACACGGCGTTTCTAGAGTATAAATCAATTCCCAATATCAAGCTTGAATATCTAACCGAAATTGATTTATATGATCGAAAAGTCGCGTATTTGTTTTTATATACACACATTGTGGAAAATATCAATGTAAATATATTAATAACATTTCGATATGATATTTTTTTTCTCGAAACAGATATAACGAAAGGTAAACTATAGGGATTCTCATGAATGTAATATATCAGTCAAAATTTATATTCTTTATATTCTTATAGTTGAATATACTTTCTTCATATACAATGTTATAATGTTTAATAAAATAATATTATTAACTACTAGAGAAAGTAATTATAGCCTATAGTGTGAAAATGATGATAGAGAGTTGTTAAATTTTAACCATATAGAACATTTAAATAATTTAGATTATCAATTGGGGTCTGTCTATATACTAAAAATCCTTTTTTCAACGAAATATTTATTTATGAAAATTATATATTCTTAAATGGTTAAGTTTGGTTAGATAATTTGATCTTTTAAAGATATTGGATCAAGGTTTTATCATTTAATAGAGTACACAACCTGAATCAAACTTGAAAATTTGAATTCAATAAGTCGAAGCAGATATTCTGTTCCACAGAAAGGTAGACAATGTTCAATTTAAAAAAAAATATAACAACGTCAATGTTTGTAAATATGATGTTGTTTAGCCGAACTTATTTATTACGAAAATAAATCTACGCAACTTTTGGTATATTTAAAAAAATTATTCTTAATTACTTTAGAATCTTTCGAAGTTGAATTACTATCTTTTGTTGAAGTTGGTCACAAAAGATATACGAATATAGTAGAGAGTGGTTCGACACATCCATAAATTCTTATGGATTTTATCATAAGAAATTTGTGTTTCCAGAAACAAATTTATTCTTCATTATGAATGGAACTTTATGATAATTTTTTACGTTACAATAATATAAGATTGATTCGAGTGTTTATATGTTTTTTTTTGTACGTGTCAGCCACTGTAAGTCGTTACTTAATGACTAAATTTTGAATAATGGATCTGAAATCTTAATCTCTTAAGAATAATGCATGGCAATATAACATTTAGTAAATTGAGGTTGAAAATTAAAATTAAATACAAAAGGTTTTAATCCTATTAAAATTTATCAGAGAAATGAATTGAAATTTTCAATTTACCTCAAAGGCGTGTAGGCCTACTATAAAACTCAGTTAGCACGGTTGTGGTAATACATGGAGGAAGCAACATTGTTCTACCTCAGAGAATTAACAGTAATATGCAGTTGTTGATTTAATACTGTCTAATAATATTACATGTACTACTATTTAAAAAAAAATATATATATATATATATTTATTTTTTTATAGAGGTTGGGCAAAATGCGTATTTATGCACACGTCCCTTATGGCCTTATGAGTCGGACTCTCCCAAAAGCATACCGACTAAACCCTTCCTCTTTGTCAAGCGTTTTCCCCACTCCGGGACCCCTCTCGCATTATTTCGGAGTGGCGCCTGCTTTTAGCCTATCTGTGGCTCCTCTTCCCTGGCTGCTATGGGTCAAAGTGGTCGCATTTAAAGAACGTATGCTCTGCATCATCCCTTACATTCTTACACACTCTACAGTTAGTGGATGCTACCTTCCTCATCTTTCCCAGGTAAGACCGAAAGTACCCATGCCACGTTAAGAACTGCGTGAGGAAGAAGTTTACTTCACCATGTCCTCGTTTCATCCAATCCTGTAGGTTCGGCACCAGCGCAGCTGTCCATCGACCTGTAGTTTCACAGTTCCATCTCTCCTGCCATCTGATCATGGTATCCTCCCTAGCCATTCTGCCAGCCTCCAGTCTACCTAGCATTCCTTTAAGGTCGTAGATTGCCTTCCGCTCCTGTGTTACTAAATGTATTGGAATTACACCAGCAACCACAAGCATCGCCGGTTCTGACACGGTACGGTATGCGCTAGATATTCTCAGCGCCCCAATTCGTTGAATTGAAGCCAGTCGAGATCGGTATCTTCGGGTTTTAACCGCGTCTGCCCAGTTCTCCACCCCATAAAGTAGGATGGACTGTACTGTTGTCAATATGAGTCGTCGCTTGCTCGCACTTGGTCCCCCGGTATTAGCCATTAACCTCCCCAGCAAAGAGGTCACCACCACTGCTTTGTCGCAGGTCTTCCGCAGATGATCCCCGAAGTTCAACTTGCTGTCCAACATAACTCCCAAGTATCTGATCGATCTTGCAGTTTTAATCGTTTCCGATCCGATAACCATAGGGATGAGTGTGGGGATTCGCCTTCTGGTCAGCAATACCATTTCCGTTTTTGCAATAGCCAATTATAGGTCGTGTTCTCCCATCCATGTCTTAATGCGGCGCATTACTGGTTCAGTCGTAGCAGAGCCAGCTCGACACTCCGCGATGTGATCACAGCCGCTACATCATCGGCGCAATCCACCAGGTATACATCGTCCGGCATCTCCAGTCTCAGAAGTCCATCGTACGTCACGTTCCATAAGTCTGGTCCCAGTATGGATCCCTGGGCGACCCCCGCTGTTATCTTCCTAGACCATCCTCCTGTATCCGTATCACACAGGAGCCATCGATTTTGGAGATAATTTCTCAGCAACCCTAACAGGTACTCTGGTACACGGAATGTCTGTACTAATGCCTCAAGAACATCTGGCCATCTCCGTGAGTTAAAAGCATTTCTCACATCTAACGTCACCAAAAGCACCACAGGTCTAGCCGCATTACATGACTGGTCTACCCTCTTAACCGCCACTATTACTAGCTTTAATGCACTTATCGTGGTGTAACCTTTTCGAAAACCATGCTGTCGACGTGAAAGACCACCTGTATAGCTTGCTGGAGCCTTGGCTTTATCAACTTTTCCATTACCTTACCCGCTACATTCAACATGCACAAGGGTCTAGAGGTCGATGGGGAATCACCTATCAGCACCAAACGCGCGATTTTCCAGCTAGAAGCAAAGATTCTTGCCTTCAGGCCGGCATTATACATGTTCAGAAGCAACTGAGGTCTCGAATTCACGACCCTCTTCATCACCTCCGACGGCTTTTTCGCCTCAACATAAGGCATCATCAGGCTTAGCACACGTAAACAAACTAAAAAAACACGTTCACAACACAAAACTTGTTTGTATATAAAAACACACACACAAAATAGTAAACCGGGTTGGTTCTTATTTTATTGTAAAAATAAAAATAAAAAAATTAAAAATTGTTATTTTTCCTTGATGTGGCCACATCCTACAACTTCTAATGCTCTTGAATGACTTGGAAATAATAAGATTTAAAACAGTGACCTGAAAATTTCCGCCACAAATTGTAATTTTATAATTAAATATGTAAGTAGTCACTAAATTCGCAACAAAATTTCGATTATCACCAAAACCTAGAAAGAATATCCTTGGTCCTTAGTAATAAGTTTTAACAGAATCATCCTGCATATACATTTTAAATGTGTTAATTTTAAATGTATTCATAATAATGAAATAAAGTTTCTGTCGACGTTTGAAGTAAAATATTTTCCAAGTTTCTTGAGGGAGAAACTGAAGTTTTTTGTTTTAATTTCAAAGCAAACAAAACTCAAGATAGACTACACTTGAGTTTTCATAACTTTGAAGAAAATATATTTCCTGAAAAGCCTGTATTAGATTTATTTAACTGTTGGAAAGTTGGTAACATCTGGGGGAGGTTGGAAAGAAACTTGTTGCAAGAAAAACTTTGGAAACTTGACAATATTTTAAATAAAAGTCTGTAGGCAATACTCTGATATGGATATTAGGAAAAAAGAAATTTCAAAGTTTTAAAAGGAAAATACATTATACAGTAAAAATACCTCTTTGATACTACCCTGTTAATCGTAACAATGAAGGTATGTGACCTTAGAAAGCAAACTGCAGCAACCGGCCACGGTTATATTTTCTTTAAGTTTGTTTTGGTTTAGTTGTGATCTCTATGAGCTTAATTCAAGATTTCAGGTTCTATGTTATGTTATACAGACCTCATGTTAATAAGACATCTTATTTTTATATTTATTAAGGTAAAGTTTATAATTTGATTGAATATATTTAAAACCCTAGGGTATTTTTTTATATTATGAATACTGTTAAACTGTCGGATGAAATACTATAATAATAAATATGAAATTACAAGAATAACAACTAAAATTTTGTCGTTTTGCAATAACTTTTTTCCCAGAAACTCACATTTTACATTGTATCTAAATGACATACTAAATATTCAAAACCTGTCAATTTTCCGAAATGAAAATAGGATTACATTAAAAATTTTGATTCCAATTAATAAACTATAACTTTTCAAATTTCATCAATTTGATTCGAACATATATATATATTAGGAACTTTGTTTTTTGGTTGGACTTAAAACCGTATTTGGAGAGTTTGACATGACATAGATTTCATATCTTTAATTAATTAATTTAAATCTTGTCTTTAATACGGGGAAACAAAAGAGTTTCCAAAAAATATAAACTTTATATAATTGACAGACTTTTAAGTATTGCCATTTCCCCCCCCCCTTCATATTTTAACGATCATAATTTGTTTTAACACCAGAAACTAGTTTAAAGTGGAAAGGTATATTTTACTGAAATGGACACAGAGTTTTCTCTTGTTATAAAATTTAACTCTTAGGTTTGTACCTCTTAGATTTATACATTCAAAACACAATAAGTAACTAAAATTAATTCAATATGATTATATAAACCATAGCTTGGTTTCGGTTAAAATTTCTTACAAATAAAAATTGAGCTTGACTTGTGAGATAATATTAGTTAGAAAAAAAAACTCGAACACGAGTTCTCACAAAAATTACGTTTACTTAATAAACGCGTTTCAACGACAAAGTCGCCATCTTCTGTGATACATGAGCTACAATAACGAAACTATAACTTACTTAATCAATCACGTTTCAACGACAAATTCGCCATGCTCAGTGCTACAATAACTAAACAGTTATTGTAGCTCATGGATCACTAAGGATGTCGACTTTGTCGTTGAAACGCATTTGATTAAGTAAACGTACTTTTTGTGAGATCTAGTGTTATTCTATCTATATTGACAGTGTTATAACAGGTCAAAAAATGTTGGGAAAATGTTCCGGTATATTTAGTAGCAAATTGCTCGAAAAGTGGGTGTTTTGTTGTCCGTATGAGAACCTATAACTAATTGTTACTTAAATTTAGTTTTAAATTAAAAAATTGGCCTCGTTACGCAAAACAAGACGGCCCTAATGACTTTTGCAAAATTTCGTAGTTCTTAGACTGTAGAAATAGACCAATTAATTGCCATCCAAATGAAACTTATTGTTTAATCTTTATATAATAATGGCTACACTTTATTATATTATTAACAAATTAAAACCCAATTTTAACATAATTTTATGTGTAATTTTAGTGACCTAAATCAGCTTCTGTTAAATTTGTAGAGTATCTTTGGTAACGTTTATTAAAATTATTTCAACATCTCAAACACATTTATGGCATGTTCAATTCAACTAAGGAATTTCTTTTAAAATATATAAAATTACATTCTGGCTTCATTTCTGAACCACCCACTTTCCCTCCAATAAAAACAATATTTTGCTTGCAAAATAAACTACAATAAAATACTTCTTTTTGTAAAAATAATCGATTCCTTCCTTTCCTTTACATTATCGATTAGTACATATAAATTAAACAATCTTGTATTTCCCTTATATTTTCATGTCTTTTTTATAAAACAGGTATTTGCTATTATTTTTGTTTAGATCATTAAAAAATCATGCGCTACATAATTTTAAATTGAGATCAATTTTGGATAGATGAAGTGACAAACAACAGAAAAACGACTGGAGAGAGGGCAGCGCACTCTAAAAAGTTTCCTTTGCGAAGTTTATTTCCATTGCCTTAATTTGACTCATATGCCATCGATAGCTTCTTAATCAAAGTATAATAACTCGGTGAAACTCTTTCAAACTTGAACATTTATAGTCATTCAAATAACCTTGAAGTAAGGCATAACTTTTGATTCTCCTGAATATCATCTTTATATTATCACTATGTAACATATTTAAGGCAATCAAATCATAAAACGTTAGTAAAAGTATAGTTTTGTAATATTCTGGTGGGAGGAAATCGTGTATTATAATATGTTACGTACACTCCATAAAATATTTCTAAACAGAATGTAAATTAAATTTTAAAAATCAAGATAACTTTATAATCCAATATTACAATTTAATGTTGGTATATGTGTAGCCACTTTTGCAGATTCATTGCTAATGTTAACATTTACATCTCTGTAAGCTCTGTCATTCATTACGCAAAAGTTACTTACATTTCAGTAATAATAAAACTCTTGCTCCTACGCCACCCCCTATCTTCTTTCTCTCATAAAATCTCTATTAAAAAAGTGGATAGGTTATCTACTGAAATTGAAATAAGGTTTTAGTAATTGTGTGACAATAATTTTGTGATTTTTTCGGGGATGAAAATATGAAACTGCTAATTAGAAATACTGTAGTTTTCAGCGCTTGTTTAAATTTCATTATGAAACATAATGAAAATTAATTTCTTCAATATAATCTAGAAATCCATTTATTGTCTAAATATTTCTTCCCTTTCAAAACAGGTTTTAAAAGTCAACAAATATCAAATATCATATTTTCTAAAAATATATATTTTTTTATAATGATAATACATTACTCCTCACTGTATAGCATGTATTTTCGTATGTTACATATATTAGTAGAACATATCACCAAATAGTAAGGGAAAGTGAAACGGATGTTCTTAAAACCTAAGTGATACGTGTCGAGTGAGCAAATATTAAATATTTGACATTTCACTAATTTTGTTTCGTTAATATGCTTTAATAAGATAATATTTGCTGAGAGATTTTACAACAAAAAAAAACTGTTTTTAGTGAATTCTAATTTTGTTTTCTTTTTTTTATAGAGTATTAAGTATACACAAAATTACATAAAAAAAAAAAGTAAGTATACAGAACCTATCAAAACACTGTAACTTTCAATTTATTATAATAAAAAGTGTATACTTTAATGATTATGACAAACACTTTAAATATTTATTTTTAGATACAACTAGTGGTTTAACCCGGCTTCGCCCGGGACTTCTACCATATTATGTTATTCACGAATAAATGTTAAATATGATCTTGATTTCAAAATATTCGCAAACCCGTTTGCTAGCACCTAATTGAAGAATCATGCGCAAGACACTAAAAATGATAGTAATGAATTAAATAAAGTTGTATTTTTACAAAGTAGAAATTTACTCAGTTAACTGTACCTGAGTTAATATACGAAATACGAAATATACGTAGACAAATTTCAATTCCTTGGCAGCTAAGTGGGAAAAATACGGATTAGAATTTTATAAAAATTGTTACCATGATAAACATTTTGTTTTTATTCTACCATTAGATATTTAAAACATAAATGATAAATAATTGTTCTATAACAGGATTATTGCACCTTTCCAGACGTATTGAAATGTTTAACTTCAAACGTTAGTACCATTAAGGTCAAGTATTTATACTTAGTACTCAAACATTGAATTTATATTGTTTACACTGATGACCGACGGTACTTGATAGAATTCCATTTTAACAAATAAAACACAATTTTTCTTTTGTAAAATTCTATAATTTATTTGGTCTAGCCGACCATGGTTTCGCCAGTTACGGCATTGACGAGACTCTTACAAGGACTGTCAATGCCTCAGCGAAACCATGGTCGGCTAGACCAAATAAATTATAGAATTTTACAAAAGAAAAATTGTGTTTTATTCATTGAATTTATCCTCAAACAATATATTAATGAATAAATTCAACGAATTTTAGAGAAAATTGACTAAAAATTATTTATCTATAATGTTTGAATTTGATAAATAGTTTCTAAAGCACTTCAGGGCTATCTTAAATTTGCTTGAGCATTACACTTTAGAGTGAAATACACATGATTTACCTGGATTTAAATAATTGTAAAATATATAACGCAGTAAACACTGAACACTTGTCAACACATGGTGCGTGACCTCCCTGACTAAACGTATGAATACAATCATGTCTAAATATTAAAACAGTATATCATACCAGGACAGGATGAAGTGCGTTATATATTGGAAATAAAATGAGTTCTTGTTCAGAAAAAAGGGGGAAATTGTGCCGATAAATAATAGAACACAGGCGGTGAAAGTGCCAAGGGTTGGGAAGTATAACAAGAGTCACGATTCATTCTAAAGTAACACGTGCTGCATCGTTGTTGGAGGTCAGTTATTAGAATATTTTATATCAATCTTTTGTATTTATTTTTACTAATGCTTTTGTTGTTCGGACTGATGATTAGCTCCTATTTGCTTGAAAGAGGGGGGGGGGGAGAAAGAAAAAAAAGGAAAGGAAAAAAAAATTGTAATGACAAAATTCAGTTATTTTAATATTTAATCTCAATTATACATCTAAAACCTGTATAAACTATAATAATTTTAATTCAAAATGTTTTTGTCCAAACAATTATTTATGTGAATATCCAATATCTTAGTTTCTTTGCCAAATCCTCAAATCGTTGACAAAAAAAATCAGCTTACAAGCCTCAAATAATCATTGAAAACAAAAGTGTAGAATACATTTTTGTGAATTCCAACAAACTTATTGGTTTACTTTCTTCCTTTCCTTGCAAGGAATGTTTTGATAACAATGTGAAGGTCAATTTAGTGGTTACTAAAGGTTTTGCCCATACCTTTAGCTTAGTCTGTTCAGCTTGCGAGAACAAAACGCAAATGAAGCTTTGCATAACATAATATGGACCAAGTGCCCCAAGACTACTTTTACCTCAAAAGTAAAGATTGACATTGGTGTTTGTGAAGCTATCAGCATCTACAACAGAGGCTACTTGAAAACTAGTGTTAGCTTCAAAATGCTGCTGGTATAAGCCCTGGTCAGCACGCGGCCACAATCGCAAAACACTTAGACCAAAACAGACTAAGGCTTTCACATTCACGAAAATCTGAAAAGTTTGAAGCAAACAAAAGAAAGTTAAGGTTAGCACAGGCAGAAGAAGAAGAAAAACTCCAAGGGAATGAAGAAATAACTTATGGTGCTGGCTGTTTTTGAACTTTTTAAAAAGAGCTCATAACTGGACTGGTTTTACAACCTAATGATGTATTTTTGGACATTTATTTTAGATGTTTTTAGTGATATAACATAAAAAATTAGGGCCTATTTATGGTTCCTGTTAGTGATTTAATAAGCCTAGATGTATTTTAAACATGGAAATATACCATTCACTGACTACAAACACCTGTGGGGTAAGGTATTTTCATCTATAGTTACTAAATAACTAGTATAAACTTCAACCGCTGTTTCCCGCAACTTAAAAAGTTTGTTATTTTTTACATATAAGCTCTTATAACTTTTTAACTATTAAAGATACAAGAATGCAATTTTTACCAGATATTGTTTATACTATAAAGCAAATTTTTGTGCATGGATATTGCAATAGGTTAAATACAAGTATATGAAAAAAAAAAAAAAAAAAAAAAAAAAAAAAGTAATAAAAATTAATTACATAGACATTTTTTAAAACAGATATTTATGTTGCCATAACTTATAAACCAATTGAGAAATAAACATGAGTATACACAAAAAGTTAGTACTTATTGTGCCCTTAAAAATGAGATATCAAACAATAAAATTGGTTCAGTAGTTAAAAAGTTATAAGAGATTTAAGAAACCCATGTTTTCCCCCGAAAAAAGCTCAAAAAACCCCAAAAAATATGTCATTTATTTATTTATTTTTTACTTGAACAGTGGTAATAATTTTTCTAAGACTAAATGAACCTAAAAAAAAATATATGATAATTGTTAAAAGCATTTTTAAGAAAATCACTAGTTTCAGTATAGTATCCCCTTTAAACTAAAAATCTACCAAAAATATTGCACTAACTTTCTCAGACCCCCATGCATAGTGAAACTAGTAATCAATGCAGTAACATTACACAAACTTCCTCACATACCTATACATATTAAAAATAAAATTACGAAAAATATTGCACTAACTATTTCAGACTCCCATATATAGTCAAACTAATAATAAATGCAAAAAGATTGCACAAACTTTCTCAGACTCCCATACATAGGGAAAGTAATAATAAAAATGAACCATTATATATATTTAATATTTTTGTTACATTAATTGAAAGTTTAAAATTTTTTAATAATGTATTATTAATTTTTAAAATTGATATTTAAAGTTTTCATTTCTGTCTACCTTCCCGCGACGGTAACATTTAAACATGCATATAATTGTTGCTCGCAGTATCAATAGATTTGAAAACCAGATTGTGATGTTGATAATTTTAATTTAAACATTATGGAATTTCAAATTTTAATACTAAAAGTTCTAAGTTTTCACTTGGGTAGGATCATGTGTATTTGTATTTTGACATCTAGTATGTCTCGAAATATCCCCTAGTCAGTAGGAATTATTGTTGTCTTAGCAAGTAAGCATTCATTATAAATAGAGGTTGTCTATTGTAGAGGTAGATCTTAGTTGACTCAGACCTTAGTAACTTGTCTCCGTTTACTTAAGTGAATATAAGAGTATTATAATAACTAAACACTACTTTTGAAAAAAGAAGTCTTATTTTTTAAACCAATAAACCCGAAACCGGATCGTAACTTTTCTTAACTGCCCAAGTGCAATGAAATATTTGAAAATGGTTGAGTATCCTCTTTTGTAAACTGATATTGCTTAATAAACAATTATTATTCATTTTCTACATTTGTTTTTACCTAAAAAATATATGAAAATTGTCACTGGCTCCATTTTGATTGTTGTTGGTTTTGTTTATATTTTCATTGTTGATTGGACAAGATCTTGCTAGAAAATAGTCTACGATTAGCAAGCAGATAACTTGTTCGGCGTAGTTGGGGTCAGCGATAAGTTTAGTAATCGAGATCATCTATAGGAGAAATCATTGATTTACTGATAACAGTGCTAATGTTACCTATCTCTGTTGAATGGAAACATTATGTGTTGCTTGACTGGGATCGAAAGTTACTGCTGAGTGGTTAAAAAGTAAGCCTCATCATCACAATTTATTATAATTACGCACAAGAATACAAATACACTCGTGCGCGCGCACGCCCGCAGCACACACGTATACGCGCGCGCGCATAAATATTATATATTTTAATCCTTAAGTAGTTATTTTTATAGTGACTAAGTCTCGCTCCATTCTCTGCAAATATCAACCATGTTGCTAAGGTATATTCCGTTCTGTACTCAAAGGAGCAATATTGTGAGTATGTACGAGTAGACAATCCCCCATCACGAGGGAACCTACCTAACTAGATCTCACCTACTTTCATGTCGTCTTGAAGAAGATCTCTCACTTTCATCTGTCCGATGTGGTCTATATCTTGTTTTCTTTCGACCCTGGGCTTATTAGTGTTCGAGAGCTAGAGATATTATCATTATTTTAAACAACAATGAATTAGTGCAGTAATTTGTTGAATAAAAAGGCTCCATTAAAGGTTAAATTTTGGAATGTCAACGTAATGCCAATGTTACTGTTTGAACATAACCTCAACCCTTGGAAAAATTCAACTATCGCATAGGAAAAATAACTAATATTTATTGGATATTCTCAATAATGATTTTTTTTTTAATCAGTGCACAATTTACAAAAAATAAATGACACCTATATTTGTTGAATTGTGATATATATTCTTTGGTAGGCTAAAAGAGGTCCAAAAATTGAAAAATTTCTGGAACAGTGCAGATAAATCTTAAATATCATGAATTTTTCACTAAATGTGTTCTTATCAAATGGAAAAACCCTATATGACTTGAAATCAGACTAGATATTCTGTTTGATGATAACAATTTGGTGTGAAGATTCAACAATATCGTGTGGTCGTTTTTAAATGTAATTTTATTGCAATTTTCCATCCGAATATGCCTTTGGGTGTCGACATGTTTTTAAATTGCAAGAGATACTTTTAATACAAAATAAATCTGACGTTGGAGGGTTTTATTTTAAAAATTGATGTCGCAAGGTGACGAGTCGGGGTGTAATGACCTCGAGTGAAAGCGGTCTCGTTACACATAGCAAGATGTTTTGGTAAAATAGTGACTGCTCGTGTACATAAAATTCTAGGTAACTACCGTAATAGTACACCTAAATTTGTTATAATGGCTAAATAAATCAAATGGTCTATAAGGGAATAGTTCCAATACGATGACTCTAACTTAAATTCAGAATAAACATCAAATTTGACTTTCCACCAACTTGGATTGGTGCTTTCATGTATAATCTTTTTCCAGTAAAATATTTTACATAGTCATACTATAGAGGGTGTGTGAAACGTATGAGAATGGCTTAACATCTCGTATATAAGGGAAATTTGCAGGTAGATGTTATTGAGAAACCGACTCCATTTAAAAATAATATTTTATTGTGACTTCAAAAATTTGGTCCGCCATCTTGGATCCGCCATTTTGAATTTAACTTTAATTTTTTAAATGGGAAGGTGGTCATGTGATACATAATTTTAATGTTGAATTTTAAGAAAAAATCAATGGTGAAAACCGCACAACCATATCTCTAACCGTTTACGTAAATTTAATCATTTCATTTATGTAAAAATAAAATAAAGTTCATTAAACTTCTTATATTTCAAATTTTAATTTTCCATAAAATTAATAATTATGAAACAATCAAAACATAAGGTAATAAATAATCAATAAATCAATAATAACCATGATTAGTCAGTAAATCAATAATAAAAACACAATAAGTATCAACACAATAAGTGGAAACAAATCAATATTCAGATAAATAAGAAGAAATTATTAGCAATGTTTAATGTTCAGTACTATCAGATGATATTGTTACCACAATGTTTAAATCTGATTTTAATGTTAAGAAATTGTCCGAGTCAAAATGTTTTATTAAACTGAGGTATGTGTTGATGAAATTATTAGTGAAATTTTGCCTCAGGTGACAACCTTTATTATTAAAGATAAACTATAAGTAGGGAGTGTTTTTGAAATCGTACTTAATGGCTTCTCTAATGAAACGGAAAGGATAATTTTGTTAATGATGCGCGGCTAAGATAATAGAGTGCTGCCTTATCAAGAATTTTCTCATTTATTTAAAGAAGCATTTCCCAACTAAAATCTAATTTCTAAATGTGCTGTTTATAATACGGTAAAGCGGTTTGAAGAAACTGGCAAAGTAGCTGACCGAGCCCGCATTAGAAGATCAAATAATGCCACCAATGATGATAAATCTTTAGAGGTTATGTTGTCATTTGTTGAAGATCCGCATACATCAACTAGGAGTGTTGCACAGGAACATGCTGTTTTCACTTAATCAATCAGAAAAAATCTAATTTTCACCCGTTTAAGCTTCATGTAGTAGAACTCAATGAATATGATTTCGACCGCCGAGTTCAGTTTTGTGAGATAATGATGGAATTGTATGCAAGGATCATAACTTCTTCAATAATATATTATTTTCTGATGAAGCTACTTTCACGCTAAATGGTAATGTAAATCGGAATAACTGTCGTTACTGGACCGATATTAACCCACATTGGATGAAGGAGTGCCATACTAGGAAATTAAACGTATGGGCGGGTATTGTTAATGATCACGTAATGGGCGGGTATTGTTGTATGACCGGTTTTTATCGAAGATAACTTAGCAGGCGAAAATTAAGAAAATATGTTTTTAAACTTGACCATACCAGCCATCCAGAATATTAACGGAGAAGACATATAACTTGTGGTTTCAACATGATGGAGCGCCACCTCATTATTCATTTAGGGTGCCGGATGTATTAAATCAAGCAATTACACAACAGTGGATAGGCCAGGCCGTAGAGGTGCGATAGAGTGGCCCGCCAGGTCAACAGAGCTTACGCCACTAGATTTCTTTTGGGGCTACATGAAAGACAATGTTTACAAAAACAAACCAGCAACAATTGATGATCTAAAGGAAGTATAACTAAGTGGCTAACAAAATTTGACCTGAAATGATACAACACGTGCTTGACTGTTATTATTTAAGGTTAGCACACTGTCAAACATCTTAGGGAAAACAGTTTGAACCTTTACTGCAATAATTTGGTTCTAAGGTTTATTTGCAAACATTTACTGTGAAATAATTTTCACTTTTAGTTTGGTGTTGCTTATTTCATGCGTATATTGAACATAAAATTTGATACGAAAGAAGTTTAATGTACTTTTATTTAATTTTAATTATAAATAATTGATTTATTATTATTTTGATTATTGATTTATTACCCTATATTTTGATTGTTTGATAATTAATAATTTTATGTAACATTAAAATTTGATAGGTAAGAAGTAATGCATTTTATTTTATTTTTACATTAAATGAAATGTTTAAATTTACGTAAACAGTTTGAGATATGGTTGTGCGGTTTTCACCATTGATTTTGTCTTAAAATTTACATTAAGATTATGTATCACATAACCACCTTCCCATTAAAAAAAATAAAGTTAAAATCAAAATGGTGGATCCAAGATGGCGGACCAAATTTTGAAATCATAATAAAATAGTATTTTTAAATGGAGTAGGTTTATGTGTACCTGCAAATTTCCCTTATATACGAGATATTAAGCCGGTCACATACTTTTCACCCACCCTGTATATTCCATTTTGGATCAAATGTAAATTATTTAACGTTTGATTTATGTTATCATTTGTAGAATTATACAAACAATAGCAATATGTTTACATGTTTCAGACTAAAGATTGCCGTGGGCATGTGCAATTCTGAGGGCGATGAAACGTAGGGCTAGTTAAGGGGAGAGAAGGGTGATGAAGCACTGAGTGTAACACAAATTCAATCTTATCTGTGTGTACACATGAATACAACTTTATTCCCTACAAAACAGACAATCATCAAGGTTTAAATCCCCCAGATAAACATCCTATCCCCTCTACTTTATCTGTGTATTATAGAAATTGCTTTAACCATTGTAGGGGGAGGTAGAAAGAATGAATGGTGATATTAATAGATATGTAGCTAGAGCGATCTTGCAATTACAGATTTTTATTCTAGTTTGTTATCCATACAACACTGTTTTTAACAACTTTGAAAGGTTTTCGTTAATTTATAAAATTGTGTGTGTTTTTTGTTACAGATTCAAACTGCTTTATTGTAATTAAGCCGTTGGACCTACTGTATATAGGCCTATATCCCCTCAATATATATAAATCAAATTATGTGTTGGGCAAATTTTTTAGATAAATAAATTGTACAATTTACAATTGTTTTAAGTTTTAGCTTAAATAGAACAAACTTTGGGGATTTAGTAAAATTGAAAATTAAGTCCATCATTTTTTTGTTGTCGTTGATTTTCGTGGAAATAGCAATTTGTAAATACAATAAGTTTTATTTATATTTCAAGTGCAATCGAACCACTTTTATATTATATTTGTTCTGTTTTAATCATTTTCGGATTTAAAACAATGGGATTTGTGGAAACGAAATGGAAAATAGCATTATTTCCAGACAGAGTATAAACATGAGATGTCTATATCAATTAATTTATGCTTAATCAATCGTGTTATCAAACTATTTATTCTCAAATATTAATCTTTTTGTGTATTACAAAATCCCTTAGGCAATCTCTTTCATTTATTTTTAATAATTGCCTAAATCTATTCCATTTAATTTCTATAACAGTGACTCCCAATATTACAGCCGAACAGTTAATTATTCCAAATTGATTTAATTTAGCAACTAAATAGTTTTATATTGAAATAATATATGATTATGATTATGATTTGAGATGGGGTGGAATCCTAACTCGAGAGGGATTCCCTGTACGTCAACCATTGGCTTATTGTACCCCCTGTATACCGTTCCTGGAAGATTAGAACCCTGTACCTCGAACGAGGTTCAGGATTTTTTCCACCAGGTACGTATCCTCTTCATCTCCCGGTTGCTGGATACCAAAGAGCTCCCTCCTTCTGCGCTCCAGCATCCCGCAATCGAATATGACATGTCTTGCAGACTCCGCGGCTTGCCCGCAGAGCCGACAGCTTTGGTCTCCTTCGAAGACTCCCACTGTTGCAAGATGTTTCCTGAACTGGCCATGTCCAGTGATGAGTCCTACAACTCTTTTAAGCTGTAACCTGTCTAGCTTGATTAATGACTTCGTAAGGTAAGTACTGGGTTCTTTAATCAGCTGTTTACTTTGTGTGAGCCCGGGAGTCCTGCGCCATCTCTGGCGTTGCTTTTCCTTGGCCCAGTTGTTAACTGCGCTTTTAGCCATACTGCGGCTGATACAGCACATAGGTTCTGGCCCCATAAAGGGTGTAGCTGCTCCTTTCTTTGCGAGGATATCTGCCATCTCGTTACCTTGGATGCCACGATGACCTGGCACCCATCTCAATTCCACCATGTTCCTTGTGGAGAGCTTCTTAAGTGTAAAGAGGCAGTCCTTCACCAGTTTCGAGGTGACTTGTACTGAGTCTAGCGCTTTTAATGCTGCTTGACTGTCTGAGAGAATAAGGATTTGTCTGTCTCGAAAGCCTTTTGACAATCCCAGATGGGCGCATGCAGAGATAGCTAGTAACTCTGCTTGAAAAATTGTGCAGTACTTCCCAAGACTTACACTAATGTTTGTCTTTGGTGATGAGCTGTAAATACCATAACCTGAGTTACCCTCCATAAGAGACCCATCGGTGTACCAGACAAGAGTCCCTCTGGAGGATCCCGGTTTACTGTTTCCTTCCCAGTCTTCTCGTTTACCAAGGGTTACCGTGAAGGGTCTGTTGAAGATGTATTCGGTGTGCATTGCGTCTGGCACCATGTCTAACACCGAGTTTTTGAGTGCGATGTCAACTATGTCAGTAGAAATAATATATAGTTTTAGCTCACATTTAAAAATAACTATTTTATTAGTTATTTATAAAAACTACAAGACTATTTATTAATTAAATAACTTTTAAAATAATTAAATATTTTTGTTGAGTATAAAGTATCCACAAACAACAATGGATATGGTTCTGTATTTTATCTTTTTTTCACTTGCTTTTTTTATAAGGTGATTATGACAGAGAGGATTTTTCTCCTTTAAAAAACATGGATAACAATATGGTGACGGGTAGAGTTAGTTACATGTTTATATATTTTATGAAATAGTAAATTGGTACCCATTTCCTTATTGTACTATATCTGAAAATTATTTAAATAGATGATACAATATGATATAAAATATTTAGTTAATAGAGGGGAGTTGCATGTATTCACTTACGAAAACCGTTCTTTCTATCTATAAAATTTATCAATACATTAAATCTCTCTTTACTTTAAAGCTATAAAATGTCGTTGAAGACGAAATCCAAATTATTATATCGTTTAAATCAAAACTGTATATCTTGACTAGCAAACAGTTTACAGTTGCATCAGTCGACGACACGTCTATGTTTCCATAAATTTAGCATCTCAATGTTAGGCGTAAACTTTATATTACGTAATATAATGTAGTAAACTATCACATAAAAACTGTAATAGGATTTGGTAGGTTTATCGTTGGCCGTTATAAATGTAAATAGTAGTTCTACAGAATACATTACATTTTAGTAAAAAAGTCCACATAGAATAAAGCAAATGAAGGAAAATATCAACTTATTTCCAGATTCGAAAACAATATTTTTTCTCCCACAATTAAACCTACAATATTATACTAGAATTAAGCAAGAAACAAGTGTCTACTGTCTGTAAATGTATTTTAATCAAATGTTTTATTTAGGCGTATTTTTGCCATATCTATGTAATTTGTTTACCTCAATTTTTGAATAACTCAACTTTTGGGATGATATCTATATTCTGTGGATGGAATATTATCTTTATTATTTCTTATTGCTGTTGTCGAAATTTGTGTGTCAATTCAATATTATATATCATAATGGATAATCTATTAAAACTGGTGGAAGAGTAATTACATACAAACGACATAAGACCTCCTACACTTTATAATGCAGTCCTAGGAGAAGAAATCCCAAATCCCATTTCATTATGAGGGTTAGGACACGTGAGGCGAACAATTGTAGTTTGATGCAATCAGTTCAGAATGCATTAGTATGAGAGGAGGGATCTATGATTAATTATCGGTCTTGTCATTTAATGGCGGAAAACCTATCGGTTAACATCGCATTTTACAAAAAAGAAATGAGTTTAAAATTAAAAACACCTTGGCCTCGAATTATCTACTATCGTTAGCGTCAGAATAGAACAAGATTTGGATATGAGAGAGACTTGAAAGGAAATTTAAAGAGGAGTATCTATTACAAGACAACATAAAAAATATAAATTCAGGTAAGTTCCCTCGGGATTGCCAAGCCCGTAATCTCGTTATATTTTGGCCACGACGAGGGGTAGATGAAGGTATAAATTGTAAAGTATGTTTCCGAAATGTGAGCTTAATATTACAAAGATCTATTCTTCTTTTGTGTAGTCTTATTCCTATTTTCTTTAGCCATGATTAATTTTAAACTTCAATATAAAATTACCTACAATTAATAGGAACTGCTATTGTTACTGTATGGCAACTTCACGTACAAATTTATTTATAGAGATATTTGGTAGGAAAAAAAAATTTTTTTGAAGTGTTAGTATTTATTCCTTTAGCACAATTCAGACTTACGGAATATATATTTGTGATTTGCAACATGGAACGAAAATTTTTAAAAAAACATTGTTCAACATGCTTATAATATAAAGATTACCTGAACAATTTGTTCTTAATTTAACACAATTTTAGGTTTAAATATTTGTATTGAAAGCGAATATATTAAAGATAAAATGCATACAAAAGAAACTAACAAATATCAATATTTGTATTACAAAAGTTGCCTATTACAAAAAGAGTATTTTAATCAATCTTTAGTTCCATAATTTATTTTCCAATAAAACTGGACCAAGAACTATATTATACATATATTAAATAATTCTTTTATTGAAAACGACTATCTCAAACTCTCATTAATCAACAGTTTCGATGATAATAGTTGACTCCGAGAATTTTGAATAAAACCTCGTTGTGCAACAAGAAAAATTCTTCTCGCTTCTACTCTTGAAAATAGTACAACCAAAAAATGTTATTCAATAACTAACATCATAGAAAGCCAGAAAGCCATACCACTTCCAGCATAACATATAATTGTTTTGGAACTATTTATGAAGTATAGATTTCTTTTACGATATTATCAAGAATGAAATATAAATGAACCAAAACTAATTCGTCACAAAAACTGTCAGTTGTCAATCAAAAAGTGAAAATGAACCATGTACACTGTGTTTAGGGTTTCATATTTTATTAAACTATAGGTTTTAATATGACAGTCAAGGTTCATTTTTGATTTTTTGCCAATTATTCCTGAATAATAATATTTGTTTTCCACACAGGTTTAGATCATTAATGTTTACATTTCATTAAAAATTGAACAAAATTGGTCATGCCAACTTTGCCAATACTAATATTATAATTGTTGGAATGTGATTAAACTAGGTAAAACCTGTGATTACGTAAATATGTGATTAAACTTTCATCTTTCCTCTCGACCAAAAGATGAAAGAGAGGGATCCAAAAACTACAAGAAAAGATTATGTTTTAAAGAGCTCAACATTCTCTTGAAGACAAAAGCAGTTTTAAAACGAAATGAACTAAATTTATGTCGTTCCAATATTAGCATACATATGAGAAGGGAACGTAACTATACCTTTAACTGTCAGAAATAAACTGCTGACAAGGTGACTTTAACAGAATCGTAAAACATAGTCCTTTATAGCATGTCTACATTAAACAAGGTTTTTAATTTACTATATGTATATATTAATTTGTATTGCATAGTCGTTAAATAAGAAGCTAAAATAACATTCACGGATCTGAAATCATATGATGTTTAAAATGTTAAGTTATTTGAAATTCAACTTGTTTTCAGTTTACTTCTTTTTAACAGAATTTGCATGTTTTATATAGTAAATTTATGTCATGGTAGATTCAATATTTTTATAGCTTAAAAGAAAGACCCTAACGTATAAGGTTTTTCTTTAAGAGTTAAATATATAATTAATCTACACATACAATTGGTAAAGATTACTATGTCAGCATGGATGAAATTGAGCATTACAATGATAAAAATGCGTTCTAAAGTGGCAGTAAATTGGAGCCTTAAGAGTGAACAAATGGGCCCAATATAGATTCAAGTATAGACACCATCACGATGGTAACTTATACTTTTATGGAATTGTCCTTTAGAATTTTTAAAAATGATCTAAATTGAAACTTAATTTGACTACTTACTCTGTGTATGGTTTTAATAAAACTGACAAGAATACATTAATGCTTTTTAGCCGAGATATGTCTATTCAATTCTGATGCGTAACCTAGAAATGATGAATAATAACTAGATATATTTTGGTTCCATTTATGTAAGGTTACTGAAGTTTATTGTAAACCCCACATAATAATTAGTAGAAAATTGAATTTACTTCAATTATTACTAGAATTTAATTACCTAGTTTAATCACATTCCCCCAATTATATTAGTAATACTCTCTAGGACTGTCTTACTTATTTATTGTACTATTACGTTTAATGTGTTCCAGGTTCTAAAAATACTTATACAATAATTGATTGCGATATACTAAAACGTACAGTCTCATGATAGACTCGATTATTAGTCCAGTATAATTTGAATTTCTAGTAATAAAATATGGGAACCTATGAGAAATATAACAATTAAGGTTGAGGTTAGCTTAAAAAATGTAATAATTTATTTACCATTATAATTATACTGTTTATAATAGTGTGATAATTAAATATAAATTTATGTGGTTGTAAATATAAACATTTAGTTTAATGTTAAATTGCTATTGACATTCTATCAAATATTATAACTTTGTTGTTTAAAGGCAAAAATCTCTCGGTCATCGTCGCCTACTAAAAAAAAGGAAACAAAGTACGTAAAAATAAAAACTATATTCTAGATTACGCCATGATCGGTAAAGAACAAGATTTCTTCATGAGAGGCTTAAAATTGTATAGACAAAAAATCCAATTAGGGTCCTTAGGATTACCAAACACGTAATTACTTTTTGATTGATCAAATGGAACAAGATAAATATCAAATGAATTTTAATCAATTCTGAATCAAAATACAATATTATATCATTCATATCACGTTTACACTTTCATTCATACAGTTATCGCTAATGCATTAAACAATTATTTATACCATTATACTATAAATTTATACAATAAAAGGCGATTGTATCTACAACACATCATAATCTTTTAGCAATTTACACCAAATAGTAATATACTGTTACAAACTTTCAACACCAACCCCAATGTTTTAACACTTTCAAATAAAAAGTATAAAATAATTTTTCATGACCCTTCTACAATTTTGAGGGGGGATTGTTAGTGGCTATGGATATATTTGGAATACTTGGAGAGAAAAACGTGGGGCGCAGGCAATCTATGATAGGAGGAGTAAATAAATTAAATTACAGTGAATCTCATTTCCGATTCACTGAAATTAGCTGTGAATTCATCCAGATTGTCTACTTTTATGATGTTATGTGAACATATAGTATGTATAATACTGTAAGTTAATTGGTTTAATGTTTACCCATTGACGCAGATAATCAATAGATAACAAACTTATTTAAACTTAGCCTAATGATAAAATGTTAAAACAAAAATATACTTCGATGTTAATGGACATGGTGATCGAGAATAGGCTACTTCAAATAGAAGTCAGATATCTATATATTCATTCAAATGTTTTCTATGTCAGAACCATTAAAATTTAAATTCTACATTAGGTATACATTTAAACAAATATAATGGAATATCGAAGTGTAAGCATAAAAAAAAATTCAGGTCGATATCTCTATGTTAGAGTCAAACAACACATCTGAATATTCTGATCCCGATGTTGTCTAAAAGATCAAAGTATGGAATATGTAATACTAAACCAAGCTCACTTTTAACTATCAGATACCCAGTGACATTATAAGTTCTTGTCATTTCAACTTCTAAAACATAAACAACTCTTTCTTCAAATTTCCTCAACATTTTCAATACATATTTTATAAAAAAATACATGAAACATTTTAAGATTCAGTTAACTAGGTGGGAAACATTAAGCAAATGTATTTGATTAAGATATTCTGTAAAGTATAAGTGTAAACAAAATCATACATTTTTCATTACTAAAATTAATTTTAATTGTTTTAGCCTGTAGTTTTCAGCTTAGTGAACTAGAGTTTTAGACGAGAAATTGTTTGAAAATTATTCACAATGTCCACTCTTACATGAGAATGAATTCTGTATATTGTGTAAGCTCTTTCACCAGGAATTAATATATTAAGCCAAAACAACCTTAACTATAAGCTGATATAAAATTACTACTATTCTCCTAACTAAAATGGTTCTTTTTTAGTTGTATGTGGTCTCTTAAACAGCACGAGAATCTCATTTTTAGTAAATGTTTAACTTTTTTTAGGATTTTTACTTAACAAATAATATTATACATCAAGATAGTACTTAAATATTTCTAGCGCCTTTAAGGTTATTGTCAATATAATCCCACTAAGATTACACATTTTTAGTCTATTTTCAGATTGTCCATCTTACTTGTCTATACAAAATGGAATTTTCGCCACACCCGATTTTAAAAACCATATGAACGGACAAACAATGCTTTTTAAACTTGTACGTAAGTTACGTTTCCAATTGCTCAAGGAATAATGAAGGTAAAAATTAGAATGGGTCAGATGTGTATTAACATTTTTCATTATGATCATGTTATTTTCCTAGTTTTATATATATATATATATATATATATATATATATATATATATATATATATATATATATATATCGTCCAACGTTTCACACCCCCAAATTAGTTTCAATATTTTCCAATTTTTGTTTGGATTAAATTTCATAAATCTTATAGTATGTAAGTTTTGTTCTATTTCAACACAAACCTTTACTTTTCGCCAAATAATTACTTCTCCCACCTCATTGTCCTCTGGTATATGGTTTATCGGTTTCTTATTTAGAGAGAGAGATATATAACATCAGCTACATATTTTAAATTATTCCTTCTTTTTGTTAATCACTTACTTTATTTAATAGTAAACCAATTTTGATTAGTTATTTGTTAAAAAGATAATTTCAAGTTCTAAGTCACTGTTGAAGTTAAATATTTAATTTACATTTTAATTTTTATTACATTACGATTTTTTCAATCTTTATCTTACCAGTATATATGAGTTAGTATGCTACAACTAAATCAACATAATATAATTGGTTCTAAACATCTGATAACCTGAATTAGTTTCAATTAAACAACATATTAACTTTACTCATCTGTCAACAGATGACTTTGGTTATGTTATTGTTTATTTGTTTTTAGGTAAGATACATGCATCTTCTACATAATAAAATTAATTTAGTATGGTACAAATAAATTAATATTATGACACAATTGGTTCTAAACCGCTGATAACCTGAATTAGTTTCAAATAAATAACTCATTAACTTTATTCATCTATCAACAGATGACAATGATTATGTTATTGCATATGTGTTTTATGTCAGATTTATTAGTGTATAATTTAACTATGAAGTTTAGTTTATACAAAATAAATTCTGGATTTAAGTGTAACCGTAGGAGTGTTGTGAATAGAATCAGAGATTAAAAATGTACAGGTCGTGCTTTGTTTTTGAGATGTCTATTAAAAAAGTAAATAAATAAATATTTTTCATGAAAAAAAAAAATATATATATATTTTAAAAATTGCAATAACTTAAAAATTAAAGGAATGAGTCAAATTTTCTTCTGAATTACCAATTTAACTAATAATACGTTTTAATCGCTATTTCTGATCATTTAGCTTATGATATTAACTCAAACGTAGATTTATGACATTACCCCTTCTACTAACAAACCTTATCACCAATTATAAGGGGAAAGGTTATGATTGAAACATTTCTACCAAAATGGAAATGAAGGCAATGGGGCTGTGGTAATCAAGTGCATAATCAAGTTAGCCTTGTTCCGCAGTATAATTGCGGCATTCCCCACCCCGGAGTAAGAAAGGGAGATGTACGTATATTCAATTATTGTTATTGATTAATTATTCAGTGGGATCAATCAGTGCAGTCGTACTTCATAAACCAGATTGCAAAATAACTTCTCTACTGTTATGAGGATAGTAATTAGTTTTTTTCCTATGATTTTAAAAAGTGAACTTCGTGTTAAAGTTATTTTTGGCCTTTCCTCTCTACTGGTTACTGAATGTGTGGATGCCAATATATTGGATTTTATTATTTAAGACTGTGTTGATTTATAAATCAAAATGTTATAATGTATTGGTTTTTCATGGTTAATTGAATGACTTGCACATTTTTTTTTTAAAATGTTTATTTATAAGCCTTTCATACGTGGTGAAGGCACAGAATATCCCTTCTTGTAAACTTAGACTTTTACATCATAAAATTTTACATTTAATATCAATAAAGCTTAGAAATTTGAATTATAGTATCTCTACTTTGTATTTATTTCTATTGAAAAGAAAATATTGGCATTTTTTTTCATATTCAAAATAAATGAAAACCTACATTAATTTAATCTACTCCATATCTAACCGTTGCCGGCATAATCTAATCTAATCTACATCTATGCATTAACTCTTCCTTAAGAAATATAGTTTTCTTTGTTTGGAGATGACTGACTTCTTTATTTGTGTCATGAAGCTTTATTAAGTTGAGTAATTTTATTTTAAAACAATAATACACTGTTAAGTCAGTTATTTTGTCATTTTTGTTACAAAAATTATGCGAATTGACTTCAATGACTCATTCCTTTAATTTTTAAGTTAATTCGAATTTATATAATAATTTTTTTTAAGTTGAAAAGTATTTATTTACTTTTTTGAATGGACTTATAAATACAAAAATGTTAATTAAGAGTTGCTGCCATTGTTCATTAATTTGATTAGTTATTGTACTTGCATAGTTCTTCCAGTATTTTAGATCTCATGTTAACCTTCAATAATATAAATATCCTTACAATATTAAAATATATATATTATGCATTTATTGATTGACTTCTTACACATATAGGAAGTGAAATTATAATCAAACAGTTGAAACTGTTAGTTGTTAGCCAAACAGTCACACAAAGATCAAGAGACCATTTTATTTCAAATATTCACAAGTCGTCTTAGAATTTCTGTACGACTAGTTACAAATGCAACAGTAAATGTGTTAAACCGTCTCACTCGTAATCAGAAAAACAAAGTCCTGCACATTTTTATTCTTTGTAAAACTCTCCTCAATTGTTGTATTTAAATCCAGAATTTATATTTTATAAACTAAACTTCATAGTTCAATTACGTACTACCAAATCTGACCTAAAAACACATATGCAATAACATAATCATTGTCATTTGTTGACAAATGTGTAAAGTTAATAAGTTATTTATTTGAAACTAATTCACGTTATCAGCTGTTTAGAACCAAATATATCACATTAATTTATTTGTAGCATACTAAATTCTTTTAAATATCTAGAAGATGCATGTATCTTAGCTAAACAAAATATACAATAACATCAACCTTTGTCATCTGTTGTCAAATGAGTAACGTTAAGAAGTTGTTTATTTGAACCTAATTCAGGTTATCAGCTGTTTAGAACCAATTATTTCATATCGATTTAGTTGTAGCATACTAATGCATTTATTATGGTAAGTTAAAGATTTAAAAGTTCGTAATATAATTAAAATGAAAGCGTAAAAAAATATTTAGCTTCAACATTGACTTAGAACTTGAAATTATCTTTTAAATAAAAATATCATCAAAATCGATTCAGTATTAAATTCAGTAAGTGAGTGAACAAAAAGCACAATTTATTCCTAACATGTAGATATTATATAGCTCTCTATATATTAAACCAATAAACCATATCTTTGGCGAAAAGTAAAGGTTTGTGTTGTAACAGAACATTAAAAACTTATATACTGTAGGATTTATGAAATTTAATTCAGAGAAAATTTGGAAATTATTTAAATTATTTTAGGGGTGTTAAAACTTAAGATATATAATTAAAACAAGGAAAATAACAGGATCATAATGAAAAATGTTCAAATAATTCTGACCCATTCTAATTTGTTACCTCCATCATCCCTTGAGCAATTGAAAACGTAACACCTCAACTTACATACAAGTTTTAAAATTGTTGTTATTCCGGTCATATGGTTTTTAAATCATGTGCGCGAAAATTCCATTTTGTATAGACAAATGAGATCGACAATTCTGAAAATAGACTAAATGTGTAATCTTATGGGAATAATATTGACAATAATCTAGAAGACGATAGAAATATTTAAGGTACTATCTTGAAGATTAATATTATTTGTTAAGTAAAATCCTAAAAAAAGCTAAACATTTACTATAAATGACATGCTCGTGCTATTCAAGAAACCACATAAATTTTTAATAAAAGAAGAAAAAAAGAATCATTTTAGTTGGGAGAATAATAGTAATATTAATATCGGCTTTTAGCTAAGATTATTTTTGATTTAATATATTAATTCCCGGTGAAAGAGCTTACACAATATACAGAATTCATTCTCTGATATCAGGGTATCTGATAGTTAAAAGGGAACTTGGTTTAGTATTATATATTCCATGCTTTAACCTGTCCACAACATAATGATCATAATATTCAGGTGTGTTCTTGTTTTTCTCTAACATGGAGATATTGCCCAGTATTTGTTTGTATACTAACACTTCCATATTCGATTTATCAGCTGTTAAGAACCAATTATTTCTTATTTAGTTGTAGCATACTAATGCATGTATTATGGTATGTTAACGATTTAAAAGTTCTTAATGTATTTAAAATGAAAGCGTAAATAAAATATATAGTTTCATGAGTGACTTACAACTTGAAATTATCTTTTAAATAAAAAAATCATTAAAATCGGTTCATTAATAAATTCAGTAAGTGATTGAAAAATAGCAGGAATTATTTAAAATATGTAGATTATATTATATAGCTCTCTAAATATTAAACCTATTAACCATATACCAGAGAACATTGAGGTTATCCGTATGTAGTCAATATCTATCGATTAATTATTTACGTTTAATTATTATAGTCTTGGGTTAGAGATAGCCGTATCTCTCCTATCTGGCCAAACTTGCCCCAACTCTTCTGCCACAGACACTATTAGAGTAATCGAGGGTCTTTATTTTATGCTCTTTTTTTCTTTTTTTATAAGGCTATGATGACCGATAGATGTCACCTCTAATCAACATGGAAGAATATATTATTGATATTTATTAGGTAACCTTATACACTTATAAGAATTATCCATTTCCACACTCCACTCGATATTCCAGGTCGAAATTTAATTTATTTATTTGTAGACGGTTTCGTGTAAAGGAACATGTTATTATTATTTTTATTATTATGCGACTTCAAGGACTTATTCGCAATTAAAATTTAAAAAATAAGCTGCCTATTTTCTAGCTACTTCTGTAATATGATCGTTGACAAATGATAGTTTTAGGAGTTTTTTCAATCCAATTTGATTTAGTTTCAATTGATTGATTTAATTTATAATTTAACAATTGTCAACGTTTAAAATGAACTACTGCTTATCAGTGCTATTACTTTTTGTTATATATTTAATAATAATCATTTGATTTAAATAACTATAATTTTGACTGTGACAACAATACAAAAATGTTAAACAAAAATTATACTTCTATGTTAATAAAAATGGTGAGCGACAGAGTATGCTACTTCAAATAGAAAACATCATTCAAATGTTTTCTATGTCAGAACAATTTAAATTTATATTAAAAATTAAGTATCCATTAAAAGAAAATAAATTGAATATCGAAGTATAAGCATACAAACAAATTCTGGTCAATATCTCCATGTTAGAGTCAAAGAAGAATATTTTGATATCTGAAATTTTGATCCCGATGTTGTAGAAAGATCAAAGAATGGAATATGTAAGACTAAAGAAAGCTCCCTTTTAACTATCAGATACACAGTGACATTATTAGTTTTGTCTTTTCAACTTGTGAAACATAAACAACTTTCTCTTGAAATTTCGTCTACATTTTGATTACAAAATTTATAAAAAAATACATGAACAATTTTAAGATTCATTTAACTGCACAGGAAATATTACGCAAATTTATTTGATTAACATTTTTTGTAAAGAATAAGTGTAAACAAAATCATACATTTTCCTTACTAAAATTAATTTTAATTGTTTTAATCTGTAGTTTCCAGTTTAGTGAACTAGAGATTTAGATGAGAAATTGTTTGAAAATTATTCACAATTTCCACACTTACATGAGAATGAATTCTGTATATTGTGTAAGCTATTTCACCCGGAATTAATATATTAAGCCAAAAATAATCTTAGCTACAGGCCGATATTAATATTACTATTATTCTTCTACCTAAAATGATTCTTCTTTTAAAAAAAAAAATTATGTGATTCCTTGAATAGAACGAGAATGTCATTTGTATGTAGTAAATGTTTAGTTTTTTTTTTAGGATTGTACTCAACAAATAATATTAATTACCTAGGTAGTACCTAAATGTTTTATCGCCTTTTAGGTTATTGTCAATATTATCCCTCTAAGAGTACACATTTAGTCTATTTTCAGATTGTCCATCTTACTTGTCTATACAGAATGGATTTTTCGCCACACACGATTTAAAAACCATATGAACCTACTAACAACACTTTTTAAACTTGTTTGTAAGTTGAGGTGTTACGTTTCCAATTGCTCAAGGAATGATGGAGGTAAAATTTAGAATGGGTCAGAATTGTATGAACATTTTTCATTATAATCCTGTTATTTTCCTAGTTTTACTTATATATCGTCCAACGTTTTACACCACCAAAATAATTTCAATATTTTCAAAATTTTGTTTGAATTAACATTCATAAATCTAATAGTATATAAGTTTTTAATGTTTTATTACAACACAAACCTTTACTTTTCAGCTAATTACTTAACAAATAATTACTTCTCCTACCTCATTGTCCTCTGGTATATCGTTTGTTGGTTCAGTAATTATACAGAGAAATATATAAGCTACATATTTTAAATAAATCCTGATTATTGTTCACTCACGTAATTTATTAGTAAACTCATTTTGATATTTTTATTTATTTAAAAGATAATTTCAAGTTCTAAGTCACTGTTGAAGCTAAATATTTTATTTACGCTTTCGTTTTAATTACATTACGAACTTTTAAATCTTTAACTTACCATAATACATGCATTAGTACGCTACAACTAAATCGATATGAAATAAATGGTTCTAAACAGCTGATAACCTGAATTAGTTTCAAATAAACAACATAATAACTTTACTCATCTGTCACATGACTTTGGTTCTGTTATTGTTTATTTGTTTTTAGGTAAGATACATGCATCTTCTACATATTAAAAATAATTTAGTACGGTACAAATAAATTAATATAATATAATTGGTTCTCAACAGCTGATAACCTGAATTAGTTTCAAATACATAACTCATTAACTTTACTCATCTGTCAACAGATTATAATGATTATCTTATTGCATATGTGTTTTTAGGTCAGATTTATTAGTGTATAATTTAACTATGAAGTTTAGTTTATACAAAATAAATTCTGGATTTAAGTGTAACCGTAGGAGTGTTGTGAATAGATCAGTTTTACAGGGAATAAAGTTGTTCAGGACGTGCTTTGTATTTCAGATTACGAGTGAGACGGTTTAACACATTTACTGTTTCAATTTTAACTAGTTGTAAAGGAAATTCTAAGGCGACTTGTGAGTATATGAAATAAAATTGTCTCTTGATCTTTGTGTGGCTGTTTGTTTATGAACTAACGGTTTGATTGTACAGTAATTCCATTTCTTAAAGGTGAAAGGAGTCAATCAATAAACGCAAATTTTATTTATCTTAAGATTTTAAGTATATTTATATTTTTGAAAGTTAACATTGAGAACTCCCATAGTAGAAGATCCTTGCAAGTACCGTAACTAATCAAAATAATGGACATTGGAAGCTACTCCAAATATTTTTGTATTTATATGTCTATTAAAAAGAGTAAATAAATAAATATTTTTCATCATAAATGAAGCTAAAAGCTTGATAAAAAGGAAAGAGATTAAACAATATTGAAATTCAAAATTACCATATAAAAGGAATAATAAATATAGGAAACGACTACGACAAACGTTATACAATATTTCCATGCAACTGTTATAAGAATATTTATACATAAAGAATGCCAAATTTATATTTGAATATTTCAGAAGACAAACCCGAATTTATTCAACTTCTATCCAGTAAAAGAAACAAGGGATGAAATATGCATGGTTTAAGCATCTTGTCGCCTCAATTTATTCGTATCTTACAAGTAGAGTATATTTTACTTCATGTTGTTTTAAATTTGACGTATCATTGTCTCCTGTTCAATTGTAGAAAAACTGTTGTCCCTATGATGCATATTTTGGTTTATCACTGAGTTAGCTAGACATGTTTTATATCTGCAGAAAGGAATGAATAAAGTTTAAATGATGAAGCAAATAATCCGAAATAAGAAAATGCCAAAATTAAAAACTTCTTGATGACATGCCATCCTTTTTAAAATCCGATTCTACCTCACAGCCGATATACTCATTATATCTGCCTCTTGAAAATTCTCTCTATATTCTTTCTCTAAGCTCGCTAAACGTATGAGACAAAATAGACTTTATATTATGAATATTATGAATAATCGTCTCGTCTACAATCGATGAGAAGAATGTTTAACAAATTATTCATTAAGAATGGGAACAATTATACAATCTTTTCCCCCGACATTTTAACTTGTACATCGATAAAACTCGTCAAAATAGATCAAAATCGCAAAGATCTATTTTATTTAATCTTTCGTATAATATATCATTTTTTTAAATATCGTATGTAGACAATATCTACAGATTATCTACACTTAGTTTTAACGTTTAATTATTATAGTCTTGAATTAGTGATCCGTATCTCTCCTATCTGGCCTCACTTGCCCCAACTCTTCTGCCACAGACACTATTAGAGTAATCGAGGGTCTTTATTTTCTTCTTTTTTTTATAAGGCGATGATGACCGACAGATGATGTCACCTAAGTACAAGGAAGAAAATATTATTGATATTTATTAGGTAACCTTATACACTTTAACGGTGAAAACCCGTTGTAATTCCTGGAACTTGGGGATTTGTAATTAATTTTGCAAAATTCGATTTTTCTAGGCTAGCAGCGGTTTGAAACAAGACAGGTTAATGCGAACCAGCGTTATCTATTGTCAAGGTGACCCTGTACCTATGCGTGCACATTCTGGAAAACTAACTTAAACTTTTTCAATCTGATTTCCTAGGGGATAACAGAATCCGAGAATATTGTGTATTTGGGTTTTGTTCAGGGAAACATATTGCACTAAATACGCAAGTGTGGGCTGTAATATTCCAAATTCACAATATTAATTAGTTCTTACGTAAGCAAAGATCAAAGTTAAGGGAAAAATTCAAATTTGCTCGAAATGAAAAAAGAAAAAGGTTTTTAGGTCCTACAAAGAAAGGCCTAAAATAAACCTCAAATATGGTATATGCAAAAATTGCATATTTAATTAGCTAGTTAAAATATTAGTTTAATAAAGTATTGAAAAAATAAAGTTTTGGTAAATCCAAGTAAAAGAAGTTATAAAGAGTGAAAAGTTTTATTATAAAATAAAATAAAATTTTGAAAAATAATTCAAAGGAAAGGGTGATAAAATTCACATCTTTAAAGTAATTTAAAACGTTAAAATCACATTTTTAAATACATGGTAATATAGAGTACGTTATTATCTTATTAGAAATGTAAGAAACACTCAGTATGATTAATAAATTTGGGGAAATTAAATAGCCCAAAGGAAAGCGAAAAACAGTAGAAATCCCTAACGCAAAAAACCAGGAAAAAACTAAGCAAAATTCAAGAAATTTCGGCCAGTGTGTTAACTTTAACAGGACTAGAAAGTGTCAAAAAGAAAATCCGAAAAAACTAAAATCCACACACTTTTTCCGGGAAACGAGACGTGAAAAGCGAACGCAAAGGAGTAGGACAACCACTCAAAATCGACAGGATAGAAGAAAACGTGTACATCCAGAAAAGTTGACTCGCGGGAAAATCAGACGACGCCGCGAGAAGTTACAGCAAAGAACAAGGAAGACAATAGAGGAATGTAGCGAGCTTAGATAAGAAGTAGAGGGAAAGGGCGGGCAAATCAGAGATCAGCCAACTACGCTACCAACTGCAGAAACTAGGCAACACTGTGAAAACAATTGAACTAATTACAAATTAATTAAGAAAATTAAAAATTTCAAAAAAATCTTAATTAAAAAGTAAACAACAAGGAAAAGTAACTAGGGTCGGAAAATCCCGGAAAGATGAGATTTCTAACGAAGAAAATTCATAGAGCAAGTAAGGTTGGCAATGAATTTAGTTTCAAACAGGGGTATATAACCCACCGCTTCAAGGGAGCGACTTCTTCATCAAAATATCGACGGGTAGTCTCTACGCTGCTCAGCTCCAGAATTAATTTTAAACTGGAGTTAGTAAAATGTTCTACCACCGAAAAGGGACTTAAAAGTTTTAGTAAAAATGTCAGCATAAATATTTCAACATATTGTATTTTAAAGTAACAAAGCGAAAAATTCAGTTGGATTTCTGGATTTCAACTGGCGATCTTCAATAACATGAGTTTCTAAACAACAGGGAAAGGAAGGAACCAACCCGGGAAAATCACAAATCAACTTAAGCATTATCATTTATAAAATATATCAAGCACAGATAAATAAATTTACAAGGGTAATTTCAGTGTACTCACTACTCCGAGATCAATTAAAAGTAAAGGTAAATTCTTGTGTTCTCAAACTGAGCTTATTAAAGAAAAAAAATTAGTAAGAAAGAAATTACTAGAAGTTGTAAAAAGTTTTTTTTTTGGTCAGAATAATTATAGGGTTAATTATTTGGATAACCAGTTATATCACCTAGGCTGATCAAAGTGAAAGCCTAAAGCTTCCAGTAGGTGATATCAACTTATTCTCAACATACCGGTTAAAAAATTGGCGCTGTCAACGTGGATAAAAAGAACTCCTTGATGACTTGGCTCGCCAATTGAAAAACACAGAAAAACGTACCGTTTAAGAGAATTGCCTATTTCCACACTTCACTCGATATTCCAGGTCCAACTATAATTTATTTCTTTGTAGACAGTTTTGTAGAAAGGAACAAGTTTATATTATTTTTTTTATTATGTGACTTCATGGGATTTTTTTGCAACAAAAATTAAAAAAATAAGCTGCCTCTTTTCTAGCTAATTTTGCATTATGATACTTGACAAATGACAGTTTTAGGATTTTTTTCAGTCCAATTTGATTTAGTTTCAATTGATTCATCTATACTATTATATAAAAATCTAATATTATTTCTGTGTGTGTGTGTGTGTGTGTGTTTTACTCAATCACGTAAAAACTATTGGACCCATTGAGCTGAAACTGTACATGGACATTCTTAGGTTCCCTGGTTTACACATAGGCCTTTTTTTATATGGAAATTCCCCACTGGCCTTGAATTTCATCACTGTTTTGGATTTCGGAATGCAGTAAGCACAATACAAATATACGTCAACCCCATACGAAGGACGGGTACTCTTCTAGTTTAAGATATAATTTAACAATTGTCAACCTTTAATCTGAACTACTGCTTATCAGTGCTATTACTTTTTTTTAATCTATTTGATAATAATCATTAGTTTTAACTAACTATAATTTTGACTGTAACAACATATGAAAAAACTACAAAATAGCTAAAACAATGTGACTTATTTTACAAGATACCCCAAAAATATAGATATTACTCAAATAAAATTTCTAATTGCCATTTTTTCAGAAAGGTGAATAGAATTCAGATGTATATGAACGCTACTAGCTCTGTTAGAATTCGGGATTTACGTAACTTATCTGGCCTTGAAATCTTCTTTGTATATAAATTTCTAACTTGCTTTGCTGTTGAAACCAAAACCCCTCAACTGGATAAAGTTCATAATGACTGTTCAATCATTTGACACTGAACTTCGAATGTGGTCTAACGATGTTCTGCCTTCGTAATATAATCTAATATTATAATATAAAAGTATAACGTTTTGGTCTATAAACAGTTTGAACCCGCATTGTAATCAGTGTTTACCAAACTAAATGATCATTTTGGGAGATGTTCGGACCAAGTAAATACCGTCTCTTTAAATTAGTATTTGGAGTATTAAATTTCAAACTTAGAATAGGTATTAAAATAACAGTAATAATATAAGCTCTATTTACTCTTGTTTTTGTATGCAATTATTACTGATATAGCCCTCAGTGTCTTACCGTAATGAGTTAAGAGCTTGATTTCCCCAGGGACAGAGCTGGATCATCACCTTTTTTCGCATAATTTTGAGTTAGATCCCTCTTTTTCATCTTTACTATCTGTTCTGCCTTGACTAATTCTTGTTCTCTTTAGACCCTGACTTTATTACAGTATTCGAAGGCTAGGGGTTCATTAATACATTTCTTTTGCCGTTAAATTTCCGTTCTAAATAAACCTATTTGAATTTTTTTTAACTCCGTGGTTTTACCACGATATCACATATTTTTTGGGTATCGAAAATTTCTCCTTTACCTAATAAATACTGCTTTGGAGTTTACTTTTGAAGCCACATAATCTCATTATTAAATTTCAGACTTTATATTTTCAACCCCTCGAAGAACCACTAGTTCCCCTTTGTTATTATCAGTATACCCCCATCCCTCTTTGTTTAAGCCCAGTTGATTAGAGAAGAAGGAACGGGATGCCACTTCATCCCTAATACTCACATAGGAAAATATCAAATTTGATTTTACGTAACTATTGGATTCATTTAAGATTGCCATAGAAACCCGGATGAAGATAAACAGAATCTGTAACATGAAGATACTAATAAACTTTCCGTTAATTTGATCGTAATATTAATCTATTAAAATTTTTAACTTGAATTAATAATGACGAAAAAATGTAGTACATTAAAGAAGTGTTGTACTTTCTACAATGTGTATCGAACCTTGCCGACTTCAGATTTAATATTGTTTAAAGTACAATAGTCGTTTTCTTTATTTAGTTTAAAATATAATGTTATCATATAAAAATTGTCTTTAGACTACATAAATTAATTTCGAATGACATTATCAATATTTCAACTATATCAACAATATTTGTCTTTACTGTATTTGTACGCAGATTTTACACTTGCTTTCTATACAGAATTTTTAAAATATACTACAAAAATCCTACAATGTTTAAAAAATGATCTGATATAAAGCACACGTCTATAACTATTTAAATATTCACATTTTTGTTTAAAAAAAAAAAAAAAAAACATTAAACATGCGTATTTATTGAGACTGTAGTATTATTATGAAAAGATTGTTTTTGTTTCGCCATTGTGGTTGTTCATTGTTTCCAAACTGTCTGAACTTTAAAAATCTCTATTTTCATAACTCATCGATTTAACCAACAATAAATTGAACGAAATTACGTCAAATTTTAGTTTTGTATTTAATTTATCCAATGTTTTCTTCTATAATAACTAGCCACCTATGTAAATGGCTATGTATACACTTAAGTACCCTTAAAACATTTATCTCTCTGCATATATTTAATCATTCTAAAGGAATATTAACTAGTTTAATCTTTTTTGAAGTTTGAAAATAGTTTAATAAAAAGCCTTGTATATTTTCAACTGGAAAACAAATGCTTTTGTGTGAGTCAAACGTCTAGGAAACTGAGGATTTAAATGTACCTTATAATAATTTATTCTAGTAATTGGTTTGTAACCTTTAAACATCGTAAATTTGTTTTTTTTTTAATAGCTGCCAATTATGTGTTCCTTTAATAATAAAATGGTACTAAAGTACGATATTATCCTAATAATGTTATTAAAGTAAATTCCAAGAAATCATTTTAATTTTAATTAAAACAAAATCGGATAAATCTATCAAATTTATTTGCCCACCGTCTAATAAATAACATGCTTAACTAATTTATTTATTTTGCAATTATTAAATTATTCTTTGATCATTACTAAATTTGAAACATTCTTCAAAATCACTGTACCAGCATATTAAATATCACCGTACATGCAACAAAACGTTAATCAAAGAACACGTTTTCTATCGTTATAAATCGTCTTTTCAGACTGAAGATATTATCGGCAAAATGACATAAAAACCTCGATTAACCTTATAATTGTCGTTACAAAATATATAGATGGATATGTGAGTGATGTATTTCTTGTGACATTAGTAAATGGTTTTTAAGCTATGAAGAGTTTGAGAAGTCACGTTCGGAAAAAAATGACGTACATATTTAGTTTAAAAAGAGATTTTGTATGAGCCGTATACAATTATTATAAAAAATATTTCCGCACGTCAGGAAATAGTGAGCGGCATACACTTTTTATGAAGAAAATGAATTAATTTGCTATTTATGAATAATTTAACCAATTAAACATTATTGAACCTGCCACTAAGTAACATAAAAAACTGGTTTATTAGTTATGCACGAGTCTTTCAGTTTGTGGGAATACAATACTTCATATCTTCACAAGAGATTACTTGTAATATTCATCATTTTATAAAAATAGAGACTCCAGAAGGTTCATTTATTGAAAAGAAAGTGCAATAAAGAGTTGCCCAAGCAACTGGCGTGTCAATGATTCAACGAATCACACAAGACATTAAGACCAATGAACGAACCCAGCCACCTTTCTTTATGCCTCGGAAACGATGGGCGAAAAGAATCCTTCAATGAAGACTATATGATTTCGATAAATTTGTTGCTCGCCTGTGCATTAATAAACATCATAATAAACACATTAAAAACGCCAGACATTGAAAAAAAAGCTTAGTTAAAAAAAAAAAAAAAAAACCAAAGGATGAATATGGTTCGTTTGGCAGGTCTTTAGAGATTTACTATTCAAGTGGATAATATAATGTGACAAAAAAATAAAATAAAAACAACAGACATACGTGAGAAAAGAATCATATACCTAAGAGCAATAAAACCTTATAGCAATGAAAAAAGGCGCACAATTTACCCTGAAATTCATTCTACACAATGTACACATTCCAGGTCTGACTTAAATTTCAATTTTTACAAAAACAATCCTTCCAATTTATTATAAATAAATAAAATGTTCACCTTAAATTTTGATTTTTACTAAAACAATCCGTAGAAATTATCGTAAAGTAAAAGTTCTAATATTAAATTGCTATCTTAAATTTGAATTTTTACAAGAAAAACAATCCTTAAACATTATTATAACATAAAAATATGAAATAAATCAATATTCTTGCCTAAATTTTGATAAATAATTCAACAATAATTAACAATGAACATGAATCTTAATAACTAATAAACGAGAGAGACTTTCCTCTTCTCGGTTGCGTCCCTACAACCTACGAATTACAAAACGCAAAGCCTATTTTTATACTATTATAGTGAAAATTTTGTTCGATAGTATCTGCATGTTAATACAATTTTTATAGAAGTAGAAATTATAATTTGAACCACTTTACAAATATTTTATTATGTTGGGAAAAACTTCAAACTCTCATAAAACCCGTTTGCTTCTCTGTTTTCTTTTTTTGTAAAATCGGTCCGCTTGTTTGTCGACTTCGACCTATTAGCTTGTTTAGCATTTGTTGAAACAAAACTAATTTCTTTTAGACCTTGATCTCAATATTTTCAATAAATAAGTTTCAAAAATTTTAGGTCAAAATCTGTCAATAAACTAAAATTCAACTTAAAACCTTATAAAACATACATTTTTAGAACAAAATTTACAGATTCATTGTAATTTTCACACTCAATTTCGTTGAATGGCAAAATTGGAACTTCTTACCGAATCTAAATTTTAAATCTAGATGCTTTATTATTTGTCATATTGCACTTTCTTTGAAATATATATATATATATATATATATATATATATATATATATATATATATATATATATATATATTGAAATTCCAATGACTAAAAGGAGTTTATTATCTATCAAAAAATTTTGACTTCGTGAAATATGAAGACCATTCATTATTTATACAATTGAGGTGAAGTATTTTTAGTGTGGCCGTAGAATTGATAAATCCATATGTGACTACTATTGGTAACGCTTTTAAAATGTTTAACTAATAATTTAAATACCTTTGAACCACGGCTTTTTATCTTTATTTTACAAATATTACATGGAAAAACTACATTTCAATTTATTAGCAGCTTATTGGTGTAAAATATAGAATAGATAAAAGCATAGATAGTTCCAACATCTGTGTCCTAGAACACTCTCTGTAAACTGTAAATTATTTTACACATGCATTGTTTACGGACTAAATCTTTTAGCAAAGAGAACTTGTTGCTTTGTCGATGCGTACATTTTTTATTGAATGAGGGTATTACTAACAATATTTAACGGATATTTGATTTACTGTACATAGCTATGGATTTAATTTTAACAACATTTTACTAAATTTGAAGTATAATTGGTTCATCTTGTAGGTCAATTTTTTTTTTAGGTTCTTTTCAGTAAAACATAATATGTTATCATGTTCTCCCAACTTATATATTTAGATATCCCACAGTATTCATTATGGCAAGAAAACTTTGGACGTGCAGAATAGACAGCTTAGTCAGTGTATAGTGGTGGTTTGGTGGAACTTAGAATTTAAATTTGGAAGAGAAAATATTGAGATCAAGGTCTAAAAGAAATTAGTTTTGTTTCAACAAATGCTAAACAAGCTAATAGGTCGAAGTCGACAAACAAGCGGACCGATTTTACAAAAAAAGAAAACAGAGAAGCAAACGGGTTTTATGAGAGTTTGAAGTTTTTCCCAACATAATAAAATATTTGTAAAGTGGTTCAATTTATAATTTCTACTTCTAGAAAAATTGTATTAACATGCAGATACTATCGAACAAAATTTTTACTATAATAGTATAAAAATAGGCTTTGCTTTTTGTAATTCGTAGGTTGTAGGGTCGCAACCGAGAAGAGGAAGTCTCTCTCGTTTATTAGTTATTAAGATTCATGTTCATTGTTAATTATTGTTGAATTATTTATCAAAATTTAGGCAAGAATATTGATTTATTTCATATTTTTATGTTATAATAATGTTTAAGAATTGTTTTTCTTGTAAAAATTCAAATTTAAGATAGGAATTTAATATTAGAACTTTTACTTTACGATAATTTCTAAGGATTGTTTTTGTAAAAATAAAAATTTAAGGTGGACATTTTATTTATTTATAATAAATTGGAAGGATTGTTTTTGTAAAAATTGAAATTTAAGTCAGACCTGGAATGTGTACATTGTGTAGGATGAATTTCAGGGTAAATTATGCGCCTTTTTTCATTGCTAGAAGGTTTAATTGCTCTTAGGTATATGATTCTTTTTTCACGTATGTCTGTTGTTTTTATTTTATTTTTTTATCACATGATATTATCCACTTGAATAGTAAATCTCTCACGACCTGCCAAACAAACCATATTCATCCTTTGTTATTTTTTTTTTTAACTAAGCATTTTTTTTTTCAAAGTCTGGCGTTTTTAATGTGTTTATTATGATGTTTATTAATGCACAGGCGAGCAACAAATTTATCGAAATCATATAGTATTCATTGAAGGATTCTTTTCGCCCATCGTTTCCGAGGCATAAAGAAAGGTGGCTGGGTTCGTTCATTGGTCTTAATGTCTTGTGTGATTCGTTGAATCATTGACACGCCAGTTGCTTGGGCAACTCTTTATTGCACTTTCTTTTCAATAAATGAACCTTCTGGAGTCTCTATTTTTATAAAATGATGAATATTACAAGTAATCTCTTGTGAAGATATGAAGTATTGTATTCCCACAAACTGAAAGACTCGTGCATAACTAATAAACCAGTTTTTTATGTTACTTAGTGGCAGGTTCAATAATGTTTAATTGGTTAAATTATTCATAAATAGCAAATTAATTCATTTTCTTCATAAAAAGTGTATGCCGCTCACTATTTCCTGACGTGCGGAAATATTTTTTATAATAATTGTATACGGCTCATACAAAATCTCTTTTTAAACTAAATATGTACGTCATTTTTTTCCGAACGTGACTTCTCAAACTCTTTATAGCTTAAAAATCATTTACTAATGTCACAAGAAATACATCACTCACATATCCATCTGTAACGACAATTATAAGGTTAATCGAGATTTTTATGTCATTTTACCGATAATATCTTCAGTCTGAAAAGACGATTTATAACGATAGAAAACGTGTTCTTTGATTAACTTTTTGTTGCAAGTACGGTGATAATTAATATGCTGGTACAGAGACTTTGAAGAATGTTTCAATTTTAGTAATGATCAAAGAATAATCTTTTACTAATTGCAAAATAAATAAATTAGTTAGGCATGGTATTTATTATACGGTGGGTAAATAAATTTGATAGATTTATCCGATTTTGTTTTAATTAAAATTAAAATGATTTCTTGGAATTTACTTTATTAACATTATTAGGATAATATCGTACTTTAGTACAATTTTATTATTAATGGAACACATAATTGGCAGCTATTAAAAAAAAACAAATTTTCAATGTTTAAAGGATACAAACCAATTACTAGAATAAATTATTATAAGTTACATTTAAATCCTCAGTTTCCTAGACGTTTGACTCACACAAAAGCATTTGTTTTCCAGTAGAAAATATACAAGGCTTTTTATTAAACTATTTTCAATCTTCAAAAAAAGATTAAACTAGTTAATATTCCTTTAGAATGATTAAATATATGCCTCTTACCTCAACGACTATTTTCCTCTTGATATTATCAGTATACCTCATCCCTATCTGTTAAAGCCCAGTTGATTAGAGAAAATGTGCCACTTTATCATTAATACTTATTAATCATCATTTACTCACAAAGCTAAATTTCAGATTTGAAATGTCGTAACTATTGAAAACCATTTAAGATGCGATTGTCATAGAAACCAGGATGAAGATAAATAGATTCTGCTTTTAAATTTATTGCTTTAAAAAAAATGTTCACAGAACCTTTTTAATATTATATGAAAGCTCGAAATTTTATATAGGTTAAATTAATAAAATTATCCATTGAATTAAAAAAAAATGTTCTATTGAGTTTGTTCAAATAGATTAGATTTGAATGTTTAAGGATAACGTTTGAACGCTGATAAGACGAAATATTTAATTTAAATGTTTGGCTTAAGTAAAATAACTGCTGATTTTTGTTTTGTTCATCTGTCACAACCTGCGAAATTAACTGTATTTACATGCATAAGGACTTAAATGGACAAAGGTTTAAAAAAGAAGGGACTAATTACAGTTTATATTGTGTTGTTTATTTTTTATTAACAAATTAATTTAAACTTTTAGTATTACATTATTTTCATGTAGCACAATCCTTTTACAAATATATTTCGTATAACAACATTGTGAATAATTTAATTCACAATCTAAATTAATTAAAATCTATAAATAAAATAATACATATCAATTCTATAATTAATTATATATAGTTTAATTTAATTTTAATAACATAAGGAATAGACAATTTTATATTTTCCATATTCATGTTATCCTACTTATCATCATTTATTTATTTAATTTTTTTATTTATTTTTTTTTTCCATAATGGTTTGAGGACAAATCGAGATCCCATTTTCTAGTATATTTTGAAGAAGCATCAAAATTTATTCATTACAAACAACGTTAAAAATTTTAATTTTTTACTTTCAAAAAAATAATATGAAAACACCATTAGAGCGAGTAAGAACACTATAAGAGCCATTTTTTTTTTTTTTTTTTTTTTTTTTTTTTTTTTTGAAGTTGAGTACATTTACTGCATATAACTGAACAATCAGTAAAATTCATATTTATTCAGAACATTTAATACAAAACCTACTACTACCCAATAAAACAAAAAGATTATTTTTATTCAACACATTACAAAGGCAGCAGAATATATTCATAAGAACTACGTTTGTCTCATTCGTCCCCCTGAAAAAGTATTCTATTTATGGAGAACATTTCCCCTTTTATTCCTACTAAAAACGTCTTTTTACCTTTCGCCAAGTAAATTACTTCATCCTCATTCATGTTCATTATGTAAGGAACTGGGTGGCAGTTCAAAGCGGTTCAACTGTTAATGTCCCATCTACTAAACCTATTAGCCTACGTCCAAAAACTTAATCTGTGCCTTCCCCACAGAAAAAACTCAAATTGCCACTGACAAGTGGACAGTTAATTTAACAGAAATCGAATGGTGGGAATGTCTTTCATCACAACTCAATATTTACATACACATTTCTTAGAGCTGGGTTGATTATGGGAACGTAAATACAGATTTAACGTTTAGTAGCAATTGTCAACAATATTTATATTGTATTTCTTGGCTCTACTATCTGTCGTTTTTCAACATGACTTGCTTCGACATTCCTGTTTTAGTGTTGTCTGTGAGCTTAACAAACTCCTCGAAAAAACCTTGAGAAAGCCCATTAAAATATGGTTGAAAAGTTGAAACGTCGAAAACATACGAAACGAACAACTCAGACGTCGAAATATAATAATTTTAAAAAAAGATTTATAGAAAGAACGTAATATAAAATAGCATAATATGTACTTTCCATTGGTTCACGAACAACAGCTAAATCCTCTGAACTCTAAGACCAAAAGATAGTGGCAAAGTACAATCTAATTATTTAAAATATGTGATTTGTATTGTTTTTGGAAGGTCTATTTATATTCGAAAACATTTGATGATAGAACAAATACGAAATGAGATTGACACACAAATAATTGACAATAGAACCTAAGGGTTAAACATTTTCTTACTAAAAAGTATTTACATGCATTTAGTGTAAGATAAAAGATGGGGTAATACAATGTGTTTATTAAAAACAGTCCAAAACAAGAGACGTCCTTTATAAATACTCAAAGATATTCCGTATAAATCTAGAGTCTACAAATTGAATTCTGTATAAAAACGGCTAACCTTATAATCATTAATACAGTTGTACTTATATGTAATTCCATTTACGTACTAAATCAAAAGTCCTCATTACAGGGTTTCAAGGATTCTCCTCTTAAGTTATTGGATTTATGCACTTACAGTTTAATTAAAATAGTAATTCCAATTCCAAGCGTTGTCTCTCCAATGCAAGTTTGTAGTTCCTATTATTTGTCTTAATTATGGGGACATCTTATTTGTGATTTGTTGTGTTTGCAGTTTATTCTGCAATATTCTATGAAATAATAGTTATGAACGTTATGTGGAAATTCAAAGATGGTATATATTTAATAATAGTTTATGTACAGACATTAATGTTAATGATGACTGAGCGACGGGATGTCTAAAATCAATTTTCAGTTTTCTAATGCCATTTAATATGGTTTTAACGGTAATTTGATTGGAAAAGAATCATCTGTGAATGAGATTGCAGAATAAAGCTTCATAACAAAGAGGCAAAACCAAGCCTGAATTTATTATTGGGACTCCATGCAATAAAAAGAAAATAAATATTATCATTAATATCAGTAATACTTTACAGTGAAGTTACAAACTGGAATATATCACGTATGCCCAGTCTTTTAACAGATTAGATGTATCTATCTAAGGTTTTATTCAGTGTACACAGGGCAAAGTATAAATATATTTTGAGCGATACAAAATAACCTTCCGTTAAATATTTAATTAATAATGTACTCTTGATATCGTAAATGAAATAAATGTATTACGAATTAAATTTAAATTTTTATTATTTGCTTTATATTGCTTACTCTGTATTTTATATAAGATATTGGTATGAAGGTTAGGCTACTTTACTTTATTATCTAATCTTGTCAACATAATGCAAGGTATTTTCCTGTTATCAATGTTGTAAATTAATAAAAACACAAAGTTAGTGCTGCTTCAATTTACACTTCTACTAATTTGCAAAGTTTTGACGGAATCGATTTCATGTTGGCAACAATGGCTTTTTTTATATTAGTTAATTAATGATATCATAACATCGCTCTATGACACACGTCATTTGTGAAAGTGTATGATGGACGAAGTAGTTACGGCATTTAAAATTCAATGACGATACCATTGGTCATAATGAAAACTTACACCTAACCATAAAATACACATAAATTATTGTCTCCAGATCGATGTAGACAAAATGTATACTGATGTAATTTTCTTATTATCTTTTATTACAATTTTGATGATTACTATAGACCATTCACAATTGTAGCAAAGAAAATTAGTAGGTTCAAACACAAGTCTGAGGAAACATAACCAACAGAGTAAACCATCCATTGTTGAAAAGTGTTGACTAGATACATTGTAGATGTTTTTTTAACACATTTATTATTATTACAATTTTTATTACCTACTTGATTTTGTTATATAGCTAGGAACATCTGGAAAGAAGTAAGGATCTTGCTCAGCGTTAGAAATTTCTTGAAGGCAATGTGGATAAGTTATAAATATATAGGTACATAATAACGATACATAAATATATCACAGCCAAAAACATCTACAGCCAGAAACAGGTGAAACAATTTTAATAAAATTTGGTATGTCGGCATAAAGAGCAAAATTAGACGTTAAATAACTAATTGCTAAAAATTAACTCTACCGGTTTCATTCAAATTTGATTGAATTGTGAAGATTAATGACGAAAACCCATGTAAAAGCTTGAAAAAAATGACTGTTCTGGAATAATTCACAAAATACGTTTACGCATTTTTTTTAAATATATAAATTTAGTTTATAAATTATCTTTTCAAAAATGGCGTCCAAGCTTAGTTTTTACTTTTTTCAACTGAAATGATATTTTGTATGATTATGATGTGATTGGGTTCATTGTAATGTTGTTTTGGAGATGAGTGACCAATAAGATTTCTACAACGTGTTTACACCATTATTTGCAGAATATGTAGGCTCCCTCCTTTCGTATATTAGTATCAGATCTCTTGTTCACTCTACTTCTACACTTTCTTTACCTGAAGACACATACTATTGTAATATAAAAAAAGACAAACAATAACAAAATACGAATGTTAGCAAATGATGGGTAACGTTTATGAACTAAAACAGTTGTGGTATATTTAGTTGAATATTTAGACTCTAGCCAACTTGTGAAACTGATATAGTAAACACTCCAATTTCCTTGAATATAAAAAATAATGAAAAGGTTCGATTGATTTCAATATAACAGTTTAGTTGTTCCTCCTTTATATATATATATATATATATATATATATATACGTTATTACGGAGGATATATATATCCTTCTTAAAACATTTAATGTTTTCTGTAGTTGTTTGTGTTATTTATTTTATCACATATTGCACATATTCTGTAAACAATTTTTTTTTTATCCGTCATATCATTTCCTCTATTATAATTGTAATAGAAATGATAAAATATACTAAAGTTAATACCTAACACCCCCTCACTTGAGCATTACCTTCAGAGGCTCACTGCGATGAGTACGGGCGTGACAAACCTGATTAACTCTGAGTAGATCTACACCTTGTTTTGTGTGTAGTCTTGAGTTAGAACCCTCCTTCATATCTTTTGACATTTCTTGTTCTCTTCCGACTCGGACGTTATTAGGGTATTCGAGAGGAATCGATCTTTATTTTATGTTATTTTCTGTCATGTTCTTATCCAGTATAAAAAAAATTAGATAAGTTTGGTAATCGCTAATTTGTTTCAAACCCTTGTTTTTTACTGATATTCACGTTTCATGGTCTCAGTAAGCCGAAAAAGTGATTTTTCCACATGCCGTCCCTCTTTTGTCATTGTCAGTTCCGTTGACGTCTGATGTAACAATAAATAATTAAAACAGGAACTTTATTATTTTTTTTTTAATGTTAAATTAAAAATGGCGCAAATCAGTATGGCAGGGGCAAAACAAAATTGGCTCTTTGTTTTCTTTTCGGATTTTTTTTTTTACGTACGGTCATGTCATTTTACGGTCGGTTAAACCCCATCCCAACTTGTGTAGGCCTATATGATTTATTTTTTCCTTATCTAAAACTGTTAAGGCATGGGAAAACATATTTCATTAGAAGAGTCTACTTATGTTGAATGATTTATGTTGAATGATTTAGGTTGAATTTAAAGACTATTTAGTTATTCATAGAAGTTGTATAAATTTTGTTGGTATGTATAAGTAAATTTTGTAGCCCTGAATGTTGGTATACATAATTGCACGTTTTTTACTTACCAATGAGAACTAACGCCTCTTATATTTTGTAACACATTTTCCTTATTTGAGTTTGTGTGCGAAAATTTCTCAGTAGTTTTTTTAATTTAGAAAAATTAAAAATAGGGCAATTTTAATCAGTTTGTATCCATATCATTGCTTAATTCTGTACCTACGACACACCAAATCAATACAAATTTGCATATTTCATTTCTACATGTAATCGTACTAACTTCAATATTCTATTATAAAGCAAATTGACGGTAATACTAGAAATAATTATTTCGGCCAATTGAAAAAAAAAAAAAAAAAAAACAATTATATTCGCAAGGTTGCCAAATCCCATATGCTTAACGCCGATCTACGACTCTGATCTCCTAGAATATTCACTATTTGATTTAGTAGGGATATAGAACAATAAGCCCCGACTTTATTCACTCTATTCAGCACTTCATCCTTATTTAACGTGTAATGGCGTGGATTTTCTGTAAACATTCATTACCTTATACTTCTTATGATAAACCTGATCATCAAATGAGAAGATCTGTCGAACCGTCAATACCATTATAACCTACAAACAATATTATTTCACGAAGTAGGTGGAGATAATTGACCTATGTGGATGAATAAATTTTAGTGCTGCTTCTCATACACAAAGTTTAATAAATGATTGAATCATATAAATATACTTAATTAAAACCACTCCAGTCTTGTGTCAAAACTAACAACTTCCATATTAATAATAATTTTGTTTTATTGGAAAAATATTGAACTGCATCTTTTTTCATAACAGCCTAATTGGCATAAACTTATTTCTCCATAAATCCAAGATTGTGCTTGATAACTCAAGTAGTTTCCAAGAAATCCAATACAATCGTTGTAGTTACCATAACAATCCAATAACAAACCGCCAATAATGATTGATGGATAATAATAATTTCTTTGTATTTTATTTCAACTTGCCTCATATCGGTTGGTTTATTTGATCTAATACCACTCGAAGTATCTAGACATGAACTTAATTTTAATATCATTGTGATGTATTGTTGTTTTGTTCAACGTTGCTGCATTGTAGCAAGAAATCTTGAATAATTTATTTTTTTCCAAGTAAACTATTTTAGGTGTTCATTAAAGCAAATTCAAAATATCAACACCACGTCCACATTTTATTGTTTTTTATTTAGTTTATATTTAAAATTGAAAAATTTATAAATAATCTCATGTTATGTTTTTTTATTTCTATTTTTTATCTTTACGAAAGAACGTTAAGTTTTGAAACATAGAGCTTTAAAGTTAAACAAAAAGATTAAATAAAATATGTTGTAACAATATGAAACATTATTTACTACTCATCTACTCGTCAGCTCAGTAGTAATCTAGGTGTAGTCACACTTCGGTACATAAAGTTCTAAAGGCCGAAAAATTTCATCCCTACAAGGTACAGCTAATACATGAATTGAACGAAGACGATTTTGATCGTCGAATTCAATTTTGTGAAGAAATGATGCATCGGTTTATCCAAGATCCGTTAAGTAAAACGAAGATAGTATTTTCCGATGAAGCCTCTTTCAGCCTCAACGGACATGCCAATAGACAAAACTCGAGATACTGGTCAGATGAGAATCCATATTAAGCTCAAGAATGCCATACACAACATCCTCAGAATATTAACGTTTGGTCAGGAATAGTTGGATGTAAGGTAGTTGGACCTTTTATAATTGAAGGTAATTTAAATGGTGCTCGTTATCTGGACCTGTTGCGTGAATCTATTGTACCCGCTATTTCAAGAGAGTTTCCTCCTGAAGATGAGGAACATGCCGTGGACGAAAGTATTTGGTTTCAGCAAGATGGCGCCCCACCTCACTACGCTGTTGATGTAAGGGATTATTTGGACTTGACTTTTCCTGATCAGTGGATAGGTAGAAGAGGTTCCATAGAATGGCCTGCAAGATCTCCCGGTTTGTCCCCTTTGGATTATTTTTTATCGGGATATCTCAAGAGTAAAGTGTATGTAAACCTACCAGAAAACTTACACGAGCTTTCAGATAGGATTTTAAGGGAAGCGCGGTCAATTGATCAACAGACAATTGGCAAAGTGTTACATGAATTTTACAATCGTTTAGGACTGTGTCAAGTTGCTCTTGGCCATCAATTCGAACATCTGTGAATATTTAAGGAATACAAAAGGTAACTTAGTAATACATCTTACTTTGAGTGTGTTTTACATAGTAAATTAGAATTTTTTGTATTATTCATAGCTTAATACCATTGTTGTAACAAATAATAATTACAATTCGTTTGTAAAACACCCTTTATTTTCATTATTTTGTGTAATTGCACTGTTTCGTATAACAATTATTAAATGAATTGTCTTATACTTGTTGTCAAGTTTTTTTTTTTTTTTTTTTTATTTATTTTATTTTTTTACAGAAGAATATGAAAAACCAATAACAACGTAGATTTTATTTTAAACACAAATTTAATAATGGAACACTGAATTCAAATACGGTAATAATTAATAATTCCATTTTAAGAGACTTCACTGCAAACGTAAAGTTTTTGGCCGCTATTTTGTTTAAACTCAACGGATTTAAATTATCTTTATATCATTGATTTTAGGGTGACAAGACCTATAAAATGAGGGGTTACTCAATAGCGGTTGCTATTTAAAAAATTTAAGTTACCCCCTACCCGCCACCCCCTTAGGGGGTATACATTTTTTTTATGTCAGAAAATCAGGAACGTTTGTTAACAGTCAATGCCACAAACAAAATATTTGTACCTATTTTAGTTTGAAAAATACATATTTGTTTCGATACTTAATTTACACACTGTATATGACACACATTAGCCGGCGCGCAGTCACATACACACACACAAAGTATAAAGCTTACAAACATACATGTATTTAAATAGTGATAAAGTTTGAAGTTTATATGATAGATATTATTTTCAAATGATGTAAATAAATAAATCAAATAAACAAGTTTAAAAAACTAATTTAACCACTAATAATAATTTAAGTGAAATAAATTATAGAAACAGGAATGCAAATGTGAAATTTAGTATTATTGCAAATGGAACTTTAAAAAACATTACAGAAAGAAGTAAGTGTGCAATTTGTACCACTTATATATTATTATAGTGCACTAGCTGATGGTCCCTGTTTCACCTGGGGATAGTTGAGATAGTTTTATAATTTTTTTTTTTTTTATTTTTTTTTTTATTTTTTTAGCACAACCCTAATGGTGGTGCTATGAAAATAAATTATTCCCAAATCCATGAATTTTCATCAAAATCGGTCCATAAATAACAAAATATGATGCTTGTTTTACTGGTAGAAACACTCTGAAGTGGGCCATATTCAAAATTCATTCTTACTACGCGTATACAGAACTAGCCCAAACCATGTTAAACAATTCATAGCCTAATTCACACGACCCTCAACAACACAACTTCCTCGATAACAAGTGCATTTAAATAGCACTTCCTCGAGGTCCGTCATTAAATAGCATTAATTAAAAGCTTCCGAATTTAATTTAATTTTAAAATTAAAATTTTATCAATGTTTAAAGTTTTGGTGTAAGAATTTCAATAAATTGTTGCTGTTTTAAACAATTGTAAAATTAAACAAAGACCAGAGCACTGTGGTGACAATATATACAGATACACTTTCAAAAGTCCCTTACCACACTTGGGAATAAACAAAAAACAAAAATTTTTGTCAAAAGTAAAATGTTTATTCCTATCCAGACCCTTATAGCTATTACAACAACAAAGTTGTCATCTTCAGAGGGAATCTTAACAAAGAGTCTTTGAGCTATGCATTATTTAACATGGTTTGAGCTAGTTCTGTAGACGCGTACTAAGAAAGAGTTTTTAATATGTTCCACGTCCAGTGGGTTTTTACCCATAAAACAAGTATTATATTTTGTTATTTATTAGCCGATTTCGATGAAAATTGCTGTATTGTGGTATAAATAATTTCCATAGCACTACCATTAGGGTTGTGCTCAACGAAATATGTCTTTATAAAACTATCTCAACTATCCCCAGGTGAAACTGGGACCATCAGCTAGTGCACTATAATAATATATAAGTGGTACAAAATTCCCACTTACTTCATTGTGTGATGTTTTCTTAAAGTTCCATTTGCACTAATACTAAATTTCACATTTGCATTCCTGATTCTACAATTTATTTCACTTAAATTATTATAAGTAGTTAATTTTTTTTTAAACTTGTTTATTTGATTTATTACTTTATCACAATTTAAATACATGTATGTTGGCACGTTTTACATTTTGTGTACGTGTCTATACGCGCGCTAATGTGTGTCATATATAGCAATATAAATTATACATCACAAATAAAAAGTTATAATTTTTTTAAACTTTTCTCGACATTTTATTCTGGGAATACATATTATGAATCCCGTTGACCAAGAAAATTCCACTTTCATCCATTGTATGAAGTTGTAATGAGCGAAGGAATGAAACTGAGGAACTTCATCCACTCCACTACTAAATAACTGTTGAATATTTAAATTATCCCTTGAATATTTCCAAAACTTGAATGCACAAATGTACCTTGAAGTTAAGGTTATTCCAGTTTCAGTAATATTTGTACATTTGTCGAAATCTCTGTTGTTATAAATAACCATAAACGTGTTAAAAAAATTGATCATAGATAGACAATTATAGAGCCTTTTTCTTATGGGTTCACCAAGATTATTCAACAAAATTCATCTTTAATAGTTCTTATAGTTGATAATATATATTTTTATTTTTTATCGATGATTTATGGATAAATCAAATAACGATTTTTCAGTGATATAAGTAAGAATATTTGTAGATTGGTGTAGGGTTGAAATATATTAATTAATTTCATATGATCAAATCTTCTTAAAAATAATGGTTTTGTTTTACAAACAGGACGAATAAAATTCCTAATTTATGAAAACGCATTTAAATATTTAATATTTTGTTTTACACTATTTGTATATCTCGTAAAGATTAGTAGATTTATAAAATTCGCGTCCAATATATGATTAAATATTTCAAAGCAGATGTTAATTCTCAAATTGTTTCTAAGGAACATCAGACAAATTTGGAAAGAAGAAATGTTCAAGGCTCCATAGAAACTCAATTAAGAAGAAGGCCTCTAGACTGATGAGGACAGACTAAGGTTAGTGGTTGGATGTTCCGAGGTCATTTACACGGAATAGGTTTTCACGTACGTGATCTTCGATGTTAACAGCTGAGGACACATTGTATCTGATTAGACAGCTTTGTGCTGGAAATAGTTTTTGTCTTTAAACGCAAAGAGTAGAGGACAGGTAGGAGTGTTGATACATCATTCCGAATTATCTCACTGTTATTCCAAAAAACCTCACATTTGATTGGAAAAGAATCATCTGTGAATGAGATTGCAGAATAAGCTTCATAACAAAGAGGCAAAATCAAGCCTGAATTATTATTGGGACTCCATGCAATAAAAATAAAATAAATATTATCATTAATATCAGTAATACTTTACAGTGAAGTTACAAACTGGAATATATCACGTATGCCCAGTCTTTTAACAGATTAGATGTATCTATCTAAGGTTTTATTCAGTGTACACAGGACAAAGTATAAATGTATTTTGAGCGATACAAAATAACCTTCCGTTAAATATTTAATTATTAATGTACTCTTGATATCGTAAATGAAATAAATGGATTACGAATTAAATTTAAAATTTTTATTATTTGCTTTATATTGCTTACTCTGTATTTTATATAAGATATTGGTATGAAGGATAGGCTACTTTACTTTATTATCTAATCTTGTCAACATAATGCAAGGTATTTTCCTGTTATCAATGTTGTAAATTAATAAAAACACAAAGTTAGTGCTGCTACAATTTACACTTCTACTAATTTGCAAAGTTTTGACGGAATCGATTTCATGTTGGCAACAATGGCTTTTTTTATATTAGTTAATTAATGATATCATAACATCGCTCTATGACACACGACATTTGTGAAAGTGTATGATGGACGAAGTAGTTACGGCATTTCAAATGCAACGACGATACCATTGGTCATAATGAAAACTTACACCTAACCATAAAATACACATAAATTATTGTCTCCAGATCGATGTAGACAAATGTATACTGATGTTAATTTTCGTATTATCTTTTATTACAATTTTGATGATTACTGTAGACCATTCACAATTGTAGCAAAGAAAATTAGTAGGTTCAAACACAAGTCTGAGGAAACATAACCAACAGAGTAAACAATCCATTGTTGAAAAGTGTTGACTAGATACATTGTAGATGTTTTTTTAACGCAAATTTATTATTATTACAATTTTTAATACCTACTTGATTTTGTTATATAGCTAGGAACATCTGGAGAGAAGTAAGGATCTTGCCCAGCGTTAGAAATTTCTTGAAGGCAATGTGGATAAGTTATAAATATATACGTACATAATAATGATACATAAATATATCACAGCCAAAAACATCTACAGCCAGAAACAGGTGAAACAATTTTAATAAAATTTGGTATGTCGGCATAAAGAGCAAAATTAAACGTTAAATAACTAATTGCTAAAAATCAACTCTACCGGTTTCATTCAAATTTGATTGAATTGTGAAGATTAATGACGAAAACCCATGTAAAAGCTTGAAAAAAATGACTGTTCTGGAATAATTCACAAAATACGTTTAGTTTTATTGGAAATATATTGAACTGCATCTTTTTTTATAACAGTCTAATTGGCATAAACTTATTTCTCCATAAATCCAAGTTTGTGCTTGATAACTCAAGTAGTTTCCAAGAAATCCAACACAATTGTAGTTACCATAACAATCCAATAACAAACCACCAATAATGATTGATGGATAATAATCATTTCTTTGTATTTATTTCAACTTGCCTCATATCGGTTGGTTTATTTGATCTAATACCACTCGAAGTATCTAGACATGAACTTAATTTTAATATCATTGTGATGTATTGTTGTTTTGTTCAACGTTGGTGCATTGTAGCAAGAAATCTTGAATAATTTATTTTTTTCCGAGTAAACTATTTTAGGTGTTCATTAAAGCAAATTCAAAATATCAACACCACGTCCACATTTTATTGTTTTTTATTTAGTTTATATTTAAAATTGAAAAATTTATAAATAATCTCATGTTATGTTTTTTTATTTCTATTTTTTATCTATACGAAAGAACGTTAAGTTTTGAAACATAGACCTTTAAATTTAAACAAGTTGAAACAGAAAACAGAAAGCTGTTGTTTAAACTTAAACAGAAAGATTAAATAAAAGATGTTGTAACAATATGAAACAATATAATAAATAATGAATCCATAACAAACAATAAATTACTTAGCTATTCAGGGTGATCTGTTTAGAAGCGAATACTACATGTTATAGAGAATTGTTTATGATGTTCATAAAAACTATTTGGTTATCAAAAATCAATTAAACGGTCTAAAACTTGATATTCTTATTTATTTATTACGTCCTGCGACTTTGATTATTTATAATTGCTTTGTTTGTCAACGTCGTTCGCTTGTAAACTTTAGTCCTCATTATTTTATTTTAATCTCAATTCGACGAACATATAGGAATATTAAAACAAATTTAATCATTATCAAATGTAAAAACCACTTACACTCACAGATTACAAATATTTCAAAACAAAATTTGAAATTAAAGCTATTAGATGCACCTGAGTTAGGGCGTTACACAAGGGGCTCACTCACCCACTTCAACACTAAACTCATCACTTTGGAGATATGACAAAACATTAGATAAGCACAGACCGCCGCTGCCCTTAAACATGGATCACCTGCAACTCACTGTTTGCTCTAATTGTAAGGAAAACACACTATATATAACATTGTCTACCCATTTCCGAGCATTAATTTTCTGTTAGGAGCGAAAGATACAGTCCAGTGGACCACAGCACTCAGCTTCACCTTTTACATGCTTATTTCAATTTCGAGTAAACAGTAGAAGATGTTGAATGTAACAAAGTCCCTCAATGAATTCACTAACAAATCATTTCCATTCATTGCTTTGCACTTATTAGCTGAAAGGATCTGCTAGTCAGCTCCTTCCACCAAACCTGAAATCCATTATCTGTCGCGAAGTTTTCCCTGACTGGATTCTGTCCCATTCAGGTTTTTGACCTCCCTCTTAGCTTTGATAAATAACATTTTGCTCATTTCACATTTATTTTCTCTACTTCTCCATGAAAAGTGCTTATCAGCATGATACGTGGAAATTCCTGTAGTACGTGATAGGGATACTAACAGTAAGGGTTTTTAGTGATTACGAATCACACACACTATTGTTAACTTTGGCCGGAAGTTTAGCGAGAAACCATCATATACTGTATTTAAAAAAAAAAAAAAACAGAGGGGAATTTATTACGTACGCTCTCTTGTTATTTATACTTGTTTTTCTTCTAAGATTGCAAACTATAAGTACACCATATTATATACACGACTATGTATTAATTGGTACAGTTATTTTAACTTTTAATGCATATGGAATGTATTATAATTCTTTAAATAAAAATAAAACGGTCTTTTCTTCTTCCTATTTTCTCTCAAACTAAATCCTGAACATATTTTTACTGAATGAACTTTTCTTACTTTCAATCCACTTTCTCACATCTGTTGGATTATTTATCGGCAATATTTTTCTCCTTTATTCCACAATCTTTTATCACACAAACGAATTATCTTTCCGTCAAATATATTATATGTCCCACACGCACTCTCTTATGAAATACGGCTTCAATATTTAGAATGAATGAGATCTTAGGTTTTGATAATGTAGTTGAATACTTTTTATAACGAATATTTAGGTTAATATTTCATTTTTCTTAAAACAAAAGTATTCTTTCAAACGATATATTCATTTATTTAAAAAATTTCCGATCTGATTATGAACCTATAAGAATAATAATTGCCTAATATTTATAGACGTCTCTTTTTCTATTTATTTTTATTTTAAAATTGTTACAAATATAAATGATCTAATAGATTTTTTTTTTGAAAAAAAAAAAAAAAAAATTATTATTTGTTTAAAAACCATATAGATCGTAAACATATTTAGAAGGTGTCGCCCAGGACACTTTATTTTTGGTATTGCTTCTCCTTCTACTGATGTAGTTATTTATGTTTACAAATAACCAATAATATCAGTATTTCTTTAAATATATACAAAAATTATAATACTTATTTATTGCTCACAAATTCAAGAAATGAAACTGAGACCTACAGCCAGAAATGTTTTTACAACTGTTTCTCTTTTGTATTTGAGTATCTTAATATAAAATTATTCACTGAAGTTTGTTTACATGTAAAAACTGAAAATTGATGATTCTGTTATTAAAAAATATCCTTGATTAAAATAAATTGCTTGTTATGGGATTTGTGTATGTTATTTCATTTGGTGAAACAAATATTTGAATAATTTATATACATTTTATAAACATCTTTTCGAAAATAATATATGCTTGATAATAATATATTTTACCTTTCCTGCTGTTTTACTCTATGTTGTCTGCATCTAATGACTCATTTGTTTCTATTTAAACATATATTAATGTAACGACCTGTCTCTAGGCATTTTATTTTAAACAGTGTTATCGTAAAGTACAACATTGAAGATAGTATGTCAATTATTAACTGAAATTTATAATATCACAATCTTGTTATGTTAAATGCAGTTGAAGGTTACAATGTATAGATGGCAGCTTCATAATGATTTAACGATTGCAAGATATCTCGATAGAAAAGCGTGTATCTCGCCCTGCTCATCCTTGGCGAGGGATAAATATCATTACAAAAGGAGCGAAATTAAGTCCATCAAAATTTAAAGGACGTCACATATATTCAAATTTAAACGTACTTTAAAGTTAGTTGGTCCTAACGAGGAGCATTTGATGGAATGAGAAAGGTGACATATTGTAAGTATATGACATGGGTTAAGTTATTAACTGTAATTAAGTCCCACATTCGAAATTACTTTAATGTATACAATATCAAAAAATAAAGTAGCGAAAATAAAGGTTAAATTTAATACAACAAACAAAGAGAAACAGCAATTCGGAAGCTTTATGTATACCCTGAATTCTACAGCAACCGTATCCTAAATGATTGTCAATAGTTAAGTCAAAATATCAAATCTGAAACTTTCCTTTTTTTAACTATTAAGGATGACAGACATCCTGGCTTTTTTACTAACAAATGGTAGAGCTAAGTTGATAATGTGGAAGAGGAAACAATCTTTATGATGAGGGGTTAGAAATATAAAGCCTGAATACTTAATACTGGGATTATGTGACTTCAAGGGAAAGTTCCAAAATACGCATATTATTAGATATAATTTAGGGAGACAGCGTGATGTAAAAAAAATAATAAAAAATTTAAAAAATAAAAAAACACTGCCTATTACTAAGTAGCTTTGCGGTTAAGTTGATCAAGCCTATAAATGTATTATTAAATTCATTTTTCATTTAATTAATTAAATTTTAAGCCTTATAGCCGGCTTAAATACTGCATATAGTTCAGTTACATTATCAATTTCATGAACTCAATAAATGTAAATAACGATGTAGGAATGTTTCCACAATAAGGGGTTTGTATATTTAATAGGGCGAACTATCTTACTTTCTATAATAGGCAAATAAAGTCGGCATATCCAGAGTGGATTAGCCATTTTTAATACTTCTATTCTAAGTTTAGGATTATTCGTGGGCTAGGATTTTTTTAATTTTGTGCTGATGTATCCCTTTTTTTATAAGACAATAATGACAGAGATTTTTGCCTTTAAACAACAAGAAAAATATTTTTGCTATGTTAACTTATAAATAACCATGTTTCCTTTCCACTATTTTTATTATTTCAGTTTTATTTATTGTAATTTTAACTGTAAACATGTTAATAATGTGAAACGAATACATAATTATTTACAAATATATCGTGTAATGATGAAAAAATTTTTTAATTTGTTTTCTATTGTTCTTGACATTCTCGACCGCAAGGGAAATATTTGCACTATTTTTTTATTGACACCTATTGTATCTTTAATATATTGTCAAGCAACATCTTAAAACGTAAAGTCCTATTAATAGGTAAAGAAATGTGTTCGACGTAACCAATGTCTCTCACAATTCTAAAATTTTGAATGTTATCTCATGTATCGTATTTAACATAATGGGAATGCCAACATAAATCCACGCATTTACTCAATAACAATGAATTATAAGGAATGGTTATAAGGAATGAATCGAATTTACTCTATAAATAATACTCATGAATTTTTGGAGCATTTAGTTTGAATTTGACTAGAATATCCTCTAGATATAAAATAAATTGAAAAATTGAAAATTTATAATTTATTGGCAGAATTAGATGTCGCACAAATGTCTTCTAGTTTTTAAATCTCTATGACACTTGCTATAAATCCATGATCTGCTTAAATCAACTCTTTATGACAAGCAAACTATAGAAAAACAATGTCCAAATATTTAAAAATTCAATGTGTGACTCTAAAACATAAAACAATATGAGAAACTACCTAGTTTTACACATCTGGCATAGTGTTTAGAGGAAAAAAGCGTCGCCAATCTTGAAGATAGATGCATAACAATGTTACATTTCTTCACTAAACTATTTATGGTAGTATTTGAAAAGAAAAAAAAGAAGGGAAAAAAAGAAAAAGAAAGAAGAAAAAAACATTAAAATACTTAGGACAGATTTTGTTCCATCGGTTTAAAACATCTTTCAAATGCTTCCCTTATTTTAAATTTAATATTCAATTTATTTTTAAACGATAATAAAACAGCCTCCTCTTCTTAACAGCATAATAGATCCTGTCGAAAACATCCAGGAAGGCAGTTTTTTTCCTTTATCAAACTGGCCGTTGACAGCTCTTTTGTAGTTGTTTGAGCTTTTTGTTTCATACAAATAAAAATAGACAGATCAATTTCCAACTCATTTCACGATCGATTAGACCCCGCCCCAACAAGTGAAGAGGATGGGTTCTTCTTTACCTAAGTCTAAAGACGATCTCGGAAGTTTTTTTCTCTCTAGACGATAGGACAATTTGTATGACAGTTTATTTTTGATTTATTACTTTATATATTTTTGATTGCGTTATTATAAGATAAGATTATTTAGTTATTCAGAAAGTCTGTAGTTGCATAAATTTGGGTGAAAAAGTTGTTTGAATTAATAATTTTACATTCTTAACTTACCATAAGTAATAAATGGTAAGTAACCATTCTTTGTTCTATTTTCTAACAAATAATTATTCTTCAGGTATTTTTTATGAGAAAATGACTGCCGTCGTTTTGATATTTAAATGTAAATTACTCTAATAGTCTCAACATGACACAACAGAAAATATATTTATTTATTAATGACTAGCTGTACCCGGCCACGCGTTGCTGTGGCTCATCTGGTTAAATGGAAAATAAATGAAAGACATAAATTAAAATATGTTTATTTTAACAATGCTTGTTTGGTACACAATATTTTTTGTAGTTTCATTGTTTGTGTATATATGCAGATTATCTGGTTTGCCGACTCTAGAATATGCAACATATAATTGTCCATGTGAGAAGCAATCCGTTTCTAGATCTAAGCCACACAATTCTAAAGATTGGCCCTGAGCTTTGTTAATGGTAATTGCAAATGCCAATCGAATTGGGAACTGCAATCTCTTAAATGTAAATGGCATGTCTGTTGGAATTAAAGGAATGTGAGGAATGAGGACATCATCATTTTTGTAAGGTCCTGTCAAGATTGTTGCTTCTATGACGTTGTTCATTAATTGTTTCACTGCAAGTCTTGTGCCGTTGCATAGCTTTGGCTGATTGATATTTGATTTTCACCGATCATGTGATTATAATATCATGTGATTTGCACCGATTTTCAATTGCATTAAGTGTAGTGGCATCCCTGGCAGATCGAGTGAATTTAAAAATTCTGTTGGGTAATTAATTGCTTCATTTGCTTCTACAACAGTGTCAACGGACTTGTATGTGACTACCTCGCTTTGAATTTTAGTCTGAATAATATTATTTAGTTCGTAGACGTCTTTGTTCTTGGCGGCAAGAATAGCTCGTTCACTCAGCCAATCGCAATTCTTATAATTGGTTTGAATATTGGGAAATACTTTTTCAACCAATTCTTCTTTTGAAGTCACTAAATTGCAGAAGTTATGAGGTAATGAAATTCGCCCTGAAGTCAGATCAACCGGCACCTTTCCGTTCCCAATTTCTAGCAATTGGTGTGAGAATATCTCAGGTGATCGACTGTTTTACAGCTGGACTCGCATATTGGTACTTAATTTCAATGTCTTTACGTGTCGCCACAAAGAAGAGTATTTCAGGCAAGCATTTATTTCGTCCGCTGGTGTCGATCGAGGAATTACAGGTAATGTTTGCCTGAAATCTCCTGCAAGTAATATTAACGCATTTCCAAATGGTCTGATGTATCCACGCAAATCTTGCAATGATCGATCAAGTGCCTCGAGAGATTTTTTGTGTGCCATTGTACATTCATCCCAAACAATAAGTTTGCATTTCTGCAATACTTTTCCCATGCCGGATGCTTTCGAAATGTTGCAGGTGGGAATTTCAATGAATTGCATGTTCAATGGCAATTTCAAAGCGGAATGAGCCGTTCTTCCACCCGGTATCAATGTGGCAGCTATTCCGGATGATGCAAGAGCTAAGGATATTTAATTTTGTGATCGAATTGTGGCCAGAATCAATTTAATCAAGAACGTTTTACCAGTTCCTCCTGGCGCATCTAAGAAGAAGATTTCTCCAACCCCGTTATTGACAGTTTGCATTATTTGAGCATAAATGCCTCTTTGATCAAGTGTTAGCTTATGAATATTTGATTGCACATATGACAAAAGATCACACTTGTAATTTTGTTCACGACGCAATTCTACATCAAAAGAAGCAGCAGCAGCAGATCGATTTGATGATGGCATTCCTAATTGATTGAGAAATTTGTTAGCGATTTCTAAACACAAATCTTCAATTATTATCAACGCTGCATTATAGATTTCTGCTGAGAAATCCATGTTTATATTTGTATTTTCCTCGCGTATTCGACGGTAAATATCTTCAGCCATGTGCGATTTATATTTCTCCCATAACTCTGTTGGACATGAAGGAGAGCAGGCGGTCAATATGATTGCAAACAATGCACGAATTTGATTTGGGACCGGGCACATTTACCAACAACATACGAAGAAATAAGCATTCATCTTGATTAGGATGCACTGTGTATAGTCTGCCTATCGTAGTTTCTTTGAATATACCAGGTAGTCCGTTGACTCGCTCTCCTCGTTTGCGTCGTTCAAATGATTTTCTATTCGAGTTCCATGTGTAATATGTAGGTACATCGGAATACAGAAGTGTTTTCGCAAACGCGTCATTTTGACATAACGTGAAGAAAGCTGTTAACGTTGTAGCCGGTGGATTCAAGGCCATTTGTATCTGTAAAATAAACGCGTTGTCCCTTTTCTAGATGTACTGCTAAGTGAACCACAGCTGGACTTCGTTCATGTATGGGAAATGAAAGAATTCGCCACACAGCTTCATTACTGCTTATGTATCTTCCAGCCTGATACTGTGCTATTTCATCTATATTTATGGCCTCAATTCTGTCACTTCTTTCTGGTTGTACGCCAAAAACTGCCATGTCGCTGCCTTTATTCACATACTTACAAATATATTTAATTGATTTAACAGAGTTACAATATTCTATGTTTATGTGCGCTGTGTATGTTTTTGATAGCAAAGGCGAATAAGGAATAACCCATCGGTTGTCTACTTCAATGTCACAGTTTTGTTTTCGTATGGTTGCTACTTTACCTCCATCTTCTACAGATCTTCTTCTATATAAAGGATATCCATCATTTCCTGTAACTGTGTTGGTTATTAATGTTCGAGGATATTTCTTAGAGCAGTTCCCGTCTATCATGCATGGTGAATTTCGATTCATTGTACCGCAAGGTCCATGTCTCATATTTTTCGTCACAACTTCATATAAATCCTTATCGACGTCAGCATTGGGTATTTCAGCGCATATTACATCATCGATTTCGTTGGAAGTGATTTTGTTTTAGAGCCAGATTAGTATATGTGCGTGTGGCAATCCTCTCTTTTGCCATTTCACTGAGTACATCCAGCATCGCACAGACTCAAACACTTCAAGTTTTACTACGAAATTCATCAGCGATTTAAGCTTCTGTTTGAAAACACGTGCAGTGATGTCATGTCTATCTACCGGCGATTGGCCAGAAAGTAAGAGCTGCTGTATATCGTCCCTGGATTGCATGTGAATGTAATGAATAGGTCTGGACGGCCGTAGAGACGAACATAAGCAATTGCATCTTGAGCATACTCATGCATATGACGTGGACTGCCTGTATATGAAGATGGCAAAATTGTTAGTCTTCCAACGTTAGTTGTATTACCGTCATTTACTACTGTATCTCGTAAATGAACGTATTCTTCAGAGCGAAGTTTAGTCTGATTTAAACGGATATATAACAAACGTTCGGTTTCAATTTTCGCATACATATGTATGACGTATTGGTGAAATAATTGACGGCACTTCAAAATGTGATTGTCTTCATTGTCTCTAATCATTAATCGGTATTCATAAAAGTTCATTGCGATGCATTTCTTATTTGTTTCTTCGCCACTGACTGGATTTATCATCTTAACGTTGAAGTGATATCCATCAGCACCATCCCAGAAAATGATTGGATATTGTAGAGCATCGTAGCATCGATGAGTTTCGGCAAACTTTTGTCAATTGATTGTTTCTCCGATGAAGTACAATATCTCTAGGTTGGAATTGATCTTCGCACATGTTCTCCAGCAAATGTTTTATCAGCATGAATAACTATGTCTTGTGTGTATCAGAAGGCATCATGTCAATTGCTGTTTTGAACAAACGTACTAAATTGTTTTTTTCATGAAGAAGTTCTTGTAGTTGGGAAATTATGGATCTTTTTATATTGGTTGAAATTCCGCACCGTGCATTCAATTCATCATTGCTATCATCGATGAAATACATTTGTAGGAATTTATGTTGATCATCTGGAAATGGAAGCAGGGACCCGGCTTTATGATAAATTTGTCCTTTAACTTTGAACGTTGTCATGAATTGAGTTGGTATGATTTCTGCGCCGAATGAAGTCATTTGAAAATGAGTTGTATTTTCTGATGTTTGATAGGAAATGTTTTGATTCGATGGTATATCCGGCTAGCAAAGGTTTTAATGGGTCTGGCGGTTCTTCAAGTTGAGGCAGATTAATTTTCCAGCTGCGCAACACATTCCTTTTGTTTCTCCAATAAATTTCATTGCCTTGCATTGAGGACACACTTTAGTCATAGTGCCAATGAGAACATCCCTGTTCAAATTATAATTATTATCTGGATTGTACCGGAATGCAAGGCGATTGTATTCGTTTGATTGCTGTGCAAGGTGTTGTGTTTGATGTTGATCTGTTGTTTCTCGTTGACGACTTTTAGCCATTCTTAACCTGTGGTGTTCATTCTGTCGAGAACGAAACAGATCTGAAGCTTCAGAACGTAATTGTTGTGATCTCATCCGTGCATCCTCAAGTCTGGCTTCACGTCTCTCTGCTGTTTCCTCGGTACGGATTAAAGCCATTCTTTGTCTGTTTTGCTCGTTTGTTGATATCCGTTCATCAACAGTTTGATTTGCAATTAATTAATCGTCGCAATGCTTCTGCTCCGCGAGTACGACGACCTATGTTTGATCTTCTGCGAGGCATTTTTTTGAAGAACTAAAGCAATTCGATTGCACTGAAAAAGATGAAAGAAATTTATTTAAAAAACATAAAATTCTAATTCTAACAGATAATAAAAATTGAAATAATGGAAGTAAAGGTAAATTTCAATATTTAATTTGAATTTAAATCAAAATCAATTAACACAACTCAATTACATTCCCAAATGAACTGAAAAATAAAAAAAACCATAAAAAAATCTAATTGAATGATTGTAAAAAAATAAAAAACTAACTATATTAAAGAAAATTTTATTTCCAAAAAAAAAAAATTAAAAATTGTATCTATTACTTATTTTTATGTCATAATAATAATAATATATATAATATATCAATTGGTTTTGTATTTATATCCATACTAATATTATAAAGACTTAAAATTTATTTCTTTGTTGTATGTAGGGGGTTATTTCTGGAACTACTGAACCAATTGAAACATTTTTTAAAAATAAAAAGCTACACTATCCCAGAGTAACATAGAGTAGGATTCATTTTGATAAAAACATTTTTTATATTCCATATTTGTAAATTGATTTAGAAAATCGTAAAAAAATCGTTGGGCATAAACCCAGCGTCTAGCAGCTGTAGTATCAATAAATAAACAACATTATGAAAAACTTAAAAATTATTATTGAAAGATGAAATTTATAAATATAAATAGAAACGTACTATGCCAAAGATGTGCACAACAACATAAATTATGTGTGTATGTTGCCATTAAGGTAGGTAAAATAAATTAAATATAATTTTAGGTTAGGCCTAGAAAGATGAACCAATACATATCTCTTGAATATACCTATTTGCATTCATTACCATAGCAGCATACATATTTCTTGAATGTACCTATTTGCATTCATTACCATAGCAGCCAATTTAATAAAATAACTGATGAAACAGTTGATTCGGGTGTCCAGCTAGTACAAATAATATTTTTAAGTTAGGCCTAGATTGAACCAACACATGTTTCAACACACACAAACCAATAAAAGCTTGCGTTAAGATATTTAAAATTAAGAAAACAATATGTTACAATCTAACTTTAAAAAAAGACACGAGAATTTAATAGTAGGCCTATTTATATATGGTAAATGATATATTTTATAAATTGAAAATTGCCTCTTATTTATAACAATACAAAATCTCTGTCCTAATTAATATTCCCAAGATAATAACATTGTGTACAATAACCTGTTTTAAAAAAAGTTATTATTTATGTAACATTTAGATAAGTTTTTATTTAAATTGTAGGCCTAACTGTTACAATTTTATGTTTTGTATTTATAAAGATTCTTTAATTTTAAATTAAAGATATAAATATTGTCTTTTAAGTTTTTTTTTCCCATATTGATATATTAATTACCTTAGAAGTAATTAATTATATAGTTATGTTATTATAAAATTTGGAAGTGTAATACAGTTTAGATTATAAATCAAATGGGTTTTTTGAATTGTAGGCATAGTTGTTACAATTTTACGTTTTGTATTTATAAAGATTTTTTAATTGTAAATGAAAGTTAAAAAATGACCTTTTAATTATTTTTAATTTTATATTGATAAATCAAATGGTTCAATAAGTTATTAATATTATAATGATGGAAATAGGTTATGACAAAAAATGTTATTTGAGTTATTGTAATTTTTTTATTTAACCAAATGAAAGACGGTGAAAAAATACAACAAATTATTTATACTCACGAAATTAATGCTATGGTAAATGTTATTGTCCTAACGGAATGTCATACAAAATAATTGATTTAAACATTTGTTAATTAAATCTATTAACATTTTATTTAATAACAATACATTTGGAAACATTGAAAATATTTAGTATAGTGTGTTTTGATTTTACTTCAACAGATGTCGTTGTTCACAAAAACCTATCTTAAAAGATAGAAATCCAAATATACAGTTGTTTGAAGTTTGAAATCAGCTGATAATGGAAATATAGGAAACAGTTGACTACAGCTGTTATAATTATAGTCCATAAACATATGTAATGGCGCTTGCATTTTTGTTATATATTGAGCATATTTTTTGTTGTTTTTATGTTCATTAGATGCTACAGTTTTTTCAAAAAGTATATAAAAACACTCGTGGATTCGAATGGAATATTGTGTCCAAATTTCAAAGCAATCGGTGAAGAACTTTCTGAGATTATAGATTTTGAACAAACGCACATTTACATTTTTATTTATATAGATTATCTTTTGTGGAACTAGTTAAGGAAACATAAAATGGCTATGTAGTTATTCCAATGAATCAGTTGTTATTACATTGTGTTAAATTGGTTGTTATGATGACAAATGTTGAATTAGTTTAAAGTAATATGGCTGATTTACATAGTACGAGTATTTCCTTAGTATGATTTACATGTGTATTTACAGCTGATAATAAACGAACATACAGCTGAATTTATACAGTAGTTCATATAGGTTCCTTTCGTCTCAACACCGTTATTTTCTGTACAGAAACACAAAAACTGCCGCGAAATGTACAAAAAGTAGGCTAGTGAAATGGGTCTTGGGGTTAAGGGATTTTGGACAGAAATCCCTGGGGGTAGCAAAGAATGACAGTCACATCTACACCTGAGGAAGCTGATCAGGACCTCTTTGCTCGAGTGAATATCCGCATCGTGCTCGAAATGACCCTGGTTTAAATAAACCAATTTATGGATTCTACACAAAATAAACAAATTATTACAACAGCGTGCTCAGACAATGATATTGAATATGAAACAGAAACAACTTCAGTTGCATCTAGGTCAAGTGATAAAGTGGATGGAATGCCAATAGTTATACCAAAAAAGAAATCTTATGAGATAAAAGAAGAAATGATGCTGGAAACAGAGATAACATCTCAACTGATACAATGGAAAAATTAAAACAGATGAAAGTGAAAGGAAAATACACCAAAGCAGAAAAAAAAAACTCTTGGAAAGATTCACAGAACACGAAATTGAATCCTAAACCAAAGAACCCTCTTCGGAGTATAAGATAAAATCTAATAACTGAATTAAGGATGCACACATCGTTATGCAGATGAGATAGTATTGTTGATAAGAGATAAATTCTAAAGTGCTCTTACAGAATTAATGATTAGAGATTTAATGAAGATCTAAGATTGGTGCAGGAACGAGGATCTTCAAGTCCTCGTACTTTAATTAGTACGGCCTTGACCAACCCGTTGGACCTAGTTTGGATTTATACCTTTTTTTCATGTTGGTATAATCTTTGGTTAGGCCCCACATTTTCACCTTTCCTAACAATTCTCTCTTGCCTAACTCTTGATCTTTTCCAACACTGAAGCTATAAGATTATGTTCTTTTTTTTATATAAGGCGGTGATGAAGTTTTCCCGTGATGTATTTTGTCCATCGTTCTTCAATTCCGAGTTTAGTCATTATTTAGACTATCTTTTGTTAGAGCTTTAGTTATTCCGCATAGAGGTTCTGGGCCAATGAAGGAACTCTTGGTCCCAATTTTTGCATTTTCGTCTCCTTCGTATCCTCTGTGACCTGGAATCCAGCTGGGTTTTACCTGGTTTTGGGTCGAAAGCTTGGTTAAGGTTTGGTGACAATCCCATACTAGACCATCATACCCATCACTAGGAACATTAAAATGGACAGAGTTACGTTAAATACAGTAAATACTAACATAGAACTTTCAGATAATGTTAAATATCTGAGCGTTGTTCTAGAAGACTCACCTGGTGTAAAAATGAAAATTATATTTTGCAAATATCAATCAGATCATTCAAGTCATGTAAGCGACTTCTTGGTAAGAACTGGGGTCTCCCTCCAGGTATGAATAAATATCTTTATGGTATGGTAATTAAACCTGGAGTGCCCTAGTGCCCTAGTGTGGTGGAGAAGAACATTTCTACATGTCACTAGACGTAGGTTGACTAGTCTATAAAGGTTCCTAATCTCAGGGGCTATTAAAAGTACACCTATATCAGTCATAAAAATTCTGTTGGAATAGCTTCAGTAGACTTCAGTGTAATAGCTGAGCCAAGTTCAGCGGCATACAGAATGGAAAGGAAGCTGTTGGCAAAAAAGACACGTCATCATTCGTAAACATTTGCTATAAAAGTGATTACATCAGTAATAAAACCTCATGTAACTATACCTTTTGAAGTTATCAACCAAGAGAGACTGGTCTAAAATACAGAATAGTATAGAATACTATACTGACGAATCTCGTACAAACTTCGGTGAAGGTGAGGGAATATAATATGGTAAAACAACCAAGAAAATTATAATTTATAGCTTTGGGAAAATACGCAACTGTATTCCAGCTATATGGCAATACTGCAATACCACAATTGTGCCTAGCTAAAGAATTTACCAATGAGTATATCATTATCTGATCGGACAGTCGAGCTGCTATAATATTTGTAAGCTCACAAGAACACTTCACACCACTAGTATGGGATTGTCGCCAAACCTTAACCAAACTTTCGACCCAAAACCAGGTAAAACCCAGCTGGATTTCAGGTCACAGAGGATACGAAGGAGACGAAAATGCAAAAAAAAAATGGTACCAAGAGTTTCACTATTGGCCCAGAACCTCTCTGCGGAATAACTAAAGCTCTAGCAAAAAAGTCTAAAACAATGACTAAACTCAGAAATTGAGGAACGATGGACAAAATACATCACGGGAAAACGTCATCGTCGCCCTATAAAAAAAAAAAAGGAACAAAGAACATAATATAAGGAATCCCTATCCCCCGAATACTCTTATAGCTTCAGTGTCGGAAAAGATCAAGAGTTAGTCAAGAGGGTCTTGTTAGGAAAGGTGAAAATGTGGGGGCCTAACCCAAGATTGTACCAACATGAAAATAGGTGTAAATCCAACTATGTCCCTCGGGTTGGTCAAGGCCGTAATAATTAAAGTGGGTCTCTAATGGTTTTATTAAAACAAATACAAAACAAGAATATCACTTGCTCTGTTAGTATTGGTGATCAGACCTAGAAATAGTTAAAATATTACAAAAAATTAATTTTACAAGGTTATTTATGTTTTATTAATTTTAACAGCCTTAAACGCTACACTTATGTATACTAATTACTTACGTGTTTATTTTAATAAAATTAAATATATAGTTAACACCAATTTCAAATATTATCATAAATAAATACTAGATACTAGTAAATTATCTGTCTTATTTCTTTGTCCTTACTAGAAAATCAACGAGAAAAACATGTTATCCCGTTTATAATCAACATATGAAATTTGGATTTCACATTACATAATCGGTGACATCAAAAACATACATAAATGCGAATAAGGAATCAAACCATTTTGTACATATTACTTAATTTAACGTACATTTTTGCTCTTCAAATTTAATCTTAATTAGCCACCATCAAAACGTTACTACTTATGTTTCAAACATAAAACGCCAATTTCTTTCAAATAATAACTCCTATTTTAGAGGTGATTTATATCCCTCAGAAGAAACATCAAAAGATATGGACTATATAAATTTTAAGTCCTAAACGTTTTGTAGTCTTTTTTCACATAAATAAATAGAAAATAATAGTATTAATAATCGTTTTTCTATGATTAAAAATACAGTAAAAACTATATGTAAACACATGTAAGTTGTAAAACGTCTAAATGTTAAATATTCTTGTTTAAAGACAAAAACATCTTTATCACCATCACCTATTATAGGCAGGAAAGAAATGGGCATAAAATAGACCCCTTGCTGTCGAATAATCTAATAGCGTCAGAGTAGGAAAAGGAATAGAGTTGGTCAAGAGAGAGAGATGATTGGAACGATGTAATAGGAACGATCTAACCCAAAACATAGTGAAACGAAAACAAATTAATACATATAATCAATAAGTAAAGCAATTTTTTATTGCACTTATGGTAACGTCTATCCAAAACGCATAATTGATGTACAAAAGTAGATTCAAATTATTTTTCTAAATATTGTTAAATCAAATAAACAACCAAATTTATAAAAATCATAAATGGGGGAATTCATATAAAAAATACATCAAATAATGACTTAAATTCTTTTAAAAAATTTCAAACTTTAGTCAACCAAACCACATGCTCTTGACATAATGTTTGGCGAAACGTGACCAATAGAAAGAGGAACAGAAAAGCAGTGACTGCTTTATAAAAACAAATTAATGAAGATGTAATTAAAGAAATTTAAAATGACTATTATCTACGTTATTATATTATGTTTCTTGCATTCATTAGTTGGTGACTGAAATCCAAATGAAAACTCTTGTCAGTTAAACTGTATTGATGGTTACAAAACCATAATCTCAATTAAATCTTTAAGCTCCAGGGTATAGTTTGTCTATTGACGAAAGTTGGATTCACCTTAGTTTTAATGACACACCTTAACTGTAGACAAACTCATGAAAATCGAGTGATGTATATACTTATACTTCAGTGTGCAAGGGTCATATTTTACTTACATAATAACCGTTTTTAATTATGTATTTTTACCTATAGAGTATTTCTTTACTAAGTATTTATTTAAATTCAAAATTACATTAAATAAAACCACGAAATACCATCAAAAGCTCACTGAAAAACCACGAAATACCATCAAGAGCTCACTGTAGTGAGTACGGCTTGGGAATCCCAAGGAAGTACGATGAATAACTTTTTCCATATTATAGTCTTTAGTTAGATCCCTCTCTTTCATATTTTTAGCAACTCTCATGACCAATACTTGTTACTTTATGAGTATTTAATGGTTGAGTATTTTCTCTTCTTTCCTTCTCTTTTTCTAAGGCGATGATGAGTGAGAGGTATCTTGCCTAAGCAACAAGAACAAAAATAACTATGCGGTTCTAGTACCGTAGATGTTGAAGGCGTGATGTCTAATTTAGGTTATATAAAATGCGATAAATGACTTGTTGTTATACATGAGCTCAGCAGAAGCATCTTCCCAATTAAGAAAACATGTTTTATAGTGAACTAATTTAGTTACTAAAATGCATTAGTAACTATAAAAAGTATTCCTAAAGTAGGAGGTTCTTGTGTTTGTTCATGGTTAGCGCTTTTACGGTAATACAATCCTGTTTACGTGGTATTCAATTCATTCATCAATATTGCCTGTTTGTTACAACACCTTAGACAATGCATGATCCAAGTATGTACTTCTATAAACATATACATTAACAATATCAGACCTCTAGGTTAATTTGCATAAATAAAATGTCTTAAAATGTACACGGTGATTTAATGGAGGACCAATATAATTTTGTTTAGTAATTTAGTTACAGCAGTCAATACTGTTGTCAAAGGTTAAATTGATTATCGTTATTATCACACACAATTTAGTTTATTTCAAAGCAAATTTTGTACCCTTTATGTTTATTACATTTTTTTATTTATTGAAACAAATATAATATAAAAGGGCCATCATTTAGATAAGGTTTAATTTTTCGTTCATAAAAAGAATTTCTAACATTTTTAGCAATATGACCGAAATTTCAAAATCTTAGCCTTCGGATTGTTGACTATTATCGCATCACTAATCAGCACAAAACAATTTTCTCACACACGTGTCTGTCCATAAAACACGTCTCTTCTTTTTAATGATGACCTAGATAGATTGTTTCAAATACAAATGAAACCATTTAAAAACTAAGTCAATTTACGTAGTTCTTGAAACGGTTTAAATATTAGAGGGACCAGTTTCGTTACCAGTTTCATTTAAAATATTGTGGTTTTTACTAAAAAATACTTGTTTTAATTTATTTAGAATTCGTAGATTTGTTTTTAAGGTAAAAATTTATCATTTGAAGCTAAATAATGCTGAGCTTATATTATTCAGTTTTTGGAACTTACCAAACCGGTCTAATGTAGGTTACAAGGTAGTAAATTTGAAACTCACTTATTTCTTCCTTATTTGGACAACTCATTTCCAAAATATATTCACAACTTTGAAAAATTATGTCTACAATAATAATGTTATACTTCTAAAATATCAGATCATAAGTCTTTCACGGCCAACGATTGAGGCTAAATTGAAAAATAATAATAATAATAATAAATAAAATAATAATAATAATAATAATAATAATTTTAAAAAATAGCCTTACGAAAACAAAAATAATGTAAGAGTTTAATATTATACGGCAGCAGAATATTATGTCTGTTATAGGAAAGTAGTTTAACTTTATTATTTTATTCTGCATGCATACTTCCTGTGTACTATTTACGTGCAGCGCTAATGAAACCTACATTTTGTATAAAACTTGCTTTTTTATAAATCCAACTCGAGTTCTTTATATCATTCAGAGAGTAAATATCAGATGACAGTAATACTGCCCCCCCCCCCATCATCTATGGACAATTATTTTGCCAAACCGTTTTACTATTTCCCAGGACAGCAATCGACGATTCCGTTGCCTGGTTACAGGTAGGACAACACAATGACCAGTCAGGTTATAAATACTGAATCTATTTTTACAGTATTCCTCTTTTTTTTACTTCCCTATTCCTCATTCCCTAGGGATTTTATTTTTGATTCAGCTGAACGTTCCAATTTTAAACTTTTCTTTGTTTATTATTTCACTTGAAATGATGAACACTTGTCTTTAACGACAATCACGAAATGAAAGTGAAGTGTACCAAATATCAGAATATAGATAAAAACTTTTAATATTTAAATAAGTACAAAATCGTCGTCATAATTGTTAAACCTAAAACGTACTATTTAAATTTAAAAAAGTGTCGGAAATCTATGTGCAGAGAATCGAAAGATAGAGATTGACGTCATAGCCCCGCCCATTGATCAACATCTCGGCGACCAATTTTAAAACTAGAAAATATCTGGTTTAACTTACGATATAAATTCAAAGAAGCGATGTCTAGGAAGGACATATTGTTTCACCAAGAGAAAGGAGGGGGCGAGAGAAAAAGTGCTGTATGAAATTAGATAGGTCAGTTCTTTACCAAAGACGTGTGACGTCATGATGCAAATCACAATTGCGGTTAAATTAATTATTTTTTTTTAGTTTTAAAACAAATGAATAATATTATAAATATTGTATAAGTAATGAAATATCAGATTTAAATGATTAATTAAAAAATATAAGGATGTTTAATAAAATATAAAATTGTTTACATGGTCATAATTCTTTTTTTTCTTTTTTTTTTTTTCTTCTCCAAATTTCTACATGTTGAAAATTCAGCAGATTTTATGATAGGCCATTTTGGACCGAGTGAAACAGGGATTTTAAACAGAAAAAGCGTCACTTGGAGTTAGCCAACGAATCAAGAAATATCGCCCAGCATCCAGGCCATGATATCCACGAGGTTTCCAAGTTTTATGTGCGAAGTAGTTTCAAAATATTGACTGAATAGTACAAAAGACGAGTGAAGACGCCTAGACACCAAAATCCAAAGGAATATTCAGTTATATTATAAATCGAGAGAACTTCTTTTTTGATGAGACCAAATCTTTTGCATATCGTATTTTAAATAAACTGAATTTAAATTTGCTCTAAACAGTTAAACTAGTAAAACTTTCTTAATCAATATAATTTATTTCATTTATGACATGTCTCTATCAGTCAGCGCGTACCAGAATCGAACCCAGATGATGTTATAAGTTTTAAAATCTCGTAAGCTCAAATACTAAAACCTAAGACATTATTAACATTGTTCAATGAAATATAGGTACCATTGTATATAGTAACCATAACCATGACATCACGGCAATATCATTTGTGCTCTACCCGGACATTGTAAATAAGTTATTGTAAATAAATTTCGAGAGGTGCATCATATACTAACCCAGACCCAGAATAATAAAGATAGTGTTAAATAGAGGTCCGTAGTTAGGTAGCCTATTTTACCAAAAGTATAACTAAGAAGAACTTTTGTGAATTATAAGAACAATTTCTTTTAATTTGTAACGACGAATATAGACTTTGATAAAATGATATTAATAATTGTTAAAATAATGTAAATATTTCGATACCCGAATAATGTTAGAGAGTTAGATTGTTTTAAATTTGATTTTTGATTTTTACTTGATATTTTGAATTGTATCTGTTACATAATTTTGAATAATTGATCAAATTGAAAAATTGATACAATTGAAGAAAGATATACAAATTGTAATATACTAATAATTTATTTATTTATTAATATTTGTAATTTTCCAAAACTTTATAAAATGAAACATACTTTTTTAATAAACACTTCATTTGTAGGAATACTTAACAATAACTTAAGTAATGATATTTTTAGTTTATAATAGTCCTATCACTTAAATTTAATTTAATAGATATCCGGTTGGCGGATCTTACGAAATAATGAGTAGGAATTTAAAGTTAACTGAAGTGGCAATTTGTGAAATAGTTGTTATCTATTTTGTATACGGACAACGCCTATCCAGTAATTCAACCATGTGAACATTGCAGGAGATTTCTCATTAGCTTACTACAATGCCTCCATTGTTACATCACGTAAAACATGTACTCAGATAATATATGTTCTACCGTTCGTTATTATTGTTATTAGTCCTCTTGGTTATAAAGCGTAAATATTACGATGTTTCTTCAAACGTACGCACTGGGGAGTTGAATCCATGTTAAATTTATTAAATTTAGATAACTTTTCCTCAGTGTAGGGTTAGAGTTAGAGAGTTGAAACTTTGTTGATGGTAGTTGTATATCTTGTCACGTTACTAGAAACCAATTTTACTAATAAACAAACAACAATAAAACAAAATTTTAATAAAATGTATTATTGTATTTCATTTAATTTTGTTGTCTTTTTTAATTTTATATAGTTGGAAATTTCAAAACACAGTGAAAGCATAGAAAACATCAAATTAGTAACCAGTGTGAAAAATAGAAGCACTGTCTTTAAAAACATAAAAAGTAAAACTTGTTAAACAGTTAGACAAATGTTAAAAAGGCCCAGAACAAACACCAGAGTTCGTAATTCTTTTAAATAATGAGAGAGAATATTTGTTCAAACAACTAAATTATTAAGTGTAATGACATTATTATTCACGTACAAATACCACCCCATAAATTATCAGGGGATTATAGTTTTATAAATTAAATAACACGAAAAAAAATAAAATGAAGACAAGAATCGAAAAAATAACCAAATATATGTTAAGATGAAAATATTTTATTGCCTAATATGGTAGAGAAGCAAAACTTTGTTATTTTATGAATGTATGTCCGTCTTTTCTGTATCTTGACATTAAAATTCAAAAAAATGAATTTTTTTATGCGTTTCCTCTATGGTAAATTATTTGGTTAGTATATTATTTTTGAAGTAGGCAATCTTACTACATTAACTTTTATAGGAAATAGATTTATTAAGTTATATTAGATTAGATTTAAACGAGAGATTAAAATGTTAAACGTCTTCTCTCATCGCGACCATTGGCCTAATTTGTAACTAAACCTCATTTCACTCTACTTCAGTAGATTAGTCCCAGCTACGAGTCTTAGTAGTCCACTCACTAGTTCGTCCTGCAGAGCTCCCCAGGACACGCTAATAGGCTATTTGTAAGAGATTTAGAATCATAGGTTATGTGCCCTGCCCGTATTGTCATACAACTCACATAGTCTACACACTATTTAAACATGGGAGCTAACACGTATGTTTTACGAAACACATACCAAAAATTAAAAACTGGCATCAAAAATAAGAAACACGTTCACATGTTAAAATTTAAAACGATATTGCTTGCTTATTCATATTTAAGATAAAATTTTAATACAAGGTTTCATTTCAGTATGCATTTAAATGCATAAACTGTTATTATATAATAATAAATGGTAATATTTTATTTAGTAACCTAGCTTCAATCTGAATTGTTACATTTATCATTAGCATTTGATTCCGTTGATCACATTTAGTATTGATAGAAATTGAAATTACGCCTGTCTACCAAGCGGTTCTACTGTAAGCCTGCCACGTACTATATTTCGATAAGTTTATAGGTAATGATCTCTCACATACGATAAGCTCTTTAAATTCAATTAATATTTAATTAAGAAAGTCCCAGAGAGTATTACTTATGTAATTACAGTCATTCCTGGAGTGTGCATAAACACGTAAACTGAAGGTATTATTAAACAAATTAAAAATTTCAAAGAATTATTCTACTGGCGTTTACAGTAAGCCGAGTACATTTAAGTAATTAACTTGTTTGATTTAGGCCAAACTTTTATAGTTAATGATGTAAAAAATTATATTTACCATTAGAGTACCTCTTCTATGACTTTTTGAATTCATATAAAAATGTATGAAGCCAAGTATAGAATTAATGGTAACATAAAAATTTAACATTTCAAAAGATTTAGAAGTTAATAAAGGTAACCTCATTTTTATTTTTCTACTCCTGATTACTAATTATAAACGAATTATTTGAAGTTTTACAATATGTAAATATTCTGCCATAAAATATGTGATTTTACGGGTTGATTAAAAGTTTTTGAATAGACTTAGGTGAACATTTTTTACTTATATTTTGTAAGATGGTTGTCAAGGCTTGTGACAAACGTTTAATATCACCTTTATAATTAAACATCCGTTTAAAATGTTGTGTAAGTATTTTATAATTGAAATGTTTTATAAAATATATTAATTAGATATAAAAAGGAACCTATAAACAAATTGTGCAATGAAAAATATTGTTATACTTATTTAAGTTTGAAATGGTTTGAAATTTTGTTTTTGAATTAGATTAAAATATTATACTTGATATTCCCAGTTCTGCTTCTTAATTCCATTCAAAACTTAAATTCATATTAATTCAAAAAGACATAGGAAGAGGTATGTCTAATGAAACATAAACTTTTTTTTAGCATTAACTTAAAAAGTTTGAACCAAATCAAACAAATTCATTATTTAAATGTACTCGGCTTACAGTAAACGCCAGCAGAATAATTCTTTGAAATTTTATTTTTTTTAAATAATTACTTCAGTTTACTTGTTTATACACACTTCTGGAATGACTGTATGTAATTACATAAGTAGTACTCTCTGGGACTTTCTTTTTTAAATAGATTGTATTTAATGAGCTTATCGAATGTCGGAGTTCTTAACGTATAAACTTATCGCTTATATAGTATTATTACGTGGCAAGCTTTACAGTAGAACCGCTTGGTAGACAGACGTAATTTCAATTTCTATCAATACTAAATGTGATAACTGTTTCAAATACTAATGATATATATAACAATTCAGATTGAAGCTAGGTATTCAGTAGCATCAATCAGTGCAGTCGTATTTCACTAAATTGAATGGAAACCCATCTTAAGGATGTAGACGCTCTTACGTGCTTATTATTGAAAAAGTATTGAGATGTTAAAACATATTTATAAGAACATACTTAATTAAAATGTTACATTTAATACAGTGTGAAAATAGTTCTGTATGTTTGTAGGAAAATATATGTGCTATATGTTTGGAATATCTTGTATTTTATACTATTTTGAAACTAGATATTTAATATACGAGTTTTAGTAGTTCACTCAAGTAGTTCGTCCTGCATAGCTCCCCAGGACACGCTAATATGCTATTTGTAAGAGATTTAGAATCATAGGTTATGAGCCTCCCCCCCTCTATCCTCATACAACTTACATAGTCTACACACTATTTAAACATTGGAGCCACAACTATGTTTAATGAGACATTATGTAATAATAAATGGTAATATTTCATTTAGTAACCTAACAAATTATTATTATTGTTATAGTATAATATTAGAATTTATACTATTCTAACATTATAACAAATCCTAACATTAACAATCGTAACACATATTAGAATTGTTATAGTAAATTATCTGTCTTATATCTATGTCCATACTAGAAAATCAACGAGAAAAACATATGTTATCCCGTTTATAATCAACATATTAAATTTGGATTTCACATTACATAATCGGCGACATCAAAAACATAATACATAAATGAGAGTAAGGAATCAAAAAATGTTGTACGTATTACCTAATTTCTTCATCTTAATTTAGGGTACATTTTTGCTCTTCAAATTTAATCTTAATTAGCAACTATCAAAACGTTATTACATTATGGCAACATAAATTGCCAATTTTTTTCAAATATTAACTCCTTCTATTTTAGAGGTGATTTCAATCCAACAGAAGTAACATCAAAGATATGGACTATATATAAATTTTAATTAAAACTCGATTATATAAGAAATAGCATTCAATATTATTGGATCAATCTTTGTTCCTGTTATTACTGTTTATAAATTTAGTAATATTTTTCCCCCTTTAAATTTCTACAGTTGACATGCACTTGTACTGTGGTATTATTATTTTCAGTCTATCCATTTTATATTAAGTACCTCAATACCCTACTGTTTATATTTTTCACGTCCTTGTCACACGCCCTATTGTAACACTATTCCACCTGAATTATTACTGGAATCGTTTATTCAGAATAAAATGTTCTTCAATAATGGACCGATGGCCGTTAATAAAACACGAAAATAATATTATGGTTCCCAACTTAATATTAAATGTTAAACTCATTATTAAAAAAACAGTAATACATTTGAACCCAGAAGTGGAGACAGATGGTCACGATAACTGATATGTCGAAATTGAAACCAACATACCGCTTTACAGACAATAGCCCTGAACCGATGTATAGAAACTATAAATTACTTCTGATAAATGTGAAACTCAAACAACTGTGTTATGAAACAATGATGCAAGCTGACAATGAGCAAAGAAGTACTCCAAAACTTTTAATAAATAGCAGTTTTAATTTATAGATGGGCTTTTACCATTCTTACGTAAAGTCGAAAATGATAACTTCCACTACAGAAATGCCAATTATTTATTTTTTTAAATAAAGAATCAAAATGTGATTATAAAACTTTTAACGTCGGACAGTGAGCAGAATAGAGGAAAGTCTGGAAGCAAAGGAAATAGCTCTGGGGGCGTTCCTGGACATAGAGGGAGCCTTCAGCAACACTTCAATACAATCAATGATTAGGGCTTTGGAGGATTGTGAAGTGAACAAGACTGTTGTAGGATGGGTGTCTGCCATGCTGAACAGCGGGTCAATCCAGGCTACTCTGTATGATGAAATTATCACGGTCAGAGCTAGACGTGGATGTGCACAGGGCGGAGTCTTACCCCCCCCCCCCTGTTATGGAACCTGGTAGTGGATAAGATCCTTAGGCGGTTAAACGAACAAGGATTCTACTCACAGGGAAATGCCGATGATGTGGCCATCGTGGTTAGAGGTAGAGACATGAGCGTCGTTTGTGACCTCATGCAGGCTGCCTTTAACCAGGTGGAAAGGTGGTGTCAGAAGGAACAGCTATCTGTGAATCCTGTAAAAACTTCTCTCATTCCCTTCACAAGAAAAGGGAATCTGGGAGTGAGGTCGCTACCTAAGCTTTTTGGGCAGGAGGTAGCGTTGGAGAACCAGGTGAAGTACCTAGGTACTGTGTTGGATAAAAGGCTCACCTGGAACCCACAGATAGAACGGGTAGTAACCAGAGCCAAGTGTCTTATGTTTGCATGTAAGAGGGCAGTTGGTAAACAATGGGGTCTGCAACCCAAGGTGGTGATGTGGATTTACACCATGATCATTAGACCACTAATCTCCTATGCTGCGGTGGTTTGGTGGACTAAGACGTTACAAGGTGGGGTTGGAAGTAGAATGGATGGTCTCCAAAGGGTGGCCTGTTTGGCCATCACGGGGGCCTTGGGGTCTACACCAACGGTTACCTTGAATGCTCTACTGGATCTCCCTCCCCTAGGGGTATATATTCAGGGACAGACCAGGATGAGTGCATACAGACTACAGCAAATGGGTTGCTGGAGAAAGAGGTGGCCTGCAATCGGGCACTGCAGGATAAATCAAGTGGTCAACAGGGAAGTGTTAGACATGCCCTCAGATCACATGATACCTAATGTTTCATTAGACAAGCCTTTCAAGACGAAGATCTTCTCTAGGGAAGAATGGGAGTCTGGAAGGAGGTTATAAAACGAGCAAGATATAGTCTGGTTCACAGATGGCCCTAAAACGGAGATGGGTACAGGCGGTGGCATAAATGGGCTCAACCCAGAGAGTTCCATCGTACTGAGCCTAGGTAAGCATGCTACTGTTTTCCAAGCAGAAGTAGGTGCTATCTCTGAATGTATCAAGGAGAATCAAAGAATGAAATACATAGGTAAGAACATTCTGATCTTCACAGATAGTCAAGCTGCTAATAAGGCACTAAACACGACTAGGGTAAAGTCGAAGCAGGTATGGGACTGTATCTCATCATTGATAAAGCTTAGTCAGATGAACACGGTCACTGTTGGTTGGGTTCCTGGCCACTCAGGTATTGATGGTAATGAGAGAGCAGATGAATTAGCCAGGTCAGGTTCAGAATCCCCTTTCGTGGGCCCGGAACCGGTGCTCGGAATCTCCTATGGACATGCCAGGGCAGCGGTTGATACGTGGATACGGGAGGGTATGGACAGGGTCTGGACGAATTCAACCACTAGTAGACTTGCTAAAAGGTTATTTAGACCAAGCAAGAAACATGCGGAACAACTCATCTCTCTCAGAAGGGATAACATGAGGTGGGTGGTTGGGCTCTTAACGAGCCACTGTTACCTCAGAAAACACCTACACAGGATAGGGATTGCTGCAGATAATACTTGCAGGAAATGTGGTTTGGCTGAAGAGTCCGCAGAACACATTCTTTTAGAGTGTGAGGCGTTAGGACGAGCCAGGCTTTACTCTCTAGGCCCTCTAGGGAAAGAGATGGAAACCATCCTAGACAACCCTATCGGTAGTATCTGTTCCTTCATAAGGATGACGGGTATTACTGAATGGGTGTAGGAAGGAAATTGGGGCGGCAAAAGATCGCTAGGTCGACGCCGGTGAGGCCTCTGAAGGAGGCTTTCACAGCCCAGAACGGGGGGGGGGAAACCGTCGGACAGGAAAGGAAGTTGTAGAATGTTTTGAACCATGAAACGACAATTTGAGAGACATACTCAAATACTTTGTTCTTTAATGCTTGTTAATAATTAAAGAAATATGCCAGGTAGGAAACTTTTTATTGGATAAAAAGCTTGTCCATTTGCTTATTTGAAGTATTATTTGTTCTAGGTTTATTGTATCTATTGAATAGAAACACTACATATCATTGTACTTTTACCCTATTAACAATCTTTAAATTTATATTTTAATTACAGGTCAAAATTCTACTTTTTGCGTCTCAAATATATATTCAGTTGACAAAAAAATAGTCTGTGTATCCTAGCAATTTAATACTATTGATTACTCTTTGCATAATTTCTAACCTCGGTCTATAATCTTAGTAGTTATCTTCCAGTACATCGTCCATAGTGTATGTAACAATAGACTCACTATACATGATTGAATTGAATAGAACTACAACGTAAACAGGTCTGCATTATATTAGAGGCGGTGACCCAGAACAAATACACACAACTCCTAATTTTAAAATCGCTTTGAAGCTATTCAGCTCATATACATTTTAGTAACTAATTTAATTCACTGTAAAACATTTCTTTAAGGATTAAGGTTTTTATAACCATCAATATAGCTTAACTAACACTGAATTTCCATTTCTAAGTAATGAATGCAAGTACTATGTAGTAGCCTACTTAATATAATATTCATTTTTAATTCTCGAACAACGTCATTTTTCATTTATTATTTTTAGTGAAACAGTTCAGTATTTTGAAACAACCCAGTATTTGAAATTTCAAATAATTAATAATAAACAAATCCCAGCTTATACGAAAAAACAGAACACTAACGCAGTCTATCCGCGGAAGTTGAAAACTAAATTTTATATTTGTAAATCTAGGAAATATAATTCAGTCCCATCAGAAGAAAATTAATAATAAATACTTAAGGGAAAACTGATAAAAGAAAACCTGGCCTATTGAAACTTTAATATATTGGCTATCTACCATAAAAAACCCGAAACATAAACCAAAGCCGTTAAATAAATAAATAAAGGGATAAGTGGACAAACACAATACCAGTGAAAGCAAAATATTCCATGACAACACTAACTAACCAGTACAAATAAGGCATAATAGCGAATTATCCCAAAGATCAAAATATACTGTGAGATGAAGAATTAAATTATCTTTCCAATGGTCACCTCACAATTTTAGTAAAGGTCCGTTCAATTAAATACGAAGTCTTCAAAGGTGATGAACTCAGGGAAATTTACTTAGTCAAGTTACAGACTAGCTAAGCCCCGCGTCCAGCACGCTTTGTAATTGGCTTACGCCATTCATGGCGGCGATCTTCAAATCGTCTTAGAGATTAGCAATTTTCTAAATTAATAATTCATGCATAAATAAAGAGTTTGTTTCTCAAAAAATAGTTTTAAATTAAATAGAATTAGTTAGAAAATGTAAATTAGGATATAATCATCATATCATAAAATCATTTTCAGTCACCAAAAATTGTATCCATTTAAGCCCATGCAAATAATCCGTACTAACGATTTTGGTAACGAGATTGAAAGTGAACCCCGATTTATGTATGAATTTCCTAAAAGGACGCTAGATCATTCCTAAGCAGACGCTTAACCGGGACGGACGCATAAAATTCACGCCGGCTCTATTCATTTGATTTTGACTTCAAAACGTCCAGGAATCACTACTAGGAAGAAGACAACAGATACTGGGTGAGAGAAAACCAATTATATGAACATTTCATGGTTATAAACTTCTATTTTTATCAAAATTAATAACCCAAAAAATCTCATAGTGATCCAACTTTTGTGTACCAAAGCCTACAACGATAAGACACTTTTGAACTCTTTTTTTTTTAATAATCATCCTCATCATTTAATGTTCTCACTAGATTTAAGTTAGTTAATAGTTAATTTAAGATTTAAATGCAAACTGTAATTAACTGTAGGTGATAACATTAATAAATAACTTAGCTTTAATAAATAATGTACATAGGTTCACGTCTTGGTCGTGGAGTAACAGGCTGTTCTTCAGGTAAATGTGGAATCACTTCCACTTGATCTCCTAATAATGGTGAACCAACTAAATGCTGTTCTTCAGGTAATTGAAGTTGAAAAGGATCAATCACTTGCAATGTATCTCCTATTAATGGTAGCTTCGGTATTATTTGTTGCTCTTCAAGTACTTGTAGTTCATCGGCCTGTAATAAGGCTATGTACATTAAATGCAATGCACATTTAAACACAGATTTCTATGATCTCTTAGCCAGAAGTCTGATTTTAGAATATGTAGTTATAGAAACATTTATACACATGAAATAAAAAATAATATTACTAGAGAGTGTGGATTATTCAAATAAAAATGAAAAATTAATGTACAGTGTATTCCCGATTATCCGCGAAATTAGGTGACACAGACATAGCGGATAACAAAAATTGCAGATAATCTGCAAAAATTCTAAAAATAAAGGGAAACTACTATAATAAAAAAATAGTTTTGACATAAAAAGACACTAATATACAGTAATTCCCCGGCATTCGCAGGTTTGGTATTCGTGGTTTAAAAAAAAAAAAAAAAATCATACGAGATGGGATTTTCCTACAACACACCCCTGAGTGAAATGTGTGAATACAAGTGGACTTGTCCAAATGAAGGTTAATGGCATACTATACACCATGACAGGAGACACAGGTTTTAAAACAATTAAGTACAGGTATTCCAAGGTAAACCTGTGTCTCCTGTCCATACAAAAGCTAATCAAATAGTACTGTTCTAAATAAGTTTCCTTATTTCATCATTGTTGATTATTCATTTATTTATATTATAACTGAAGCCAAACATTCAGGCTTGAATAAATCACGGCAGAGTTTTTTTTCTTTTTATGAAAACTAATCTTCTTTCAAATTATGATGGCTGAACAATATATTTTGAGAAAGAGTGAGGAACTACCAAGAACACTAGATTAACAGGTTACGTTACAAAGTCAACTGACGAAGTCAGAAAAAACTTACTGGATAATGAAGCCAAAAATCAAGTAGCAAGCAATACATTTAAAACACACGCTACACAAATAATGGAGCCACATATACAAACAATAATATTAGATTGAACACTGAAATATCAAATAAATCAACCACACAAACAACAGATGATCCTGAGCTGGATTTTCAAAATTGAAGGTTATAAAGAAAATAACAGATAACTTAATCAACTTCACAGATACATTGAAACTAAAAGCTGCATCTATTAACACGGCTCCACTTTTGACTACGCAACACCTATTATTATCACTAGATAAAAAATTGGAAACTCAAAACAATGAAATACTATGAAACCACAGTTTTAGCATTAAACTGGACATTAAATTAAACACCCAGTAGTAGTACACATAGTTATTGACTCAAATAAAACAGCTGACTTTTACACAAGACGAATTATAAGCTAGCCTAAATGAATTACAGAGCGAGTTGTTAACTCAGAAAGATAACACATTTTTTTTTTATTATTATTTTTTTTTATTAATTCAATATTACAACTGAGTATGTACCCATCTAGCAATTTACACTTCATACTTTTTACACTTGTAAGGGATATGACCCAATGGTTACTCCCTATCACTCTAGTTCATCAGATCTGTAGGCTTGGTCCTCTTCAGTCTTCTCTCCACCCGAGTGACATCCAACAGTCCCTGTATCTCATGGTGTTCATGTTGAATGATGCGTTGTTTATGCTTCCTTGCCTGTTTTTTTATTTCATCACTGACTAGGTCAATCTGCAGGTCCCTATGCAAATTATCGTTCCTGATGTACCAGGGTGCATCCACTATACATCTAAGCACTTTATTTTGAAACACTTGGATGATATTTACATTTGTCTTTCTAGTGCAGACCCATAGCTGAATTCCGTAGATCCACACTGGTCTTAAGACCTGCTTATAAATCAATAGCTTGTTGTGTATTGACAGTTGTGATTGTCTTCCAAGCAGCCAATACATTTTCCTGAACTTCAAGTTTAGTTCTTGTTTTTTCTTTTTGACATGCTCTTTCCATTTGAGTTTTACATCCAGTGTCATTCCCAGGTACTTAGCTGAATTAGCATAGGGAACTGGAACAGAATTTATTAAAATTGGGACCCGATGATTGGACTTGCTGTTTGTGAAGTTAACATTGACTGACTTTGCTTCGTTAAGACCAATTCGCCATTTTTTGGTCCATTTACACACCTCATCGGTGGCCCTCTGGAGCTTTGTTACTGCTTCCTCAGGTATTTTATCGGTTGCTAGAATTGCAGTATCATCTGCAAATGTACCAATTATTGATTCTTCTGGTGTACGAAGATCCCTTGTGTACAACAGGTATAGGACTGGGCCCAACACACTGCCCTGTGGAACCCCTGCCGAAATTCTCTTCAGTCCAGAGTATTCACCTTCGTACTTCACTCGAAAGTGTCTATCAGTTAAGTACGACTTCAGTATTGTGTAGTATTGCCTTGGTAAATCTCTTTGTAGTTTCCACATCAGTCCCTCATGCCAAACTCTGTCAAAGGCATTTGCCACATCCAAGAAGACACTTGCACATGTTTTCTTTTTCTCAAGCGCATTCTCCACTACACTCGTGATCCTATGGACTTGGTCTACTGTAGAATAGCCTCGCCTGAAACCAAACTGATGGTCGGGGATAAGCTTTCTATCCTCAATGATTGGCATCAGCCTCTTTAACAATAGCTTCTCGAATAATTTAGAGATTATTGGTAGTAGCGATATAGGTCTATACGATTTCTTGTCATTATGTTGTTTGTCGGGTTTTAGTACCATAATTACTTCACCCACCTTCCACTGAAGAGGAACATACCCGATCCTTAAACATGCGTTGATTATATAGAGCAATTTCCTAACACCCTTCTCTGGTAAGGCTTTAACTATTTGGCCAGAGATCAAGTCAAACCCTGAGGCCTTCTTTGCATTTAAGTTAGTTTTAATTTCCTTTTTTAATTCCTGGAGAGTCACTGGAGTTATGTCTACATCATCCAGTTTTCCTATTGGAGGAATGCTTTCTTCAGAAGTTTGTCTTGGTAGGGGTTGAAATGTTTCCTCTAGATATTCCGCGAAGAGGTTTGCTTTTTGCTGTGCACTTCTAGCCCATGTACCATCTTCATTTTTGATTGGAGGAACTTGAGTTATGGGTCTTTTAATCCCTTTTGTTGCCTTCCAGAGGAAATGCTCACCATTTTTTTGAGTGGAAAGATAGAAAGATAACACATGATGTGATATAATCAATTTTGAAAATAGAGTTACCGAAAAAAATAACACTGAATTAACAAAAAATAGAAACAATAGATGTAATATTATAGAAAATCGAGATGACACATTAATCAAAACATATAGGCACATATTTTTAATCAAACAAATAAAATTGAATTATATATGAAACAATACGATAATTGTTTATGTAAGGTCGAATGAGATATCAATGACATCACTAATAGACACAATGATCAGAATAATATACCACAGCTAATTTCTGTCCATGTTTAGATACCAACTCTATTAAAAATCCCACAATTTAGTGATAACATAATAGAAGCAATTAAATATCCATTTATTTATATTTTAATATGTACAATTTTCAATTATAAATAAATGTATACTTTACTTGAAGCTGCTGTGTTTTTACATTATTTAATGTAAGTCTTTGCCTTTTATGGGGACTTAATTCAACTCCTTCAGGTCCAAATAACAGACTCTGATGACTTTCTTCAGGTCTAGCTACATAAATCTGCAAATATTTAAAGGTAGCATTAAATTATATATATATATATATATATATATATATATATATATATATATATATATATATATATATATATATATTGTTAACAAATAATATATAATAGATTTAAGATTTTCATGATAAGGTTAATTAATTCAGTAGTTAAATATAATTATTTTTTAACATTTTCTAGTTTGTAAGAAAATTTATTGTTCTCACTAGATTTAAGTTAGTTAATAGTTAATTTTAGATTTAAATGCAAACTGTAAATAACTGTAGGTGTGGATGGATCCGGCCGAATACCCCTAGCCCGAGATTTGTAATTTAAGTTTAAAATACGAACAAAACCCGACTGAGACTATTATAATTTATTCTTTTAATAACTCAATTTGTATAAATGATATTGATAATATTTTAATAGAATTGTAGCATTCAAATTCTAAAAATCAATCCTGCAAAATAAATTTCATAAACTCGTTCTCCACATCCAACTTCCGTCGCTTGACAGATGCTGCCACCCGGCGAGATTATCCCAAACTAATGATCATATGATATCGGAGGCTAAAGTACAACGGCAAGACAGCCTATCTTCACTGATACCGGTATGCGAGTCTACCTGTAGACACACAATGTCTGACATCTATACTTAGCTACGTTAGAGATAAATTTCTTTCTTGGACTTCAAAATTTCTACCTCAGTTTTTTGGCAATGTTAATCTACAGTTTTTGTGCGTTTTAGTTCTATAATGTTTAGTAAATTTTCGTTTTCACGGCACAAGCTTACGTGAACTGCGACAGGATTTTCCAGGTACTCAACCTTACAGATTTTTTCATATTTAAAATTTTGTTAATGCCTTAAAATAATTTATTAATTATCATGTATTCTTTAAAATATGTATTTCATGTTTTATTTAATATTCAATGTTCTTTTGAAACTGAATGATTATAAAAATTTACTTTTCGTAAAACATACTTTACAAAATCTTGTAAAGGCACATTTTGAGTTTGGAACAATTATGTGAAATAAGTGCAAACTAATGTTGAACTCTAAATGATCGAAATATCTTATTGAACATGTCAAATATAAAACAATTGGAGAAATCTGTTCTAAATCAGAAAATTTCGTTTTACAGACTTGTGCAGATCCTTGCAAGTCTTATACAAGCTTTGTTTCAAACAAATTAAATATATATATATAGATTTATAATCGTCTAAGAAGCTTTTAAGTTCAATCTTAACGAATTTCTGTCATACAATCAATTTTCTTTAATTTTGGCAAATAACCAGATATTTTCTTTAATAATTAACATTAATGCTAAAACATGTCTGATTTTGTACAGACACTAAAAAACATGTTTTTTGCTATAGCTAATATGCTGGTAGAAGAAACACAGCGAAAGATCTAGACATGTTTCGTCCTGTTAACAAAACACGTTTTTGTTCAACATAGCTTCAGAGTTTCATGTGCACAAAAGTGATGTAAAAAAAAAAAAAACTAACTTTATAGAACTTTAATTAAACTCATTTATTGTATATGTGCCTAAAATTTATTTCAGCGAATATGTTTTCTTAAAAACATTCTTTTAGATGTAGACTTGTGTAATTAATTATAAAATATATAAAAAATTATTGGGTGGAGCCTGCATGCAAACTTTCGGTCCTAACAACCTCCCAGAGGTTAGTTTCTAAATTAAAACAATTGACGTCAATTTAAAAATTTAATATTCAAAATTTCCTTCTTTTCTTTTAAAATAAACTACTCATTTCATAATAAATTCTTTAGCTAAAACATAGATATATTTATTGGCCAATATAGCATTTAAGAAATTTATAAAATAAGTAATATTATGTAACTGTTTTAGAAAGCTATCATTTCATAAAGTTAAAAGGGGGGGGGGGAAATAAAAATCAGTATCTTTTCATCTTTTTTTTATTTTTGTAATTTTTACATTTAAGGGCGTATAATCTTTTTTTTTGGATTAATTATGATCCTGTTAATTGTTAAGCTGTGCTCATTGTCTTTGTTAAATTTTGTAACGATAAAATATATAAACTAAAAAGGGGGGATAAATTTTCGGAATCTATTGACTAAATTTTTTTATTAAATTATAATATTTGTATTAAGGGCATATAACTTTACTAATTATAAGATTGTTTAATCATAAGCTGTTTATGATAATTTTGTCTCAGGATGTCTTTCTCAGATGTAAATGATAAAATCTGAAACGTTGAAATTTCTTTGTTTAAATAAACTTGAGCCTTGTTAATCACTAAATTTGTTTTTGTCTTTTTAATTTTTTTTTTAATTTCTAAACATTGTTACCATTTTGGTTCCGCCTTTCTTAAATTTAAGTCCCCTGGTAACATGTTTCTGGTAGCAGAGCGTGGTTAATTTAAAATTCTGGAACCTTAGTTAATTTTCAAAATTTTGCATTGGAACTATCTAAATTTAAATTCAAAATTTTCTTTGTTAAACAAGGCTCAATTTTATGTTTTGCAGCTTTTTCAAATACTGCACAACTGTTGCTGATGAAATTTTTTTTTTATTTAGTTTAAATATTTAAATCTCTATAAATCTATAGTCTCTTTTTTTATTATTTATTTATTTTTATAAACACTTACACATAAACACTTACACAAAAACTTCTAAACCAATTTCGATAAAATTTTTTTTTATTATTTTTTTGCTTGAATATATTTTTTTATATATATATATATTCACATACACTTAACACTAGTCATTCACTGAATTTGATCCAGACAGCGGGCTCATTCGGGAATCCAAAAAAATTATAAATAAATAATAAAATCCAAAAATAGTTAAAAACAAAAAAAAAACAAAAAATTCAAAAATTTCCTTCAAAAAATTTTCTCGAGTTTTCTTTCGCTTGTCTGTATTAATTCATACTTACACACACACATATACACAACAACTACACTACATATAATTCTTGAGTCTTTCTCTGGCTCTTTCATTTTTTTTTTTTTGCAACATTTTAAAAGAAATTTTTTTTTAAATTACTTGGTTTATTTTTTTTTTAATAATTATCAGCAACAGTTAAAATGGCAGTAAACTTGCTGGGTTTGGTAAATGACCTAAAAAGAACTGAACTCACCTTCGAAGTCGTGGCTAGAGGTGGTGAGCAAGACACAATAGCAGAAATGCGAACCTCCCTTAGGTCCCTTTTACAAAATGGCGTTGAGCCCGAATTCGGAAATTTCACCGAAGAGATCCTTTTGCAGCAGATATCGCTAGCGCAAAACTCCTTGTTCATCTTACAGGATGACCTGGAGAACTTAGATCCAGAAAAGGGTTACAGAATACATCGCTTTCGCGGGCGGATGAATGCTTTCGGAAGACGGCTAGAGTTCCTAAATCGGGTGCATACTGAACAACTAAAAGTAGCAGACAACAATGTGCCACGGGATCTGGCCGAGCTACATAACAATTTCGCTACGCTCAAAGAAAAATTTAAAGCCTTTGAGCAAACCGTTGCTCCTCTAAAACTAAACGTAAGCATCCCGCTAACGCCCTCTGGGGGAACCACTAAAGCTAGCTCTGCAGAGCCATCTCGGTCTAATGGGCCAAATCTCCTTGCGGACACGCCGCAGGCTGAGGCTCAGCAAACCACACCTAGCAGTTCGAAAGGCTGTCAATACATTTCCTTATACGGAAAATTAAGTCATCCTGCCGAACAAATAATTAAGACAATTCCTCAGACAGATGGGTTCGACCTTGACAAATTATTAAATTTTTTTAAAATTTCTTTAAAAATAGTCAAAACCTACCCGGACGTAGCTTTAAACATTAATAATGTTCTGATGCCCTATGCTCAGGGCCCTTTAAATTCATGTCTGATTAGACATCAGACATTTAAGACTTTTCACAAAGAGGCCTTAAGTCTCTTTATACCTTCGAAAAGGTTGGCTTCTCTAGTACAGGAGTTATTTTATAGGCCCCAGAAGACTAACGAGGCGGTGCACATTTTTGTTAATCAAATTAAAGAGGCTGCAGAAACTTTAAATTTAGATAAGTCCGAATTGGAGGTCACGGACGTCATTCTGGAGGGACTGTCTCCGGAAGTCCGCAACTGCTTAGTCTTTGTTGCCAAACCTAAAAACTTTGCAGACTTGGATCGACTCTGCGCACATGTCAACAATGTAATGTATACTGACAGGCAATGGGCTCCATTAAAGAGACCCGAAGTTAAAAGTCCTGGTTTTAGACCTACGAGACCTGTGGTCTGTTACAGTTGCGGACAGCCGGGACATAGAAGCCCAGAATGTCGGAACCGGCCTCCAACAAGGCAATACCCTCCAAAAAACAGGCGCAGGCCAGCCTCCAATTTTAAAACCAACCACTTCGGATTTAAACATAACCCGAAACCACATTTCTTTAATAAACCATCTTTTCAAAATTTAAATTCAATTTCCTATCTAAGAAGAAACAATTTCGGCAATAAAATTCAAAATTACGTTACTCCCATCTGTTACCATTGTGGCATACCCGGTCACTATATCTGGGGTTGTAAATTCTTCTCTCTACGGAATAGGTCCAGGCAAACCTATTCCAGCTCTAAGCTTTCCAACTACAAACTTCAAAAAAAAAATAACATTTCTCTTAAATCTAGGGGTCTGAACGATCAGTTTTTGCCTTTGGTGGAAGTAGCTTTTGGGCAAGTTAAAGTTAAAGCTCTGCTGGACTCCGGTTCAGTAAGATGCGTCATTTCTAAAGCCCTTTTTAAAAGATTAAAGAACACCAAGGCTTTTAAATCCATAACCAGGGTGAAGGCTGATTGTGTCACGGCTTCTGGAAAAAGGTTGCCCATTTCCTACTCTTGTCGTCTTCATCTTAAAATGGAACATTGTAGTTGGAATGTGGATTTTCTGGTGGCGCATAAGTTGTCGTGTCCTCTGATCCTCGGGTCAGATTTCATATCTAAAACGGGACTGGTACTTGATCTTTCAGCAAAAAACTTCTATTTTAAATTTTCAAGGTCTATTGTTTTTCCTCTATGTAATTTCAGTAATTCTGCGTATAAACCTATAGTGTCCACAACATCTGAATCTACTGCTCCTGATCCTTTAGGTCATCTTCAAAAGAACGATAAAAACACCATTCAAAAAATAATTAATGATTTTCCTCAGGTACTCACAAAAAGGTTAGGTCTAACACATCTAGTTGAATACGATATTCAACTGAAGGACAACACTCCGGTCAAGTGTTCTCCATACCAATTGGCACCCCCAAAAATGGAATACCTCCGTGAACACATTAATGAATTGTTAGATTCAGGAGTAGTAGAACCTAGCCGTTCGGCATATGCATCCCCTGTTTTTCTGGTTCAACATCCCGAAAAGAAAACAAGGATGGTGATTGATTATCGGAGGCTCAATCAAAACATCGTCGTCGAAGCGGTGCCGCTACCTAACCTACATCAAAGTTTTAACTGGTTTGTCGGTGCCAAATATTTCACAGTATTCGATCTAAATTCAGCTTATCATCAAATCCCTTTGTCTCAAAAGTCCAAACAAATTACCAGCTTTTGTACTCCTTGGATGCTTTATCAATTTACTCGAGTCCCTTTCGGACTCTGTACTGGTGCCCAAGTGCTTACCAGACTTTTGGATCAGGTCTTCCATGACATCAAATTCAAATTCATTTTTAATTATCTGGATGACCTAGTCATCTACTCCAAAACTTGGGAAGAGCATCAAAAACATCTTCGGGAAGTCCTTACTCGTTTGCGGCGGGCTGGCTTGACTGTTAACCCAGATAAGGTCCGTTTTGCTGTGAATGAGATAAGCTTTTTAGGACACCTAGTTTCTTCTCGTGGCGTGCAAATCGACCCATCTAGAACAAAGGCAATTAGAAATTTTCCGCAACCCAAGAACCCTAAGGCCGTTTCCAGATTTATTGGAATGGTCAACTTCTTTGCTAAATTCATTCCTAATTTCGCGGAGCACGCTGCGCCTCTAAATCTGCTTCGGAGGAAGGGCCAAAAATTCTCTTGGCAAGCTGAACAAGAGAAAGCTTTTAAACATCTTCGGGAGGCAATAACACAGCCTCCGGTTCTCCGGATGGCCGATTTCGCCAAACCATTCATCCTGCAAACGGATGCGAGCTCGGTGGCCCTTGGAGCAGTTCTACTCCAAGAAATTGACGGCTCACGACAGCCCATAGCGTACGCTTCACGTACTTTAACACCTGCAGAAAGAAAAGCCTCATCTGCATATGAAGCCGAATGCCTAGCAGTAGTTTTTGGAGTAGAGAAATTTAGGCAATATCTAGAACATCGGGAATTCCTATTAGAAACCGACAACCAAGCCCTTTCTTGGCTTTTAGCACGCCCTCGTCAACTTGGTAAATTAGGCCGATGGATTGCCAAGTTGACTTCATTGAAATTTAAGGTAGCGCACATAAGAGGAACTCAGAACATCATAGCAGACTCCCTCTCGCGCATGTTTGAACCAGAAAATTTCAACGAAGAAAATGTCACCTTTTCGTGTACCAGTCTCCTCACAAATTTTCCTCTAGCTTTTCATGACATCCAAACTCATCAGAAGGCCGACCCTATTTTGAAAAATATCATTGCCGACCTTGAACAGAACATCTCTTCAGAGAAGTACTGTTTAAGTAAAGGTGTACTTTGCCTGAAAAATCATCTGGAAAAGCCCACCAGAATTTATTTACCTCAGTCCTTAGTCGACCTGGTGATTAATTATCATCACGACTCCGTTGTGGGTGGTCATCTTCGAATACTTAAAACTTTGTTTAAGGTAAAGGAGAATTTTTATTGGCCAACTTTAAAACAGGATGTCACCTCTAAAGTGCGAGCTTGTTCGGTGTGCGCTGTAAGCAAACCCGCTCACAACTCCAAATTAGGATACCTTGCCTCAACGGTTCCCAATCGTCCCATGGAAAAATTACATATTGACTACGTCGGACAGCTTCCTAGGACAAAACAGGGCTACAACATGATACTGGTCGCAGTTGACCAGTTCTCAAAATTCACCTGGCTCATGCCTGTCAGAGATGCAACTTCCCACAGTACAATTAAGGCCTTAAGCCAAAACATTTTTCAAAATTTCGGTTTTCCAAAGATAATAATCTCTGACAATGCACAATGTTTTGTATCACATGTCTTCCGCAACTTTTGTTTTTCTCGCGGTATTAAACATGCAACTTTATCTCCTTATCACCCCCAACCTAATAATGCGGAAAGACTTAACAGAAACCTTAAGGCAGCCCTCATCGCCTATCACTCCAAAAATCAATCCTCTTGGGACGACTCCCTTTGCTGGCTTCAGCTGGCTTTCAATTTCGCACATCATGAGACTCTTAAAGCAACACCTTTTAGTATTCTTTTTAATTTTCTCCCCAATACACCACTGAGTCTCAGCTGGAACATACATGATCTCCTTCCAAAACCTAATACTAACCCATCACAAGTTTGGCGCCAGGCCAAAGACAATATAATGAAAGCGCACCAAAAGGCCGAAAAGACCTATAACAAATTCAGGAAGCCTCATCTGTATAAAATCAACGATCTTGTCTGGTGTAAAACACACCCTCTGAGCTCCGCCATAGACAAGCGAGCTGCTAAATTGATGCCTCGATGGTCAGGTCCCTTCCGGATCATTGATTTTCTTACCCCGGTTACCGTTGCGCTTTCTTTCGCCAATTCACCTCGTTTCATTAAAAAAGCACACGTCGAGCAACTCAAACCTCATCATATAAATTAAATATTAACAAATTTCTAGAACCTTCTCCTTTACGATTTAATTTTCTTTCTGATCTTTCTTGGCCCGCACAAATTGTCATCTGGTAGTCTTCTTTCTGTGCACTGCAGAACATAACAAAATACGGAACCAAGCCGTATTTCCTCTAAGCCAAATGCGCATCTGTATGTTTGGGCATCGGTGGGCTGAGCTCTCCTAGAGCCCCTCCGTGCCGTAATCAGTATAGATGGTTGCAGGCGAAGAGATATTGATTTTTCCTTGTCCAGTGATATATCTCACTGTTTCCCGGACTTGACGCTTTTCAACCCATAGTCTGATCAACTATGAGGTTCCACTTTACGGCAATGGCCGCTACATGTACCTGACATGTTTCCCTATCCAGACATATCTTAACATCGAGCACTCCGCGGGTGTAATCGATGCGACGAGAATATAGAGAGCGTCATGAACTCTTCTGTTTCTTCGTCACCATAACGTCTTCGGACGAGGACATAGTGAGTCCATTTCCTTAATAGTTAAGTTTGGTGTATTTGTTCTTTTTTGTTTATCTTGGTGAAGGTATACTGACCGGTTCTGTCGAACTACATATAGATAATGTGGCACTCGCTATGCATGTTAGTCTTAAGTTTTTTTTTGTTTATCTCGAGGTCTAAAACACCTGTCTGAGAGAAATTTTTTTACCCCTTCAAGCACACTCTCTCTCTCCTTTTTCTAAATTTTGCGGGGGGCCCTTCTGGCCCCTTTTCTTTTCCACTCTAACTCCGTCTTTCGGGGGGGGGAGAGCTGTAGCATTCAAATTCTAAAAATCAATCCTGCAAAATAAATTTCATAAACTCGTTCTCCACATCCAACTTCCGTCGCTTGACAGATGCTGCCACCCGGCGAGATTATCCCAAACTAATGATCATATGATATCGGAGGCTAAAGTACAACGGCAAGACAGCCTATCTTCACTGATACCGGTATGCGAGTCTACCTGTAGACACACAATGTCTGACATCTATACTTAGCTACGTTAGAGATAAATTTCTTTCTTGGACTTCAAAATTTCTACCTCAGTTTTTTGGCAATGTTAATCTACAGTTTTTGTGCGTTTTAGTTCTATAATGTTTAGTAAATTTTCGTTTTCACGGCACAAGCTTACGTGAACTGCGACAGGATTTTCCAGGTACTCAACCTTACAGATTTTTTCATATTTAAAATTTTGTTAATGCCTTAAAATAATTTATTAATTATCATGTATTCTTTAAAATATGTATTTCATGTTTTATTTAATATTCAATGTTCTTTTGAAACTGAATGATTATAAAAATTTACTTTTCGTAAAACATACTTTACAAAATCTTGTAAAGGCACATTTTGAGTTTGGAACAATTATGTGAAATAAGTGCAAACTAATGTTGAACTCTAAATGATCGAAATATCTTATTGAACATGTCAAATATAAAACAATTGGAGAAATCTGTTCTAAATCAGAAAATTTCGTTTTACAGACTTGTGCAGATCCTTGCAAGTCTTATACAAGCTTTGTTTCAAACAAATTAAATATATATATATAGATTTATAATCGTCTAAGAAGCTTTTAAGTTCAATCTTAACGAATTTCTGTCATACAATCAATTTTCTTTAATTTTGGCAAATAACCAGATATTTTCTTTAATAATGAACATTAATGCTAAAACATGTCTGATTTTGTACAGACACTAAAAAACATGTTTTTTGCTATAGCTAATATGCTGGTAGAAGAAACACAGCGAAAGATCTAGACATGTTTCGTCCTGTTAACAAAACACGTTTTATCCAACATAGCTTCAGTTTCATGTGCACAAAAGTGATGTAAAAAAAAAAAAAAAACTAACTTTATAGAACTTTAATTAAACTCATATTGTATATGTGCCTAAAATTTATTTCAGCGAATATGTTTTCTTAAAAACATTCTTTTAGATGTAGACTTGTGTAATTAATTATAAAATATATAAAAAATTATTGGGTGGAGCCTGCATGCAAACTTTCGGTCCTAACAACCTCCCAGAGGTTAGTTTCTAAATTAAAACAATTGACGTCAATTTAAAAATTTAATATTCAAAATTTCCTTCTTTTCTTTTAAAATAAACTACTCATTTCATAATAAATTCTTTAGCTAAAACATAGATATATTTATTGGCCAATATAGCATTTAAGAAATTTATAAAATAAGTAATATTATGTAACTGTTTTAGAAAGCTATCATTTCATAAAGTTAAAAGGGGGGGGAAATAAAAATCAGTATCTTTTCATCTTTTTTTTATTTTTGTAATTTTTACATTTAAGGGCGTATAATCTTTTTTTTTGGATTAATTATGATCCTGTTAATTGTTAAGCTGTGCTCATTGTCTTTGTTAAATTTTGTAACGATAAAATATATAAACTAAAAAGGGGGGATAAATTTTCAGAATCTATTGACTAAATTTTTTTATTAAATTATAATATTTGTATTAAGGGCATATAACTTTACTAATTATAAGATTGTTTAATCATAAGCTGTTTATGATAATTTTGTCTCAGGATGTCTTTCTCAGATGTAAATGATAAAATCTGAAACGTTGAAATTTCTTTGTTTAAATAAACTTGAGCCTTGTTAATCACTAAATTTGTTTTTGTCTTTTTAATTTTTTTTAAAATTTCTAAACATTGTTACCATTTTGGTTCCGCCTTTCTTAAATTTAAGTCCCCTGGTAACAGAATTTCAAGTGAATTTTATGTATAATTCAGTGATTGAGAATCCCAAACTAACATTCAGTGAAGGGATCAGAGACAATAATATATTTTAAAATAATTGTAAAGATTTGAATTTTATTTGTGAACCATAATTAATTATTTATGTCATTAAAGTTTTCTTTCTTTTATGGTTATTGTGTAAAACATATTTTGGTGTTTATTTCTTACTATAAATTAACCTAAGATTTTAAATTTTTTAATTTTTCTAAAGGAGATAAATCAATTTAAATCACATTAAATAAAAGTGACTCTCTATATAGATAAGTAAAGCATTCTTAGATTCAATTAAAATTGATTTAACCAAAGATTTTAACAATATTAAATCAGCTTACCATAGCCTGTACATAAAGTGTGTATATAGACATTGTAGCTTTCATTAGTCTCAATTTACAGCACTGTAATTCAATATGTATATTCGCCTTCGAGTATTGTAACCCGACTTTATTTTAAGTGTCAAATTGAGCACTATATCATAATTATCTCTTATTCTGAAGAAGGAGAAAAAATAAATATCTTTTCAATCATAGAATTTTTCTTGTAACCCCAAACATACATATTTTGGCATACTTTGAGTTGTTATTAGATAAAATTAGTAACAATTAAACAAGTACACATTTCATGTGAAGATGTAATAAAACACTAAGAAAATATTATTATCCGTCAATAATAGTTTTTAATTGTGTTGCTATAGTAACAATAAAAATTTATTGAAGTTCTTCAAACAATCCCCGTGCTCTAGTACTGTCTGGATTTATTGAATAATTATGTCATGTCAGTTAAAGCATTATTAAAAAACAAATACTGCAATTTTCTAGAATAAACAAAATATTTCCTTCACAAAAAATGTTAATTTGGTCAGGTTTTAAAAAAAAGTTTATTTGATCCTGAAGCTATTGATGTTATCTATAAGCGAAGGAAGTTCCTCTACAAAACATGTATACTAAACTTTGAATTTGCCTAAACTATGACTGACTGCATATTTGTTCTGGTAACGAATTAAGAGTCATTAGGATAAAATAATTTAGAGCCTAGTTTAGAAAGATTAATCCCTTCAGAGGAAGTACTGGAGTGGCAAACCGAGGAAGCTTGTGTTAGATCTCTCTTTATCTTCTCTCCTATCAGGCCTCTCTTGACCACCTTTTGTTTACAATCGACTTGACACTATTAGATTGTTTGAGAACTAGAAGTTATTTTTACACTATTTTCTTTTTTCCGGGACAAGTTTTTAATCTACAATATACAGTCTAAACAAAACAAAATACTAAGTGAAATAATAATAATAACTTCTGAAATAGTAATGTAATCGATCAGACATACCAGGCATTTGGGCAGAGCGCATATATTGGCACATTGTAATAAACGGTCGTATTCGAAATTTCTCAGCACGAACACCTTTCTGTTGGACAGTGCTGTTTCTGGGTGGACAGTAAAAACAGGATTTCTAACCTCAAACTTCTCACAAATGTCTAACTCAGGTTCTGGTGGATACATTCGAATCCATTTTGGTCGGACAAATTCATTATTTTCCGTTTCAAGCTGACTATCACTTTCAAAATTCAGTTCTCCAACATCAGGAACATAATCATCGTCACTTCCAGAAGAAAAATCGTCAAATGACACATTAACACGATAGTCCACAGCCGATATATCACTTTCACAATCAGAAATGTCTTCTTGTAAAATTTCAAGAATATCACTTGAATTACAAGGATTACACATTATAAATACTTTTTTGGTTATTTTACAACACAGCACAAAAGATAAACTAAACTAGTACACAAATCTCAACAAGCAAAGACTAAATGCTTGTACACAGTCTCAACAACAAGAATGCAACGTCAGCTGAGAGACAGCTGTTTACAGTTGGTTACAAAACTTTCAGCCGGTATATTATCTCTAAAAATAAATCTATGATTATAGATTTCACAATCAAAATGAAGTGTGAATTCTCTACTATCGATTAGTACCATATTTGACACGAAATAGTAAAGATATATAGTATGCACTGGACGACTGTAAATGAGTCGCATATTACGACTCTAGCACTTCACAGAAGGGGAAAAGAGTCGCATATTACGACTCGTAGCACTTCTAGGGATATGTTTTTGCCATTTTGGACTGCTAATATTTATAACCTAAAGGGGTTGTAAAACTAAAAAGCAAAAATATACCGAAGTAATAAAACTGGGTTTAAATATAAAGTTTTTTTATTTTTAATTTATTCGTGTCACGTTTACATGGTATATTAGTAGGATTTGTAACGGCAAGAAATAACAAAAAATTACTGAATGAAGTGAGTGAGGAAAGAATTGAATAGGAAAATGATAAAGATGACCGTTTTGGATGAAAGATAAGTACCATTTTGTGAATCAAATTTTGGGAACCATGATGTAATTATTATTATGGATTATATACAAAATCCCCGGGACTTGTGGGTTGGTCTCAAAGATGTGTACAATTCCCCTTAGGTTATTTAGTCTTTGTATAAGCCTCGTCAATGCCGTAACTAGCGAAACCTGGTCGGCTAAGACCATTTAATTGTAGAATTTAAAAAAAAGAATTTGTGTGTGTTTTTATTTGTATAACATGGAATTCTATCAAGTACCGTCGGTCATCAGTATAAACAATATCAATTTTAATTTGTAAAAAGAGTATACTTTTAAAAGGATCTATTGAAATTCGGCAATGGAGTGAGGTAGGAACTGTTGAATAATTTTGTTTAAATTAAATTTAAAGCCTGTGTTTTTACTTTCCATACATTTTTTACTATTTTTATCTTTTACTAAGTTTATCTTTTAAAACAATTTTCTTCAGAGAACTTAATTTTTGTATGCTGATATTTTTGTGCCATAAAGTAAAACGTTACAATTATTCCAAAAAATAATATTTTCCCTACTACCTCGAAAAATGCCATAAATATAAGGAATTGCATTTTCTATTTTCCCTCTGAACTAAGATTACAATTAATTGTCTCGATAGAACTCGCGATAAACTGCTTTCTGACCTATTCCCAGCATTCTAGTCATGTTCGGCAGCTATTTTAGATTCTATCAATCCAGTAGAGAATACAGATAGGAAGTTTTATATGTCTCTTTTATGTCCTGTATTCTTTTATTACAAATTATAATCCTTCTGTCTGTATTTTGCCAAGTTATTTGACGTATTACACGGCAGCAACATTATTCACTACATCCAAATATTGTTTATTTTACTTAAAATCTTAAGTAAACCAAACACGCTATAATGGGTCTTACTGTTCTTTAAATATTAATGAAATATTCTGCTGACAATGTAGTATTTACACAACTTGCTTAACAAATATGATTTTAAAAGCGACTAATAAGTGATGAATTCCGTTCCCTCCTCTGCTGTAAAATGTTTCCAATGTAAATAAAAATGTTATCAGTGCGTTTTTAAAATTGTAGTTTATTGTTTAGTTAGTTCAAGGACAGGTTAATTTTTTTGGAAGATAAAAGTTAATGTTTTAATAAAATTATATAGTACAACTACACATTAAGTTTATATATTTCTGAACAATTATTATTATAAATTGGTTCTACAATATATACAATATGCATTTCTAAAGTTATAAGAGGTTTAAATAATCTTTGCTCTGGCAATAGTATAGAGGATGCTGGTATACAAATTGTATAGAGACGATTACAAATTTACCTTTTGCCAATGTAACATCGTCAGGTAATTTGAATATTGAGCATATTTTGGATACTATGCAGCAATATGAACTTCCTTATCGTCATTATGAGAGTATCTATTTGTATGAAGAATTACTATAAAATATTATACATTTTTTTAAAATTTAACTAACTGTAACAGCAGTAAACTACTTGTTGAAAATCCATAATAAGGATAAAATAAGCACTAAGCTACAGTTTCAAATGCTTATTTTATCCTTATTATACATTTATTGTAATGAAAAGTATTCAATTATAAATTGGTTATTCAGATCGAAAAAAAGAAGAAAGGAGAATTGAAACAAGTTTTTAATTTAATTTGTAGTTTTATTATTAGGAATAATTTGAATATAGTCTAATAAAATGTAGACTTGTATCTTTTTATATGTGGAACTTTTTTTTTTTTTTTTTTTTTTTTTTTTTTTTTTTTTTTTTTTTTTTTTTTTTTAATTTTCTATTAAATTGTAAAGAGGGTTGTGAAACCATGCGATTAGTCTGTATTTTGTTACTTTTATTGTTTATTGATTATTGTTTTTTAAAATTTTTTTATTATAATTTTTTTTAGTATATTTATTTAATGATATTAATTTAATATTTTGTGAAATAATGACAATTCATTCTTAGTTTATTGGCGTTATCCGTTATCCTACAGCCGAGTATTTTTCCAAATATGCAGTACATTTTCTTTGATGAGTGTTTCAATTTTGAACTGAAAGTGGATTTCCTCGTTACATCCACTATTAATAACCTCATAATTTAAATTTATTGTCCCTCAAAACAATATTAGATTACACTTTATATGATGTAATCTGGGACAACTTATTTTAGTTCAATTCATAGCTAATTTGGATCATCTATACTTGAACATTATTAAATATAGTTTTGATTTTTAAGTTTTACCCCTGAAACGATCTTCAATTATGATAAGTATACAATTTATAAACGAATGAGAAACTTTTTACAGATTTTTTCGCCCATAATCGTGTTCGGATATACACAAACATCAATCAAAAAGATATGGAAATTTACCTCAAATAAGAACACTTTAAGAAACACATAATATGTGCTTAAGTATTTAAATAATTCTATGAAAGGGTCTTTCCTTTTCAGATATTACAACAAAATGTAATTCCCCAGTAGGTCTTGTATTAATCAGAACTACCTCTGGGCCAATAGTCATGTTTTCGTTTTAGATGTTATAATGCAATTTTACATCGGACCTTACTTTGCAATAAGCTTTGAGTAAACCAAAACATACAAAAATGTAGTTTAATTTTTACGGTCGGACGTTTTATTACAGAAAAATTGTAACGCTTGAAACGAAACATTCAAGCTTACCTATTTCTGTGCACGTAAGCTCTAAATTTAAGACCCCCATTTCAATAACCTAAATATAACTGTACTTTTATTAAACCAGGTTTTACTACACTTTACAAAATAGTAATATACTCCAAAATCTAAAATGCTTAGACTGAAAATTATCATAATGTGCACTTTACATTTCTGTCTAAATTCTTTTAACGGGTGAAGTTGAAAGGACATTGAACAGACGTGAACCAGATTGAATTTCCCCGAACACAAAAAGACCGTCATTGGCGTTTTCTTTAAAGAAGGGAATGGATCTCCTTCTGGATTCGACATATTCATTTAAGTAAAAAGATGCTCCCTTAGTTTTCCTAGAATAAATATCTTGTTTTATTATGAAGTAAACATTATAATTTCGCCTCAAATTTCACAATCTAAAGAGTTAATGTGACTTTTCACGTAAAATTTTATCAGTGATTTATTTTTTAATTTGAATAACATGTTGGATATATAGAGTTTCAAGGGAATGAATGTACACACTTTAAAAATGATCAAAATAAAAGCATACACTAAAGAAACAAAAACATTTCGGTTATATTCCTGGCCTGTTACAAGAACTTGAATATAATACTTATAGTTACTATAGCAACTCAACAACAAACTATTTATTGACGGATGATAATCATTTCTTCATATTTTATCGCAACTTGACATGAAATGTGTACTTGTATATCGATTAGTTTATTTGTTATAATAACAATTCAAAGTATTCAAAGTATAGCTAGAAAAGATTGGGAAATATTCAACGCGTTTGTGCGTTATAAGAAAATCTCCATAATCATTCTGCACTGAAATATAAATTCATCTACATCCATCGATAAATAAAAATAATAATCTTTACAATCACAGTTCATCTTAATAGCTCATAATTTTCAGTCAAGTAAACCTATGAATTCGGCGTGTTAAATTGTAGTTCTTGAATTTATAACCTAGAATTTAATGATATGATATAGTTATTAATTAGTGCAAATTAATCTATAACAAGTTCGAAAAGCTGAGCTGAAAATAAAACAACAATCTCTAGGGAACGTCAGATGGCAAATAAAAAAGGGGAAAACTGTACGAAAAAGTGATTCATTATTTATATCCTGCCTGGTCATTGTGTAGCCCTACCTGGTAACCAGGCAACGGGATTGTAGATTGCTATCCTGGGAAACAGTAAAACGTTTTGGAAAAATAAACCTGTATAGACGACGGAGGGGACAGTGTTGTCATTCCACATTTACTCTTTGAATTATATAAAAAACTTGAGCTCAACTTAAAAAAAGGATATAACAGGCAAAATGTATACAGACAAAATTATATACCGAACTCTTTTCCCCATCATTTTCAACATCATATTGATGCCGTATAATATTAAACTGGCACAAATCATTTTCTTTTATCTAAATTTTCACCACTGGCTGGAAAATTTCACCCCTGATGTTTATGGCAAACAGGCTTTGTCTAAATATAACAAATCAAGATTTTCTATAAAAAAGTGGATTCAACCTTTAATCAGAAACGTATACAAATAAATTCTCTTACTTAAATAAAACATATCTTAAAAAAAAAAAAAATGGGTAAAAAATTAACAAAACTCATTAATATTGTTTAAAATATTCTTAGTTCTACACAAAATTTACACCACTACATAACGTTCATGCCGGGGAAAATAATAAACCTTATTTATTAGAATATTAGAACATAAATTGCAAACACACCATAATAACATATAAGAAGTCAATTAATTAAGCCAAGAAATGAGGAACAAAAACCATATCTTGGAAAAACTATTATTACAACTTACTGGAAATACAATTTTAATTAACTGTAAGAGAATAAAACCAATAACTGAAGAATCCAATCCTTGAGATCAGTTAATGACAACTTGAGTTTTAGTACAGAAATACAATTAATTGATACAAGTGGAATTGTAGCAGTGAGTATAAAGTGATCCTTATTGACAATTTAATTTATAGATTTTAGAATTAGTTCAGTTGTAAGTCAGTCAATAAATCTGTTGAACTGTATTAAGTTTCATATTAATTGTATGTTATGGTGCTTCTTCGATGATGGATTATAAATAAAACATCCGTATACTATATATATACAGGTCAGTTAAATATACTCGTATAAACTTCTAAACATTTTTATTCTATTAAATATTTAACAACAATAAAATTTATTTAAAAGAAGAAGATGAGATTTGTTATCATCAGTTTCAATCTGCACATATTTAGTCATTTAAACATAGTCTTATTGCGATAAAAGGTCTGACAGAATAGATCATGAAAAACAAACTTCCACTGGATTGAAAATAGGAATGACACTCGGAACAATATTAAGTAAGACCAGAGCTCAGAGGTGAATGTTGGCTACGCCAATCCCTATGCCATGTTTATTTCATTTAAAAAACAAAAATTTATTTATTTACAATAAAACACAAAAGCCATTTTTTTTTTGTGGAAACAATTTTTTAAAATACGGGATATTATATACAAAAAAATTATAAATAAATTATATTATATTATATTATATTATATTATATTATATTATATTATATTATATTATATTATATTATATTATATTATATTATATTATATTATATTATATTATATTATATTATATTATATTATATTATATTATATTATATTATATTATATTATTATTTATATTATATTATTGTACACACACACACACACACACACACACACACACACACACACACACACACACACACACACACACACACACACACACACACACACACACACACACACACACACACACACACAATACCAACAAACTATATATAGACAAAATTATAGGAAAATTAAATAATAATATCTAAATACAACTTTACTTAAAAACATTATTTATGTTGATAATTGTGTGGACTAAAACCTTTCTTTAAAATGGTTAACTGTAGATATTCAGCGGTGATTTTTGGTATCAATATAATTTTAAGTTTTAAATTCGTTTCGTAATTTTAGATTAAACTCAAGTTTCGGTTTTTTTTATGGTGCCAAATGTTATACTTGTTAGTAATACTTATAGGTCATATCCAGTATTTCTGTCTGATACATGCATACTGATATGAATTTAAACTCGTATTTTCAAAATATTTGAGTTTTATTCGTTAATTAAAAAATCGCGTCATAAAAATTTGGACCAATCCCTATACTCACCCCAACCATTAATCGATTTTGTCCAACGTTTAATCGTTCCATGAAACGTCAAACCACAGGTCCAATATGATATTGAATTATTGAACTACATGTTTTTGAGGCAATGGATGTCATCAACACCAGGGATATATTATTTTCAAATAGAATAACAAACTTAGTGTTATAATTCTAAATAAGGTCTAAATTAATTTGTAACCATGGCACTTGTACCGTTACGAATCATCTAAAACCATATTTAAGCAACTTTACAATGTTTTACCGAAACTAAAATTTTACTAATAAAATTATTAAAGTAAATAAATTATTTGACTCATAATAAAGTAATTATTACATTTATTACTATACGCCTAAAATTAATTATCAATCGCTGAGTTTTATTGGACATTTTTAGCTCCAAACCCTGTATAAATAAAAAAACTAATTATTAATACAAGTCAGGTGAAAAAATGGGACACGAAATGTCATAAAAAGTAAGCGTTAATTCAGATGAAAATACATGTTCTCGATCATGCAAAGAAACAAGATTTTTAAGCCGTATGTATAAATTCTCTGTTTATATGTTTATCGTAGCTCTGTTATAATTTTTTTTTCAAAATCCTAAATTAAATTACAGCTAACACCGGGAAATGTATTAGTACTGCTATGATAAGTCTGATTAAACAAAAATATTTCCCACTAAAAAAATATCTACAAAAATTTATATCCGTGTGGATTTAAATATTACGATATTTTAAATAGTTTTGATTATAATATCAAATAATCATATGTATTATAATTTGTAAACTAAACTCAAGCTTTAGTTTTACAATAACTTGCTTTAGTTAGGCATAACTGAGTACAAACTATACTATCATGAGACTGCACTTGGTAACACAACACAGAAAATATTGTAATTTTTTTTATAGGTTAACTCAATTATACGATAAATAAATAAATAGGACAGCTCTAGAGAACAATGCTAATGTAATTGCAGGAATATGGTTACACAAGTAAGCTGTATTAATAATTAAAGTAGTACAGTTTACTGGGAATTAATATGCTGGTGTTTAAAGTAAGCTAAGTACACTTACCTAATAACCGTTACTTTATACCATTCCAAAATATTTGTAGTTAATAATGTAAGAATTTTCTATTTCTTTCTATAGTTCGAGGTTGGCGACTGTAACAGATTTAAAACAAACTTAATACAACTATATGAGTAGTTTACTTAGAGTAGTTTCCAAAAAATATTGTTAGCTATTTGGATAAAGTTGAAAACTCTAAAGTTCTTATTGCATATAGCAACATAACAAAGCTCAAGATTTGTTTTACGAAATCACGAATTTGAAAAATGATTGGGGTAATTTCTATTTTTCATGAACAATTTTTTTATAATTTGTAATAGGCCTATGTTAAAATAAATAAACATTTTAGCAAATGAAATTCATTTAATGTTATTTTAAGATAGATATTAAAACTTAAGTCCTATTTGGCATTAATAAGCCCATTTAGTAAAATTTGTAAACTGCTAATTCTTTTATAATATTCATGTTACTAAATCGACGTGTTATTTTACATGTATAAAAACAATTTGCATGTAAATATTATATTTCTAAAAATATTTATAATCGGCCTTTGTAATTTTTAGATAGATTTTGGCCTAATTTAAATAGATTTTGTTTTGAATTGTAGATGTTTTATGATATAAAGGAGAATGACTTGATGACCAAATATCATAAGAAATCGATTGATTCACAATTTATTCATTTAGAGAATAATTTTATTATATTTTCACATTAACGACATATATGTTTAAATTTTATAAGCATAGAATAAAATGATTTTTTTTATTAACATTTAAAAATGTTGTGGATCTTTTACTTGTCCCTTTTACAAAACCCCGCCATACCTTTCCTAGGATGTGAAAGTAAATATAGCTTTAAACCGTATTCCATTAAGTGCAATAAATAAAACGTAAGCTACAAGAGTTAAAGCACGGGGCGTGTTAGATTGATATATGTAGTGAGAGATGTACTTTTTGTTTATAAAGATATATATTTTTAAGTTGTTCTCTCGAAGACTTTAAGTGCTCTAAGACTTCGAAACTTAGAGAGAACAACTTTAAAATATAAATTCCACTATTTATTCTTTTATTTATTACGTTTACAGATTTTCTATTTGTACAATTAAAGAAATAATAAAAATTAAATATTATATTATATTATAGTATTATATTAAGACATGAAAAAATACCAATATACAAATGGTTAACATAAAGTAACCTAAGATTAATATTGGTGCAACATATTTCTCAGTACAATACCATAAGGTGTGAGAGTAACAAACATGCACTAAAATCTTTTATAGATCTGCATAATAATTTTAATAAATTAAAGTTTGAGGATTTGCTTGACCAAGACAAAACTGATCTATAAACATTTCTGAAATATTAACTGTTTCTTATCAAAATTGAATTATCATTTGTAAAAAAACATAAACTTATTTTAAAATAAACATAATTTTATTTTTACATTTTATAATATAATATATTGTAGTTTAATATAAAATTTATGACTGAATACATGTCTCTAAAATATTAATAAAAAAGTCTAATTCGGTTTGGTTAGGTTTATCTTGCATACTATAAATCTAATGATCACTCATCCCAGAGCTAAACGATAGAACAACACGGGGAAAAAATGAAGTCAAGATAGTACAAATATTAGTATGGAAAATGACTTAGAAAGTATGTTGGGATATGGGATTTGTTTGGTGTTACTGAACAATTTGGTATTATTAGAAACTAATTAGGGTAACGTTAAACAAAAATGATTAGGGAAAGAGGGGGGGGGGGATAGAAGGAAAATTCAGAACTTTACAATAAAGGTGATAAGTATTTTATAATTCAAATTAAACTTATTTATGTCATTTTTTAAGTAAGAACCGTTTTAAAGTCGAGTAACAGCAATTTTATTTATGAACTTAAATTGTATCAAAAACTTAAATATGAACTAAATTTTTAATTTTCTACATAGTCACCAAGAATATCTAAGCATTTGTTAATTCGTGGCACTTGCTTTTGGCTCCCCTCATCATAGAACTCTGCCGCCTGAGCATTTAACCAGTTAGTAACAGTTTCTTTCAACACGTCATAATTTTCAAATCGCTCTCCACTAAGATATTCTTTGTGTTTAGGAAACACATGAAAGTCTGATGATGCCAGGTCAGGGCTGTAGGGGGGGGGGGATGGTCCAGTAATTCCCATCGAAAGTTGGCCAGTTGCGTCTTGGTCGTGAGGCCGAGCGTTATCGTTAAGCAGCACGACGCTACTAGACAGAAGTCACCGCCGGCAGTTTTAAATAGCGCGCCTAAGCTTGGTTAGTGTTTCGCAATATCTCTCAGCATTTATGGTCATTCCTCTTGGCAGAAAGTCAATAAGAAGAACGCCTTTCCGATCCCAAGAGACAGTGGCCATGATAATCCGTGTTGGAGGTTCTTGTTTGAATTTTCGTGGTCTCGGTCGGTGAATTTGAGTGATGCCATTCACTAGATTGACGTTTAGTCTCCTGGTTTAGAAAAATTTCTTTAATTTGCATTTTAACGTGTTTGAAAATTTGATATTCTGATTGTTTAATGTTTGCTACCAGTTTGCTCTAATTTCACATAACTGCTCAAAACTTAAAGTCTGACTGTTTGAGGTTTTGTAAACTATGTTTTAAGAAATGAAAATTTTTATAATTATTTAGTTTCTGAAAATTTTTGAATATTAAATAAAACATCAAATATATATATCTTAATGAATAAAGCTTAAAACACTAACAAAATTTATAATATGGTAAAATCTGTAAATGGGTTACCTGGAATCCTCTTGAAAGTTTTCGTGAAACATGTGCCGTAATATATAAAAAATTTAACCAACTTTATTTTGTTTAGTTCACAAAAAAACACATCACTGAAATATTGATTTAAATTAAACTAGAACGTGATGAAATATTTGACTACATTCTATGAATGCTAAGACAGGAGTGAGTACGTATTTTATTCAAGCCGGTCGCTAGCGGTTGTACCTTGTACCTAGACAGGGAAGGAGATAGATCAGGCGATTGTTACTGGTGACGGTCACTACGCGGAGACACTTGTCAAGGGCGGAATGGACTATGGTAGGAATTTAGGTTGATAATTTTTGCTGCAGATTATTTTTGTGAGTGAGTTGAGGTTTTGAATGCTACAATAGTTCTGTATGTTTGTAGGAAAATATATGTGCTATATGTCTGGAATATGTTTTATTTTATTTATTGAAACCAGATATTTTTTTTAATGTATGGCCTTATTGCTGGTTTATACTAATAGAATTCTAATTTATAATCAAACATATTGTTATCATTTTATCTAAACCGGTTATTCGCTTAATACAGACATTTAATGTCAAAATACCAATTGGGGTTGGAATGTGCAAATAGATATCTGACGTACGATATTAGTGAAAACGTCAATAAAACATATTCAAGATATTCGGCTGTAGATAATATCGTATTTAACGTCCAAAGAACAATCGTTATTTTCCAGTTTATTTTAAGGGTGCTCTGGAACCACAATAAACCTAAAAAATCGTAAGCATAATATGTTTTTCCAATATCATTATTTGGAATTATCAAAATGGAACGAAAAAACACGTATTTTCCCTTCTTAGCAAGGTATTATAGCTTTTAAGTAGGGCAATGCTTATTTTCCATTAAAGGCTTGTGGCATTTCATCTTTGAGGATTAACTTTACTTCACTTTCAAATTTCGCTGAGACCGGGACTTGCTATTGTAAAATAAACTTATATTTTCTATAATACATCTGGTTATATTCTACACCATATTTGGACAAAAGAGTTGTCAAGGGAGACATAATAGGAAAGATGAAAAAAAATGATTTAATCTAATATTAGATGAAGAGGTTATAGGTTAGGTTAGGTTAGGTTTATTTTTAGGATTTATAGGTTAGGATTTATAGATCCAGCTAAAATATCTACTAATAGCCACAACCGTATACCTATAAAAATGACCTCCTAAAGGGTCCTTTCTTAAAGTTCTGTTAGGATGATGCAAAGAAATAAAATTATATTTTTACATATCTTTAGCTCATAAATATGTATAACTTCAATACTTTTCGTGAATATATATATATATATATATATATATATATATATATATATAATAATAATAATAATAATAATAATAAAATTAAATGTAATTTTAAAAAAAAAACCTTTAAAAGGCTCCTCTGTGTCTAAGGTAGGGTTAGTTTGGATATTACCGGACAAAAGAAAACCATAGTTTTGCTATGGGAATACTTACGTCCCCATAGTTCAACTATAGAATCACTACATAGTCAACATAGAGTCGTATTTTGGGACAGAGCTCCATTTATTACGTTAATATCCCATTAATATAATGTTATATTATTGACAGAATTTAATTGCTGCATTGCCTTTCTTATTATTAATAAGAATTTTTATAAATATTCTTATTATTTATTAACACCATTTGAAACGTCAAAAAATGTTGTAGATTGCTATCTCGCTTGCAGGGATTACAGTAATAACACTTATCATCAGTAGTGCTTTCCTACCAATAGCCAAAACTGTACTCACTAAAGATGAACTCTTAAGGTAGGCTAGGGGTCCTTTCTTGAAGTATAGTTAGATGAGTTAAGAGATAAAATTATAGTGTTTTGCATATTTTAACAAAGATGTATGTCAATATCTCATTAAAATGTATAAATTCAATACTTGTTTGAGAGTGAAAAAACCTCCAAAGATCTTCTCACGGTCTAAGGTGTGTGGGGGCGGGCGGTGTATGTGAGATTTTAACCTACTAAGAGAAAACCATAGTTTCGGTACGAGAAAACCTTTGTGACCATAGTTCAATTGAAAATTTAAAACATATATGTTACTCAAACATTTTCAAAACAGTAAACAAATCAACGTAGGAGTATAAAGGTTGTAAATATAATTTGAACCACTTTTTGTTTGTTAAAATAACAAAATCTATTCCTCTAATTGTAGTAGTCTCTCTATCTTATACAGGTAGAATTGAAATAATCTGTGCCATGCTAAACAATTAGCGAAGTAAAAATTCACATCCCCGAGAGGTCGGTCAATCCATTTTGTCAAGTTCTTTTTAACACTGGCATCTACTTTTTCTGTTTTATCTGCAATCTATCTTTCCTATCATGTTTTTTCCAACGTTGAAATTTCTATAAAAGCCATTAGTTGTCGGTATCTTTCAGTTTTAAGCGTATACGCCCAAATGTTTGCGTCATATAACTTGTAGTTTGTGCGATTAACAATACAAGTCTACATTTATATTTCTTATGTTTACCTACACTATTATAAACCTAGTCAGGGGTGAGCACGATTGCGACTTTGTCTGCAACCTACCTGATTTTTTCCCAAAAGGTTAGATTTCATTTATTCATTACACTCAAATAAGCAATAAATTCCCTTACCGGAATTTGCTCAATTCCTTCTTGCACGCAAGGTAAAATAAACCTCGAGTACAATAAGACTCCATGCTAATAGCAATCTGCTTTCTGAAAAATAAGTACGATTACCTTTTTTGCCTTTACTTATTGAAGATAATGTTTACACTTTGTTTTTTGACGCGTAGCAACGAGCATCATCATCGTAAGCATAATCCCGTCTTTTGGGGTCCACATATCTGGCCAAAGAATCAAAAACTGTGGAGCTTCTAAGAATTTAATGTTCGTAATATCTTTTACTTATATCACTTTCTTCTATTCAACTTCGTCTTCAATTCTTCAAAAGAGGAATTTTCAATTCCATTTCAAAATCCTCTATCACTGAAAGACTCTTCGACAGAGTTAAAAGCGTTTTGAGGTTATAAAGTCAGCTTCAGCTGCTGGGAGTAGTGCTTCTCTTGCAGCGTTACTAGCTGTTTTTCACCACCATGTATTTTTTGCTTATCAGCTATGCCTACTTTAGTAGAACTTTCTATCTGAGGATCCTTGAGACTGGCTAATAGCTGAGAGTAGTCCTAGTTATTTAAGTTTTTTGAATAGTTTTCCAGCTTTGTACAGTATCACATACAAATTGACAGATAAGTTACACCAACTACAATAATAGTAAAAAAAAAAATGTATTCACTATTAATTTTAAATAATATAATTGGTATTGTTATAATTATATTCAAAAGGTTTTGTAAAACAAATTCAAGATACGATTTTCAAAACAGTAATTGAATTGTATTGGATATCTCAAACGTCATATATTAAAAAAAAAAAAAAAAAAAAAAAAAAAAACATGGTTGGTAATATATCCCAGATGCCGTCTTCCGAAATAAATAACCCGTTTTGGATAATTTAATTTTTAATCATAAATAAAATAATAATAATAAAAATAAATAAAATAATAGTAATGTTCCTTGACCAAAAGTTCATTTGACGTTCATAAAAAAGTTCAATAACCAAGCGGTTGGTTTATACGAATTATGAAAATGACACTCACTTCATTAAATAATGTTCAAATACATTATAAGACGCACTCCTAAACATTGAAGCTATATATCACCAAAGGATTGTTGTTATATAAATTGGTGGAATAAATTGGATTGTTATTGAAATTCTTCTACGGTTAAAGAAATGTTATTTTAAGTTAATCATTCTTGTAGTCTTAATGTGAATTAATTGTAAACAATTTCGTAATTTAAAATAACAACAATAATATTAAACTAAAACCTATACCAACTAGTTCCTTAACCCACGCCACGTTTAAAATAAATATATAATATTTTAACGTTTTAAAAAGTAATTATTACCATAAATTAACAGTTAATTTTAAGAAGACACCGTGCAAGACATCTCGTTCCATACATCAAATTGTTTAATGACAAACTAAGATGTGCAGAAAATTGGTAAGAATTAGAAATCTATTGCTGTTTCGACAAAATATTCAATAATTATACTGAAAATGTCCTAATATTATTATGTTAATACACAATTTAACAGAAATTAATTTTTAAAATTAAATATTAAACTCAAAATTTTGTTTCTCCTGAGGATTAAAAATTATATATATATATATATATATATATATATATATATTCAAAAGTGAAATATTGGTTAATTTTGAAAAATTTACATGATGTTTTACAAAATAAATACTTATTCACACCAGTAGTATACTACAAACAGTTGTAGAACTAAACTACGAGGCTTACTCTGGTACAAATCTACATAGATGAGAGTAGACAGTTTTCTTCAGAGTATTTAAATTATTTATTACTTTTTGAACAATTTTGATAGCAAAAAATCCGAAGATCGGACCGTAATGTTTAGCCAATTATAAAACTAATTCAAAAATTATTACTATGAAAACAATAAATCACAAAATTTTAAGATCATTGGGCTCATGAAGATATTGTGAAAAAGGAAAAAAAAATAATGAAAATTGATTTTAGATTCACTTTACGACAAGATGAAGTTTACTAACAAATATTTTGTTTCTTTTACTTTCATTTCCAAATTTTTACATTATACTAAATCGATTTTTGATTTTAAATAATGTAGGTAAACCGTTCACATGGGGTGTAGAATACAGGAGATTTGTTATGGTAAACATAAGTTTGTTTAACCAGTAGCAAGCAAGTGTCCAGAGAAATTTGTAAGTGAAGTAAACAAAGTTAATCCTCAAAGATGAAAATAATAATACCCATTGATGTAAAATAAACACCGCACTACTTAAGAGCAACAGTACCTTGTTAAAAAGAGAAAATCGTGATTTTGCATTCGATTGTGATACTTGCAAATAAACTCTTTGCCAAAAACATTTTATGCTTCCGAATTTTGAGTTTTGTTGTGCACATATAAATTATCGAAGCAAAAATTGATTTTGTTATCGTTGTTCCAGATCACTCTTAAAATAAATTGAAAAATAACGATTTTTGTTTAGACGTTAAATGTGATATTATCTTCAGCCAAATGAATTTAATAGACTTTAATGACGTTTTCACTTATCTCGTAGGCTACGTCAGAATCTAAGTGCATATTCGAAGCCCAATTTTTAATTTGGCCACAAATGATTTTACTAATAAGTAAACTGATTTAGATAAAATGTTCAAAACATGTTTAATTATAAATTACAATTCTGTTAGAATATGCCAATTATATTTTTAAAACGATTTGAAAAAAGTATATAATAAAACATATCTGTACTTCCGGCAAATAAAATTTGTAATTTGAAAGATTTATATCTCTTCTTGTTTATGTATTTGCTATTACGTTCCATTTTCATTAAAACATTCACAATTCATTGAATTTTTGCACACTTTCTACTTATTTTAAACAAACAAATCAGCAACAAAAGAATTCATAGTAATACTAAACACAAATATTTTAAGGAAAGTAGTCCAGATACATATCACACATGTTTTCTACAAACATAGAGACACAAAATTCTCACTCAAGAGCTTAAAAAGGAAAATTTCCAAGATGTTCCATTTTTTTAAATCACATTATTTTTCAATATTGAACTAGTAAAACTAAATACTACATTCATATCAGAACAAAGATGGCTTTGCATTCTATTTTGTGAAATACGACTGCACCGATTGATGCCACTGAATATTCAATCAATAATACTCGTAATTGAATATTCATTACCCTCCTTTACTTTCGGGTGAGGGATATCGCAATCATACCGTGGAATACTGCCAACTCCATTGCGCGAGCCCACTACCACTACTTTCATTTCCATTTTGGTCATAGCATTTCAATTATAACGTTTCCTACTCTCACTGTGGATAAAGGTTTATGAGTTGAAGGGGTAAAAAAGTTGAAAGGCAAGACGATTCCATTACACAAGCACATCTTTTGTGTAATCATCAAAGTTAAATTGGAAGATATTGTGTTTTAAAATTATCCGTTTGTAATTCAAAGTTTAGTTAATTCACTGTAGGATTTTACTTACCATTATATTAGATTTGTTGAATATTATTAATAAGAACTAATAAATGTTAATTAACCAGGCAACATTGTTGTGCGTTGTTGAATATCTAAAAAGGAACGGATAGACTTGATGTAGGATATACGGATGGACCGGCACAAACCTGAATCCCTCAGGCAAAACATGAAGAAACATAGTAAGAGTGATTAAAAAATTTGATTACCATTACAATACGTTATAAATAAAGAGTAAAAGTGAAAAGAATATGTTATTATTTATATTACTACTTTGTTTAACCTAACAATTAAAATAATAAATTGTTCAGTTTTAGGGATAAAGAAATCATTTGTTTTGTCTTTAGGTTATGTGTTTCTAATAATGGAATATTAATTTTATTTTTGCACTATTGCTTGGAAATGTCTTTTGTTTGATATTACATAGATACTTTTTTTAATGACACAGAGCAACATTCAGAGTCAGCTTGAAATATAATGACATAGAAAAACTAATATTCAAGTGAAATAACAATACCAGGTTTTGGTCAATATCTCCATGTCAAAGGTACCACAAGTACACATTTACACATCTGAATATTCTAAACCCTATGTTGTAGAAAGATCAAAGCTATGTTGATTGAAATATGCAAGACTAAACCAAGCTCCCTTTTTAGTTTACTATTCCCAGTCAAATTATAACGCGTTGACTTCCTAAGTTTCTTGTCAAACATAAATAACTTTGTGTTAGTTCCATCCATATTATGAATAAACAAGATATGTGGAGATTTGGCCAATTGCCAATTTCTTTCACTATCAGAAACATTGATATACACATACTTGATAAAATAAACACATATCTCAAAAAATGACCTATTTAGTATTACATATACAAATCGTTTAGTTTTGTCAAAAACCTAATCGTATTAAATTGTAATTTTTTATTTCTTTTTTTATCCCTATTTACATATCCTTAATACTTGTTGTTTGAAAAAGTAAAACTGCACATTTGCTTGTTGTTGGATAGTTATTCAATATAACTTTTCTGAACCACAAATTTGTTAATTTAAGTATTCTGTAGTATAATTCTGTATTATGTAAGTCCCTTATGGTTTGTGTAAAGACTACTAATGATCTACCTTCAGCGACTCATTTTAGTGAGTTCGGTCATAGCAATTTCGAGAGGACTAGCCTTTTGTCGTTTAGTCTTTGGATAGATCCACTTCTTTCTTATTATGTCTCTCTTTACTAACTCTTGCTATATTCTCACCCTGACGTTATTAGAGTATCCAGAGGCTAGGAGGTATTATTTTAAGTTTGATTTTTCTTTTTTTATAAGAAGATAATGACCGAGAGTTATTACGTATTTAAACGATAAGAACAAAATAGATGGACGTATATGGTATTGAGTTATTCTTATTGGTACTTAAGTCACTCACATACCCATAAACTCACGTACCCCTCTTAGAAACCATTTTGATTCTAAATCTACTTAACTTTTTATCACAGCACTTTCTCTCTACCACTACTGAGCAAGTAAAACTAAGTACCACTATAGTAACAACACGCAGATAGTTATGTAAATATAACTGTATTGATTGATTTGACTGAATATTCAATAATATGTAGATCCCACCAATGTACTGTGTAACACTGTTAACTTGATTATGGGATTCCACTACCACTAGTTTTATTACCGTATTGATTGAAACATTTCAATCATGACCTTCCAAAGGCAAAAGGAGGGCGATTTGTATTACGCAAGGAGTGCTTTTGTGTAAAGTAAATTTAGAAGGTACGACAATTAAAAAGGTACGGTTAATTTGACTGAAGTGACTGTATTTAAATTTTAATAATGTTTGACCAATTGAAGAATTATTGTAATTCTAACTTGGTTATATAAAACCGATATTTCCACATTTAAATTGTCAAATTATATCTTAATAAGTTGTTAAATGAAATAAAACATACAACAAATTACTTTTTTGCTACCAGACTATTTTTCAATGCTTAATTTGTTACAAGTGTAAAACCTTTTCTTTTTTTGGTAGAGTGAAAAGAACATTTGTGCACATACAAGTACTGAAGATGATGATTTGGATTAAAGAAATCAAATCACTTCCAATTGTTGGAGAAGAAACGGTTCGTTGTGTAAAGTCTGTGTTTCCGTTTATTTGTTGATTGAGTTTTCCAAAAATATTGCCCATTTGAAGTGAATTAATTTAAAACAGAAAATTGATGACAAATATCGGAATCAACAATATTTATAATTCGGACAGTCCGTTAATTATAAAAACATTGATACTATATATTGTTGTTTAAACTTACAATCTATGAAGTTGTAAGAAAAAGTTCTTTATAATTACGTAGTCGTGTTTATTTCACAAAATAAAACACTTGGAAAATTGTACAAGAGCCAAGAAAATTTGAAATAATAAGAAATATTACTATTATGGTTGAATTGATAAGAAATATGATGAAAGTTCTTAGATATGTGTTTTGAATGTGTTGGACATTTTGGGAGCAATAAATAACTGCAATGTCTAAACAAAACAATCTCATTTCAAAGTTTAAACAAATGTTTCTCAGTACCATTCCAACAAACTTTTCTTAACAATATTTCATTCTCCAATGATATGGTTATAGTCTAATGTTTATTTACGTTATCATTTATTTTAAATTATTATTAATTGTTTGCTTTATTAAAACGAGGTAACGAGGTGAAGAAATATTCTCACGTGCACAATTGTCAGGAATACAGAAATATGCTGATTATTAACAGTTTAACCAATAAATAAATAAACTATTCATTAACTATCTTAACAAGTTTTAACAAACGATATGTACAATTTATTTTAAAACGTTTATAAATTTTTGATTTGGCAACGTGGTGTCGGTTATCATGCTTCACTTTGTTAAAGTTTAATGACAATCGATTCAGGCAATATGTATGTAAACGAACGTTAATGAAAAGTAACTCCTGTTATTGAATTTTCTGAGAGTTAGCTAACAATAATATCTCCTTCAGTTTTAAAATTCAATAAAATAGGTTAAACTGTTTTCGTTCTGTAGATGGAGATATACACAATTTGTACAAACAACTTTCTTTTACTATTTGTAGTTTTCAACTGTAAGCATATAAACTTGTTTTGAATTTTTAAAAAAATCGATAGGTTGATATTATCAATACACTTATGTACATATACTATCAACAACAAATAACTATATATACTAGAAAATTATTGTTCTAACAAATACACGAAATAAATAATGTATATTAATTATGTTTCGTTTTAACTAAATGAAAGTACCATTTAATTTAAAACCACGAAAGAACTCAGGTTTTTTAAAGAAATAATTGCGGTTTACTGTTTGAATAAAATCAGAGTAATCTCCTTTTTCCTGTAATAATTTAATATTTCTAAGAAAACATTCGGAATGTTCATTATTTGTAAATGAATACAATCTTCTCTAAATGTTAAACTTATATATCGGAAGACAAAGAAGTGATGGAAGTCATTTATTTAGCGATCTTTCTTTAGTGTCTTACCTTCAAGAATGGAAACAAACTAACCTAAAAAAAAAAAAAAGATCATTTTTCTTCTATACAAGAAACTGTACTGTTCAATAGTGTTTCGAACAATTTAAGAGAGATAAAATATGTTATTTGGATACTAATTTTCTACTTTAACTGTTAACTGTATGTGTGTTTGATCATGATCGTAATATTAAAGAAACCTGTTGTATGGTTTTAATGAGTTTATGTTTTTTGAAACAGTTTTTGATTTCGGGTGTATATAAAACAAAGTGCTTATTTATATATATTATTTATTTTCTGTCAAATGTAGTCTGTATTTGTATTTTAGCTTTTGGAAGCAAAATTCAATTGCCTTTATGATCTAATATTTTGCCAACAACATAAAATCAAGGAGACATAAGAAAATCTAGTAGGGCACAAGGTACAATCTGATAAGCATTGAACAGAGCTGCACCTTTATCTTTCCAAATCAGTCTTAGAGGAAATACACCAGAATGAGGTACCTCTCAAGTGTAGCAATGTTGAACAAATTTATTTATTTATGTGACGTGTACGAAAAATGCATGAAAATATGTGTTACAATGAGTGTTGTGTATATATAAGTGTTTGAGTGGACATAGAAGCTGGCCTGATGATGCAGTGAAACATGTAGCCACATAAAATACAATGTGGCTCACACAATGTAGTCTTATGTATCACACAATACAATGTAGTCTGTAAAATACAAATACAGACTACATTTGACAGAAAATAAATAATATATATAAAATATATGTAGTTCTAAGGCTATCAACAATGAATATGCTTATTTATTTCAATATATTATGACATGTAATAATATATGTAGAAGTATTCAGTTTCTCCTGGGTCAGTACTGAAATTTTTTTGTCCATTAACAATTGTCCCTTTAAAAGTATTTAATTCAGTTTTCATTGGTGTATAACCTTCATACCTCTTAGCACTGTTTAATTGAAATTTCACCTGTGTCATACTTCTTAATTAAGTTATATTTATTCAACAATAATGATTATATTGAAATTTTATTATTAAATATATATTAATTATAATTCATCAATCACTTATACTATTTTTCTTTGTATAGCCTAATTAGTTTCGCATTCGTATCGCGTTGTTGCATAAATTGTCCGCAAGGTTAACAGATGGATGTTCAATTATATTTTTACAATTCAATTTCGTCATAACCAATATTTTATTATAGATGTGTTTTTAAAATGTTTATATCCCCAATTATTATTACTATTATTAAAGTTATTTTTCATATTTTTCTTACCACCGTCATAATAGCACGGGTATTGTGTTTATTCTATTTTATGAAATACGACTGTATTGATAGATTCCACTGAATATTCAACCAATACAATAATACAATATCCATCCCCTCCCTCATTTTGGAATGAGAGATGCACCAATTATATTGTGGAATATGCTAACTTGATTACGGAATCCCAATCACGGTGTTCATTTCAATTTTGGTGCAAACATTTCAATTATGACTTTACCCAATCTAATAGAAGGATTTATGAGTTGAAGAGGTAAAGGATGTGGGCGTGCTAAAGGAGGCACATTTATATTTATTGAAGAACTGTTTTTGTGTAAATATGGCAGTATGTAAATTTGGCAGTAATGAGTTATAAACTTTTCATTGATTATTACATTTTATTTGTTTTCACATTAGGTTCCAATATTCCAGTGAAAATTTCAATCTTATTAAAGTTTATGATTGTTTTCGACATGACGTTAGCTTCCCTTTAGCTATAACTTTCTATTTGTCAGTAGTATTTAAAAATTTTAATTTAGAGCCTTAAATTAATATATATTAATGAACTTTTCTATTTGTTTCGGATTTTGTGTAGGCTGTCCCCTGCAGATGGTAAAAACTGTCTACAGAGATTACGCAAATGCCAACTAAATTCCTTCGACTGATGATTTGGTTCAACGTGAATGAACATAACAAATATAGAATTGTGGAAACAAGTTTCACTGAACATGTTTATGAAATGAGCATTATTTTTTTCCAAAGTCCAAGAATACTTGGAATGTTGAACTACGTGTTCGTTGCCCTTAGACACAATGCGTTTCCTTCGCCATTTCTCCACACGCACTATACACAACTATCTAAGAAAAACAACAAACTTTAAATTTTAAAATTAATTTACCATATTGTATGTAATTTAGCCGCCTTCGGATATGTAAGGGGAGACTGTGGTACAATATTAAGTATAATAATATGTGATTGGAGACTGAGGTACATATATTAAGTGTAATGAACAGTACAATACCACATGATAAAATGGTGTAAAGAGTTGATACAAATATAATTTTAATAAAAATAAACAAGCCGTTTTGTTCCGGTGTCAGGATATATCGAAAAAAATGTAAATTAGTTAATACTTACATCCCAAAAAATCAGTTTCACTCACGAGTAATTGATTACTTTAAGTATTTTCAACAAATATAAACCACTCGAGATAGCAAAACAAACTTCCCTTAGCCACATCTTCAAAGTAAGGCATCTAAAAGTGGTTTATCTTCGCGATTATATTTAAATTTAGTAAAGTGATATTTAGGTATGATTCTATTTAACGTTTACAAGACATAAAACACAGCCTTTCTCTTAGTTCAAAACCATTTTACATGTAATACGATTATATATAGATTATTATTAGTAGTACATTATTGTATTTATTTTCTATTTGCATTTATGTGGGTCTATAAACTGTCCTCCCAAAAAGGCATAGGAAACATTTTGTATGATATAAACTTTGATTAGTTATGTTTAAATTGATAAAACGGTAAGTTCATTTCTCATTTGGGTAAATCGCTAAACAAAAATTGAATAATGTGTTATAAAAATTGGTTAATAAATCAAAATCTGTCCTAAGGTAAGTAAAAGAAAAGATTTGGGTTTTTAACACCCTCTGGGATTTTTTATTCGAAAAAGATGACTAATGATATTTTTATATCGAGTATTATATTTATCAAAAACTCTTTCTCTTCCGGTTAAGTAGTAAGAACAACCTAATAATGAAATTTTAGCTTTTAAAACATAGACGCGCCATACACGTATAAGACTAAAACATATATGCTAGTGCTTTAATTTTACTTAACCTTTGAAGATCTAATTTAAACAAAAAGTTTTAATTAGAAATGACTATGATCGAAATTAATTATTAAATATGCCTTACATTCATCACTTAGTAACTGAAATACAGATGACAACTTTTGGTAATTAAACTGTATTGATGATTACAAGAACATTAATCTTAATTAGGTTTTGAAGCTCCAGGATAGAGTTTCTCTGTTGGAGTAATCCCGAGCATCTTAGTTAATTGTAATCGATTGGTATGGAAATTATCCGTTGCATTATTGTTGACAAATGTCGAAAATCTTGTCACATGTGTACTTAACTAAAAGTTAGTGAATCAGGTCACATTTTGAGTTTATCATTGAATTTTTCACAGAGAATTTTGTTTGTTTCAACATATTTTGTATAATGAAATCTTTATTTCAACCATAAACCATGAATATAATCTTGATGTTTTCACCATTAGTGGATAACCACAGTCGTTGTTTTATTTAGACTTTGTAGGCAGTAAATGTAAGGGATTAGTGGCCGGATTTTTATAATTGAATTCTGTACTATTGTAATCTTATCTCTTAATGTTAATTTCATTATTATAAAGTTTCTGCCAAGTTGACTATAAATATTTTAAATTTTTTGTGCTGCTCATTTTGGTAACGATGCTCTAATGTTGAACCTAACGATTAAATTCACATATTTATATATTATTACAGTAGATATAAATAGCGATGAGTAGCAAATTTTTTTAGAGTTCAATAATTGTGTACTCTTCACAGTGTTACAAGATTGCAGATCAAAGCACTACGGAAAAATATTTTAAAATCTATAAAACTAACTGGGTCAGAAGCAAAAAGTACCTATCCTGTATCTCAATGGTACGTCCAAACTTTTTCTTTCGATAAAGATTAAATTCCTGTAAATATATCCTTCTCCGTAACTAACAAAAATTTCCAGAGGAAAACCTGCAAATGTGTAGTATTAGATTCAATACTGATTTTTGTGTATTTAAATTGGAATTACTTGTATATCGTTTCTGAAAATATATGGTATAACCCACCCTACACTTCTACAGAATTCAGGAGCCACATCGTATAGCTGTCGATAAAACACAATGAAATATATCTTGTTCTCTTCATTGTCAAGGGGAATCTGAATTCCGTGTGTTATTTATTTTAGAGATCTTTGGCTCCAATCCCTAATGATGTTCCATTCCATTTCTTACATGGGCACCATTTATTATTGTAAAAAATCACACAAAAATTCAAATCTGAAGGAAGAAAAACAGAGAAAATGTTTAAAAATACAAAACAAATTTGTTGCTGTCTCAGACAAATCAGAACCATATATTACAAATTATCAATATTGTTATTATAAGGGTTTATTTTTAATAGGCTATTAATTTATTATCAATTTTCAGTAGAGTAATGAGTGAAATTAAACATAACCCATATCAAAAATAAGAGTGGGATATAAATAGTTTGACCGTTATGAACTCAGCAAATACAAAGAGCTGCTAAATTATTCCGTAGCAAAAGTGTATTAAACTGATAAACGTTTGTGATTTTAGCGTTCAATGAAGACGGTATAAGTTAAAACTGTGTTTTGTTGATCGATATCACCAGAACCTACATTTTTGTGAAAATACCCTTACTAGCACGCACACACACACACACACACACACACACACATATATATATATATATATATATATATATATATATATATATATATATATATATATATATATATATATATATAGTTGATTTGCACTGATTTGCATCCCTCTCTTTCATCTTTCTTGTTAGGTCTCTCTTGATCAACTTTTTTTTTCTTCCGACCCTGACGTTATTAAATATTCCAGGGTTAGGGTTAATTATTTAATACATGTTTCTATTTTTTTTATAGATGGTAACCAAAACGTTTTTCGTCTTTAACGTTAATATTTTTTAAATATTTATTATGATTATCAATCAATTTTATTTAAGGATGTAGTGGTTTTGTCAAGAAAATATGTATTATCTGTTTTGTTTTCTAACGAAAAATAATCATCAAAATTTTCTCCATTTTGATAAAGATGAAAACTATTAGACCAACATTTTAAAAATAACCGTACACCTAATTTCAATACTCTATTTTCATATACCTGACATTCATAGTTGAATAGACAAACAAACAGATATATAGTTTATTTGGCTATATAGTTCTAAAAAAACAAAAAGACACAAATCGTTATAAAATCGATTGTTTTACAAACTTGACAGTACATTATTGGTCACTTACCGTGAAAAGAAAAAAAATTATGTGAATATTACAATTTCCAATATAAATTTCTACAAATACTCATGTTAAAAAAATAATTCACAAACACAAGATATCTTGAACTTAGGTATTTTCACTTTTCCAAATTCCGTTAATTTTAAATTTAATATTAGTACTAATATTACCTGACCTATACACTGTCATTTTGGAAAGCATAATCCCGCCTAGTTGTGGAAGTGGGATGTTAATTTGATGACTTGGTGTTAGCAAACATGAGATTAGCTACCAAAACTTTTAGATAAAGTACGCGAACGTTTTAGCAGATTGCACAGATAAATAGAACTAGCGAACATATATACTACACAGAATGAAGGATGAATAACAACTGCCATCTTCAATATATCGTACAATATCTAAAGCTTATGAAAATAAAGTTTTAAAATCGTTTTACAGAAATAATAACATTAAACCCTTATATTCAACTAATCTTGGTTTCAAAATGTACTCGGCCTGCATTTAAACCAGAAACTTATATTATGTAGATCTAATCTATAATAACATATGGACAGAAACTTCAACATATTCATATTATCAGCATCATTCGTTCAATTGAAATGTTCAAAAAAAACAAATAAGCACAATACTCAGTTTCTTGCAGGTAAATTACACATTCACATTACCCAAAGAACGTTGTCCAAACCATGATCATAAGCACATTTACGTTTTCAATGTCTAACTGTTTCTCCATCGTATACCTTATGGTGTGCTTTGTTTTATTTTTCTATTACAGGTTTTAATACACCTGGTGCTTACAATAATGTATTGTGCTTTTTAATTGATATTATAACATTATTCTCTCGGAAGAGAATTTGAGTTTTTGGAGTCAATAGGAATTGAATAAATTAATATACAAATTGTGATTAGTGAGGAAGTAGAAACAATATTTTTAATCCTTATTAAGAAACGAATAAGGGTTTTTTAAGGTAGCTAACATTACACCAAAACTCAAAATTTATTATAATCGGTTCCAAGAATTTTAATTAAGTATTCCTTTTTCCATTAACTTTTAACCTTAAACTTCACATTTGTGTATGTCAACTGACGTTTTGAATTTGTAGAAGTATGTTGCAATAACTCTTTATTTACAGACATATATGTAATATATGTGCCATATTTCAAATATCTAGGTACTGTCATTTATCATAACTTTATAAAGAGACCAAACACTCTGTATTTTTAAAGGCATATATGACAATATGACAAGCTATTGCAGTATAATAGTACTAATAGCATAAAATCTATTATTAAATCTGTTAGAATTTTAACGTATCAATCAACTTTTGTGTATTTTCATTTGAAGACGGTTTTAAATTAAGCTATTTATGTTGTATTAAAACCAATTATGAAGCTTAAACGTTATATAATAATTCAAATTTTATGAAATTATAAAGCGATATACGAACAATGATTGCATTCACCACATTCTACGACATTTTAATCAAATGAAACATCATGTCTTGTCTATTGCATGTTTATCAGTGACAAGGATAAACTAGAACGATTTGGGTTACTGTGTTCACAAACTCATGCACATGCTCTGCCCATCCCTAAACATGTTCTTTAACCCCATCACAAAGGTTTTGTTCATTAACTCCATGTAAACTTTTTTCCAAGCAACTTCCTAACGTAATATAGCAAAATTTTAAAAGAGATCAGAAATGAAAGTGACTGGATGAGTTTCTGAGATACGATATATTAATCTATCTAAGATAGCCAATTATGAATTGTATTCGTGTTTCTATTGAAAACCTGTAGCCTGATTATTGGTCGTATTATATATGTTCTAAATTCGTACAATAACTATGATTTGTTTGTTTATTCACCTCTAAGTATGTAGTTACACCACTAATGATATATATCAAACAAACCCTGGTATTGTTTAATTTGTTGATGGTTTTTTACATGTGTAAAGTAGTACGTAAGTTGGAAGTTGGACAACACGTTGCCACCCTGACAAATAAATATTAAACACTTTTGTTCAATTTTCTGTAAGTTACACCGATGACCTAATTATTTAAAACTTTAAAGTTGGCTCAATGGCACACTCTAGGCTAGAAGATATAGGTAACAAAGGATTGGAAGTTAGATCAGGTTGTTGTTTTGGCTGAGAATGAACTAGGTCATGTAAGATTTGGGACGTTGGGTCAGCTGTCTCTCTAACGTCGAGAGCTGTGGCTGATGGGAACGTGCTGGCGGCGTCAGTGATGTGTCTCAATGGTGGTAATTTTGATTCATTTAAAATTTTGATGGCTGTTGATTTTGACTCGTTAGTCCACCACTTCTTTCTAAATGTTTCGAACTCTAGAGGGGCGTGAGTTTGACCCTCTTGGACGAGTTTCAAACCAGTGAGTCGTCTGATGAATTTTGACTCCGGGACGGATAAGCGAATGGGGTTGTCACCTTCTGTTGATGTGTGTATGAAAGTGTCAGCCTGCTTCAATGTCTTGTACCAACATGCGTTGATGTTGATAAAGGTGTCTGTAGATGGAAAGTGTACCGCTCCTTCCTCTTCGTGTGTATCCGTAGATATGATGTGTGAGTGGTCGCCACACTTAATCCTCTGATGTCTGGTAGCCAACGCAGTGAAGATGAAGTCTCTAAGTGTTAGACTCAAATGTCGCTGGTAGTCGCTTTTCCATTCATCGAGATAATCAAGGTAGTCGGGCCATTGTTGTGCATCGTGTCGATAATCCTCTCTTAGATGTTGGGTCATCTCCGTTTGACTAAGGGTACTGATCCTATCGAAATAGAGATCTATGGTAGCCATTCTGAAATAATATCTACTCGTTTAATTATTGGTAGTGTGAGTGTTTAGGTAGTAATGAAAGATGATATTTCAATACTAAAATTTGTAAGGGTTGTTTCGAAGTAATATGTTTAACAGTAATCTATTTTTATTTACTTTTTAGTATAGAGTTCTACTATACTATAAAATTGCCAATTTCGCTCCATTTAAAAAAAATTCTGTTATTATTTTTTAACAGATCTATAAATAAACGTATCGACTTGAAATTTTATAGGAATGTTCAAAATAGGTATCTAAACATTTTGTTTCATTCAATTCGAAAAATAAATATAGATTTTATAAAACTTTAAAGTAGGAAAATAAAATCACTATGACTGTAATACTAACAACTTGAAATTTTTCAATTAAAATTTTTATGTTATAAATATTTTGATATAAAAATTTCAATACTTCTATAAATTCACATAAAAAAAAAGAATATAGCAGGTCCGGACTTTCTATCTTTAAAGTTATTTGACATTATTTTAGTAAAATCCCCTCACCCCCACTTTAGATGGAATTTATCTCTATTTTCTTATAATGAACCTAATTATAATCGTATCGGCTTAAAACTTTGTAGGAATGTTCACACTAGATATCTAAACATTTTATGAAAATTTCATTACATCTTCTTCTTAAGCGCTTTCTTCTTCTTCCGGATATTTTCTTTGTTTCTTTTTCTATACACATGGTTTTCCTATTGGATTTTTTAAAATTTCTTGTTCATTAACTTTCATTCTGTCTTCATCCTATCATTTTCATTTGAATTTCTTTCTTTCTTTTGAATTTCAAAAGACCTATTTCTTTCTTTCAAAAGACCTATTAGCGTTATTTTTTTACTCCTTTATTTTCATTTCTTAAATGACTCTTGAAGCTCTAGCTTAAATGGGTAACTTGTCACTACAAGTGACTTTTCTTTTTTCGTCCAATGTGTAGTCATTAGTAAGTGAATAAATTAATCATTATTACGAGTAATGAGAAAGTTAGATGAAATATTTTTAATCTTTAATAAGGTACAAATAAAACTTTTTTATGTAGCTAACATAAGTCCAAACAAAACCCAACATAGTGTTTATTATAATCGGTTCCAAGAAGTTTCATCAAATTTTGCTAACTTTTTTAGCTTTTAAATTCTAGATTTTTGTGAATGTCGATTGATATTTTGAAATTGTAGAAGTATATTGTATTATATAATTTTGTATTTAAGGATATATATATATATATAATATATTTGCCATACTTTATATATCTAGGTACTGTCATTTATTAGAACATTGTAAAGTGACACTGTATTTTATTTATGGGCCTCTCTCTATATTACAAGGTATTATAGTCTAATAGTAGTGTTAGCATTAATGTATAAATTCGTCTACGCGATTTTGTCCTAAAATGTTCTAATAAATCTGATAGCATTACAAAGTGACGATCAATTTTTGTGTGTCTTCATTTGAAGACGGTTTTAAGTTAAGATAATTTGATTTGTATTAAAACAACTTAACAAGCTTAAATGTCATTTAATAAATTTGTTGAAATTATAAAATATAATAAGAAAAATGAATTCTATTACCACATTCGACGACATATTAATCAAATGGGAAATTATGCGTTGAGTGCATGTTTATCCCTGACAAGGAACGGGTTGGTTTACCGTGTTCGCAAACTAACGTACCTGCCCATCCCTAAACATGTTCTCCAACCCCATCACAAAGGATTTGTTCAAAACCCCATGTAAACTATTTCCTACGCAACTTCATTTCGTATATATCATATCCAAAATTTTACAACATATCAGAATTTGGATCTGATTGGATGAGTTTCTGAAATACGGTTATACAACTTATTAGTCTATCTATGATAACTATTACAAATTGTATCCGTCTTTCTTGTGAAAACCGGTAAACCTTTTTGGTGCTCTTATTATGGTCTAAATTCGTACAATAACTCTCCGGTAACAGTTGTTTTTTTTAAGTATATATTTGCGCCATTTTGATGTTGATATCTGAAATCTAGCCATTGTAAAAAAATTTCAGTACTAAGTAGTTTGTACCTTGGAATTATATATTGCCACTCTGACAAATTAAACATTTTGTTTAATGCTCTGTATGTTATACAAACGACCTACAGTACTTTTTTCAAAATTTAAAGATGGCTCAAAGGCACACTCTAGACCAGAAGATAAAATTAATAGGATGGATTGGTGTATTTTATTGCCAAGGGAATCTAGATTCACGGAGTCATTTACATCTTGGAGTGTCGGCTCCATTACGTTGTCATGGTTCATTTGTCTTCCGTTTCCTGCATTGTTCTTTGGATATTGTAGATGTTTTATTTTGTTCACAGAAGCACTCACCTATTTAACACTTTATCAAAATAAAATTGCTTAAAAAACAAATTATCGCTAATAATACAATTATTTCCTATGTGAAGGTAATCTTTGTTCAAGAATATCTTAAACTCTTAAGTACATTAATTTAATACTAAATACTTTATTAAAGTTTAACTACTTGATTTTGTGTTGTCAAAGGAAATAAAAGAAATCTCATAAATTATTACAGTTAAATTTTGTTTATTTTTCTATCAATTTGATCTGAAAACAGATCTCAATAATTGTACGATGTGCATAAATTTATTGACATGTAAAAAAAAAAAAAAAAAAAAAAAAAAAAAAAAAAAAAAAAAAAAAAAAAAAAAAAAAATCAAACCATTATGATTATAACTATTCTGAATAATTAATTAAAATACGTACATTCTTTTGCCACTTCTAGCATTGAGTACGTAATGGCTCTTAAAAATGGGGGTTAATATCAAATGCGTTGGCAGAAGTTAATCCAATGTTAGGAGTGGCAGAAAAATGTATTAAATCTATTTTTAACAGAAACTTTCTAATTTTTACTTTCTCACATATACGTTACGTAAAATGGGTCAAAGATTGGCGATGAGTTTTTTTGCGGTAATACCCATATTGTGGCCCTCTCGGTACGGAAAAGGGGTTTTTGGAATCATGTCTGTCTGGCGTTGTTCAATATTTTTAAAAATTTTAAGTGATACTAAATATGACAACATACGTAGAACTGTATGGTTCTTATTTTGGCCCCCACAACCACCCATAAAAATGTGTAGGTCCTTCACTTTCCCATTACTCTACTCCATATTAATATATTGCAATAAAAAGGAAGATGCTTCATTCGGGCCTTTCAAAGCGACTCCCTCATGGTATACAAAGAAAACTGCAGTGTTATTTTTAAGGTTATGTATACGTAGGACATTAACGGTTAGCTGTCTAAGATAACATGTTTCTTGGACAGGTATTTCAGGTAATTGTAAGTTTTGCATGTAATCTACCGATATAGCACCAATAGACTCGTTTTTTTTAGATAATTCAGCAACAGTTTTCATTATTTCGTAAAACTTCTTTAACCTTCAGATGTGAACTTTTTTTCCCGCAACATGTACTCGCTTTGCTGCTTCATTTAAAAATTTGCTTTTTATTTTAGTTTCCACTCTTCACAAGTACAGCATGTGTCAACTTGTGGTCGACCAAATTTTAGAGAAAAACTGTGTAAAAAAACTGTTCTATAAAAGTTGTATTTTTACATTCAGCTCAGGATCTTTCTCTATAAAAAGACTGCATTGTGATTAAATTTAACTTAAAACGTAAGTAATATGTTTCTTGTCTCGCATAGTGAACCAATTTTGTGGGAAATGAAGCAATGTGCTGTCTAATAGTATCAAGCACAAACCCAGGTTAGTATTTCCGGACTTATTTTTACCCCGCTTGTCAAATAGACTTTTTCCCTGAGAGAGCAAAGCTGCTAGTCGGCGAATCCGTTCAAATGTTACTCCATGTATATTAGCAAAAGCCTTCTTACATACCTGGTACTTTCCCATATTTGTTGAAATTTCATAAACGTAGTTAATACCACGGTTGGGTTGCCTAGATTCATATTCATTTTTGCGCCTTCTTCTACGCTTTACTTGGGTGGTTGATTTTAAACTCTGAAGATACACATCTTGTTCGTTCTTCGTTATACAGCTTCGAAACTTGAGTTTATAATAGATCTCTGTTTTCTTCAGGAACCATTTGGTAGCAGTTGCGTTTGCAGCTGAAAGAACACAATGTATTAGCCTACTGTTTCATACTAAATTTTAGTCCAAGATTAAATAATTCCATTTTAAGTTATAGTAAGAAGCAAAAACCTAGGAGTCCAGTTAGTTAATTGTAGGCCTAGCCTATTTTTAGAATGAACATAACCTAGTCTTGGAATTGTTTTAACTACATCTTAATGCGTTCAATGAAAATAATGTTGTTAGTTATATGTTTAGGCTTGTATACATATTTACTTCAAAAACCCCCTAGTCATTAATTAAAAGGGAACTATAATTTACATGCAATCTTCTCCTTGTGACACACTTGGCCTTTCTCTCCCTTTCCAGTCAACATAAGCAGAACCCTTCATTCTAGCCTTTTTTATTACATTTCTTTTGTAATCAGAAGTGTTAAGTTCTTTCTTTTATGAGGTAAAATATCTGTAGGAAAATCTTGCATAACATCTTGTAAAGGTATATTAGAATCCTCAACATCCAGTTTCAAGAATAACAACAAAATAACATCCACCTCAACAACAAAATAACAACAAACACCCAACTCTGTCAGCTGTAGAGAAACTCTCAGCTGTTTAGTGCAGAAATTTGTTGTCCCAGACTTGTGTTGTTTCTGTGACAAATTCAATTTCATGGGCATTGGAATATCACATATAAACGATGTGGACTCGTGTTGTTCTTGCATAAAATTATGTATTTACATGCATAAAATTCGAAATCACTTAAAAGTGTTCAAAAATGTGACTTATGTTGTTTCTGAAAAAAGTTATTCATGTATCCTATTTGAATGTGTTTTATTAAGAGGTGTACATAGAATTTTTGCCGAACTTAGTTCGATGCAGACAGCGCTGAGTGATGATGTTTACAAGGATTCTTGATCGTGTATTGTCCTTTTATGTTGTCTGAAGATTTTTTCATTATTTAGATTTGTTTGTTATTATGACGCAGAGAATCTGTAAAGACTTAAATTTTGTTTTCTGTTGATTTTTTTTGAGATTTAAACGGTTTAGTGTATTTATTTATTTTGTTTTAGTTGATATACTAATGTTAATTTGTTTTTAATTGTGTGGTATTATTTCCTCAAAATATTAAATTCAAAAGTTACATTATAATCAGAATTAAAGTGGCGAAGTATTTTGTCACTTGATTGAGTGTATGTTCTTTTTAATTACTGGTTCTCTGTGTAATTAATTGGCATAGAAAATTTTTAATGTTCACCGAATATCAACATTCAATTATAATATTGTGTTCGCATTTTAAACAACGTGATTTCAAATTACATATTATACAAATTTAATTTTTTTTATCGGAATTGTTTCAAATGTAAAAACTAACTCAATGTTTAATAAATGTGTTATTTTTGTTTATTTAATTTACACTCATTTATTTATTATATGGAGTAATCGTACCGTAGCTTCATAATATTAATTTAGAAATATAAAAATGTTATGAACAATGAAACACACATAAAATGTTACAGGAACACACAATGGAATATTGCCCCACTTCTTGTGCACCTTATACAGGGAATTAAATCTAATTAAAAATTTTGAATATTGTGTCTAATGTTTGAATCCTTCTTCAATTAAAATATATGTGTATGTTAGAGGAAAACAATGTTGTCTAATACCATTTTTTAGATATTGAAAAATAAATCCTTCTCGACAAATATAATGCCAGCCTCGCAGAAATAACAAACCCCCACCCACTTCCATTATATCCTTCTGACTGCCATCACAATATCAGTATCAATATAAGAGGATGCGTGCTATTAATATCAACTTCGAACAATAGCCATTCAAAAGTTATTCAATATTGCAGAAGAGTTTAAAAAGTTGAACATTTTAAGACGGAAAAAACTAATATAATAACTGATGACTTAAGAGATTTCTTAAGTTTTAAACATCTTTCTCCGTTTCTCCTTTTCTATCTTTACATAAATTCAATTTTTTATTTATGACTATGATTGTAGTTTTTTATGCAGATTTAGTTGGAAGAGAGAACATAAATATTATAATATTTCAGCTTAAAATTATTCATTTAATTACTCAAACTCCATTCTTCTTCTATTTTTATTTAGGCTTAAAGCTTGTTTAAACAGCATCATATAAGACAGTCAAGGAACATATGTCCAATTTATTTAAAATTATGCTACAGTATAGTTTATTATATATATATATATATATATATATATATATATATATATATATATATATATATATATATTAAAGTATTGATCTTTTAAATTATCATATTAGCCAATATAGACATTGAAATAAACATTTTAAGAGTGGGTGGAAAACTAACAATAATGCTTTTATAAAAGAAGTTAAAATTTTCAAATTATGATCCAGATTCTAATAAAAGTAATGCATCAGAAGCGTATGGTGATTTTATTATTTTATTAAATTTTAATATTTGTTTGGGAAAAAGTATAGAATTTTGTAATAAAATTTTTCAAATTAAATTAAAAGAGTTAAAGATGAATTAGCATGTAAGATTGATTATAAGATTGAACTATATAAAAGGGTTATAATAACATTAAGATAAATTCTATTCTTGAACAATATTATGTCAGCTTTATAATAAGTTAAATCAAGAAATTATAAATATCATAAAATAATATTAATATAATAAGTATACTAATAATAATTATGCGAATTTATTTACCGACGCAGAGAGGATAATAAACAATGGATATTGGTAATATACTTATCGGGCGCAAATATATTTTTATAAAAACGCTATTGAAGAAATTCATAGTGAACATACTGTTGATATTACAATTTTTCTAAATAATATTTTTTTATCCGTTTTTTTTTTAAATATAGACAAGCGAGAGACGAAGTTTAATATATATATATATATATATATATATATATATATATATATATATATATATATATATATATGGAAGCACTAATGACGAGTGTAGTGAAGTTTTTGAAAACTTATACAGGTTCTGAAAAATCACCTAGTTTTATAATAACCACTGTTTTATTATATGAGGTTTAAAGGATACTAAAGTCTGTTAAGGTAAAAAAGAAATCCTAGTTATGATGGTGTAACTGAGACCCTTGTAAAACTTGTTGCTGAGGTAATTGCAGGAATACTCACTTACATTTATGACTTATGTTTTGAGAATGGTGATTTCCCTAACAAATTGAAATTTGCTGTTAATCCACTATATAAGAGTAGTAAAAAAAAAAATAACAAACCATTTTAGACCTATTTCGCTCTTATTCACTTTTGCAAAAAATATTAGAAAAACTTGTATATTCTAGACTACTTAACTTTTTGAACTCTTCACGGACTCTGATTGAGAATCAATTTGGTTTCAGGATTGGTAGGAGCACCAGTGGGCTTTATTGAATTTTGTTTCTGATATTTATGAAGATATTAACAGGGAGAGAAAAGTAAAGTTGGAGGTTTGTTTTTGGATTTGAGGAAGTCGTTTGACACCCTAGTTCACATTATATTCTACTTACAAAATTATACAAATACCTATTCAGAGGAGTTTATGAATGGTTTGAGTTATTTGCAGGGTCGAATGCAGTGTGTAAGAATCAGTGATAGTAAGAAACTGTAATAGTAGTGGTACAGTTAATTTTGAAGTCGGGAGGGATCTGTTTTAGGTGCTTTGATTTTTAAAATTTATGTAAATTATTTATGCAATGCCCGATTTAAAGGTTAAGTTACCACATATGCTAATGACAAAGCTTTGTCTTATTGCGGTGATTATTACGAAGAATTTGGGATTTCGATGAATCAGGATTTGAAATTATTACATATGTGGTTTTTATAATACCATATGTTTTTTAATGCATCTAAGACTAGCTACTTACTTTTTAATCTAATGGAAAAGAGAACTTTTAGTAAATTTGTGAGGTTTCATGGCACGGGATTGATTGTTGATTGATTGTAATTGTGGAATTATAAGGAACGTTGAATACATTAGGTATTTAAGTTTAATTATTGATTAAAAATCAAACTGGAAAATGCATGTCTGTAAAATAAACATGAGTTTTTTTTTCAAGTCTTCGTAGCTTTTATATTAAGACAATATCGCCTCTTTGGATGAGTAAATAGTATATTTCATAACAAGAGTGGAAAGTGGGGTTTTGCATGTTTGAGACCATATGTTTGAAGTGCGAGATTTATCGAGCACTTCAAATATGGTCGAGAATATGCAAAACAATTTCGCTCGTGTTTTGAACGATACTTTTCACTACACTACGGAATAAAAACGAGACATCGCTAAAAAAAAAATTAAACGGATCTTGGTAGTTTACTAGAACACACTAGAGGTTTTTTAAATCATATTTTAGGCCTATATGTTAAAGGATATTTTACAGCTGATTATTTTTCTATGTAAAATTTAATTCAAGTGGACTTATTGTAGAGGACATATTGGTTTGCTATTATGCATTAAATTTTTATTTTTTTTTAATTTAATCTTGATAATTTACTAGAATACACAAGAGCTTTTCAACGCATCTTAGTTTCCCACAGCTAGTTTCAAGATCATCTGCTAGTGCAGAAAATAACATTTTCCACTCTAGAGTGGAAAATCAGACAGCTGTTGAAAATATGATGTTTCTCAGGTTGTAAACACATAACGAAAACAGCTGAACTCATAGTAGTGTAGTGAAAAAAATATATTGTGCGTTACTAGAATCCAGAGTACTGTACAGTACGGTATTGAATATTAGGGTAGCATTTACTTTGAAATTGTTAAGCCTATATTGTTGCAACAGAAACATCTTGCAAGATGTATGTTGAAGTTGCCTAAAAATGTACATTGTTTAAGCAGTTAAACTTTTTTCATTGAGATATCTATATCTATTTAATTTTAAAATTATTTTATCTTAGAAGTGGTCAGAATATATCCGACTAGACTTCTGATCGTCATAGACTACGGTCTAGACTTAATGAAGATTTTCTCGACCTTTTTAAGGAAGCTTTTGTGGGATCTTATATGTATGGTGCACCAAAAGTATTTAATATGATTCCTGTGTTCTTGAATATTGTAAAATTCAGGGAAAAAATTAATGGAACTAAAACCCTATTTTATTTCCTCTTGATGTTGTACAGCGTTTGTTTTGAGCGATTATTTAATGTTAGTTAATTTTTTTCCCTTACGCACATACTTGCTTATATTGTGTAAAACAAGTTTAGATTAGTCTAACAAAAATGAAACGGGTTTATTCTCGTAATTTTGATTGTAATCGCTAAATATTGGACAGCAGGACACAATGTTCGCGAACCCAATTTCTATATATATATATATATATATATTATATATATAGGAATTACAAAAATTATATGGGTAAATGTTTTGAAATTCTGTGTACTGCTGTTTTAAACCTAAAATATGCACAAACTAACTATAATCCGTAAAGATGAAAATCAATAAAAACTAACTAAAGTGTTTTAAAAGCGTACCGTATCCTGGAATATTATTAGTAAATGTCTGTGAACGAATTGGGCAAAATTGTTTTATCCGAAATTGATTTTCCTACCCTCATAACCCCAAAACTCCCATCTGTGATATATTCAATCAAAGATATTTACATTCCCCCTTAGAATATTCAACCTCTGTAACTCATCTGTGGGCTCATATGTAAATAATATTAGTTTAGAAACTTTACTCTCGGGTTAGCTCCTCTGCTTTCATCTAATATAATATCAAACACATTCTGCAGAGCCTTGGGTTTACGTTATAATGTATGTTTGAAGTAAAGACAGAGAGTATTTGTAGAGTTTAATGTTCACGTTATAGTACTTACTCGTGGTTAACAATCCGGTGTTTATTTCTAATCAAATACTAAAGTTATTTGTAGTTCAATGTCTGTATGTTTAATAATTCTAATATAAATTTAATAAAACAATATTTAACGTTGCAAACGTAAAAGTACTTGAAGATGAACAGTATTGTTCTGTTTTTATCGTTTATTGGCTATTTTTACAATTAATATTGTGTAATTTTACATTTTACACTAATTCAATATACAGAGTGGTTTTAATGTCCCTTCCCCCTATTTTTTTTACATATTTTATGTTTTTTAACCAATACCACCCACTATAAATGTGAAAATACCTACATGTCATTTTAAGTACTGTATATGGAAATTTTAGGGATACACTCAAGGTCCAATTTGTAGTAAATAAAACAGTTTAATTTTTTAGTATAACTACAAATTTAATGAAACTCTAGTTATTGGTTCATTATTGGTTCTCTAGTTCAAATGGTTTCGCTAGTTACAGCATTGTCAAGGTATTTTATAAGAATAAGGAAAAAGATACAGTATACATTACAAACAATAGCTGGGTAATCCCTATTGTAACCTAAATTTGAATGTAGAGAGTGGGGGGACAAAGGACTATAACTTGGCTAAGGTTTGAGGAGTGGGGAGTTATTTAATTTTAATTGTTCATTTAAAACCGATTTTAAGCCTTAACTATTCTATTAATTTCTAATGATTCTAAAAGATTTAATATTTTAGATTTATTAGTAACTAACAGTAAGGCCCGTTGTCGTTGTACGATACAACGGGCTCTAGGAATATTCAATATAATCCCATACTATAAATAGAAATAATTTGTAATATCTATAATATAATTGCTATGATAATAATAAAAACAAAAATTACAGAAAAAATATAAAATGCGCAATTTATTTCAAATCTAAAATTTCTTTATATACGATATTTTTTGTATAATATTTATTGTTATAAGTAATCTCGCCTTGTTGCTCTCTACTCTCAATTTGAATCTTTAAATCTTTGAAACGACGAACTGTAGAGAGTTGCTACACATAGTTGACCATGGGCAAACACAGGCTCTCTTAGGAAGATACCAACATTGTCCAATGTTTGTTCCTGCGATTTATTGATGGTCATAGTGAATGCTCTAGTTTGATAGGAAATTGCCTTCTTCTAAGGGTGAAAGGGAGGTCAGTATCAGTTGGTGCAAGTTATATTCTCGAAATAAACACTATTTCACCAACACCTGTTCCAGTTAGTACAGTCGCAATTATTAAACTTGGCTTTAGGTCTTGCACCAACATTCTTGTTTCATTACAAAGCCAACATTCTTGTTCCATTACAAAGCCCTCTTTTTGTATTTAAATTTCTCAATAGCATTACTACGGATCCGGATTTTAATTCCAGCTTATGTAGAAGCATTCCTGACGGTGATTGTACATTGATAAACTCAACAGGATAATGCCCAACATGAACTGAACCGTCATCATCAATTGAGTAACACTTAAATATATTGTGGATGGACCTTCTAATAAATTATGTACCTCTTCATTCAATTTGACAACATCTGAATTTTTTGGACAAAATATTACTTTGTTTCAGTAATTTTTATAATCTGATTTAGTTAATTTTTCTCCAAAAATGTTTATAACTATGTCGTGCTGACATAAATGTTCTTTTGGTATTTGCGCCATTTCTTCAGTTCAGCAGAAACGAATTTGTCAATGTCTTCCGATAAATTAGGTTTGTATTGGTCTTTTAATATTAAAAGTATATGTGCCTCTTTTTTGAAATCAATAACATGGATAACAGCTACAGTGTCACCAAATATACTTCTCTTTGTTATGTCTGTCATCAACTCTTGTAATTTCAAGTGAAATACACGTCAACTAAATCAGGGCGATTCTCAAAAGATTGTCCATTCAAGTTATCAGTTATTTCTTTCCATTTAGGATTGCAGGTCATGGTAATAAAATAAATAAATCCGGTTTTCCATTACTTCTTACTATTGCCATTGCATCCTGATAGTTTTGCATCATATTACGTGGACTCCCTTGAAAAGTGGAAGGTAAAATTAAAGCATTTCCAGGAATTGAATTAGTACCTTCATTGTTGGCTGCTTGTTGAATTTGGTCCATGAGACCGTCATATTGTTCTGCTCTAAGTTGATTTTGATTCTGACGAATATAGTTTTCTATTTGATTAAATTTTAACGTAGGCATCAACTATATTTTGTTGAGTCAATTTTTCAACACGTAAAAATTGATTAAATTCATTTCGGACTAAAAGCCGGTATTGGTAGTATTACATTTGAGTTAAACGTGTTCTAGGATATGTGGATTCATTGTGTACATTGAGAATAGATCTAGGCCTTTGTTGCAGTGGAATGTGAATTCCCCAACTTTGATCACCGTACGGAAACAAAATTGGATAAACTAAAGGTTCCTAATTTTGATCAATAATGTTGATTTTTCTGTTTGCCTGTTGTTATTTGATGCAGAAGGCCGACAATGTAATAAACCTTCATTTTCAAAAATGAATGCGACCTCATTAGATCTTTGGGCGTTATATCTCCTTTGGTCATTATTGCGCTCTTGAATTATCATCTTTCATACATTAGAAGGTGCAGAATCATTGTTGTTGGTTTCTTCAATACTTTCTAGCTCAACCTCATATAAAATTTTGCAAGCTGCTGCAAACGGATTATTTTGAATAATAAAAGTGCTAAATGTTCTTAGCAAATTTGGGTTACAAATTCTATTTTCGGATAATTGCATCCTTTGTTCAGTTGCCTCATCAGTGTCAAGTATGTACAATCATTACTGATCATCATTACTTGAATGTAAGGTTCCAGCTCGGTGATAAATTGAACCGTTTATTCGAAAACAGTAAGGACCATAATCTGGAGGTGTAGCTATTGGTACTCCCATGGATGCAAATGCAATAGAGCTATTGATAGATCTTATATTTTCCAAGAAATTTATAGAATATCCATGCTTATTCAACATAAGGTCTTCTATCAATTGTGATTTATAAATATTGCTTAATTTAACAAATCCCTATGAGCAGCAGATAAACCATTTATTATCTTTTGATTTTTCTCCATTAAAATGAAGGCATTACAAAATTCGCAAATCTTATTAAAAATGCCGACTGAATATTTATAAGTATAATTTTTATTAATAATTAGCTTTAATGCTAATGCTTTTTCTGTTGCATGGCAAGCTCTTTTTGTAGCTGATAAACGGTTAGATTGCAGCTATTATCTCGATGATCGTCTGTTTCATTATTCCCAGACCTTAGCAGCTCTTGATCTCATACCCTGAAATCGAATATTTCTTTCTTCTTTTATCTCAGAATCTCTAGAATTAGCTTGTCTTAACCTTTTATCCTGCAATCGTACATTTCTTTCTTCATTTGTCTCTTAAGCTCTAGAAGTAGTTCCCCTTGACATCATGTCATTTAATCGAACATTTCTTTCTAAATTTGTCTCGGAAGCTCTTGGAGTAGTTGCTCTTGACCTCATGTCGTTTAATCGAATAGTTCGTTGTTCATTCGTTTCAGAAGCTCTAGACTGAATAGCTCGCTTTCGATTAATTTGAAGACGTAAATCTCGCTTTTCATTGTTTTCATTTGTCCTGCTGATTTTAGACTTTTTTTGAATAAGTACTTACACGTCCAATTGATGTTCGTTTTTTCGGAGGCATAATCAAATTTTACAGGAAGTACTTACTAATAAATAAATAAATAATTAATAAACTATAATAGGTAATAAACTTACCTACCTTATAAAATATTGGTAGATATTAATATTAAAATTTAAAAAAATACACGTAGTTAGTCATATTTTATTTTATTTATGTCTATTCTAATTTCACAACAAAATATAAACGGTTCAAATACGAATACTAAAAGCAGAAACCAAATAAAAAAATTAATCCAACCTATTATTTAAATAATAATAACGTATTTGAAAACAATGAAAAGCGAGATTTACGTCTTGAAATTAATCGAAAGCGAGCTATTCAGTCTAGAGCTTCTGAAACGAATGAACAACGAACTATTCGATTTAACGACAAGAGGTCAAGAGCTGCTAAGGTCTAGAAATAATGCAACAGACGATAAGGTAGTGCAAGCATCACTGAAGAGGGAGATCTATTTGTTTTTTGATACTTTGGATTATTTTGTGTGAGAATTGTGTGTTGTTTGTTTGTTATTTTGTGTAATTTATATTATAATGTAATAATTTTATTAATTTTTAAATTTTAAGTGATTTTAAAATTGATATACAATCATGTAATTTCAAGCAATGAATTGAATTATATGTTTTAGGTTCGTTACATGTATTTTTACAATTTACATTATAACATATTTCATTTATTGTTTTATTATAAGTATTTGTTACGTATGTTATATTATTATTTGTGTGACTTCTATTTATTTTTGAACATACTTTATAATCAAACAAGAAAAGTAAAAAAGTTTCTGTACCAATAAATAATTTAGTTTGTGAAATATATCCAGGATAGATTATGGTATTTACATCATTTACTATATTATTTACATGTATATTTATTAGTTTTGAATTTATTTTAGGAACTGGACTTTCATTCATTATAGTATTTTTATTACAGGTCGTAATCAAGTTTGGGTTTATATTTATTGTTTTGTTCGTATATGTTTGATTTGATGGTTGTGATGTTGTCGAATTGTTATCATTACTTATAAATATATTTTTTGTATCTTTGAAATCAACATATGTTATTAACTGTCATAAAAAATTAATACTGTTGGATTTTCAATATTAGGAATATATAATTTATTTTGTTTTGTCCATTTATTTGAATTTAGAATTCTAAAATGTTGATTGGTATTATATACCATTTCATCAAAAATCAATTTATGTTCATTATTTTTGGTTAGAACGTTGTATAATTGTAATTTATTGTTATCCGTTAAACATTTTTTAAAGAGTTAAATAAAAAATTTTCAATTTTGATATTTCAATGAATATTAAGTGTTTAAAAATTATATGTCTAGAATATTTTTGAGTGTTGTCAGAAAATAAAGTAATTATATTTGAATCATTATAATATACTTTATATTCAAATTTCAAAAAATATAATATATCTGTTCTTAGATTTTTTAGTATTAAATTATCGTCAATATTTATGTTATATTTGTATAAATATTCAATATCAAAGTATAATTTACATTGTGTGTTTAACGTATCACTTCGTATGTACACCTGATATGTATAGACTTTATTATTATATTGTATTGTTTTTCGTTGAATAATGAATTCATATGTAGTATCTAATAAAACATTGAAATGTGTTGTGTCTAAATCTTCAAAAACTTTTTTATATAATACATCAGCATTTATTTTTAATACTTTCTCTGACATATCATTATGGATTGTTACCCTTAATTTATTTTCTATATCATCTGTAATTCTGATTTGCAACAAAAATTTCTCCATGCTGTTTTTGTTGTCACATTTAATACAATAACCCACATCCCTTACAGATTTATAGCATTTGGTACATGCATCATATGAGAAACTGACTCTATTCACTCGATCTATCACTGCATCTAAAGTAAAATTTTGTTCTACTCCCGCAATTATGTTAGTCTCGTTAAGTATTTCGGCAATTTTTTTTATTGTTGCCTTCTTTGGGACAGATTCATTTTTTTCGCTTAAATTTTTTATTATATTTTTGGAAATCTTGGAATTCATAATATTTGTTAATTTTGTTGTCGAATCGTTAACTAATAAAAATTTGTTTCTCCATATTTATAATTTCAAAATATGGAATTCTTATAAATTGTAACTTTAGCGTTCGCTATTTTTTTAAAAAAGGAATTTTTACTTTATCAACCAATTGGTTGGTTTCATTAAATAGTTTTAAATTTATACAATATTTAGATGAATCTGTTAAGGTCAACGTGTGTTTTTTTAATCCGTTTGTAGTTTTAGTTAAAGTAGAATTGATACATATAGTATCTATATTGATGAATTTATTAATTTATTTTATTTATTTTTATAAAATTTAAACCTTTTTCTTTTGTCATCACATTAGACGTTGGTGGGATGATACTTTTATAATTTAATGTTAATTCAAATTTGTGATTTGTTTTGTTATATTTTTCAATTTTATGTTTTACATTAAAAAAAATAATTTCAAAATTTTTGTTAAATTGTAATATATCAAAATATTTTCTACAAATGTCATTGAACATGGCTATTTTGATTTCGAATAGATTATCGGCCATAAGTAAAATCAGAAACTTTAATATCTGGATAAATTTTATTCCAATTTTTTATTTAATTTAATTTTATAAACAATAATAATCCCTTGACATGTTAATTAAACGATGCAACATACTACGGAAAGCAGCTAACTTGTGGTTAAACGGGTGTTGGGAATTAGCGTGAATCACATTGTCTGTGAAAGTATGTTTTCTAAATATAGTAATTTTATGCTTACCATTTTCAATGGTAATGATAAGGTCTAAATACCACAATTGTTGACTTATATCCGTAGTAAATTGTATCGCTTTATTATTTGAATTTAAATTATTAAAAACAAGTGAAGTTGGCGTCCTGAACTGAACCATCAAATAAACATAGCACATCATTTACTTATCTGTACCAATACCTTATTTTACCTTTAAATTGATTTTTACTGTCAAAAAGTTGATCTTCAAAATTTGCCATAAATATGTTCACTAACTTTTAAGATAGCTGTGACCCCATAGCCAAACCCTCTGTTCAAAATAATTTCTAGAAGTTATAAAATAATTTTGTTTTACACAAAAATTAAGAACATCAACTAATTCTAGAGTAGTAAGAGGATCTACATTAGACCTATACAATACTAATTCCACATTCCTTAAAACTGGAATACTCATAAATAAACTCTTTACTTCAAAAGACACAATTTTCGCATTAGAGGTATATTCACACCCTTAAATTTATTAACTAACTCTAAAGTATTTTTATACTATATTTTGATTCATAATTGGAAGTAGATTTTTAAAACAACTTACAAAATTTTGCTAAATTATATGGCGGTGATTGAACAAAGGAAACAACTGATCGTATGGGAATGTTAGTGGGTTCAATAGTGATCTAATGTTAAATGTGCAAAAGAATAGGGAAAGAATGGACTTTAAAACCACTCTGTAATCTAGTAGTAAAGTTGACAACAGATAGAGGCTCACTTATAGTGATTACCTCTACGCAATCCCAGGGTAACATAGCTGTATCTATACCTTTTTATGTAGTCTTGAGTTAGAACCCTTTCTTTCGTCTTACCTATCTGGTATCTCTAAACGAACTCTTGTTATTTTCCGACCCTGATGCTATTAGCACATTCGATGGATATAAGTCTTTACTTTACAGTATTTTCTTTTTTTATCCTTTTCAAGGGATGATTGTGGATAGGGTTTTCCTCTATAAAAACAAGAAATAAATTTCAATAGATCCCGCTCTTTGGATCTCTAAATATATTTAATGAATAAATCGTTCTTGTAAAGCTAATATGTGATGTGACACACAAAAACATTTGCATAGGGCAAATGGTAACACTAAATAATGTCACAACTACTGTATACTTGAACAAATTACAAAGCACAGAGTAAATAATATAAAGTTGTAGGTCTTATGTTTTATGGGTGATTAAATATATACATTATAATAGTGATTTTCAATTCATAGAGATCAGAGAGGTAGTTCCTACAACATAAACCCTGGAATATTTAATTTTTAAAATGATACTTTACTGCCATCAATTGAATTTGATTCTAATTCATTGTTGCAAATAGTTTATAAATTCTGTGTAAATTTTACCTAATGTTCTAGGGAAAATAACAGGGTGTATAACTGTTATATAAATAAATAAAAAAATTATCTAACAGTTCAGTAAAACTACGAAACTCGGGAAGGTTTTAATTTTTATAAATTAAAACATCAAAATAGTAGAAAGTGAGAAAGTTTTTTTTTTTTTTTATTATGATGATGTTCTATATTTCTGCTAATACATAATTAAATTTTTAGTTGTGGATTTGAAAAATTATCTTGCTGTACATGCCAAAAGTGAGCCTCTTTACTTTTAAAAATTTCACAATATTTTTTTTTGTAATCTGTGTTCGTTGCAAAATTTGAAGTAATAACAAGAAATTTAGGGCGTCAGGTATTTTATTTTCTGAAATGATAAAATCTCACTATATTAAATACTTTGTATGTGTCACAAGAAAATATTACTCTAGCTACTGTAGTTTATTACACTGCATATTTTAAAATAAAAATTCTTTAAGCTCCAGCACTGTGAGGATAGACGAAGAGAATAATGATTTGTATATATATATATATATATATATATATATATTTAACCGCGGAGAGAACATAATTTTATCGTATTTTAAAAATAAATGTCTACTTTTAGTTTGTCTCCTAGATAGAGCAGCTGCTACAATTCTCACAGTCACCAGCAGAATATTGCAAAGGAAATTGCCGATTTTCACGGTCCGATAATCGTTCAATTGTCCTCTCAGTTCATGGTGTGTTCAGGTACCAAATAGCCGTGATCGTCTAGTGGTTAGGACATTGCGTTGTGGCCGCAATAACCCAGGTTCGAATCCTGGTCGCGGCATGGTACATTTTAAAAATATTTTTGTTGGTATTAAATTTTTAACGAGAAATCTTTTGTTAAAAGAGAATTTTTATTTAAAACAAAAGGTTTGATGTAGATATATTTTATGTAAGTAATATAGTCAAAAAAGTTAGTGATAAATAATTTTTCTGGATGTCGGTAATCATGGTAATAGTGAGTTGTGTGACACATCCTCACATACGTATTATAAATTAATTACACTAAATGCTTGTTTTCTCTTTGTCTATCTATTTCTTTGCATGTGTTAACGTTTGTACATTATAAATGCAACATTTTGATAAATAATTTTCAATCTTATTCTCTCTAATGAACTTTTAAGGGAATAATGCAAGAATTATTAAAATCAGCTGTTTATATACAAAACGCATGAACTAAAATCACGTGATTAAATGTAAATGTTCCCCAGAGATTCACAAAGTGTGTAATGTAGTTGCATTTATACAATTTTCTTTGCATTTACATAATTCTCTTTGCATTTAACTATTCACTTGTTTTTGTTTACGAATGAAATTGTTACAGAGCGAATGTCATTTAAAACTAACTCCCTGAGAAGGTGTTTTACCTTTACTAATTTTTTTTTGTGTACTCGGTTATAGTTAAATTTGAAAATAACTAAAAAATTTAAATTTTTAAATCTCAGTAAAAATTCTATTTCTCTCAATTTTGAGGTACGACTGGATTAAGTAATATAAATGAAGGATGTTACTTAACGTACGCAACTAATAGGCCAAGTAGAATGGAGTTGCTGGTACAGTGTAGTAATATGGCATATCTTCAAACCGGCTTTTAATTTAACAGATAATGTAAAATTATACATAATTTTTTTAAATTCTATAACCATATTTGCAGAGGAAAGTTGTACACCATTAATTTATGGTTTTATATCTTTACTTCTATGACACTACTTATGAAATAAATACATTTAATTTGTTCTAGATCGTCATATTTTGACGTGTTATTTATAGGTAATATTGTTTTGGTTAAAGCTACAGTAAAATGTGCACAATTCATTCAGAGTTAAAGAGATTATTTAATATTAACAGTTTTAATATGTGTAACCATATATATATGTTTATATAAACACCGTATTTCATTGCTAAATACACCATAGTAAAACATTATAATTATGTTTATTTATTCATGGAATTCAACAACACATCATACATTTTTTCTATACAAATTTTCAACGCCATTTCCCCTTCTTCTATCCAAAGTTAACTTAACTGTATAAAAATAAATAAATAAAAAATAAACAAACCGTCAGTGCAATAAAAGTTACAATAAAAATAACAAATAAATAAACTAACAATTAAATTACCTTTGGTTTCCGCCAGGTGACTTCTTTTTTATATACACTTCGAAACGCGTAAGTGTATATAAAAAAGAAGTCACCTGGCGTAAACCATAGGTAATTTAATTGTTAGTTAAAACAATAGTGACTTGGATGCTATCAACATGATTCTTAAAAAAAAAAAATTAAAAAAAAAAAAAAAAAAAAAAAAAAAAAAAAAATACAAGAAGAGGGATATCAAAAACACTCGCACACACTAATACTAAACATTGTATACTCTTGGATACATAGCCTGTAGTGGAAATACACATTACAAACACAATTTACATGTAGAAATACATTAGTTTTTTTACTGAATATTCACAAAATTATTTTCTAAGATGTAGATTATTTTCTCTATCTATCTATCTATCTATCTCCCTCCCTCCCTCCCTCTCTCTCTCCTCCTCCTTATCCTCCTCCTCCTCCTCCTCCTCCTCCTCCTCCTCACTCTTAATCTCTCGATTGAAATATGTAGTGGATCTCTATATTTCTACACTCATACCAGCAATTCGATTTTTGTCGGACAAATAATTCATAATTTGTTAATAATAATAAACAAAATTTGCAATTTACATCTCTCATCGATCAATAAACCAAAATGTACTTTCCACTCCACATTATAGTCTAAATATCACTATGCCGTGTTAGAAAAAATTAATGTGATTACTTAAGCCGAAGAAAATATTTATAAATCATAGGGAACTACGAAAACATCTTATTTATCATACACTGAGAGAAAATGTAACTAATAATACCGGCAGCGTTGTTATAGTGAAAAAAAATAACTACATGTAATAGCAACATAATAAAATACACACACTAACAAATTTAGGCTACGGTAACAAGCTACAGCTGAAATGAAGATTTTGTTTTGCGTCAGTAGACAATTTCGTCACAAATACAACATTGCACGTCTTTTTTTATAATCACATATACGAGAAAAAAATCATTAATTAATTCCGTAGTTAAGCCCTGGTATATTTTAAATGTTCTTTAAAAAAATGTAAATTAAAATACATATAGAGAAAATGGTGGAAATGTATAAGTAAATAGGTATGAGAATCATAAAAATAATAAAGTTTAGTTTAATCTTACTGTAATAATTTAAAAAACTCTTATAACTCATTATTTGGTTAGATCTGAAGTTAATTTTATATTGTTGTTTAAAATGAGTATACTGAATATCTTAGCGTTGATAACTAGTACAAAGCTTTATATCTGTAACTTTAAACAGACTTTCTAAGAAGTCTATAAAAGGAAATTATCATTTCAGTGGTTTAGATTCTTTTATAGTTGTGCAGTTTATGTCTTTAAGTTGGCAACTTTATAGTTACGTTTTGTTATTTTCTCTTATTTTAGTATTAATTGTGTTTTAGCATAGTTTGCTTCAATTAATGGTACCATAGCATATTTTAAAACATAAATACATAGTAAATTAAGGTACCTAGTCAACAAATTATTAAATTTACGTTCTACATATATATTGCCCTATAATGTATTTTGTTTCAGAAAATTTTGTTTATAATGTAAGTTCGACATACTGCAAGAAAGGTTGTCTAGGCAAAGCAATTTTATTAAATTATTGTTTAGTAGTTAAAAAACACGTTTTGATTTTAATAAATAAGTTCCCCTTTTAATCCCTTCAATGAGTAATGAAAACTTTGTTATGATCAGTTGTTTTTATACAAAACATAAACTTTAAACAGGTGATTAATTGTAAATGTTCCCCAGGGATTCATAACGTGTGCAATGTCGCGCATTTACATAATATTGTTTGCATTTAATTTATCACTAGCTTTGTTTGTGAATGAAATTGTTGCAAACTAGATGTTATTTATTATTAAAACCTTACGGGAGGGGGGGTTTCTTTTACTATTCATGTTTAGTTTATCTACTTATGGCAAAATATGTAAAAGCCTTATTTGTAGTATAATGTAATGTAACGCGGTCCTTTCTTCTAAAACTCTGCAAATAAATCCGAACACAAAATGTGTCATCAACATACTAGAATAGAGACCGAGCAATTATAAAATTATGTGTTATTAATTAAAAATTTAATAAATATCCTTTACGAGTTAATATTTATTTCCTTAAATTCTTTGTATATCTAGGATACGGTATTATTCAAGGTTTATTATTCTTTATTTAATGTTTATAAAGATTTGCAAGCCATGTAGACGGTTTGTAACTTTTTGTAAATATTATTTTCTTATTTTATTAAGACAAATTTTATAGGTTATAGGACCTATAATTAAATTTAACAAAAAAATCATGAACATCAAGAATCTAATATTATAAAGGTAAAAAACATTTAGAAAATTCTAGTTCTAAAGTTATATGATAATGATTGAATATTCATATTATTAATATGGTTTAATCAGACATTTACCATAATGTATGTATATTAAAACTAATACACGACGTTTCGTCCACTCGTAACAGTGAAAGTCAACTCTCGGTATTCAATGGGTAACTTAGAGCATAAGTAAAAACAACAACATAGCGTTAAACTACTTCTATAACCTGAGAAAAAACCTATGCCAGACAGGTCAAACTAAAACTAAATACAAGTCTGATCAGATATTATATTTATGTCATATCCTTCGCCATGTAAGATTTTTGCTGGTTTATACCATATTTGTAACATTAAACCTATCATTTAAGAAAAAATTCATAATTTTTTTAAACGTATTTCAAGAACGAAACGTAAATGCACCCATTAGGTTATATTAGGCCCTGTAGTTCTTTTTAACTCTAATCGACGGAATTCCAGATATAGTTGAATAACTTCTTCATTGAATAAAAAAAACTAAAAAATATATAGTTTTCATATGAATATACAATCTGGATTATTGTTTTTAAACAATTTTGCAAACCGGATAATAAAGGTACATCTTTAGTGATATGCACTCATACTTTGGATTCAATTATGGCCGTTTCCATTCATCGTATGATCTAAAACTACGTGGTACGAGTTTGAATAATTAAGTTTAGTGTGTAATAACCAACTTCCGCCCTCTACGCGACTTCCTGCTATGTTGAATTCACCTTTAATATTCATTATGTATTTTCCAAAGTTGCAAAAAATGAGAATTGTTAAGAATAATTTATTATTGCTTCATAAAAGAAATACAAAACTGGTTTAAATAAAATAAATTTGATTAAACATTCTCGTTTGTTCATCTGTACAGGAACAAAACTAAACTACCCTCTGCTGTAAAATGAAGCTAATTTCAATATTATATAATCCACTTTCTATAATGTTTTTTCTTTATGTTTATATCCACCTAAGGTAATTTTCGCCGAGAGAGAACAAGAGTTGGTCAAGAGAGGGATCCATCACAAGACATTATGAAATAGTGTAGATCCAGTAAGGTTTCTTGGAATTGCCACGCATGTAGACACCTAAGTAAAGAACAAAAGTACCACTGTGAAGTGTGTGAACTGTGATCTAACCAAAGGTCTATATATTGTTAGTGTAACGTTACTTTAGTCATCACCTCCCGCAGACCTTCAATAAAAAGCCAGTTACTTTAACAACTCCCAGAATAATAACGTTCGGTTAAAATCACAGTTATTTCGAAAATCTGTATATTTATAAAGTGTCTGTAAAAATACTTCAACAATGGTTTTTGATTTTTTTAAACAGTTGGACCAAATTTCTTCAAAATTGGTACCTTTGCTCAAATTGTTTCGGCTCCTAACTTTTATACTTTATATATCCATTGTTACATTAAAATATGGGAAGAATGCCGCTGTATTTGTACACTATTTTACCACAAAAACATCGTCGCCGGGTAACAAAAGGAAGAATAGAACCTATTCTTCTGGAACACTATAATAGTGTGTAAAGATGAGAGAGGGAGAGGGAGGGGGAGAGAGAGAGAGAGAGAGAGAGAGAGAGAGAGAGAGAGAGAGAGAGAGAGAGAGAGAGAGAGAGATTTAGATCAAGACTACATAGAAAAATGTAAAAGATCCAGATAGTTTCTATCGGAAATTCCTGAGCATTAGTCCTTGTAGTGAGTTTCTGAAAGTTGGTACACTATTCTTTATCATACCAACTCCATTACAGAGGGTAATATGAGTTCCTTCATTTCCATCACTTTTCTCGGCAAGTACCTCTAAATTAACTCTAATAAAGTTCTTTAATGAGGGGATCAAAGATTTGTTTCCATGTTTTATTTATTCTACACTTAGGCCTTCCCGTATTCAGACGTATATACAACAGGAATAGGAAACGGAAAGCATCTCTCTCTCTCTCTCTCTCTCTCTCTCTCTCTCTCTCTCTCTCTCTCTCTCTCTCTCTCTCGGATCTAGTGTTAAATCTGGATGCAAAAATAATTGTATTCGCAAACATAACCAGGTGAATAATTAAATGGAAACATAATTATGTAAATTCAACAACATTTCACACGTTGTATCTCTGGGGGTATATTTACATTTATTCACGTGATTACAGTTTATGTATTTTGAATAAAAACGGCTGATCGTAATGATGCTTTCATTTATTTATATCATTGATTAAAAGAGAAACTTATTTAGGGGAATGAAATCGTATCATTTAATGATGTACAAATACTACTTATTTTTGAATCAAATTTTTGTTCTTTTGTAATGAAATAAAATTGTTTAGTCTACATAATCTTTCTTTCCTTATTTTTTAAATAATCAGTTACACAACTTTACTATTTGGACTTAATAGCACATTAAATATTATTTACGAAGTCCATTTGGAAACCTCTCCAATCTTGTGTAAATTAATTCAGCATATTAATTAAAGATAAATCTAGTATTTCGAACAGTTATAGATGAAATATACTCTCATTAAATTAGCCGTACCTTTGAATTTAAACAGAATTAATGTGACATTTACGTGATGATTCCTTACTTTTTGCTTTTCCAAAAATATGTTGTAAGGACTTTAACTTAATTTCAATAACATCCATTTTGATGCCCACTACTTGTTAGAAGATAAATTATAAGTTCAATACAGTCTAATTTTCTGTTTAAATGAAAGGTACATATTTTTAACCAATATACGATACTAGCTGCACCCGGCCACGCGTTGCTGTGGCTCATCTGGTTAAATTGAAAATAAATAAAAGACATAAAAAAAACTAACTATATTAAAGAAAATTTTATTTCCAAAAAAAATTAAAAATTGTATCTATTACTTATTTTTATGTCATAATAATAATAATAAAAATATATATAATATATCAATTGGTTTTGTATTTATATCCATACTGATATTATAAAACTTAAAATTTATTTCTTTGTTGTATGTAGGGGGTTAATCTCTGGAACTACTGAACCAATTGAAACATTTTTTTAAATAAAAAAACTACACAATCCCAGAGTAACATAGAGTAGGATTCATTTTGATTAAAACATTTTTTATATTCCATAGGCTATTTGTAAATTTATTTTGAAAATCGTAAAGAATCGTTGGGCATTAAACCCAGCGTCTAGCAGCTGTAGTATCAATAAATAAACAACATTATGAAAAACTAAAAAATTACTATTGAAAGATGAAATTTATAAATAAATATCAATAGAAACGTACTATGCCAAAGATGTGCACAACAACATAAATTATATGTGTATGTTGCCATTAAGGTAGGTAAAATAAATTAAATATAATTTTAGGTTAGGCCTAGAAAGATGAACCAATACATATTTCTTGAAAGTACCTATTTGCATTCATTACCATAGCAGCCAATTTAATAAAATTACTGATGAAACAGTTGATTCGGATGTCCAGCTAGTACAAATAATATTTTTAAGTTAGGCCTAGATTGAACCAACACATGTTTCGAAAACAATATGTTACAATCTAATTTAAAAAAAAGACATATTAGAATTTAATAGTAGGCCAGTTTATATATGGTAAATGATATATTTTATAAATTGAAAATTGCCTCTTTTATTTATAACAATACAAAATCTCTGTCCTAATTAATATTCCCGAGAAAATAACATTGTGTACAATAACCTGTTTTAAAAAAAGTTATTATTTATATATATACAATTTCTATTCATATCGGCGAAGAAAGTCCCGCGATATTCTTCTCCAATCCCAAATTTCTGTGGGCGTGTATTTTATAACTAACGTCTTGCTTCTAATGGTCGCCATCTTAATTCCAGATTTTCGTTCATATTTCCACAGATTATGTCTTTGTTATTAAATATTTATATGAACTCAGGTGATGTTTTATATTTATAAATATCTACTTCGTATTTCTGTATATCTCATTTTTTCTCTAGGTCTTCTGTATTTTTATAATCGGCGAAAGATCGGAGTTATATTTTCAATTCGGTTATTTTCCAAGTTGACCTTTCACGTCTAGATAAAAACAAATTATTTAAGTTTTCTTGTCTTTAACTGTGTGTTGTTATTTTTTATGGATTAATCAAATTCTTAGGCGCAATTTTAATATAGGTTTTGATTTGTTTTAGATTGACAATTTTCTGGATTAGTTATAATTGGGTCGGAAAGTATTAGATTTAGAATAATTTGTTTTGATTCGAGTCTTATCTTTTTGCCGCTAGGCGCGTGTATGTTGACGTTTAAAATTAAATGAATGAAATTGACTTTTTTTTTCTTTTTGTATTTAATACCCTTTAAAATTAAAAGTTCTCAAAATCCTTTCTTAGTGAGTGTCTATGACCTCATACAAATATGCCTTTAAATTTTAGTATCAATATCTTTGTTGGTTTTTGCTCTACGTTGATTCTCTGTCAGTCATTCATTCAGTCAGTCAGTCAGGACAAAGCCGTTTATATATGTAGTGATAAAAAGAAATATGTGTTTAAACTTTTCTTATTTCATAATTGAAAAGTAAACTTTTCATTCTATAAAGGATTTATAAACACTAGTGTCGTTGGAATTAATTTTGTTTATTTTTGTTTTTAAGCTTATATTGTTGTTTCTTTATTTTTGTACATATAGAGTACTATTACATAACACATTTAGCTTAATATGATAATCTTTTAGTATCTTTGATATGCTAAAGCTATTTTATTTTATATAATACGGGGTAGACGGTCTGGTCTACTGGAAGTATTATTTCTTCGTATAGTGTGTATAGTTGAAAAAAAGTGGCAAATTTCAAAATTCTAAGTAAAATATTGTTTCAAAATATGCTCTAAAATGGCGAAATTTTAATAATGGGGAAAAAGTAAAATTATATTGAAAAATATTAAAGTAAAGTGTTAAGTTATAAATTATTATAAATGAACAATCAATTTGAACGGAGTCTGCCAAAATCAAATCCCTTAGCTCCTAGAAAATATTTCAAAATTATGTTCAGATCTGATATCTTAATCGTCACTATAACTTAATCTAACATAATCATGAAAGATACGCTAAGCGTTCAGCATAAATTTTTATGTTTTCCTTATTGTATACACTAATGTTCTAGGCAACAATGTGTAAACCAAAGTGGTTGTATTTTAAATATGAGCTAAGTACGTCCAATAAGTAATAAATATACCTTGCCGTGACCAGGATTCGAACATGGATTGTTGTGGCCACAACCCAATGTGCTAACCACGAGACGATCACGGCTACTGAGTAATTAATTGCTCACAAAGGGAATTGTCAAGACTGTTGACATTTTATGATCAGAGAAATCCACATATCTGGAGAGTTATTGTAGATCTCGTTTATATGTACTTATTGTGAGAGTATTGTCATAGTAAAATACAGTTACTAGATTCTGGTATATTTAACGAACCATCAAATTTTACCACTCCTCCTCAAAGTTTCAGAAGTTAATGATCAAACAGAAAATGTATTTGTCATTTTAAATCGTAATTGACTCCAAATAGTGAACTTTCAAGTAATTTTAACTGTCTATAAACCACGAATCTTTTTTTCTTCTATTTCATATAATATAATTATTATGTAATGACAGTACAGCTATTGATGCCAACATCGTTGTCAGAAAACGTACCAATAAAATAGTTTTAATATTTCCAGCCATTATTTAGGTACCATCCTATTTATCCTAATTAAAGAAGCAAAAGAGGTTAACAAAAGACTTGGGGAGAAGTGAAGGCACTTGCTGGAGACAGGGACAGATGGAGAGCTCTTCTGGACGCCCTATGCTCCAATAGGAGTTAAAAGGAAATAAGTCAACTAAGTCTACTGTCAATAAGTCTATTTATATACTGCAGACGGTAGATCATCACGAACGCGGATCCATATTATTTTATCACCTATAATATATTTTTGAGCTCTTGGATCGTCTTACTAAATCATCATTACTTCAATAAAACATAGTTTATATATAATATAGTAGGGATTATTGATTGGTATTATTATTAGTTAATTTACAGAGAGTGTAAAATCTTTATTGAAATCTGACATCGTGTAAACACCTAGTTACGAAATGTGCACCAATTTAGGAACCAAAAAGATAAGTTTTATTAGGAGGTTTCTTGTGAACTTGTTTGTAGTTATGAAAATGTAAACCCAGTTTATGAATGTAGTCCCCGTGACTTTCGGTGGGCTAATGGCATTAGAAAGCTTCGAGTTTTGGAGAAAATAAAAAATTCATTGAATCTTTGTTGTTATTTTTTTCTTTATGAAGATTAGTCATTTGATTTATTTAACATTTTGTTTGAATTTTCTATTATTATTAATGTAATATGTTTTAATGACAAATATAATTATTGTTACATAAATAAGAACTACGGTTCTGAAAATTCCATATAAATTGTGGTGGTATATTAAGAATTGGGAGTAGAGCAATGAGCTTCCCTTACTAAACAAACGGGAGTCGCCTGCCCTTTCTACTCAGTAGTCACACAAGTTATGCGCCCTTTTTTCCCCCTTTTTGTTTAAAGTAAAAAACCTCTCGGTCATTATAGTTTTATAAAAAAGAAAAAATATCATGTAATAAAGATCTTTAATTCTCCAATACTCTAATAGTGTTCTGATCTGATGAAAACAAGATCTTGTCAAGGGAGACCCGTCAAGAAAAATGAGAGAGAAGTATATAAAACAAGACTACATGTAGAGGTATAGTTCTGGTTAGGTCCCTCGGAATTCCTAAACCCATACTCCCTCAAGTGAGCTACTGAGGCATTGCGCTTTTAAGTTTAGTCGGTGTGATTACATAAATCATTCAATTTTTTGCAGATAAATCGGGTAGATTTCTTTTTTTGGCATAATTGCACAGATTTACAATACCAAACGTCTAGAGGTGTGTATTACCGTAAAATAAAGAGAAAATGAAGAATAGATAAACAATTATTAGAATAAAACATAGATTCATTATATTGTAAAGTTATAGTGATGCGTGTACTTCTGTAATAATTTGGGTGAGTAGTAATAATTAATGAAATTAGTGAAAAGGTGTAGGCTAACTACTGATTCATTTGTAAATATTTGATTTAGTACAGAATCGAAACAGAAACATATTGTGGAAATTGAGTTTAACCAACAAATGTATGGAAATAATACTAGAGTTTTGAGTTCACCCAAGACGACTACGTTATCGATACGGATACTAATACTTTATGTTGATTCAGTTAAAAGTACTTCAACAAAATAACTTAAATCTTATAACGAAGCTGATATTAAAACAGAACATTTTAATATCAAAGCTTTGTAAACCATAGTGTCGGTCGGTTCCCTGAAAAGTCTATACAAAATAGGTCTTTGAAAGTTTTAATATTTTTTTGTAAAAACTCTAAAATCCCAACTCATCTCTAGATGAAGCTTGTAAATTATTAAACATACTATAATCTTAATCAAAATGAACAAGGTACAGAAATACATTTTAAAAGTAATTGAAGAGGCTGAAAAATTACGAGTAGTTAGGAAATTGAGATTTCACTACCTACCCAGTGCAAAAAAACACTTACAGAGCTTCAGAGTGAAAGTTTTATTTAGATATAATGATATTGTTATTGCTAAATGAAAAGTCGATTTGAAAGTATGAAGTCAATAAGTTATTTTTCTTTTGCGAGTCACACAGCATTAAATGAACAATCGCACAAACAGCTAATGCAGTCAGCAAGACAATTTTTTTAAAAGTTGACGTTACAGGAATTAAATTATAAGAAGTAGTAATTGCTTTAACTTGCTTTTAGAAACGTATCATCAGCATAAAAAAAAAGTTTATGAAAAAAAAATATTAGACGTTAAATGATCGAAAATAATATGTTAAGTATTTGTAGTGTTTTCATTTTATATAGTTATATCATCTTCTTCAGAAAGATAATTTTTCAAATGAAAATTAATAAAATATTTGTATAAGAGCACGACAACAACAGATAGGATTAATTTGGTTGGCAATTTTCAGCATTGAAATTGATAGAGCTTCGTGTACTGTCTTTGGACAAATTGATGGAAGAATGTAAGCTTTCAAAAAAAAAAAAAAAAAAAAAACGGAAAGAACTATTGAACTGTGAGATGTTCATTTTTTGTTCTATATTGTAGTAATAAACCCGTGCTTTATTTATTTGTAAGTAAACGTGTTTTGTTATAAAATCCATCTCACATTTATAGTGTGATTACCATTAAAATATGTTGTGTTTTTACGATTCAAATGAATTTCACGTGACGTATACGATATTTTATAGTGTACAGTTAATAATAGACACCATATTCTGTATGTTCTTAACGAACACTTATTACAAGCCTACATTTACAAAACAATCTATTATTATTAATTCAACTTAGATACGTTTCACGTAATAAAGGCTTACAAAATCAAAGTCCTTTTACAATTCATGTTATCAAATAAGCATTTATTAACCCCCCCCCCCTCTCCTTAGAATGCATTTCGAATAATTGTCCTTTTACATTGTATATTTACTCTATCGATTGTGATAAAATAATATTGTTAAAAAATGTTCCTTCTTGGGGTTAATATTTTTTTTTTCTTTCTTTTTTTTTCAAACAAGTATTAATTTTATTGAGATTTAGCTTTCATATTTATGTCTTACAATTTGGAAATAACTTTGTCCGAGCTTAAGCTATTAAACATTTTATTCGGCTTCCAAGGTTCATTTTTATCTACTTTTTTGACCAATTACTCGGAACTTCTTTTGTTTTAATCTACTTTGGTTTTATGGATAAGAGCTTCAGATTTTAGTGTAATGAACTCAGTTTATTTGATCATTAATTAAATTTTATTCAAAGAGCTATAAAATTAACTGACTATTTAAAAAAAAATGGGCGTGGTGAAATAAAGCTGGTAAACAACTTCAAAAATTAATTAAATTAGTACAAACGGCAATTTAAAGAGTTTTGGAAGTAAAAAATAAACGATGATGTTAGCATGTGAAAAGGTTTGAATAACTATGTCAAGGAATGTAATGTTAGATAAAATCTGGATTTTCTAGTACAACTCTTACCAATCAAATGTCCGTCTGACTGGTTTTATTACATTCCTCCCATTCCAATTTAGTTTTATATTACAAATAAAGTAAATTAAATTACAATAGTAATGCATTTATTTCATCCTTTTTAGAAACTTGTAAAAGATGCTAAAGCAAATTAATATTACCCAGAAAAAAACTAACTTACTCGTTTTAAAATAAATAAGAGTTTAAAGGACTTAAAGCTTCAGAATAGTAGCTTATGGCTAACTTTATTTTCGCGAAAATAGTTTTTCTGCATATTGTCTATAAATACATGGGTGTATTTCAAGAATAACATTGAAGTTATTTATAATAATAAACTATGAAAGAGTTGTATAAAGTTGTTTCTTTAAAGTAATATAGAGACAGTTTTGAGAAGATTACGACAAGTATTGTTTTTATTTATTATTTAGTTTTAAAGGGAGATCGTTAGTGCAGTGCTTTTACACTGTACAAATGTATAAACAATTATTTTTCTATAGAGTAACAGATGTCAACTTTATATTTGCTACCTCCTATAAGTGGCAAACTAGGAACTATTGCATATCTTAGATTAGAAGTAATTAGAGAAAATTCACTTCAATATGTAACTGTTTTGAAAATTTTCAGCGGATTGTTGTTCACCATTACAATAGAACATTAGATTACGAATGGTGAATTTCATTTTCAAGTTTTACTACAATTTTGGTTAATAGAGAGATTATGTTGTTAGTCATTTTATTTTAATATTATTATTATTCTTTCTTTTTCGTTAAAAAAAAATCACTTTTGTATATGGATTTTATATTTTTTGTAATACCAACAGATGAAAAGTTCTTAACGATTTTTAAAAAAATTTGATAATCAACAGTCATTTTAAATTTATTACCAGAGTTTTTTAGTTTACAGAAGCTGACATTGCAAATCCATTAGGTGAAATTCTAATTTAGAAATGCTTGGTATTACGGCTTGAATTTTTGAAATACCTATAACAAATGTTATCAAATGTGCACAGATCATTCGGATTGATTTAGTACCAATTTTGATACACTGTACATTTTGGTGACTCTTAATATATAAATGACGAACATAAAGTCCAGTTTGACGGACAAGCAGTGTTGAGTTTTCTTTTTTTATTTACTACATGCCACTAAAAAAGGTGCAATTTGCTTTTCAGACATCACAGTCATTTTGTTGTTGTTTATTACAAAACGTGCTCTATCAATCAAAATGTAAAAATAAATATAATGAACGTATATTATAATGTCAGTTAATTAACATTTGTGAATCTTCTGGTTTGAGATCTCTTTACTTATACCTGTATGTAGCCTATATACAAGTTATATAAAATGGCCAACTAAGACTAATCCAGTCCTTCAAATTCCTTGAACTATTCAAATATATCTCTGTTTTTAAATTTTCAACCTTAATTTTTGAGTATTAAACATATTCTACGGAAAGAAAAACTTACTTTATTTATCAAATTTGACTAAAATTAAAAAATCAGTAAAGACTATTTATTGTGTTTCAATGTTAAGTTACACGATTAAAACTCATTTAAAAAAAAAATCTATATTTTTTATAATTATACCCCAACAAATAGGTTTTGGGGCAAAATTGGACGCAGATTTTAAAGCGGTATACTATAAATTATTCGTAACATTGTAGTACAAGCCACAGGGAGAAAGTTTTTGTATATATAATTAGTGCATTCTAAATCTAAGTTTGACTTTTAAGTCTAAGTATACTCCTAAATAAAAGTTGAATGTATTGTAGAATTAGTATTCCCCCTCCCCCTTTTCATTCAAAATTTATAGGATCTATGTTTAAAGTTCTATAATAGCTAGTTATGTCGTTAGGTATATAGTTTTAAATCTAAATATTGGGGACTTTTAACAAATAAATTCTGGAAAATATAAAAAATAAGTATATGATATCGAGTTATGTTAAAATTTATTTATTTTATTGTTGGTATGTTTCGTAGTTTACAAAACCTTTGAATAGGAATATAAATTTAAAAAAAAATAGAAATAACATTATAATAAAGAATTTAAATCAAGGAATTTTTCCTTAAGCGTTAAAATATTTAGATTAAAAACTATACACCCTAATGAGATAACTAACTTTTTCACTACACTACTATGAGTTCAGCTGTTTTCGTTATGTGTTTACAACCTGAGAAACATCATATTTTCAACAGCTGTCTGATTTTCCCACTCTAGAGTGGAAAATGTTATTTTCTGCACTAGCCGATGATGTTGAAAATAGCTGTGGGAAACTAAGATGCGTTGAAACGCTCTCGTGTATTCTAGTAAATTACCAAGATTAAATAAAAAAAAAATTAATTTAATGCATAATAGCAAACCAATATGTCCTCTACAATAAGTCCACCTGAATTAAATTTTACATAGAAAAATAATCAGCTGTAAAATATCCTTTAACATATAGGCCTAAAATATGATTTAAAAACCAAGATCCGTTTAATTTTTTTTTTAACGATGTCTCGTTTTTATTCCGCAGTGTAGTGAAAAGTATCGTTCAAAACACGAGCGAAATTATTTTTTGCATATTCTCGACCATATTTGAAGTGCTCGATAAATCTCGCACTTCAAACATATGGTCTCGAACATGCAAAACCCCACTTTCCACTCTTGTTATGAAATATACTATTATAGAACTTTAAACATAAATCCTATTTGTATACTACTGTACTATTAGGTAATATCAAGGACCACTTTCCAAGGTACCGTAAGTCTTTGTCTCCATCCATACAAAATCTAAACAAATAGGCTATGTGCCCTATTATAATATTAAACCTAAACATATTATAATATTTACTATGTTAACGAGATCAAACAATATTATTATCACTAGTGAAACTGTCAATATTTTGTATTATTGCCGAATATCATTTGAAATATAGCTTTTTAAGGTTATCCCCAGGACATAAATGAGAACCCAACGAGTATACAAAAATCAAATACAACAGAATTCAATTTTGGTAAAACATTATATTTCTTAGTTTAAAAAACCTTGAAATAGCAATATATATTTAAAAATTTATAAATAACATTATAATAAAGATTTTTTTTTTTAATTTTGTTAAGCGATAAATAATTTGCAATTCCTATATGAATACAAAACGTGTGTACATACATATATATTTATTGGCAGTGATATAAATTGTGAATGAAAAGGGGGGGAGTGGAATACTAATTCTACAATTCATTTAACTTTTATTTAGTAGTATACTTAGATTTAAAAGTCAAATTCAGACATAGAATGCACTAATTATATATACAAAAACTTTCTCCCTGTGGCTTGTACAATGTTAACGAATAATTCATAGTATCTGCGTCCAATTTTGCCCCAAAACCTATTTGTTGCGGTATCATTATAAAAGATTTATAGAATTTTTATTTTTTATTTATGATTTTTAATTGTGTAATTTAACATTGAAAAACAATAATAGTCTTTAATGTTTCTTTAATTTTAGTCAAATTGGATCAATAAGTAAGTTTTTCTTTCCGTAGAATATGTTTATTACTAAAAAATTAAGGTTGACAATTTAAAATTAGAGATATATTTACATAGTTCAAGGAATTTGAAGGACTGGATTAGTCTTCGTTGGCCATTTTATATAACTTCTATATAGGCTACACACTGGTATAAGTAAAGAGATCATCAAACCAGAAGATTCACAAATGTTAACTGTCATAAATATACGTTCATTGTATTTACTTTTACAGTTTTAGAAATTTGAGAAACACTGCCTTCAATGTCAGACTTTGAAGTTCACTTTTACATTTTGAATGATAGAGCACGTTTTGTAATAAACAACAACAAAATGACTTCGATGTTTGAAAAGCAAATTGTACCAATTGTACCTTTTTTAGTGACATGTAGTAAATAAAAAAAGAAAACTCAACGCTGCCTGTCCGTCAAACTGGACTTTATGTTCGTCTAAAGTAATGGAAACAGATATAATGAAACGCACAATGGTGAATGTCAAAAATGACATCGAACTTTCGTTTATTTTTAACCTTTATATATATATATATATATATATATATATATATATATATAGCAACTCTTTCCATGTAATTTGTAATATTGCCAATGACATTACTTTGCCACTATGAGAAATATAGTTATCCCAAAAATATAATTTTTTAAATATATAACCTACTAATTTTACCAAAATAAGTTATATTCGTAACTGTATTCCAGTTTCATTTAAATTTGGAATTCAAGTTTCAAATTAGACATAAGACTGAAAAATCACTATTTCCATTTAATCTTCAGGTGTTAATTTATTACTCTATAGATCACAGACCGTAATTTGAGACGGTTGATTTTTTAATCAGATTGGTTTTAAAACTTTGTTCGTTCTGCAAAAAAACAAATATGAAATCCAAAATCATACTGTTACATTAATTATTTCAAAAATCCGGTATGCTAAGTAATGTCTTTATGTCATTATAGAAAACAAATGCATTAATTATTCTAAAACCTAATTTATAACTAACGGAAAACAAAGATATAATCACGATAACCAGGTTTGTACAACTTAGTATTAATTATTATTCAGACTAGAAGTTGGGAAGGGAAGAGGTTTCCTTCAAAAAAAAATAGGTAAATATAGTAACTTTTAACGATAGTAAATTATTTGCCGCATCAAAGACAAAAAAAACATATATTGGGATTAGAATCGCGTCCGGTGATTGTCTGACAACTGCAGCGGAAGGAATCAGTGCGCAGCCTAGTGCTAGAATGTAATCTCGAGAAATACTTAACCGTCACGTCTCTATAGTTTGTTGGTATTTTGTTGAAAAACACGTTTCTGCTTCAACTAGGATGGGCGGAAGTTGTGACCTAATTTTTGATTCCCATAATGTCCAACCGAGGAGACAGTAAGATAAACATCTGTGTTTAGGAAAACGTAGTGCCTTACGTCACATCACATAACGAAGTAGCAAATGGGGACTTGATGGAATCTAGTCATTGATCAACTTATGGGAAAATACGTTTAAGTAAACACTAACTATTTGACAACAAAAGCGTGTTTTTTCAATACTAAAATGGATTTTTAAATGTAGGACTTTATAAATAAGTTTCATAATTATAGTTAAACAAAATTTTCTTGAAGAAAATGGTTAAATAGTTGCGAAAAAGTGAATTTAATTATAAGTATAACCTTGCTTATGTACATCAATATAATAAGAAATGAACCTATGATGAAAATGATATTTATAATATTATATAATACGTATAAGCCTTATCAAATCTTCAAAACATTCTGGCGGGAACTAATTTGTATGTCTGACAAATTTCTATTGAATTATCATTTTATATTATATTATATCATATGATCACTTTACATTCACACTTTTAGTGAAGGAGGAGGGTTATTGTATAACTAAATCGATGAATAGAAAATTAATAGTTGTGCTTGTTAATTTTCAAAAAATAATCTGTAGTAAAAAATATGACTCCAAAATTTAGTTGTAATAGTTATGTGCGATTTATTACGATTATAGTAAATCACACCATTAACGATATAATCAAAAATTTTGTATTAAGTTTCTTGGTTGAAATACGACTAAACCTTAACCACAGTTATAACAAAAAAGTTTTGAGTTTCTGGCCTTACAATTCTATTTTCGTGCATAAATACAAGCAAGGACTATGTTCGAGTTGTCTATTAATTATTTTAACATTATTACTTTTATATTATTGTTCTCCTTCAACCCGTCCATCTCTACTCCTCCATCATATAAAAAAGGGTACTGGGCATCAAGTAATTTATTTCTAATAGTGTTATTATATTGTTGTTATATAAATATAATGTAAAAAACTTTATGGATTCAAATTACACCAACTGGGCAGACTTTAGCAATAAATATCAATTATAAAGTTCACATAATACTGAATTTTCTAATTTTATTTGCAAACTTTAGTTAAGAATAGTTTTCAACTTAATCCATTCATTTCAATTCTTTTATTGTTATAGTTTACTTTTTCGTTTTATGAATTCCTCTAATAATACATCTCATCTTTCTTTATTCAAAATAAATTAAGTTTATTGATTACAAATGCTAACTAGGAGAGACCACTGCGCACTAATTTCAATCCTAGCTGAGCTCGCGTAAATACCATTTTTTAACTGTGGACTGCGACCAAATATTTCATTTCCTCACAGGTTTCTAAACCATTATTGCAATCTTTATCTGTGTATTTACTAGCCTCCTGTTTTCACTTAACAATTCTTCACGCATATCCCAGTTTTGAATTCCCCTCTTGAAAAGTTAAATGAAAAGTTGATATATTCTGACCCTTCAAATGTTTTGTTAAGCAAGTATATGCCGTAATTGTACGTAAATCGTGGTTTTAACTTAAAAATGAATCTAATACAATCACTTTCTCAATGTTTGTTTTCTATTCTTTTAATGAAAATGAACGTACGTTTTAATCTTCTCAGTCTCTATCATTTAAATAATGAATTTATAAATAAAATCTCTTATTTAAATGTTACATTTTTTGAAAACAAGCTAGATCAAATTTGGCAAAGATAGAATTTTTTTATTCTTATTATAAATATATATTGCTTTCTTTATTTTAAAATAGAGCTACCAACGAAATGGGATTAATATTTCCTTATGTATTGTGATGTTTTCAAGCCTACATTATCAACTTTGATTAAAATATGATCAAAACTAAAATATTGATCTCATTTGTTGGTTATAAGTTTAAAATTTCGTAGTGATAACTTTATATTTATTATCATATATAATAATTCCATCGTCATAACAATAAATAAAGAATCTTAATTCGCTTACAATGGACTAAAATAAATCATTACAAGACCTATAGATAAAAGCTCTTTGATTAAAACGCCAACGAGTTTTGAAAAGAAGCTTAAGTAGTTTAAAAAATGTCTTATTTATCTGATATATTTTGCATCGATATAATGATTAATATCGTTATCATAAGAACAACACTTAAAATTGAATCCCACTATTTCCATACCATTTTGTTAACATGTCACTTCTAAGAACCCAACACAAAATAAAATAAAAGTTTGGTTGTTATCAGTTTAAAAACTAATAATGGAGTCATTATATAACTCTTAATTTTCCAAAATTAAGTATAAATATTTTTGTAAGTGTATAAGAAAGTTAGTGCAATATTTTTGCATCTTTATTGTATATAATACCTAATTTGAAAGAATCGTTTAATAGTTATTTTTATAGATACAGTTTCAGTAGTTTACAAATAAAATATTTTTACCATCTTCGATTTTAATTTATTAAATGTCATTATAATGAAAATATATACCTATATATTCTTTGATTACTTATATTTAGTATACCTAGTGTAGAATATGTAAAGTAATCGTAAGAAAAAATCGTCTTTTTTCCTTTCATTTCATTCCTAAGGAATCCGAAAAAGTGATATTCATTTTGTTTTTGATCATATATTCCGAGGCTCACTTTAGTAAATATGACCTTGGCAATCTTTAGGGAACCTAGGATTATACATTTTCCATGTAGTATTCAGTTAGATCCCTCTCTTTTATCTATCCTATCAAGTATTTCTTGACCATCACTTGTTCTTTTAAAACACTGACGTAGAGTAGGCCTATTCGTGCTCTAACAGACCATATCTTGGACTCCTACCTTTTTTTATAAGGCGATTTGACCAAGACATATTTTGCCTCTAAATAATAAAAAGAATAAAAAATCATTTGCGGTCTTCATAACCATGAAACTTTAAGGTAGAAACTTCCTGTTAAATGTATGTACCCATATATATACGTACAGAAATTTATAAAAATAAAAGCCAAGTTCCTGCTATTTAAACAATTTTTGTATTAATATAGTTTTAGTAATTCTTCTATACAAGAATATAAATATAGACAAAACTTAGGACAAATATATAGTCACATTTTCTAGATATAATAGCAGAAATCTTAAAAGAATAATATCAATAATAATGACTTTCTTACTTAGAAGCAATTTTAGTCTTTGTAATGAAAACATTTTGTTTCATAATTAATATTCTACTACCAGGTAAATTAATATTCTGGTTTAAAATTTACTTTTATTTTGAAAGTTGAAAATTTGAAAGAGCATGAAATAAATGTTCAGTCTGTGAACCACATATCCAAAGATTGTTCGGTCGAGGGATGATATTTTTGCAATAAATAAACAAGTATTTCAATTTCATGGTATAGTTGTTTTATACATAGTCGTCCTGATACTATAAAATAGGTTTTAAAATTAGTGCATAATATAACTTAACATACAGTAATTGTATTATTACAGTATAGGAAAAACATTTTTTCTCATTCACGGAGTTTCAACACTCTTGACCATTCACTTTGTGAACAAGTGCCTAGTAGCCGTGATCGTCTAGTGGTTAGGACATTGCGTTGTGGCCGCAATAACCCAGGTTCGAATCCTGGTCACGGCAGGCTACTTTTTAGATGCAGTTTATGAGAGACATCATCAAGTTTTAATAATTAATAAATAATACAGTTTTATTTCCAATGTACATTTAAAAAGCAATGAAAGTGGAAAAAATTTACCCATGGTTCTGTTTATCATGACATTTTGAATCATGCCAAAAAAAACCTGTTTTTCACTTCTGTTTTTGAGTTGAGACTTTTATATAGGAAACTATATCTGTGATCTATTGAAGTGGAGTCATTCATAATTAACTGGTTCAATTTTTATAAAATTTAGTATATTTATATTTTTTGTCAAATAGTCACACTTTATTCAGAGTTACTTCAAAATTCGGATGTATCATTTACTTGAAATTATAAGACTACGATCATATTGCACTTTACAGGGTGTTTTTTTATTCCAGGCCTTAGAAAAGAGTCCTTTAGTGGCCGTTTTTGGGTAACAATACAGTAATGGGATAGCGGGGAACAATAATCGGCCGATTGCCTAGTTTTTTAATAACTCTATTTTGCAATCCAGTCTAATTTTGTTCTTATACAACGATTAACACGTTTTACCATAATTACTGATATTGCATTACACTCATTTACTTCATAATGACCTTTAAAGAGCGAGAATTAACAACTGAAAAGATTTTAACTAGTAGATAAATAGTGTTAATAAATATTAGTAATGAAGAACTCAGGAGGGATAAGCAGGAGGGGATAGGGCGTTGTCCAATGTTGATGTTTACTCGGGGTATAAATATTTTGGTAATCCGCCCATAAATAATTGAGAGTGATACAGATACCGTTTATTAAATAACAACTCTGTTGAAATAATAAAAGTAGATGTATATATCCTCGTTTTTCACTATACCTTTAGATATTGCATGATTTACACGCATTAATTATAGGAGAATAAACATTCATACACGGGCAATAATAGACTAAAGTAAAATAATTATATCTTTTAAAACTGTTTTATTGATTAAATAAATATACACAGGAAATGAATTCCGTCAAGGAAACACTCTATCAAGGTGAAAATATTCGTATTCATGTTTGTCATAGTGGAATTGGAATCCCTTAATTCAATAATTATTCGTCCCTTAATCTGTATTTATATCAGCACTCATTTCGGCACATATTTTAAAAATTGTCCAATAGTAATGGTGCCTTATGAATATAATCGATGTAATAACATATTTGTTGATAAAACCGAACAGATAAAATGTGACTACCAACGTTCTCAACGTCAAAGTAAAATTATGGTTCCAAAATAGTGACAAACTAAAATTAAATAAGGATAACATATATTATATAAGGTAAAACAGTTACCTTAAAAAATGAAGAAAATCGTTGAAGATTATTTTTTGAGGGTACACAAATTACAAACCTAGCTGGATGTATTTTTATCTGTGGTATCTGTTATAAGGATAGCGATTTACTCAAAATCGTAGTTATCTATCCTCGATTATAATAAAGAAATTTACATGAACACTTAAAACTTTGTCAAACGTTCATTTTCCCCTTTTTAGTGACAAATATCAAATCAAAAATTTCGACCATTTTTTTATGTGGTGACGAATTCTTTTTTTTCCCCCTTTTAATATGGTTCGCTATATAGTTGTGAGAAATCTTTCTGTACGATTTAGTAAGATGAAAGCCTGTGAGGTTACTATATGTAGCAGAAAATAGTTCTTAGTATTATGAAAATGTAAAATCTACTGTTAACAAAGTTATACAAACTGTAAGCATAGTTATACACTGTTGTCGCTGGTATCGTCCTAACAAACTAAACACTGAAAGTTGTAATAATTTTGATTACTAGTTCATTATATTATATTTTATTTTAATATAAGTGCATTTAAGTCTAGACCTAAAGTGGTTATTTTCAATTATACGTAGGAACTTACATTTTCCATTTTCTAGGTCGTAGTTGAAATATCCAATTTTATGTACCTCCTTCAAAACTAAATTCAAAATATGTATCTGTCCTAAATATTTATTCGTAAATAACTCTAGAACCAAAACATTATTACCTATTTTGACATAAATAGCTTGCTGTATACGAATTGTGCCCTTAAATCGTTCTAGCAGGATGTATTGTTATCTGTGGTACCTGTGACTATAATAAGAGTTATTCTAAGTAGTGTCTATAGATTTTTATTTAAATCGGTTAAACTATGCACATACAAAACATATTGTAGATTATTATCTTGAACACTTGAAATAGTTTCGCTAACTTTAAACTTAAAATAACATATTTAAAATTCTACTATTATATAATCTTAATTAATGAGATTTGTTACTGATTATAGTATGTTACACCTCTACACATATTAAATCGAAAATTAAAAGTTAAATGTTTTGGTCGGAAAGCAACTAAATCATAACCACAGTTACAACAACAACAAAGGTTTTTATTATACCGACTAAAAGTATTGTGGTTTTGTGTATATTCACATGTGAGAAGTGTATGTTGAATTGTACTTGAACTATCCGTTAATTATTTAAACAAAATAAGATTTATAATTATGATTGTTCTTCAGCCGTCCTTCTTCTCTACCCCTTCATCCCATAAAAAGAGTTATTAACAAGTTATTTCAACTAAGTTATTTAAAATTTAAATTAAGTAAGTTACGTCCAATAGTGTTATTCTAATATTCTATATAAATGCAAATTATAAAACTTCAAAGATACAAGTTAAACCAACTGTGGAGACTTTAGTATATCAAATTTCAATTAAAAAGTCCCTATAATACTGAATTTTCTAATTTTATTTGCAAAGTTTAGTTTGGAATAGTTTTAAACTTAACGCATTCATTTCAATTCTTTCATTGTTATAGTTTATTTTCCGTTTTCCTTTGAAAATGCACCTCAGTATTTTTTTAATGTGGCGGCCAACTTGATTTTTTCAATAGCAACCATTTATTTTTGTCGTATTTTTCGATAGATATGAAATTTTAAAGCTTTTGTTTTCTCCAGTATGTTTTCAATAATCCCACCTTTTAATAAATCCACTGCGTATTAAACAATGGGAAATGATTTTTTACTCAATTTTTAGTAAGTGATATGATTTTTTAATTTTTAATTGGATATAAACAATATAATTTCTTACAAAATATAAGGTAGACAGGTTAATAGATTTCTTAAAAGTATTGTTTATTAAATTATCTCAATTTTAGTTCCAATCTTGAAACAGTTTTAGCTTAGACCTGGTATGTATTTATACCAGGCCTGAATTTAACTGTATTTGTTGGAAACAGTGATAGGTCGAAAAGTCAATTTGAGTTTTCACTTAAATATAGGTTTTGAGGTTCCATGACTCCAAAATGTATTTTTTTAAACTATTATTATCTGTGATTTCTAAACCCTCAACTTGTAGACAGATTTAGATTATATCTGGTATTTGGTTATATCTTTTTAAGTTTACAGAATAATTTTTAGGTTTACATTACCTACAGTGACAACATTTAAAATGTGACCGTAAAAACTTGAAAGCAGTAAAATAAAGTTTTAATTTAATTGAATCTCCGCGTCAATAGTCATGTGCCTTTACTCATTGTTGTAAAATGTAGCTAATTATTCATTGTTTTAGGTTCATTACTGTCAGGCAGACCACTAACTGAACAATAAACAGACTAAGCTAACACAAATGCATTTATGGGCCTTGTTGGTCAATACAATCTCGGAATAAGATTTTTAAATGCCAGAGGACTATTTTAAATGGTCAAACACACCACTAGATACAATAAAAAGCTTTTGAGGTGGTTCCTAGAAAATCGAGAGATATACATAAAAATAAATATGAAGAACTAATGTTGTGTTGTATTAAAATTGGTGTTAAAAAAGTGTCGGAAGACGTATTCCTTCCTAATTTTCTCAAAAAGCCAAGGTAATAAAACCATCTTCTTTTGGGGCTTATATTTATGTTAAAGTGAACTCTTAAAGTTAAAAATGATATTGATATTAAAGATTATCATAAACTAACAGCGTTTTTCTCCAATCAGTATGTTAGAAATCATAAAAGTCTAAAACTTCGCTCAAGAAGAAAAAACTAAATTCTTACTTGAAACTCCTGATAGAAAGTTTAAGTTGAAAAAAGTGGCTCTGATTTTTGGTATTGCTAGTGCTTGCCATCCCGTTCAGTCTTGATGTCCTTATAAATGGACATCGAATAACAAAGGATAGAATTCAAAAATATATCAAAACTGTTGATTGACTCATAATGTCCATGTAAATGGCCATTCATTTTACAGATCTATCATAATACTAGATCATTTTCCAAGCATTATTTATTTACAGTAATAGTCAGCTGTAAATGTTTTACCAGCATTTGAGGTTACCATGTGTTTGTTATTATAAGTTTGTGGATGGTTATGCTATTTGTTGAGGAGTTTGTGGTATTTTTTGAGTTTATTAATAACCAAAATTTGATAATTGACTATATTTGATGAGAAATTGTAATTTTATTGCTATGAAACATTTTGTGTAAATCGTATGTTCACATATTATATGGACATTGTGACTCAAGTATTCAAATTGTGAAGTGAGGTTATATTTGACATTTTTTTGTATTTTGTTTCTAAGCTTGTTTTAGTAACAGTACCTTTATAATTTATGAAATTAAAATGATTAAACATTTGTTGGAAGATCGTATTTTAGATTTATTAGATGATTCAGACTTGGAAAATTTATGAGTTGAGGAGGAGTTGAATGAAACAATAACAATTAACAACTTGTTACATGGTGATTATTATAAATAAACTAGCATTTTACCACTGTAGTAAGTAGTTTTACATCATTGTATTCAACTTTATAGGTAAAAACAATATGTTACTATTTTATATAATAATTATACACAACAGAATAAATTACAAAGGAATAATGGAAGGCTAATTGTAGTTTTACTAGGTTCATAAATTATTATTTCAGTCATGGAATAAAAAGTATGATGCACATTTCAAAATTGTAATAGTCTTTGATTAATTTTATTTTTGTTTTAGATGAGATAAGAGAGTCATGTAGCTTAGAAGACAAATTTGAAGTTCTTAATGAAATGACAGGCGAAATATCTGGAAAAAAAAAATTATGATGTAGAGTCATAATGTCCATCTAAATGGACATGCTGTATTTAGGCCCTTAGGGCCCCAATGTAATAAAAAAATGTTTTTTAAATATTTATTAAATTAACACTTTCAAAATATTACAAACAAAATTTTTTTACGATAAACACCAAAATTCATGACTGAATGGGTTAAGTTAAAAAACCTCACCTAATTTTTGTAATAAAGCAAAGTAATTTGTACAAACCAGGTTTTTACCAAGTATAGTGGAAATCTTTATCGACCTAAAACTCAATGACAAAGTTGTGTCGTCTGGGTCTGGACTTCTTATTTAAAATTGCAAAACTTGTACATTTAATATAAATATAAATAACAGTAAATAATATGGCAACTAATGTTTTGTTCTCTGTTTGAAGTTATTTGTTAATGATGGAAGTTCAATTTTATTATTATACATTTTTCGGACATTTGCCATCATTTGTGTGTTAAAAATCAAAAAGCGACGTTTCGGGAATAAGAATCAATTCCCGTTATCAAATGATGGGGAACTGTTTTTTTGACTTCTCAGTTTTTAGCTCTGAGGTGCATGCTTAGATATTAAGGTTGGTGGTATTCTTATTTAATTTTACTCTTACATAGGCTTAGTTTCTAGTTTCATGTTTCTTTAGTATTTAATCACTTGATAACGGGAATTGATTCTTATTCCCGAAACCTCGTGTTTTGATTTTTAACACACAGATGATGGCAAATGTCCGAAAAATGTGTAATAATAATGTTTTGTGTTTCAATATTATTGCAATACAATTGACAACCTATATTTTGAATAGTTCTCATATAATCTAAAAATAGCGTAAATAATAGGAAATATAATGACGAATTACTATTTATGTACTTATTTCATTTTTAAAAGCTTTTATAACAAATTTAAATAAAATTTAAACTTATTTCCATATTGCCTTCCGAACTACTGATATAATTAATTAGTTAACATACCTTAATGTCAAAAGTAGTTTATTATTCTTAATAGTAGCTACAGCTGTTTTGAATACTTCCTGTCTGTCCTATGTATATCTTATCGCAGTCATTACAAGTCATTCGGTATACACCGCTGTTTGTGTAAGGGTTTTGTGTCTGAGTACTCCTGCTTAGAATTTGGTTTAGGTTATTTGATGTGCGATGAGCTAATCTGTATCCTTGTTTTTAAAAAATATTTTTGATTTGGTGCTCTAAGTGGTGGTTATATTGAATTGTTATAAATTTGTCTTTCTCTTCAGTTTGTTTGTTTGATCTAGTTCTAATATTCCTTCTCTGTTTGTGGATACATTTATCAATCGTGGAGGTATTGTATCCGTTGGCTTTGGCTATTCGTTTTATAATATTTATTTCTTTTTTGAAATCTGCAGGTTCCATAGGTACTGTTAGTGCTCTGTATATGAAACTATTATAAGCTGCAAGTTTGTGGGCTTTAGGGTGGTTTGAGGTTGCATGTATGGTGTGATCGGTCTGGGTTGGTTTTCTATATATTTTGAAATTATGCTTACCATCTGCTTTGGTTATGGTGAGGTCAAGATAATTTAAGCTATTGTTTTGTTCTATTTCTGAGGTGAATTTGAGTGATGGGTGGATGTTATTTGAGTATGAATTGAACCTGCTGATCTGTCTTCTGGTGTCATTGAACATAAGGATAATGTCATCTACATATCTATGGTAGTAAGTTATTTGTTTAAGGAATTGATTGTTTCAAACATCGGAAGAACATTCAAAACACGGTACGAGGAACACCAACCTCATAATAACACCCTCAACATTACCTGAACATATGCTGAAATACCTGATGAACAGCAACCACACTTACAACAATATTGAAAACAATCTACAAATATTACAAGTAGTAAAGAAGGGAAGAACAATGAACATCCTGGAGGAGTATGCTATTTATAAACAATGGAAGAAAGACTCGGACTCCCTTCTAAACGACAAACAACATTTCGCTTCCAACTGTATCTATGATACTATATACACAATAGATAATCAAAGGTAACCACACAAGACCAAGGAGATAACGTCAGAAGAACTCCTAATCAGTCATTCAAGAGCATTACAAGTTGTAGGATGTGGCCACATCAAGGAAATTTTTATTTATTTTTTACAATAAATTAAGAACCAACCCGGTTTACTATTGTGTGTGTGTGTGTGTGTGTGTGTGTGTGTGTGTGTGTGTGTGTGTGTGTGTGTGTGTGTGTGTGTGTGTGTGTGTGTGTGTGTGTGTGTGTGTGTGTGTTTTATATACAAACAAGTTTTGTGTTGTGAACGTGTTTTTAGTTTGTTTACGTGTGCTAAGCCTGATGATGCCTTATGTTGAGGCGAAACAGCTGTTGCTACAATTAAGAATAATGAACTACTTTTGACATTAAGGTATGTTAACTAATAATTTAAAATTTAAACAATTAATACGAGTTTAGGGAGGGTGAGAGTGTAAAGTTATGGTTTTATGAACAAAATACTGTGCTCCTTGGAGGTTCTAACATATTCTTTAACCGTTTTTGTAAACTGTACTTACTAATTTAAGGCTCATGTCCGATAAATTCTGTTGGTTGGTGTAATTATCTAGAAAATGTAAGAAGGGATCAAATTTTTATCGAATAAAAAGGTCATTGAGGAAATCTTAAAAATAATATAGTTCAAACTCAATTTTGTATTTAAATTTTTTTGTTTGACTGCTCGTAATTTTTTTTTACACGCCTTTATTTAGTACTTTAGTGCGGTCTAAACATAACTAGTTGCAGCATACGTTCATGTCTTGGGACCGTGGAGTAACAATTCACATTTGGTGCCATTTTAAAATGGGGGAAAATTATAAAACCCTGCATATCATCCTTCTGCCAAACTACAAAGAACTTTGTTCTTCAACTTCGCTCTAACAGACGAAGTTAAGGCTTTGCTCGGTCCTTAATTTGATATAGCATTAGCCAACAGATTTTCATATTATTGTTACAAAAATTACTATATATACAAATTTCTCTTTAATCAAGTATTTCTGTAATGTTGTCAGTGATTGATAGATACCTAATTTTTACCTTTTTTTTTTTACATAAAGAACACAAACATTAAAAACTTTAATTACCAATATAAACATAATCGAGGGCCTCAAATATTGCGTGTTTTCGTGTATAATTACACCAAACATTTAGTTAGTAACAACATGGAAATTGCTTATAAATAAATAACAAAGTCCCCAAACAACAGCTGTAAAAATAGAATAGAAAAAACCTTTTGAACAAATTCATTTTGATTCAACAAAATATTTGCATTTATGTATACTACGACCAAATATTATATTCCCTCACAAGTTTCCAAATCAATATTGACAATGTTTATCTGTTTATTTACAACCCTTCTGTTATCACTCAGCACTTCCCCACGGATATCCCCGTTTTGTAATCCCACACGTGTACAAATGCTCGCCAAAAATCGTAAAAGTTAAATGACGTGTTACGTACCTGCAGACATTTCGAATACTTTGTTAAGCAAATGATATATTCCGCTTATCTTTATTTCGTAACCGGTACTGTGGTTTTAACTTAAAATGTAATCTAAGACAATCACCTTCCTAATATTTTTCCTTGTATCCTTTCTACGATTATGAACGCATGTTTGTATCTTTTCTGTCCCTATTTTTAAATTAATTAAATTATAAATATAAGATCACTTTTTGTATTTTTTGTATTTACAATTTTTATATAATTTTAGTTTTTTACTTGTCTCACCCTTTAAAACGGTTCAGAAGACTTTATATATATATATATATATATAAAACTGTGTTTTTGTGTGTGTATGCTTCACATTTTTATTATTTTTTTATTATTATTTTTTTTTTTTTGTAAAATTACTAATATATTTATGACAAAATTCAAAACACATTTTCTCTGGTCAATGATTTGGATGAGTTTGAAAACCTGTTTATTTGCCTCTTGTTGTCGGCTATTGAATTGTTGTAACGTAAGGATGATTTACGTCAAACTAAAAGAGTATAATATATCACGTAATTTATAAAAAAAATTACAAAAACCCATATTACAATTGGTGAAGTGCGCAGGTAATTTTATAACTATTGAATTATGTCCTCAAAATGAATTGAGAGTAATTAAGTTATTAAGAGCTGGTTACCCAATGGTAGTGTTGGGTCAGACGAGGTTAAGTGATTTATGACCATTATTGGGTGTGGGCGGCAATCTTTTCCATAGTTAACCATATGCAAGATTTAAGCAACATCTTAGATACACCATTTCCCCCTAAGCAAACTTATAGCATTGCAGCTGATAGCATTTACGTTACCCATTTTATCCGTTTTTGTCAATTTATTTTAGATGGTACATTTTTTCTTCGATTTTCATTCGATGACATTTTGAACAAAATTGAAAATTTAATAAAATATAATTACTGAAAATCAATTAAAAAGTTGCGAGTTACATTTTTTTTTTCTTTTTTATTGTCAACTTTACAATGTTTAGAATTGTACAATAATAAATTTACAGGTTTTTAAAAAAGATTATTTTACAGACAGGAATTGTAGGTCTTAAACAGTTTTGTAAGTTTATCAATCTATAGATATTAAGAAAATGTGTTTCAATTGGGATATCTTAATATTAACGTAATATATTTGTAATGTGTACCTATAAACCCCGTCTTTTGATTTACTTTAATTTTGGTTTCGTTGAAATCCAGAAAACATCGTAAATCTGAAGTATAAAGAGGTAACACTTTATTTATTTCCATCGTATCCTGTATATATATTTTATTTAATATTATTTTTTACATATTTCTATCACAACAGTTATTCTTGTTTTTTGAAGAGGAAGACATTCCTCAAAGCTTTCGGTCCAACATAGCTGAAGTTGATAACGATAGTGGCACTGGGGTAAGTTCAGTTTTAACACGTAAAATTAAATAGTACAGTAATTTATATGTTTGATCAGGAAAGACAAATATAAGGATATTTATATTGAAATATTATATACGTTTAAAGTTGTTAATAGAAATATCGTATGGTCAGATAATTTTGAAAATCAATAGTCAACAATTAATAAATTGTTCTGTTAAAAATAAAACCATAATTAAGTTCAAATAAAATTAATTTACCATGGCATATGGACTTCAATTACGAAGTAGTTCATGAAAGTTTCTCTCACTATTTTTGCTAAAAGCGACGAGTTTCTTGGATTATTTCGATTTATCCTTATTACCTATGATCTTTCGAATTATATTGTGACATAGTTGTTCTAACATTTGTTTCTCAATCAAAACAATCTGAAGGAGAATAAAATTTAATGAAGGAATCTGCACCAATTTAATGAGAAAATATTACAAAACACAATAAACCATTACATGGACTCAATGTTATGTGGCTTTAAATTTATTGTTGTGACAAATACTCTTAAACGTGAAGCTTAAATACCAAATGCATACTCAACATTGTGTCTTGCTCACAAACGCAGTAATTATATATTTTTCTATGCTTTGAAATGAGTTCTGTTTGCCTAAACGGTTTCATTATGTCCATTTTGAAAAGTATCATCGACTACAAACACATAAGCCGTTTACTTGTAGAACAGTTTCCGATTTTATTTTTTCTGGGAATGATTAACTCATTGTTTACAACTTTAGAAAGAAAAAACTGGTGTTTCTTATACCTCAATCTGAAACTATATCATTTGTACCAAAATCACAGATCATAAACTGTAATTTCGCATTTACTATTGCTAGAAGAGTCTTTCTTTGTAATTATAAAATACTGACCCACTTCCACTAGGAGGATAATACTGAAATACTTTCCATCCATTGCTCCAATTAGGACTATTATTTCTTTAGAAAGAGCCGCTACAATCTTCCTGAAATATATTTAAAAACTAATTACAAATCCTTTTATAAACAGTCAATTGTAATAACAATAGTAAACTCGGTTTTAACTGGTTAAGGTTATAACTTAGCTGAACTCTTTACTACCTTGCCCCTACGATTGGGCGTCAAAATATAACATAATTGAACTCTTCTCATAATTATTTAAATAAAAACGCAAAACACAATCTTTTACCTTTCAAAGAAAAACAAGTTAAAACTCTACACATTTAACATACCATTTATTGCCTCGGCTTTGATTTTTTTTACTATACAATTTTAAAACTTTAATTATTGAACATATCATTTAAAAAACAAATTTAAAACTTTAAACATTAAAACATTAAATTTATTGCCACAGCTTGCTCTTTTATAACAAAACAAATTAAATTTTTTAATACCAATAACTCTAATTTCTCGGGGGGGGGGGGAATTCATTGAAGTGGCTCAATTGAAGTGAAATTTACGAATATTAATTAAAAGAATATTTAACAATTTTGTACTTATCAATGGTTCGCTCCTTTTTCATCTGGTCAATTTTTTTTCACACTAACACTTCACGATATCACTGACTCTGCTTTATTACTTCACTGGATTTTTCTCTTACTAATCAAAACGAAACACTCACAAATTCCTTGGGAAAACTCCTAAGAGGTGATGGATGGTCCTAGGTGCAATTAGTAGCCTTTCTTCCTGACGACGAAATACTATTCCTCGTTGATACTAATTTACTTGGTGCTGATTGACCTTCAGCCACAAACTCAGAGACGCTCAACTCCCCTGATCAACAAACACTTAAAGACTTTAAAACAAAATTCCGTTAACAAAATGACGCAGAGACAATTCGTCTCTTGGGTCAACAATCTTAGTCGACACTCCGTAATTAGCTCCCAGTCCTAGACTAACTCCCTTTTTCAATTTTGGTTTGTACCGAATATCATCCCCTCACTTGAAACTTGAGCTGACTTTCTCTTCGTTGGTTCGTTAAAACATAGTTTCTGTATTTTTAGTGGCGGTTTTCAAAATCTGCCCGAAAGTGGGATCTCATGTCATTGGTCGACCTACATTCTGCAATCCGTTATACAAGAACGGTTCTTTCGAACACATCTGGAACTTCCCTTTCTGTTGTACAGTTAGAGACGCTAACTTTTCCCTTGTTTTCTCTTTTTTCTTTATACAAATTTTATTCACATCTGTCCTTGGCCAATTCTCCCGTTACTTGTTTTTGTTTTTTTTTAAAGTGTGTATTGGCGTTTGCTCCTTCAAGGCTAAAGTCCCGTTTTCTTTTGTTTTTTCTTGTACTCTTCCCTTGGTACCGTTAGATTCCAACCTTCCCAAGCTGCACCTGGCATCCCACATTTTCTCCAATATGAATTGCTTTTTAACTGTTGTTATTATTATTTTATTTTATTTTACATGAATTAATTATTTATTTATCTTCTGATATCATTTCATCATAATTAATTGTAATTGATTAGATTAATATCGTAATACATGAACAATTTATCTACGAAAACAATTAACGAAGGTTATTATTAGTGAATAATTCCATTAACATTATTCGTTTTTAGATTATTTTGTAAGACGAATGTAATATATGTAATGCTGTATTAACTGATTTATAAATATTTATTTATAAACAATAATTTTAAATTTATATTTAGGTTTCACAGCTGTGAAACCTAAATAGAAACTTAAAGCCGTTGTTTATACATAAATTTGAATAATTTAACTAAAACAATAGGATAATTCAGAATGTGGCTTATGCAGACACTGTAGTATTTTTTAATGCTTCATTTTCATTACACATAAAATGACATGTACAAAGGTATACTGATCGAGTAAAATATCTATTTATTTTTTCCCTTGCCTTCCGAACTACTGATATAATTAATTAGTTAACATACCTTAATGTCAAAAGTAATTCATTATTCTTAATAGTCCAAAGATTTTAATTTTTTCTTTGGGTTATTGGTTTTATCCCTCTTGTTTTTTCGTTCTAAAACTGATTCATTTTCCTCCATGAAATCTGGCTTTGATGCTGGGAAACCTAAATAGAAATTTAAAGCCGTTGTTTATACATAAATTTGAATAATTTAACTAAAACAATAGGATAATTCAGAATGTGGCTTATGCAGACATTGTAGTATTTTTAATGCTTCATTTTCATTACACATAAAATGACATGTACAAAGGTATACTGATCGAGTAAAATATCTATTTATTTTTTCCCTTGCCTTCCGAACTACTGATATAATTAATTAGTTAACATACCTTAATGTCAAAAGTAATTCATTATTCTTAATAGTCCAAAGATTTTAATTTTTTCTTTGGGTTATTGGTTTTATCCTTCTTGTTTTTTCGTTCTAAAACTTATTCATTTTCCTCCATGAAATCTGTCTTTGATGCTGTGAAACCTAAATAGAAATTTAAAGCCGTTATTTATATATAAATTTGAATAATTTAACTAAAACGACAGGATAATTCAGAATGTGGCTTATGCAGACACTGTAGTATTTTTTAATGCTTCATTTTCACTACACATAAAATGACATGTACAAAGGTATACTGAGCGAGTAAAATATCTATTTATTTTTTCCCTTACTTCCGAACTACTGATATAATTAATTAGTTAACATACCTTAATGTCAAAAGTAGTTCATTATTCTTAATAGTAGAAGATATTAATTTTTTCTTTGGGTTATTGATTTTATCCCTCTTGTTTTTTCGTTCTAAAACTGATTCATTTTCCTCCATGAAATCTGGCTTTGATGCTGGGAAACCTAAATAGAAATTTAAAGCCGTTGTTTATACATAAATTTGAATAATTTAACTAAAACAATAGGATAATTCAGAATGTGGCTTATGCAGACATTGTAGTATTTTTAATGCTTCATTTTCATTACACATAAAATGACGTGTACAAAGGTATACTGATCGAGTAAAATATCTATTTATTTTTTCCCTTACTTCCGAACTACTGATATAATTAATTAGTTAACATACCTTAATGTCAAAAGTAGTTCATTATTCTCAATAGTCCAAAGATTTTAATTTTTTCTTTGGGTTATTGGTTTTATCCCTCTTGTTTTTTCGTTCTAAAACTGATTCATTTTCCTCCATGAAATCTGGCTTTATTGCTGTGAAACCTAAATAGAAACTTAAAGCCGTTGTTTATACATAAATTTGAATAATTTAACTAAAACAATAGGATAATTCAGAATGTGGCTTATGCAGACACTGTAGTATTTTTTAATGCTTCATTTTCATTACACATAAAATGACATGTACAAAGGTATACTGATCGAGTAAAATATCTATTTATTTTTTCCCTTACTTCCGAACTACTGATATAATTAATTAGTTAACATACCTTAATGTCAAAAGTAGTTCATTATTCTTAATAGTAGAAGATTTTAATTTTTTCTTTGGGTTATTGGTTTTATCCTTCTTGTTTTTTCGTTCTAAAACTGATTCATTTTCCTCCATGAAATCTGGCTTTGATGCTGTGAAACTTAAATAGAAATTTAAAGCCGTTATTTATATATAAATTTGAATAATTTAACTAAAACGATAGGATAATTCAGAATGTGGCTTATGCAGACACTGTAGTATTTTTTAATGCTTCATTTTCACTACACATAAAATGACATGTACAAAGGTATACTGATCGAGTAAAATATCTATTTATTTTTTCCCTTACTTCCGAACTACTGATATAATTAATTAGTTAACATACCTTAATGTCAAAAGTAGTTCATTATTCTCAATAGTCCAAAGATTTTAATTTTTTCTTTGGGTTATTGGTTTTATCCCTCTTGTTTTTTCGTTCTAAAACTGATTCATTTTCCTCCATGAAATCTGGCTTTATTGCTGTGAAACCTAAATAGAAACTTAAAGCCGTTGTTTATACATAAATTTGAATAATTTAACTAAAACGATAGGATAATTCAGAATGTGGCTTATGCAGACACTGTAGTATTTTTTAATGCTTCATTTTCATTACACATAAAATGACATGTACAAAGGTATACTGATCGAGTAAAATATCTATTTATTTTTTCCCTTGCCTTCCGAACTACTGATATAATTAATTAGTTTACATACCTTAATGTCAAAAGTAGTTCATTATTCTTAATAGTCCAAAGATTTTAATTTTTTCTTTGGGTTATTGGTTTTATCCCTCTTGTTTTTTCGTTCTAAAACTGATTCATTTTCCTCCATGAAATCTGGCTTTATTGCTGTGAAACCTAAATAGAAACTTAAAGCCGTTGTTTATACATAAATTTGAATAATTTAACTAAAACAATAGGATAAATCAGAATGTTACTTATGCAGACACTGTAGTATTTTTTAATGCTTCATTTTCATTACACATAAAATGACATGTACAAAGGTATACTGATCGAATAAAATATGTATTTATTTTTTCCCTTGCCTTCCGAACTACTGATATAATTAATTAGTTAACATACCTTAATGTCAAAAGTAGTTCATTATTCTTAATAGTCCAAAGATTTTAATTTTTTCTTTCCGTTATTGGTTTTATCCCTCTTGTTTTTTCGTTCTAAAACTGATTCATTTTCCTCCATGAAATCTGGCTTTGATGCTGTGAAACCTAAATAGAAATTTAAAGCCGTTGTTTATACATAAATTTGAATAATTTACCTAAAACAATAGGATAATTCAGAATGTGGCTTATGCAGACACTGTAGTATTTTTTAATGCTTCATTTTCATTACACATAAAATGACATGTACAAAGGTATACTGATCGAGTAAAATATCTATTTATTTTTTCCCTTACTTCCGAACTACTGATATAATTAATTAGTTTACATACCTTAATGTCAAAAGTAGTTCATTATTCTTAATAGTCCAAAGATTTTAATTTTTCTTTGGGTTATTGGTTTTATTCCTCTTGTTTTTTCGTTCTAAAACTGATTCATTTTCCTCCATGAAATCTGGCTTTATTGCTGTGAAACCTAAATAGAAACTTAAAGCCGTTGTTTATACATAAATTTGAATAATTTAACTAAAACAAAAGGATAATTCAGAATGTGGCTTATGCAGACACTGTAGTATTTTTTAATGCTTCATTTTCATTACACATAAAATGACATGTACAAAGGTATACTGATCGAGTAAAATATCTATTTATTTTTTCCCTTACTTCCGAACTACTGATATAATTAATTAGTTAACATACCTTAATGTCAAAAGTAGTTCATTATTCTTAATAGTAGAAGATTTTAATTTTTTCTTTGGGTTATTGGTTTTATCCTTCTTGTTTTTTCGTTCTAAAACTGATTCATTTTCCTCCATGAAATCTGGCTTTGATGCTGTGAAACTTAAATAGAAATTTAAAGCCGTTATTTATATATAAATTTGAATAATTTAACTAAAACGATAGGATAATTCAGAATGTGGCTTATGCAGACACTGTAGTATTTTTTAATGCTTCATTTTCACTACACATAAAATGACATGTACAAAGGTATACTGATCGAGTAAAATATCTATTTATTTTTTCCCTTACTTCCGAACTACTGATATAATTAATTAGTTAACATACCTTAATGTCAAAAGTAGTTCATTATTCTCAATAGTCCAAAGATTTTAATTTTTTCTTTGGGTTATTGGTTTTATCCCTCTTGTTTTTTCGTTCTAAAACTGATTCATTTTCCTCCATGAAATCTGGCTTTATTGCTGTGAAACCTAAATAGAAACTTAAAGCCGTTGTTTATACATAAATTTGAATAATTTAACTAAAACGATAGGATAATTCAGAATGTGGCTTATGCAGACACTGTAGTATTTTTTAATGCTTCATTTTCATTACACATAAAATGACATGTACAAAGGTATACTGATCGAGTAAAATATCTATTTATTTTTTCCCTTGCCTTCCGAACTACTGATATAATTAATTAGTTTACATACCTTAATGTCAAAAGTAGTTCATTATTCTTAATAGTCCAAAGATTTTAATTTTTTCTTTGGGTTATTGGTTTTATCCCTCTTGTTTTTTCGTTCTAAAACTGATTCATTTTCCTCCATGAAATCTGGCTTTATTGCTGTGAAACCTAAATAGAAACTTAAAGCCGTTGTTTATACATAAATTTGAATAATTTAACTAAAACAATAGGATAAATCAGAATGTTACTTATGCAGACACTGTAGTATTTTTTAATGCTTCATTTTCATTACACATAAAATGACATGTACAAAGGTATACTGATCGAATAAAATATGTATTTATTTTTTCCCTTGCCTTCCGAACTACTGATATAATTAATTAGTTAACATACCTTAATGTCAAAAGTAGTTCATTATTCTTAATAGTCCAAAGATTTTAATTTTTTCTTTCCGTTATTGGTTTTATCCCTCTTGTTTTTTCGTTCTAAAACTGATTCATTTTCCTCCATGAAATCTGGCTTTGATGCTGTGAAACCTAAATAGAAATTTAAAGCCGTTGTTTATACATAAATTTGAATAATTTACCTAAAACAATAGGATAATTCAGAATGTGGCTTATGCAGACACTGTAGTATTTTTTAATGCTTCATTTTCATTACACATAAAATGACATGTACAAAGGTATACTGATCGAGTAAAATATCTATTTATTTTTTCCCTTACTTCCGAACTACTGATATAATTAATTAGTTTACATACCTTAATGTCAAAAGTAGTTCATTATTCTTAATAGTCCAAAGATTTTAATTTTTTCTTTGGGTTATTGGTTTTATTCCTCTTGTTTTTTCGTTCTAAAACTGATTCATTTTCCTCCATGAAATCTGGCTTTATTGCTGTGAAACCTAAATAGAAACTTAAAGCCGTTGTTTATACATAAATTTGAATAATTTAACTAAAACAATAGGATAAATCAGAATGTTACTTATGCAGACACTGTAGTATTTTTTAATGCTTCATTTTCATTACACATAAAATGACATGTACAAAGGTATACTGATCGAATAAAATATCTATTTATTTTTTCCCTTGCCTTCCGAACTACTGATATAATTAATTAGTTAACTCACCTTAATGTCAAAAGTAGTTCATTATTCTTAATAGTAGAAGATATTAATTTTTTCTTTGGGTTATTGGTTTTATCCCTCTTGTTTTTTCGTTCTAAAACTGATTCATTTTCCTCCATGAAATCTGGCTTTGTTGCTGTGAAACCTAAATAGAAATTTAAAGCCGTTGTTTATACATAAATTTGAATAATTTAACTAAAACAAAAGGATAATTCAGAATGTGGCTTATGCAGACACTGTAGTATTTTTAATGCTTCATTTTCATTACACATAAAATGACGTGTACAAAGGTATACTGATCGAGTAAAATATCTATTTATTTTTTCCCTTGCCTTACGAACTACTGATATAATTAATTAGTTAACATACCTTAATGTCAAAAGTAGTTCATTATTCTTAATAGTAGAAGTTTTAAATTTTTTCTTTCCGTTATTGGTTTTTTCCCTCTTGTTTTTTCGTTCTAAAACTGATTCTTTTTCCTCCATGAAATCTGGCTTTGATGCTGTGAAACCTAAATAGAAATTTAAAGCCGTTGTTTATACATAAATTTGAATAATTTAACTAAAACAATAGGATAATTCAGAATGTGGCTTATGCAGACACTGTAGTATTTTTTAATGCTTCATTTTCATTACACATAAAATGACATGTACAAAGGTATACTGATCGAGTAAAATATCTATTTATTTTTTCCCTTACTTCCGAACTACTGATATAATTAATTAGTTAACATACCTTAATGTCAAAAGTAGTTCATTATTCTCAATAGTCCAAAGATTTAAATTTTTTCTTTGGGTTATTGGTTTTATCCCTCTTGTTTTTTCGTTCTAAAACTGATTCATTTTCCTCCATGAAATCTGGCTTTGATGCTGTGAAACTTAAATAGAAATTAAAAGCCGTTATTTATATATAAATTTGAATAATTTAACTAAAACGATAGGATAATTCAGAATGTGGCGTATGCAGACACTGTAGTATTTTTTAATGCTTCATTTTCACTACACATAAAATGACATGTACAAAGGTATACTGATCGAGTAAAATATCTATTTATTTTTTCCCTTACTTCCGAACTACTGATATAATTAATTAGTTAACATACCTTAATGTCAAAAGTAGTTCATTATTCTTAATAGTAGAAGATATTAATTTTTTCTTTGGGTTATTGGTTTTATCCCTCTTGTTTTTTCGTTCTAAAACTGATTCATTTTCCTCCATGAAATCTGGCTTTGTTGCTGTGAAACCTAAATAGAAATTTAAAGCCGTTGTTTATACATAAATTTGAATAATTTAACTAAAACAAAAGGATAATTCAGAATGTGGCTTATGCAGACACTGTAGTATTTTTAATGCTTCATTTTCATTACACATAAAATGACGTGTACAAAGGTATACTGATCGAGTAAAATATCTATTTATTTTTTCCCTTGCCTTACGAACTACTGATATAATTAATTAGTTAACATACCTTAATGTCAAAAGTAGTTCATTATTCTTAATAGTCCAAAGATTTTAATTTTTTCTTTCCGTTATTGGTTTTTTCCCTCTTGTTTTTTCGTTCTAAAACTGATTCTTTTTCCTCCATGAAATCTGGCTTTATTGCTGTGAAACCTAAATAGAAACTTAAAGCCGTTGTTTATACATAAATTTGAATAATTTAACTAAAACAATAGGATAATTCAGAATGTGGCTTATGCAGACACTGTAGTATTTTTTAATGCTTCATTTTCATTACACATAAAATGACATGTACAAAGGTATACTGATCGAGTAAAATATCTATTTTTTTTTCCCTTACCTTCCGAACTACTGATATAATTAATTAGTTTACATACCTTAATGTCAAAAGTAGTTCATTATTCTTAATAGTCCAAAGATTTTAATTTTTTTTTTGGGTTATTGGTTTTATCCCTCTTGTTTTTTCGTTCTAAAACTGATTCATTTTCCTCCATGAAATCTGGCTTTATTGCTGTGAAACCTAAATAGAAACTTAAAGCCGTTGTTTATACATAAATTTGAATAATTTAACTAAAACAATAGGATAAATCAGAATGTTACTTATGCAGACACTGTAGTATTTTTTAATGCTTCATTTTCATTACACATAAAATGACATGTACAAAGGTATACTGATCGAATAAAATATCTATTTATTTTTTCCCTTGCCTTCCGAACTACTGATATAATTAATTAGTTAACATACCTTAATGTCAAAAGTAGTTCATTATTCTTAATAGTCCAAAGATTTTAATTTTTTCTTTCCGTTATTGGTTTTATCCCTCTTGTTTTTTCGTTCTAAAACTGATTCATTTTCCTCCATGAAATCTGGCTTTGATGCTGTGAAACCTAAATAGAAATTTAAAGCCGTTGTTTATACATAAATTTGAATAATTTAACTAAAACGATAGGATAATTCAGAATGTGGCTTATGCAGACACTGTAGTATTTTTTAATGCTTCATTTTCACTACACATAAAATGACATGTACAAAGGTATACTGATCGAGTAAAATATCTATTTATTTTTTCCCTTACTTCCGAACTACTGATATAATTAATTAGTTAACATACCTTAATGTCAAAAGTAGTTCATTATTCTTAATAGTAGAAGATATTAATTTTTTCTTTGGGTTATTGGTTTTATCCCTCTTGTTTTTTCGTTCTAAAACTGATTCATTTTCCTCCATGAAATCTGGCTTTGATGCTGTGAAACTTAAATAGAAATTTAAAGCCGTTGTTTATACATAAATTTGAATAATTTAACTAAAACAAAAGGATAATTCAGAATGTGGCTTATGCAGACACTGTAGTATTTTTAATGCTTCATTTTCATTACACATAAAATGACGTGTACAAATATATACTGATCGAGTAAAATATCTATTATTTTTTTCCCTTACTTCCGAACTACTGATATAATTAATTAGTTAACATACCTTAATGTCAAAAGTAGTTCATTATTCTCAATAGTCCAAAGATTTTAATTTTTTCTTTGGGTTATTGGTTTTATCCTTCTTGTTTTTTCGTTCTAAAACTGATTCATTTTCCTCCATGAAATCTGGCTTTGATGCTGTGAAACCTAAATAGAAATTTAAAGCCGTTATTTATATATAAATTTGAATAATTTAAGGAAAACGATAGGATAATTCAGAATGTGGCTTATGCAGACACTGTAGTATTTTTTAATGCTTCATTTTCACTACACATAAAATGACATGTACAAAGGTATACTGATCGAGTAAGATATCTATTTATTTTTTCCCTTACTTCCGAACTACTGATATAATTAATTAGTTAACATACCTTAATGTCAAAAGTAGTTCATTATTCTTAATAGTAGAAGATTTTAATTTTTTCTTTGGGTTATTGGTTTTATCCTTCTTGTTTTTTCGTTCTAAAACTGATTCATTTTCCTCCATGAAATCTGGCTTTGATGCTGTGAAACTTAAATAGAAATTTAAAGCCGTTATTTATATATAAATTTGAATAATTTAACTAAAACGATAGGATAATTCAGAATGTGGCTTATGCAGACACTGTAGTATTTTTTAATGCTTCATTTTCACTACACATAAAATGACATGTACAAAGGTATACTGATCGAGTAAAATATCTATTTATTTTTTCCCTTACTTCCGAACTACTGATATAATTAATTAGTTAACATACCTTAATGTCAAAAGTAGTTCATTATTCTTAATAGTAGAAGATATTAATTTTTTCTTTGGGTTATTGGTTTTATCCCTCTTGTTTTTTCGTTCTAAAACTGATTCATTTTCCTCCATGAAATCTGGCTTTGATGCTGTGAAACCTAAATAGAAATTTAAAGCCGTTGTTTATACATAAATTTGAATAATTTAACTAAAACAATAGGATAATTCAGAATGTGGCTTATGCAGACACTGTAGTATTTTTAATGCTTCATTTTCATTACACATAAAATGACGTGTACAAATATATACTGATCGAGTAAAATATCTATTTATTTTTTCCCTTACTTCCGAACTACTGATATAATTAATTAGTTAACATACCTTAATGTCAAAAGTAGTTCATTATTCTCAATAGTCCAAAGATTTTAATTTTTTCTTTGGGTTATTGGTTTTATCCTTCTTGTTTTTTCGTTCTAAAACTGATTCATTTTCCTCCATGAAATCTGGCTTTGATGCTGTGAAACCTAAATAGAAATTTAAAGCCGTTATTTATATATAAATTTGAATAATTTAAGGAAAACGATAGGATAATTCAGAATGTGGCTTATGCAGACACTGTAGTATTTTTTAATGCTTCATTTTCACTACACATAAAATGACATGTACAAAGGTATACTGATCGAGTAAAATATCTATTTATTTTTTCCCTTACTTCCGAACTACTGATATAATTAATTAGTTAACATACCTAAATGTCAAAAGTAGTTCATTATTCTTAATAGTAGAAGATTTTAATTTTTTCCTTGGGCTATTGGTTTTATCCCTCTTGTTTTTTCGTTCTAAAACTGATTCATTTTCCTCCATGAAATCTGGCTTTGATGCTGTGAAACCTAAATAGAAATTTAAAGCCGTTGTTTATACATAAATTTAAATAATTTAACTAAAACAATAGGATAATTCAGAATGTGGCTTATGCAGACACTGTAGTATTTTTAATGCTTCATTTTCATTACACATAAAATGACGTGTACAAATATATACTGATCGAGTAAAATATCTATTTATTTTTTCCCTTACTTCCGAACTACTGATATAATTAATTAGTTAACATACCTTAATGTCAAAAGTAGTTCATTATTCTCAATAGTCCAAAGATTTTAATTTTTTCTTTGGGTTATTGGTTTTATCCTTCTTGTTTTTTCGTTCTAAAACTGATTCATTTTCCTCCATGAAATCTGGCTTTGATGCTGTGAAACCTAAATAGAAATTTAAAGCCGTTGTTTATACATAAATTTGAATAATTTAACTAAAACAATAGGATAATTCAGAATGTGGCTTATGCAGACACTGTAGTATTTTTTAATGCTTCATTTTCATTACACATAAAATGACATGTACAAAGGTATACTGATCGAGTAAAATATCTATTTATTTTTTCCCTTACTTCCGAACTACTGATATAATTAATTAGTTAACATACCTTAATGTCAAAAGTAGTTCTTTATTCTCTCACTATTTTTGCTAAAAGCGACGAGTTTCTTGGATTATTTCGATTTATCCTTATCACCTATGATCTTTCGAATTATATTGTGACATAGTTGTTCTAACATTTGTTTCTCAATCAAAACAATCTGAAGGAAAATAAAATTTAATGAAGGAATCTGCACCAATTTAATGAGAAAATATTACAAAACACAATAAACCATTACATGGACTCAATGTTATGTGGCTTTAAATTTATTGTTGTGACAAATACTCTTAAACGTGAAGCTTAAATACCAAATGCATACTCAACATTGTGTCTTGCTCACAAACGCAGTAATTATATATTTTTCTATGCTTTGAAATGAGTTCTGTTTGCCTAAACGGTTTCATAATGTCCATTTTGAAATGTATCATCGACTACAAACACATAAACCGTATCTTTGTAGAACAGTTTCCGATTTTACTTTTTCTGGGAATGATTAACTCATTGTTTACAACTTTAGAAAGAAAAAACTGGTGTTTCTTATACCTCAATCTGAAACTATATCATTTGTACCAAAATCACAGATCATAAACTGTAATTTCGCATTTACTATTGCTAGAAGAGTCTTTCTTTGTAATTTTAAAATACTGACCCACTTCCACTAGGGTGGAACAATAGTAAACTCGGTTTTAACTGGTTAAGGTTACAACTTAGCTGAACTCTTTACTAACTTGCCCCTACGATTGGGCGTCAAAATATAACATAATTGAACTCTTCTCATAATTATTTAAATAAAAACGCAAAACACAATCTTTTACCTTTCAAAGAAAAACAAGTTAAAACTCTACACATTTAACATACCATTTATTGCCTCGGCTTTGATTTATTTACAATACAATTTTAAAACTTTAATTATTGAACATATCATTTAAAGAACAAATTTAAAACTTTAAACATTAAAACATTAAATTTATTGCCACAGCTTGCTCTTTTATAACAAAACAAATTTAATTTTTAATAGCACTAACTCTAATTTCTCGGGGGGCGGGGGGATTCTTTGAAGTGGCTCAATTGAAGTGAAATTTACGAATATTAATAAAAGAATATTTAACAATTTTGTACTTATCAATGGTTCGCTCCTTTTTCATCTGGTCAATTTTTTTTCACACTAACACTTCACGATATCACTGACTCTGCTTTATTACTTCACTGGATTTTTCTCTTACTAATCAAAACGAAACACTCACAAATTCCTTGGGAAAACTCCTAAGAGGTGATGGATGGTCCTAGGTGCAATTAGTAGCCTTTCTTCCTGACGACGAAATACTATTTCTCGTTGATACTAATTTACTTGGTGCTGATTGACCTTCAGCTACAAACTCAGAGACGCTCAACTCCCCTGATCAACAAACACTTAAAGACTTTAAAACAAAATTCCGTTAACAAAATGACGCAGAGACAATTCTTCTCTTGGGTCAACAATCTTAGTCGACTCTCCGTAATTCGCTCCCAGTCCTAGACTAACTCCTTTTTTCAATTTTGGTTTGTACCGAATATCATCCCCTCTCTTGAAACTTGAGCTGACTTTCTCTTCGTTGGTTCGTTAAAACATAGTTTCTGTATTTTTAGTGGCGGTTTTTCAAAATCTGTACGTTGATTTTTAAAAGTGGGATCTCATGTCATTGGTCGACCTACATTCTGCAATCCGTTATAACAGAACGGTTCTTTCGAACACATTTGGAACTTCCCTTTCTGTTGTACAGTTAGAGACGCTAACTTTTCCCTTGTTTTCTCTTTTTTCTTTATACAAATTTTATTCACATCTGTCCTTGGTCAATTCTCCCGTTACTTGTTTTTGTTTTTTTTTTAAGTGTGTATAATTGGCGTTTGCTCCTTCAAGGCTAAAGTCCCGTTTTCTTTTGTTTTTTCTTGTACTTTTCCCTTGGTACCGTTAGATTCCAACTTTCCCAAGCTGCACCTGGCACCCCACATTTTCTCCAATATGAATTGCTTTTTAACTGTTGTTATTATTATTTTATTTTATTTATTTTATTTTACATGAATTAATTATTTATTTATCTTCTGATATCATTTAATCATAATTAATAGTAAATGATTAGATTGATATCGTTACAAGGTAAATACATGAACAATTTATCTACGAAAACAATTAGCGAAGGTTATTATTAGTAAATAATTCCATTAACATTATTCGTTTTTAGATTATTTTGTAAGATTATGTAATGCTGTATTAACTTATTTATAATAATTTATTTACAAACAATAATTTTAAATTTCTATATAGGTTTCACAGCATCAAAGCCAGATTTCATGGAGGAAAATGAATCAGTTGCAGAACGAAAAAACAAGAGGGATAAAACCAATAACCCAAAGAAAAAATTAAAGTCTAAGAAAATTGAAACAAAGGTCAGAAATCATGGTGACCATACACTCCATGTGGCTGTGGAACTTCTCCACCAAGTAACAGGATCCTGATACGAAGAGTTGTCAAAAATCCTGTTAAAGATCTTCTGGTCTTGAATATTTTTAAGGTGTATTGGGAGTTCGTTAATACAAAAATCCGGCTTGCAAATTTTTAGACTTGACAAATCTGTTTTGCCTAAGCCGTATGTCACTTCCAACACTTGTGTTATAATTATATGTTTATTTAACATTGGGCGTACGTTTAAATTTAAGATAACAAATTGTTTGAAAGATGTACACACAGGGAAGTATGAGTATACTCAACTCCTTGAATGCAAAGATTCCATTTTTTAAAAATTCTGACAAGTCTTATAACGTGTCTTATAAACAGTTTTTTTTCCCAATAAACATGCAAAACCAGCTAGCACATCATCATCTGAAGCCATGATCAATCTTTTAAACTGAAAGTTTTTTCCGAGCGTACGTGGGAGGCGGTGATTGAGACTAGTTTGCTGACTTGGTCTTGTCAACGATACTGTACGTGTGTCGACAACTTACGTAAGCGTCAGAGGGTCAAAATAAATTTAATTTGAACATTTTAATAATTACGAGTTTTGTAATTTCACATTTTATAAGTACTCATATAAGCTATATATATAGCTTATATGAGTTATACACAGTGTCTTTTTTAACTGTGCCACCATTGGTACTTTGGAAACTGTAAGATTTACAGGAAACTTTAAACAAGGGACTTTACCTTATTTTGTATGTCCATTAAAAATATGAATTTATAATTTTTAAATTCGGCAGCCATTGACGGCCAACTTTGAAATTTGTTATGGAACATCTTGTTTGTTTTGTAAATATGAACAGTATACAATTGTTCAAGACTTTTTTATTCTTGTCATTTTTTAAAAACTCAATGGTTTCGGACCTAGAGCCTTCAAATTTTGAAAGTATCATCTTTTGCCTATGTTTAGGCACTATGCATAGGTAATTGTAACTGTTCTCAAAAGTCTAATCACGTTATTTAAGAAACAGTTTAAAGTTAATATTCATGTGACGTCCTAGTTTCCTAGAATTTTCGACAGAAAACAAGAATCATAATATTCTGGTAATTTTGTAAAACACCTACTGGCTTACAACAGTTTGTAATGATTACAGGATGTATTAGACCTTGTGAATAAGTTTAAAATAAGATTTTATTATTTTTTAAATCTCTATTTTTAATGAAATTCAGCACTTTTTTAAAAAAGTTATTAGTACTCCCAACGGTTCAAAAGTTAACTATTGTAACATTTAAGGTGGGAATCAATCATTTGTAGGCATATCAAACGTTTATTTTTCTGAAATTTAATTGCCTGTAATTCCTATACGGCCAACTATTTTAAAAAATACCCATGAATAAAACATTCTTAAATTATTATTTTACACCTGAACAAATCATAAAATACAGGGTTTCTTAACAAAGTCGACCGCCATATTGTAAAATGGCGACCGAATTTAAAAATTCTAGATTCATGTTTTAATGGGCATAAAAAAGAGGTGAAGGTCCCCCCCCATTCACATTTTCCTGTAAATTTTACCGTTTCCAAAGTACGGAAGTAGCACAGTTAAAAAAGACACCCTGTATATTATTATTTTTTATTTATATTTTTTGAGTGAGTTTTAAAAGTAGTTCACCAAAACTTGTGGTAAATTATTCCAAAGTGTGAAGTCAGTACTATATATTCATAGTACGTATATATAATTAGTCGGAGTTTCTAAAAGTAAGATCACATTACTTATCATTTATATACAAGGTTATCATAATAAAATAGTGGCGTTTTGTATATGATTTAAATGAAAACACTTAAATAAACACTCCACACAGAACACCCCAGAAAACACAAAAGACACTACCACAACAATTCAAGAACTAATTTTGAGGTTACAACAGCTGTTAAACAAACTTTTGGGTTATAGGCTATAAGCGATACCAATACGACACAACAAAATTTCTCTACTGCCTTCGCATGAATTAATGAAACCCCACCATTCTTGTATGATAACCCTGTAATATAAATTAACTTAATTGATTAGGTGGTACTGTAACCCCTTCAACAAGTTTGATCACCTCACATGGTACCCAAGTCGAACGAAGTTACTTTCCTTTAATCGCAAGTTGCAATATTGTGTTTAACTTTGTTTGCCAACACGTATCGTATTGAAACATTAAAGTTTAGTTCTGTTTAAACTTTAGTTAAAGTTGGTTTATGTTTTGACATCTATAATTGAACTCAACTTCTGAAAGCTCACACCTCTCACATAGTTCAACGCCTATTTTGATTTGCCTCACATTTTATTTAATATTAAAATCTTCCTGTCAAAAAACTGCTATAAATTATATTAGTTTGTTTAGCTGGAATAAATTTGGGTCTAGGAAATTACGTCTTGATAGTCCTAAATTGTTTGATATAAGTCAAATGTAATAATGTTACAAAACTCCCCCCCCCCCCACACATTAAAATAATTTAGTTAAAGAGCTAATTCATAGTGAGTGTAAATTAAGTCTGTAAGGCATTTTATTTATTCACATAGGCAAGAAATATTCATTCACATAATATGAAGAAAATTATGTTTGGAAAAAATGAATATTACCTGACGTCGCCAGTAGGCCTACATTTAAAAAAAAAAAGAAGGAAAAAAACAACATGTAGGGCCCCTACCACTGATTATAAAAAAGTTACCATATCTTTGTCGGGTTTAAAAAATATTTTGTAGAGAACTCAAAATTTGAGCATTGAAATGCGATTTAATGATTTTAAAATGTTCTTGAATAACATCTAACAACTATCTAATTTTCTAACTCTAGTAACTTTTCTAACTTTCTATCTTAACAACATTATACAGTAGTATTGCATTAACATTACTCATCTCTTAAATGACTTGAACTATTCTCTACTAGAGAGTGTTGTACTCATTATATTTATTTGTCAGATATATTAAAAGAAAGCTGAGAATTTAGACCAGTTTTCAATGGTCCGATGAAATCTAACTCACTCGACCATTCACTTTGAAAACAAGAGCTCATAGCCGTGATCGTCTAGTGGTTAGGACATTGCGTTGTGGCCGCAATAACCCAGGTTCGTATCCTGGTCACGGCAGGTTCTTTCTTTGGAAGGGTATTTTGTACTAAATAAATGTTATTTTTATTCAGAAAAGGAATCTTCGTTGTAAGAACAATACGAAAACGATACTTACTATATGGAATAAATCTACATTTTGTCTGTATGATTTTCACATTAATAACAAATGTAACCTGTTTTACAAAATAATATATATTGCTTTTATACATTAGGTGCATGGAGAAATCTAGGAGGGCACATTCCTTTACCATCTATAAAATACAAAAGTAATAATTAGATTAAGCTGATAACTACTACAGCTTATGAACACAAGAATTAACGTGTCCATCAATGAATCTACAGCATAAAATCAACAGTAACAGTATTCTGAAGGGGGAAAGAAAAAAAAACAATAAAAAGAACAATTTATTTTTAAAATGTTAAATTGAATTGATTAAATTTTAATGAATATGACCTATGCTCTATTTTCAAAAATCATGTCTTAATACTACGTAAATATAAGATCGTATGAATGACGCTAAAAATTCTCCAAATCCTAACCAGTTATAATATAGATATTTTAATTACTTGATATTTTTTCACTTGAAAAATTATTGTAAGTTATAATATGTATGTAGTTATTGTAATTCATTATTATTTATAAAACAATTTTTTTGTTTGTGTTATTTTTAAAAGACTTAACGTTTGAAATTCTGTATGTACATATATATTATAATACAAATCTTTTAAATTCCGTGCTATCAATATTTGTCAATCAAATAAATTTAAATAAATTTTATTCATTTCTGAAGTTCATAAGTAATATATTTAGATTTAAATAATTGTAAAAGTTGTATAATAAAGCTAGGAACTTCCCTATATTAGACCAAGCAAAAAACATAAATATATATATTTTAAACCTACTAATATGGACAATTCACCCGTCCTACTAAAAGAGATCATAATGGGTAAAAGTGTTAATGTGTAAACGTTAATGTTGTAACTACCAAAAAAAAAAATCTAATGGCTTTAATAAGATTTTGTATCGTACTTATATGTTTAATTGTGTTAATTAAAAATGAAAGACAAGCAGTAGCTTAATACATAAAATTGTTCATAGAAGTAGAAAGGATTCTAATATTCACTTTTAATTTTGTTGAAAATATTTCTTTATGAGACTTTACTCTCCAGCTAGACACAGAGATATTTGATATTACCCGTATTTACTGTAGCTGGACAGGATTGAAACAAAACAAAATATATATATTTTCTTGTTAAAGTCAAATATTTTCAGATGTATATCTATTTCGTTTATCTTACCATATTATATATTTTGTTAATAGTTTTTCTAATAACAGTGGATTTACTTCAAACTCTATATCGTCAGTCAAAACTACACTTTTCTATTAAACGTTTCTTTCGCCATAAATTAATTTCATTTAAACAATAATTTATATTTTATCTAAAAGGATATTGTTGACGGGGTAGATCCTTTAAGATCATGGTTTACCATATGGACTGAGGAGGTCCTTAATATAATATATTATTTGAATTCGACCTTTCATAAGCAAATAATGAAATTTAAAGCGTCGTCAAACCTGGCAAGGGTGGCTATTTTATTTAAAGAGGGATAATAGGGCTTTGCATGTTTTCAAACATTTAAATGTTTAGCAAAACCTCTGTTGTAAAATGTAATAGATGAATTATTTTAAAGCATTTTTGACAACCCATCAAACATTCTTTTTATTTAGAAAATAAATCATTTTTATCGATAATCACAAACGAATACATCCTGACAGTATCATGTTGTAAAATGTACAACACATACCTCTGAGGGAAATCAAAAGTCACAGGAGCTGTCAAGCGTTGTAACGTTGTAACAAATATAGCAGGATATACAGAACGGGAACTAGTTGGCTGTGTCATGTTGTAGAAGGGGTACACATGAAAACATTGATTTGACGGACACATCTGTTAGAGTCTCGAAACTAAAAGTAAAACCAAAATTAAACTGACACTGTTGTAAAATGTGCAACACAATTTACCTCTGAGGGAAATCGAAAGTCACAGGAGCTGTCAAGGGTTGTAACTAATATAACGGAATATACAGAACGAAAACCGGTTGGCTGTGTCATGTTGTGGATGGGGTACACTTCCTAGCGGGATTTGAACCAATGAAGTCTGGTTTTGTGCATTAGTTGCATTTATAAATGGCCATGTTTGTTGCTGTCAGTTGTCGACTCTCGCAGCTTATTTTAATTATATTTTGGAAGGAAGAAGGTGAGAATCGTAGCTTAAACTAAGATATACCAGATTTACAAGAAAATGATGGAGGCTATTTGAGAATATTAGAAGATCAAGAGGGGATATTTGTAGAAAATTTAGAGGAAGATAATTAGTATCATTAGTAATAAATAATCCAGAGAAGGATATAGGCCAAAATTTACCCATTCCTGAAGAGGATTATGAAAATAGAGGAAGTGATGATAGTCAAATAAGGATGAGAATAGGAAAACAAAAGAAAAGGACAGGAGGTAGAAGGAAATAGAAATGTAGATATGACGATAATGGTACAATTAAAAAAACCAAAATTTGGAAAGAGTATGATGAATATGTTTGGAGAGGCAAATTTAAAATTTGGAAAGATAGATAGTTTGGAAGAAAAGATGAAAGCGTTAAGAGAGGATATAAAATTAGCAAACACAAATGGAAAATAAGCAAATAGAAAATAATTTGTGTGAATTGAAGCAGGAGGTTAATGAGGATTTTAAAATATTAGAAGGAATATTAACTAAACCAAATAAAAGTACAAAAGGAGAGATAATGATAATGAAATTGAAAATCCAGGAACAAGATTGAAATATAAGAGATTTAAATACAGTAGAAAATATGAATCAAATATCCTAGAGATAGAGGGATAGTTTAAATAGATTTGGAGAAAGGTTGACTGAAACAGAGGAAAATGTTAAGAATAATAGTGATATAGGAAATTAGTTTACAAATATTATATATAAGTGGTGAAAATAATAGTAATGAGTTAAGTATTAAGTGCACCAAAATTCAATGGGAGGCAACCAACCCTATAGAATATTAAAACAATTTAGAAAGATATATATATATATATATATATATATATATGTAAATTGGAGGTAAAAGGGAAAAAGGAAGGCAGTCAGATTCCAGGAATCAAGGCAATTATGGATTTATCATTGGAAGGAAATGCTGCAAGATGATGGCAAGTTGTGATCATAGCAATAAAGGATTTTGATACTTTAAAGGAAAGGATAGTGGAACGGTACTGGAATAATGAAATACAAAATGGTATTAGGAATAAGTTAGAAATGGAAAAGTATAGGCCAGTAAGTTTGTTAAATAGGGCGGAATATTTTATTGAAAAAGTTATAATTGTGAGAAACTTGACACCGTCACCATCTGTAGGTGAAATTTTAAGGAGATTGGCCAGGCACTTTTTGGAGAAGATAATAGATGCAAAAGAGTACAGAATATAAATACAATCAGATATATGGAGAGATTTTTTGAATGAAGAGGTGTATACTATCGAGAAGAGTAAATTGTTTCGAAGAAGAGACGAATTTAATTTAGGACTCCTTGTAATGGGGGATTAGAAAATAGAAGTAGAACACAAATTAGGGATAGGAATTCAAATCAACAAATTGAAAATAGAAATGATGTTCGTTTTAGAAATTTTAGACAAGTCAATTTAAACTATAATAACAGGCCAACATTTAGAGAAAACCATTTCCAGTATAGACTAAATCAATCAGGTATTTACAAAGGAAGAGATTTTAGGACACAGAATGAAGGAAGTAGGTTGATAGAACAATTTCAAAGAAATAATGGAAAAGATTTCATGATATAAATAGAGGGGATAAAACTGCAGGAAACAGAAATGAAAACAATAATACAAGCACAGCTTGAAGCCACAGTACAAACACCAATTGCAACAACATCTAATTTAAACCATTAGCACTGAAACATCAAAGTTAGGCCAATTAAAACCAAGGACAAAGATGAATATGGTGTCGATGTAGATATTTTTGTGCCAGTAGAAAAGGATTTATTCCAAGAAAATAGGCCTAATATAGACAATGTAATTATAACTACTGTGTTATGCGACAAGAAATTTGTAATAGAATGTGATGAAGAGGAGGGTTTAGGCAAATTTAATAATGTAAAGATAATCTAGAAATTGAAATGAAATAGGAAATATTAAAATTAAGAGTTTGATTGATACATGATTTAATGGTACTGTATTCAACAGGAATAGTTTTTACAAAACAAAACAAAATTAGGAAAAGTTGAAGAATCGCCAGTAGTTGGAATCAATATTGTATCTGCTGGTATCTTACCTTTGTAACAGGTAAGAAATGTAAAAGGGTAGATAAAATAGTTATGTTAGAAGTGAGTCTTGGAAAGTATGGAATGCATTGTTTTGTGGTACCAGACTTGTTAAGTTAGGTAGTTATAGGAACAGACAGTATAGGTGAACTGAGGATGAGTTTAGATATCAATAAGAAAATATAATAATTAAATTGAGGTAATAGTGATGAATAATAAAATAATGATGTAATTAGATGTGAATTATTAAGGAAAGGAGATTGTGGAGTGTTGACAGTAAAAAGGTACTACTAGGGAGAATTTCTTTATGAGGTGTAGTTACAATTAATACAACAGCACAGAATACTTCTATATGTCATTCATTTACCAGAGAATCACTCAGTTGGATATTGTTGGTTATAGTGTAGTGATTGACATAAAGTTGGATGATAGGATGATTAATTTTCTATTGTTTATATGCATTTATTTTTTTCTATAGAAGTAGTCTATAAATATGAAATGTAATTGTTTGTTTTTTCTATGTAAGCTACCATCTGAAATTAAATAAATAAATAAATAGTCTGTGAGGGTGACCATTTTGGAAAATGGACGCCATCTTTGATACTTTAAAAAAAAAAAATAAATGCAATGTTTATAGGCATGTGAGGTGTCATTTTAAATGTAGGGTGCTGAACACGTTAAAGACATTACAAAAGCATTTTAACGAACTTTTAAATATATATAGAACTGAAATTATACCTCCTGTATTATGTTAAATGATTATTGGTAGTATTTTCTTACAAAATGGATGCCATCTGTTAAGCTTATTAAAAAGGGGTTACCATTAAATTATTTAGTAAGTCAGAGTAACGAAGCAATATCCTCTTATTTCTATATACTACATATAAGTCATTGTTTTGTGAAACACAAATTAACAGATAATTAATAAATCATTGACATCACAGCTACAATTATAAGACATTACTTAATCTATAACGGCATTATTGTAAAACTTTTAAGTGGTAGAGGTTTTAATAGTATACTTATTGCAACAATCAATACTAGTTACACTTCTACAATGACAGTAAACGCAACACGAAATTCCAGCTGAAAAACACAAACATGAATTTCTTGCACACTTTAGACATGAGAAACTAGGCACAAGTTCATTACTTGGAGGAAACATTGAAGTAACACGTGAGGGCTATAGACAATCACATCGATCTTCGTAACCAAACTGTGTAAAGTCAAGTTGTGTGATGTCTTCATTTAAACAGGTTACATATAAGTGTCTATTGTAGTAGGCCTTTAAAATGTGTGGTTTAATGTGGTTTAAAATGTGTGCACTGGTTGGTGGGAGATCATCTATAGATCTTTTTTCCATGTGTATAAAGAAACACTCGCAATTCAATTCATCCATGGTCTTACAAACTGATCCTTTTCTCAAAACTTGTATGAGATATTCTTCTGCTAGTTGTATAGATTGTTCCAATATTACCTCACTTGCAGGAATTCCAAAGTTTTTGAGAAATGCTTCTGGTTTACTTACCATTGCAGCATGTTTTGTACCTAATTTACTGATACAATCCGTCCCAGTTAGGAAGTGTAAGGCAGGAAGTGCATTGCATATTGCAATTCGTTCAGCCATTACATGAACAGGATCTTGGCGCATCGTAGCTCCAACACCTAGTCAAATCCACAATTCCTCCAATCCAAGATTCATGAAGCTAGTCCAATGATATAACAGCAGAACAAGAACGTCTGTGTCATTTGATAATACCACCACTCTCTGATACTCGGATGTTGCATTTTTAATATGGGACAATATACGGAGTTCTGCCTCCTCTAATATGGCACATTGTAGCTCTTCGTGGGATTGTCTTATATTGGTTTTCTGTATGGAAATGCATGTGGTTGGGTTTGGAAAAGATGTTGCACATTTGGCCATATAATGTCGCTATTTTGTAATACATATGATTTGAAGCAGTCTTGAAGTTTGACTTTCTTGGAACTAGAAGACCAAAATTTGTCTTTTTGTACTGGAAAAGGTGTTTCACTTTTTATAGAGTGCATACTGATAATCCACATGTGCCATGACGAATTCGTTCAAAACTCTTAGGCGACTTATCAAAGTATGAATCAAATATGAAGTCTATTCTTGTCGCTATACCTTCTGTATTTTTTTCGCATATGAACAGATTGCTTCGCAAAAATCTGAAAATATTTTCAAGTCTTTCTGAGATATCTATCTTGCACAACCTATGAAATCCACAATATAACAAGTTTCATCATATTCATAGCATTATTCCAGTACCTAAACAAATCCGATTTGGACGAACGAAGTTCTGTGAATGTCTCGAAGTCAAAAAGCAACATAAGCGGTAAATCCAAAACATCAATCATGTTCTCAGTAGCATTTACGTTGTCTTGGAATAATTTTCTCAAACCATGAAGTGCTTCCTCGACATCATAATTTTTTAGAGGTTTTTCCTTCAAAAACTCTTCTAGTTGTAGCCTGAACATTGCTTCACTAAGTAGGAGCATACCTTTGAAGGATCGTACATAGTTTGTACCATTCAGAACAGCCTCATTGACATTTACACCAAATACTAAATATTATCCAGGAGAACGGGAGCGTATAAAAGGATTCACCTTCTGACAAGCCAACTCCTCTGTAAATGTCCTTTTACTATGAACAACTGAAGTTTCTGACATCTTTGGTTTCTTTCCTGATGACAATGACTTCTCTTGGAATTGCACAGAAACAGTATCATGAGTACTATCTATTAGTACGAAAACTATTGATTAAAAACTTCAAAATGACACACACTATATGAGATCACTCAAAGAAGGTTAGAGTAGACATCAACTAACAGCAAGCAGAAACAGCTGTTTTGTCAACAATAGAAATAAAACTATCAGCGGGTCTTTTTCACAGTGATATGAAGTGGCTATAAACTAGGCCACTTTGTCTTTTTCGCATAATACTAAGTCAAAGGTTTATTCAGTGGAACGAGAAATGATTTTGTGTTATTTAACATGATACAATAGGTATGGTTTTAGGTCTATATATTTAAAAGTTCGTTAAAACGCTTTTGTGATTTCTTTAACATGTTCAGCGCCCTAAAAAAACATTTAAAATGACATCTCACATGCCTATAAGCATTGCATTTATTATTTTTCAAAAATTATCACCACACTACTACGAACAATATCCAACTGAGTGATACTCTGGTAAATGAATGAGATACAGAAGTATTCACAGCTAGTGTACTAAATATCGAGGAAGACGAATGTAAGAATTTAACAGAAGAACCGATTAGGATAGAATTAAGTAAAATAGAATTGTTGGACGATGTAAAGAGGAGGAGATTAGGAAGTTTATTAATGAAGTATATGAGGTTTTAATTTAAATGCCCAGTTTATCTCAGGAACTATAAGAGAGGTATCTGCTTGAAAGTTTGTGGGTGTATTTATCAAACCTAGTTTACTTAACCAAAAACTCAATTATAGTTTTAAACAAATATAACCTATTAAAAAAAGAGATTTCTTCAAATTTAAAACATGTTTTTTATATAAAAATGACTTTTTTTTTAATTTGTAAAAAAAAATAAATAATAAATAAATAAATTTAAAAAATCAGGAGAATAAAACAGAAGTATGATACCTTTGTTAGTTCCTGAGAAAAAGGGGCATATATGTTAACTTGGTGGATGATAGGGCGCAGTGACCCCCTTAGTGAAATTTCAACAGAAGACGAAGAAGTTGTGATGTTAAAAGATTTTGTTAATATAATTTGTTAAAATTTGTATAATATGTTAAATATCTAACAAAATAATAGATTCATATTGTAACAAATTCTTGAGCCACTATAGATATTAAGGTACAGTGTTGAATTAGTTGCTTAATTTGTTTTGTTTATTTACATCTTTCATATTTCATATTCATCACTTAACAAACATATACAATAATTAAAATTTAATTAATGAAATAGTTAATTTTTTTAAATAACTTTAGGTTTATTATCAATATTAACAATTTTTGTAAATACAGTATATATATATAAATCAAAATTCAAATAACAAAATCAAAATCAACCTAGAATATTAATTAAGTTCAATTATGCTCATTATTTGTTCATTTTTCATAAAATCAATTATTCAGTCTATATACGTTCTGCAATCGTTATTGAAGTTCATTCATTACTATAAACTTCTTTTTTTTTAATATTATAATTGCACTACTATCTCGGGGTTTCGCGTTAGTGCCGGCTTTTTCCAATTTATTTTATTTTTTGAAACAGATACAAAATTATTCATAAGTTAACAATAAGTCCCAAATGTCTTAGGTAAGTAAAATTACAATATGAAAAGGAATAAATGCAGTAGTGTGTAGGTGAAAATGTCTAATGTCAGGAGTTTGAAATTGGAATTCAATTGTCTATATCGAATTTAAATGTTATATTTATATGACTAACTCCTCTTATGATGTAGAAAGTCTTTCTGATTCAGACTTTGTAATCGTCTTTCTCAACTATACATAGATAAAATTTGAAAATGGATTGATCTGACCAATAAGTTTTCAAATTTCCATTCACAGTTTTCTTTCGTATTTCGCAGAAGGTATAATAAAGCGAACTATGTAACTAAACCGCACTGTTTAAATATTCTTCTGGTTTTTATCTGGGATACTGGATGAGATGATTAGTTGGCTAGATTTAAATCAAATATCTTTTATTTCTTTAACACGAAAAAAAATATATCTGATCTGTTCCCGTTGAAAATTCCAACAATCATCAATCTTGAAGCAATAATAGTCCCAAGCTTTGAGTTGCCCGCCTTCTGAATCATGTTTTTTGTGTGTGTTTGTATTTGTATACCATAGTGTAATATGTTATTCTTTTGGGTTTTTTAACCATTTAATTTTGAATAATATGACTCTAGGACAATAAATATATTAAATTCTAAACAAAATCGTATAAAATCAGCCATGTTTATTTGGGACTTGGTTTTGTTTTTAATTTATACTGAATTACTCGTGATTCCAATCAACCTTTTAATGTATTAGATTCCGTTCTATCCATTAAAAATATTAGTTTCTTCCGATAAATTCTTGTTTTCTTATAATTATCGCGATTCTGCGGTATCTTGTCTATGATTCTCATGTTATAGTTTCTAAATGATATTTTAAAATTTGGATATTTCTTTTCAGAGGTCGAATCTTGGTTATTTGATAAATTTCCTATATGAACTGTTTAATTTAGATTAATTTTAAGGTGGGAAATATAGCCTTTACAGGTGGGGAAATAAAATTTTAATTTCCAATTATCTTTTGCATTTCTAGGCCTATCAGTTGATGGTTGTATATTGAATTGGAGTTGATTTAATGTCCGCTAGGTATCGTGTAAGTCGCTGCTCGTTTGAATGGCATTCCAATATCAGTTCTTCACATAATTTTTTTGAATACGTTCCGAATTGTTTTTAATAAGAAATATTTTGAATTGTTTCATTATCCCTTTGGCAGCTTTCCCTGAAAATATTGAATATTTATTGTTTTCGGGGAAATAAATATAACAATGAGAAATGTAATCTTTTTGTATATTTGATTTTAACCTAGTGTAGTTGGACTTGTTTATGATTGATGATGTCACATGGATATTTTGTTTACTCGGGTCGATGACATTTGTGATAATCAACTGTTCTTGGCCTAATTGACACCTGAGTTTGATTGTTTTATGTATTTATATTTTTTGAGCGCAGTTGTATGATATGGTCCTTTTGAGTGGCTGTCGTCTAAATGGCTAATATAATACGTGTAGTTCCAACCATTTTTGAAATTTATAAGGTCTACTAAATACCGTATTTCGAATAATTTATATGTTTCTCCTTCTACAAGTTCGCCTATTTCAAAAGTGGTTGGTTTACCCTTTGCATTTGATTTGGCTGCCCTTTTTTCTTCTTTTTTGATGGCATTGAAATGGTGTAGTAGGTCGGAATTGATAACGTTTTGGTAGTGAAGATTGTGGTTCTCGGTATTGTGGCTTACTTCTTGACTGAGGTGGTAAATGTGAAGGTTGGTCTTTTCGAGCTCTCGCATGCAAATCTTTCAAATCTTCCCTTTGTAGTAAAAGTTCGAAATCTAAGATGCTTTCAACTCTTTCCACGCGTCTCGCATCTTGAATGAGTTCTTTAAAGTGGTCGTCTAAACACGTGGTGATTTCTTCTTCAGACAAAGGTGGTTGCATTGCTCTTAAAGTAATCACTATATAAAATACTCTGATCGGCTTATTTTCCCATTGGGTCGAAATTTCTCTACTTCCATTCTTTGTCTGATTCGTCTTTGTACCTCACGACTCCAATAATTCTTTACGAAAGCCTCCTGGAAGTCTTCCCAATGTCGAATATCATCCTTGACAAGTGTAAACTATCGTGCTGCGTTTCCATCTAAGCATAGCTCAATGTATCTATAAGGTGGTTGACTGAATCTGTGACGTTGTTTGGATTCGTCTTTCTCTCATAAATTTTTTTAATTCGTTGTAAATGTTTTGTTGGATTATGCTCTCGGCCATGAAATTTTGGTATATTGTTTTCAACGAGCTTGTTTGGTAATCCTCCACATGTTACGTAGATCTGCGGTTGGGTGCTTGTTTATTGTCCCTGATGTTCTTCTCAAGGTTGTCTACCCTTTCATTTTGTCCTTTTACCAAGTTATGAATGCGCTCAATATGCTGATCATGTTCCCTGTTAGTTTCTTGGGTTATCTGAATTTCTAGTATTAAATCTGTCCGTATGTTCTGGCATTCTGTACGATTATCTTCCCTCAGTAATTCTCTCGATTTATCTATTTGTGTTTTTAATTCTTTTTTAATTTCCAAATTCTGCTTTTCTATTTGTAGACATATTTCCTCTTTGTTCTTTTGACTATGTAGTAAACATTCCTCTTGTAGATTGTTGTTTTGAGTCCTGACTTCACCGAGCACTTTCTCGTATCTCTTCTCATTTTGTTCTTCTACTCTTTTCCATATTTTTTTCTTCTATTCTATCTATTTGGATCCTTAAGTCTTCCCTTATGTATTGGGTGGCAGTCTGAAATATCTCGTCTATGTTCTGGAATTGTTGCTTAAAATCGCAGGTTTGTTGATTGAATTGTTGATTTATGTGGCTCGTGATTTGGTTGAAAAAGGATGCCAGGGTTATTGGTAGTGGTTCTCTTTCTCCTGTTTCATTGACTCTGAAACTGTTTCCATATCGTTACTATGAAGACTTTCCCGAGAGTCTATGGTTATCAACCCTATAAAGTCTTCAACCCCTATAAAACTATCGCCTGTCTCCTCCTCCCCTTCTATCCGTTCCCCAATATCCACGTCTTCTGTCCGGTGGTAATAATTATCAGGAATCCGCGACCCCTGCCACGTTTCGCCTTCTAAATCGTATGAATGTTCCGCGATCATTTCGTCGGTAGAATAAAGCGAACTATGTAACTAAACCGCACTGTTTAAATATTCTTCTGGTTTTTATCTGGGATACTGGATGAGATGATTAGTTGGCTAGATTTAAATCAAATATCTTTTATTTCTTTAACATGAAGATAAATATATCTGATCTGTTCCAGCTGAAAATTCCAACAATCATCAATCTTGAAGCAATAATAGTCCCAAGCTTTGAGTTGCCCGCCTTCTGAATCATGTTTTGTGTGTGTGTTTGTATGTATATACCATAGTTTAATATTTTTTATTCTTTTGGGTTTTTTAACCATTTAATTTTGAATAATATGACTCTAGGATACTAAATAAATTAAATTCTAAAAAAAATCGTATAAAATCAGCCATGTTTATTTGGGACTTGGTTTTGTTTTTAATTTATACTGAATTACTCGTGATTCCAATCAACCTTTTAATGTATTAGATTCCGTTCTATCCATTAAAAATATTAGTTTCTTCCGATAAATTCTTGTTTTCTTATAATTATCGCGATTCTGCGGTATCTTGTCTATGATTCTCATGTTATAGTTTCTAAATGATATTTTAAAATTTGGATATTTCTTTTCAGAGGTCGAATCTTGGTTATTTGATAAATTTCCTATATGAACTGTTTAATTTAGATTAATTTTAAGGTGGGAAATATAGCCTTTACAGGTGGGGAAATAAAATTTTAATTTCCAATTATCTTTTGCATTTCTAGGCCTATCAGTTGATGGTTGTATATTGAATTGGAGTTGATTTAATGTCCGCTAGGTATCGTGTAAGTCGCTGCTCGTTTGAATGGCATTCCAATATCAGTTCTTCACATAATTTTTTTGAATACGTTCCGAATTGTTTTTAATAAGAAACATTTTGAATTGTTTCATTATCCCTTTGGCAGCTTTCCCTGAAAATATTGAATATTTATTGTTTTCGGGGAAATAAATATAACAATGAGAAATGTAATCTTTTTGTATATTTGATTTTAACCTAGTGTAGTTGGACTTGTTTATGATTGATGATGTCACATGGATATTTTGTTTACTCGGGTCGATGACATTTGTGATAATCAACTGTTCTTGGCCTAATTGACACCTGAGTTTGATTGTTTTATGTATTTATATTTTTTGAGCGCAGTTGTATGATATGGTCCTTTTGAGTGGCTGTCGTCTAAATGGCTAATATAATACGTGTAGTTCCAACCATTTTTGAAATTTATAAGGTCTACTAAATACCGTATTTCGAATAATTTATATGTTTCTCCTTCTACAAGTTCGCCTATTTCAAAAGTGGTTGGTTTACCCTTTGCATTTGATTTGGCTGCCCTTTTTTCTTCTTTTTTGATGGCATTGAAATGGTGTAGTAGGTCGGAATTGATAACGTTTTGGTAGTGAAGATTGTGGTTCTCGGTATTGTGGCTTACTTCTTGACTGAGGTGGTAAATGTGAAGGTTGGTCTTTTCGAGCTCTCGCATGCAAATCTTTCAAATCTTCCCTTTGTAGTAAAAGTTCGAAATCTAAGATGCTTTCAACTCTTTCCACGCGTCTCGCATCTTGAATGAGTTCTTTAAAGTGGTCGTCTAAACACGTGGTGATTTCTTCTTCAGACAAAGGTGGTTGCATTGCTCTTAAAGTAATCACTATATAAAATACTCTGATCGGCTTATTTTCCCATTGGGTCGAAATTTCTCTACTTCCATTCTTTGTCTGATTCGTCTTTGTACCTCACGACTCCAATAATTCTTTACGAAAGCCTCCTGGAAGTCTTCCCAATGTCGAATATCATCCTTGACAAGTGTAAACTATCGTGCTGCGTTTCCATCTAAGCATAGCTCAATGTATCTATAAGGTGGTTGACTGAATCTGTGACGTTGTTTGGATTCGTCTTTCTCTCATAAATTTTTTTAATTCGTTGTAAATGTTTTGTTGGATTATGCTCTCGGCCATGAAATTTTGGTATATTGTTTTCAACGAGCTTGTTTGGTAATCCTCCACATGTTACGTAGATCTGCGGTTGGGTGCTTGTTTATTGTCCCTGATGTTCTTCTCAAGGTTGTCTACCCTTTCATTTTGTCCTTTTACCAAGTTATGAATGCGCTCAATATGCTGATCATGTTCCCTGTTAGTTTCTTGGGTTATCTGAATTTCTAGTATTAAATCTGTCCGTATGTTCTGGCATTCTGTACGATTATCTTCCCTCAGTAATTCTCTCGATTTATCTATTTGTGTTTTTAATTCTTTTTTAATTTCCAAATTCTGCTTTTCTATTTGTAGACATATTTCCTCTTTGTTCTTTTGACTATGTAGTAAACATTCCTCTTGTAGATTGTTGTTTTGAGTCCTGACTTCACCGAGCACTTTCTCGTATCTCTTCTCATTTTGTTCTTCTACTCTTTTCCATATTTTTTTCTTCTATTCTATCTATTTGGATCCTTAAGTCTTCCCTTATGTATTGGGTGGCAGTCTGAAATATCTCGTCTATGTTCTGGAATTGTTGCTTAAAATCGCAGGTTTGTTGATTGAATTGTTGATTTATGTGGCTCGTGATTTGGTTGAAAAAGGATGCCAGGGTTATTGGTAGTGGTTCTCTTTCTCCTGTTTCATTGACTCTGAAACTGTTTCCATATCGTTACTATGAAGACTTTCCCGAGAGTCTATGGTTATCAACCCTATAAAGTCTTCAACCCCTATAAAACTATCGCCTGTCTCCTCCTCCCCTTCTATCCGTTCCCCAATATCCACGTCTTCTGTCCGGTGGTAATAATTATCAGGAATCCGCGACCCCTGCCACGTTTCGCCTTCTAAATCGTATGAATGTTCCGCGATCATTTCGTCGGTAGAATAAAGCGAACTATGTAACTAAACCGCACTGTTTAAATATTCTTCTGGTTTTTATCTGGGATACTGGATGAGATGATTAGTTGGCTAGATTTAAATCAAATATCTTTTATTTCTTTAACATGAAGATAATTAATATATCTGATCTGTTCCAGCTGAAAATTCCAACAATCATCAATCTTGAAGCAATAATAGTCCCAAGCTTTGAGTTGCCCGCCTTCTGAATCATGTTTTGTGTGTGTGTTTGTATGTATATACCATAGTTTAATATTTTTTATTCTTTTGGGTTTTTTAACCATTTAATTTTGAATAATATGACTCTAGGATACTAAATAAATTAAATTCTAAAAAAAATCGTATAAAATCAGCCATGTTTATTTGGGACTTGGTTTTGTTTTTAATTTATACTGAATTACTCGTGATTCCAATCAACCTTTTAATGTATTAGATTCCGTTCTATCCATTAAAAATATTAGTTTCTTCCGATAAATTCTTGTTTTCTTATAATTATCGCGATTCTGCGGTATCTTGTCTATGATTCTCATGTTATAGTTTCTAAATGATATTTTAAAATTTGGATATTTCTTTTCAGAGGTCGAATCTTGGTTATTTGATAAATTTCCTATATGAACTGTTTAATTTAGATTAATTTTAAGGTGGGAAACATAGCCTTTACAGGTGGGGAAATAATTTTAATTTCCAATTATCTTTTGCATTTCTAGGCTTATCAGTTGATGGTTGTATATTGAATTGGAGTTGATTTAATGTCCGCTAGATATCGTGTAAGTCGCTGCTCGTTTGAATGGCATTCCAATATCAGTTCTTCTTCTTTTTTTTTAATACGTTCTGAATCGTTTTAAATAAGAAACATTTCGAATTGTTTCACATACATTCACCTTTTATAACATACTATTACCTTTAAATCAAAGTGAGATAATAGATTTTTTTTGGAGTTTTAAGCCGCAAAACCATTTCTGTCATTCTCGCCTTCAAAAATTATCAAGAAGATGCTTTAGCTTGAAATCTTAGAAATAAAACATTAAAAACAATAACAATACAAAAACTAGATAACTAACAATATAATTAACAACATAATATATTATAATGCAGTAAAATGGCCCTGCAACAAGTTAACAATAAAAATATACGATAAATTATAATTTACGACAATAAAAACAATTATTACAGGGCTGTAAAACGGCCCTGCAACGAGTTATAAAGATAGAATTTAAACAAAAAATAATTTAATTATACTACACAAAATATTACACAGCTGTAAAGAAGTTCTGCAATAATCTAATCGAAAATTTGGTTTTTAATTTTATAAAAAATTTTAAGACGTCGCAAAATGGACAATACCCGATCAGTCATCTGAGCATTATACCCCAACGTCGCCTGAATGGAATTTGGTAGGCCAAAAGTTCTTCGCACCTCTCTTAACATAACACATTCAATGAGGACGTGCTTAATTGATATCACACCTTGACAAAATGGGCATTGTGGTGGATTCCCCTGTTCCATCAGAAATCCTTGAATGACCGATACGAACACTGGTAACCACAACTTCCTCTCGACGACTGGCATGTATGGATGAATTCCACGGACGGACAGTGTGCGATAAAACCCTAAGTAAAGGAGGAGGTAACCAAACGTATTTAGTTGAAATAGGGTGTATGTTTATATGTATTTATATGTATGATAGTCTGGGGATCGCGAATGACGCCAATCACCTTTTATTATGTGCAGCTAGTCTGCACCCCCCCCCAGGGGAATACAACTTGAATATTGGGTATCCTGAGACTGTGTATTTTTTTAAGAATAGCTCAATCTATTCTGGGTTTATAATGATTTGATAATGATAATTTGTAGGTATTACTGATAAACAAGACCATTTAGGTGTATAAAACCAATTCATGATGTTTCAAGAATAACTATCGTTCTCAAGTAAAGATATATGATAAGCATGAAAAACCTGTTACCCCTAAGACTAAACCTAGTAGTCTGAGGTAGGAACCCAGGGCTCGTATTAAGCCTCAGCATTCAAAATAGCTCAGATTATGTATAAATCTGATAAAAAAAACTACAAGTCAATTGAACTACTCAATAACACAAAGAATATTAAGCTGAAGTCAGATCATACACGGGTCAACTAATGAACTAAAACTTTGTACCTCTCCACAACTCCAGTTACGGTAGGTATTTTCATAAAAGGCATAAAAGTTTCTCCTATTTGATTTAAAACCAAATTGCTTGAAGGAAAGTAGGCTATTTTTTTCTTTTATTCAGTACTAAGTTTGGACAAATATGTGTATATAAATCACAAACTACTGTACTCTTCATCTCTTTCGATTTCCCCACGAAATAAATTACTTACAGGTTGAATGGGTACATGACATTAGATTCTAAACGTTTCAAATCCTATAAATAATGAAAAGTCATAAAGCGAGATTGCATGGAATCGACACAACCTGTTCCATGTGCTTGGTTTATTTATCTGTTTGATTTAAGCAAGCAACTGCAGTAAGGTTACCTTACAGAACTTCATTTTGTTTAATGTTCTCTTTTAAGTCACTCACAATACGTAGTGTTTTGGTATTTTAAGGAATTGAAAAAAATAAAAATCCTACAGATACGGTCAAAATATACCATACAGAAAATAATATTAAATCCAGTCTACTAAATTGTAATATAGTGCACTACTTGAATTAATGACATAAATAATTTACCAAATCAATTTATTTGTAATTAGCTATAAAATGGATATTTCATTTAAAAACTCACTATAAATTGTGTCACTCCATCAAAATACTTTTATATACTAGGAATATGTGAAAAAAATAAAATAAAATAAAATAACAAATAAAATTGTTGCTAGTGGACCTGACAAACATAAAAGTGTTGAAACCAAGACCAATAAATTTGTCTAGTGTATCATTATACTTTTGTGTTTTAAATTATAAATATAAATATAATGAAGTGTGTGTATTTATTAAATACAAAAATATCCCGCAAGAAATATTAACATTTTTTAACTTCACCTAGCAACAATTTTAGTCTTATACGCAAATGTTGCAAAATGCAACGATTTCATAATTTTATAGAGATCAAAAAACAAAAATAAAAACAGGAGAATTAAGCGAGGGAGATCCACGTACATAAAATTTCCAATATACAAACAGATATTTAGAATTTGTGGTCAGAATTAAAAGAAAGATATAATACAGTAAGCTGTAGAAGCTTAAATAAAAATAAAAAAAAATTATAGTATAAATTTATTTTTTTAACCCAAAAATATTAAATTGATCATTTATAAAGAAATGTATGAAATTCGCACGAAATATGTAATAATATATTAGTATTTCGAGGTAGTGAGTCTACTCAGTTAATAGTAATTATTATAAATTTCATTAAAATCCTTGAATAAAATTGTTTAAGCATTTAGGGTTTTCTTATTTTTTAGGTACAATAAGCAAGGAAAGTGTACATTGATATCAAATTCTAAGTTGAAGCCCTAAAAATATATAAATATTATTAGTTTCGTGAAAATCGAATCATAAATTTAAATATTCCTTTATATCAGACCAAACCTAAGACTATTGTAACCAAATTTTTACAATCCTAATTCATTCCTAGCGTCAAAATTAATTTTAAATCAAGAGTTCACATGTTACCAACATAAAGAGTTAATGCAGGAAAACACTGCCCCAAATAGACGGACATAGAGTCATTATTACGGAAAATGATTTAAATTTGTTCCCTGCAGTTAAAACGCTAAAAACCAAGTAAAATACAATAATTTTGAACATTTAGAACATTTTTTTTTCAACAACTACATTAGTGCTAAGCATACGGAAAGAAATACATGTAATCGGTAGACCCGTTAACGAAACTATATAGATAAATAAAATGTATTGATTGTAGAAATTAAATAATTGATTTAAGTCAATCTAAAATTTGGTCCTATATTAATTGTTGTGGATTTAAAGATTACACAAAAAACATTGCACAAACCTTTTCACTCATCCTCCAAAAATCTACCAAAAGTGTGAGTTCCGTTGTTGTTAGTTAAAAAATTAATGAGAAACTGAGTTTTTAATGACTGTCGTCAAAGTTTTTTTTTTTTTTGCCTGTTATTCATAAATTAGATTATATATTCACGTGATATTTCTTACAAGTTTTTAGATCATCAATTTTTACACTCGACCACAATTTGAATCAAATCGATAGAGCCCAAAATTTTAAACGCCCTCATTGTAATTTTTTTTCTTTTTCTAATAAATCACGAAACGTCATGTTTGGAGAGATAACGGCCTATAAGTTTTGTATGGTCCTTAGAAGGTACAACTGAACAAAATTTGATCAACATTTTTAAAGTGGATTGTTAGCAAATTTTAATTTTGTGGTTTTTACCTATTACAGATAAGACGAAATTCGGAGTGTTCGAACCAATGAAAAAATGTCCCGAAATATGCAAATATTTGCCCTCATACGAAATTTAATTAAAATCGGTCCTCTAGTTTGGGATGTAAAACACTGAACAGACGATAGACGCTAAACAGACAGTCAGACATTGTTGAAACCACTTATTTTTTTCTCACAGGTTAAAAATTCGACACCGATTTTCACATAACTTTCTCTATACGTCATATAAAAAATTGAAAAAAGAATAAATCTCCAACTATAAATATGTTTAACAGAACTGAAATAATTTTGTTTTTTTCCCCCTAACATCTTTCAAACTGATTTATGTATAATTGATGTTTTCTATATCGATAGACTCATAAACCAATATTTCCTTAAATAACTCTGAACCACAGGGAGCACAAAACACCTCAACCAGAACACATTAAGTCTCATATTACATTCACACTCCAATGAATTATTGGCATTTTATGTAGAAACCTGTATTTGTCGCTTGAGTGGGCAGCCTAGCTTGCTTGACAATAAAATTATATAATTTAAGTGCCCGTAAATACAGCTGTCTACATGTGAACAGGTCTACGTGTTTAATCGGTCAATCACATTGTAGTGTTGTGGGCTGTAGTCCCCCATTAGCAGAGATACACTGAACCAAATGTCAATATCTTAATGGATGAGTTAATTAGGCTATAGAACAACATCTTCCATTTAAATTATCTTTTCATTTAAATTCTGTGATTGATTGTTGAATTTTGAATACTTTTGTAATTAGGGCGGTATTAGGTGCCACAGATACGTTATTTGACACTCTTAAACTTTAAACATTTTAACTTCCTAATTATTTCCCGTTTATCAATAAAATAAATGTACATTTTTCACAATACATGATAAAATAGTTATAAAATGCATTGAGGATGTTCTAGTTTTTTAAATCTCTTTAGTTAAAAAATACAAATTAGAATTAAGTACAAGGAGCACGAAAAAATAAACGAAAGAAACTGGACATCAATACAAATATTTACAGTTTTACTAGCTTTAAGTTGAAAAATGTGGACTTACAGAAGCAGCACAACTCGCTACAAAGAAGATCCGCACAAACCGTACTTAGCTATTCAATTATTAACAATGTTATTAATCGTTCTTTAATTGTCATTATTTGTTAATGAGTGCAAGGTTCTTTTCAGCCACCGTGCGTAAAACTAACAGAACGTCTATGGATATCTCTTCAGTAGATTTTCAAATTTAAAGCATTGATACAAGACTCTAAACCTATTCTGAAATTCGTTTGAAATCCTATAGTATTATTCATAATCTAAAGGTGTGATTTTGCTGTACCACCAAGGTAGGTTATTTGAATGATTTACATAATATCCCTCTACGAATCTGCACAAATTAATTTAGGAGATGTAACTGATGTTTTCCGGACCTAGAACAGAAATTCGTAAAAACAAAGTAACATAAAGTGTGGAAAATGCAATGTACTTCACAATGTGCGACAAGAGTGTTTGCCTTCTTGGTAGTATTCAAATAACAACAAACAAGAGGATATACTGTGGTACAACGTTTAGAAGAGACCTTATTGTTACACCAAGTCTCCCGTTACTAGATTAAACAACATGAGACTAAATGTACGATATGGTGCCTCGAGTTTCAAAAATATGTTTGTAACAGGTATTGTATTTATTGTATTGAAATTATATAAGTTTGGCTTTATTTAAAGATTACTAGTATGAGAGAGAAAGAATAGTTGTGCCTTTCGTCATTTAGTTCTTGAAATCAAAGTTTGCTTGACACATCTCCCACTTTGTGTAATTTGTACTTTTAGTATTAATGGCGTTTACCTTCTGCAGTATTTAATATTTGCTTTCATCGGCAACTCTCTATGGTTAAGTTGAACTTGTCTAGTTTACTTTGGGTTAATATTTTCCAATTATAAGTAAAGTAATATGATAGTTATAAATGTTTGGCATCACGTTTTCGCTGGTTTTCGTCATTTTCAGCCAGTAGAACGTCATGTAGACTCTGTCAGAATTATATCATTCTGTTTATCGTTTATATCCGGGTGTCTAGTACATAATACCAAGAACGAGATAGACTCACTGACTAAAAATTTATTGTGGGGGAAATGTCCCATTTAATGATTGATTTTTATTAAATTATTTAATAATTGTTGTTACTGAAAATTAGTTATTTTACAAAGCAATTTTCAAAAATAAACTGTAGAAGTGATGGTCTCAATGGCATAATTTTGTTGATTGTTGGCAGGTTTTTGTCTGAAATTATTATATTTTGAACAAACTAGCTTACCGGGTTAGGATAAAACTACAATTTTGTCCCGATTTTAGATAACGGTCGGTTTATTAAAATACTTGTAATAATTATGTTTTTATGGTGCTGAATGTAGTATTGCTAATTTACATAAATAATTTAGAAGTGATGTATTGCCCTATAAATAACTTTAGTGACTGTTATGTACATTATCATGCAAACAATTGTTATGTAGCAAACGATTTTGACAAAACCACTGTGGCCGTTTTCTTCTTTCGTCTATTATTTTGGAATTCAAATCAAAGAAGCCTTATTAGAAATCCTAATTGATATTAATAACCATAAAAGAAATACGAATTTAACTGACCTCTCCAAAGAGGTTGAGACAGCTCTGGAATGATTGGTGGTTAATCTCGCAGTGGAAAGCGCAATATAGAAGTTGGATACACAGGTTGGTGGAACTATTTTCAACAGGTATGTACAAATACTTTCTGACGCTGATGATATTGCCTTGTTTGGATGATCCTATGGTGAGATGAGAGACTCATTACTTGAACCGGAGAAGGCAACTTACAGACTTGAACCGTGGAAGGCAGTAAGACTAAAACACTGTATATGGCATTCCCAAGTGCTTGAAAATGAAGAGTATGAATGAAACCCATGTTGTAATAGGTACTCATACCTTACAGTTTGTGTATTTGGGAATGTTGCAAATAATGAAATGCAAGTAGAGTTTTTTTTTTAATACTAGTTGTCATAGGTGCTACTTTGGTCTTAAGAAACAGATGAAAAGTAGATACCTCTATAGAAATATTACGGAGTATATTTGGAGCTGTGAGCTAAGGTGACAGCGTACCAAGATGAACCAAGTGACCTTTACATAGATAAGATAGGTTCATACTGTTAGAGGTAGCCTGATTCGATGGGCTGGATCATGTGTCCCAAATGCCTAATGAAGAGATTCTAATACACAGATGTATGGGTAAAAACAAAATTGGCAGACCAAGGCACCGTTCGATTGATGCAGAGATAGCAGATGTTGGGAATGAGTAATTGGAACGCTGTACCAATAGACTGAACAAGATGACGATCTATGTTGAAGGAGGACATTATTCCTTGTGAGTTGTAACGCCGGAAAAGTAAGTTTAAATCCTAAAGATCCTAACTTTTATCTGAAGTTCATGTGTGTTATAAAAAACAAAAAAAAAACACATAGTAATAGTCTGTTACTTACACAAAAACACCAAGTACAATAAAATAATTTCTAATTAATGTTAATTAATTAATAATTAGTAATGAATTAGTACTTCGAGAAAGAACACATATATTAATTTTTTTTTTAAATAATTTGTATTTTTTAACTAATAGTAAACACAAAATAATAATAATAATAAGTGGATTACCCATATTTTCCAAAGTTACACACTTGTCTTCTGTAATTGATCAGCATATAGTAAATTAAAAGTCGTTTCGTTTTGAAAGATATACTCTTACTATTTTATAATGAAATTTCAAGATTAATATCTAACTAAATTAATAAATGGTTTTTTTTTCCGTAACTACTTGTGTAGGCTACTTTGAGTGGAATTTGGTTTCTTACTCTGTATAGAAAACAAAACTGTTGTATGAAAATCTTCATAATAATTCCAGGTAATATATAAGTACCAAAAAGTATGGTCTCACTTTTTCGTACTCGTTTTGATTATGCGATCCAATGAGCATAGTAAAATCTTCCGGGCGATTCGGATGAATCGGTACTTCTTGGGTTTCCATTATTCTAATAGATCTTGTTTGGGATCGCAGCGTTTTTGACCCTGTAATTGGTCCAACATTTTAATGAATAAGAATTTTTTAAGAGTAAACATTTTAGCCATTATCGACTTAAAAAAAAAAAAAGAGCATAAAATAGAGACTTCTATCCCTCGAATACTATAATGCTCTCAGGATCGAAAGAGAATAAGTGTTGGTCAAGAGAGACGTTGTAAGGAAAATTTAAAAAAAACCAACAGACGAGATCGTGATGGCAAACGAGTACGAAAAACCTTTTGGACACACGTCTTTTAATTAGCGTTTATGAAAATTTAGACATTTACTTTAGTTGAGTTTCCTTACATGATAGTTGTTATATACAAGGTTTCACAAATATTTTGCTATTTTTTGAATACATACTCTAGAAAAGTAAAATTTGTAACTATGTCCCTAAACATCTTATAAGGGATGTACCATATTTAAGGTTTTATCTTTTTGACTTTATTTCTCCCTTACTAACCGTAGACCTCTGTTAAAATTGTTGAGTAGGAGTTTTCCACGACAAATTCAACATCGACTATGTATATGTAAGGCAGTAAAATTTCGTCTTTACTATATTAATTGGATCTACTTGTACACGTGTAGGAAATATTGTGACACTAACACAACCAAACAGAAGAAATCTCGTCGTAATCCAGAGCCTACACAATCACGGCGAATCAATCATTTCGCTTTGCCGTGTCCGGGCAGGGATTTAGAACCCAAACATAAAATCCCTACAACTCAGTGTACTCAGGGATTTACATGTTCGATAGCGATAGCTTTGACAGGGGTCGATTACTCATACCAATTGATTCTTTTATCTGATCTTTTCATATAAATCGTGTCTAAGTGATTCCCAATTCCCATATCTATTTAATGTTGTAATGAAGTATGGACTAGAGGTTATTGATATAGAAGAAAAGTTTATAATCTTGATCATATGCTTACTTAAGACGCGCGTTTTTAAATTGAAAAGAGGAAATAAAAATAATTTATATTTGAATAGAAATGTATGGAAACACTATACAAGGTTTCTTATCTGTAAGCCTATATATTAATAGGTATGTACTAATATTAATACATCCTCTGTTTCTAGTTTTTACAAGAAACCTTGAGTATTAAGATATTTGTTTATATGTCAAGTTACTCTATTACCTATGTTTATGTGTGAACTGATTTATGAAACAATAAACGTCCTTTTAGCCTACAGATAATCCTCTGATAACGAAATTATTGTGTTTTTAAACGACGATCTTTTAATTTATATATATTATAAATATTATAAACTGAATACGCAATTACTTTTACAGAACTTTATATTTTCCAATAATTCACTGAAATTTGTATTAGAAAACTATATAGGGTGAGTGGATTGTGTATCTATAATATCAATATTAACTGAGGACCAGCCTGAACAACATCAATGTGTGTAAACGCTCAGGGCTAACTGCATGTTGTAGGTACAGCTTACCCAGTTCAATGCATTACAAGGTAGTGCATTCAGTGATTGGGTTGGACCACAAAACAGCTGTTTCGCAATTCACTGCTTCATATCAATACAGATTTTTGCATGATTGTTTAAAATCGGAAAATGAAATTGTAATCTAAATAAAATGTTCAGAATGATTTATTTAAATGTTTTAATTGAGCTTGATAATTCATAAAGATTTTCACATAAAAAACAATTTTCTCTGACTTAATTTGCTTTTAGAACCAAGCAAACTCACAATATATAAATTTATAACACACATCTATAAAAAATTTAACATTTATTTACCAAAAAGAAATGTACTCAAAGAAGTAAATGAGAAAGCCATCTGTAACAAAACGAAATAAAAAACAAGGACGCCACCTAGAAATCGAATCGTGCTGCTGTATAATGTGTTATTTATTTTCACCTTTTAACCGATAACTCAAGTACGATGTGTTTAGGTCCTAACGGCCTATGTTTGATCGCTATCACAGATTTTATAAAAATGAGAAAACCGTTGTTGATACAGTGAAAATCCATACTTTTGGACTGCATGCCCACTGTTGTATTATAGTTAGAAGTTTAAAACTAGTTTTTTTCTTTCAGGAAACCCTAAGTAGGACATTTCAAACTAGTTACTTATTAAAACTTTTTCTAATTTAATGTATGTGAGATACTCAATAACCTAAATGAAAGTTACCCAAAAGCATCACCAGCAAACAACATGTGTAGTAGCAAACAACAGTAACCCAACTATGTAGTTGTCACGGACAGTACATGAATTTAAAAACGTAAATATTCACGTCAAATTTATACTGAAGCTCCAAATCACATATAAGTGGTTATTTTGTAACAAAACCATATTATTTGCTGATTTTTTCTCGCTCATTAACCCAATTTCTAAACCGGGCTGTCAAGTAAACAACAACATAATTTAATAAATGTAATGCACTAAAGTAAATTTTGTAACTAAATGTAGTTAATACTGTTGACATCCAGTATCAAACTACAAAATATTGAATTACTTATTTAAAATAATGTCTGACAAAATACTGTAAAAAGATAAACAGTCGGCCATCATTCTGAAATTTGTTCCTAGGAGCACAAAGCATCATATTCCCCCCCACACTCATATTCGTAGCAATTTCCTTACTTTGTAATTTTAAAATAAAATATAGCCGTGGGATAGCATTTTACGTAGTAGAATGGGTTGTGTGGTTACTCAAAACGCAAGTTTGCATTGTCACAACCTATTTAGACCCTCTATGAACATGCGGTCCTTCGATATTTAGGTTCAATCATGTTTACCTGTACAGTCTTGTTTACATATAGTCGGTAATAACTGTTGTACTAATCGATTACAGTAATATATATTATCTACACAGTGTGTGTGTGTAGGTGTGTGTGTGTGTGTGTGTGTGTGTGTGTGTGTGTGTGTGTGTCACACAACATCTCATACTTGTCTCAATATCAAGGAGAGTAAACATAATTAAGTTGTTGGTTAACACTGTGAGATATCTATTCTACTTGACTTGGAATCTCAAAGATTTTAGATGTTTTATTTTTATTATAATAAATTGAAAGAATGTAACTCTAACAATTACAAGTTGTTGCTATAGAAATGAACGTGTGAGGTCAATTTTCGGTTTGTGAACTAAAACTACAAAGATTTCTCGGTCGAGGTATGGTATTTCTTTAAAAATTAAACAAATATTTCATCATAAGATTCGGTTTTTGAGAGACATCTTCAATTTTCGATCATTAATTAATAATGCATTTTTATTTTCCAATGTACATTTGAAAACTATGGAAGTATCATAATTTTCCTATCGAAAGTTTTTCACTTTTGTTTTTGAGATAAAACTTTTGTTTATAAAAATATGTCTGTGATCTCTTTAAGTACACTGTTTATTAAAGACCGCTAACCTTAAATTGAATTGTAATAGCTGACGTACGCCATCAACATTACTTACTCTGCCATGCTATCCAAAAGAACTTTCTTCGTACAATTAAAACTGTTAGAAATTTAACTTGGTGTTTATATAGTAACTGTTGTAGAAATAAGTTGTAAATTGTCCACGGTTTTATCGTGTTCAATTCAACGACTACAGTGACGACTGTTAACTACTCTATCAGTCACAACAGTAATGGTTATAGTTAAACCAAAAATGTTTGAATTTTACGCATGTTTATTCTGATGAAACTTCAATATGTCCGTCTCTATTTTTTTCTAGTTTATTCCCTCTCATATGTGTCAGAAAATTTGTAAACAGGATAAGTGAAACATATTGTACATTACGTACTCAAATCGAAGTATCTCTCTGGTTTATAAATCAATCAAATAAGTGATATCAAATATACTACTATTATAATGTATCACAGAATTATTCAAGGGTAACTAATTGTATACACATAATTTTGTTCAGAGAAAAGTCCCACATATTATATATACACTGTATAATATGAAACACAGAAACACTAATAATTTAAAACTACATTATTTTGAAAGAGTTTTATATAATCTTCATCCGATATTTTAAAATGTTGTTTTTCTTGTGGTAATATTCATTATCTCTTTCTTGAAAGTAATATTTAATAAGCAGTATTTCTTGTAAGGTATGTTATACAATTTTGTTATTGAACCTTTTATTTTGAATTTATTTTCTTTTAAATAATATGTAATATTTTATAATTATATATATATATATATATATATATATATATATATATATATAATATATATATATATATATATATATATATATATATATATATATATATAATTATAAAATATATTTATAATTGTTATTGATTATCTCGGGTTTAGGTTGGTGCCGGTTTATTCCAAAAAAAATAATTATTAATAATAAAAAAAAAATTAAATTAAATATAACACAAAAAAATTAATCAATAAAATGTCAAATGTATTAGAAAAAAAATGTATATATATATATATATATATATATATATATATATACAGGGTGTCCCGTAAGTATTGACCAAAATTTCACGAGGTTATACTATAGGTAAAAACAAACAATTTTCACCATATAATGTATAGTCCTATCTTGCTTAGTTTTCTGTCTATCTGTCTGTATGTGTTTTTTAGAAAAAAAATTCTATCTTAAAAATGGTTTGAGATATCAAGTTGAAACTTTTTAAATTTAATGACCTTGTTAGTGTGTATCTTAGATAAAAGTTTCAAAATAATATCATTTACAGAAAGAAAATGGCGGTCATTTAAAATGTTCAAATCCTAATAACTTTAAAACGAGTGATGTTACAAAAAAAAGGCAAGATACATAAAAAAAAGCCCCTTTTAATACAAGCATCTTGGTACCTGGTTTATTGATCTAAGATAAGTAGTCACAGAAATAAGTAAGATTTCCCAAGTAAAGGTTTGTGTTTTATTCATAATTGAAATGTATTTTCCAATAATGATGAAGAATTCATGTCACAACAAGCAACAAATAATATTACCTGAACTGTAAAACACAAGTGACATTAAAGAAACAACAAGTAAGAAAACCTAATTATTATGATTTCAAAGCAAATGTTCAATGTGGCCTCCTCTCTGCTGATTGCACAGTGTAAATCGCTGTAAAGCTGACCGCCGGATATGTTCAAAATGATTTTGCTCCTGAATTGCTGCAGCAGCTTCAACAATGCGAGCAACCAAATCCATGGCGTCTGGAACAGGAGTGGAATACACCAATTGTTTCATGTGTCCCCAAACAGAAAAATCCATCAGTGTGAGATCCGGGGATCTTGGGGGCCAAGGGACAGGACCACCGCGTCCGATCCATTGATTTTCATACACTGCGGTGCTGTCGGACTGCATTTGTAAAGTGGGCCGGGGCCCCATCGTGTTGGAACCATATTTGTTGCCTAACATTGAAAGTAACATTTTCGAGAAGCTCAGGCAGAACATCTTGGAGAAAAATCAAGTATCCGTCCATTTAACTTATTCGGCAAAACATAGGGTCCAATTAATATACCATGGTCATTTAATATACCAGCCCACACGTTCACTGAAAACCTTTGATGATGGTGTTGAATTGTTGCATTCGGGTTTTCTTAGGCCCATACATGATTATTTTTTACATTAAATACTCCCTCACGGGAAAAAATCGTTTCGTCAGTGAAAAGGACATTCTTTAAGAAGTTTGGGTATTCTACTTGTTTGTGCAACACCCAACGAGAGAAATCTAACCTTTGTGCATAATCTCCAAGATGTAGTTCCTGTACTTTTTGGCATTTAACGGGATATAATAATTGTTCATGCAGTGTTCTCCACACAGTACTCTTGCTAGCATCCATGTCATGTGCTATAGCCCTTGTACTTGTTGATGGATTATATCCTACCTGGTTCAAGACAGCTTCTTCATAAGCAAGTGACCGAACAGTTCTTGGCCGGCCTACTATATCCGAGCACTTTTGAACACTTCCGCTCTCCCTAAGACGATTGTGGACTGCAATAAACACTTTGTGACCCGGTTGATTTCTGTTAGGGAAACGCTCTGCGTACAGTCTTCTCGCTAAACTTGAATTACCATCAGCCAATCCATAGACATAGTGAATATCAGTGTATTCAGCTACTGAATATTGTTCCATCTTCAATGCAAACTAATAATATTATAAACTAAAAACACGACTCACAATATTACAGAAACATGATGTGTTGTGGTTAAGCAGTTAAAATCAATATTAGTTCCAAGTAGTAAACAAATCATCACAACAATTAACTATCTCTTAATTTATTATCAGCTGTTACATAAAAACAGCTGATGCATAATGCCTTATGCACCTAATTCTTTGTAATGATGTACCTTTAAGCATAGATCTTTACTTGGGAAATCTTACTTATTTCTGTGACTACTTATCTTAGATCAATAAACCAGGTACCAAAATGCTTGTATTAAAAGGGGCTATTTTTTATGTATCTTGCCTTTTTTTTGTAACATCACTCGTTTTAAAGTTATTAGGATTTGAACATTTTAAATGACCGCCATTTTGTTTATGTAAATGATATAATTTTGAAACTTTTATCTAAGATGCACACTAATAAGGTCATTAAATGTAAAAAGTTTCAACTTGATATCTCAAACCATTTTTAAGATAGACATTTTTTTCTAAAAAACACATACAGACAGATAGACAGAAAACTAAGCAAGATAGGACTATACATTATATGGTGAAAATTGTTTGTTTTTACCTATAGTATAACCTCGTGAAGTTTTGGTCAATACTTACGGGACACCCTGTATATATATATATATATATATATATATATATATATATATATATATATATATATATATATATAAATTCTCATCAACAGTTCCAGCTTCTCTTATTAATCACTTAAACAAAAAAAAATACATTTTAACAATAACTAGTTCAATCTCACCAATATTTATAATGCTTTCCTCCCTCAACACTGCTTCTTGGTAATTGTCTATTTTAATACCATTAATCCTTTACTCATACCTTCACAATCACTTCAATATTTCATTTAAATTAAACTATTTAACTTTCTTAATCGCATTTCACACATTATAATATGTCAACTGCACCTTCTTAGATTATTTAAAAGACTAATGAAAATTTCTTTTTTCTCCTTTCACTGTTGTTTCCAATCACATGATTCCCTTGTTGTTTTACTCATATGTTTTCTTCCTTTTATTCACTTGCCTACTAGATCCTTTTCATACCTGTGTGTATGTAATATTTATATATATATATATATATATATATATATATATATATATATATATATATATTAATGAATTAATTTAAATGTTTAATTCATATATATTAAATAATGAAATAAAATTTTGAAAAAAAATGAAACACTTGAAAAAACTCCATATAACTTATGTAGAAATTTACCGCTAGACATCACGCCAGTGCTTGTCTTGATTCAAGGAATTTCCAAATTTATTATATTTTGTACAGATCAACTTCTCAACATCATTTTGAATTGTTATAGGTATTATCGTCTTGTGATTAATCTATTGTGATTATTTCATCCTAAAGTGTTGAGTTCTTTTTCCAATATTGATAAAAATTGTTTTGCACTAATAATACTTACAAATAAATTTCACATAATATATATTTGTCCACAACAATTAACTTCTGACTTCGTTATTAAGTGATAAGAAATAGTTTTAAGGGCTTTTTAAAAAATACTAATTACAATGTTGTTTCACATAACTTGAGGAATAATATGGACTTATGTTTTGTGCAGCATCATTTCCACGGCGAAGGAAAAGATAGTGGAATCTTAAATTTGTTTTCGTAAAGCTAAAGTTGAAATTCCCACTTTAAACCATGTACAAACAAGCAAGAATTTAACCTAGTTTTCAATTGACACATATACAATAGAATGAGAGCAGTTGATTGTTACAAATTTTTAACTTTGTTAATTTCAAATTGAAATCTGTAGTTTCAGATAGTTGCTTACAACAATGTATTTAACGTTTAAACTATTATCTAGTCAACATGAAATCAAAGTAGAAAACATGAGACACTAAGTTCGTTTTGAACTATTCGTTTTGATAATAATATCTGTAATATTTAAACATTGATGAAAAAATTCTTGCAACTAAACTTTCCCCACCAAACTGTGTCAACTAATCATACAGTAGTTAATATATATATATATATATATATATATATATATATATATATATATATATTAACATGAATCATCTCATTTTATTTTATTTAAATTAAGGATATAAATTCAATTTAATTAGAATATACAGGGTGTCCCGTAACTCTCTGGACACATGTATATAGCGTTATTGCTTGGGTCAAGACAAACACATTTCACCATAGGAACATGGGTCTGCGGTGCCTAGTTTTCCGTCTATCTGTCTGTATGTGTTTTTTACAAAACAATTCCTTACTCCTTAAACGGTTTGAGGTACAACGTTGAGATTTTGCACAAATGTTTATCTTATTAAAACCTATCTTCGTTTAAAATTATACTAAAATGTCGTCAACCGTTTCAAGATGGCGGCCATTTAAAATCTTTGATGCCAAATTCCATGAAAACCGTCGACTTTACAAAAAAATTGCAAGAAATGAAAAAGTTAGTAAATATTATGTAGTTTTCAATAATACATTATTTGTTAAGATCGGATAAAAAACAACAGAGAAATTAGCTCTTTTCGTAAAGCATGACCACTTTTCTCCGTTTAAACAATGCTAATACTCCTTTTACACTGTCTAAATAATCTATTGCTAAGTAACATTAATTTTTCTTTAAATAAATAAAAACCAACATTGATAATGTAAACTTTTTTTTACTTATTAAATACAATTGGACAATACCTTATGGTCCTTCTTTATTTACAATGAGGCCTCCTTTACTTACAATAACTGTTCAAAATTACGACCGTCAACCCGGTTGCATAATCTAAACCGATCAATCATGGATCGTTGAACACGTCCAAAAACTTGGTCATCTTCTTTTATTATTGCGGCTGCTTCAACAACTCGAGCTACCAAGTCCATCTCACTCTCTACAGGTGAGCTATAAACCAATTGTTTCATTGTGCCCACGGTGTCGGCCCTCCACGCCCAATCCAACTGTTTGGAAAAGTGATATTCAAGTAATCACGGACTATATTGCCAGAGTGGGCTGGGGCTCCGTCGTGTTGGAACCACATATTTTCTCGGACAAGAAGAGGAACATCTTCCATCAACTCCGGAAGAATATCTCTAAGGAACACTAAGTAGGTTGGTGAGTTCAGGAGTAAGGAATTGTTTTGTAAAAAACACATACAGACAGATAGACGGAAAACTAGGCACCGCAGACCCATGTTCCTATGGTGAAATGTGTTTGTCTTGACCCAAGCAATAACGCTATATACATGTGTCCAGAGAGTTACGGGACACCCTGTATAATATTTCATTAGAAATTCTTTAAAAAGTTTTATTAGGCTTATAATATTCTGATTTTTAAGAGTTATCTTGTTTCAGTATAATGTCTTTCATCCGGGTTATTAATTGATTCTTTATTTAAAAAAAACGATCCTATTCTTTCATATTCATTTCTTCAACAAAGGGTTCACATAGAGATTAGTTTGTATGCTTCTCTATTCAAAGACATATACAGTCTTACATATATACAATTATTTTTATGTTTTTTATTTTTACATATTTTTCCAAATTTCTATTTAATTTTCGTATTCGTAATAAATAATAATAAATTCTATTGATGCACTATTCTGTACTACGTTTTTATATTTAACCTTACTTCATATTAAACACTTTATAACTCACATTATATATTATATACATACTATACATACATACTTATATATATATATATATATATATATATATATATATATATATATATATATATATATATATAAGTTATAAACATGTTGCAAAATATATTCCAAATTCTAAAAATAAAGTATGATAAAATATTTTTCTGTACTTCCACAATATGCCTTTACATATTATATTTTTAAAAAATGAATCTGTGTGGAACAAGACGTAAAGTTACAATGGTTAAAACTATAGAAAATATGGCATGAGTCTAAAAATATGGCTTGAGTTCAATATTTGACTACACCTAAATTTTGAAAACATTAGTAAATAAATGTGTACTAAACTGTATCGATTATTTTCTAGCCTGTGTAAGAAGAAAAATAAATTTTGTTTTATATTTTCCTACTATAATGTTTTATTACATTTTGTAAACTGTTTAAATAATTGTGTACAGAAAAGTAAAATGAAATATTTATAAATCGAATCAAACAACCTACAAATATTAAATAGGTATTACTATTGTTACTAGTAATTCACAGTTTGTGTGATTACAGTAATACTTGTTAAGCAAAGAAGAAAAGGTTTAACCCGGTTTTCACACATGAGAGAGCACTGATGTTTGTTTTTTATTAATGCAAGAGTTGTAACAATATGTTGACTAAAGTTATTGCTTTGTAGTAAGTTTACAAAACTGTATAAAACAATAAATATTCAATAATTAAATACACCGTGAATTGGAAATTACATTATTTTTAACCACGGAAACTATTGATTTACCTAAAAGGTCTTATTAAAGCTACATTTATACTGATTAATAATTTCCACAATAATTCCAATTGTTCTGTTATTCACAAATTATTCTGTGGATTAGAATCTATTGTTCTGTTATTAGATTGAGAAATAGAAACTTTCACTGTAAAAGAAATAAAGCTCAGACAAGATCTCACTTCACACAAAATAAATTTATTACAACACATAAATAACACAAATAATCTAAATTAATTATTTAATAACATAAAATTTAGAGTCAAAAACGTATTTGGAAAATGTAATTCAAAGATTAAGCAACTAAAATAAACAGCTGGAAAAGTGTACAACTAAGTGACGTTATAGCGCTGCCATACAAACGGGACTATAAAAAAAATCAAATTCATTGGAAAAAATAATATCAGTCTAAATACAGTTTAAAAAATAATTAATACAAATAAAGATGTAAAATTAGGTAAAGTATATAATTTAAACATAATATCTAATAAGTTTTATAGTAAAACTTTATTTTGTATTATTTTATTTCAGTAAATTATAAACAAAAAAAAAATAATTGTTTAAATAAGTATGTTCTTTAATAACATAATAAAAATATTCAATATAAAATAATTGTCTTTTATATGGAACTATAATTAAATTTTTCAAAATTGTTTATTGTTTATCTCGGGGTTTAGGTCAGTGCCGTCTTTTCCCAAAATTTATTAATATGAATTTTAAAAAAAAATAATAAACACATATATTAATACAAAAAAAACCAATTAATAGAATGTTAAATGTATTAGTGAAAAAAAAATGTATATATATATATATATATAAGAGACACTAAATCAATAGTTTAAGTTATTCTCATTAATTACGCAGATAATAATATTCACAATATGAAAATTATTATGGTTTGTAATTTCTCACTAAGTTAATAAGTTATCCTAATAATAATTAGATGGATCTCACCGCAATCTTTAATGTTTCTTTCCTTTGATACTGTTTCTTGGTAATTGTCTAAATTGAATTAATTAAACTTTTCTTCATGTTTTTGGAATAACTTTAATATTTTATTTCAATTGAACTATTTTATTTCTTCAATTATATTTCACATACCATAATAGGCAACTGAACTTCAGATAATCCACACAAGAAAAATAATATTTTTTTAACTGTTGTTTTCACTGACATGATTAACACTGTTGTTCCACTCATATGTTCTTTATGCACATCTTGCCTATTAGATTTTGTACTTGTGTGTGTGTGTGTGTGTGTGTAATGTTTGTGTGTGTATTTATTGGGGAATTAATTTAAATGTATAATTAATATTTATTAAATAATGAAAAATAATATTTGAATAAATGAAATACTTAAATAACTCCATATAATTTTATATCTATTTTTTTTTATATTTAAACTTAAAGAAATTAAAATATATATTCTTATTTTAATTATATATATATTATAATATTTTTCTTGAGTATTATATTTATTTAAATTAATTATAAATTAAAAATTATTTATATCATTAAGTTCTTAAATAGCACAATAAAAGAAATATTCACTATAAAAAAATAAATGTTTTTTTATATTTTTATCTCGGGGTCAGATTTGGGTTTCACAATTAAACAGAAATATATTTAAATAATAATCAGTTTTAAATAATAATTAGTTCATCTCACCATCATTTATAATGTTCCTTTTATATACTTCTTCCTGGTAATTGTTCAATATAATAATTATTTTAATATTTCAATATTTCACTTAAACTGTTTTTATTTTTCAATCGTATCCTATACCTTTAAAAATATCAACTTCGCTTCAGATCATCTTATATCAGAATTATTTGAAAATTTCTTCCTCTTTTTTTTAAATTGTTATTATAAATCATATGATTTACTTGTTGTTTCAATCACATGGTTTTCCTGCATCTGCTTATTAAATTTTGTATTCTTCTATGTAACATTTGAATAATTTTCCATAACTTTACATTTATAATCCTATTCCATTTACAAATTTATTCTTCAATTATATAAAAATGTTACTATATATATATATATATATATATATATATATATATATATATATATTGAATTGTTATAGTTTAAGAATAGTACTAAAAGTGGTTAAATTGTGAAATATAAAATAAAGTTATATCCAGTTTTGTGAATTAACAAAGAGATCGAACTAGATGTTCAAAGATCAACAAAGAAAAAAGAACATAGTTTTGTTATTGAAACAAAAAATCCAAGCCAAATTTGACAAGAGTAAAAATTCAGTATTTGTTGTATGGGAAATAGTTAGACATTTGTCAAGTGAAGTTTAACACTAAAGGCTAAATCTCAAGATAAAAATATCTAATACTATAGTAGGAATAAAATATAATTTAAGCTTAAGCTGCGAAATAAAAAGGTAATATGCAACCAATGTTTTTTAAAATAAAATTTAATCATCAGAACAAATAATAGGAATCATTTTAAGAAGTTTAATAAACACACAGTGTCTCCTTAAGTTGTTTATAAAGACTAATAGAAGTTAAATATAAATTAATAATTACTCGTTTAATAAAAAGAAAACTTTGAACTTTTAGTAGATATTAGAAGCAATTTTGAAGAAGAATTTATTTGCGTTAACTAATATAATTGTGTAGATTCAATAATACTTCATAAAATTTGTAAATTTAAACTTTGGTATTTTTTAATGCATATTATAATAATTATTGGTATGTCAATATGCAAGTATATTGAAGGACTTGAAGCTGAGAACTACGAGAAAAAGAGATCTAACTAGTTTGCTAAAATAAAACAATAAAATTTATTATATTTGTTTTTACAAATAACTTTAAAATAAAGTTCAGTAAATTTTTAAAAGTAAATAAGAAAGTATAATATGCGTAATGATTTATTAAGTGTGAGAATTCCCAAAAATCGTCTAAAGCCATTTTTAAAAGTATGATACGGTTATCTATGTATTATTAATTGCTAAAAAATACTACAATAAATCCCGTCTGTATTGCATTGGCTTATGTTTACATACTCATTTTTAATTAAAAAAACATCTAACTTTAAATTCATATTCTGGAGGGACACACTTGGTTACTGACAACGTGAAAGACACACTGGGGTGTATAGCACCCCAGATTTATTATTTTTTTATTTTCCTATTTGTTTAACTTCTTGTAGTTTTAACGATATTTCCAATATTTGTACATCCTATTTAACACATTTTAGTAAAAAAAAAAAAATAATAATAATAATTTAGTATATTTACTGAATTAATTATAAATGCATCCCAAAAACATGTACAATTTGTTATACATATACAAAATAATTCCAAATTTTTTTCCTAATGGGAATTAAGGGTAGTAAAAGGCATATCATCCAAGTAACAAAATGTATTTTATAAGAAAATATTAAATTCACAAATATATACAATAGGTTTTCTTAGCCAGCCACCTTTTTCTGATACTTTTTCAGTCTATGCACTCATTGCAAAGTGTAGCCCTGTGTTCGTCACACATACTTCTGTGGCATGAGGTGCAGACATTATTTGTTTTTCTGTCACGGTTACGAGGACAGAAAATACATCTTCTCTGTTGTCGTGGTTGTCCTACTGCTGGCCTTTGGTCTTGTTGATTAGGAACGCCTAAGATGTCACAAATCATGATACGGATACTGCGCCTAAGGGTAGCTACTTCTAATCTGGATTGGAGGAAAGGCTTCACCATGGAAAGAGCCAGTTCTTGAAGAAAACTTCTCCTTTTCATTTTTTTATTTTCTTCTCTACAGTTGTATATAATCATTGCATTTATAGCACTTTGGTCCAGTATTCCATACCAGACACGAAGTGGCCAGCGGTTGGAGACTCGAGCCACAGAGTAGGTATGACATAGCTGGTCAAATGAATCTGTTCCACCTTTAGTCGAGTTGTAAAACAGTATTACTGAGGGTTTGTTGGTTTCTTCATCTATTTCCTTGGTTCTATCCATGGTGGATAGTAACAATACTTTTTTATTTTTCTTTGGAGAATGGGAGACTAGCATGTTATCTGAATCAAATGCAAACAGTGAAGTTCCTTCTGGTTTTTTCGCAATAAAGGAAGGTGGTAGTTCTGGTTTATTTGACCTTAATGTTCCTACCATAGTCAGCTTATATTCATGAAGCATTGTACGAAACAAAGGCACAGAAGAAAACCAATTATCTACTGTTAAATTTCTATTGGTATTGTGAATAGGTTCACTCAAAGTTCTTACGTGGTATGAAGGAACTTGTTCGTTGTTTGGGGGTTTAAACTTCCCCACATAAGGTGTAGCATTCACCATATAATAGGTTTTAGCATCATTCATCATTATAATTTTGATACCGTATTTGTCCGGTTTACTCCTCATATAAACACGGAATGGGCAACGTCCCCTGAATCCTAGTAACTGTTCATCCACTGTGCAATATTCCGATGGAGTATAAAATAATTTTGAATTGTCGACAAATTTCTCCCAGATATTGCGTATAGGGGCAAATTTATCTGATTCTCTCCTAGCTTGTCTGGTAATCCTGTCATCAAACCTTAGGCACTGCCCTAAAAATTTGAATCTGTTCAAACTCATGGTTGCTCGGTATATTGAGATTCCGAATGTAACAAACCAGAGTTCCTCCAAATTTCTATGGCAGTTTTTTTGAACCCCAGAAAGGTATAACAACCCAATGAATGCTAACAATTCATTTTCAGATGTATTACCATGGTAACTTTGCTTATTTTGAGTTTTTTGATTAGCCCTAACTATTTGTTTATTTGTTCTAAGTGTTATTTCTGATAAATCACATTATCAATAAGTTGATTCCCTGACTCTAAGGGCCTACTTACATTTCTTGCTTGTCCTTTTGCACCAGGCAAATGAATTACCAGGTTTCTGGCTTGGGGACGGCCTCTTCTCTTAGGTTCCACTACACTCCACAAATGTCCATTCTTCCCAATGCGACTTGCTACATTCCTAACACGCTGAAGGGGTAAAGAAACATTCAGAAGTCTAGGTCCTCCGCTTTGCCTATCTCCTTGGTCTCTGTTTGCCTCCGGGTCTGGAATTTGCTGGATGGGCTCGGGAACAGCATTTTCATCAGCAACCTCTTCATCAGACACTTGAGATTCCTCAAGTACGAAGTCCGGATCGTCATCCGTATCATCACCTCCAAAGTCGCTTAAATCACTATCCTCATCTTCACAAAGCAAGTCCCTAATTGCGTCACTCCCTAAATCCATTTTGTACAAATTTTACTTATAATAAATTAAGAGAACACTATAAAATAAAAAATCACACTATTAACAAAATGAAGACACGAAAGACACACTGGGGTGAAAATAACCCCACAACCGCAACGCGAGAGACACACTGGGGTGTAATGAACCCCACAGCAGATATCTAACCTTATTGTTCAGCAGATGACACAGAACTGACCAGGAGCTGTACTGGCATTGACAGCCAAGGCTACCAACTTAATTTACATGGAGGTTAAAATTTCCCTGCCTCAAACCTGGTGTGGATATAAACAAAAAAAGAATGACTGGGGTGTGATACACCCCAGTGTGTCTCTCCAGGACATATCCTCAGAATTAACAATATAAAATATTAATTATTGATATTTTAAACTTCACCTAGCAACAATCGTTTAGCTTGTTTTCGATTGTTGTAAAATGTTATTCTTTATTTTAGGCATTTCTAGATTTATATTTTTTAAAACTTGCTGCAAATAAAAAGCTAACGGAGGAAAATATTAATTAAATATTTTATAAAGTGAGACCTGTCATATAACAACCGTTCATGGTGTGTGGATTAGCACAATAAAACGAATTCTCATGTTTGCTCTCTTATACGTGTGAATAAGAATACCAAAGTATTAAACAGAATTTAAATAATTTTGAATTGTGTATTTTGTAGCTAAAAGTAAAAGGACTTCTTCAGGTTAAAGAGGTTTTCGAATAATAATAAAGTTTAATTCAATTTTACTTCATGGTTTTATATTTGTTGTAATCATTTTAAATTCGTTATCTTTAATTTGAAATCTGAGATGGTCTCGAATGATTTAGAAAACCAATTCAGATAACATTAACACTATAGTGTTTCATCATACACAAGTTGGTTCTAAAGACAATGACAAACTAGGTTTATTATTTTTTTTAAATCAGCCATGGTAAGACTGTAACATCAAATACCTATGTAGGACCATTTTTGAAATAAGAGTGATAGTAAAATTTATTAAACTATTAATTTTTTAAATAAAAAGTTCAACTTATTTTAATATAGACCTTTGATTGAATTTTTTTTTAACTAGTTAAAATGTTACTTTTATGTCTCCATCTGCCTAGTTTGGACAGTTTTAATTCGACATAATGTGAATATTTCGATCGTGGAACTTAAAATTGGTCGTTATAGCATTAGATAAATTTGCTTTAAGGAAAATATGGATTGAGTTGGAAAATATTTGACTTCTCCTATATTTATAAACAGAAATATTACACATTAAATAAATATGTGCTAAACTGTAGCCTATCAAATAATTTCTAGCCTTTCAAATAAAAAGAAAATTCTTCTTTTTCTATTGTCTTATTTTTGTATTTTGTAAACAGTATTTAATAGTTGTGTGGATAAAAATAATAATTATAAATCAAATCAAACAAACTACAATATATTATTAAGGTTGTATGATTTACAATTTGTATCTCTACGGGTTAAACAAACAGAAGAGGTTTAACCTGGTTTTCACACATGAGGGAGCAATTACACTTGTTTTCTCATTTAGTGCAAGGGTTTTAACTTTATGTTGTCTAAAGTTATTGTTTTATAGTTAATTTTACTAAATTTTATAAAACAATAAACATAAAATACTTAAACATATAACTCTTATCTCAATTGTAAATTATTAATTACTAATGAAACCGATTTTAATTGGTTTCACTTAAACATTTTATTAAGCTATTGTTATACTGACGTTTCCCCAATAATACTAATTGTCGGGTTATTTAATGTAATTGCCTTGATCACTAAAATTACGATATAAGGTACTGAAATTTTTCCTGAATGTTTAATATGCTAGTTGGATTACCTTACACGGGATCTACCTACCCAAGAATTAACGTGTATCATTGAATTTATACGAAAGACAAGTCTCATAGCATACTACACTATGATGCTTAAACATATGAATAGAACTGTTAGTTTTGTGGGTACAGTTCAGAATGCGACAGTGTGGGATGGTTTACAACATCCAGTACGCAACTGTCTTTGAAATTACCAGAAGTGGTCCATTAGATGTCAGGGCTAGAACCTTCACTTTCTGAAATTTAAAAAGTATCATATAGATGGCTTATCTATTTTGTATGTAAAATCATTGCAGGTATTTATTCTACTCGGTTTAAAAAATATTAGTTTTTATGAAATGTTGTATCTTAATATGCATTCATAATGTACTATCGTAAAAACCTTATTATCCTAGATTAGGCTCGTCCGTCAGTAACTGACGGATTGTTTCTTTTATATTAAAAATAAAATTCTATATGTACAATATAAAATAAACATAAAACATTGTCTTTAGAACGATTTGAAATTTGATTTGATATTTTTGAATCAACATTTCCTAATATTAAAAAATAACAATACAAGATGTCACAAAAGAAAAAATTCAACGATTCAATTTGATTTCAATAAACCAAAGAATACATGTTTTCACTCGTAAGTCTGTCCGTCAGTCCTTAAATACAACTGTAAACTAACGGTTTCACCTATGTAGTTGAAAGTTTTATATTATATGAACTCATGTAATGGAAAAAATAGAGATTGATTAAATTAATATAAAGCCATAATTGTTGCCAAAGAGACCCTTCGCCATACTTACACAAGTGGAACGTTGTTAAAAACGAAATTATATTATTTTAGAATTGACTAGTTATTAAAGTTCAAAATAGATTCAATTGTGACATATTTAGTATTTCAGTAAGTCTATCTTGTTATCGACAAGGATTAATAGTGCTATTATAGACTAATGCATGATCTAGATAAAAAAGGAACTTCCAAACGGCCGTCATTAAAAAAAAAAAAAAAAAAAAAAAAAAATTAATTCAAGCTTTAATTTATAGTATTAAAACATATGATCTTTTCCACTTAATAAAAATTATTTTATAACAATTAATGAAAAAAAATATATAAACAATAGACGTAAAAGTAGAAATACTATAAATTGCAATTTAAATGAAAGTAATAAAAATAATCGTATAGGCCTACTCAAACAATATAGGATAGAAACACAATAATATTCACAATTCTATTATTTGTTTTTTTTTACATCCACATTAAATTATTTTATGTTGAATTTGAATATTGCATTATTAACTGATATAAATGAAAATGATATAAAACGAAGTAAATATTATTAAGATTACTAAGATTTACTGAAAAGTAAATAATTTATTGAACATTTTTTTTTACTTTCATTTGGATTTTTAAGCTACCTGTAAGCTTGATTTCAATTCTATTGCAAAATTAAAGCCCATTTTGTAAATTTAGTGCACTAACAACAATAGAAAACAATTTTTAGGTAAGGCAAGTTAGTATTATTTATAATTACACACATAAGCTATAGCACCTACAAAATTAACACTAAAATGATAAAACAGGGACCAAAAGTTAAAAGTAAGCCTGAGCAATCAACGAAACTAACATTAAATTATAACATGATCGAGAGAACCACAAGCCAATAAGATTTACCTGAACAATGTGTCTTCTATTAAAAATGTCAATTAAGAAAGAAAAATTCCCCCAGGCATGTTAGATATACTGGAAATACCACAGTATTTATCTTAAAAACGACCCAAGATTCCAGAGGTTGATTTATAGCATGTAAAGTGCTCCCTTCCTTAACTCTTTAATGGGGTTAGGTGATGACTAGACCTACCCTACAACAAGGTTGTGTCGATTTGACAATAATGCAAAGTCACCCATTTACCATGTAAGTACGTACCTGTAAGTGAATCTTGTAGTTATAATAAAAAGCAGTATTTATGATTTATATGAAATGTGTTTATATGATGCCATGACTTAACAAAAGAAAGAACGGATAAAGGAAAGAACCTTCATGGTATTTGACCTTTGTGTTATTTTGTGAAAAGGTACAAGAGCTTTCCTTGCAATTATTTAAGTTTGATAGACTCCATGGTTATTTCACGATACTTAAAACTTGAAATATATGAGACTTTAATCAGATATGTGGTAATATATGGCCCTTTTACGTAAACTCAAACCTATTCTAACATAAATGCTAATCATTTATGAAAACAAAATACCAAAATCCAAAGGTTATTCGCTCCAAAATGAGAACAAGGAGAGTATATCGAAAAATGCTGACATTCATAGAAATCAAGATATATAGGGCTTCATTGAATTGGTTGGGGTATACGAAGAGGATGATTATGTAGAAGTTGATGAATCAATTATTTATGGGAAATATATACGGTATAAGAACGAAATGAAGACCAAAAAGTCGTTGACTACATGAGGTGGAAGGATACCATAGAGTAACAGACATTCGAAAGTGGAGAAGGTTCACCTATGAAAAAGACGAATCACCTCTGAGTGGCTGAGAGAAGTTGATGCCACGAAAGGCCACCGATTTCTAGTTTTGCGGAAGTAACCAGTAATTTAGGTCTCTAGAAATATAATAACTAAACATTTGATTTCAATGAGTTAAATCCATTTACTGTCAAACTAATAATTTAATGAGATAGATTTTCAAACTCATTAAAAAAAATATATAGTAAATATATATATATATATATATATATATATAAATTAATTAATTATCGTTTTTCGCCTAAATTATAAAAAAATGCATACATTACAAACATATACTTTATGTGTTTGTTTATAAATTTACGTATAGACGATATAAACGAAATATCTATTCCAGGTGTAAAACACAAGGATACATTTCACTAATTCACGGAAGTATATATCAAATACTAGTTTGAAAACACAAAACCGGTCTATGTTATTGGTTCCATCGTTATTCTTGTGTCATAAAATTTGTAATTGAGAATAATCATGGAATAAATTATCATACAGCCCATTCATTCATCAAATAAGATATATAGATTTTGCAATTAATAATAATGTAATTATTGTGATATCACAAATTGTATACATATCCATGAAGTATCATTTCAATTCAAATATGTAAAATAGTATAAGATAGCCACCTATAATAATTAAATATCCAATAATGTGAATACTATAAATGTGCACTATGCAAAGAAGACTTTCCATTTCTGATGCCACCATATTTAAGTGTTACAAGGAGTTATTGAATACAATCAAGACAAAAAGGACTAACTTAATCACTTCCTAAAAGAACCTGAATAGTAATTGTGACTTATTACTCAGGAGAATATTCAGACGAAATATGTATATAAAATAATGTAGATAAAACTATAAGTCAAACCAATTAAGCACTTTCAATAAGTATATCATTTACAATTATTATAAAACAAGATTTGGTAAGTCCCTTACCCATTATTTATTATCTAGCAATAACAGATCCAATTTGTTCAAAGAGAGAAAGCTTCATCCTCAAGATTCAAAAATTATATATAAAACAGTTATACATAAATAAATAGCACCCATGTCCCAGTTAAGTAGATCAGTAATATGAACAATCTGTCATTATCCTATTATTAACTCTAACCCTTTTTTTTGAAAATTATTTTGCATTAAATTAAATATGGCAACTACATTTTAAGGTAGTTTCTACAATTTACTATTATTTAAAATTAAGAGACTGGAATTATTAATTGATCAATTAAAATTTTTTTTTCATCTTAATAATTTCTATGAACCTCCTTGATTATTGGAAAATTATTGATTTTTTTCTAGAAGTACGCTTATATTGAAAATTTGTGTGTGACCATATGGTCACAGTAGGCTTTTAAGTGACTATTCAGGAAAAATAACAACTATTCACATTAGATTAAAATTTGTCTTTATCATTCACTTTAAGAACATTACATATTAACTATATTAAGATCAGATCATTGTAAGGTCTGCAGAGTTCAAACTAACATAATATGGAATGTCGTACCGTACACAATAGCCTACTACAGTTTGTGATAGTTCTCAAAACACTTTATGCACAAACCGACGTCACATTTCTTGCAAGCTGTTCTTCCTACTGAACTGCACAATCTACCTGCACACCGTCTGCGCTTTTCTGTTGGTGCTACATAGTGATGTAGACCATCATAGCGTAAACTATTTTTATTTTTGGCGACAAAAACCTTTCTTGCCATACTTGGGCCGGGAAGAGCTGGAAGAGTCTTGTATCTTGTCAAGTAGGATTGAACAACTTCTCTTCTAAATGCCAGTTTTGTCATTTTATTCCCTGACAATCTGTGTAGTCGCCAAGCGTTAGTGGTAGCAAGATCTATAAGCCATGTAAACAAAGGCCACCACCACTTCTTTCCTCTGATTCCAATTCTGTGGGTGCTTATATCCTCATCCATAAGATCCGTTCCTCCCATGTGGTGATTATACTGTTTAATCACAAAAGGCTGTTGAATTTGGAGGTATTTTTTTCAGATTGAGAGAAGCGCTTCACACTAGTAATAGGCTCAATACCATATGATGTTGATGCAGCTGTTACGACACTATTGTCTTTCCAGCGAACAACAAATATGCCATCTTCTTTTTCGATTTTACACTCAAAACTTCCTCTATGTTCACTTTTCATATCTTGTTTTGATGCAAGGGGACAGTTTTTTGGCAATCTGTTGTCTCGGACAGTTCCTGTAGAACCATAACCTCTATCTTTCAGATGTTTCATCAATGCTGGACTAGTAAACAAATTGTCAAAAAATAACTGATAGGGTAACTCACTGTCAGGTATTTCATCCAGCATTGTTACAAGAGGAGCAGCTGATTTCCCAAAGAGTTTTGCATATGTTTCATTCTTTGTTGTATTTTTCCCTTGAAAAATTTCAAAATTTATCAAGTACCCAGTATCAGTGTTTAGGCTCCAAATCTTGTAACCAAAACGGATTGGCTTTCCTTTTAAAAATTGTTTAAATCCATGCTTGCCATAATATTTCACCATGGACTCATCAAAACACAAAAACTCAGACGGCACAAAATGTTCAAGACATTTAGATTTGACTAAGTCCATAAGTGGCCTTATTTTCCACATTTTGTCATTTGGAATCGGCTCAGAGTTGTCTGAACAATGCAAAAAACGCATAATTTGGATAAATCTATCACGCCTCATTGCTTGACAGACCATTTCATTTTTCATGTCTAGTCCAGAATCACAGTAGCACTTTTTACCAGGCAGTTCATTGTACCCTGAAAGTAACAAAATAGCTAAAAAGCATTTCATTTCTTCCTCCGTCACTTTTGGGTCTGGGCAGTTTTTGAACAAAGCGTACTTGCTTGTATTTTTGACTAACAACTCAATGACACTTTTGTTGATAAATAGCTCAAAAAGTTCAACTGGACCTAAAGAATCGAACTTCTTGTAATTGTATTTTTGAAACACAAGACATCTTTGAGCCTCCATATCACCATCAATCCAGGTACGGTGTTTTTTATCTTGTAGTGCCGCACAACTAGATTGGACAATATCAAGTCTTCTTACCATGATTTCTGCAGGAGCTGATAGTTGTCCACTGTTTAAATTATTTATTGTACCACCTTCGTCCTCTGGTCCAGAGTCTTCATCAGTAAGGACATCGTTTTCTGGAGGGGCAATAAAGATGCAAACGTCGTCCATGGCATCAAGTTCCCCATCATCAATAAAGTTTTCAATTACATCGGCAGCTTCGGCGACAGTAAAGCCTTCCTGTAGTTTCAGTTGTTGCCTAAAACAACAGATAAAATATAGTATAGGCCTATTTATATTTACTCAAAAACTCTTGAAAGGCAATATAATAATTCCTAGTAAAACATTTGTAATATTATTTTTTTTGTTCATACAAAGTCCTACTGTGACCATATGGTCATGGTTAAGTTTGAGGTAGCCTAGGACAAAACCTAAAAGTGGTATAGCTCTTTATTTGAAACATAACCTATTAGAAGTTTATAATGTAGCATTAGGCATATTTCAGAAATAATTATGTCATATTTGAAAAGAATTATAATACTTACAACCAATTGTTGTCAATAAAATCTGCCATCTTGTAACGTCAGTTTTTGAAATGTTATTGTAATTTACAACTGAAACCAAACAACAAACAACTGCACATAAGATGAAGAGCAACACTTTTTCAGTCAGCTGGCTAAGAAAAAAACTCAACCAGCTTCATTAATCAGGAGTACCAACCCGAAACATAAAATACGGCTACTGTGACCATATGGTCACAGTAGTCTCTTACGGGTTAAGGTAGTTTCTACAATTTACTATTATTTAAAATTATAGATCAATTTAGGTTGTCAATTATTGAAAAGTCTTATAACTCCAGTTTTTGAAACATTATATAAGAAATTAAAAATATATCCGTGATATTATAGGACTGGTAATTTTAAATTTTCAGTCGCACCCGATATTTCAATTAAAGAAAATAATCATTTATAAAAAAATAATCATTTATTTATAAAAATAATTTGTTTTATTCATTTTGCATTTGTTTTGCTAATTTCAATAGTATAAGGTAGGTATACGTAAAATGCAAAATTCAAACAAAATAAAAGGTAATCCTACCGTAAATCGAATAAAACAAGATGCAACTTTTATTCAGTTAGTGTAATTCACATTTTATATGTACAGTAACAAATGTTAAGCAAACACGAGGGGATTTAACCTGGTTTTCACACCTGAGAGAACAGTGAGGGTTGTTTTCTCATTAAGTGCAAAGGTTTTAACTTTATGTTGACAAAAGTTATCATTTTGAAGTTATATAAAACAATCCAAACAAACTTATTAAACGAGTTACAACTTTTTTCATTGATAATAAAATTATTCTTAACTTTCTAAATTAATGAACCTATATAAATAATGTTATCTGTATTTTATAATATTCTTGTTTCCCAAATAATTTTCAAAATACGAGTATGTGCAATATAAATTCTTATACTAGTAAAATTATCACTTAAAATATTAATTTTTGTCTTGTGTCTAAAACACGCAACTCCAAACCTGAAACTAGGAACGAAGAGTTATAATGCAAAAGACAATTCAGTATACATTTTGTTTTCAAATATTCTTACTTGTTAACTGTCGTCCTTTATATACTAGATCTTTATACTCTTAATTGACTACATTAGACTTCTTCTAAGCCTAATAACTCTAGTTGAGCTGCAATGCATCTAACTGGTTTCATGAGAGTGGTTTCTAAAGACTCAACTTAAAGCCGTAAGATGAACCCATTAAGAAAAAAACAAGAAATTAATCGCACAAAGTTAGCATCAAAATGTGTTTATTACCTTTTTATTTATTCAATATATTTTAAGCAGCATAAGATTGCGGTTGGAGGATATTTTAGTGGATAATTAGAGACCTAAAAGAGTAACATCGCACATGATTAATTTATTGATTTGTAATTTGACAACAACTTTATAAAATATCAGCCTAAAGCCGTCAGAAATAGAGAAGTATGAAGGATATTTTAATTTATAAAAGGACATTAGCGAAATTTTGATTATTTCTTATAATAAGTCCAGTTATACATTGAATTATGGTTTTTAAGATTCTAGATTTATATATATATTATATATATATATGTGTGTGTGTGTGTGTGTGTGTGTGTGTGTGTGTGTGTGTGTGTGTGTGTGTGTGTGTGTGTGTGTGCGCGCGTGTGTGTGTGTGTGTGTGTGTGTGTGTGTGTGTGTGTGTGTGTGTGTGTGTGTGTGTGTGTGTGTGTGTGTGTGTGTGTGTGTTTAGAGACAAAAAACCTCAAATAAGATCATGATTGCCTCATAAAAAAAGTATAAATTAAAGACCCATAGCTCAAATATGGGTCAATTGTACGTTATTAGCTTTAGGGTCGGAAGAAAACAAGATTTGATTAAGAGAGACCTAAAAAGAAAGATTATAGAGAAGGATCTAACGTAAGACTAAGTACAAAAAGATGTAGATTCTGCTCCAACGAGATTTCCATGCCCGTACTCACTATAGTGAGTCCCTAACGGTTGTTTATGATCAACTATTTAGTTTTGGGCTGAAATTTTTGAAACCTCTATATTATTTATTTTTGGTGTTGTTATTTTTGACAGTTGAACCATCAAATTTTGTGTATGAAGGTTTTGGAAAATTTCAACATTTTGAGATATTTCGAATCGTATTGAAATAATGCAGTAGAATTTGTATTGGTCGTCATTCACTAGACAAACATTATGATTTATATTTATCTAGTTCACGCATAGGACGACTTTATCTCTTATTCCCCAAACTTCAGAATATGTAATTAGTTCAATTTCTTGTTTTTGTTTTATACTGGCATAAATCTAATTAATTAAATTTAAATATATTTAATTAAAACATTATAATAGTGTATCTGCCAAATTTTAGTATAAGTACTTTTTGTTAGAATTTTATGATTAACTATAACTTTTCGAATATCTCTGGATTTTTCTGATAAAAATTTTAAACGTAATGAATATTCAAAAAAAATAATAATAATTTTTTTAAAATAATAATAAATAAATAAATAAAATTTTAAAAAATAAAATAAAATTAGCTAATGATACATTTGTTTTTATTTGTTAAGCTCCACGTGTATTGTGCGTAGACCTTCATGATTTTTTAACGTGTTTTAATTATTTCATTAAATAATTGTTTCATGTAAAATAGTGTGAGGGGTGTAAACCACATAGCATATACAGCAAATAATTCAATTTTATTACCATGACAATTAAATTAATAATTACCTCCGTCAGTAAACTATTTATGAACAGCATATTTTATAACCAACTCTTCAACCCCCTCGCCCAATTAGCATCAATCAAGCATCCATTAAAATTAAACAGTTATGTTATTAAACTATATTGTTAGAGTTGGATTCCCGGGATGAAACGCTAAATCCAAGAATAATGGTGATAATTCTATTTGTCTTTTATATGTATTATTTTATAAATGCGAATTTATAACTTACATCGACTAATATAGGTTTTACTCAGGGCAATAAAGGCGGTCTATTCTAATCCAGAGTGACTTTACACGGATTTACTAATGTGATAGCTAATTTTTTTCGGTTAGAATGTCTAGAGTGTATTGAGTTTATTTGTTATTTAATGACTTATAAACCATTAGAACGCTGGAAGACTGAATATAACTTGTAAAAGGAAAATATCTTTATAAATTGGTGACATTTTTGGATTTGTATGTCATCTATGTTTTGAGGGTCGCTGATTCCGATTCTGATGTCAAAAAGATGCAAATCATGGAGGGTGCCACAGAAAAAGCCAATATCAGTCAAAATATATTATGAAAATGGTATCCTGTAAGTTTGAGGTCGCTGATTACAATTCCGAAGTCAAAAAATCCAATGTAGGTCTAAATGTAGTTGACTGTATAATATGATGGCGAAAGAAGAAAAATAAAGGAGAACTAATTAGCGGGCTCAGACCTACAAAAACTGGCTTGGACAGGCGGCGTGCATACTGCATACTCGCGACATACGTCTTGGGTATTTACAATCGTGCGGCACATTATTTTTGGCTTCGTATGTGTTGTCCGAGAAACTAACATTTGACACTACAAATGTATTTTTCAAGAGAGGTTGGAGGTCTTCTTGAAAGTTTCCAGAAAAATGAAAATTTATGAGGCAATATTTATGGCGTGAAATAATAGAACTGACAAAAATATTCAATTTCGTATATAATTGTTTTACAAATAATTTATTGTTAATATAATTAAATATTAGTTTTTTCTGTGGCGGAGGCGGTAGGATTTTGCAGAAAAGTTAAGTCTTTAATAAATTCTGGTATTCCAGTATATACTTCGGTCGATTGTAAGACTTTTTCACTTCTTGCTATTTTGTATAAAAGCACACTGTTTCCGAGAATAATGTTGAGAAAAAATTGTCGAATTGTTTTCTCGGGAACAGTATGCTTTTTCGAGAAAACAATTCCACATTTTTTTTACTTTTCTATACAAGAAAAATAGGTTAAATTGTTGAAATTGTATAGAAGTTTTATTTGCAAAAATAAACCCGCGCGCGCACGTGAGAGAGAGAGAGAGAGAGAGAGAGAGAGAGAGAGAGAGAGAGAGAGAGAGAGAGAGAGAGAGAGAGAGAGAGAGAGAGAGAGTGAGAGAGAGAGAGAGAGAGAGAGAGAGAGAGAGAGAGAGAGAGAGAGAGAGAGAGAGAGGGCCATATTTTATTACTCACTTAACAGTGACAATTTGGAACAATACACCGAAACGCGTTCTACGAAAAAATAAAGTGTTTTGTGCAAATATCTGAATTTACAGTTTCGCCACTAAAAAAAAAAAAAAGAAAAAATATTCTACAATATTTATATAAACTGAGAACATTGTAAACAAACCTGAAACAAGCCTAATGTTTACAAGGCTCAGAGATACGTGCATGCTTTCGGATTTCAATCCCAGTTCAGTGCATTAAAAGATCCTAAGTGATTGAATTGAACCAAAAACAACTATTTCACAAGGCCACTGCTTCAAAGTCCTGCAAATTGTATAGGAATATAAAAAATATAAATAACAGAGATTATGTTCTTTGAAAGTACACTGTCTGGATATTTACAAAGTTTAGCTTGATATATTTTTTTTCAGAAATATATTAGAAAAACGTTCAAAGGATATATGAAAATATCTCCCCTATGTTAGAAGGACCATCCATTAATAAGTGAAAGAGTACCATCTTTGAAAATGATTTTGAGTTTTGGTTTATATCTTTACAAGCATTTGTTAACTATTAGAAGTCATCTTAATAATATAGCGTAGAATAAAACGATAATTAAGTTCATTTGCGAGAGATAATTAATTTTAAAGGTATATTTATATACATACATATATTATTATGACAAAATATAGTGAAAGATTATTTGGACAATTTGCAAGAATAATTTAGAGAGGCAAATATCTCTTGATAAGATACCTTTTAGTTGGAGGCAACGAGTGTCAAAATTACGGTTCTTCTTCTGATTTACACATCTGATTTGGAAATCGTCATAGCATCTTTAAGCTAAGCTTTATATTAAAACAAATTCGAATGCATCTTTACTCTCACACACCTATGATAATATTATAATTTTATAATAAAACCAATAAACAACAGCTCACAAATTTTTAATGAAATTGTCTTACATACCTACAATAAATGTTACATAAGTACCAAACTCCCCAGCAAAACTAGGTGTAGAATTTAAAGACGATTTTGAGAAAATTAATTATTTTACCCTCCGGGTTATTTGACACAGACTAATTCAAAAAATCACTCATTTGTTTCCTAGAGACCTCAATCAGATATTTTCATATAAAACTAAAATTGATTTCATGACCCAGGAAATAATGGTTTATATATTACTTATTTGTGTGAAATAACGTAAATTACATTAACATGGTGCATAAAAAACTAGTTGATTACAAACTGGCATTTCTATTTCAATAAAGCTTCTTAAATTAACTTCAAATTCGTTCTGAAGCTTCAATTTCTTCGGCTTAATTTCAAAGCATATGAAAACTAATGTACTCCAGTAACTATTATAAAACTATTCAAGAGAAATCGCCATCGAGAAACAAACTTAAAAATTTTGAATAGGTCATGTGACACATCATTTAACGTTGCTTTTATGTTATAAAAACATTACATCAATTCGATTTTAATACCCTTTTCCATTTTCAAGATAAATGTCAATGATAGAATACTGTATAATTAAAGACAATAAATAAAAATATAAAATAAAAGTGTAATGTTAGGTAAAAATTATTTAAAATTATTGATAATTTGATATATTTGTTTGTTGATACGTTTTATTACTGATACATTTTTTAAGTTGTAGACAACAAAGTGGCGGCATTGATCTAGCTAATGAAATTCGAACACTGTAGTGGGGAAACACGACATTGTTCTATCAGTACCAAACTTGGTAATGAGAGAAAGTCCGTTTCAATTCGTTGTTACAAATGTACACGTGTAGATACTTATTTTAATAATGGTTTATTTAACTGACAAATGAGACAATAAGATACTAATGATCCTTGGTTATAGTTACCGTTAGAGGACACTAGAGGAGGTTTGTATATCTTCAATCAAATCCGTATCATCCCCAATTACAAAGTCTACACTTGTAACATTTTACGAAACTGAAAATTTTTATCACAAACCGTGATATCGACCACAGAATATAAGCTCTAGCGATGGAGCAAGGAATTAGCCGCACATCTGTTTAGGTCAAAATTTATTTAAAAATGCCATCCTTATAAAGTTTGAACTTATTCATAATTAAATGAAGACGGTTTCCATAGAAGGATACAATCACGATTTAGAAGGGGCCTTCATTTCTCCTCTTGTTTAAGATGAGGCATCTTTTTCTTTACACGATCACATAAATAAAGAAAATTGTAGTTATTGGTCTCTGGAAAATCCACACTGGACTCAAAAGTGTCATATCCGAAATTCATAAAAAGTCAATGCATGGGCAGGTATTGTAGGGAATAATAATAGAATTCGAATCTCCCTCCGATTATTGGTAAATTTTGTGTGAACAAAACAATTGTTATATAGTAGAAGAGAACAATTAGTTTCTTCATGACGATGCTCTATCTCACTATCAGCTTATTAATGTTAGCAGGTATCTTGATTAAATATTCTATGGTCGATGAATCAAGACTAGGATTGATAGAATGCACTAAATATATCTCCCGATCTGCCCCCTCTTGTTTATTTATTGTGGGGACATTTAAAGAACAAAGTGTATATGAACAGACATAAAAGCATTTAAACAATCAGACGAGATATTCTTGCGATTGCCCAAGAAAATCTTAATGCATGTATTTTACCACTGCTAATGTATTTGCAGTTTGACATCAGTTTGAACAGCAATAATACTGTTTTAATCGTTACATTCAAATTGTCATTGCAATCTCTATTGTTCCCACAGGTGATTTTGTAAAAGTAAATACAGTAAGTGATTTATTCCTCAAAAGTATTCGTTCCTCTCTTCAATGTTCAAGAATAAAATGTTTTCTTAAATTTCGTATTGTTTCTAAGTACAAACCACTCGATCAATGAATAATTGAGAATAAAGAGGTGTATAAAACATGGATTGCAGCAAAGTTTTCATGTTGATTTCAAGATACCCGCTATAAATTCTAAAGTACAACAAATGAAAGTGTACTCTAACAACAATACACACCAACATTAAAGTTTAAATTTCTAACCGTTCTATAGATATTAGGATATTTCAGACTTTATTTACACTCTGTATGAACGATTAAACAAAGTTTGAGAGAATGGATCAAATCTTTAACTTAGAACCTGAGAAATATGAAGAAGGACAAACCCTAGAAACTGTTTAGGCTTTAGAGACAACATCAGGACATCCTCTGATTTTTGTGTGGATTTGATCTAATATAGATCTGAAAAGAAAAAAAATTTGTTTGACAACATTTGGTAAATGTTACACGCACACTTTGAAAAGTAGTAATATAAATATGCTGGCATATTTTTAATCCTAATGAAGCTTTTAAAACTGGGTTTCCTGGGAAATATGAAATTTTAAAAAAATTCCAGTAAATTCGTCTTAGCATCATTTATGTTTATGTAAACTAAATTTTATATTCAGGAGCGTAAACTAAAGGTAACTATTATGGAGGTGTATATTCAAGCAGTTGTTGTTTACCTGTACAGCCCTGTTGATAGATACAGTCATGTCAACAGTAGCAATGCAGGATTACAATAATACATCCTATCCATAGACAGTGATGTCGTGTAACATCTCATGGCTATGTCAATATTACGGACAGTAAACGCTATTAAGTTCTTGATTAATTAGACAACTACTCTGGGTGTTGAAAAATATCAAAGAAGAACATATGTTATTAGAATAAATTTAAACATTGAAACTATAAAAACTATAAGACGATGATATATAAATTAACGTCAACAAGTAATCCAATGAAAATTAATAGTCCAAAATACACGAAAACGCATGGTAATGTTTTAAATAAAAATAAAATAATAACTTAACAATTTTTTTATTATCAAAATAATATCTCGTATATGACAAATTATTAAAACTTGGTATTGTTTGACAAATTCTCAGAGCACTATATTTAATTCAAATTTTATTATTATGTATGAACTCTTCCTCTCAGGACCAAATTGTGAGTTTAAATTTGACTAAGTTTCTCTATCTATCAAAGAAGATCTATTGTATTAATTACAATTATTTTATTTCTCTAAAATATATCTTGTTCTATTGTGTTTTTACAAGTTTATATAATACTAACTGTGATAGATAATATCGTGTTACATATCGATTAGTGAATATAGTTCTGAAACTGTTGGTTTTGATATCAGTGTTTTGTAAATGTCGTGCTTGGCCTAGATTTGGATTTAGTGTGTTTCCAATACATAGTGATCGTTTACAAGTGCTTTGGTGATATTAGGAACTCTACTTCTTTTATTATGTTAACTAAATGTATCTTTGTACATATATTTGATTTGAATGCTTCTTAATAAAAGTGTTTAGTTTCTATTAATCTTGGCATACAATTATTTCATTTAGCCTATTTGTAGGTTAGGCCTACTTTGCACATTCATTGCTAACAGGTTATTACAGTTATAAATATTTTAAAATATGGTGTTTACTAATTTTGTTGTTTTCTAACTTTTGGAATGTTGGTAAGCTATTTTAATATTATAGTACCATTATAAGTTCTAGTCTTAGCTTCTTTTGGTAATTTAAATTTTCTAAAGTGTTGGAAACGATTTTTATAATAATTATTTGGCTAGGTTTATCTGAACATTTGTTTACAATAGGTTAGGTATGACTTACTAATGGTAGGCTATGATTGTTTTGTATGGTAAATCTTAAGATGGGATTTGGTACATCATAATAAATTAAACATTTAAAAGGGCCGTTTTATAAATATATAAATCAAAACAATGAAATTTTGACAATAAAAGTTGTTACCATAGAATTTATTGAAAGTAAACGAATAATCCCATTTTAAGAAAACAATATGAAGGAAATCACAGATTCTGTGTAAAGTTTGAATATTTTGAAAAAAAATTATTTGAAGTACTTATCCAAAATATACTATTTTAAGACGAGAAAAGCTTTTTATCCCCATTATTATTTATAAAATTCTATTATTTTATGTTTCAATTAGCTTAATCGTCAGTAACCCGTGTACTTTATATCGATTTATCAATCCTTGAGATTCTATAATCCTTGTAAACTATAAAAACATCAGTTATTCAACACAAAACAAAAACCAACAAATAGTATTTTCTATTGTATTTCACCCATATTAAAACAAAAAAATATAAATAAGTATAAGTACATATTAAATTAATATTCTTAGTATTAAATTTTTTTAATAATAATGACTTCTATTATTTAAAATCACCAAGCAATGGTTTTTAACCTCTTATAAATTATTTAAAAATTGTTATTGAAATTTAAAAATGCAAATTAAACATTTTGACTTTTAGAATTGTTAATAATACGGACATATATATTTATATATACACATCTATATATTTTGTGAATCGTAAATAGTTAAAATTGATGCCTATGGGTAGAATTCTTGATCATTTCATAGCCTCGGATATCAGAAATTTTAGGAGCACAATAAATATAATAATATATTTAAAGTAGCACGTTCAGCAAGAATATAACTTTTTATTGTTTTATTAAGATTTGTATATGTACACTAGATATAAAACTGTGTGTTATTAAAACTAAATTTCGATAAAAATGTCAACTTATACAATTTGCAAGTCTATGGACAAAATTATCTCTTGATGGACACTCTTTACTTTGGGTTATTTTAATACTTTTAGAATAACCATTTCCTTTTCAAGCAGTGTATGCACTTACATTTTATTATCAGTTAGACAAACATTAGGTTCCGGTTACATACAACGGTTAGTAAATTAGATAAGGGAGACTTCCGGCAACATTAACCCCGTTTAGATACATTTATCCCGGCAATAGTTATAGTGTTATTCCTTTAATTAACAGACCTTGCTTTGTACAAAATATAGCAGCAAACCCTACTGAAAATTAAAGCAAATTCTGCATTCCAAATTTTATTTCTCTGGTATTTCACCTTGTTAACAAAATTGTCTTATGAGATTATTATAGTTTAAAACTGCCTAAATTTATGTCTATTTTTATCTTATTTTAAACATTTATTGTAATTTTGTAATTATTTTAAAACAATCTTAATTTTACTAAACATACTTTTTAACACTTTTTTTATATTATATTATTATTATAGCTTTGAATTAGCGTCACCGATATTTGATTTATTTTCAGAACATCTGTTTTATATTCACTTAGTTATGAACTTCCAATAATTGAATGCTTAATTAGGAAATAAGCCTATCGTATTGAAATGTGTGTGGTGTGCGTGTGTCTGTAAATCGAGCGTATATTATTACGTTATTGAAACTAATGTGGCCTAATCTGTGTAATTATTATTATGAAACGTTTACAAAATTTTTACTTCTACTAAATTATTTTATTCACTATGACTATAATATTTGAGTGTCTGGGTTGTACGAGTTCCCTATTCGATGTCTACATTTAATATCTAAATGATAATAATACATTTATTTTGTTGTTACGTTTTCTCAATAAATGAATATAATTAACAATATGCAAATAAACATAACATATTAAACAACTAATTCTACAGCGTTTTAAATCTATTCTGGGTCAGAAATTTGTTACACACCCTGTTATATTTCTTTTATAGGAGTACAAAGTACACTTATAATTTGAAATAATTTTATAGCATGAGGCAGATGACACAAAAATGCCAAAATGTCTGTATTAAGGGAGTGGTGTGAACATATTTCTGTAAAAATTCATTAGTATATGCGTTATGCATTAGTGGAGGTCGATACAAATTTTTGTATATATTAATATTTACGCTGCCGTTATTAGTTTTTGAATCATTTAACATAATTGTATATTGACATTACAAAACTTTGGTTCTTTTATCATAATACCACATTAAATAATACATTTTTGTATTATTTTATATAAGTAAATCATAAACAAAACAAATAATTATTTAAATAAATATGTTCTTTAATAACAAAATTAAAAAAATATTCAATATTAAGAAAATGTCTTTTTATATGAATCTATTTATAAACTGTTTCAGTATAATTAAATTGCTCCGAATTGTTTATTTGTGTTCTTCAACACTCTATCTCGGGGTTTAGGTTGGTGCCGTCTTTTCCCAAATTTATTAATATGAACACAAAAACAGAAAAACACACACACACATATATATATCTAGTTGTAAAAAATCAAAAGGGGAATCAAATATAATAAAAAAATCAATTAATGGAATGTAAGATGTGTGAGTGAAAAATATATATACATATCAAAAACACTAGATTAATAGTTCAGGCTATTCTCATTAATTGTGTAGATAACAATGTTCAAAATATAAAGTTTATTATAGTCTGTATTTTTTCACTATTTGTATAAAAGAATTAATAAATTATCCTAATAATAATTAGAATGGTCTCACCATATTGTTTAATGTTTCTTTTTTTGATAATATTTCTTGGTTATTGTCTAGATTAAACCATTTGAATTCTTCTTCATGTTTTTGTTAGAACTTCAATGTTTTATCTCGATTGAATTATTTAATTTCTTTAATTATACATCACAGACCAAAATAGGCAACTGAATACTCTGATAATTTACACCAGAATAAAATTTTTTAACTGTTGTTACACTCACATGATTTAAAAATTAACTGTTGTTACACTCATATGATTTTCATGCACTTGCCTATTAGATATTGTATTTTTAAATAATAATGTTTGTGTGTGTATATATTGGGAAATTAATTTAAATGTATGATTAATATTTATTATATAATGAAAATAATATTTGAATAAAATAAAATACTTAAATAACTCCATATATAATTTTATATCTAATTTTTTTTATGTTCAAACTTAAAGAAATTAAAATATGTATTCTTATTTTAATTTTATATATATTTTGAATTGTTACACACAATACACCTTTAATTTTTCAGAGTTTATAAATCCGATTTAATTATTTTTTCCCAGTAGATTTTAAGTTGGTTCCTTTCCCCAGAATGTGTAAAAATAGGTCCCTACTCTCAGTTAGTATCATAACTTAATTTACCTAAAATTGTGTTTTGATTCCTTTTTGTATTTAAACAGTTATTTCTCAATTTTGTTCATATTAGTTTAAAATTATGAAAAATTCGATTATAGCTCCTATATTTGATTTAATAGATGTTTTTAATCCCAATACTGTTTGTAATTTAATCCAGAACTAATTTTCGAAAGTTCGTCTTAAAAAAATGGAGATGATCCAGTTTTTTGTCTACAAATTTGGTTAAAGGATAAAGAAGATAACACATTTTTGATAGCAAGAAATTTAATGAAATAGTTTTTTTTTTATCTGTAAACTTTTCAACTATTGATTACTACTAACACACGTTACTAGGTGACAATCTGTATCTAGTTTTGTGTGCTAAGAAAAATATTATTGTAGAAATGAGAAAATTACAATGACATTAACACAATTTTTGGACTGATTTTTAATGTCTAAAATACCTTTCATATTTGCTACTTTATAGGAAGAGTGAAAATTGAGTCGGTGTCACACGGGTTGATTTTGTACCAAATCAAGTTTTAGATGTTGAAATAAAGAAAGGGCTAAAAGTGACTGTGCCATATTACCTGACAGAAGTGTGATTCAAATTAAGACAAATATGGAAGGATGACATACCAACATGGAAGTGTTTCTAAAAAGATTTAGATTTTGGTTTGTAAGTGTAAATTTTAAATTTCTTACATCAAGGGTCGGAGCGACAAGCTATTATTATTGCACAAAAATGGGTTGAACGAATAGTTCCAAATTTGTAACTTTGACACTAAATAAGAGTCACACAAAGTGTTTCGCTTTAGTTTTGTGTAAAAACAAGGGTAGCCCAAGTTCTTTGAACGTTTGTATTTTTTCTTTGTTTTTAATGATACTTGTGATATTTATGTACTTTGTTTTTTGAACTGAAATTTGAGGCAAGTAGGAAGAAAACCTTCCATTTTTTCGATAGGCTGATTGTAGATCATCTTTTTTTCATGTAGTATTTGGTTAAAAAACTTAATACATCTTAATTCACAAAACATTTAAAAGTAGAAATTACATAAAAAAGAACTATTGTAACCGTAGTTCGAAAACATAAGTTATTACAATATTCTAAGCTCATTAATCAATAAATTATTTGATTTACTATAGGTAGAATAAAAGTTGGTTTTTCCACTAACATATACACAAAAGTGATATAAATTAAATCAAAACTTTGTAACTATTATTGAGTTTGAGAGATTTTACATTTTGTAAACATAACTCTAAGCAAACTTGGATTTCACACTTGAGAGAACAGAAAGGTTTCTCTTCTCTACCGCAAGTCTTTTAACTTTATTTTTACTAACGTTATTATTCCAGAAAGTTGCGTAAAACATTTGAAATAAACTAATTACCAAAAATATATTTTACGTATTTGAAATAAATTATTCTTTAAGCAAAGCGATCATAATTTGTTTCCCTTCCTTCTCTAACATATTAGATTGAACTAATAATAGTTTACTAGTTTACTGAAAGATCTACGAATACACTCAATATGATTGCCTTCAATTGTATAAAATATCAATATCTATTAATTGAATTATATGTGTATGTATAATGTAAAATGTGTCTAAAACTGAATTGACGATGTTAGACTTACTCACTATAACCAACTCCTTTCAACTATAATAAACATATATAAAATCAAAATAATATATTTATGATATTATATTACATTTTACGTATGTAGATGTTCCACATTATTTTCATTATGATCATTTCTTAGAAATGTAAAGCAAGACCGTTAAGTATTTGTACAAACACCTTTTTGTCCATTAGTAATAGTAGTATACTGTTAAAACTATTAAAATGAAATTTGGCAAAACTTTATATCATATGAGCTAAAATCAAAGACAATATATAAAGAAAGCAATAAAAAAATTTTTATTCTAAAAGAGAAGTTCAGCAAATGTTTTGCTTTTCAGATAGGTCTAGTAGGCATCAAACAAACCTTTTTTCAAGCAGAACATCAAAACATTTCTATTTCACGTTGGCTTCCTCTCCTGACTCGCACAGTTTTCTTCCAATTATTAGTTACTGTCATTTACTAAACACTTTATTTTTCTCTGTTTCAGTTATTTTAAATTACATATGGTTGGTCTCATCCCATGTTGACTGTTCCCTACTTGAATTAAATGTTAATTTGGATCCATTAAAAAAATAACATTTGTTAATTATTCCCTTTGTGGGGTCAATATATAAACTTTTATTGTTGGATCTTTGTGATTACCGTGTATCTTCACAAAATATGTGGGTTTTTTATAAATTAATTTGAAATGGTCATATTGATCAAGCGTGTGGTAAAATCACACTTGTGGTAAATAATACCGTCAAACTATTATTAGGAAAATTATTATTGTTTAGTTGCAGTTTTTTAAGCTACAGTTTAAATTCCACAGACAGACGGTCATGCACGTGAAATTATAAGCGTACTGCATAATTTACTGTACTGTAGCGTACTGTAGTTAACTACTGATTCTAATGAAAATAAATCAATTAAAGTGCAATCCACTTTTAATGGCATTTGAATTGTTAATCTCACAAAAACTGCTTTTAAAACTGCATATTACGCTATGGATTTCTCTTTGTGTCTGCTTCTAAAACCTCGTGTTAAGCATTTTTCATTGTTTTGTTAAATCTAGTTGTATTCGTCTCATACAAAATGTCAAACGTATTTTTATCGAATATTGTTTAGAAATATAATTCAAGCACCATATATTAAATTGTCTTTTTTTATTATTTTCTATTTAAATTGAATTTCTCTTTTTAAAATTTGATTAATGTCTATCTCGGGGGGTTAGGTTAGTGCCGGCAAAATGTTAAATCAAATATAATATATAAAAAAAATAATCAATTAATAAATGTGGATTGTATTAATGAAAAAGAAAAAAAAAAAATATATATATATATATATAATATAAATATAAAACAAATTTGAGTAACGGTTCGAGTTTATTCACTAATCACTCAAACAAAAGAATATATATATATATATATATATATATATATATATATATATAATATAAATATAAAACAAATTTGAGTAACGGTTCGAGTTTATTCACTAATCACTCAAACAAAAGAAAATATATATATATATTTAAACAATAACTGTAAATCTCACCCTTACTTCAATGTTTCTTCAATATAATTTTTATTTTTTGGTAATTGTTTATAATAATATATTTAACCTTTTCTTCTGTTTTTTATCAATAATTATTTAAATATTTTTACTTCAATCAATATTTCTATCTTCTTAGTTTCATTTTAACACATTATTTTTCTATTTTCAACCGCACTTCTTGAATATCAAAATTAAACTCAACTGTACTTCTTCAAATCTCAAAAACTAACTCCAACCTTACTTCTTAAAATATCAAAATTAACTGAAAAATTTTCTTTTTCCTTTCTTAACTGTTGTTTCTTTCATCTGTTTCACTGTTATTTTACCATATGTTTTTATGTTCACTTGCCCACTTGATTTTGGTACTTGTATGTTTAATGTTTATATATATATATATATATATATATATATATATATATATATATATATATATATATATATATATATATATATATATATATTAATAGATTAATTTAGATGTATGATTGATATTTAAATAATGAAATAAATTTTGAATAAATAATATATATATTTTGAATTATTACATTATATGCGTGTATTAAAATTTGTTTTATAACTTGAAAGTTAGACTATTTTCTCTAAAAAAAGCTTGGTTTAGCAAATATTTGTACAAGTTTGTTACGCTAAAATATAGTTTGATAAATTGTAAAGAGCGGCCAATTAAAAATAACAAAATTTTGTTTGAAATATGTTTTATCAGTAGATCTTATAATAGCTAATTTCTTCAATGTCGAAATGCTCAACCCTTGCATTTTAAATTTATTCTCTACAATACAAAATAAGAGAGTTATCACAAAAGAGAAAAGTATCATAAACACAACTTCAAAATATGAACAGTATTAAAAGCTCTTAGCAGCCGAAAGTTTGGTGTATTTATATTGAGATTATGTACTTCTACTAGGTTTGGTTTAATTATTGAAATGTACACCTTCTCAAAAAAACAACTCAAAGCTCTTGATTGAGGAGCCCAAAATGAAATGCTACAATAAATCTTTATAATCTCTCTTTCATTCAAATTATAATAGGCCACAATGTGGTATATGAAAAATATTTGAAGGTTAAGCTAATTGATTAATAAAGAAAAACATTGGTTACAATGATACATAAATTAAATTTCAGAAATTAAACAACTCAATATGAATATTATATGTCCTTCAAACTATTGACTCTTAAATCTCGGGGTTATAAGGTTGTCGCCGGCACAATCCAGATACCTCACACTTTGAGCGAAACAGTCATATATATATACATTATCTACAATTATTTATATACATTTATATACATCTTAAAATTATGGTACATGGACATGAAATATCAATTATTGTTGGTTCAATACTCAAGTTTATAACGTTTAATTATTAATTGGAATTAGTTCTCAGAAATAACTATTAAACAAATGTTCACTTTATGTTTATAAAAAATTAAAATTACAACAAGTTCAGGTCTAATTTCATATTAACCCTAGGGTTAATTTCAAATTCAATATCTAGGCTAAGTCCTTTATAGTTAAAAAATATTTAAATCTTCGAATATTGTTTATAATTAATTGGCAATGTTTTTTTTTTTATTTACGTAATTGTTTATTAAAAACTATATATGTTCAATTGATATTAATAACATTCACATCTAGCTAATGAAATAGACTTGTCTCACCGATATATCGTCTGATTATAATAGGCCTGTCTTTATTTATACTAACATTCTTTTCTTTTACGATAATACTTTGTTTACTGGCCCTCCTGGTTTATAATTAATTTCTGGAGCTCTTCTTAAAATTTAGATCTGATGAAAAATACGTTTGGAGTCCGAATCACAACTAACTAATAATTAAATTAGTTTGTAACAATTTTGATATACATTTGCAATTCATAGGACCCCTCTAGGAATATCCCGTGGTGTCTAAATCGTTGCACTTTACACTTAATGTCCCAATTAGTGATTTTATTGCTAAACAATTTTTATCTAACTAATAACTATATAAATTTACATTGTTTTCACATTTTATATTTATCTAACTGGTATTTGGTTTCCCTTACCATATTCATTTATTAACTGAAATTAATTTCATTGCATATTCTTTTATTCGTGTCGGTCAAGGTTTGAAACTGCGATGAGATGTATGACGTCAAAGGGGTGTGGCTTATCTATTTGTCGTATGCCTATACCGGTCAATGGATTGTTCACTTGAAAACGTTAAGAAGCGATCATTAAATTAATAAGAGTTTATGTATTAAAACGAATGATGAATTTGAAAGGAGGTATATGGTAGAATCTACTGGTATTAATTAAATTTGGATATTAGGTCTTGTTAATTTATAACCTTGTCGTAGTAAGGTTATGTTAAACTACTTAGCGTTATGAATGGGATCGTATTTAGGTCTTAAAATGTTGATAACTTTCGTTATATTTGGAGTTTCTCCTCGGGGTTTTGAAAATAAATTATGGGATGTAATTTAGAATGGTTTTGTTCATGTTTTTTACGTCTTATAATACTTTAGTTTAATTGTCTTCTTCTGAAATCGTAGTCCTGACTAGGCCTAGGTATGTTGACATTTTTGACGCTTGGAGTCGTTAGCTGTCGGTTGTCTATAATGAATTGCATTCCATGCTGTACTGATTTATTTACAATAGTTTGAATCAATTGTGAGTTGTCTCATTATTTGGTGAATATTATTAGTGTATTAAAAAAACAGACCGGGAAGTTTTAAATGGTTTTGTCCTCTTATTTTACTCTTGTATAAACACATTTATATAATAGTTATAATTTTAGAGCAAATATAAAAATATTTGTGTGATAACATTATAAATTTACTAAACTTTACGTTCATTTTTTTTATATACCAATAAATTTGTTCAAATTATTGTAAAAAAGTTTTTGTTATATAATTCATTACGTTATTAGCAGTTATGAAACGTCTATAAATCGTACTATAGTGTTACTATAGTACAGAGTTAATTATTGAATAATACATTAAAAGAGGGCTGGCACATTTGTACCGTAAACATTAGTGAGTTTCTAAGTTATATCTGTAATTCACAGGCAATCACCACCGTTGTTGATTCTTTATTTTATAATACTCGAAGAACGAAACACTATTTATAAGTACAATGAAAAAATAATATGTAAATCACCTAGCAACAGGCCAACTGATTATCAAAAGTAGCTATTTGTAATTATTTTGGCAACTATTCTTATATATTTATCTATCATACTTTATTTGTTTTTCAATTATTAGCACAGCTATAAAAAGTGAAAATACGGTGGAATAAATAACCTCACTATTTTCTATGCACAATGGCAAACAAATATTCAGCATTTAATACTATAAATATTTTTCCTTTCTCACTTTACCAGTATAGGAAACGTTTTGTGATGGGGTAAACATCGATAACAAGTTTTTTATAGAAATATCGGTTTTTAGGTTTCTTGACTTTAAAAAAGTTATTTTTGGAATGATGTCTATCTGTCGTCTATCGTAAGTGAAGTACTAAACAGTTTAAATTCACGGATAGATTTTAATCAGTTTTATTATGTTGAGATATTTTGACCATATCTCGGTTCTTTCCCCCACCCATTTTTTCGGTAACTCAAAATTTGTGGGTAGTTAACATAAGAAAGTACAACACAAAATTACGGTGATTTAAAAACTCGACTCTAATCTTATGTGTACCATGAGGCTTTTGCTCATGTGTTAAGGACACAAAAAAAAATTATTGGTCGCCATATCTTCAATAAGTCTGATTCAGTAAAAACTCAGGTTCTTAAGTTATAGGTAAAAAAACAACAACAATAAATCAACAATGGGGCTGTATAAAATATACTAATTATAATAACCAATTTTGTTTGTGGCATAGTTGAAGGGGAATTCATTCATAAAGTGATTAGACGTACCATGGTGAATAAAGGATAACTTTATACCAAGTACACTGAATAATTGCAGTGTGTAATACAACCTTTTATTTTGAATTATTTTATTTTAAATAATATGTAATATTTTTATAATTATATATATATATATTTTTTAAATTTGTTATTGTTTATCTCGGGGTTAGGTTGGTGCCGGCTTTTTCCAAAAAAAATTATTAATAATAAAAAAATGATAAATTAAATATAACACAAAAAAATCAATCAATAAAATGTCAAATGTATTAATAAAAAAAAAAATGTATATATATATATATATATATATATATATATATATATATATATATATATATATATATAAATTCTGATCAATAGTTCAAATTTCTCTCAATAATCACTTAAACAAAAAATATATTTCAACAATAATTATTTTAATCTCACCGTTATTTCAATGTTTTCTTCCTTTAATATTGATTTCTGGTAATTGTCTAGTTTAATATAATTAATCCTTTCTTCATGTTTTCATAACCATTTTATTTCATTTCGATTAAACTATTTTATTTTCTCAATCTTATTTAACACACTATAATATCCAACTGCACTTTCTTAGATATATCACCAGACTAATGAAAATTTTTTTTTTACTTTTTCACTGTTGTTTTTAATCACCTGATTCACTTGTTGTTTTACTCATATGTTTTTTACCGTATTCACTTGCCTACTAGATTTTTTTTATGTATTTGTGTGTATGTAATGTTTATATATATATATATATATATATATATATATATATATATATATACTAATGAATTAATTTAGATATATTAAATAATGAAATAAATTTTGAATAAAATGAATATTTGAATAAACTCCATATAACTTTATATCTAATTTTATTTTTGTATATTTAAACTTAAAGTAATTTAATATATTTATATATATATATATATATATATATATATTGAATTGTTATAATATTGCAAATAATTATAATTAATACCATCTGATTATCATGAAATGCTACAATATCCCTTGGCTACTTTTCAGGAAAATTTATTTTTAATTTTCATGAAACACTTATGCTTTGAATGATAATATAATTAAATTTTGGAGTTTTATTTATTTATTATTTTATTTTTTTATTTATTTATTTTTTTTGAAACATTGTATGACGTGGTCCTGATAATTGAATGTAGAGTATATGAATGAATTTTAAATTTTAATCCTCAATTGGTGTTTTGTATATCTTCATTGCGGTGATATGATAGGGTCCTTTAACTTGTTTTCCTTCTAGATTACAAACATAATATGTTGATTTTCCAATAATATGATGTATTTTATATGGTCCACTGAATATCTCAAAAAGTTTTAATGTTTCTCCCAATGATGCATTTGATAATGAAACATTCTTAATTAATACTAGGTCGCCAATATTTAAAATAATTGGTTTGTATTTTGAATTTAATTTTGATGCTCGTTTTTCTTGTTTAATATGTATCCTTTGTTTTGCTAAATATAATTTTGTTTCGAGTGGTATATCCTTGGTATAATAATTTGTAATATATGGTTCCCAAAATCTGATATCTCTTTGACCTAATTGTAATTCATTAGGTGTAAAACCTGTAGTCTCATTTTGTACCTCATTTAGCATAGTATTGATATCCACAATATAACGTGCCCAATTTTTGTGGTGTGAAGAGCAATATGTCCTCAAACATTGCTTAACTTCACGTATTGGCCTCTCTGCCATATTTGTTTGTGGATGATAGTACGGGTTAAAAATAGGCTCTATATTTCGTTCCCTTAAAGCTTTGCTCCATGCTCGACTACGAAATTGCGTCCCGTTGTCACTTTGAAGTCTTTTAGGGGTTCCATATGTGGGGAAATGCAATTCTATTAACTTCTTTAAAATTGTTTTAGTGTTTGTACATCTTAGAGGATATAATTTTACAAATTTTGTGAAAATATCGAGTACAATCAATATATATTTAGTTCTTCCTATACTTATTGGAAGTGGCCCAATAATATCCACAGCTATTTGATATATATATATATATTTTTTTTTTTACATAATAATGCCCTTCGCTACTCCTGTTAAAGGGTGTGGGTTACATACATTTTTGACAAGACTCACAAGTAGCGAGTATCGTTCTTATGCGTCGTCCCATATTTTTAAAAATAAAACTTTCTCTAAGTATATTGAGACATTTGTTTGCTCCACAATGTAAGTAATATAAATGGCATTCCCATATTAATCGATTTATGAGATTCTCTGGGACTATTATCAGCCATTGTTGATTTAATTTTTTGTATAAAATGTTGTTGTGTAAGTTATATATTTGTTGTATATTTGGATTATTGGTTAGATCATTTATATATTTAGGAATTTGTATAATAGGAAATAATTTTGGATCGTGTTCTTGATGTATCGCAAGATGGTTTAGTTCAAATTTTAAATTTTGATCTTGTAAACGTTGAATATATGTTATAATTAATTTAGATTGATCCTTTTGTGGTATAATATGTTGTTGTTGTGGCATTTGACTTAAAGTGTCGGCGGTGCAATTCTCGCTTCCTTTACAGTGTTGTATTTTAAAATGATAATCTTGTAAAGCAAGAATCCAACGTGTGAGGCGAGCACTTAACAGTCGACAAGTTTTAATAAAAGTAAGTGCATGGTTATCAGTTACAATTGTTAAATCTGTTCCATGTATAATGTAGCGGGTTTTCTGGAGACAATATACAATTGCTAGGAGCTCTTTTTCCGTGGTAGTGAAACGCTGTTCCGCTAGCTGTAATGCTCTAGATATAAATACAATAGCTTGTTTTTCTGCTTGGGAAGTTATTTGGTATAAATGTCCCCCTATGGCAGAGTCTGATGCATCCGTTTGTAAAAAGAAAGGTTGTTGAGGATCTGGATGATGTAAGATTTGAGTTTGTAGAAAGAGTTGTTTAATTTTTATGAAAGTCTGATCGTCAGCTGTAGTCCAATGAAATTTTATATTTTTTGAGGTTAATCGTAAAATAGGCTGAATGGTTTCTGAAAATTTATTCAAAAATTTATTATAATAATTTATACATCCCAGAAAAGATTTTAATTGTTTTCTTGATTTGGGAGTAGGAATATCTAAAATTGGTTTTATTTTGTTATTATCCATTTGGAGACCTGTTGACGTCATTGTATAGCCAAGAAAGGGAACAGAACTCCTGCAAAAAAGGGATTTTGAAAATTTTATCGTCATATTAGCTACAGATAATTTTTTGAAAACAATCGAAAGATGTAACAAATGGCTCTGGAAATCTGGGGATATGACACATATATCGTCTACGTATACTATGGTGAATGGGTCTACACTGTCACCAAAAACTGTATCTAATGCTCGTACTAGCGCAGCTTGTGATGTTGAAATTCCAAACGGGGTTACAGTATATTGGTATGTTCGGCCCCTAAATTGAAACGCTGTATACTTTCTTGAATTTGTAGATAATGGTATCTGCCAGTATGATGCAGTGAGATCCACTGTGCTTAACCATTTACAATTACGACCTTTAGCCAATAGCTCATTTATGCTACGATTTCGTTCAAAATCTGGGGTTGTAAGTGCATTAGCCTTACGCCCATCTAGACAAAGTCTTATTTCTCCGGTCTTTTTAATAATAGGTATAATAGGATTTATGAAATGGCTGTATGACGGTTCTATGACATTTATTTCTAACATCCGGTTTATTTCACGTGCCACTGCTTCTTGGTGTATTAAAGGCACTGGGTAAATTTGTCCTTTGAATGTGTAATCTTCTTTTATTTCTATTGAGTGTATATATTTAGTGCAACGTCCTGGGTTGTCTGAAAAAATATTATTATATTGTAAAAGTAGTGATTTTAAATTAGCCCTTTGTAATGGTTCCAGATTTATATTTTCTCGTAATGTGTCATCGATTGTAGATTCATTTAAAATTACTTGTTTGTTTTCTGTACCAAATTTTGAGTTATAATTTAATTTTATAATATTATCATGTATATTATTATATCTTCCATTATATTTATTCATATTTTCATTAGTAATATAACATAAAATTCCTTCATTTTCGACATATTCAAAATTCCTTACAATTGTTTTGTTATTAATATTCATATTAACTATTTTCGTGTGAAAGTTTATGACCGACTCTGTATTACTAACCCAATCCATACCTAGAATAACATCTTTAATTAAATTTGGCACAATTAGAGCATGTATCTATAATTCTTCAGAATCTATTTTAATTTTTACCATTACAATTCTGGCGATTCTCCTAGTTTTACTACCCACGGCTGTGTGTATCTATACATTTGTGGTGGGTAATTCTTCGTATGTTCCTATATAATCTTTATTATCTCGAAACCACTGTTCAGACATACAAGTTACGTTGGATCCTGTATCAATTAGCGCATATACACTCTGTTTTCCGATTTTAATATTAATTTCCGGACATTTTATGAAATTAGTATCTGTTTTATTTTCTAATTGCTCCTCATCTTCTTTTAAAAGAAAATTTCTGTCACAGAACATATGGTGGTGGTCCTGGTCTCTGTTCTCTGAAATTAGATCTAATTGGTGTTTGTGGAGGTGTAAATAGACGATGTATCTTCCGAGATCTTATATTCGCATCTTTGAGATCCTCTCTCTGTAGTAGTAATTCAAATTCAATAATTGTGTCAATCCTCTGGACACGTCTCGCATCTTGCACCAGATCCTCATAATGTTCAGCTAAACAAGTCACGATTTCGTCCTCTGTCAAGGGTGGTTGTATTGCTTGCAATGTAATAACCCTTTCGGTAAAGTATTCAGACCGACTAAGAGTACCATTTGGTCTATATCTTTCCACTTCCATTCGCTGTTTGATCCCTCTCTGAACTTCTCTGCTCCAATATTTGTCTTCAAAAATCTGTTTAAAATCTTCCCAATTATGTACCTCATTTTTGATAAGTGTAAACCAACGAGAAGCGTGGCTATCTAAGCACATCTCGATTATGTCTATTAGATTTTCGTTGGTATCAAGATTGTTGTTGATTGTTCTTCTCTTTTCGTAGAACCGTTGTATCTTCCGAAGATGTTCTGTGGGGTTCATCTCTCGTCCATGAAACTTAGGTATTGTGTTTTCTCCTATTCCAGCAGTCGGACCACTACAACTAACCAATATTTGGGGCTGGTAATTATGTTGTTTTTCCAGTAAATCTTTTTCGATAGCTCTAATTTTGTTGTTGTGACCTTGGACGTTCAGTTCTAATGACTCCAATTGTTTCTTTTGCTCCGCCATGACATTCCTTTCTTTCTCAATTTTATTCTCTAGTCTTCCCTCTAATTCCTGGCACCTCTGATTAGTCATCTGTTCATGTTCCGTTTTCACTATCTCTTCTTGGCAGGTCAGCAACTCCTGTATCTTTTCGGTTTGGTTATCTAACTGTATCTAAACCTGTTCTTGTGTTTTGATGGTGACTTTATTTAAATCCATTTGGATCTCCTCTTTCTGAGTCTGAAGTTCGCTTCTCCACTCCTTGCGACTAGTTTCCCTTTGCATATCCAATTTCTTCTGTAAATCTTCCTCTAATTTGTTCATTCTAGTCTTCAATTCATCCTGGACCGAGTTTAAGTGTTTTTTCACATCTGCTTGATTTTGTTTGTTTTCATCTTGAATTTTTTTTTTAATTGTTGGTTAATTTTATCTTGATTTTCTTTGTTTTCATCATAACGTTGTAATATTATCTCCAACCATGGGTTTTGAGTTTCTAATTGTAACGTTTTTACAGTTGCTGATTCCATGGTAAAATCTGTCCTAGGATGGTACTCGATATCATCGCTGACAGGACTTGCCCGTGAGTTAGGTGTTACCGACATGTCTTCATTCGAAAAATTTTCGCCTATTTCCGTTGTTTCAACGCGTTCCCCTGATATCACGTCTTCCATCCGGCTGTGTGTTTTTTCTGGAATCCGCGACCCTTCCATCGTTTCGTGCTCAGAATTAAAATTTGACTCCACGACCACGTCTTCTTTTCGCTGGGACGCCTGTATGTCGGGCAAGCCTTGTGTCTCTCTCACCTTAAATGTAGGCTGAATGTTTTTCTTAAATTATATTTCTGGTTATTGTCCATAATTCTAGATTAACTTATCTATCTTACAAACTATCTCTCATAGTTAGTACAATTATTATAATTAGTTATAGAAGTTATTTGGAGTAGTGTACAACTTGGAAAAAGCCAACACGTTGCGGCGCCAAAATGTAATACAACCTTTTATTTTGAATTATTTTATTTTAAATAATATGTAATATTTTTATAATTATATATATATATTTTTTTAAATTTGTTATTGTTTATCTCGGGGTTAGGTTGGTGCCGGCTTTTTCCAAAAAAATTATTAATAATGAAAAAATGATAAATTAAATATAACACAAAAAAATCAATCAATAAAATGTCAAATGTATTAATTAAAAAAAATGTATATATATATATATATATATATAAAAAAATTCTGATCAATAGTTCAAATTTCTCTCACTAATCACTTAAACAAAAAATATATTTCAACAATAATTATTTTAACCTCACCGTTATTTCAATGTTTTCTTCCTTTAATATTGCTTTCTGGTAATTGTCTAGTTTAATATAATTAATCCTTTCCTCATGTTTTCATAACCATTTCAATATTTCATTTCGATTAAACTATTTTATTTTCTCAATCTTATTTAACACACTATAATATCCAACTGCACTTTCTTAGATATATCACCAGACTAATGAAAATTTCTTTTTACTTTTTCACTGTTGTTTTTAATCACCTGATTCACTTTTTGTTTTACTCATATGTTTTTTACCGTATTCACTTGCCTACTAGATTTTTTTTATGTATTTGTGTGTATGTAATGTTTATATATATATATATATATATATATATATATATTAATGAATTAATTTAGATATATTAAATAATGAAATAAATTTTGAATAAAATGAATATTTGAATAAACTCCATATAACTTTATATCTAATTTTATTTTTGTATATTTAAACTTAAAGTAATTTAATATATATATATTTTGAATTGTTATAATATTGCAAATAATTATAATTAATACCATCTGATTATCATGAAATGCTACAAGTGCTTAGTTTTATAACAAAACATAAATTTGGATAATATTTTAATATTTGATTTATTATGAGAATTTCTAAGAGAAATACAGGAATTATATTTAAAAAAATGAAACACAAAAGAAATTGATATGCTACCAAAATTGTTTTATTTTTTATTTATGCAATTCAAAATTATATGATATTATTTCACTTTACATTAAACCAAATCAAAATTCTGTTTAGGTAAAATTAACAAATGATTGTAGTTATTTAACTTACCACTGTCTTCAAATTAAAAGATACTCGTTTTATATAGTTAGATCTACCTAATCTCTATCGATGGTACCAAATCTTATCTCTGGGGGACGTAAAGTGCCGGCTTTTTCCCAAATTTATCAAATTATTAAAATAAAGTCATTAATCATATAAATGTTCTATCAATGTTCAAATAAACAATAAATATAAAACTTTAAATAGTCAAATGTTATTCAGAAAATTGGATGATGGTTTGGTTATTGGTTATAGAAATTATAATTAGGTTAAAATCATTTAGTTCTGGATCACAGTTTGCTTGTTAGTTAAATAAAATGTCAACACAATTCTATAATAAAAGGTTTCAAAAGATTTTATTTTAAAATACCTATGTCAGTATGATGATGAAAATATGGATGGATCTCACCAGTTTTGTCTGATCTGTTATTTATTGGCTTTTCTTTATTCATCGATATATTCGTACTGAAAAGTAATTTCTATTCATAACCCTACTGCCTTTTTTTGTTGAAACTATTTTGGTATGGATTTATTCTTCAAAATTTCAACTCTTAAGTTCATCAATTAGAAAAATACGTCTGTTCCAAACAAAGGGTTCCTTCAATCCTTTTCTTTTTTCTTTTTAAATTTTCCATATCAATTATCCAGTGCTTGAAACTTGAGCCCGGTGAATTAATAGGATTGATTTGTGTTTGTGTAACGATTATTCTTCTATGAATATGAATAGAAGCCACAAATTTTGATATAATATTTTAGAATAGGAAATTCATTTTTATTTTTTTATTTATTTGTTTATTAATGATATTGACAACTGTATAACTTCTCTTAAAACACTAGAATTTATTATCTAATTTGCATATTTCTTTGTGCGTGTTAAGCAGAAGAACTGATTGAAATGTACGAAAATGTAAGGACCAATCGGAAAGCGTGCTGATTAGATAGGTATGGCATTACGTCACGAATTAAATGTAACGTCCTGTCTTTTACTTATAAACACATTAAACGCCGACTTTATATTGTATAATAATTAGACATATGTATTTAAGAATTTGTGTGAAATAATTTGGATATAGAAATATATAGTCTGTTTAAGAATATTATCCCTTTCCCCCGTTCTTCTGTAAATATGTAATAATCTTCTACAATGTAGTGTAGGTCAAAGTTATTTTTTTCAATGAGTAATTTTTATGCCGATTTTCAAATTGATATTCCCTTGTTATAAAATAGTTTTGTGAATTTTCATGGGTATCTTCTTTGATACTAAACTGACATTGTATGGCCATGTTGATTATATGATAGGTTAAGTTATTTCATTGGTATTTATACTCAAAATTGATTTTAACACTGATATTAATTACGGCCTAATACGGACTAGTATATCCACATCTGAAATATGAAATTGTTTTGGGGAAATTAATCCGTTCATAATATGCTGAGTGTTTATCCTGCAAAAATTGATATTAGCCTTGTACCATGATTAACATATAGTCAGGTGTATAAAAATACTTTAAATGTTATGTAAATTTAACATTTCCAAGTATGTATAAGTGTGATTACCACCAAAACAGGGACTTTCACAGTTACAACACCAGTAATGCTTGTTATTATCGTGAGTTCAGAGTTTGAAATTCATAGTATGAGCACTGAGGTGACTTTCATATGTTTATTTACAAAGTTAAATTTAAATATCGTTACATAGTAAATGCACAAACAAAGTATATCAATAATATGAACAGTCTATCATCATCCAATAACTTTGGAACTAGAATAAGATTATATCTTGAAAAACAATTGTACACAACAGTTTACAAACTCTATGGGGTAGTCTTTGGTACGATCTCTCCCTTTCACTTTTCCTACTAAGTCTTTTTTGACCAACTCTTGTTGTTTTCTGATTTTGGCGCTGTTATATTATTAGAGGGCTACGGGGTTTTATGTTATATTCTTGTCTTCCTTTTGTGTAACGCGATGAACTGAGCAAGTTATCGCCTTTAAAACAAAAAGAAAAAAAATTGATATTGGGAGACAATACATTTAAGTCAGTCGAACTATCAGTTTTTTATATAATATAAATATTTTCTCTTAGCCACGGTGAGTTCTTATTAAACAATTTGTTGTAGGCCTTAATTATTTATGTTCGATGCATTTAAAATAAAGAGTGAAATCATTACTACTTTGTTTCTTTGCATTACACGATAATACTAAATTTCCTGTAGTGAACTCCTGGAATAAAAATATTAAAAAAATAATGTTTTTTTGTTATTTTAACGTTGTGAGTTTAGCTCAAAGATTAAATGGACCTGAAAATCAACCTAACAGAGTGTAAAAAATAAGGAGGAGCAGTGGTTCGTACCCTTGATTACATATGTTTAACCGCAGCAAACATAAATAGTAAAACTTTCAGTTATGGTGCACTTAAGCAATGTAAAATTGAACAATGGTGGCCAAATTTTAAATTTAAGCTTAAACTGAATTTTGTTAGTGTTAAACTTAATTTGATGTCTAAACGTTTGTTTTTTGAAAACTTTAACAACATATAAGTATTTTGATAATTCAAAATGTTTTTATGTTTCTTCTCTCTTAATAAAATTCATATTTATTACTTTCCTGTTATTTATATCAATACTAACACATTTATTAAAAAAGTCTTGGTGCACATAATTGTTCATAAATCGGCATCTTCAAACTAATAAGTTTCTTGTAAACTTACATAATAACAAAATACAAATTTTATTGTGGAAATACAAAATAATGAAAATGGTCCTAATTTCTGTAAACTATACTAAATAATACATATATAGAAATATGGGAGTTTGAAATTATATAAGATCTGAGGATAATACTAAGTTCTTTAAAATTTCACGAATGTAAAGAAATATCTTTCAAATTAATCTAAAAAAATATCAATTAACTTAAAAATATTAACGTTTGGTTATTTTGACTAGTTTTTTAATTGATAAGCTTGCATGGTTTGTATAGTTAAAGTATGATTACTTTATACCGTCTTATTTCGTCAACATTACTTCAAAGCAGTTTTACAACATAGTTTAACCCCTCTACATTCTTTTTACCACGAATGAATATTTTAAAGGATATTTAAAAATTTTTCTTTGTAATTTGTAATCAATGCCGTGTTTTAATTGCATCATAATTGTTTTTGGAACTATGAAAAATCTATCTACAACATTAACATTTACAGTAGTAAAGGCAACGGAACTTACTTTATTAATTACCGGTAGTAATTAGGAACATATTCCCAATTTCCGTATATAATAACAAAAATAAATGCTTATTTTAATTAAATATAAATACTTAATGTTTTATAGAAACCTAACATATTAAGCGTTAATATATGTTAATCAGTTGTAATGAGCTATAGTTGTGGAAACTTCCATCACCAAATGAATGAAAACACAATTTTCCACAATAACCATTTTATATCTACAATACAAATATAAATACAAGACAACTTTTCAACGACTATCATCATCCTCAGTTGTTACATGCACACAAACTCTACTGACACCGTGTTACTATATTTTATTCTCTCCATTATAATAACAAATAAATATTATTACCTACTATAAATACTAACTATTTTAAATAACATCGACTACCATAATTTATCATCACTTAGAAACATTCATTATTCTGTTGTTAATTGTTGTAAAATTCAATTATTGTTTTTTTATTGAAAAGAAAAACTTACACACTGTAGAACTAAACTAAGGGAACTATAGATTAATATTTATTAGGTGAAATCCATGCTTGGTTTACCCTCCAAAAACCTGAAGAACACGAGATTTAATTTAATTTATGAATTTAATAAGATGAATTTAATTTATCTTGATGGATTTTTAACTGTTAAGAGTGATGTGAAGGCTGTGTACTCTATCGGCTGCAGAACAATAATTTATTGTTTAAATTGCAACTATGGTAATTAGTTCTATACTAACTTTTAACATGTCCATAAATACCTTACTTGTTTTCATTTTATCCGCCTAGAAGCAGTAAAACTTTACAAATTGTGGGGTTCCGCTTTGAATAAAATACAATCTTTATATTTTCCTCAATTTTCCCTGCATAATTGTCTAAAATTTATAAAAAAAGTAAACATTATTTTGCAAGTAGGATATATACCATATTAATAAATAATATTTGGTATGAGTAAAAGATAAACAAGTACTTTTTTTATTTTTGATATATTAATACATTATGTTTTGTTTCAATTACCTTCCCTACAACGTCTGTCTAGATACTGTGACAAATAACCAAGAAGATTGGACAAATGACATTTTGAAAGTTGATAGGAATTCCATGAACAAACTTAAGCTAAGGTTACGTAAATACAATTTCATAAATGTTTTATAGTGTTATTAATTGAACAGACCAAAGCCTGGATATCTTCTTTAATAAACATCTTGCCTGGATAAGTTGCAACGATCAAGTACTTAGATAAAGCGGAAGTAACAATTAGTTGACAGGCAATAGACAGAAAAGATATGATGTATGATGTGAGGTTTTCATCCTGTAAATTGACTTGGAAACGTAATCAATCAAGAAGGCTGTTCTCATCGCAGCTGTCATTTTATAATAGAATTATATGGTACTGACTTTAGTGATATGGAAATATTCAATAATCGTTTATAAGAGTAGCTGTTAATAGCTATACCGTTTGAGATAATGAAATTTGTATATATATTATGAAGTCCCTGAGCTGTATGATATAAAAAACTAGGCTACAGTGCTAATAAAATTAATAAATATATAAATGAGATGTACATGTAAAGTTTTAACTAGTTATCGACATAACTTCGCTGCCTGTCTAGCGACGAATTAAAAAAAGTGTTTGCAGTTCAAGGTAGAGTTATAAATATTTTGAAAATCGATTACGAAATAACTAAACTATGCTAGGAAAAATTAGTAAAAGATATTCCCTTGGTTGTCATCATAAAAAACAAAGTACAAACAGAAATATTTTATTTTTTTAAATGACTATATATTAGTCCGAAATTGGTGTGTTATTGTGCATACTTTACTATGGACTGTAACAACATTTTCATTTAATGACAGTGGTTATTAGAAGATTTGCTTGTAATTTTTACAAATCTTATCATTATTTTTTTTAAATACTGTGTATCATTTCATATTAACAAAATTATTAGTCTCAATTTTGAGCAAATACTGTACAATAGATTGTATACTAGATACAATTAATATAATTATAAGCTTGTATATTGACAGACAGACATTAGTCATAATTATCCCTAAAACTCACTACAGACATAACCATTGAATCTACTTCAGTTATTTTAACCCTTTATAGGGCAAAAGTCTGGCGCATATTATATTATATATTTTATTTGATAAAACAATAGATATTAGGATGTAATAACAACATATAATAGTTTTTTGAAAAAAATTACATATTTTTATATACTTTTTGGGTGGGAAAATATTATCCCAATGACCATTCTATGGTATCACATTTGTATGTCGTTCATTGGGATAATATCTTCCCACTTTTAAAACACACTTTTATTCAAAACATAATATGTAAATAAAAATAAATATGTAGACCCAACTTCTATTAGATACCAAAATGTGTCCTTCTTATCTTATGGTGAATGGAATGGTCCAAAGCAGATTTTGCATAAAGCTACATTACAAGTCACACAAATCATGTTACTTATTTTTTCCTTCTTCTTTGTAGAGCACATTGCACACCGTCTATATTTGTCAATTTGTTTAGGTAGATGATCCCCAACATTATGCATTCTGATGGTATTTTCAATAGTAGGCTGTCCCACTGAAGAGTTTCTCTTTCTGGCACGTCCCCTTCCTGGTGCAAATCCCCTCCGCTTTCGGGAAGTTAAAACTTTCAATAAGTCCATTTACCAGTTGTGATCTAAACTGAAGGTGTGTTATTGGTTTATGTTTTTCTTTTTTGATATTCTGAACATATAGTATATAACTATTTACTATAGCACTGTCTAAAAAGTAGTAAAATAGTTTTAACCACCATCTTCTGGATTTCTGAACAACACTATATGCGGCCATAAGCTGATCAAACCGATCGACTCCTCCCATATACTGATTGTACTCATCAATGGCAATGGGGCAAATCACTTCTTCACGTTTTCCTTTTGGATTTGTTCTGAGAACATTTGTGACCTTGGTGGGGGTTATCCATATTAGAAATTATTGACACAGGTTTTGTTCCTCTATCTTTCCATTTAACTATGCTTATGTCACCTTGTTGGGCAAAATCGTGTTCATGTTTAGCCATAATTTTATCTTTTTTCAACATATCAATTTTTCAATCTAAAACAAAAACATTTCCAAAATAATCAACTCTACATATTAGCAAGCAATTTACGTGTGGAAGGAAAATGGAAAATCTGGTAATAAATTAGAATAATTACAGCCAAAAATGTCAATATATGAAAATAAAACACAAGTAATAGTGACTATAGTCAAAATTAAATTAATTCAATTTTTGTGATATGGTTTATGAAACAAAAAATGTATCTAGTAGGCTACTCTAAACCCTTCAGTATGCAAATCAGCTTAGTCATGAAATGTGCAGGGTTTAGGTTATAGCAACAGAACATCTTTGCCCTTCATTATATCTCAAAAGTAAAATTATATTCTTATTCATAAGAGTGTTCTTATTATACCAACATATAGTTTGTCATTAAAATATTTAGGAAACGTTAAAAAAAAAAAAAAAAACTTTGCACAAATTTTCTAACCTTCAAAAACCATGCCTGAATTAGCCCAATATTTTTTCACGTAGTCAAGTAATGTTTGAGTAAAAACATATTGTTATATACTAAATTAATAGACAAATAAACATAATAATCATACTTACATTTAAAATCTTCTCAGTCTGCAGGATAATTATTCAAAAAGCAGTAAACTTTATAATATCACTCAAACACTGCTAGGTTAGTGTGACCAGATGAGCAGTGGGATAATATTTTCCCACTTTAATACTCTCAGCTGTCTCAGTCAGCTGTTTGAAATTCTAGAGGTGGGGAAAACGCATGATACCATTGCCATATGTATTGTGCATGTAGCTTAAAAGTGGGAATCATTTATCCCAATGATTATTAGGTCAAAAAGATAAATATTTCGAACAAAACACGGTGGGAAGATATTCACCCAGTACCCTATAAAGGGTTAAACTATTATTAGGTACTCAATGTATTTCCATAACGTGACATTGCGGTTATATTTCAGTACAACGTTACAAAGTGTGTACACAAGTGTATAATCTTATTTAGATAAATGCAGCCCCTTAGGCGTCTGGCTGCTGTAACACCACCTAAGCTAGATTACTATAATCAAGCGAGAGGATGCGCCCAACTCTAATTATTACCTCAATTACAGAGAGGCCGGTAATTTATTTTAATAAATTGGCCTCTTGCTCTTGGTCAATTTGTCAACATAATGCTGTCCTGTAACTAATAGGCTAATGAGATAGGATACAGATTTCACATAATATTATCTTTGTTTGACGGTGTTGACCTTGTTATGAATACAAGCAGTATTCCAAGCATTAAAATATGAAATGTTATATGCTAAAGTAGAATCTGGTAGTAAAAATAAACTTTAGAAAAAATACAATCGTTTTAAACGGCTGCCATTTCATAATTTCCCGATCATTCTTCTTCAGTAGGCCTACCTAAATATAAGAATAAGAGTAAAACAGAACTTAGTAACGAATTTATCTCAAATCCATTTACAATTTCGAACAATAACATTTTTTATATTTTTTTGGCTCTGTTGTTAGAAACTTTCATGTAACAAATGACCATCAAATAATTGTTATATAAAATCAGACTCATCATCATACAACGTAGATTTTAATACTATATTACCTGCAGTTAAAAAGATATTTTAACAAATTCAGCGTGCGTTGTATTTTATTCACCCACAATACGCACATTATGAAGTAAGGAAATCACAACAAATTGAGGCCCATCTTTTAATTAAACTTGTTATTTCACGAATCATAGAACGACATTAAAAATGTTTCTTTCAACATACCGTCATTTCACAGTTTACTTCGTTGACTTGGTCATCGCCTTTGGACCAACTTTCGTCGTATTGGTAGAACGTAATCACCCAACTCTGTAACAAACTTTCGTATCCTTAAGAACCAAGTTCGCAAATTGACAACAGCAAGAACGCTGTGAAAAACACAAAATTGTTATAAGGCATATCTTTAAATAAAATGGTGTAACATTTCTTTGCAGGGGTTTTATCAATCGTTAGACCAGAAGAAAAAAAACTAGCTATAGACATCAAAATGTAATTTAGATAATTTTTCGAAAATCACATTGCCCCCTGTATACATTGAAATTTTAATTTAACCTCATGTTTCTAAACATTAAAAATCTCTACACACATACACTATTACTTACACATAACAAAAATAGGTTAAAAATTTATCATATCATTCTTAAGTGTATAAAATTCCTGTAATGAATAAAAGGGGTTCTCGACAAGCCAAGCATAATACCTTCTTAAACATTTTTTACTTGGGGTAGCATCAAGGTTATTACTAATCTTGTTGTATACTTTTAAACCCACCGACAAATGACAGTTTGATGATTTCTTCAGCCTATAGTATCTCAAGTTTATTTCCCTTCTATTTCTTGTATTATATTTATGAATTCCATGTCTCTTGGGCAGTTCATCAAGTTTACTTATCGTATACCTAACCACTTCATACAAGTACAAATTGATTACTGTGAGAATATTCAAACTAACAAAAAGAGGCCTGCAATGTATTTTCCCATGAGACTTAGTCATAGCTCTTACAGCTTTTTTTTGTACTATCAGTACATCTTTTATTTTGCAGCTGTTTCCCCACAATACAATCCCATATGACATAATTGACTGAAAAAATGCAAAATAAACATTTCTCAAATACCCTTCTCCAATAACCTCATGTAGCCTACTCAACAAGAAGACAATTTTTGAAAGTTTCCCAACCACAAAATTAATATGTGAAGTCCATGTCAACTGCCTATCAACATAAATACCCAAAAATTTAACACTCTCCTCTGCATTACAAGAATCAACATTTTTCAAACTGAAAATCAATTGTTTCGTTTTAACATCATTCAGAAGAATCCCATTCGCCCTAAACCACTCGGAAGCACTGGCTACTGTGCTAGCTACCATTGTTTGTAATTTATTGACATCATTGCTTATTGTCAAAAATGTTATGTCATCTGCGTACATGCTACAATGTGCTTCAACATTATCAGGTAAATCATTAACAGCAATCAAAAACAAAATCGGTCCCAATACAGATCCCTGCGGAACACCAGCTTTAATATCCAAGATAGAAGAAAACCCACTTTCAGTATAAACCAACTGCTTCCTACCTTCCAAATATTACTTGAAAAATTTTAGTTGATTATTAATGAAACCATAATATTGCAGTTTATCAGACAATATACCATGATCGATACAATCAAAGGCCTTAGTCAGATCGCAAAAAGTTGCTTGTGCACTAGCCTTATCTTCAAAAACTGTGATAACCCCCCTAATTATGGAATCCACTGCCTGCGTAGTCGATTTGGATTTCCTAAACCCATACTGTGATGCAGTGAACAGATCCAAACATTCAAAGTATCTGCCAATCTGATTACCGACAACTGACTCCACAACTTTTGCCAACACCGGTACCAATGACACTGGCCTATAACTACTTGGGTCAACTCTTGGGCCATTTTTATAGATAGGAATCACCTTAGCCACTTTCAGTTGCTCAGGAAAAACACCATCCTGCAAACACCAATTCATACAATAAGTGAGGGGCTCTACTATGTAATAAATAATTTTCTTCAACAAATTATTTGATAAGCCATATATATATCCTGACTTCGAGAATTTTTGATCCGGCCCACTACGATTCTTTTCTCCGATTCTTGGCGGTGTATAAGTATGTTCGATTCACCCAATAAATTGAAGTTCGGAATTGAGACGGAGTTGGGGTACGTTTCAGTCTATGACTTATCTTTCCGGGAACAAACAAATTAAACAGATTTATCGCCAGAAGTAAACATACTATTAAGTCTTGTTTGGACTCATTTAAAAACAATTCTCATAAGAGTGACATGAGAACTAATATAGAATATATGGATTAAAACCTAATTTATTGAAGCTTTTGATGGTCGTATATAAAATAATGTCATATGAATAAGTTGGGATGAGGGAAGTCAATTTTTATTATAATCCGAAAATTCTGTTGTTCAGCCATTCTTTTGTAACGGACGTGACAATTAGATGACTTTACAGTAGAAAAAAAAATGGTAAAAATTATTCACTAGCAAATATTTTCTTTGCTGAGCCTAAAGGAATAAAGGTTATTTAACTGTATGCCAAATTTCATGTGGCATGATTGAATAGTCTAGGTGTTATTAAACTTTAATTGGCTGTAACGGAAGTGACAAGAAATTCACCTGTCTCTTGAGGTTCGGCAAGTCTTATAAAAAAAAATATGTTAAGTATTTACAGTTAGTGTATAAAATAAAATATTACTTTATTGCTAATATATAATCTTTATAACCATAATATCTAGTTTAAATTATTTTATTTCTGTTGAGAGAAAAAAAAATCCTGTCGTCACGGATGTGACATCGTTTTGTAACGGACGTGACACGTGTAGTGGAAGGTAGAAGAAATACAATAATTATATGAAAGAAATACTTTTTATTTATGAACCCAAAGATAATCCATAGTTAACTACACTAATTGTTTCGTGTTGTTTTGGCTAAACAAATGGAGAATAATTAAATTAAAGAAGTTATTCCAGTAGCCCAAAAATTCATATTTTATCAAATTTCCATAATAAATCGGAGAAAGACACAGGCCTATATTTTGTTAAAGTTACAATAACACAACAACTGTAGTCCTACTGATGCTCTTGTAGGCTGTGAATCATAGGGCCTATTTCTATTTTTTTTTAAATACTGAAATCAATATTATAATGAAAAATTGGGGGGGGAATCATGGTTTTATTCATATTTATGAACTATGTGGATGTTTATACATAAAGTCGGCGTTGAAATTATAAAAAAAATATTATAAAAATACTTTATAAAAGAATGGCTGTGTTGTTTTAAATGTGGTTATATATTTTCCCGTAAAATATTGAAGCTCAAATATTTTTCTCATGGAAAGTTTATTTTTATTTTTTTTAATATATTTTTTCCCTTTAACTTCGTTTACGAATAACTCTAATAATGGACGACATATTTATATATGTGTTGAAAAAATATTATAATATGCATAAAATAATCATTTTTTATTGGATTTTATGATTTGGTGTCTTGCTGTAACCAGATTTCCATGGTGAAATTTATGGAGTTTAATGTGGTTTTAGTATAATATCAACGTTCATAAAACTATAGTTTAGAATATATTCAAACTATATTCACAAGACCTGGTTTTATTTTCACACAGGGTTGTTTTATGTTTGTTAAGAAAATTTAAAAATATTATCTTTAAGTTCACATTCATAATTGTATTTTGCATAGTTCCACAAACAATTATGATGCAATTAAAACACGGCATTGATTATAATTACAAAGAAAACATTTTAAATATCCTTTAAAATATTCATTCGTGGTAAAAAGAATGTAGAGGGGTTTTAAACTATGTTGTAAAACTGGCTTTGAAGTAATGTTGACGAAATAAGACGGTATAAAGTAATCATACTTTAACTATACAAACCATGCAAGCTTATCAATTAAAAAACTAGTCAAAATAACCAAACGTTAATATTTTTAAGTTAATTGATATTTTTTTAGATTAATTTGAAAGATATTTCTTTACATTCGAGAAATTTGAAAGAACTTAGTATTATCCTCAGATCTTATATAATTTCAAACTCCCATATATTATTTAGTATAATTTACACAAATTAGCACCATTTTCATACTGTTAGGTTTTATGAGATGCTAGCATATTAGACGTTAATTAATTAATACAAAGAGTCATTTTGTTGTTTTCACATGTCTTAAAAAAATGTTTATGTTTATGATCATAAAATTTGTATTTTGTTATTATGTACATAATTCATATTCATTCGATTATATTTAAAATAAAATATGTATAGTATTATGTTTATATTTAGTATTAATTATGTTATATACTGAAAAATAATAAGTTCCCAAATTTTTACAGTGCCAAAGAATACACTGTCTAACTTACAACTATCATTATCTTTCCATGTAAAGCATGATCCGTATAAAAACTTTACCATTTGTATTAGGTATCACATTAGTTCGGTGGATGTTGGAGTATATTACAAATGTTTTGATAAAGTTTATTTATATCAACAAGTTTATATATATATATATATATATATATAATTGTTTGATTTAAGCAAGACACTGCACTAAAGTAGGTCTCGTCATCACATCCCTCCGGATTTACGTTTATGTTAAAGGGCTAAGGAAGTAGGGAAATGTACTCACATTACATAAAATAAATCATACCCTGGAATCTTTTCATCTTAATCTAAAGAAAACTTCTATATGAATAAATTATTTTTATAAAGAAGTTGTAACTGTAAAAATTAATCACAAAATATTCTGGTTTCTAGTAACCACGTTTTTTTTGTAATATGTTAAATTCATCTTATATTTAAAAATCGGCAAAACCAATTTCAAATCTCTTTAGGTTCCCTTAACTTTATTTCTTAAGAGATATTAAAAATAAAATAAGTGAAAAACAAATTGCATAACTGAAAAATGGATCATTCAGTTTATACGATTTTTTCCATATGAAAAAAATTTATAAGTATTTGTTTCCCATTCTTTTCGTATGAAGAAATTATTGTGGACATTCGATTTGATATTCGTAAATTATCTAAATTCCATTTTGAAATTTATAGCTAATTTTATTCTTCTGGTCTCACGATTCATAAAACCCCTGCAAAACAATGTAACGTCATTAAATTTAATGATATGCCCTATAAAAATTTGTATTTTCCATAGCGTTCTTGCTGTTGTCAATTTGCGAACTCGGTTCTTAACCATACGAAAGTTTGTTACAGAGTTGGGTGAAGTGCCACTTTGTTTGCATATGCAACTCATTAAGTCTTCAATCTCATTCCCAGTTAGTAATATAATTATTGAAATTCAAGTTTCTCAGATATTATTTGCACTATGTTTCAAGCATTTCAAGTATTAACGCATTTCGGACAAAAATGAGGCCAAAAAGGTAAAACATGTGTTCCTAAAAATAATAAATACATCTAAATATGTTGAAAAACTTCATATTCATTAAAAATGTTTAATTTATCTATATTTATATTTTTTTGATTACATATCAATATGTCTTTCATTATTAGAGTTTTTCGTAAACAAAGTTATAGGGACCAAAAGTTTAAAAAATAACAAAAATAAATTTTCTTGGTGAAAAAAATTGAGCTTTAATTATATTACGGGGGAAATGTATAACCACATTTAAAACATCAGAATTTTCAGATTATAATAAAAATTGACTTCTCTCAACCCAAATTAATCATATGACATTTACTTTATATACGACCATCAAAAGCTTCAATACATTTAGTTTTAATCCATATATTCTATATTAGTTCTCATGTCACTCTTATGAGAATTGTTTTTAAATGAGTCCAAACAAGACTTAATAGTATGTTTACTTCTGGCGAGAAATCTGTTTAATTTGTTTGTACCCAGAAAGGTAAGACATAGACTGAAACGTACCTCAACTCCGTCTCAATTCCGAACTTCAATTTATTGGGATAATCAAAACATACTTACGCACTTCCAAGAATCGGAGAACAAATGATATATAACATTTTTATCTGCTAATATTCGTTTTGATTATATCTAAAAGGTAATTAATTAAATTATTTTTCTTTTACTTGTTGTAATTTATCTAGTTTTAACGTTGGCTAAGGGCGTACCGGTAACTAATTTGGCGCTATTGTCACTCTCCTGCAGTTCAAAGTATACTCTTTCTAATTTGAACTTTATATTCTCTGATTATTTCGACAGGCTTAGGTTTCACTGATTTTCCATATTGGTTTTTCTTATATTTCAATTTCAATATGGTAGACCTCAATTTTCATCATCTTGTTTCCCTGATTCCGTGGAACCTTGATTTCAAATTGTACGCTCAATTTTACTAAAGTTATACTAATCAAAATTTCGTTCATTTTATTTCCTTAGAATGTTGGTAAAAATATTCCCATTAGTTATGTTTGAAAATTTATTTTTCTACACTTTACAATATGTTTTATTAACTCCAATTTGGACGAAAATCTATTTTTATGATTTTAATTTGATTTCATATGGGTAAATTAACTATGTTATCATTTGCCGCTACTAAAATATCCTATTCTGTTAGGGGATACCTATTGGAAATATTGTGGAAAAAGGGAAGCTTTGGGAACAATAAATTCAAAATTTATTGAATTTTTTTAGATGGTAAAATCCAGTTTTATGTTTAACATACATATCTCACAGTGATATCAGGATATAATTTTGTAGATATGTTTAATTATTGTAAAGTTATTTGTAGCTAAATTAATAAGCTGAGTATTAACTATACAAGTTTTTACAATATTTGTAACAAAATCAGAAGTTGTATAACTGAGTAAAATTTAATTCGAATTAAATAAAAAAATTTGCTTTAAATGCATGAGGGATATAAAGATAAACAGTTAATTTGTCGAATAACCAAAAGGAACTTTGATTTGGTGAATAAATAAATTAAAAGTAAAATCGAATCAAAAATAGACTCATTACGAAAAAATCTAATTACTACCAAGAAAAATAAGTAAGGTAAATTTTGTGCTGTGTTAAAAAATTTCATACTGGTATTTGTTAAGAGTATAAATAATAATCAAGGTAAATCCTCAAAATGGGCAAAGTTCTCCAAAAATATAATTAAATCCAAAATTGATGTAAGAAGGTAAGAGTAATAATTAAAGAGAATCGGAAATATAGCAGATGAAAATGTTATATATCTTTTGTTCTCCGATTCTTGGAAGTGCGTAAGTATTTTTTGATTATCCCAATAAACTGAAGTTCGGAATTGAGACGGAGTTGGGGTACGTTTCAATCTATGACTTATCTTTCCGGGAACAAACAAATTAAACAGATTTCTCGCCAGAAGTAAACATACTATTAAGTCTTGTTTAGACTCATTTAAAAACAATTCTCATAAGAGTGACATGAGAACTAATATAGAATATATGGATTAAAACTAAATGTATTGAAGCTTTTGATGGTCGTATATAAAGTAAATGTCATATGATAAAGTTGGGATGAGAGAAGTCAATTTTTGTTATAATCCAAAAAGTCTGATGTTGTTTTAAATATGGTTATATATTTCCGCGAAATATATTAAAGCTCAATTATTTTTCACCTAGAAAATTTATTTTTTATATTTTTTAAATATTTCGTCCCCTTAATTTTGTTTACGATAAACTCTAATAATGGACGACAAATTGATATGTGATACAAAAATATTATATTATAATATATATATATATATATATATATATATATATATATATATATATATATAATAATCATTTTAATGGATGTTATGCTTTTCAACAAATAAATAATAAAATATAGTTCCCTTAGTTTAGTTCTACAGTGTGTAAGTTTTTCTTTTCAATAAAAAAACAATAATTTAATTTTACAACAATTAACAACAGACTAAATGAATGTTTTTCTAGGTGATGATAAATTATGGTAGTCGATGTTATTTAAAATAGTTAGTATTTATAGTAGGTAATAATATTTATTTGTAATTATTAAGGAGAGTTTAAATTATAGTAACACGGTGTCAGTAGAGTTTGTGTGCATGTAACAATTGAGGATTGTGATATTCGTTGAAAAGTAGTCTTGTATTTGTATTTGTATTGTAAATATAAAATGGTTATTGTGGAAAATTGTGTTTTTGTTCATTTGGTGATGGAAGTTTCCACAACTATAGCTCATTACAATTGATTAACATATTATATTAATACTTAATTTTCTATAAAACATTAAATATTTGTATTTAAATAAAATAAGCATTTATTTTTGTTACTGTATACGTAAATTGGGAATGTGTTGCTAATTTACATTAGAAGTAAGTTACTTTGCCTTTACTACCGTAAACATTAATGTTGTAGATAAATTAAGTACATTTAGTGATTTGGTGTGTTGATGTAACCAGATTTCCATGGTGAACTTTATGGAGTTTAAAGTGGTTTTAGTATAATATCAACGTTCATAAAACTATAGTTTAGAATATATTCAAACTATATTCACAAGACCTGGTTTTATTTTCACACATGGTTGTTTTATTTTCGTTAAGAAATTTTTAAAATATTATCTTTAAGTTCACGTTCATAATTGTATTTTGCATAGTTCCACAAGCAATTGTTGTTTGCACGTGTATTTAAAAAATGTTTATGTTTATGATCTTAAAATTTGTATTTTGTTATTATGTAAGTTTACAAGAAACTCATTAGTTTGAATTTGCCGATTTATGAACAATTATGTGCGCCAAGACTTTTTTAATAAATGTGTTAGTATTGATATAAATAACACGAAAGTAATAAATATGAATTGCATTAAGGGAGAAGAGAAATAAAAACATTTTGAATTATCAAAATACTTATATATATTGTTGTGTTTACAACAATTTTCAAAAAAGAAACCAAACAATGAATAATCTATAATAACTAGTGTTTGGTAATTTTGCTTTTCAGGCCTAGCATTAGATCTGCTTTCTTACGTAGGTTGATAGTTTTAACTTTAGCTTCCTTCATGGCCCTATACTAGGCCACGTTGACTTCGGCTGCTTAGGCCTATTTTTAAATCTGGGTTCCCTTCATAAATTGATAGTTTTACCTCTACCTTCCTACTTATGGATACGTTGTTTGGCCCCTCAGGCCTGACTTTAACTTTCGATTCCTTTCGTAGTTTGTTCGTTTACCTTTTAGCTTCTTTCATGGTCTAATGTTACTAGGCCAAGTTCAATTTGATCGCTCAGGCCTAGTTTTAACTCTGAGTTCCCTTCACAGGTTGATTTTTTACCTTTAACGTACTGGCCACGTTGTTTGGCCCCTCAGGCTTAACTTTAATTTTGGTTCCTTTCGTAGATTGTTAGTTTACTTTTTCGCTTAAGAGTTACAAAATTCATGCATGTTTAAAAATGATCGTACAAAACAATCGATTTATCATACAAATTTTCATAAATTATGGTTCTACTCTAATTTTCTACCTTGACTTCATAACAGGTCTTACTAAATTAAATTTTTCATAGAGACATTTACTCTACAGCAAACTTCGCCATTTTAAGGCAACAAGACTACCCATTCATTACTGATAGGATAATAAAGAAATTTAAGGCAGTATTTAAAATGTGTTCCTTGCAGCTCAAAACGAAAAGATCGTCGAAATTCTTACAATAGATCAATATAATTTTATTCTACCATTTAGGAAATACAACTTTCGTGAGTTTATTACTTTTTTTAATATCTGGAAGTTCTAGAAATTTCCAAATTGCACACAAATTTACTTTTACACAACTCATGTCTGAGACTAATCTCAGAATTAAGTAAACTAAAGTCAACTTTATCATGAATGTGGATCCCTAATGGGCCCGATATGCTTCGATAGCTCAGTTCAATCATGTGTACCTGTACAGTTCTGTTGACATACATTCGATGTCAACAGTTGTACTAATCGATTACCATAATACATCATACATAAGTATGTACAATAATACAAAAATGTTGTGTCATACAAAAGCTCTTGGTTGTATACATTCCTAATAAGGTTAAACTTATTAAGTTTTAGGTCAATTGAGGCATAAGTTACTTTTTGTTTAAATAAATAAAAACAAGGAAACACTTCATTTAAAGCGGTATTGTTTGCAATAAGGAATTACATGTTATTATACTTTTTTCGTTTTTCATTATAATAAATATTAGATTTTAAATATAAGAAATTGTTTTAATAAATTCATTTTCTTACTAAATTATTAATTCGTAATTTCAGTAATACTTATAAATATGAATTGATTCATAAAAGTTGTGTTCGTGTGTTTTTTGACCTACCTATTGTAACTATTGAAAGTTTCTACTTTAAGGGGTCCTGTTCACTTAAATAAAAAACCGAAAATTATGTATACTACAATACAATATTTTAAAACTTTTACTTTATTTATTTTTTCTTTACAGTAAGCTTATAATGAACATACGGGTTTTGAATAATAATAGCTTCTAATGAGAGAAGCTAATGGCCTCTTCATTGCGTATTCATACGTAAAAAAATCCAAAACAATTTAGGTGTTGATTTCGTTTAAATAATGAGAATTTTAATTTAAACAGGAAAAATTGTTCCATCAATACTTCATAATCTAAATGTTTGGAAGTAAGAGGTTACTTGGTGGGAGGGAGTATACTATGTCGGAGGAGTTTGCATCGTAATGTTAGGATCAATGACCATTATAACCTTCAATGAACATTATAGCACAATGTATTCAAAATTGTTGCACCATCACAACACTACCAATAATAATAATTAAAATTAATGAGATATCACCTAGCAACGTTGGTTACTGTTTTTCATTTATTGTTTACACTATAACTATTATTGATACATTAAGTGAATTTACAATGATGAATTCGAAAAATCCTGCTTTAATAACTTACAAATAAAAATCCAATAATACATATCCCTTAGTAATTAAACCCCTGTGTTTTATTACGTCGCCTGGCATGTTTACCAACTTAACAGTCTAAAAATAATATTAAACAACAAAATTTGTGTTGTACAGATTTCTCAAAAATAAGCAAAATTATATTATTAGTTCTAGTAGGTGGACGTTGAGATTAAATATATTCAAATTTAGCACGTAAGCTAGGTTTAATATCGTTTAATAACAGTTTTAAGTTGTAGTTCATTTTTAAACGGTTTCTAAGTAATGTTGTCTTATCTTTAATTTTGTCTTGTACTATTTCTAGCTTCTTCAAATATTAAATTTTAGTGCACGGTTTGATTGAATAATTATCAGTGCTGAAAATTTTACTTTTGTTATAGAATTACGTCAAATTGGCATGAAAGGGTCAAGGCTAACATGACACTTTCCTAGAGCAATCAATCCGAAGGCCGTATCCAGATTTATAGGGATAGTGACTTTTTTTTTCCAAATTCATTCCTCATTTTCCTGCACGCTGCACGGAAAAGGCAAACCTTTTGGAAGGCGGAATAAGGAACACTTTTCAACATTTTGAACACTAACTACTTTTAGTTTATCTTTAATAAAAAAGGTTGTCACCTGCAATTTCACTAATAATTTCATCAACAGATATACCTCACAGTTTAATAAAAATTGCGCCTTAAACTGGCAATTTCTTAAGATTAAAAGATTTAAACATTGCTGTAACAATATCAGCTGATTTCATTGTTTAAATTATCAGCTGATACGTACTGAAAATTAAACTGTGCTAATAATTTCTTCTTATTAACACTTATTGTGTTAATACTTATTGATTTTTTATTGTTTTTATTATTAATTTATTGATTTATTACTTTATGTTTTGATTGTTTGATAATTATTAATTTTATTGAACATTAAAATTTTATACCGAGATACGTATTTTTTTTTAATGTAGAGAAAATCCATTTAGTTCATGTGGTTGAAAACTTACTGCCGGGAGGTGCTGTACCCTGGCGTTGAAGTCTGGAAACAGCGTCAGGTGACTCTTGCCGTAGGCAATTCTAACGGTACCTGGAGGCGATAAGCCATTTTATTCTAAAAAACCGAGTCTTGCCGTGATGACATTACTTCGGAAGGTTTTTCTAAAATTTTAAGTTTTGCATTAATGTCATCATGCGAATTGTGCTATCTTTGTTATTTGAAAAATGTTTAATAAAAAAGCTTCACTAAGATGTGCATAGTTTTTTTTCTTTCTAAATTAAAAAACAAAGTCATGACTTCATCTTTAATCATCATACCTCGTTGTCTTCGAATAACTTTTGACATCTCTTGAACCAGGTAAAAGAAAGTCACTGTTTTATTTACTGAGTTAACTATGTTAAAACATGTACTGTCTTTATGAATGTAAAAATTTAAATCTGCTTTTAATTATAACTAAACTTTAGCTTGTCAGTAAATTATAAGCGTATAGATTCAAACAGTCTTTTTTTAAAACGAATAGCAATTCATTTTATTTCTAGTCATTATAAAAGTAAAATCATCAATTGACTTATTTAACATATATAACATTTTGTTTTCAAAGAAATTGCAATTTCAGAGCTTAGTTACAGAGAAATATATTACTTATAAACCTAGAACAGAAGTGTTTAAACTTGTAAAAGGTCTCTTGTTCATTTACTAATTCCAACCTGTATATTTCTCAGCTAATGCTGGTTCAAGCTGGAATTTCAAGTTGGAATTTGAAGTTGGAACTTCAAGTTCAAGCTCAAGTCCAGACATATATATAAGTATGCATAAATGATTAATCGATTTATTACAAATTGTTCTTTTTTCATTTTAAAAAAGAAACCAATGTTATATGTCAATCTGTATTTCTGTGAATGGTTAACTCAGATACTATCAGATTCAAAAGAGAGCAAGGTCAACGAGGGAACTAACTAATTATATTTATTTTACTTGACATGACCATTCCTTTTGGCTCAATATGCTCCTCCGTTTCTTGTTAAAATTTTCCCCTTTGAATGGTACAATTTGATAGGTAAGAAGTTTAATATTCTTTATTTTTTCTATTAAATGAAATATTTAAATTTACGTAAATGGTTTGAGATATGGTTGTGCGGTTTTCACCATTGATTTTGTCTTATAATTCTATATTAAAATTATGTATTACATGGCCACCTACACATTAAAAAAATAAAGTTAAATTCAAAATGGCGGATCCAAGATGGCGGACCAAATTTAGTTTAAATGGAGTTGGTTTCTGAATCACATCTATCTGCAACTTTCCCTTATATACGAGATATTAAGCCTTTCTCATACTTTTCACCAATCCTGTATATGGTTACCTAACCAGGCCTAGTAAAGGAACTACAGGGCTGGGAAGGTAACTATATATATATATATATATATATATAGTTACTTACCTAACAAGAGATAGTAAAGGAACTACAGGTCTGGGAAGGTCACTGAGAGACCTAATTCCCATCATGGACTAACTCATACAGCTTAGTGATATTTAAACTGTAAAAAGACGTAATGAGCATGCGTCCAACGACAAGCTATTATCGGAATTTACCTCACACGGCTACGAATTTGCCGTGACAAAAATATTTATATTTATATTTGTAATAATATTTAATATTAATATTAATAATAACATATAATAATATTTAGGTATATTATATGTTTTAATAATAAACATCAAGGGATGACCTTTGACGAACGTATTCATATGTATTAGCTTTCGTTATCACAGCTTTATTTAACCAAACAACAGCTCGTTTCGCTTGTTTTCAATGTGTTATTTGATAGTTAAGAAATGAATTTTAGGACTTGAAACGTGTCTTTTAGAAAAAAATATATATATTCTGATTATTTGGATACATATATAGAAATATGGGAGTTTGAAATTATATAAGATCTGAGGATAATACTAAGTTCTTTAAAATTTCACGAATGTAAAGAAATATCTTTCAAATTAATCTAAAAAAATATCAATTAACTTAAAAATATTAACGTTTGGTTATTTTGACTAGTTTTTTAATTGATAAGCTTGCATGGTTTGTATAGTTAAAGTATGATTACTTTATACCGTCTTATTTCGTCAACATTACTTCAAAGCAGTTTTACAACATAGTTTAACCCCTCTACATTCTTTTTACCACGAATGAATATTTTAAAGGATATTTAAAAATTTTTCTTTGTAATTTGTAATCAATGCCGTGTTTTAATTGCATCATAATTGTTTTTGGAACTATGAAAAATCTATCTACAACATTAACATTTACAGTAGTAAAGGCAACGGAACTTACTTTATTAATTACCGGTAGTAATTAGGAACATATTCCCAATTTCCGTATATAATAACAAAAATAAATGCTTATTTTAATTAAATATAAATACTTAATGTTTTATAGAAACCTAACATATTAAGCGTTAATATATGTTAATCAGTTGTAATGAGCTATAGTTGTGGAAACTTCCATCACCAAATGAATGAAAACACAATTTTCCACAATAACCATTTTATATCTACAATACAAATATAAATACAAGACAACTTTTCAACGACTATCATCATCCTCAGTTGTTACATGCACACAAACTCTACTGACACCGTGTTACTATATTTTATTCTCTCCATTATAATAACAAATAAATATTATTACCTACTATAAATACTAACTATTTTAAATAACATCGACTACCATAATTTATCATCACTTAGAAACATTCATTATTCTGTTGTTAATTGTTGTAAAATTCAATTATTGTTTTTTTATTGAAAAGAAAAACTTACACACTGTAGAACTAAACTAAGGGAACTATAGATTAATATTTATTAGGTGAAATCCATGCTTGGTTTACCCTCCAAAAACCTGAAGAACACGAGATTTAATTTAATTTATGAATTTAATAAGATGAATTTAATTTATCTTGATGGATTTTTAACTGTTAAGAGTGATGTGAAGGCTGTGTACTCTATCGGCTGCAGAACAATAATTTATTGTTTAAATTGCAACTATGGTAATTAGTTCTATACTAACTTTTAACATGTCCATAAATACCTTACTTGTTTTCATTTTATCCGCCTAGAAGCAGTAAAACTTTACAAATTGTGGGGTTCCGCTTTGAATAAAATACAATCTTTATATTTTCCTCAATTTTCCCTGCATAATTGTCTAAAATTTATAAAAAAAGTAAACATTATTTTGCAAGTAGGATATATACCATATTAATAAATAATATTTGGTATGAGTAAAAGATAAACAAGTACTTTTTTTATTTTTGATATATTAATACATTATGTTTTGTTTCAATTACCTTCCCTACAACGTCTGTCTAGATACTGTGACAAATAACCAAGAAGATTGGACAAATGACATTTTGAAAGTTGATAGGAATTCCATGAACAAACTTAAGCTAAGGTTACGTAAATACAATTTCATAAATGTTTTATAGTGTTATTAATTGAACAGACCAAAGCCTGGATATCTTCTTTAATAAACATCTTGCCTGGATAAGTTGCAACGATCAAGTACTTAGATAAAGCGGAAGTAACAATTAGTTGACAGGCAATAGACAGAAAAGATATGATGTATGATGTGAGGTTTTCATCCTGTAAATTGACTTGGAAACGTAATCAATCAAGAAGGCTGTTCTCATCGCAGCTGTCATTTTATAATAGAATTATATGGTACTGACTTTAGTGATATGGAAATATTCAATAATCGTTTATAAGAGTAGCTGTTAATAGCTATACCGTTTGAGATAATGAAATTTGTATATATATTATGAAGTCCCTGAGCTGTATGATATAAAAAACTAGGCTACAGTGCTAATAAAATTAATAAATATATAAATGAGATGTACATGTAAAGTTTTAACTAGTTATCGACATAACTTCGCTGCCTGTCTAGCGACGAATTAAAAAAAGTGTTTGCAGTTCAAGGTAGAGTTATAAATATTTTGAAAATCGATTACGAAATAACTAAACTATGCTAGGAAAAATTAGTAAAAGATATTCCCTTGGTTGTCATCATAAAAAACAAAGTACAAACAGAAATATTTTATTTTTTTAAATGACTATATATTAGTCCGAAATTGGTGTGTTATTGTGCATACTTTACTATGGACTGTAACAACATTTTCATTTAATGACAGTGGTTATTAGAAGATTTGCTTGTAATTTTTACAAATCTTATCATTATTTTTTTTAAATACTGTGTATCATTTCATATTAACAAAATTATTAGTCTCAATTTTGAGCAAATACTGTACAATAGATTGTATACTAGATACAATTAATATAATTATAAGCTTGTATATTGACAGACAGACATTAGTCATAATTATCCCTAAAACTCACTACAGACATAACCATTGAATCTACTTCAGTTATTTTAACCCTTTATAGGGCAAAAGTCTGGCGCATATTATATTATATATTTTATTTGATAAAACAATAGATATTAGGATGTAATAACAACATATAATAGTTTTTTGAAAAAAATTACATATTTTTATATACTTTTTGGGTGGGAAAATATTATCCCAATGACCATTCTATGGTATCACATTTGTATGTCGTTCATTGGGATAATATCTTCCCACTTTTAAAACACACTTTTATTCAAAACATAATATGTAAATAAAAATAAATATGTAGACCCAACTTCTATTAGATACCAAAATGTGTCCTTCTTATCTTATGGTGAATGGAATGGTCCAAAGCAGATTTTGCATAAAGCTACATTACAAGTCACACAAATCATGTTACTTATTTTTTCCTTCTTCTTTGTAGAGCACATTGCACACCGTCTATATTTGTCAATTTGTTTAGGTAGATGATCCCCAACATTATGCATTCTGATGGTATTTTCAATAGTAGGCTGTCCCACTGAAGAGTTTCTCTTTCTGGCACGTCCCCTTCCTGGTGCAAATCCCCTCCGCTTTCGGGAAGTTAAAACTTCCAATAAGTCCATTTACCAGTTGTGATCTAAACTGAAGGTGTGTTATTGGTTTATGTTTTTCTTTTTTGATATTCTGAACATATAGTATATAACTATTTACTATAGCACTGTCTAAAAAGTAGTAAAATAGTTTTAACCACCATCTTCTGGATTTCTGAACAACACTATATGCGGCCATAAGCTGATCAAACCGATCGACTCCTCCCATATACTGATTGTACTCATCAATGGCAATGGGGCAAATCACTTCTTCACGTTTTCCTTTTGGATTTGTTCTGAGAACATTTGTGACCTTGGTGGGGGTTATCCATATTAGAAATTATTGACACAGGTTTTGTTCCTCTATCTTTCCATTTAACTATGCTTATGTCACCTTGTTGGGCAAAATCGTGTTCATGTTTAGCCATAATTTTATCTTTTTTCAACATATCAATTTTTCAATCTAAAACAAAAACATTTCCAAAATAATCAACTCTACATATTAGCAAGCAATTTACGTGTGGAAGGAAAATGGAAAATCTGGTAATAAATTAGAATAATTACAGCCAAAAATGTCAATATATGAAAATAAAACACAAGTAATAGTGACTATAGTCAAAATTAAATTAATTCAATTTTTGTGATATGGTTTATGAAACAAAAAATGTATCTAGTAGGCTACTCTAAACCCTTCAGTATGCAAATCAGCTTAGTCATGAAATGTGCAGGGTTTAGGTTATAGCAACAGAACATCTTTGCCCTTCATTATATCTCAAAAGTAAAATTATATTCTTATTCATAAGAGTGTTCTTATTATACCAACATATAGTTTGTCATTAAAATATTTAGGAAACGTTAAAAAAAAAAAAAAAAACTTTGCACAAATTTTCTAACCTTCAAAAACCATGCCTGAATTAGCCCAATATTTTTTCACGTAGTCAAGTAATGTTTGAGTAAAAACATATTGTTATATACTAAATTAATAGACAAATAAACATAATAATCATACTTACATTTAAAATCTTCTCAGTCTGCAGGATAATTATTCAAAAAGCAGTAAACTTTATAATATCACTCAAACACTGCTAGGTTAGTGTGACCAGATGAGCAGTGGGATAATATTTTCCCACTTTAATACTCTCAGCTGTCTCAGTCAGCTGTTTGAAATTCTAGAGGTGGGGAAAACGCATGATACCATTGCCATATGTATTGTGCATGTAGCTTAAAAGTGGGAATCATTTATCCCAATGATTATTAGGTCAAAAAGATAAATATTTCGAACAAAACACGGTGGGAAGATATTCACCCAGTACCCTATAAAGGGTTAAACTATTATTAGGTACTCAATGTATTTCCATAACGTGACATTGCGGTTATATTTCAGTACAACGTTACAAAGTGTGTACACAAGTGTATAATCTTATTTAGATAAATGCAGCCCCTTAGGCGTCTGGCTGCTGTAACACCACCTAAGCTAGATTACTATAATCAAGCGAGAGGATGCGCCCAACTCTAATTATTACCTCAATTACAGAGAGGCCGGTAATTTATTTTAATAAATTGGCCTCTTGCTCTTGGTCAATTTGTCAACATAATGCTGTCCTGTAACTAATAGGCTAATGAGATAGGATACAGATTTCACATAATATTATCTTTGTTTGACGGTGTTGACCTTGTTATGAATACAAGCAGTATTCCAAGCATTAAAATATGAAATGTTATATGCTAAAGTAGAATCTGGTAGTAAAAATAAACTTTAGAAAAAATACAATCGTTTTAAACGGCTGCCATTTCATAATTTCCCGATCATTCTTCTTCAGTACCTAAATATAAGAATAAGAGTAAAACAGAACTTAGTAACGAATTTATCTCAAATCCATTTACAATTTCGAACAATAACATTTTTTATATTTTTTTGGCTCTGTTGTTAGAAACTTTCATGTAACAAATGACCATCAAATAATTGTTATATAAAATCAGACTCATCATCATACAACGTAGATTTTAATACTATATTACCTGCAGTTAAAAAGATATTTTAACAAATTCAGCGTGCGTTGTATTTTATTCACCCACAATACGCACATTATGAAGTAAGGAAATCACAACAAATTGAGGCCCATCTTTTAATTAAACTTGTTATTTCACGAATCATAGAACGACATTAAAAATGTTTCTTTCAACATACCGTCATTTCACAGTTTACTTCGTTGACTTGGTCATCGCCTTTGGACCAACTTTCGTCGTATTGGTAGAACGTAATCACCCAACTCTGTAACAAACTTTCGTATCCTTAAGAACCAAGTTCGCAAATTGACAACAGCAAGAACGCTGTGAAAAACACAAAATTGTTATAAGGCATATCTTTAAATAAAATGGTGTAACATTTCTTTGCAGGGGTTTTATCAATCGTTAGACCAGAAGAAAAAAAACTAGCTATAGACATCAAAATGTAATTTAGATAATTTTTCGAAAATCACATTGCCCCCTGTATACATTGAAATTTTAATTTAACCTCATGTTTCTAAACATTAAAAATCTCTACACACATACACTATTACTTACACATAACAAAAATAGGTTAAAAATTTATCATATCATTCTTAAGTGTATAAAATTCCTGTAATGAATAAAAGGGGTTCTCGACAAGCCAAGCATAATACCTTCTTAAACATTTTTTACTTGGGGTAGCATCAAGGTTATTACTAATCTTGTTGTATACTTTTAAACCCACCGACAAATGACAGTTTGATGATTTCTTCAGCCTATAGTATCTCAAGTTTATTTCCCTTCTATTTCTTGTATTATATTTATGAATTCCATGTCTCTTGGGCAGTTCATCAAGTTTACTTATCGTATACCTAACCACTTCATACAAGTACAAATTGATTACTGTGAGAATATTCAAACTAACAAAAAGAGGCCTGCAATGTATTTTCCCATGAGACTTAGTCATAGCTCTTACAGCTTTTTTTTGTACTATCAGTACATCTTTTATTTTGCAGCTGTTTCCCCACAATACAATCCCATATGACATAATTGACTGAAAAAATGCAAAATAAACATTTCTCAAATACCCTTCTCCAATAACCTCATGTAGCCTACTCAACAAGAAGACAATTTTTGAAAGTTTCCCAACCACAAAATTAATATGTGAAGTCCATGTCAACTGCCTATCAACATAAATACCCAAAAATTTAACACTCTCCTCTGCATTACAAGAATCAACATTTTTCAAACTGAAAATCAATTGTTTCGTTTTAACATCATTCAGAAGAATCCCATTCGCCCTAAACCACTCGGAAGCACTGGCTACTGTGCTAGCTACCATTGTTTGTAATTTATTGACATCATTGCTTATTGTCAAAAATGTTATGTCATCTGCGTACATGCTACAATGTGCTTCAACATTATCAGGTAAATCATTAACAGCAATCAAAAACAAAATCGGTCCCAATACAGATCCCTGCGGAACACCAGCTTTAATATCCAAGATAGAAGAAAACCCACTTTCAGTATAAACCAACTGCTTCCTACCTTCCAAATATTACTTGAAAAATTTTAGTTGATTATTAATGAAACCATAATATTGCAGTTTATCAGACAATATACCATGATCGATACAATCAAAGGCCTTAGTCAGATCGCAAAAAGTTGCTTGTGCACTAGCCTTATCTTCAAAAACTGTGATAACCCCCCTAATTATGGAATCCACTGCCTGCGTAGTCGATTTGGATTTCCTAAACCCATACTGTGATGCAGTGAACAGATCCAAACATTCAAAGTATCTGCCAATCTGATTACCGACAACTGACTCCACAACTTTTGCCAACACCGGTACCAATGACACTGGCCTATAACTACTTGGGTCAACTCTTGGGCCATTTTTATAGATAGGAATCACCTTAGCCACTTTCAGTTGCTCAGGAAAAACACCATCCTGCAAACACCAATTCATACAATAAGTGAGGGGCTCTACTATGTAATAAATAATTTTCTTCAACAAATTATTTGATAAGCCATATATATATCCTGACTTTGAGAATTTTTGATCCGGCCCACTACGATTCTTTTCTCCGATTCTTGGCGGTGTATAAGTATGTTCGATTCACCCAATAAATTGAAGTTCGGAATTGAGACGGAGTTGGGGTACGTTTCAGTCTATGACTTATCTTTCCGGGAACAAACAAATTAAACAGATTTATCGCCAGAAGTAAACATACTATTAAGTCTTGTTTGGACTCATTTAAAAACAATTCTCATAAGAGTGACATGAGAACTAATATAGAATATATGGATTAAAACCTAATTTATTGAAGCTTTTGATGGTCGTATATAAAATAATGTCATATGAATAAGTTGGGATGAGGGAAGTCAATTTTTATTATAATCCGAAAATTCTGTTGTTCAGCCATTCTTTTGTAACGGACGTGACAATTAGATGACTTTACAGTAGAAAAAAAAATGGTAAAAATTATTCACTAGCAAATATTTTCTTTGCTGAGCCTAAAGGAATAAAGGTTATTTAACTGTATGCCAAATTTCATGTGGCATGATTGAATAGTCTAGGTGTTATTAAACTTTAATTGGCTGTAACGGAAGTGACAAGAAATTCACCTGTCTCTTGAGGTTCGGCAAGTCTTATAAAAAAAAAATATGTTAAGTATTTACAGTTAGTGTATAAAATAAAATATTACTTTATTGCTAATATATAATCTTTATAACCATAATATCTAGTTTAAATTATTTTATTTCTGTTGAGAGAAAAAAAAATCCTGTCGTCACGGATGTGACATCGTTTTGTAACGGACGTGACACGTGTAGTGGAAGGTAGAAGAAATACAATAATTATATGAAAGAAATACTTTTTATTTATGAACCCAAAGATAATCCATAGTTAACTACACTAATTGTTTCGTGTTGTTTTGGCTAAACAAATGGAAAATAATTAAATTAAAGAAGTTATTCCAGTAGCCCAAAAATTCATATTTTATCAAATTTCCATAATAAATCGGAGAAAGACACAGGCCTATATTTTGTTAAAGTTACAATAACACAACAACTGTAGTCCTACTGATGCTCTTGTAGGCTGTGAATCATAGGGCCTATTTCTATTTTTTTTTAAATACTGAAATCAATATTATAATGAAAAATTGGGGGGGGGGAATCATGGTTTTATTCATATTTATGAACTATGTGGATGTTTATACATAAAGTCGGCGTTGAAATTATAAAAAAAATATTATAAAAATACTTTATAAAAGAATGGCTGTGTTGTTTTAAATGTGGTTATATATTTTCCCGTAAAATATTGAAGCTCAAATATTTTTCTCATGGAAAGTTTATTTTTATTTTTTTTAATATATTTTTTCCCTTTAACTTCGTTTACGAATAACTCTAATAATGGACGACATATTTATATATGTGTTGAAAAAATATTATAATATGCATAAAATAATCATTTTTTATTGGATTTTATGATTTGGTGTCTTGCTGTAACCAGATTTCCATGGTGAAATTTATGGAGTTTAATGTGGTTTTAGTATAATATCAACGTTCATAAAACTATAGTTTAGAATATATTCAAACTATATTCACAAGACCTGGTTTTATTTTCACACAGGGTTGTTTTATGTTTGTTAAGAAAATTTAAAAATATTATCTTTAAGTTCACATTCATAATTGTATTTTGCATAGTTCCACAAACAATTATGATGCAATTAAAACACGGCATTGATTATAATTACAAAGAAAACATTTTAAATATCCTTTAAAATATTCATTCGTGGTAAAAAGAATGTAGAGGGGTTTTAAACTATGTTGTAAAACTGGCTTTGAAGTAATGTTGACGAAATAAGACGGTATAAAGTAATCATACTTTAACTATACAAACCATGCAAGCTTATCAATTAAAAAACTAGTCAAAATAACCAAACGTTAATATTTTTAAGTTAATTGATATTTTTTTAGATTAATTTGAAAGATATTTCTTTACATTCGAGAAATTTGAAAGAACTTAGTATTATCCTCAGATCTTATATAATTTCAAACTCCCATATATTATTTAGTATAATTTACACAAATTAGCACCATTTTCATACTGTTAGGTTTTATGAGATGCTAGCATATTAGACGTTAATTAATTAATACAAAGAGTCATTTTGTTGTTTTCACATGTCTTAAAAAAATGTTTATGTTTATGATCATAAAATTTGTATTTTGTTATTATGTACATAATTCATATTCATTCGATTATATTTAAAATAAAATATGTATAGTATTATGTTTATATTTAGTATTAATTATGTTATATACTGAAAAATAATAAGTTCCCAAATTTTTACAGTGCCAAAGAATACACTGTCTAACTTACAACTATCATTATCTTTCCATGTAAAGCATGATCCGTATAAAAACTTTACCATTTGTATTAGGTATCACATTAGTTCGGTGGATGTTGGAGTATATTACAAATGTTTTGATAAAGTTTATTTATATCAACAAGTTTATATATATATATATATATATATATATATATATATATATATAATTGTTTGATTTAAGCAAGACACTGCACTAAAGTAGGTCTCGTCATCACATCCCTCCGGATTTACGTTTATGTTAAAGGGCTAAGGAAGTAGGGAAATGTACTCACATTACATAAAATAAATCATACCCTGGAATCTTTTCATCTTAATCTAAAGAAAACTTCTATATGAATAAATTATTTTTATAAAGAAGTTGTAACTGTAAAAATTAATCACAAAATATTCTGGTTTCTAGTAACCACGTTTTTTTTGTAATATGTTAAATTCATCTTATATTTAAAAATCGGCAAAACCAATTTCAAATCTCTTTAGGTTCCCTTAACTTTATTTCTTAAGAGATATTAAAAATAAAATAAGTGAAAAACAAATTGCATAACTGAAAAATGGATCATTCAGTTTATATGAAAAAAATTTATAAGTATTTGTTTCCCATTCTTTTCGTATGAAGAAATTATTGTGGACATTCGATTTGATATTCGTAAATTATCTAAATTCCATTTTGAAATTTATAGCTAATTTTATTCTTCTGGTCTCACGATTCATAAAACCCCTGCAAAACAATGTAACGTCATTAAATTTAATGATATGCCCTATAAAAATTTGTATTTTCCATAGCGTTCTTGCTGTTGTCAATTTGCGAACTCGGTTCTTAACCATACGAAAGTTTGTTACAGAGTTGGGTGAAGTGCCACTTTGTTTGCATATGCAACTCATTAAGTCTTCAATCTCATTCCCAGTTAGTAATATAATTATTGAAATTCAAGTTTCTCAGATATTATTTGCACTATGTTTCAAGCATTTCAAGTATTAACGCATTTCGGACAAAAATGAGGCCAAAAAGGTAAAACATGTGTTCCTAAAAATAATAAATACATCTAAATATGTTGAAAAACTTCATATTCATTAAAAATGTTTAATTTATCTATATTTATATTTTTTTGATTACATATCAATATGTCTTTCATTATTAGAGTTTTTCGTAAACAAAGTTATAGGGACCAAAAGTTTAAAAAATAACAAAAATAAATTTTCTTGGTGAAAAAAATTGAGCTTTAATTATATTACGGGGGAAATATATAACCACATTTAAAACATCAGAATTTTCAGATTATAATAAAAATTGACTTCTCTCAACCCAAATTAATCATATGACATTTACTTTATATACGACCATCAAAAGCTTCAATACATTTAGTTTTAATCCATATATTCTATATTAGTTCTCATGTCACTCTTATGAGAATTGTTTTTAAATGAGTCCAAACAAGACTTAATAGTATGTTTACTTCTGGCGAGAAATCTGTTTAATTTGTTTGTACCCAGAAAGGTAAGACATAGACTGAAACGTACCTCAACTCCGTCTCAATTCCGAACTTCAATTTATTGGGATAATCAAAACATACTTACGCACTTCCAAGAATCGGAGAACAAATGATATATAACATTTTTATCTGCTAATATTCGTTTTGATTATATCTAAAAGGTAATTAATTAAATTATTTTTCTTTTACTTGTTGTAATTTATCTAGTTTTAACGTTGGCTAAGGGCATACCGGTAACTAATTTGGCGCTATTGTCACTCTCCTGCAGTTCAAAGTATACTCTTTCTAATTTGAACTTTATATTCTCTGATTATTTCGACAGGCTTAGGTTTCACTGATTTTCCATATTGGTTTTTCTTATATTTCAATTTCAATATGGTAGACCTCAATTTTCATCATCTTGTTTCCCTGATTCCGTGGAACCTTGATTTCAAATTGTACGCTCAATTTTACTAAAGTTATACTAATCAAAATTTCGTTCATTTTATTTCCTTAGAATGTTGGTAAAAATATTCCCATTAGTTATGTTTGAAAATTTATTTTTCTACACTTTACAATATGTTTTATTAACTCCAATTTGGACGAAAATCTATTTTTATGATTTTAATTTGATTTCATATGGGTAAATTAACTCTGTTATCATTTGCCGCTACTAAAATATCCTATTCTGTTAGGGGATACCTATTGGAAATATTGTTGAAAAGGGGAAGCTTTGGGAACAATAAATTCAAAATTTATTGAATTTTTTTAGATGGTAAAATCCAGTTTTATGTTTAACATACATATCTCACAGTGATATCAGGATATAATTTTGTAGATATGTTTAATTATTGTAAAGTTATTTGTAGCTAAATTAATAAGCTGAGTATTAACTATACAAGTTTTTACAATATTTGTAACAAAATCAGAAGTTGTATAACTGAGTAAAATTTAATTCGAATTAAATAAAAAAAATTGCTTTAAATGCATGAGGGATATAAAGATAAACAGTTAATTTGTCTAATAACCAAAAGGAACTTTGATTTGGTGAATAAATAAATTAAAAGTAAAATCGAATCAAAAATAGACTCATTACGAAAAAATCTAATTACTACCAAGAAAAATAAGTAGCCTAAGGTAAATTTTGTGCTGTGTTAAAAAATTCATACTGGTATTTGTTAAGAGTATAAATAATAATCAAGGTAAATCCTCAAAATGGGCAAAGTTCTCCAAAAATATAAGTAAATCCAAAATTGATGTAAGAAGGTAAGAGTAATAATTAAAGAGAATCGGAAATATAGCAGATGAAAATGTTATATATCTTTTGTTCTCCGATTCTTGGAAGTGCGTAAGTATGTTTTGATTATCCCAATAAATTGAAGTTCGGAATTGAGACGGAGTTGGGGTACGTTTCAATCTATGACTTACCTTTCCGGGAACAAACAAATTAAACAGATTTCTCGCCAGAAGTAAACATACTATTAAGTCTTGTTTAGACTCATTTAAAAACAATTCTCATAAGAGTGACATGAGAACTAATATAGAATATATGGATTAAAACTAAATGTATTGAAGCTTTTGATGGTCGTATATAAAGTAAATGTCATATGATAAAGTTGGGATGAGAGAAGTCAATTTTTGTTATAATCCAAAAAGTCTGACGTTGTTTTAAATATGGTTATATATTTCCGCGAAATATATTAAAGCTCAATTATTTTTCATCTAGAAAATTTATTTTTTATATTTTTTAAATATTTCGTCCCCTTAACTTTGTTTACGATAAACTCTAATAATGGACGACAAATTGATATGTGATACAAAAATATTATATTATAATATATATATATATATATATATATATATATATATATATATATAAAATAATCATTTTAATGGATGTTATGCTTTTCAACAAATAAATAATAAAATATAGTTCCCTTAGTTTAGTTCTACAGTGTGTAAGTTTTTCTTTTCAATAAAAAAACAATAATTTAATTTTACAACAATTAACAACAGACTAAATGAATGTTTTTCTAGGTGATGATAAATTATGGTAGTCGATGTTATTTAAAATAGTTAGTATTTATAGTAGGTAATAATATTTATTTGTAATTATTAAGGAGAGTTTAAATTATAGTAACACGGTGTCAGTAGAGTTTGTGTGCATGTAACAATTGAGGATTGTGATATTCGTTGAAAAGTAGTCTTGTATTTGTATTTGTATTGTAGATATAAAATGGTTATTGTGGAAAATTGTGTTTTTGTTCATTTGGTGATGGAAGTTTCCACAACTATAGCTCATTACAATTGATTAACATATTATATTAATACTTAATATGTTAGGTTTCTATAAAACATTAAATATTTGTATTTAAATAAAATAAGCATTTATTTTTGTTACTGTATACGTAAATTGGGAATGTGTTCCTAATTTACATTAGAAGTAAGTTACTTTGCCTTTACTACCGTAAACATTAATGTTGTAGATAAATTAAGTACATTTAGTGATTTGTTGTGTTGCTGTAACCAGATTTCCATGCTGAACTTTATGGAGTTTAAAGTGGCTTTAGTATAATATCAACGTTCATAAAACTATAGTTTAGTATATATTCAAACTATATTCACAAGACCTGGTTTTATTTTCACACATGGTTGTTTTATGTTTGTTAAGAAAATTTAAAAATATTATCTGTAAGTTCACATTCATAATTGTATTTTGCAAAGTTCCACAAACAATTGTTGTTTTCACGTGTATTTAAAAAATGTTATGTTTATGATCATAAAATTTGTATTTTGTTATTATGTAAGTTTACAAGAAACTTATTAGTTTGAAGTTGATTTATGAACAATTATGTACGCCAAGACTTTTTTAATAAATGTGTTAGTATTGATATAAATGACATGAAAGTAATAAATATGAATTGCATTAAGGGAGAAGAGAAATAAAAACATTTTGAATTATCAAAATACTTATATATTGTTAAATTTTTACAACAATTTTCAAAAAATAAATCAAACAATGAATAATCTATAATAACTAGTGTTTGGTAATTTGGCTGTTCAGGCCTAGCATTAGATCTGCTAGTTTTACCTTTACCGTCCTGGCCACGTTGTTTGGCCCCTCGGGCCTAACTTTAACTTTCGATTCCTTTCGTAGTTTGTTCGTTTACCCTTTAGCTTCTTTCATGGTCCAATGTTACTAGGCCAAGTTTAATTTGGTCGCTCAGGCCTAGTTTTAACTTTGAGTTCTCCCTTCATAGATTGATTGTTTACTTTTACCGTACTGGCCACGTTGTTTGGCCCCTCAGGCTTAACTTTAATTTTTGGTTCCTTTCGTAGATTATTCAAAATTTCCTCCTCCTCCTTCACTTCAAAATTACAAAATTCATGCATGTTTAAAAATGATTATACAAAACAATCGATTTATCATACAAATTTTCATAAATTATGGTTCTACTCTAATTTTATACCTTGACTTCATAACGGGTCTAAATTAAATTTTTCATAGAGACATTTACTCTACAGCAAACTTCGCCATTTTAAGGCAACAAGACCACCCATTCATTACATGCTGATACAATAATAAAGAAATTTAATGCAGTATTTAAATTGTGTTCCTTGCAGCTCAAAACGAAAAGATCCTCGATATTCTTACACAATCAACATAATTTTATTATACCATTTAGGAAATACTACTTTCGTGAGTTTATTACTTTTTTTTTTAATATCTGGAAGTTCTAGAATTTTCCAAATTGCACACAAATTTACTTTTACACAACTCATGTCTGTGACTTACCTCAGAATTGAGTAAACTAAAGTCAACTTTATCATGAATGTGGATCCCTAATGAGCCCGATATGCTTCGATAGTATTCATGCCCTGTACAGTCCTGTTGACATACATTCGATGTCAACAGTTGTACTAATCGATAACCATAATACATCATACATAAGTATGTACCATAATACAAAAATGTTGTGTCACACAAGATCTCTCGGTTGTATACATTACTTTTGCGGGTAAACTTATTAAGTTTTAGGTCAATTGAGGCATAAGTTACTCTGTGTTTAAATAAATAAAAACATGAAAACGCTTCATTTAAAGCGGTATTGTTTGCAACAAGGAATTACATGTTATTAAACTTATTTCGTTTTTCATTAATAATAAATATTAGATTTTAAATTGAAGAATTTGTTTTAATAAATTCATTTCTTACTAAACTATTAATTCGTAATTTCAGTAGTGCTTGTAAATATGAATTGATTCATAAAAGTTGTGTTCGTGTGTTTTTTGTCCCACCTATTGTAACTATTGAAAGTTTCTACTTTAAGGGGTCTTGTTCACTTAATTAAAAAACCGAAAACTATGTATACTACAGTACAATATTTTAAAACTTTTACTTTATTTATTTTTTCTTTACAGTAAGCTTATAATGAACACACGGGTTTTGAATAATATGCTTGAATAATAATACCTTCCAATGAAAGAAGCTAATGCCCTCTTCATTGCGTATTCAAACGTAAAAAAAAATCCTAAACAATGTAGGTGTTGATTTCGTTTTAAAAAATGAGAATTTTAATTTAAACAGGAAAAATCGCTGGATGAATACTTCATAATCTAAATGTTTGGAAGTTAGAGGTTACTTGGTGGGAGGGAGTATACTATGTCGGAGGAGTTGCATCGTAATGTTAGGATCAATGACCATTATAACCTTCAATGAACATTATAGCACAATGTATTCAAAATTGTTGCACCATCACAACACTACCAATAATAATAATTAAAATTAATGAGATATCACCTAGCAATGTTGGTTACTGGTTATCATTTATTGTTTACACTTTAACTATTATTGATATTTTAAGTGAATTTACAATGATGAATTCGAAAAATCCTGCTTTAATAACTTACCAATAAAAATCCAATAATACATATCCTATAGTAAACTCCTGTGTTTTATTACGTCTCCTGGCATGTTTACCAACTTAACAGTCTAAAAATAATATTAAACAACAAAATTTGTGTTGTACAGATTTCTCAAAAATAAGCAAAATTATATTATTAGTTCTAGTAGGTGGACGTTGAGATTAAATATATTAAAATTTAGCACGTAAGCTAGGTTTAATATCGTTTAATAACAGTTTTAAGTTGTAGTTCGTTTTTAAACGGTTTCTAAGTAATGTTGTCTTATCTTTAATTTTGTCTTGTACTATTTCTAGCTTCTTCAAATATTAAATTTTAGTGCACGGTTTGATTGAATAGTCAGTGCTGAAAATTTTACTTTTGTTATAGAATTACGTCAAATTGCATGAAAGGTCAAGGCTAACAGACACTTTCCTAGAGCAATCAATCCGAAGGTCGTATCCAGATTTATAGGGATAGTGACCTTTTTTTCCAAATTCATTCCTCATTTTCCTGCACGCTGCACGGAAAAGGCAAACCTTCTTTTGGAAGGCGGAATAAGGAACACTTTTCAACATTTTGAACACTAACTACTTTAAGTTTATCTTTAATAAAAAAGGTTGTCACCTGCAATTTCACTAATAATTTCATCAACAGATACCTCACAGTTTAATAAAAATTTCGCCTCAAACTGGCAATTTCTTAAGATTAAAAGATTTAAACATTGCTGTAACAATATCAGCTGATTTCATTGTTTAAATTATCAGCTGATACGTACTGAAAATTAAACTTTGCTAATAATTTCTTCTTCTTTATCCGAATATTGATTTGCTTCCACTTATTGTGTTAATACTTATTGATTTTTTATTGTTTTTATTAATAATTTATTGATTTATTACTTTATGTTTTGATTGTTTGATAATTATTAATTTTATTGAACATTATAATTTTGTACCGAGATACGTATTTTTTTAAATGTAGAGAAAAACCATTTAATTCATGTGGTTGAAAACTTATTGCCGGGAGGTGCTGTACCCTGGCGTTGAAGTCTGGAAACAGCGTCAGGTGACTCTTGCCGTAGGCAATTCTAACGGTACCTGGAGGCGATAAGCCATTTTATTCTAAAAAAACCGAGTCCTACCGTGATGACATTACTTCGGAAGGTTTTTCTAAAATTTTAAGTTTTGCATTAATGTCATCATGCAAATTGTGCTATCTTTGTTATTTGAAAAATGTTTAATAAAAAAGCTTCACTAAGATGTGCATAGTTTTTTTCTTTCTAAATTAAAAAACAAAGTCATGACTTCATCTTTAATCATCATACCTCGTTGTCTTCGAATAACTTTTGACATCTCTTGAACCAGGTAAAAGAAAGTCACTGTTTTATTTACTGAGTTAACTATGTTAAAACATGTACTGTCTTTATGAATGTAAAAATTTAAATCTCTTTTAATTATAACTAAACTTTAGCTTGTCAGTAAATTATAAGCGTATAGATTCAAACAGTCTTTTTTTAAAACGAATAGCAATTCATTTTATTTCTAGTCATTACAAAAGTAAAATCATCAATTGACTTATTTAACATATATAACATTTTGTTTTCAAAGAAATTGCAGTTTCAGAGCTTAGTTACAGAGAAATATATTACTTATAAACCTAGAACAGAAGTTTAAACTTGTATAAGGTCTCTGTTCATTTACTAATTCCAACCTGTATATTTCTCAGCTAATGCTGGTTCAAGCTGGAATTTCAAGTTGGAATTTCAAGTTGGAACTTCAAGTTCAAGCTCAAGTCCAGACATATATATATATATATATATATATATATATAAGTATGCATAAATGACTAATCGATTTATTACAAATTGTTCTTTTTTTATTTTAAAAAAGAAACCAATGTTATATTATGTCAATCTGTATTTCTGTGAATGGTTAACTCAGATACTATCAGATTCAAAAGAGAGCAAGGTCAACGAGGGAACTAACTAATTAAATTTATTTTACTTGACATGACCATTCCTTTTGGCTCAATACGCTCCTCCGTTTCTTGTTAAAATTTTCCCCTTTGAATGGTACAATTTGATAGGTAAGAAGTTTAATATTCTTTATTTTTCTATTAAATGAAATATTTAAATTTACGTAAATGGTTTGAGATATGGTTGTGCGGTTTTCACCATTGATATTGTCTTATAATTCTATATTAAAATTATGTATTACATGACCACCTACACATTAAAAAAAAAAAAAGTTAAATTCAAAATGGCGGATCCAAGATGGCGGACCAAATTTAGTTTATATGGAGTTGGTTTATGAATCACATCTATCTGCAAATGTCCCTTATATACGAGATATTAAGCCTTTCTCATACTTTTCACCAATCCTGTATATGGTTACCTAACCAGGCCTAGTAAAGGAACTACAGGGCTGGGAAGGTAACTATATATATATATATATATATATATATATATATATATATATATATGGTTACTTACCTAACAAGAGCTAGTAAAGGAACTACAGGTCTGGGAAGGTCACTGAGAGACCTAGTTCCCATCATGGACTAACTCATACAGCTTAGTGATATTTAAACTGTAAAAAGACATGTAATGAGCATGCGTCCAACGACAAGCTATTATCGGAATTTACCTCACACGGCTAGGAATTTTTGCCGTGACAAAAATATTTATATTTATATTTGTAATAATATTTAATATTAATATTAATAATAACATGTATAATAATATTTAGGTATATTACATGTTTTAATAATAAACATCAAGGGATGACCTTTGACGAACGTATTCATATGTATTAGCTTTCGTTATCACAGCTTTATTTAACCTAACAACAGCTCGTTTCCCTTGTTTTCAATGTGTTATTTGATAGTTAAGAAATGAATATTAGGACTTGAAGCGTGTCTTTAACCAAAAAAAAAAATATATATATATTCTGATTATTTGGATACAAGGTAATTAGTTAACAACTTCTTAATTTATAATAATAAAATCCGATGATAATATACAATAGATATTTACCCAAATAAAATAAGCCCTCTCCTAGCTACTAGCAAAACTTATCTCACTCAAATTTGAAGTACCCCCACTAGAGATACGCAAAATATCATCGCTGATTTTTTGCTAGAACGTTAGAACCGGAAAGCTTTCAAAACCTGTTCTCTCGACGATTTTTTAAATAGCTTACGTACAAATTTGTAAATAGCTTATCAGGTCATCAGTGCTCAATAACGTACCGACCCGCTTTTGAATTCCATAATCAAAAACCTAGAAGCTGGACACTTTCTCACAATAAAAAAAAAATTCTCTGGTTATTGCATTAAAAAAGACACTTTATGTCTCAGAAACCATACTCATATTTCCACAAAAATATACTCGCCACAAACTTTAATTGATTTGGTAATGCAATACTGTCATGGCGCACCAATAGGAAGTCACCTTGGCCTATTCAACTGCTCAAGTCGAAATTCAAAGTTAGAGAATTTTTCTTCTGGCCAGCACTAAATAAAGATATTTACCAAAATGTTCGCACACAAAGTTTCACTGTCAACACTTAGTGTTTTTCTAATGAAATTAAACAAACCACTTTTATCCCCGTATCGTCCCCAAGTAAACAACTCGTAACGTGTGAATAGAAATTCGCACTTATTGGCTACCATTTGAACAGTCAGACTTCCTGGGGCAATTCCCTTTCGTGGCTACAATTAGCATTTACCTTCGCAAAACATGAGACATTAAAACTACCCCTTTAAAAATCATATTCAACTTCATACACAACACTCAACTCAGCTTAAACTGGAGAGATGATGGTCTTCTGTCCACAAATAACAGCAACCTTTCTTATATCTGGCGTCAACCCAAAAATAACATTCACCGATCCCATCAAAGGTCTGTGCGGATCTACAACAAGAATCGTAGATCACATCCTTTCAAGATATCTGACCTTATATAGTGTAAGACTCACCACCTAAGTTCCGCTGCGAATAAAAGAACACCTTACTGAAGTCCAGGTAGTCAGGTCCTTTTCGGGTTATTTATTTCTTACTCCATTAACTGTTGGCATTTCTTTTGCCAATATCAATCACTTCATTAAAAAGGCACATGTGGAGCAGTTGAAACCTCACTACTTTTCTCAACAATTAAATTAATATTTTCTGACTATCAGCTATCTAATGAAGCAAATGAAATCCAGTGTGCACCTGAACTTTCCTACTACCTGAACTTTAAGTTGAAAGTGTCAAAAAACTGTGTTTAATACTATGTATCATCATCCTGCATGATGTTAAACAGGTGAATCCTTCGAATGCTATTCTTGTATACACTACAAGCTGACCGGACTTGACCAAATGAATTTGGAGACTGATCATCTATAAGCAAATCCCTACTACTCATTTTACAAAAATTATCTAGCGCTAGATGTAAACAAAACCTTAACATATCTAAAACACTTTTAAATATCGAGACTTTCAAACGTCAAACTAAAATTCTTTCTAAATGTTGGACCTGCCAAATTAACATAGATTTTTCCAGACTTAGGGCAAAACCAAATCATTACAAGATTTTTCAAAATCTCTAATCTGCAAAGGTAATACTATATTGTTTAAATTTATTTATTTATATAAAATATATTTGTATTATTTTACGTGTTAATTAATAATAATTATTGATAATTTTTATAGAGTGTTTTATTTAACGTATACTATTGACGTTTTTTATCCAATTTTATTGTCATTCACAACTAATAAATTAATATGAATTCGAATAGTTTTTATTTTTGCTATAACTCAAAATTTGAATATAACTGCGAAAATACAAAACAAAAACGAAAATTGCAATTTTTAAAAAGTCGGTTTTACAATTAAACCACTACGAACCCAATCAAAATACATTGTTTGCAATCTCGCCTAAAATTTAATTTCTTGCGTTATAGGTAGATCACTACCAATGTAAATGGAACTGGGTTTTAGTGAAAAAAGAACTATAATTTTACGTTTTTAAAATCATTTATTGTTGATTGTTCTGGGCATTTTATTATATATTCTCATTGACAATATTAATATTTTGATTTACTAAACAATTTTTATTTGATAAAGTTAGTGATAATGTATTTATTGTCATTTATTTTTAATGACTTGTAATTTTATTTTAATCTTTGGTTGAACGTATAAAATGTTTCAATTTGTTGCATGCAAATTTATTGTTATACCCACAATAAATAAATAAATATGAATATTAAAATTTATATAAACACGACGTATTAATCCTGTTCTATACGAAAAATATAAAGTTTATAAAAAAATTTGGTTTAAAAATATATTGTTATAATTTTATATCAAAAACATAACTTATTAGATCTGTTTTAAACTATATCAATATATACTAGCCTTTACAAAATAACAATGATAATGTTTATTATTCTATCCCACAACTGTATTTAATAATTGTGTATAAAGTGTAATCTCCATAAATCAAATCAAACAAAATGTTTCTATTATTAGAGAATGATTTACTGTACAAAAACAGTAGGCATTTACCTGGTTATCACACCTGAGAGACTAAAAGAATTTTTTTTTATTTACTGTAAGAGTTTTAAAATCAATTATGTCGACAGTTATCATTTTAGTTTTAGAAATTTATGTGGCACAAATAATAATCTAAGAAGTGCTGCCAACATTGAAATATATAATAGCAGAAAAAATATATAGTTTTGTATACTATATTATTATAATTATATGAAACATACTGTATATTATGTAAGCAATACTTCGTGGCCTACTTACAGGATATAGGAGTGCAAGCATTTTTATAAAAAATAATTTTGCAATCAAAATAACCTCAAATAGCTAAGTATTGTATATCAAAATGTTTACAACAAAATGTAGACTAATTAATTTAGAATTAAAATTGAAAAACAATTATTATTATTATTATTATTATTTTGTTAGTAAATTCATGTCTATACTCCCCTTAACTCGATTTTATATTTTGAAATGTGAAATGATGACAATGTTGACATCATATTTAAATTCTCTGAAAAATCTGGGCATTTTCTAATACTGTATTATCTTTACGTGCAAATATATGGGATTAGCTGATTTAGGTTTTAAGGCTAGGTTATAAACCAAAAATATAGCAAACTTTCATTTTCTAAGTTACTTCATATTTCGCAGTCTGGAAACAGGTGAATGTGATTGAAAACATTAATTTCTATTTTGACTTGTGGAGAAATTAGTTTGTTATTGTGTTGTTACACTGGGAATCAACGGTAAATCGTAATTAATTAGGAATGTCTCGATATTACCAAGCCCATATTTATAAGCTCTTATCCTATTCATTGTTACGAAAAAAATGATATTGCAAATGAAGCCGTTAAAGTTACTATCAAAGACCTTCAGATCATTTAAACCATATTCTTACTGGAAAAAAAACTGTTTAAAGTATTTAGAAATATGTTTATTATATTTGAGGGTTAAACCATGCGATTTTTTGAGTCACCGTTTAAACGTTAATGTAAGGAAATTTCTAATAATATAAACGCAAAACCCAACACAAAGCAAATGTTAATAAAGCTCAAAATTTCTAAATGAAGTTGCTATGAAACCAAAAATCTAAATTTCTCGAAATTAACTATGATCATTTTATTAAAATTTGATAAAACGTAGTCACTATGAACCCAAACAAAATATATATCCTCCCTCCAGTGGTTTAGTAGTGAGAAAAATCATAGATTACGTCGTAAATGTTCCACTGTCTTAAAATAGGCGGGTGCGATTATGATCAAATTTTCCTGAATAGTGGAGATATCTAACTGAAACCAATTTTTTAAAACAGCAGAAATAGTTTGTAAACATTATTTTTATGTATTTTAAAACCGATATTGTTTATTTTTTAAACTGAAAATCAGCGGAAAAACCTTTGGTAATTAGGAATCTTTCGATATTAGGTTTACTATCGTACTCTAAGTACTGTGACAAAGAAAGAGATCACGGCAGGATAATCCAATTGGAAATGAAGCCGTTGAAGTTAATGTCAAAGGTATTCATGTGAACCATGTTCTTGTTGAATTTAAAAAGGTTAACAATGTAAACTTTGACAGCAAAATGACGTTGTAGCTCGTGCCCCAAGGGGAAATAAACATGTTTCGAGGTCTGAGGTGGGGAAGTGGGCTTCGATGGAGTGTTTAGAGAATATTCCCCTATAGTGTCTTTATCATAAACACCTTTTAACGTAAAAAGTGTTCTGCAAGTCCAATTCCGTTTTTTTCCAATTAAAAATGACAGCTTCAATTTATAATGTGAATTGAAGTTACTGAACTTCGATTAAAGTGATATTACTGTGATTTAACATTATAGTTCGACATTTTTGAGAGGGATAAACTACACATAATATTGTTCACAAGACAAATTGCTATATTAAATAAACATTTCAATAAAAACACGTCTAATTAAAATTATATTTTAGTCCGACGACCCTCCCTCTCCCAAAAAAAAGAGTCATTTCAATGCGAACCTAATAAAATTCCAAATAAATGTACGAAGCTACATGTACAAAGTAATTACTTACGAAACATTGTAAAAAGAAAATACGACCTTTATATATTTTTGATTAAAAATAACAATATCTTGCAAAATCAAAATATGAAGAAGTAATCAGTTTGTAATTTTGTTGAATTTGAAAATAAATTCATAAAATCTAAATTAATTACTTTTGATATTAGGTAGTTTATAATCTCTTAGCCTAAACACTCTGTAATAGATTTAGACAGGGTAACCCCATTGCTCATAAATCCTTTCAAGTTACTGACTGAACTTTGTTTTAAAATATGGTTGTCATGTTTGAAGGTTACACAAGTCGACTAGTGATTCACTTCTTAAAAGTTAAAATTAAGGAAAGTAATTTGATATAATAAACCGTACACAAACCACACATTCAAACAAAAAATCAAATAATAATAGAGCTCAAAATATAGAGAAAAAGTTGTCAATACCAAAGCTAGAAATTAATATTATATTCTGTTTTTAAATTTGATTATTCGATTTTTTTTAATGTAGCCTTCATAGACCTAAACAAATCTATTGTTAGCTTTTCTTTTTAAATTGATGGCTGGGCAGGTAGAGGCTCAAAATGATAGAAAATCTACTATAACAGCTGTAGAAAGATGAATTTTACATTTACTTATATTCAAATTTAAAACCTAAGCTACATTTTACAATTTTGTTGAATAAGGTCAAAATGGGTTATTAAAATGGGTAGGAAAACTGTCAAAAATATTTTAATGGCGCTTGATTGGAACAGTTTGAACACATCATTCTTATCTGAACTTCCATAAAACGTATAACAGTTTATTTGTACAGCTTCGTATTTGTGTATGCTATATCATGGTTGTGGTCTGCAAACAAACTGAATCACAATACACACACAGAAATATAAAAGGGAGTATTATGTCAACTACATACAGAATGTTTTACATTTTTAATATTTAAAAGTAAAAGTAAGAATAAGTTGAGTTTTAGAATTAGCTCAACATGATAAACTACTGAGGGAGGGGTAACCAAGGAGTATCCCCATTTCATATTTTAATAAATGCACAGATTTTTATCTTCTATTTTTTAAGCAAAAAAAATCTCTATTATCACCTATAATAAATGACTAAAAATAAATATTTCTTTACTATAATGTAATATAATATATTATAAAATAATATATTCTTTCAAGTTATTTTTTTTTTGAAAAACTTCTTAAATTTGGAATAACTTTCTACATGAAACAGAATTACCTCTTGGCTCTACTCAATTCAAGCTAATTGGTTAATTTGGAATATGGATGGTTAATAAAATAAATAAATAAAGACTAAATTCAGTTTCTTACTTTCTAGGTTCAAACATTAATAAATAATAGGATATGATGTTATATTAATATAATAACATTAATTTTATTAGACTTTAACATACAATATTAATTCATAATTTGTTAAGATTTGACTCTCTTTTAGAGTTCATGAAATTTGTAATAAAGTTTGTAATATTATAGGCCTCTAGGCTTAGCTCAATTTAACAGAACACATTGACTCAAAGAATACAATATTAATTAGGCTAGATCTCGGGGTAGGCACTCGGCTGGCATGGTTGTGTTATACAACTATAACGCATAAATAAATTGAAATGATTAAAATTCTAAAAAAAAAATTAATTAAAGTTCACAAGAAATGTTGAATTGATAATTTTGAAGTAGATACAGGCCTTTGAATTTGGTAAATGTTTAGAATAGTTAATTAACAGAGCATACCATGCTCTGTACAGTTCACACTGACGCTAATCACTAATTTAGACACAAATATTATAAAAGAAAACTTTGGATGTTAATTTGGCTTCTGTACTCTGGTCTCCACAATGTTACTCTTCTATCTCATTTCTTTTAAAACATGGCGCCTCGTTGTGTTGCGGAGCGATATTTTTCTATTTTTAAGTGAGATCGTTTGTTGAAACTGTTGGGGTTCTTCCGCGGCACCATATAGTACCGTTTTTTGCTTCTTTTCTTGACCATTGGCAATTTGGGGTTGTAATAATCATTTCTTGCGTTCGTATTTGTTGTTTTGTATTAATTTGTTTATTAATTACACATTATTTAACTAATTTAAGGGTGATTTTAGACCGCGTACATACATATCAGCTGATCTATCTTAATACAAGGTTGACTAAATGACTACATCAGTAACTTATTTCTTCTTCCTCAATATTTTACAATGTTTGCAATTAAAACTAACAGATGTTTTTGCATACAAATAATTTATAAGTAGTGGTATCTTAGAGTAATTTACAGTCTGATCGTTCTATTTAGTACTTCGAAATATGGTTACATATATTTTGGAAAATGGCCGTAGGCCGTTTTCGTGTTTAACATTGCAAACTCACTGTTCCTTATAAGTAGTGATTTAATTTGCTTTTAAATAAAGTTTGGGATCTTATGAAATGATTTTAAATAAAGATATGTGATGTTATGGTTGTGTAGTGGTGTGGTTAATTTGTGTCAGCGTATAAATTTCGAATGTTTACAATTTAGAGATAGGCCTATCTTACGTCTGCTTTAGGAATGATTTGTTTTGCAATTGAATGAATATGGGTGGTTTATTAATAATAGGTTGTATATAAATATCTGCTATTAATACTTATGAATGTAAATCGGTGTATTCTATGCTTAATTATCCAAATCGTATATTTTTCATTTGACTTAGGTTATGTTGTTATTGTTTAATTTAGGCTAACTATCCTAACCTGTTGCATAAGTTATTGATGTGATTTGTGCTGTTATACACCTCCTTATAAAATAAAATAAAGAAGAATATGAGTTTAAATTCGCTTAGACCTCGAATAATACTCTAATAGCATCAGAATAGGAAATAACATATGATTATCAAGAGAGACCAGATAGAAAAAATGAATGAGAGGGATCTAACCCAAGACTACATAAAGAAAAGTTTAGAACCAGTTAGAGTTTGCTAAAGATTTTTATCCCTCGGGTTTGTCTAGCCGCATTCTCTATGAGTGAACCTCTGAAGTTCTAAATGTAGACTAGGATAGTGTATAGTCTTACAAATAGGCCTTCACATCAAACAAATTTGAATCTACCGTTTAATGACTAATTGAGATTTGTCAGTTAAAAAATGTTGGTTTCGACATCAAATTAAATACAATTTATTTAGCCTGATTTTTACTCCAAATTTACATAAATCTATAAGAAATATGTTCTATTCTACTTTAACAGGTTGTGTACTTCATAAATTAATTCAAAATACGACTATATTGTATAGAAATACCCTGTACATAAATTAAAGATAGTTTTATTTAAGTACTTCAGGTTCTATAGAATATTTTTTTAATATACGAACAATGAGCACTGTGGTGAATTTTACAATTGTAAACACTAAACCTCCTTCCACAAGTTACTTTAACTTATTTAATTTGTGGTAGTGGATTTAGTGTTTACAATTGGTAAAAATAATATAAAAACATTATGTTTATTCTAGTCTAAACAAATAATAACTAACTTTCTGACTAAAGTATGTCTGGTAACTTCTATGTCTTTAAAACTGGTATAAGGACAAAACTTTACTTAAAACATTTTAAGCGATATTATTCCCAGCAATATATAAGAATTGTAAAATGTTTTACAAATAGAAATACAAATAATTATCAAGAAATAATTTTGAAGCGGTGTCTTACTTATCCTTTGTACTACTTCATTAATTTGAAACAATGCAATAATAAATTTCGTACCTTACACTATTTATAAAATTAAAATTTATTGGCTTTATTTCCATTTTAAATTGGCCTTAATATAAAAATGGATATTTTAATAAAAATTATTTACATTTAAGCTTTAGTTTTAATTCAATGAAGTATTACAATTTTGGTGTCGTGTTTTAAATGGTCTATATGTTATTTAGAGTTTGGGCCATTTAGAGATCGTCCAATTTTCAAATAGACGTCTTGTCTGCCTAGCATATTTGTTATGCATTTTTAATATACGAGAGGAAATTTTTACTGTTTTCTGTTTTTATTTCTAACGTCATATGTTTTTATTTAGGGTAAATACGAGATACATTTAGTTTTTTTTTGTATTTTTTCTTCTTTTTAAAGTGTGGTGGTTCTCTACCTTAATGGTTATGTTTTTTGTGTGTGCTTATTTTGTATTAGGTCTGTTTAGAAATGCTTCGAATACATTATTATATGCAATGTTATTTGAAAATTTTAAAGTAGCCTAGTGCTATTATTGTACTGAAATTTCGATAACAAGTTTTTAATGGTTCTCAAGAATTTGAAGGTAATATATAAATTTCGAAAAGATGTCTAGACATTTTGTTACTCATCTCAGAACAACCGATTTAAACGACTATATTTTCTATTTGGACGTGAAATCTATCAAGAAATAGTATTTACTGAATTTGGTTTTCACACTTTGTTTAGGTTCACAAATTAAACATGTTTGGCAAAAATTGTACGACGGACAGAGTGGAAAATCGCAAAATCTAACCTTTAACAAAGTTGGTCATGATATAAAATTTAAAATTGTTTATAGAAAATATAATTACATTTTCAAACTATAAGTATTATATAATTAGTAATCTGTATAATTTATCAACGCTTTTTTAACTATAATTATTTGATTGTGTAGTTTTACCAATTGTTCAAAATACTACAACAAAACACAGATAATACTTTACTTAATAAAATATAAATCACTATCCAAATATAATAAAAATATATGTCCAGTAAAACCATTTAAAACATTTTCTTTATCATCACCTAGCAACGGTCTTTTAATTAATTATTTGTTGCCAAATAAAATTATTAATTTTTTTATTGAATGGCAAAATTATTTGCTAGTTAGCCATTATAATAAATGGATATATAAGGGTTTTACCTGCCAATTTATTTTTCATTACATATAAACAACCTATCTCTTAATAAATCAACTTTCTCTTGCAGAGAGATTATTTAATATAACGTCTAATTTATTAATAAATTGAGATAAAAAATTGAATGTTTTCGGGGGAAAACCACCCAAACATACAACCCTTCTTTTTTTAGTGAAAGTATTCTTTACACATTTACACTACACCCAGAACCTACAAGGAACAAATTACGGTATGGCGATGATTTTTATTATTTTGTGAAGACGAAAATTAAATTTTAATTTCACGTAAACGTAAAAGTACGATACATTTTATAAGTAATGTAGAAATTTTATAAAGTGAACGCTAACAACTATGAAAAGAGTTCATTAAATTAAAATTATTCAAAGTATTGAAATAACTAACTGTTTATTAATTAATTATTGAAATAAATAACTATTTGGTTATAACAAAGAAATAATAATAATTTTTATTTATTAAATATTTTAAAGCTTAAGAAACTTAATCTCAGGTTAAAGTTCTCGCCGGCACAGTCCAAACCCTCACAAGTTTAACAAATTTATATATCTTAAATATTTGTAACAAAAAAATTACATATATATAACAACTATAACATACAAACATAAATATCAATTAGGGCCAATTTAAAGTTCAAATTCATAAACATTACTAATTAAATTATCGATTTATAACTGTTTATATATATTCAAATTCACAGTACATATTATAATACTTTTCTTGAGTATTATATTTATTTAAATTAATTATAAATTAAAAATTATTTATATCATTAAGTTCTTAAATAGCACAATAAAAGAAATATTCACTATAAAAAAATAAATGTTTTTTTTAATTTTTATCTCGGGTCAGATTTGGGTTTCACAATTAAACAGAAATATATTTAAATAATAATCAGTTTTAAATAATAATTAGTTCATCTCACCATCATTTATAATGTTCCTTTTATATACTTCTTCCTGGTAATTGTTCAATATAATAATTATTTCAATATTTCAATATTTCACTTAAACTGTTTTTATTTTTCAATCGTATCCTATACCTTTAAAAATATCAACTTCACTTCAGATCATCTTATATCAGAATAATTTGAAAATTTCTTCCTCTTTTTTTTAAATTGTTATTATAAATCATATGATTTACTTGTTGTTTCAATCACATGGTTTTCCTGCACCTGCTTATTAAATTTTGTATTCTTCTATGTAACATTTGAATAATTTTCCATAACTTTACATTTATAATCCTATTCCATTTACAAATTTATTCTTCTATTATATAAAAATGTTACAACTGTCCTCCAAAATTTTAATTTTTTAAAAAAAAATTATTTATTTATTTATTTATTTTATTTTTTTTTTAACAAATTACTAAATTTTTATCAGTGACATTTTTCTATAGTCATTGACTATTTTACAAACTTTACATACATCTCCCTTCAATTTGAATTTAAATTTATAAAACTTTTCTTTAGTTGGTGTCAGTGTTAAATTTCTCATTTGTATTATTTTTTCAATGTTCTCTATGTCGCCAATTTGTTCATCCCCATTTCGCCACTTATCATAATATTTATATATTTCTAATATGCCATATTCCTCCTGTCCTACTATCTCACTTCTAACTCCATCTTTTATTTCTTTATCCATCTTAATTACCACTTGCCTATTATCATAATTAATTATTATATTATCTTCATTGAAATCTAACTTCATTTTCAGTTCATTTATACTATCCATGCCTATTATTACCTCTCGTAACAAGTCTGGTACTACTAAAAATTGCATTGTACATAATATCTCTCCTATTTGGACATTTAGCATTATAATACTCTCGATCCGCCGACTCTTCTTCCCTGTTGCTGTCACAATACTTACTCCTACTACTGGTAATTCTTCACACCTTCCTAACTTATTCTTATTCTGTATAAACCATTCTTTTTGTATGCATGTAGCATTACTACCTGTATCTATTAAACTCTTTACTTTTATTTCTCCTAACAGTATTTCAACTTCTGGATTATCATTCTTATATTTTTCATTTCCTATGGCTATATCCTCCTCCTTGTCAAATTCTGTCAAAAACTTCTTGTCGCATAATACTGTAGTTATTACAATTTCATTTTTTGGAATAGGCCTATCTTGCTTTACATCCTCTAAAATTAGTTCTTCACTAATAAGTTTTTTATACCTCCTTTCTGTTATATTTTGTTGCACTGGAATATCCTTTATTAACTCTTTATTTGTATTATTATCATGGCCTATAATCTTATGTGATGTTCCAGTGCTTTCTAGTTTAAAGCCTGGGTCGTTGTACACACTGCTTCTTGTCTTTGTTCTGGTTCCGCCCTAATCATATTCATTGCCTTAGGTCTATTACTTTCTTGTCCTCTGTGTCCTGCATTACTTTGAAATTGAACTATGTTCTGCCTAGGTGGACTGTTTGGTGTAAATCTGTATGGCATGTTATCATTTCTAGGCCTATACTGTTCTCTGTTACCATTTCCCTGGTATTGTGGTCTATATACATTATTTCTATTGTTAAATGGCCTGAAACTGTTAAAGTTATTGTTATTTCTGAAAGGTTGTATGTTTCCATCTTTATATTGTGGTCTAAATTTGTTTTCATTTTCATTTTGTCTGAAATTTCGCCTTACTTCTTCATTTTTCCGAATTGTGTCATTTCTTTCTTCGATGTCCTCCTCATTTAGAAATCTTTCCATGTCTCTAATTGAAATTATCTTTTGTACACGCCGTGCATCCCTTATTTTGTCATCAAAATGTCTAGCCAGTCTTCGTACTATTTCATCCTCAGATGGTGTTGGTGTTAAATTTCTCATAACTATCACCTTTTCAATAAAATATTCTGCTCTGCTTAGCTTTCCATCTTTTCTATATTTCTCCACTTCTAAACTGTTTCTAATTCCGTTTTGTACTTCATCGTTCCAATATTTTTCTAAAAATCTTTCTTGGAAATTTTCCAAGTCTTCTATGTCCTCCCTTGTAATTTGCCACCATCTAGCAGCATTTCCTTCCATAGATATGTCCATTATATCCTTAATGTCCACCTTTTCTCTACCTTCTCTTTCCCTTCTCTCTTGCATCTTCTCTACATATCTCTTCAACTTTCTTATATATTCAATTGGGTTTATTCCCCTTCCATTAAACTTAGGCATTGTAGTCTGAGCGTGGCTTTCATCATTAGCATAGTATATTATCTGAGTAGTTCTATTTTCCATACTATCCTTCTTATTTAATCTCTCCTCCGTTTCCTTCATTTTCTCTTCCATATTACTAGCTACCCTTTCAAAATTTTGTTTATTCATTTTAACCCTATTATTTAACTCTTCAATATTCTCCTTCTGTTCTTTTAATTCCTCTCCCAACATCTGAAAATTTTCCTCTACTTTCCTCCCAAATTTCTTATGATCTTCTATTATCCTCTCTTGTTTCTCCTCTATCTCTCTCTTAAACTCATCAAATTTATTATCAATCTTTCCCTCTAACTTTTCAAATTTTTTCTCAAATCCTTCCAATTTCTTCATCATTTCATTTTTATTCTCTTCATTTTTTGTTTCCATTCTTGACATTGTTTCCCTCATTACATCAAATTTGTTAACCTTCTCATCCATCTTCTTCATCATTTCTCTCAATAATTTCTCCATACCTGATTCTTCTTTATTCACTGTAACAAGTGTAACACCTCCTCTTTCTATTTCTATCTCCCTAACATTTTCTTCTACCTCAGAGCATGGTACCCTATCTCTTTCATCCTGTCCTAACCTGTCCTGCCCTGAATATGGGGAACATTCATCAATTTCCTGAACCTCCAATATTTTAACCATTTGTCCTTCCTCCTGTACCATTCCCTTCTTAGGCCTATCCTGTTTCTTTTGATTCTCCAATTCTCTTTTTTTTGTGTCTCTTTTGGGTTATCTCTTAATTCATAACGTCCTTGCTCTGACATTTTAATTATTTATTTTGTTTAAATTGAAATTTCTTTTAATTGAATAAGTTAATATTAAAAAATAATATATATTTAAAATTATTAAATATATATTATAAAACCTGAAATTGCTTATTGTTTAATTGCACATTTAATCGAGCCCCACGTTGGGCGCCAAATTTATAATACTTTTCTTGAGTATTATATTTATTTAAATTAATTATAAATTAAAAATTATTTATATCATTAAGTTCTTAAATAGCACAATAAAAGAAATATTCACTATAAAAAAATAAATGTTTTTTTTAATTTTTATCTCGGGTCAGATTTGGGTTTCACAATTAAACAGAAATATATTTAAATAATAATCAGTTTTAAATAATAATTAGTTCATCTCACCATCATTTATAATGTTCCTTTTATATACTTCTTCCTGGTAATTGTTCAATATAATAATTATTTCAATATTTCAATATTTCACTTAAACTGTTTTTATTTTTCAATCGTATCCTATACCTTTAAAAATATCAACTTCACTTCAGATCATCTTATATCAGAATAATTTGAAAATTTCTTCCTCTTTTTTTTAAATTGTTATTATAAATCATATGATTTACTTGTTGTTTCAATCACATGGTTTTCCTGCACCTGCTTATTAAATTTTGTATTCTTCTATGTAACATTTGAATAATTTTCCATAACTTTACATTTATAATCCTATTCCATTTACAAATTTATTCTTCAATTATATAAAAATGTTACAATATATATAATTAATAGTTGGTTATTGTTCACTTTGTCTTTAATTAATGTCCTTATCAAATTATCTGCTAATAATCAAAATAGATAAGTACCAAATATTGGCACAGTTATAATAAATTAATAAATAGATCCATCTCACCATATATAGAATTCTGTTCAATAACCTGAATTTATTTATATTACATCTTCTTTCTATAACTTCTATAAACCGAACAATCAATATTAATCACAAAAAAAAAAAAAAAAATATTCTGAGACTTTTCTTCAAATTTTATTACTATTTGAGAAAACAGATCTGCTCTGTTCTGTAATCTAAATCAAACTGGTAATAATAATTTTAAATTTTGTTAACAAAGGAATATTTTAGTTTAGCTTTGTTGTTTTGAAAATATCTTTTTCTTCTTTTTTTTTTTTTTTTAACTTCTTTGCACTTTTAACATTGTATATTTGATTTATAACTTAATCTAAACAAATTTATTAACTATTAAATATTTAAAATTACAGTTTTCTTTGACAATTTTTTTAAATTTTTTATTTATTTAGTGGTTTTTTGGCTAACTCTACCATATTTAATTATTTTTATTTAACTATTGCATATTCCATTTTTTAAAAAATAATTTGAATAGATTGTGAGTTGTCTCAGTATATAAAACGTAATTAGTGGCTTCACCTAGTCAGTAGTAACATTTAACATCATACGATGCAAACGTCCTGGCAATAATAATATTTAACATTTATAAAAACGCAACATTAATAAAATGTGCTGGGTATGGTGTCGGTTTATTTCTTAATTAATAAAATCACAATCCTTTAATGTCATATTGGTTTTCGATGCGTACGAATGTATTCTGGAATACATACACTTATGGTGTTATGGCGAAAGGAGAAGGGGAAATGTCATTAATTCTTAAACAGGGGACAATAAAAATATCATAGTGTTTCATAACTTTGTACCATATCATCCAAAATCATTAGAATAATTTAGTATATAATTAATGAATAGCCTAATATATAATACTGTAATTTTTGTGTACCAACTGGTGAGACCGGCACGAAATCTTAACCCGAGATTTGACTATACATAACCATTATTTATGAACAATATTAATGATTAAATATTTAGCTTAATGATAATAGTGATTTGTAAAAAAAATAATTAAAAAAATAATAAATAAATTTATTATATATATATATATATATATATATATATATATATATATATATATATATATATTTATAAACTTAAAATTTTAAATCTACAATCTATATTGATAACTTATGTTTAACATTAGACCATACAACCAGAATTGATAACAGAATAAGAAAGTTAACCCTTTTTTTTTATGAATGAATCTCTTAGTGAAAGGGATAAGAAAATAATTTACGTATATATATATATATATATATATATATATATATATATATATATATATATATATGTGCAATTAAAAGACTTTCAAAAGTGTAAATGACTATCTAATCAACTATTTACAAAGTTCAATGTCATGTATTAAGTTAAAGAACTTCAATAAATGTTCTGTTTCTAATTAATTGTTAACCTTGATTTACACATTTTAATTCTTTCATGATAAAAATAAATTCTGAAAATTACTAGCAATATTAATACCACTATCTATTTTAATAATCTTACTATTTTTGTAATTTTATATTGGCACCTACAACGTAGAACTAACATTAGCATTAATTACAGTCTGTTGTTGGTAATTTTATAACATTTAATTGAAATATTTCATATAATAATATATATAATAATAAATGTTAGTAGATTAAAAATTATCCATATTTATTTTAGAGAAACAGTATTTTTATTCTAAATATTTTGTTTATAACGTTTCGTTTCATATATGCTTATATGTGTTGTAGTAACAAGCTCCTTATACTTTATACATAATAAAATATATATATTTTATGAGCATATTTTGAATAAAATTTAATATTTTCAAAAAATTTATATTTAACTATATATTTATGATATCAAAATAAAAGTGTCTGATGAATGTGGGATTTTGAACATATATAATTATATAGTTATATACAATGACATGTAAATATACGGAGTCAGGTGAAACAAAACTTAGTAAGGCTAGGTTATAAACCAACACTGCAAGTAAATTTTCTTTTTCTAAACACTCTCATATTTTGTAAATTCAACATAGTAATTTTTATTTGACTATGTGGCTTAATTAAATGAGTTGATATATAATATACTTTTTTCTATTGTAAGTGAATGGGAAATTTTTATTAATTAGGAAACTTTCAAAATTAGGTAGACTATTCTACTAAGGTCTTAGTCTAGGCACTGCTGTAGAGAAGGAGATTACGTCAGGATAATCCTATTGGAAATGAAGCCGTTAAAGTTATTGTCAAAGACCTTTATCTGTACAGTGTTCATCGCTGAATTTAAAACTATTAAAAATAATTAGACAATGAGTTATTTCAAGGTAAAATATCTTAATCGTGACTCAACTTTTAACAGTTAATTTTAGCGAGTTTAAGATATAATAATGGTGCACAAACTTTCTTACACACCCAAACACAGTATTTAGGGACAATACCAATACAGTACCAACAATTACGATTTAAAATTTTCATAAAATATATACTATTAGGACCAAACAAAACGTATTGGTTATGATCTCCAGTTAGGACCCAGACATAACATATTGGTCACCATCTCCCATTAGGACCTATACAAAACGTATTGGTTATGATCTCCAGTTAGGACCCAGACATAACATATTGGTCACCATCTCCCATTAGGACCTATACAAAACGTATTGGTTATGATCTCCAGTTAGGACCCAGACATAACATATTGGTCACCATCTCCCATTAGGACCTATACAAAACGTATTGGTTATGATCTCCAGTTAGGACCCAGACATAACATATTGGTCACCATCTCCCATTAGGACCTATACAAAACGTATTGGTTATGATCTCCAGTTAGGACCCAGACATAACATATTGGTCACCATCTCCCATTAGGACCTATACAAAACGTATTGGTTACCACCTCTCATTAGAATCCAAACAAAATCGTATTATTTGCCGTCTCCCAAAAAGTGAGATCAGCGGTTATAGGTTAATTCCGACAGGTTTAAATTACCAAATAACCTTCTTCTTTTTATTAGCCTCAGGGTTTTGGTTTTGGTTATAATTTTCACAATTATGTAATCGATAGTTGATATTTGTTGCTTTTGCGATATCCGACCAATTTGATGCACACTATGATCATTTTTCTATTTTAACCAATAACTCTCAAACATTCAGTTATTGAGAGATGATGGAAATCAGTTTAGCTAGGGTCCTTAGAGGATACATTTTATCAATATTGTCAAAATTTAAGAAAATCGGATAATTTTGGTTTTTTCCAGCTTTCCTATTTATGGTATTGACCTAAAAAATATCTCATCTAGCTCAGCCAAATGCATTGTAGCTCCATATGCTTACATACAAAAATTGAATGTAATCTATTATTCCCTTATTTTTGACTATAAAAAATTCTCAGACGATAGGTAATAGAATTCTGTCAAAAAACTAAATCAAGTCTTATGGTCAGAGTAGCTAAACACAGATATTTAAACGAAATATTCGATATTGATTTTCATCATCCATAATTCATATGTTATAAACTGTCTGTGAAAAAGTACAAATCTTCGAAATTTCAATTGTCTCACTGAATCCTTAACACCCGACAATATAAAGCAACCTATCCTTATGAGTAATTATTCTCTATTTTAGGTGACATTATTTCTGTACACATATTAGTAAACGCTATTGTGGTAACTATTTGTAGGAATTTTCCATCTTTGATTTTTTGACTCAATATCAAAAATAACTTAAAAATTGGTGGAAGATTTAGAGATAATTTTTAACTTGTACGCCAACAATAACTCGTAGTAGCTATAGGTGTTCAATTATGAAATGTACAACCAACGTTTAAGGCAGGAATACTTAAGACAGTTGCACTGAAATATCATCCCAGCAGTTAGAAACATTGTCCCATCAGCTATTTAACTGACACGTTCAACACGTTTAACGTTTTCGTGTGGTGCCGGTAATGAATTGAAAAGTTTTGTTTTAAACAATGATTTGTTGTATGTCTTATTTAATTTAATGCCGTTCTCAACAACGATGATACAAAAAATAACAAGAAATATAATAATTATTAGTGTGTTTCGTATGTATGAATTTTAAATTTCGTTTTGTGAACATTGAATGGTATGCCATTAAGAAGAACAAAACATTATTTAACGTAACCCTGTATGTTACCCATCATTACATTTATGTACTGAGAAAATTACTAAACGTAATTTATATTGTTACTGAAAAATAAATTTAAGCAAATTTTTAAAATACTGTTTTTTTTGTTTTTTTTAAAGTTACTCTTTATCTCTATAGATTAGACATGAATTTTGTACAGCTTTATGAACTGCACTTATTGATTCTATATAAACGATGTCGAGAAATAAACTAATCGATAATTAAAACTCATTACAGCTACATGTCTAGTATTAAATTTAGGCGTAAACATTATGAATTTAGGTTTCATTTAGCATTTCTGAGTAATAGTATTTATTAATAAAATTATCAATAACGGATTTTACACAAAGGTAATTGTCTCACGGGCAGGAACCATAAATTTCACCTTACTCAGAGATAAATTAAGAATAATGAAATTTAGGTTGGTTTTTCATTTCTAAGCATTTTTATATTACTTTTAAATGAAAATATGTTTTTTATACAAAGGTAATTTGATCATTACCAGGTTTATCAAAACGACAAATTCTTAGATTGCAAACAAGAAATGATTTTGTTGGGAATGTTTGATACACCATGTAAAGGCCAGAAAAAGATACACTTGTAGAAAACGATCAGATACATACAAGTTCATATACGTAAACCAGACGTTTCTTTCTTTTCCCCTTTTGTTTTCGTTGTAAAATACAATCTTCCCAGAACGATTAAAACCAATAAGAGGCAATTTGTCTAAATCATAGTATCTAACAATACAACTTCTCACAGTTTGGTGTCTCGTAAGTAAATCCGATTAAAGTGGCCCGTAAAACGTAATATTTTAATAATAATAATAATAATAATAATGTAGTATATAAAACATTTTCTTTATAGTAAAATATTCCATTATTTCATACAGTTATTGGTTCAATACAAACTGCCTATACAACGAGAATACAAGGCTTTTCTGCTTATGACCTTCTCTGTCTCTCAATCTTTATTCCCGAATTGTATCTTTGTTTGTTACAATTAATGTCAGTACAATCAATACACACAGTTTAAAGAAAAAGAAACCCTATATTCAGAAACAATTCAAGCATATTAGTTTAAATTACTACATACATTACTAGAACATGGAATATGTCATAAAGTTTTTTAATTCGAGGTTTTTTGAATTCTTAAAAGTTTATATTTATAGTATTCGCAAAAACTACATAATATTTAGCAATCTTTGGAAGTCTTTTAAATTTACCAATCTCTTTGTCCTCGGATTTGATTAAATTGTTATAAAAATGTTTAGGGGAAAAAATTTGAATTATACTATTTATTACGTTAGTAATGGATTAAAGAACATTTGTTCCATATTTTAACTATTGTAAAAATAAAAGGTTAAATAATGGATTTATATAGGGTTGTTCCCTACGCCATGTACGCTACGACAGCGGACGTTAGTTCAGTTTTAACTTAATAAGTTCTTACCTGTATTTGACAGGCTATCGTTAGAGTTTTAGTTTGTAACATTCATCAAAGAAAACAATCGTGGAAAGTTAAATATGATATATTCACCTAGCAACAGTGATACCAATTATTGCGAAAATTCATTGTTATTAATTTTGTTTTGTAGACTAATGTTGTAATATATATATAATTTCATTTATACAAAAAATAAAACTAGAACTATGTACAGTATGCTTTCTAGCTACCTCTAATAAATCACCTACACGTTTATGTTTATTTATTTTTAGGAATGTGTATCTTGTCCGCTCGTACACATCTACATAAACACAAAAATATTCTAAATTTAACATTTCAATTGTTTAAAGGTAATCCAGTCACGGTAGAATTAAAACAAAGTTAGAATTTTTAAATCCAGATTTTTGATGATGGCGATCTAATTCGTTTTTCACTTTATCAAGAAACATATTATTTATTTTTGTTTACTTTTTTTACATTGGTTTCGGTTATAAAATAATGCTGAATACAAATGAGAAGATGCATAAAGAATATACCGAATTATATTATTAAGAATACAGAAAGGCTTAAGGGTAAGAGATTTTGATGGAGAGTGTATAACACTGTATCATTTATCACTTCTTCAAGGACGAACGGGGGTTTACACATAAGTTGCATCTTTTCAACTATTTAAAATTCGAAGTATGCACTTGGAATGCATAAGAAACTATAAGCATAGGACCTAATATGATACATATAGGAAAACGGTTTATAGAAATTAAAGAAGTTAAATTATATTATGTATTTATTTCAAATTTGGGAAAAAATCATTTATTGAAAATCTTTGTAAGTTTCAAATTTAACTGATCAAAGTAGGTTAATATCTACTGAATTGTGCATAGGAGCTTCTTTAATTTAAACTATGTGTAATGTATCACCCTATTTTTATCTTCAAAACATTTTCACAATACAGTTTTAGTACTACCACTAGCGTATATTTCAAAGTACGAATTTTTTTAAAATTATTTCTATTAGAAAGAAAAATATACTGTTGGGACACCTTAGTATAAAAGTTATAATGAACCATCCGCAACTAATTTCCTGACGTCAACTTTTAGTTAATGAAATTAAATTGTCTGCAGCAAACATAACAAAACCAACTGCTACTATACTCTTTTGTGTTGATTGAAAATCATATTAAACTCTTACTTATGTAAACATAACCTAAAAAAGACTCCATACTTAATTTTTTGCACAATGTTGGTACTTTTCCTACAACAGCTTCAACTTACTAAATAGTTTGGCCAGAAAACTCTCCTACGTGTGTTTTTTAGGCAAAACTTCTTATGTATATCGTTATGCAGATAAGAGGTTTTTCTCAAATTTTTGATCACGGTTTCTTTCTTTTTATGTTGTATAGGATTTTGTTATATCTGTTCATTTCAGACTGATCAGTTGACTTTGTAATTAATTGTTTTGAACTGCATGCTTGTTGGTACAGCAATAACGAATTTTGATACCAAATCTCGCACCATTCTGATATTGTATTATTAAAATTTAAAGAAGAAACGCTTCCATTCGACTAACGAAGTGTTTAGAAAACATGATTTTCAATTATCAATATATATATATATATATATATATATATATATATATATATATATATATATATATATATATATATTATGATGTTACTAAAATCAATGATACAACGTATTTAGATATACATTGTTATTTGACAATTTTGAAGTAGTCTCGACCTATGATTGTACTAAAACTTCTATAACGAGTTCTCGATTTTTCTCAAGAATTTGAAGCTACAGATCAATTTCGAAAAGATGTTTTGACATTTTGTTACTCATCTCAAGAGCAACTGATTTAATGATTAAAGATATCTATCTGAACTTGAAATGATGGAAAAATTGTATTTGTGAAATTCATTTTTTATATTTTGTTTAGGTTCACAAATTTTAAATGTTTGACAAAATTAGGTTTGGACGAATAGAGTGCAACAAAGTTGGTTCACTGGAAATATAAATAGATTATCAAACTCTAAATATTATTTAATTAGTAATCTGTATAATTTATCAACTCTTTTAATACTGTAATCAGATGACTGTGTAGTTTCACCGAATATTCAAATCACTACAATAAAACTGACCTATAACTGTATCTTTTATTACTACAAATATAACTAATTATATGTATATGTTAAACACATAGTCCTGTATTAACCAATTGAAACACTTCATTTATCATCACGTAGCAACGGTCTTTTAATTAAATAATTGTTACCCAGTGTAATTTATTATTGATATTTTATTTGAGCCATTATTGAGTTGAAGTGAAGGGTAGCTTTTTCAATATTTTACAAGGGGTGACTTACTCGTAAATAAAAAAAATATATTCGCTTGCTTAAAGTAAGAGTAAGAGTAAGTAATTCTGATTTTGAATTTATTTCATAAAGATCGATTGTTTATATTATAAACATGATTTAATCAGACATTTGCAATCACTTGTGCATATAAAAACTTTACACAGATTTTATATACAGATTTGATTTTAAATGTCCGATTAAACCATATTGAAAATAAAAAGTAAGTTCTGGCCTCTTAATAATATGTAGAATAATAAATAATTATAATTTATAGAACTAATTGGTGAACCTCTATTAACTTTGTTTAAAGGATATGACCCGAGTCAGCTATACAGCTTTAGCTTAAAATTTAATTGTTTGAGGGTTTCGTAGCGGAATGACGACATACATGTAAACCCGCATGAGAGTTTCTTTTCATGCGGTTTGTGTAAACAAGAGCAAACTGCTAGGATTTTATGTTCCCACTGTTCATATTGTAGACGACATTAAGAACTCTAGAAACTCTAAAAAAGACTTGAATATTGGTTTTTTAGATCATAATATTAAAAATCTAAGGATGTTTGGATCAATTTTCTTTTTTTAAAATAAATTATTAAACAAATTGAAAAAACAAATAAGTTTTTCTCCCATATATGGGAAGAACTTATAATGTAAAATATTAAGTTTTTGTATGTTAATAAACCCACTACTTCAAGGATTCCTGATACTCTCAATTAATATTTAGGTGCAACTTTCCGGTTTTTTGAAGTTTAAACTGAAAAGCACGACATTATACTCCCGTCTTATTTTTAAATGTTGCGAAATATAGTCAAACTAAAAAGTAAGGGCTTTGCTCATAACAAAATAATGTAACTTTACGCTATTAAAATAGTACTTTTTTCCATAAATAATTCTCTGACACTTTTTAATAGAAATAGATGTCAATTTATTTATGAAGAATTCAGTACATTATTTTTAAAAAATGTGGATATTTAAAGTCACTGAAATTAAATATAGTTGTTATCCCAGCATTATGAATGTTGTTTACAAACTCTGTTGACAGATACACCAAGACAGACAGTTTTTGAAACTTGACATAATTCCTTGAATAAAATAATTAGCTATGAACATCTTTTAAGATATTTAACTGAAGTAATAAAAGCCTTGTCTGCATAAGTTGCAATCATCAAGCACTTGAATAAAGCGGAAGTAACAATCAGCTGAGAGGAAATAGACAGAGAAGCAATGATGTGAGGTTTTCATCAAGTAAATTGACTTTGAATTGTAATCAATCCAACAGTGAGGGAAATCTTTCTAATCTTAGTTTATCTCGGTTGTGCAATCTGCATTGGAAGTTATTTTTCAATGGTTTTAGTTGCATTTTTATGTGTAATAATTTTTTATTGTCGTTGTAAAAATAGCTTTCATAAATAAAACTTTTACATTTTTTGTCTTATGTGGTAACGGCATGGCTCAGTTAGTAGAGATATGCACTTAACAAGGTGGCTGGTCAATAGCATTACAGTTTCAGATGTGTTAACTTGCGAAAGTTATATTCAGAGTGTTATAAGTAGGAAGCCAAACTTTGGGTAGTGGTTATGGACATCACAATAAAGAGATATATAATACATTCAAAATACTGCGCTAAAGTTCTTTCTGTCTTTTTATCACAAAGAAGTTATAACTGTCGAACGAATTTATATATTGATACTAAATTTTGCAGAATGGTTTATAACATTATATTCAGTGAATTTTATATTTTTTCATTTAAACGTATCAAAATGGCGTCCGCATAAACTTTTTGATACCAAATGCAGTATCTGGAAAAGCGCCCTATTTATAAAACATTTTGATAAGTCTACCAAAATATTTGTTTTTATTTAAATATCTTTTTTAATGTCTGTGGATAGCCTGAAGAAAGAATTCTTAGTAAATTACTAAAACACAAAAGAATCTTATTTGGTTATTCAGCATTTAGCATTCAACTTTTGAAATAGTTATTAAATTAAAAAGTTCTAGGTTAACAAAAAAGCTCTTGTGTCTTTAGTAAATTACCAATTAGGTTTTTTACTTATTTTTAGGTGTTATATTTGTGACTTACAATAACAACAAAGATTAATCATGTTCTGCATTAAGGGTTAAATATTCTATATCAAATTAACAGTTATCAAAATTTTGAGCATCCAAATTTTGTACTGAGCGCTATTTTGAAAAGGGCTCAGTAAAATATTATATGATTGTATGTTTTGCTGCAAACTAATAATATAAAACATTTTGCAGCATTTGGTATAAAGTTTTGCAACATCTCTATAAAGTTTCTATACAGATTTAGTATGCTATTGTCGTATTTGTTACATCAGGAGTCACAATCAAAATTCGTGACATTTAAAATTTGATTGGACTTTCTCTTTGCTGTATTTTATGTACTTATATTAACTTGTTCAATACTAATACTATATTCAAATGTTTGTGAACACTCACCTAATAGAGGTTTACTAGGCTCAGGATATAACATGTTTTAAAAAATAGTAGGCATACCTCAACCATAGTTGAAGGATACCATATACGCAATTTAGATAATTATTTTAAGAGGTTTTTCCTATTTTTGTTACTACACATTCTGATTCCAAGAGAATTTTACTTATATTTATTTTCAAATGCTTTTGTGTTCATAATAAGCCTGCATTTGTAAAGAGTTTTAATTTTCGTCCATATTCCTTGCATAAATGTTTACATAAAATGTACACCATCAAAGTTAATTTAAAACAGGTCCTAGGTCCTTATATTGTTAATAAAATTTTATCATTAAGTTCGATGGTAACTTATGAGATGAAATCTGTCCAACGATGTCTGAGAAGTCAGTGCAAACGGACAAATGTCTTCAGTGTGTAAGAAAGATAAACATTTGTAAAAATTAATTTTGAAACTGAAAACTGGATTAATTAATAAAATAAACCGACCTGGAAGATATTATACCCTAAAAGAGATTTCCATAACATTGTTGTTATATTTTAGTACAACTTAATAGACTGTACAGCCTATGTAAATCTTATTTAGATAAATAAAGCTGATTGGCGCCCGGCTCCTGTAACATCACTTATGCTAGATTACTATAATCAAGTGTTGGACGCGCCCAACTCTAATTACTGTCCTATTTAACCAAGGGACCACTCACTAATTTGTTTTCATAATTTGACCAGTTGTTTCGCTAGTCACTCTGGGTAAACTAGATCGTTATCAGCAATGAAGTCAAGTATGAATAGTCGGGTCAATTTCCATTTCCATTTCAAGTTTCATTTCCATCCCCTTTATTATGAATTCTCTACCCCCTACATGAATAGTCGGATGTCCTACAAGGTATTTTTCGTATTTGCCCAAGGGTAAAGGGGTATACCCAAGGGTAAAGCAAGCACACGTCAGCATACTGAATGGTTTCTTCATCAGTACAATTGTGGTATGTTTTAGCGTTTCTACTCCGGCCACGGATATTGCATGTCTCGGATCAATATTGGAAGAGAGTTCAAGAAGTCCATTTTAATTTCTTTTTTAAAAGTCTTAAATGTACACTCCCACATCTCTACTACTTAATAGGGTAATTTTGAAAGTTTCTCAATTTTGGCTTTTAATTTTACTTTAGTGCAGACGTCAGAAGGGTCCTCTTTTAGGGGTTCCTCTCCTTATAAGGGAAGCATTTAGGATAACTGTGAAAGTAACATCCTTGAAATTCGTAGATACGTTCCCCATCAAAACGATTAACTTTTAACCCTTCTATTTTCACTTCCCTTTCATCACGACTTGTGTAACGGATTCGATAACTTCTTTTTTTTTCTTCTCACGACAGCCACTGCAGAGAAATGGGGGATTGGTTGTCCACAAGACGGTATCCATACCTAGGGACCAGTTCAATGGTATGTCTTTTTTTTTAAATTACGCCTGAATGCCAAGTTGCATGCACTTATTATTGTAACTGCCTCTAAAAAGGGGTCCACATTACACTGTTGTAAAAAAATTAATCATTTATTGAAGCCTGTGCCAAAATGTCTACGTCCGAAATGCAATACTCGACTATTTCTTTTTGAAAATCTAAAATCTAGTTACTAAGTACCTGCTCTTGGTGCCATTGTTCAAATTCTTTGTATCCCGTAACAAGCATAGAGTCTGGACAATAAAACTGTTTATAGGGTATCGGATATTTATAATCTTGATTTTCCAATTTATTGTAAAATAAAGGAAGTAACCTTTCTTTTTCTCAGAGGGTGGATTAAAAGCTTTTCGAAGAGAAGACAGTGACATAGGGAAGTAGTTTAACGAATCTATGACCATTACATTGTCCATTTCCATCAGAATAATATTGGTTCTCCGCATAATAACTTCTGGCGTGAACTTAGTGCGATGAATAATGTACTTAAGGATAAACTGAAAGTCGAATGAAGATCCGTTTGACGAGTAAGCACAATTGTTTGTAGTATTTTTCTGATTTCCATGACAGTCTATAAACTGATTGATAGGTTCCTTTTTAAACATACGGATATGAAAACTACAATTTCCACAAGATTGCCTAGTAATACACTTATGACAAAATCGTTGGCATACACACAAGTTAACTTTATGGATTTTAGTTTCCAGATCATTTGCACAAATCTCATCTTGACGGGTTTTCAAATCCAAAAATATGAATAGAAAATCTTTAGTTTTTGGAGTACCCCTATCGATTCTCACGTAACACTGATTGTTAGGTGGCATGTATTTTGTACAAGTAGTAGAAAAGACTTTATCACACACATGGTATGATTTTCTAGTCTTGATACTAATAACCTTACGGCATTCGGTACACTATTTAACAAAGTTGCAACAATCGCCTCGGTGTGCTATGAAACATTCATGAATTTTTAAAGTGAAGTTTGCATTTGGAGCAAGTTACTCCTCCATGCTGGAGTTTACTAGGAGGTGATGGTGCTAGACTCGAGGGACATATATTTTAACACATATGTTCGAATTCGTGATCATAAGCGTCACAAAAGAAACTACAAGCGAAAGCGGCTGTCAGGCTAGTGATTGCGTTGAAATGACCTTCACTAAATAATAGGTTTATTTTATACACAGCACTTTGTTTTTCACCACAAAAATACTCATCACGGCCATTCCTGTTGAAAGTATACACTGTAATCTTGTATTTCTACAAATATTCCTGAAATATTTCAAATACTGGGACCCGTGCTCCATGCTCTGGAATTACTACCCTTGCTGTAGCTATCAGTTTTGTGGATCTGACTATCTGACTTTTACCCATGTCTTGCCTTATAGTCTTGTACTGGGGATCTTTTTAAGCATGAGCTATGCCAACAACTAATGCTCTAGCTTAACAAAAATTTTCAGAATTTGAATCACTACTCCCCCCTCCTCTGTGCACGACACTCTTCTTTGACATTAGTATAAAACCCCGGCCTTCTTTGACCACACCCCACAGGGAAATTGATTCTGGTACATTTAATGTTAATTGTATGTTTCGAATTAATTGCTTCCCCATTGCTCTGAATATACCCTCGTAAATATCCCAAATAATATCTCCGTGCAGTTAACTTACCGGTCTAAAAGCCATATATCCAGGTTCCTTTTTTTTTAAATGTAGACTTGTTAATGTAAATCCCAACTGGTCATTAGCCGAGGATTTAGCTTCCATTTTTTTCAACCAAACTTGCAAACCAAATTTGAGCGAATCGATTTCCGAAAAGTCTTAAGCAACAGTCATAAATTCGAAAGTGATCTTAAAACTGTAAAATGTAAACGGTTTTAATATATGAATCATATGTATTTATTACATGTACAGGATCCATATTTAATAGCACACAGTGTTGTACCAAATAACCAACGAACTCTGCCGAAAGCCGTTATAACTTGTAGCTCCGTACAAATAAATTGTCTTTATTATATATGCCGAATAAGCTATAAGATACTACTGTTAAGAACTTATTTGTACGGAACTAGCAGTTACAACGGATTTCGGCAAAGTTAGTGAACTTTGGGCTACAAGAATCTTCTTACCAGTGTTTCTTTGTTGTGATACTACTTACTAAAACCGTTCTCTATAAGGTTCTCAACACTAGTACTTTATACCTTACTCGCCAGGTATTCGTTCAGTCTAACGTTGACAATTTATTTGTACGGAGCTAACAGTTATAACGGCTTTCGGTAGAGATCGTGAGTTTTCGGTAGACTTCGTGTAGTTTCGGTTTCAAGAATACTGAGTAGTGCTTCTGTGTCGTAATACTATGTACAAAAACCATTCTCTGTAGGTTTTTAACAGTTGTACCTTATAGCTTACTCGGCAAGTATTCGTTCAGCCTAACATAGACAGTTTATTTGTACAGAGATAACAGTTATAAGGACTTTCGGCAGAGTTTGTTGACTATTTGGTACAACACTGCGTACTACTAAATATGGATCCTGTACGTAGTAAATACATATATTAAACAGTTTACATTTTACAGTTTTAGGATCACTTTCGAATTTATGACTGTTGCTAAAGACTTTTCAGAAATCGATTCGCTCAAATTTGGTTTGCAAGTTTGGTTGGAAAAAATGGAAGCTAGATCCTCGGTTAATGATCAGTTGGGATTTACACTAACAAGTCTAAATTTAAAAAATAAGGAACCTGGATATATGGCTTTTAGACCGGTAAGTTAACCGCAGGGAGATATTATTTGGTAAATTTACGAGGGTATATTCAGAGCAATGGGGAAGCAATTAATTCAAAACATACATTTAACATTAAATGTACTAGAATCAATTTCCCTGTGGGGTGTGGTCAAAGAAGGCCGGAGTTTTATACTAATTTTAAAGAAGAGTGTGGTGCACGGAGGGGGGGATGTAGTAGTGATTCAAATTCTGATAATTTTTGTTAAGCTAGAGCATTAGTTGTTGGCATAGCTCATGCTTAAAAAGATCCCCAGTACAAGACTATAAGGCAAGACATGGGGAAAAGTCAGATCCACAAAACTGATGGCTACAGCAAGGGTAGTAATTCCAGAGCATGGAGCAGGGGTCCCAGTATTTGAAATATTTCAGGAATATTTGAAGAAATACAAGATTACAGTGTATACTTTCAACAGGAATGGCCGTGATAAGTATTTTTGTGGTGAAAATGAAAGTGCTGTGTATAAAAAAAAACCTATTATATAGTGAAGGTCATTTCAACGCAATCACTAGCCTGACAGCCGCTTTCGCTTGTAGGTTCTTTTGTGACGCTTGCCACGTTTCTTATGATCACAAATTCGAACATATTTATATGTTAAAATATATCTCCTTCGCGTCTAGCAGTATCCCCACCCTGTAAATTGCAACATGGAGGAATAACTTGCCCCAATGCAACCTTTACTTTAAAAATCAAGCTTGTTTAATAGCACACCGGGTGATCTTTGCAACTTTGTTAAAAAGTGTACCGAATGCCGTAAGATTATTAGTATAAAGACTAGAAAATCATACCATGTGTGTGATAAAGTCTTTTCTACTACTTGTACAAAATACATGCCACCTAACAATCAGTGTTACGTGAGGGACGATTGGGGTCTCCAAAAATATAAGATTTCTGTTCATATTTTTTGATTTGAAAACCCGTCAAGATGAGATTGTTGCAAATGATCTGGTAACTAATGACCATAAAGTTAACTTGTGTGTATGCCAACGATTTTGTCATAAGTGTATTACTGGGCAATCTTGTTGAAATTGTTGTGTTCATATCCGTATCTTTAAAAAGAAACCTATCAATCACTTTATAGACTGTCATGAAAATCATAAAAAATTACAAACAATTGTTCTTACTCGCCCAACGGATCGTCATTAGACTTTCAGTTTATCCATAAGTAAATTATTCATCACACAAAATTCTCGCCAGAACTTATTTTGAGGAGAACCAATATTATTCTGATGAAGGGTCATAGAGTCGTTAAATTACTTTCCTACCCCCCTGACTGCTCTTCCAAAAGCTTTTAATCTACCCTCTGAGAAAAAGACAGGTTACTTCCTTCATCTTTTCAATTAATTGGAAAATCAAAATTATAAAGATCCGATACCCTCTAAACAGTTTTATTGTCCAGACTCTGCTTGGTAAGGGATACAAAGAATTGGAACAATGGCGTCAAGAGCAGGTACTTACTAACTAGGTTTTAGATTTTCAAAAAGAAATTGTAGAGTATTGCATCTCGGACGTAGACATTTTGGCACAGGCTTCAATAAAATTCACATCTATGTTTTTACAACAGTGTAATGTGGACCCCTTTTTAGAGGCAGTTACAATAGTAAGTGCTTGTAACTTGGCATTCAGGCGAAATTTTTAAAAAAGACATACCATTGAACTGGTCCCTAGGCATGGATACCGTCTTGTGGACAACCAACCCCCCATTTCTCTGCAGTGGCTGTCGTGAGAAGAGAAAAAAAGAAGTTATCGAATCCGTTACACAAGTCGTGATGAAAGGGAAGTGAAAATAGAAGGGTTAAAAGATAATCGTTTTGATGGGGTACGTATCTACGAATTTCAAGGATGTCACTTTCACAGTTATCCTAAATGCTTCCCTTATAAGGAGAGGAACCCCTAAAAGAGGACCCTTATGGCCGTCTGCACTTAAGGTAAAATTTAAAGGAAAAAAGCCAAAATTGATAAACTTTCAAAATTACCCTACTAAGTAGTAGAGATGTGGGAGTGTACATTTATAACTTTTAAAGAAGAAATTAAAATGGACTTCTTGAACTCTCTTCCAATATTGATCCGAGTTATGCAATATCCGCCGCCGGACTGATGAAGAAACCATTAAGTATGCTGACGTATGCTCACTTTACCCTTTGGTATGCAAATACGGAAAATACCTTGTGGGCCATCCGACTATACATGTAGGGGGTAGAGAATTCAGAAAAATGGGGATGGAAGTGGAAGATAAATCTTATTCTGATTACCGGGGTGGAGGGGGTACAATCGAACTGCATATAGGTGTGTGTTATGAGAGTGTCCTTTAGAGTGTCGTTATTTTGTTTAATGTGAATGAAGAGTAAAAAGCTTAGCCTAACCACTGTTGCACCAGATTACATTGAGATTGTATAAGTCCTCTTCAGATTACCCGGGGGGGGGGGGATAGAATTGAACTACAGATAGGTGTGTGTAAAAGTAATAGCGTCGTTATTTTGTTTAATGTGAATGAAGAGTAAAAAGCTTAGCTTAACCACTGTTGCACCGGATTAGATTGAGACTAAATAAGTCGTCTCGGGTGAAACCGTTCAAGTTGCTGCGAAGATCTTCGTGTCAAAGTTTGACTTTTTATTGCAAATTTGTACTAGAAATTTGAAACCTTGTTTTTTAACTCTTGAAGTTTTAAATATTCATCAGTATTATAAATGACCGAGTTTGTTTTATAATGATTTGCAAATATTGCAATAAATTATGAGCAAACTTTCACTCATACACGCCTACACATCTGCATAAAACTTGTAGTCCTAAGTTCATTGAACCTTAAATCGACAAAAGTTAAAGTTTAGTTTCTTATTTATGGATCTGAACGGCAGTTTTTATCGTGTAATTCGTGTTTCATATTGACATCATGTTTACTTTTTATTTTTTCAGGTTTATCAACATTCCCTATATTTTTTGTTGTAGGCTACTACACAATACCTGTTTATATTTAAATCAATAAGCTTGAGACCTTTCTATCCGCAATCATGGTAATTAATTCCCATTGTAATATAATAAATTTATAGGTAACTCTTTATGAGAAGACATAATAGGAAACTCTTTTTATCCGAGTGTCTATTTGTAAACAATAGTTCACGTATAATAATCGCAGTGAGATATTGATCTTGTTAAAGACCTTTAGCCTTCGAATTCTCTCATGGTCGGGAAAGAACAAGAGTTTACCAAAAGAAACTGGATAGGAATAATTAAAGAGAAAGATCTAACCCAAGACAACATGAAAAATGTGTTGATCCAGCTAGGTCCCCTCGGGATTGCCATACCTGTACTCACTAAATTGAGCCGCGAGGATTCCAATTGAGAAACACGGGTTGCTCGGATCAACTTGAGAGTTCGAGTTGTTGTTGTTGTTTAAAGAGCATAAAATATAGGTTAGACCTTATTTATCGAGTAATAATTACTCTATAAATTATTGTCTATGGTAGGAAGAGAACAAGAATTGGTCAAGAGAGACCCGATATTAAAGATGAAAGAGATCTAATCCAAGACTAAGTGAAGAAAGTTGTACATCCTGCTAGGACACATTGGGATTGTCGCACCTATACTCGCCATAATTGAGCACCTAACTTGTATTCATCATTAATTCAATTTACATCGCATGTACAATATTAAAACATATAAATCAATGAAACAAAACAGAACAGAACTTATTACCAAAACTTTATATATATATATATATATATATATATATATATATATATATATATATATATATATATATAACTATTATAATATCTAATCTAACTAAAATAATATTAATCTTCTTACATCTAACACAAGCCTATTAACAAACAAACTTAAAGATGGTAATACAAAAATTATAAACAATTCACAAAATTAAAAAGTTTTAACAAGCTGGATTTGTTATTCATATTAATATATAAATTCAAAACACCCCATAGAAGTACTTTTTTCTCACCCACAAGCACACATACACACTCAAGCACATACACGCGCGCGCGTACATACTTATAATGAAATAAAACATATAATTCTTAATGGGGTACTGAATTTACATTATCCTACCCTTCACATATACCTAATAGCCGAAAAAATTTTAATATACGCCAAAATATTTTCTGTCTTACGTAGTAAAATTAAAAAAAAAGAAATATTATAATAATTAATTCAAAACTCTGCATTTTCAAAGCAGTTCTTAGAACACGCAGAACAATAAATAAATTAAACAAAAATTGAAACCTCCATAGGGCAAAGCCTGTGTTGAGGTTGCCCCCTTGTGCTTGAAAATTAAACAAAAGGCAAGCTATAAACGGATGAAAATGTTGAAAAAAAAATATTCCCAATATTTATAATCATTTGCACGCCTTGAATTTAAACACAGAAACAAATTGATGTTAATTTTAAACTTGAAACTAAACATTCAATAGGCTTTCTACATCATTCAATCCTAATAAAAATTCTTTTAAGTATTTAAGGAATCCAATAATATATATATATATATATATATATATATATATATATATATATATATTGAATTTTTTACAGTATATGGTAAATTGATAATAATTTTGGAGCCAGAAAGCCATACGTTTTAGTGAATTTATCAAAAAATAATAGTCCTCGTAAACCAAGCTGTGATAGAAAATAGAAAGTGCTTAAATTGAAAAGGTAAATTTGACAGCTCATAGGTATTTTAAGAATTACCACCTTTTTCACCTGTTCCATAACAAGTCATATTGCTTGCAACCCCTTAATGAAGTTACCTCTTGGAGGGAGCTCTTCTATAATGTTTGAGGATTAATGTTTTTGTAAAGTGGGTTTATTGGTAATCCTGGAGGTTTGAAGCAATTGATGAGATCTTGGTCAATACACAACTGTCTATGCAGACATAAGCTCAGGAGAATGAATCAAACTGGCTCAGGATCATTTGGTTAATACAAATTTATATCTAACGTGTTAAATAACACATGAATTATGAAAAAAAGTATTTAAAGCTTCCAACCGTTTAATTTTTTGCAGCTAATTTTTCTGAAACTATCGAAGACATTGATTTAAAATAACGTATTTCCTACACCTCTAAATATAGTTTTCATTTTGTACAAACTTTGTTATTGATAAAAATTAAGAAATGTCGAAAATGTACCTTAGTATAGATTTCCTCCTACTCTATGAAAGAGTTATTAAAACTTGAGAACTACTGCTAGTATTAATTGGGGTTAAAACTACTACTTGGGAACTACTATTAAGAAGAGTATTCAGTCCCAAATAACGTTTAAAACGTACTCCAAATCTGTCATTGATAAAATATAATATGTTCTCGTTGAAAATTTTAAGACAATGCTGTTTTTCTTATTAACCATCCAAGCAAACATTGTTATAACTTGGCAAGTAGTGAATGAATTTGAATCAAACAAAGACCTAATCATATGTCGTACCTACAATGGCAGGAAAATCGAATCAGTCATTCTCGGGTTAATTATAAACAAACAGAGACGTTGAGTTTTATAATATCTAAGGATGTATAGACTCTGTTTTGATATGTATATGATCAAAATTTTAACAATCTCTATATTTTGTACAATATAATCATTAAAAAACTCTAAATTTACATTTCCCCTCAAAAAACACCAGTTTACATTTGTATGAAACAATATTTCTACTCGAAAGTGATAAAATAAAGCGGGTTTTTGAACTACAATAACAGAATTCAAATTATACATAAAACAGAAACGCAACAGGCTGTATGCAGAGTAGAGATATTGATTATCTAAAAACAAAAGAATCCATCTGTCCTGGAAACAAAAAGCGCACTCTACTATACATAATGAGGCAGCTTTATGTCATTGTTTAAATGCTTGTCTCTCTATTGCTCATTTACATAGCAAATTGCCGATAATGAAACCGTCATGTTAGTTCATTCAATAAATGCAGCTATAAATACATTAGATAGGGTAGCTGTACATCGTGTAGAGTCGGCACGGAAATACCCGAACAATGTGCACCCGGGTTTGAGCTGTTGTCGCGACTCGACGGTCGACGCGAGGATTGTCAGTCGTGGGCCAGTTGGCGGAGTGTTTGGTTGTGTTTGTGAAGAGATTTAAAAGTGAGGTTTTACGTATTTCCTATACGAAACAGTGAATTAGAAGATTTATAAAAGTGCGGTATATTTTTTTTGGATTTATGTCGGAATATTGTAAGTAACTAAATAAATATAAAATTAGTTTTAGGTTCTGTTAAAATAATTTTATTGCTCTGGTAAAAATGCTTTTAAGTATGCTTACAATTAAATTTTTTTTTTTTTTTAAAAATAATGATCAAAGTATACAAGTAAACTACAAAATATATTTACTTTTATATTTTATGGTAAATTATTTAAACAAGTGTGTATAAAATAAAAATGATATTTATATTATATACGTGTAATAATAACGTTTTATTCTATAAATGCCTAGTGTAACATTTTTAAATAAACATATTATGAAAACAATTAAATGTGTTGGAATAAGTTTACTTCTGTAAATTGTAAGCGGTAATTGTTGTCATTCTATATTATATTATACTTTTAAAATAATTTTTATCAATGTCCCGAATTATTTTATTACTTACATTTGTTATTTTTTATTTCGATAAATTCATAATTTGTTATCTATTTAGTCAAATATTTTTCAACAACTTAGTTCAACAAAACATGAAATGATTTTTTATACCTCTCTTCAATTTAACCACAAACTTAAAATATTTAATTTCGTTAAATTTTTTCCTGTTTAATTAATTCAATATATGATAAGGGTGATTGTGTTAGTATCTTAATGAAAACGAGTCGAGCTTCCCATGTGAAGAGGCAAAATTCTTTGGTCAGATAATGGATTAATCAATTCGTCGAAGATTTTAACTAATTTCCATACTGGTAGTATATTTGTTACAGCTTTTGTCATACTTAAACCATAAAATTTATCAAATCGTTGTTCCTAATAACGGATTGTAAAATTTATATAAGAGTAATTAATGTACCTCTCTAAATTTTTGATTTTAGGGCCTACTAAGAAATCAGGTTCAAAGTTTTGTTTTTATTTTTTTGTTTTCAGCTGGTGAATTCATTAAGTTGTTAATCCATTTACAACCAGTATTAATGAATGTTTGGTATAAATATACTACATAAATCGTTAAAACTAAATACATAAAATCTCAACGAAATTATAGACAACCGTGTCAACGTTCTCAACTTTTTTGCTGATTTTATCCAATTATAATATATACAATTATTTTGTTAAACGTTTCAAATAAAAACAATTTCAGGAAAGAACAGGTAATTTTTATCTATTTCCACAGACTTTCCTTTCTAACCTTTAACATATATAATAATGATTATTATTTAAATATTACTAGCCTTTATTAATTTTTTTCCCTCATAAATGTACGTACATTTTAAACAACCTATTAATAATAAAAATTGAATTTTTTTTTTCGTTTTTTCATTCCAAATAATTATAATTATTCGCACAAACTCTTAATAGGATTTGAGTTTTTTTATTGCTAATCTACTAATAGTAATTTTACAACCTACTAAATAAAGAAATTCACAAAGACAACCAGTTTGAGATAAGAGTATAATTCCTGAGATATTAAGGAAACTATAAACATGTGGAATTTATATTGTAGATCTTATATCTTATCTTACACTGTTTTACGCCAAATAATTTGAAATACGCAGTTTAAATAATAGGAGTACTGACTTATCACAAATATTATTTTATATTACTCAATGTCCAGATATAAGCTGAGTCTCCCCCTCCTTTTTTTTAAACTGTTTATTCGTTATCACCTATATTGAAAATAAGTCTAAATACCGCGTGTATTTTTTTATTTATAATAACCAACCACGAAGCTTATTAAAAGAGACAATGAGGGTATAGTACGAAAAATGTTTGTAAAAAAACAATAATAAACTAAGTTTAAATAATTAATGATATAAATTTAAATTGATTAGTCAAACTGTTTATTTAACATTTTATTAATTAAAATTTCTATTACTTGTAATTATTTATGAATTTAATGGAGTCAATATCGTATGATTATTATCCCTTCCAATTTTATCTCAAGGATTTACTGTTGCAATATAACGAAAATCATTACAACAAACAACTTTTCTGCGGTCCATCTGTACCGCTACTGAAGTTAAAACCACGTGAACAATAAGACGTGTCTCCTACACAATCAGGTTTGCCAACATGACACATTTAAAACTAAACCATCCTCACACAATGTTAACTTGGATTTTATACAAAGTTATGTTGAGATGTGTGAAAAACTTGTTTTAATCAAATAAATAAAAGTTTCCTGAAGTTCCTGTTGTCTGAATTTTATAGGATTTTATTTTCACACAGTACAATAAAAATTACAATTTCTTTTTTTATAAACACATGAATAATACAAATTAGAACCATTTTATATTTTGAACTCAATGTATTTTTCACATATATGTAAACGTAATATCGAGAAAGTAATATAATTGTGGGAAAAAACAGATACAGATTTTTTAAAATTTTAAATCATTCTTGATATCCCCTGAATCTAAAAAGTTAAGTTAATCCCCTGTCTGTATATTAAGTTAGAGAGTGGATGAAAAAGTCCGATTTATATCACATTTATTATATATTTGTTGTCTTATATTCATATTGATGGACCCTACAAACCTAACACACTCCATTCAAAGTGAATTCTCCATTATATCCTAAAATCTTGTGAGTGTAGTAAGTGAAGATGAAGTTAAGTGATTTCAATCAAAATTTAGTAAAACGTGGAGATCAAGCCCACAATAAAACGCATGTAAAATAAAATTACTTTCCATTAGTTATTTTTTAGTACCTTCACAATAATTTTACTAAAATCAATAGAAGCGTTTTTTTAAAAATTCTTCCGTTAAAATAGTGTATTTGAATTTTTACCGATATCTCTCGAATCTGTATTTATGACAAAATTAATAACCAATACTTTTTCTTACAGCATATAGGGATAATATTTTTGAAACATTTGACCAAAATAGTTATCCTATTTTAAAACGATTTAATTCTGTTATTTTGTGTATCTCCAAAATTTTGTGTAGTGTCTTCAATTTTACATGTATAAAATTAATCGGAGCCAAATATCTACTAACTGCAAAGTTCTAACCATATATTACTAATAGAAATTAATACGTTTTTAAACTCTTTGTTGTATATTCACAGTATGTTTTATGTGACTTATAGGGTGAATAAGGAAAAGTTATTCCAAAACTTTATAGCCATTTTCCTACAGTCAACAGTTGTATATCTACTACTATATTACAAAAATAATAGTATATCTATTAGTATTGGCTTTTCTTTTACTTGAACATTTTTAAGCCGATCACATTTATTCACAGTTTATTTTTATTGTTTACATAAATTCATATATTTTTTTCCTGCGAATACGTTTTTAACAAGCGAAAATATTTGCTATACTCTTTCTTTGTAATTCTTTTATTAGAACTATATATATATATATATATATTTAGGTACATATATTTTTCTTAAATATACATAGTATAAGAAAAGTTACGCGATGGATAAAAAATCTAATAAACATCTGTTTGAAGATCCCCTAAAAAAAAAAAAAAAAAAAAAAAAAAAAAAAAAAAAAAAAAAAATGTTTAAAATAAAGTCTGTCTATCACTTGTGTAATGGTCCACAACATAACGAATATGAAATTTGGTACGTGAATATAATTTAACCATGTTAAAGTTTCTTATTTTTAAGACCAGCTCCAACGATGTTTATCAAATTTTGCTACGAACCTCAAAACATATTGGCCATCTCCCCAAAAATGCCTGTAAGAGGGTTATCGCCTAAAAAATTTTAATAAAACATATCCCACAAAGCTGCTATACAATACAAAATTTGTCATAATCGACTTCACCAGATTCGTTAAAACTTTCATGACGTAAAGATTATTAACCTAAATCATTTGTTAAAATCTCCAGTTAAAGAAAATTACCGTTAAAAAATAATTTTCAAAACGAAAACTAACCGCCTTCTTTTCAACCGAGTTAATCATATCCGTGTATGATTTGAATAAATTTATGTAACAAAACAAAATGCTTTAATTAAATATATTAATTAATAATACAATTATTTAAAACAACAGTGCCTGTGGTTAATTATCACATTTTAACTAACAACTGCAGAACTGACGTTTTTGTCAACATATAAATTCATTTAGTTTTGTGGACGGGTGTGTAAACATTGCAATGTATTTGTACCGTTTATTTTTTGATTTAGATTTTATAATTAATCGCAACGTAGAGTTTTATGTAAATAATTTTGCTCACACACTGGTTAGTCCAACTAATTTTATATATTACTACGTTAAGTTTGTAAAATACTATGTAAACTATATATAGAAGTGTACATTAACATTTATAGTCCATAATACCGTACACAACATATTATGCACTAGATAAATTAATACATGAAATTAACGTTGTTTAACGCTCTAGAGATATTAATAATTTTTGTATTCCCTTCGTCAATAATAATCCCATTGTTTTTAGTTTTCGATATAAGTACTGATGTTTTGTTATTTTATTGGAAGTTACTCTTTCATAATAAATGAGAATTAATGAAACATTAATAGTACAAATAAATTCACAACAAGTATTATCAAGTTCAAACACAAACTACAAGTAAAGAAAAATATTATGGTCAAATACCGCGTATACTTATTTAAACTCATACACAAAACAAAAAGTAAGCATAAATAAACGCATCGATTATTACCGACACCGAAATTCCCAGCCGGAAGCTGTTAATTGTACATAAAAATAAACTTAAGTGACTGGTATGCAAATTTATCGGTCCAAAATTGACTTAAAATAAGGTTATTATAGAGAGTTATTAAGCAATCATTTTTATAAACAATCTAGATACGTTAAAATAAATAATATAAAGACAATTAGTAAATGCGATAAGTCATTTTTTGTCAGAGATATTTCAAAATTAAAATAATAATATTTGTTTATCCTGTTACCAATTTAATAATAAATAACAACATTATAACAAACGCTTTTAATAAAATAAAACATTTCACGATTTAACTTTTTAAAGATTTTCTATATAGTATTTTAAAATAAACATTGAAATGAATGTACATTCCTATAACGGGGTTGTTTTATAGTTATAGTTAATAAATCCAGTTTTATTACTATTGTTTGAAATAGATTTTCTATCTATTTTAAAATGGGACAATTCTGTCCATATAATTTATGTAATTTATTCAACGCCACTTTTATTTATTTTAAGTTTAAAATTTTGTTTTATATTTTTTATTGACGCTATTGTTTAAATCTCTAATTAGGTAACCTTTTATTATTAATGTTGTTTAATCGGAAATTTGCAATCTTTTGTGCATATAAGAGAAAAACGTAGAGCATACAAGAGAAAAAACACCAATTAGGGCATATTGAAAACTAAAATAAATGTATAACCTAAGAAAGAATGCAAGCCTAAAAGACCTGAATAGTCAAAACTAAGACTAAATACAAAAGAAGATATTTCCGAATCGTCGTTTATATTAGTTTTTCTACACACAAATGATACTCAATTATACGATTAAAACAACATTAATTAACATCCACCATTATCAACTTACTTTAAAATATGAGTTTTTTATTGTTTTTATATTGAAATTAATAGAAACTCTTTTGATTTGTTTTATTAACCTTATGTCTTGAAAACATTAAATTCATTTTATATAAAAATATAAAGTATTATAGATAGAATTATCAAGATTTCTACCAATCGATTTAAATATTGTAGAAATAAGCACAATTTAATCATATGTTTAACTGTGTATTCAGAAAAGTAAAGGAACCTTTACAATTAATTAGCGTAGTAAGTAATCCAAGATTGGAATTATATTTAATATAATTGTAATGCATATAGTGTAGTAATTTTAATGTCTTCACAGTAGGACCACAAAAATAAAAATAAAAATTATCGAAATTATTCTTTTACTGAATAATTCACCGACAATGAGAACATCAGGATTAAACCAAAAATTTCCTCCAACAAAAGAAAATGAATAACTTTAAATATTAATATTTAGTCCATGACTTATCTTATACAATTAATGCAATTTGGTTTTAACTTCTAAATTTAAGTTACACCTAATGAAACCGTGTCCCCGTGTGTAGTAGACATTTTTAACTCACTCCCACCTATCCCAAATTTACCCTATTTCTATAAAAAGAAAAAAACTAAAAGTCACTACATAAGGCAGTGGGTCAATTGACCAATTGTGTAAATTGGTTAGTAAACAAAATAAATGGTGCAAAAATAAATCAATAACTTTCTCATAGTCGAAACAAATATTAGACAACAATAATATTCGTCACCATCTGCCCAAAAATGACTAAAAAAAAAGAAAGTAATTTCAATATCTTATGAAAAATAAGTTTGTATAGATTTCCTCCCCCCACATTCAAATTTTATTAAAATTTGTGAGTAATAATACAAATAACATGTATACATTTTATAGACATTACGAGTTTTTATAAAAAAATGATGGCAAATGTCCGATTAAACCATATCAAATAATTTGACATCGTTATAAAATAACTTTAAAACCATTTCCGTATGTGCCAACAATCTCGACTTAAGCGTAAAACCTATTTGATTCTATTCAAGTTATTTAATGACATTCAAAGTTCATTTTTGTTTTAGCCACTGATTAGATTCTGAACTTAGATTAGATTGTGTTTTGTTTAGTTTCTGAACTTAGATTCTGTACTAGTTTGTGGCGTTCATTTGCACATTTTACAGATAACTGTGATGTGTGTTGCACATTTTACAGAGAACTGTGTGCGTGTGTGTGTGTGTGTGTGTGTGTGTGTGTGTTGTGTTTTTGGAGTAACCATAGGCCTATGACTCAAGAATTGTAAACATAATATTATATAAGCTGACAGGTAGGTTACTAAATATAAAAATAAGTTGTAATCTTTTTTAAATATTAAAATCTGCACATTTGACTAGTATTTTAAAGTTTCGTGGTTTCTTCTTCTTTACAGGTAACTTCTAACGCTAATTTTTATAAATATGCAATTTTTGTTTGTGTTCTTAGAGATTAAATTTTAGAAAAATACTATCAAAAATCTTTAAAAAAAACAGATTTTGAAACAATCGAGTATTTTGGTTTTGGCCTTTTTTCAGTTATTCTAAGTAATGAGTTTTGGTGAAAATTAAAAAAGCCTCCAAATGTTCAAAATATGCCTCCTACAGATGACACACATCATTCAAAAAAAAATCCTTTTTTTGCGAAAAACAAGACGTCAATTAACGGGTATCTATACTAAGCATGGGAATACAAATTTAATATATATTTTAGAATGCGCCACACACACACACACACACACACATACTGTGTGTGTGTGTGTGTGTGTGTGTGTGGAGAGAGAGAGAGAGAGAGAGAGAGAGAGAGAGAGAGAGAGAGAGAGAGAGAGAGAGAGAGAGAGAGAGAGAGAGAAACACAATAGCCATTGTTAAGTATAAGAATCTTGGCAAATATAAATCAAATAATGTCAATGTAAAACATGTAGTCGGGCTGACCTACTCCCATTATTTGTTATAAGTACACATGCATCAACTTTTATAACAACTTACTATATTTCAATTTCGATTCAATAATTTTAGAAGAATTAAATTACTTTTCCTCGCCATCTTCCTTTCTGTTCAATTATGTGACTTGATCTATTGCCAAAACAATACCATTTAAGAACTCTACCAAAACAAAAAATGGTTAATCCAATTTTTATAACAACAAAAAAAATTGATAAACGCCATATTTGTATTTACACGACCAGATCATAAGTTAGTAGATCATCAAAAAGTTAGTTTCTTGATCCTCGTAGGAAATGGTAAATTGTATTGGTAAATCAAAGGGTCTTACCCAATTAGGTAATATTGTTTTAAACAGTTGTTACACAGGTTTTCTGAGCCTAGGAATGGGGTATCTCAATACTGTCTTGACGTATATTAAAACATCGTTAATTTTGACGTTTTTATATCGTTTTTTTTTTTTTTTTTTTTTTTTTTTTTTTTTTTTAATTTCAATAGCGTAACATATATTTTATTAACCACACTATAGTCCCCTATACCTCATTTTATTATTTATAAAGTGATTTTTTACTTACGTCAATAAATCCTTATTAGTTTTTCTTCTTTAACACTAAAACACTGTTGCAATTTCGAACTAAATTTTCATCATCAGGATATATAAAAATTCACAGAAGTAAGCATAACTTATAAACAACAGATAAATCACTCCACTTTGGAGATTGTGAAGTTCATGATGCAATGTTGTGTGCGAACATTGATGTGTATGTCGATTGATAAGACTGCGTTGAATCAAACAAAGCAAAACTAATAAGGATCGATTGACTTGAGTGAAAAAAATCACTTTATAAATAATTTAGGCTACAATGACTGAATTAAACCCATTTTTATGTCCATTATTTATTTTTGTGACTGCTATCGTGCTTATGTACAAACGACGACGGACGGATAGCGTGTCAAAATCACTTCTTCAATTTCCTAAACGTGGAGATCATGAAAAAAACTGGTCAATTTTTTCCAAACACACACTTAACCTATATTTCGTATACTGGGTAAGTAAAGAAAGATCAACAATAATGTTTCAACGACGTTTAACAACTGAAGATGATGACTTGGTCACCGAAACGTCCTTACGTTGGTGAGTTTTCTTATTGTAATAATGTTTCATTGGGTAAGGATCACGAATTTCCCACAAGACTTTCTCTCTATATGCAAGTGCTATGAATTTACAACTTCAAAAATCTTAAGTGTTTGATATAAATGTAGTGAACTGACTGTATAAAAGTTGACATTTCAGGCTGCAAACAGCATGAAGAATACCTATAGATAGGCAAAGAAAATACTATTCGAAGAAAAAAACAGACATAGCGTGACAACAAACAATTTTTAGGAGAAAAGAAACAAATAACCCCCCCCCCCCCCCCTATACCAATATTCTCTTCCTTTACCACTCTTTTATACTGCCTTTACAGTTGAAAGCTAAAACTCTCTTACTTCAAGAGCTGTATATGTTATAAAACTTGATTACATACATGATACCTTGTTCTAGTAATCTACCGTATAACTCGTAACTTGGCAAGGATTCAATTATTGTAACAGCCGATATAAACAGGAACCAATGAAGTTTTACAACTTCAAGGTACGTAATTCCATACAAGGAGGTTTAAAGCTTCAATTTGAAAACATTTGGAATAAAGCCTTGTACTTTAGTATAAGTTAGGGTCGATTTACTTTTACGAGTAAGAAAGTACTGTACTGAGATTGAATATACATTTTGATACTACGTTTTCGACGTTTTGAATCCTTAGAAATATATTAGATATTTTTTTGGGGAATTATGCAGGTCAGTAGGCCTATCTTGTTCGTCGAATATACTACTATCTCGAGAACGGTCAGTCTAACCATAACCGAAATTTAGAAATTTGTCATTAGTATCTTTCGGGATAATTAAATTTGAGTGAAATGGTTAAAAATGGTGAACAAAAATAATAGATTTAAATATGATTTACTTTATGTACTAAACTTGATTTCTCAAAATCGTTAGATTTGGGGTAAAACTGTTTAAAATATGTCCTTAAAAAATAGAAACAGTAATTAACGAATTGGTTAATAATATTGGGGGGGGGGGGTAATTGGAAAGTCATTTACTGGTCATAACAAGGAGTTTACTAAGAGTATCATGGCTGATTTGATATTGTCATTTTATAGATTTTAAAAGTCCACTTTTTAATACGTGGAGATAAAATGTTACAACAACTAATATAATAACAATATGAATATCTGCACAGTGCCGGCAGTCGATCTGTATTCATTTGAACTTATTTCATTTAACCAATTTATTATTTCAATTATTTACCCCAATTTTACAAAATTTAATAAATGGGCTTAATATCCATAACTGTAAAAGCTACTAATGGGCTTGTCTGCTACAGGTACAATCTATAAATTCTCCAAACATGGAGGAAAATCTGTCATAATGATCTATGATCAGTTCGTTAACCAGAAAATGAAATTAACAAGTTTCAAAATGGCACCCGTTCTAAACGTTTAATAAAAGATTTCCGAGTTATCTTAACAATTCAAATGTTTTGATTACAAAGCATCTGAAATATAGACAAAATGACTTGAATTAACTATTATATTTGTTAGTGGATTTATATAGGTTTTAGTAGTTTAAAAGTGAAAGGAATGCAAAACTTCGGTTTAAAACTAGGATACTGTTGTTAAAATCCCTTTATATTCTTTTAAAAAAGAGTTCTAATAGTTGTTAAGTTTCGGAAAATAATATTTATAATGATTTCACTATTTGATGGATTGATCTATCAATTCCGTTTACTATTTCAAAATGACGGCATTAAAATAAGCATTACATGGAAGTTAAAATTTCAGAATATTAATTTTTCATAGAATATTTTTAAAATAAAATGTTTAATTCTTGTCATTGTAAAAAATTTACTTTACACGGTGGATGTGAGGAAGGATATTTTTATAATATTAGTTTTATAATCACGCCTCTTTTTTTATTTATAGACACATTTTAATACATGTGTACCTCAAAATTTACGGTGCAACAAAACAGTTGTGTTTTAAAATTACTTTGTTTTTTACAAATATTATTTTTTAAGCTATAGTTTCCCATATTTATTTCTATCTAATCTTTGTTTTTAAAACAATATTTTTCTGAGCTTATTTGCCAGGAAAGTTGATAATTCCGAAATTGAATTTTTAGCCAGTTTTAATCTACTTTTAGTTTTAAATGTTTGCCTTTTATATTGAGCTTGAAGTGTGAGATAATTTAGATAGAATAAAACTAGAACACAAGATCTTACAAAAAATACATTTACTTAATCAAACGCATTTCAACGACAAAGTCGACATCCTCGGTGATACCTAAGTTAAAATAACTTAACTATATAAAGATAATTTTGTGAGATATTGTGTTCGAGTTTTATTCTATCTAAAAAAAAAGAAGTTTAGAGTAAAATTCCACCTAAAAACTAACTGCAGATTGTTTTATTAACATATTTGTTGTCGACATTGTAAAACTGAACATAAATAAAAAACATAAAAAAATAAGGCAAAATTCTTACGGCTTGAGAAAATCGGTAAAAAAATATAACTTCCGATTCAGGATTTTTTTCTGGCTAGAGATATTGTTCAAGCAATTACGTAAACCAATTATTACGATTTAATTTTAAAGACCAAATTAAGCCCTGAAATGAATCATTTATATTAGACATAAAATAGTATTATATTTTATAAATTTGAACGTTTCGTCAGAACACTTTCTAGAGAATATGGTCGATGACAATTTCATTATTACAAGTTTTGTAACATAATGAATACGAGTATAATAGCATTATTTTCAATACATTTCCTGAAAATTAGCCATGAACGTGAAAAGTATTAACAAAAATTGCAGGATACATTTATGCAATAATCTTACTAGTGTGCAAAGCACAAAGCGTGTCAGAGAAATGCAGGGGCACAGTCTAAACAAGTCTCAAGTGTAATAATATATGTTTAGTAAGTTTAATATATAATATGTGCGATTAGTTACAGTTGTGGGACTGTGACAAAATGTCTCCCTTTCTTAAAGCTAAAGTCATTTAGGACCAACCCGCAAATTCAGTTAAAAGCCTCGTTTACAACTATTAACAATAAATTAAAATCTAACTGTTTTGTGATTCGTGCACTATTGAAATTTAAAACCCTAACGTTTTGGTAAAATACATAATACATATTCCCTTTAATAATTATATGACACTCCCCTCAGATAGAATATTAACAACTTTAGATAAACTACTATAGACCTCAAATCTTTTTACGGAAGCTAATATTCCATTATATATATATATATATATATATATATATATATATATATATATATATATATATATATATTACAATTGTAATTAATATTTTACCAACAGTTTGAAAGTCAGTGAACAAGAAGCGAAACGTGTTCATTGTTTAGGGTTGTTGACTTCAGATTGCAAAGTTAAGATAATATAACAACAGATAAAAGTGAAATAACTTATTGCTACGTTTTCTAAAATGTTTATTTGTGGAAAAAGACTATGTTTATTTCTTAAAAGTTTATATAAGAAACCAGGATTAATAAGTGTCACTGAGGTCTAAATACTCATATTGAAAAGTAAAGATTTAAGTGTGGGGGGAGGGCAAGGTTCTGTGAAATTTAATGATTCTTGATATATAACTATGGATAATAGATGAATTTTAAAATATTTAATTTTCGGTTTTTAAATTTTCGAAATAAAAATATCAAACTTCAGCAGCTTTTGACAACATATATTATGTAGAATACCAGTGGTTGTTTTTTTATATTGAAACATATTGTATCGTATATTTGACAAATTATAATTTATTGAATCAAAAGAAATTTTAGACGCTCTAACAAAACTTATATATATATATATATATATATATATATATATATATATAAATATATATATTTAACCATTTACATTTTTAAAACTTGAAGAACCAATAATAGTTTTTGTCATAATCAAACAAAAACAATAAATTATACAAAACAAAATACTACAATAAAATATAAATTAGACATACATAGCAATATAAAACATGAGCAATATACACTGAAATGAGTAAAGTAGAATTATTGATGAATTTACCACTTTGGCAATCGAACTCACTGATTAAAAGGGCTTTGACAATAAATCTCGTATGCTGGTTTTAAATTTTTTTAAATCTAAACTTTTGAGTATTTATTTCATATTTTGAGAAATAAGATGTTTAAAATAAATAATTCAAAATACAGCTTCATCAAATAGCACTAATATCCATAGCGTCTCAGCAAATCTCTCTTCTAACTGTCTCTCATCTAAACAAAAGTTTCTTTGTTTCCCGGGAAGTACTGTACAAAGACGCAAATTGCTTGTCTTTGAAGCACGGTTAATTTAAAGCAAATAAACTACCTTTGTTTTAACGACAAATAGGTGAAATTGGCGGAAAATAAAAATGACTTTCAAGTTTGTTTGTTTTTGTAGAGGGTTTTCCTGCACAATTTGTAAATGAATATGTTTGTAAATATTTGTATTAATATTGAACAAAAAAATAAGTATAAATAAATATTGAGCTTGACTTGTGAGATAATTTAGATAGAATAAAACTAGAATATAAGATCTTACAAAAATACGTTTACTTAATCAAACGTATTTCAACGACAAAGTCGTCATCCTCGGTGATACCTAAGTTACAATAACTTAACTATATAAAGGTAATTTTGTGAGATATTTATCACTTACATCTGATTCAAAATGTTTACAAAAATTGTGGCTAACAAGCTACATTTGAATAACGTGTATTAAAAATATTTAGAGTGCTACCACTGAATAGATACTCTAGAACTGAATTTATACATACATTGCAAAACGATGTTTCTTGACTGAAAACATCGAAATTGGATCTTTGAGCAAACGTCTCTAAACTTACGGCGCATAATGGCACAAAATATTACGAAAATACTAATTCTGAGGCGAACAACCCCACCAATTACACAGCTACTTCAGACGTATAATAGTGTAGTTAAAATATTGAAATTTTCGTCCCTGTTCGTCTATTTATTTGTCAACCAGAGTTCGTTACCAAATGTAGTTCCCATTACTACACGATAAGGATTAACGATGGCTCTACTGTATAAGGTTTGTTGAGTCTCTACAAAGAAGCAAATTTAAAACCAGCATACGATATTTATTGTCAAAGTCCTTCTAATCCGTGAGTTCGACAGCCAAAGTGGTAAATTCATCAATAATTCTACTTTACTCATTTCAGTCTATATTGCTAATGTTTTATATTGTTATGTATGTTAATTTATATTTTATTGTAGTATAGTAGACATTCCAGGGATGGGATCTTATGGAGTTATTCTAGACCAATCATAATCGTCCATTTGGTCACATGACCGCTTCTCGTCCAATCAGAATGCTTCATTTATAACTTCAACTGCACCGCCGCTTCTCGTCCAATAAGAATGCTCCATTTATAACTTCAACTGCACCGACTTGCGACCTACCCGTCCGCCTTCTTTGGTTTTGGTAGAGTAAACTGCACCGTCTTGTATCATAAATGCCGGCTTTGTTTTTCAACTAATATACAACGACTTACGTCCCTACCGTCCACTATCGTGTATTCAATATAAAATGTACCGACTAGCCCTTAGCCATCCAGTTTTTCAGCGTGGACAGACAACAACAACTTTTTTTTAATTTTTCAGCGTACGACGCAATGACTTCATTGCGTTATCTTTGTCACGAGGGTCGTGAAATAATTCATGACAGAATCTTCAACCTAACTGCTTTACATTACCTCAACTTTAAACGTTTACCTCCTGCTATCCAACATTTCGTCAGACGTCTCAACCTAGGTTTATTACTTTGTCAGAGAATAAGTGTTTAGACTACCGGTATGTTTTTTAAACCTGAGACTATACCAACCGAGCTATTCTACAAGACTAAGTTCATATGGAGGATTTAGTTAGGAGCGTGTAAGACAGAGAGACCGGGAAAATTGTCGTTGAGGCTTCACCTCTTTGCTTTTACTACCCTAGTGCATGGGAGTTACTTAAAATTTGTTTATTTTAGTCTAAATGATATACAAATAGGTTTGTTGCAGCGTGAATAAAGGGACCAAGTTCAAATTTTAATACTTATTATATTAGGAGGAAGATTATGATTATCGATATCCATAAAACTGATATTAACAGAGTGTTGAGATAGAAACTCGTATCCTTCTCCTCGTACGTTGGGAACTTTGACTTTGATTTCATGGTGGGTGCGGTATTTTTGACAACTCTACGTGTAGCTTAAGTGTATAAAAGGTATCTTTCCTGAAGGTCTTAATTAAAGGGAAATCTTAAATGAGAGATGTATAAGATATATTTCAAGATGAATTGATTTCCGTCTACAAAGTCTGTACAATATTTATTATTATTATTATATACATATATATATATTAATATAATTGATTATTTGAACATCAATCATAAAATGATCATTAACCTGCGCTGTCTCCGCTAATCTGAAATAACATATTGACTTTGCGTCTTGTGTGTGTGTGTGTGTGTGTGTGTGTGTGTGTGTGTGTGTGTGTGTGTGTGTGTGTGTGTGTGTGTGTGTGTGTGTGTGTGTGTGTGTGTGTGTGTGTGTGGTGTGTGTGTGTGTTTAACGGTCACTGGCGTGGAGTTAAGTCTCCCGTATATCGTTAAGGTGTCTGGTGTGGAGTTAAGTCTCCCGTAAACCTTTGAATGTGGGTAAAAGTCATAGTAATAAGAAACATGAAAATGCACTAAAAACTACAAAAAGTAAAATACAAAAAGAATGTGAAAAGAGAAAGACAAATGATACTATTGTCCTCTGTGTTTTACGGGGTTGGAACCGTCACATGGTACAGTGAAGCCGTAACCTGTGCCCACATTACAAGCCGGTGTAAGCAGAAGGCTTACCCCTTGTGGAAATAGCTCCAAATCCATCGCTATTTCCTGTGACCACCACTCCATTACAAAATGCGGTCCCCAAATTCTTTTTGTATTTTACTTTTGTAGTTTTTAGTGGATTTTCATGTTTCTTATTACTATGACTTTTACCCACATTCAAAGGTGTACGGAAGACTTACCTCCACGCCAGTGACCGTTAAACACACATTCACACACACTATTTGAGAAAATCATAGCATCATTTAACACTACGTATTGCACATTTATAATTTTTATTATGTTCTAACATTGGTATTAAAAATCTCAAAATCATACGGTGTCTTAAATACATTAACCCTGAAAAAATGATCACTAATCCTTGTAAGTCGTGACATCTATATATTTTCAACTGAATATCGATTAACTTCGTCTTGTTCGCAAGAATATTTGATATATTTACCCTTTATTTAGTCAATATGTGTTCTTTACTTAGTTATAGGTACTAATTATAAGTACTTGTCCAAAACATAGGGAATTTAACTATCCCCTAAGCCGCTAGTATTAGGTAATATTACTATATCAATTGTAACAATCAAAAGTTCCCTTAGTATTTCAGAGGCTGCATTATATAAATTTTGGGCATATCTCAACAATGTCAATCTACAGGAACGCTCTCCACCTAACATAAAATTGTGTATAGATTTTTATTGTTTTTTAAAATATGAAATTAATATACTTTAGTTAGTTATAGAATTATCCACTCCTCACCGTGAAATACATAAGCTGTGATATATATTTTCCCCTTAATAACAAACCTTATTGAATTCTTTGTTTTTTGTAACCATATGGCATATTATCATAATTCCCTACATATCTCCTATTAGGACCCGTTACTTTAAATACTTTTGTTTCCTTTACAGTTACAATATCTACATTTTTATTTCTTCTTATTCTATTCTCTTCAATTTGTAAAGACAGTTTAGCTTCGCTCAAAACCATGTCTATAAGTTTTTCAAAGTTCAGTTTTTCAGATGTTTTAAGGTTAAGTGTTAGACCTTTAATTTTAAACACCTCTGTAATATCCTTACTGTTTGTAGAAAATACTTGGTATGCGTATGTTTAAGGGCAGCACGAAACGATAACGGGTTGAAGTCATTACGTCGTAAGCTAAAAAATGAAAAAAAGTTTTGTTGTTGTCTGTCCACGCTGAAAAACTGGATGGCTAAGGGCTAGTCGGTACATTTTATATTGAATACACGATAGTGGACGGTTGGGACGCAAGTCGTTGTATATTAGTTGAAAAACAAAGCCGGCAATTATGCACAAGACGGTGCAATTTATTCTACCAAAACCAAAGAAAGCGGACGGGTAGGTCGCAAGTCGGTGCAGTTGAAGTTATAAATGGAGCATTCTGATTGGATGAAAAGCGGCGTTGCAGTTGACGTTATAAATGAAGCATTCTGATTGGACGAGAAGCGGTCACGTGACCAAATGGACGTTTCTGATTGGTCTAGAATAACTCCATAATAGCCCATGTTACGGCCAAATCCCTGGTATGTCTACTTAGTATTTTGTTTTGTATATTTATTATTTTTGTTTGATTATGACTATAACTATTATTAGTTCTTCAAGTTTTTAAAATGTAAATGTGTAAATATATATAAGTTTTGTTAGAGCGTCCGAAATTTCTTTTGATTCAATAAATCCTAATTTGTTAGATTAGTGTATTGTGACTCTTGTTACCCAAATAATAACAATTTAAAATCAAATGAAGTTTAAAAATAATAACTAGCCGAGGCTCAAGAAATAGACTATTTTTCTCGAACTCACAATTTCGGTCTTATCTGGCCAAAGTGTTTAGACCCCGGTATTTTGTCTTACTTCTTTTCATTTGCAAATATTATAACTAAAGTGTCAATTTACTCTGTCCGTTAAATTTTTATTGCTACGTAATTCCTTTAAGAAAAAATCAAACTCACTTTATTCGTTTGCTAGCATCAGCTTGTGGCCTCTCTTTTTAAACATAAGCTACATGCCCAGTAATTTTTCTTCTAAGTTCTGTTTGGATTTGAAATTTTTAATATAAAATATGCCTCGAAAATCAAATATGCGATAAAATATGTTTCAATATAAAAAGCAACTACTGTACTGGGTATTCTACATAATATACGTTGTCAAAAGCTGCTGAAGTTTGATATTTTTATTTCGAAAATTTAAAAACCGAAAATTAAATATTTTAAAATTAATCTATTATCCAAAGTTATATATCAAGAATCATCAAATTTCACATAACCTTGGACCTCCCTCCCCCCCCACACTTTAATCTTTACTTTTCAATATGAGTATTTAGACCTCAGGAGCACTTATTAATCCTGGTTTCTTATATAAACTTTTAAGAAATAAACATTTTAGAAATCGTAACAATAAGTTATTTCACTTTTATCTGTTGTTATATCGGAACGTTGCAATCTGAAGTCAACAACCCTAAACAATGAACACGTTTCGCTTCTTGTTGACTGACTTTCAAACTCAAACAAACAATAGAAACAGTTTCCATCACAACAGAAATATATCAGCTGTAACCTGGAAAATAAACAAGCAAGAACTCTAGGAAGTGTAAATAGCACAACAGTAGTTGCAACTAAACGTAGAAAGATTGTCTTTCTTCCTTCAGTTTATATAATGTTTTGTAAACTTTTTTTTTAACCTAATACCTTAACGCTATTCGAAAAAAGTCAAACAATGAAAATGGTTAAAAATAATCTATCTGCGAAATTATAAAAAAACAGAAATATTTATCAATATAGGAGCCTAAATTATAAGCTGAAATGGAGAAAATTTTGCATCGTAAAATAAAAATGTTTACTTTGAAAAGTCAACTTAATTTGTTTACTCTGTGATTAACATAATATAGATTATTTAGTTTATATGTAGATTGTTATTAAAAATCCTATAATAAATAACAGAGAATTATAAAATATGCCGATTGAAATTGGTTAAGACAGTTATTATAAATTAAAATGACACAAATTATTAGAAATGAAAAATCCACATTTTCCCAACAATCACCAAAATAAAGAGAAACGTACGGTCTGATTATGAAACTAATTAAAATTAATGAATCCTTTCTTTTAATCCACCAAAGTACTCAACTTTGAGTATTTTATCCAAATTGATCATCCAACCAGATGTTCTCCATTTTTAAATCCCGGCGGTATCAGCCAGTCAACCTATCTACGTAGTAAAAAAAAAAAAAAAATGTAATGAAAAAAGTAAATCATCGTTGATTTATTTACGAAAATATCCGTTTCGAGGTGGCTTTACTTAATAATGTATTTTGGAGCTTTGTTTGTGTCTGTATTAGGTTCGTTCAGTAGGGGCCCAAGCGGACCAATTTTGATAAAATGTGATAAGTGGACGGATATATTTTGGCCATTCTAAAATTGAAACTATTTTATAACTAAAAATTTGAGAGTAAGGCTATTTGACAAAAGAACAAAGTACATTAAATAATCTCAAAATTGGCTCCAACAATTTTGATCCAATTTTGCTAAAATGTAGCTCTAAACCAAATATACTGGTTGTCGTCTGCCCTAAAACTTCTGTTATTTTCGTTGCTCCCATACTTGAGGCTGTAATTTTTCTCTTACATGCAGTTTGTAACATGGGTTTGAGTCAAAAAATTTCAAATTTAATCGTACGTAATCGATATCGCATAGACCTTCGAGACTATTCGGGACTAAAAAAAAAAACCCAGTTATAATCTTAATTTTCTTATTACTGATCTAGCAATTTTGTTCCACTTTACATTAAAAATTGTGAAGATTAATTAATAACCGAAATATGTGTGACTAATCATAAGTAAAAGAAATTTGCGCGGTTAAAAAAAATCAAAATTGACAAAAAACGGAAATGAACTTGACTGCTGTCATTAACTGAATTTCAAACAAAATTAATTTACGCTTGGCACTAATTTATGGTACTAAATGGGCGATGAATATTACTTTTTCTTATTATTTGGTTTTACAGATGAACGTTCGAAGAAATGAGTGCAATGTTTGTTACAGTTTATTTAACAAATTATTATTTTTTATAAATCTATTTAATTCAAACAATTTCGTAACCATGGAAACTAATAAATTTGAAATATCAACAATAAATTTATTGTTGTTTTCCGCTTCTGTATGTTTATAACTATAACAACATAATTTATATTACTTTATAATTTAACTTTAAAATTTATTTTTATAGAACCGGACAACAAAACTAAAATAAGTTTATAGAGTCCTTGAAACTTGTAACGATTTCACTGGTTCAAAATTAATTGAAATATATTGGCCGAGTGTTTTGAACGAGTCCTTTAGGGCTACGTTGCTGTAAGATTTTTGAAGATCAATAAAACCGGGTCGAAACTACTAAGATATTTTCAATTTTGTGAGTGATAATCCTAAAATTCAAAATACAATTCGTTATGAGCGACAATTGTACAGTATTACATTGCATTATATTGTGACAACAAAATTAACATTATGAAATTTAAGTTAATTTGACATCCATTATAAAGTTGTAATAGATTGCTCATAATTATAAAACAATTGACACGAACTCACTTTAGAGAAAACTTATCAGTAAATACAAGATATACAGGGTAAATAATTGATTCAGGGCACTAAAATGACAAAAGCTTTCTATATAGATAGTACCAAAAATCTGTCTGTCATTCTGTTTGTGTTTTTCTAAACAAATTTATAATTTTATAAATGATATCCTTATTTATTATGTATCATTTTACCAAGATAATGTTTTTGGTATATTTTAAACAAAATGATGGGCTACAGGCTACATCATGGTACTAATCCAGCTTCATCATACAATCCAATACAAGCAGATCTTTATAACGTAATGCCCAAAAGTTGGTTTTTTGGGTCTTGTAAAATATACTAAATCATTGATAGATCAATGTGATTTTATCCAGTAAGCTAAATTTAATCAATGAGGTAATAAATATCTGTTATTGGTCCGTCAAGTGATGCAATTGTAGTGTTGGAACACTATTGCAGGATGACGAGTGCATCCGTTACCAGAAGTGAACTACATTTGAATCACTTGACGGGACAACGACAGATAAATATATTTTATTACCCTATTGATTAAAATTAGTAATCAGGAGACCCTTCAACAATAAAAATTAAAACTATAATTGTAAAGAAGTTGTGTGTGTGTATATATATATACATATATATATATATATATATATATAATTTTATATATATATATATATATAACAATAATACATTTTTGTATTATTTTATATAAGTAAATCATAAACAAAAACAAATAATCATTTAAATAAATATGCTCTTATAACAAAATAAAAAAAATATTCAATATTAATAAAATGTCTTTTATATGAATCTATTTATAAACTGTTTCAGTATAATTAAATTGCTCAGAATTGTTTATTTATGTTCTTAAACACTCTATCTCGGGGTTTAGGTTGGTGCCGTCTTTTCCCAAATTTATTAATATGAACACAAAAAAGAAAAACACATATATATCTAGTTGTAAAAATCAAAAAAGGAATCAAATATAATTTTTAAAAAAATCAATTAATGGAATGTAAGATGTGTGAGTGAAATATATATATATATATATATATATATATATATATATATATATATATATATATATATATATATAAATCAGAAACACTAAATTAATAGTTCAGGCTATTCTCATTAATTGTGTAGATAACAATGTTCACAATATAAAGTTTATTATAGTCTGTATTTTTTCACTATTTGTATAAAAGAAATGAGGTGCCTAGAATCAAAATCCGCCAAATCCATTTACTAACTTTTTCGACAAATTGACAAAAACTGTCATAAACGAACCCTCAACGATACAAAATATACTTTTTTCCAACAAAATTTTGTTAATTTTATTGTGTCATAGTGACAAAGTATCAAAACAATCCAACAGTAACATATTTAAATACGGCGAAAAATGATAGTTGGAAATTCGGATGTGGCGGGTTTTGGTACTGATCTGAGGATTTGGCGTGTTTTGAAACTTATATTTTAAATCAATGCTTTTGCTTCAAAGGGGTTTTATAATTAATTGAGAATAATTTAACAATAAAAAATGAAAAACTTAACATTACGACATTAAGGATATCAAACAAAAATTCTCAAAGTTACAAAAGTATTTATTATTAATAAAAAATTACAATAACTTTGTCTTTGTGTTAAAATCTTAGTTAAAAATGTCTTTTTGCTAAATATTTTCACTACAGGACAAGATTATCATCTTCTTCCTCTTCGACTATGTAGTCAGAATCATTTTCATTAGGTGGTTCAGACGTGTCTCCAACTTGGTTGATCTCTAGTTGAACATAAAATTGAAGGGATTCATGATTCCTCCATTCTTCTCCAAAGTGCTTGGATAGCAGTTTAGCAACGTCCTTTATTTTCAGAGATTTTAGATTTACTCCCCTGTTTACGTCGTTTGGCCTCATATTTTGATGTGAAAGACTTGGCTTCGTAATTGCTCTAAAATTACTGGCGTCGGTCCTGTAAGCCACTTCACACTTGACCAAGACACTGGATTTCTTTTGATTTAGCTTCAAAATTATTCGTTTTGAGGGGTTGAACTTAAAGTGCCAGTTGCCTGGTTTCTTTTGGATCTTTTCTGATTCTGTTTTCCACTCTTTAACTGGTACGGTTACCCCTACCTTATGAACTGTACTATGTTTTGCAAGGATGTCCTCATACTGTTCTGGTCTCAGAATTGTGTCTTTCTTTTTTAAATCTTTTTCTATTAACCCAAAAACCCTATCGGGTGGGAGGAAAGAGTGCCCTACCATTGTAAATGTTATTTCAACAGATTTGATTTCTTTTGGAGCATCCGAGAAAAGCCATTTGGCAAACATAGCAATAAGAATGGTGTTCTTATTCTGTCCACCGCAACCATCCGCAAAACACTTAACTTTAGTTTTTCCAACAAAATCTTGTTTTAGCAGATGATTGTACAGACATGAAGAAATCACACTCGAGTTCTTTGGGAAATCACTCTCACAACATGTGTAGGAATGGACATTTTCTTTTGTCAGTTTGGCCTTTGAGTTACCATTAATGACTGTAAAATTGTAAAAAGAATACTGCCTGCTGAAATATGCCAGCTGGTCCGGAACTCGGGGTAGAAGTAAGTTTTTTTGACAGTCGAATGTTATGATTAAGGCCTCGTCATCATCAGACTTCAAAAGTGAGTAAAAAGCATCAGCCTTTAATTTGTGAATTTTTTTCTGAGTTTCCAACTCTTGTTTCTTTATAACATCTTTTTCGTTTTTCAACTGTTCTTCCAGGTAGAGACAAGTAGAGCAGGCATCGGTTTTTGGAGACCCAAAGCCAAAATTAAAGTTCCTATTGATAACTTCTCGAAAGTAGGATTCTTTAACTGTCAGTTCTAAGTCAACAGACTCGTTGTACATTTCACATAGTAATTTAATATTAAGATCTGGTGGAAGGTATTTCCTGTACGTTGCTCGATGTCTGTTATAATGTGACTCGATTACTTTAATTTTTTGCATAAATTCCATGATTTTGGCCTTTTGTCCAGCAAATTTCTCCAGCTTCCCATTTCCCCTTCTAGTTTCAGTAGCAATGTTTCCACCGCTTTCATGGTGTCTCTTCATTACACCTAAAACCCTGTCTTTTTTCAAACTAAGAATCTTCAAAAAAGCATCCCGACAAATTCGGACTTGTGAACCATCTCGTTTCCTAAAGAAGTAAAAAAATGTAAGGCTCTTTTCCGATCGGCTCTTATCAGTAGGTCTTTGTCTTTTTGTTGGCACCGATTTGGTATGCTTAAGAATGAAATTGTCTTGTTGAATTTTGTCTTTAGAAGCGTAAAATACAGAATGAAACTTCGAAATGTCCATCAGGGAAAGGTCGTCACATTTGTAAGCATTTTCGTTTTTATGGTTGCAGCACGGATCGCCTGGAGGTTCAGTTGGTCAGTATCTGGGAAAAAAGGTATGTATGACTTTAGAAAAAACCTAAGACCTCTTTGAAGCATCGCAATTAAAAAAAAAAAAACACTATTGAAAAATATTAAGCAATCTTCGGAAAAATTCAAAGTTATTAATAGGAATACTTACAGAAGTTTGCGTTTTTTCTCGCGTTTCCATTCCTGCTTGTTTGGGGTCTTCTTTCTTGCTTCTTTTCCAGAACAAGGAGCCATATTAGTCCCTACAGCTTCTTCCATTGAAAAAACTCCGTATCACAGTAAAAGTTTGATAAGTTTTTTCAAAATGAACACTAAAAATGAATCTTCAAAACACACTTTAATCCTGCCAAACAGAGAAGAGACTGTCGACTGTGCCAGAAAAGTAAACAACTTACTGAGCATGCTGGGAAGTCACATGACTGATCCGCGCGCTCCCATTGGCTGTCTGGGATGTGGCGGATTTTGAAACCAAGCATGGCATAATTCTGTTAGAATTTGGCGGACATAGATACTAAACCACTTTTTCAACATCATTTTACAGTTAGATGTGGCGGGTTTTGCTACGAAATAAAGTGTTAATTGAATTCGCCATGTTAAAAACTATTAGATAGGATGTATAACTCAATTTTTAATTTTTTTGGATTTGGCGGGGTTTGATTCTAGGCGCTCAAATAATAAATTATCCTAATAATAATTAGAATGGTCTCACCATAATGTTTAATGTTTCTTTTTTTTTTGATAATATTTCTTGGTTATTGTCTGGATTAAACCATTTGAATTCTTCTTCGTGTTTTTGGTAGAACTTCGATGTTTTATCTCAATTAAATTATTTAATTTCTTTAATTATACATCACAGACCAAAATAGGCAACTGAACACTCTGATAATTCACACAAGAATAAAATTTTTTTAACTGTTGTTATACTCACATGATTTAAAAATTAACTGTTGTTACACTCATATGATTTTCATGCACTTGCCTATTAGATATTGTATTTTTAAATAATAATGTTTGTGTGTGTATATATTGGGAAATTAATTTAAATGTATGATTAATATTTATTATATAATGAAAATAATATTGAATAAAATAAAATACTTAAATAACTCCATATATAATTTTATATCTAATTATTTTTTATGTTCAAATTTAAAGAAATTAAAATATGTATTCTTATTTTAATTTTATATATATTTTGAATTGTTACAATATATATATATATATATATATATATATATATATATATATATATATATATATAGTCTATAATGTAGAATGTTATAAGTTGAATAAGACATGAGTTATAAACAAGAAACTGTGTAATATGCCTGTCACTATTTTCAATTCGATTTTTCTGAATTTCAATAAAAATCTACAGCACTATTCTCCTACCAAATATCATGTTCTCCAGCTTATATATGATTTTCCTTGTTATTTACAGACGAAACATATCTCGGTCGTCATCTCTTTACAAAAACTAAAACATAAAGGCCCCCCACATAGACCACGAATTCACTAAAAGCGTAAGGGTCGGAAGAGAACAAAAGTTGCTCAAGAGAGACCTTATAGAAAATACAGCCTGCTGTATTGTAGAGCTCCATTTGGTTACCAACGTCTCACAGACTACAACATTTGGAACTGTTCTCTCAAAACTCCAATTATTCGCCCCAAATATCTAAAGATTCACATTAAAGCATGCTATACAATATTTCCTCCCTTGATATACATTAAATCGACCCACAGAGTTTGAATTTACTTCGTTTCTTGGAACCATCACACTTTTCTACACCAGGCGCCCTCACGTGGAGTATTATTGTGGCAAGATCTTCGTTGGAAGATCGTCCACAGGATTAGTCATTGGCCATTTTCCATAGCTTATAAACTTTCACCCATGTGAAGAGATCAGCACTTGTAAAACGGGTCTCCTTGGACTTTATTCTAATGGAGGTCGTCCTATTGCAAACTAATGTAATATTGTCATTTGATTTTAAACACATTCTTGTGTTGTTTATTTAGCCTCTTAAAGCAGGCCAACATTTTCTTGACGATTATTGTGCATAATAATGCAATAAAAAAAAGCTAAAAAGTAATAAATAATACTATAGAATAAAAAAAAAAAAGAGTTATTGATTAAGTATAAACTTCGACATTAACGAATAGTTACGTGTTATAATAAAATTTTATGATTTGTATGAGAAGGCTAGGTAAGTACTATAATGACGCTCCTAAACAAGTTTACAACAGAAACCTTATATAAACAACGTGTTAAAACAAACTATAATGCAGGTTAAAGGCAGTTCAACAAATACCACCCCCGTTAGGAAGCTGCATTGGAATTAACTGCAATCGATGGAGTGGTTTTAGAGTACAGTTTTTATAACGGCTTAAAAGTTTTTAAAATGCATTGCCTTCAGTCGGGTAAATGCATTGGATCACCGCGATGCTTTTAGTAGGATTGCGAAGCGTGAGAGAGAGTATCTTTAAAAATTCTGTGTCTGGTGTCGTCTAAGTCATTCATCATTATCTCAGAGCTTAAAGATAGTTTTAACGTCTTAGAACTGAATTTATAAACATGAAAAGATGGGAAAATAAAATAAATATAATACTATACAGTAGTTTCAGTTTCAAATTTGTACGATATATTAAAAAAGGTGCTGTGAAAGTTGTCGTACACGTAAAAACAAAAAAACAAACAAGACACGACCTAATAAATATTTTAAAGTTGTCGTACATGTAAAAACAAAAAACAAACAAGACACGACCTAATAAATATTTTAAAGTTGTCGTACATGTAAAAACAAAAAATAAACAAGACACGACCTAATAAATATTTTAAAGTTGTCGTACATGTAAAAACAAAAAAACAAACAAGACACGACCTAATAAATATTTTAAAGTTGTCGTACATGTAAAAACAAAAAATAAACAAGACACGACCTAATCAATATTTTAAAGTTGTCGTACATGTAAAAACAAAAAACAAACAAGACACGACCTAATAAATATTTTAAAGTTGTCGTACATGTAAAAACAAAAAATAAACAAGACACGACCTAATCAATATTTTAAAGTTGTCGTACATGTAAAAACAAAAAACAAACAAGACACGACCTAATAAATATTTTAAAGTTGTCGTACATGTAAAAACAAAAAACAAACAAGACACGACCTAATAAATATTTTGAAGTTGTCGTACATGTAAAAACAAAAAATAAATATTTATTAGGTCGTGTCTTGTTTGTTTTTTGTTTTTACATGTACGACAACTTTAAAATATTTATTAAGTCGTGTCTTGTTTGTTTTTTGTTTTTACATGTACGACAACTTAAAAATATTTATCAGGTCGTTTCTGGTTTATTTTTTGTTTTTACATGTACGACAACTTTTAATATTTATTAGGTCGTGTCTTGTTTGTTTTTTGTTTTTACATGTACAACAACTTTAAAATATTTATTAGGTCGTTTCTGGTTTATTTTTTGTTTTTACATGTATGACAACTTTAAAATATTTATTAGGTCGTGTCTTGTTTGTTTTTTGTTTTTACATGTACGACAACTTTAAAATATTTATTAGGTCGTGTCTTGTTTATTTTTTGTTTTTACATGTACGACAACTTTAAAATACTTATTAGGTCGTGTCTTGTTTGTTTTTTGTTTTTACGTGTACGACAACTTTCACAGCACAATTTTTAATATATCGTACAAATTTGGGCAACTGAAACTACTGTATAGTATTATATTTATTTTCCCATCTTTTCATGTTTATAAATTCAGTTCTAAGACGTTAAAACTATCTTTAAGCTCTGAGATAATGATGAATGACTTAGACGACACCAGACACAGAGTTTTTAAAGATACTCTCTCTCACGCTTCGCAATCCTACTAAAAGCATCGCGGTGATCCAATGCATTTACCCGACTGAAGGCAATGCATTTTAAAAACTTTTAAGCCGTTATAAAAACTGTACTCTAAAACCACTCCATCGATTGCAGTTAATTCCAATGCAGCTTCCTAACGGGGGTGGTATTTGTTGAACTGCCTTTAACCTGCATTATAGTTTGTTTTAACACGTCGTTTATATAAGGTTTCTGTTGTAAACTTGTTTAGGAGCGTCATTATAGTACTTACCTAGCCTTCTCATACAAATCATAAAATTTTATTATAACACGTAACTATTCATAGCCTATATGAAATCCATATAATATGCTCCATTCGTTAATGTCGAAGTTTATACTTAATCAATAACTCTTTTTTTTTTATTCTATAGTATTCTTTATTACTTTTTAGCTTTTTTTATTGCATTATTATGCACAATAATCGTCAAGGAAAATGTTGGCCTGCTTTAAGAGGTTAAATAAACAACACAAGAATGTCTTTAAAATCATATGACAATCTTACATTAGTTTGCAATAGGACGACCTCCATTAGAATAAAGTCCAAGGAGACCCGTTTTACAAGTGCTGATCTCTTCACATGGGTGAAAGTTTATAAGCTATGAAAAATGGCCAATGACTAATCCTGTGGACGATCTTCCAACGAAGATCTTGCCACAATAATACTCCACGTGAGGGCGCCTGGTGTAGAAAAGTGTGATGGTTCCAAGAAACGAAGTAAATTCAAACTCTGTGGGTCGATTTAATGTATATCAAGGGAGGAAATATTGTATAGCATGCTTTAATGTGAATCTTTAGATATTTGGGGCGAATAATTGGAGTTTTGAGAGAACAGTTCCAAATGTTGTAGTCTGTGAGACGTTGGTAACCATTTGGAGCTCTACAATACAGCAGGCTGTATTTTCTATAAGGTCTCTCTTGAGCAACTTTTGTTCTCTTCCGACCCTTACGCTTTTAGTGAATTCGTGGTCTATGTGGGGGGCCTTTATGTTTTAGTTTTTATAAAAAGATGACGACCGAGATATGTTTCGTCTGTAAATAACAAGGAAAATCATATGACTTGGTGTACTAGAAGTTACTTGAAGTGGCCCATAAGCTGGAGGCACTAGAGTCATTAATATATTAACTTCAAGAATTGATTCTATATACACATAGCCTTGGTATGGTTTGCAGCTCAGAAATTAGAGACGCTTGTGTTTCCATCTACCAGACCTCTTCTGGTACCTTCTATGGCAGCATGGCTTATTCCGTGCTCTAACTCGTCCCACATTAGTGCATTCTGAATTGAACCCACGAACTACAACTGTTCGACTCACGGAATCGTATTCAATGTCACTTCTTCTCTTAGATTTAAATTAGTTCTTCAAATCATATTGTTAACATAAGTGAACTATTATATGTAAAATCAATGGTGAGGCTTGCCACGTCAATTAGTATCATTTGCTCTTTTTAAAAATGTCAAGTCTAAGAGATTCATATATTTAGATCTATTTTAAATGTTATTATCTATCATATCTCAAGTTCTTAATATACCTTTTTTTTCCATTTAAATCTCTCTTTTCGTTTTTGTGACACTTAAAACACGATCTTCTAGTATTCATATCACGTACAATCTGATAGAGTTTTACACTGTGAAATACTTGTCCATAGTTGAGGTTTTACGGCCGGTAAATAGCAAAACTGAATTCGTGCCACTACCACGAGTGTAGCTAGCAAGGGAGGATCCCATAGTAATGTATAAAAAAACTTTACGTCAATGTTGTAGATTGTTCTTGTCTTCCTATCTCTTATAATAATAAAACTAATAGGAGGAGAGAAAGAGGGTGGTGTGATAGAGAGGGAAGGAAATAAAATCCTGCAATCTTACCTTTACTGTTTATTGTTTGTCTTTTTCCTCTTATTCAAGTTTGGTAAGAACAAAAACGTTGGGCTTTATTGTGATTGCATTCCTAAGGAAAATCGTCAACAATTGTTCTAATAAACTTTCCTAGAGTAAAATAAAAACTTAAGCCATCTAAATTAAAATAAAGAACATAATGTACGATGTTCTAATTTAGAAAGTAATATGGTAAACTTTATTAATGATTTATTTTAATTAATTTAATGCTACCAAATTCTAATTATTGCCATTACGTTCACTGAGATAGTCACGTCCGTGGCTAGGAAATTTCAAGGGTCAAAACGTGTAGGGAGTGATTTGGCACCATTTTAAGTTCACAGTAATTATTTGACGTGGTTCACAACTTTATACTTTTATTTTTGATTTCCTTATGTTTAGGCTTTTAGAGATAGTTATTTAACTAATAATCTATAAACGGTCTAGGATGACTTGATCTTTAGCTTGATAAATATCTTATAATTTTATTTTTACGATAACGAGTAAGAAACCAAACACGCCTAATTAATTTTAACCTGGTATTGTTACTAATTTAAGATGGAAAATAATACAAAATTAGTAATAAATTGACCGATAGTCGAACTTTCAGTAAGATTTTAATCGATGTTTTAAGTTCATGTCGGATTTCCTATTTATATTAGTTACTTGGAAATATATAAAGATGAATTTTTTAAATGTTGTTGTTGTTGTTGTTTTCTAATGACCTGATTTGGTTTATGCCATCTTCAGTCTTGCTTCCCAATATAGCCCAGGCAGGTCCATCCTCTTCTGTCTTTGCTCGTCCAGCCCACTGCAGACCAGAAGATGGTCCTTGTTCATAATTTCAACACTTCCGCACAGAATGCATTTGTCAGAATTGATAATGTTAATCCTCTTCAAGTGTTCAGCCAGACAGTCATGTCCCACTGACAAGCGAAAAATTGCAACAGATGTTTTTCTTTGCGAATCTTTAATTTCGGTGAACAGGTCATGAATGTTGTTATATGGTTTGTCCTTCATTCTTCCTGTATTCTGTTGGTGTATTCCAAAATGTGATGTTTTCCCCAGTTTACTGATTTTTCCATCCAGTGTTAATAGTCTTCTCGGTTTCTGCAACAAGTGTGTAACCTTCTTAGCAAGCTCATCAGCCGCCTCATTGCCCCCCAAACCCCTGTGCGATGGTATCCACTGCAGCACCACTAACTTCATGATGTTTTATGCCTATCTATATTTGCTTTGGATTGACTGAACTAAGCATTTTTGTGTGTTATTACAATCTATTGCTTCGAGTGCTGATTTTGAGTCGAATAGTATCACCACATTAGTATTTAACCAAGGTCTCATAATTACTTGCTGTGCTTAATCGATCGTAAAATGTTCCGCCTCAAACACAGTGGCATCTGAGTTCAATGCAAAATAGTGAGAGAAGTACTCCGAAAAAATGCACGCTCCAGTCTCTCCATCCATTCGGAATCCTCTGTATACACCCTCAACCAGCAATTCGGTGGGTACAAGCTGTTAATAGTTTCCAATGATATTATTTGTGTAACCCTGGTTTGCAGATCATTCTTCTTATTAATGGCGTCCGTGAGGTGAGTGCTCACTCTGAATTCGGTAAAGTCCAGGGGACTTGTCAGTTGTGCAGGTTGTTCAATCTCAATATCCTCACTTCTCCACCTTGATATCAGATGTTTAAAATTAGTTTGTGTCTTCAATGTCTGTTCTACCAATGGTTTCATAATCCATGGGTTATTGTGCTTCCTCTGCAGTATCTTTTTATATATTGCCAGAGCCTGATATTTATATTCATTGCTTAGGTATTTGCTATACGTGATTGCATGCAATGCTGATGTTGGAGTTGACTTCACTGCACCCGTCACAATTCGTAGACAGTTATTTTGGCATATTTCAAGCCTCCTTGTCGCGTCACCCAAGCTGATGCAAGTATTTCTCCCCCATACAGGAGATTTGGTTTGATGTATTTCTTGTATGTTTTGTCAGTACATCTAGGGTTCCTCCCCACTACACTCCTACCAATCTTTTTAGAATGCTATTTCTAGAGGAGATTCTTGTGGTTATGCATTTTGCATGCTCCTTCATGTTAAGTTTATCGTCGAGGACAACACCTAGATATTTTGTGCTGCGGTTCCTGTGCATTTCTGAGTTTTCTATTTGGAGATGTATATCTTGGGTTTTTATTTTTTATGTGAAAAGTTGGTAGTTCGTTTTTTGTGTATTAGAATGCATCAGAATTAGTTTAAACTTTCGTATCAAAAATCTATTTTGGTATTATTGATTTTCCGTACTCAATAGAAATTTTTTTAAAGTAATTGTATATAAATATAAAATTGTCTCAAGTACTGTAAAACCTACACATAAAGGATGTACAAAGGATCTGTAACAAGGATCTAGTTAGGTGTTCTTAATGATGAGTTCAAATTAAATAATTCCTGATGATAGGAAGTTTCAAAACAATGAATCAACAGTTTTATTGCCGCCATAAAACGGTTTAATTAAATAAAAGGGCATAGAAATTTTACAGTCACATGTAACAAAGCTTATAAACCAAACGGTTTGACATTAAAACTGAAATCTTATTATATCTACTCACAACGAATGTTGCATTGTTATTGTAAAACACCTTTTTATGTTTAATTATGATATTTTCTTTACAACAGAACACTAATAACACAATGGAAAATACAACAATCTTTTTTATTAATGAAAATACTAATTAAAACATTAATTACGACGAAATGTCTGATGTCAGAAAAATATTTTACCAAAATTTTCATTGTTTCTCCACAATATTAGAGTTATAATATGAAATATCAAACATTTGAATTAATCATTGCCGAAAATTATTTGTGTCTTAATTTGATACGAAATTTAATTATACGGTAATGATATACGAAAAACGTTAAATTTATTACATTTTTATGAACCATATATTTTTGTTTCTTAGTCATATGAAGAAATAACTTTTTTCTTGTTTCATAATAATAATAAATGTTGTTTTAAAATTTTAAAATTATTGTAGTGTTAATAAAGTTAAAGAAAAAAAGGATGTAATAAATGTATAAATCTATTTACCGTGGTATGAAATGATAAATGTAATCTTTTATAAATCCTCACATTTTAAAACTAATTTAAAATTAAATTTTATATATTATATATTTACACTGTAAATTTGAAATTAAAAAAAACTTGTGGTAACTTTAATCACAAAATGAAAGAAAACACTCATTTATCCACTGCAAACTAAGACATCTCTTCAGTTGTTACATATACATAAACATAGTCATTGAAATGTCGGTTTTTTTTGTTAATTAATAAAGTCATTATAGAAAGTTTAGTGTTTTCTTTAATTTGGTAATACTAAATGATAAATGTTTAGTTGGTTATTTATTTTCCCAAACAATAACATTTATGTAACAAATAACATTTATGTTAAACATTTAATGCAGCAAAAAACCATTAATATTTGTAATTTATTTTATAAACTTTGTTTAAATATTTCATGACATTTGTTTGTATAACCCTATTGGTCTACTTTCAATGTTATGTTCTGAATTTACCAAGGAGGAGCATTTGTTATTATTTGGTGGAGTTTGCTCTCGTTAAAATTGTACACCAGTAATTTATTATTTGTAATGTGTTTTTGTTTTAGTTAACCAGTACAGTTTTTGCAAATGGACTCCTGCTTGTTTTGATTTGTGAATATGTGTTCCCCCATACGAATTAATACAAAATATTTTGTGTCATGTGTCTAAGTTAGTGTTTGATTATTTACAAAGACAGCCGAGCTGGAATCACGTTATAGTGTAAATGTTACTTATACAGATTTAGTTTAGTTTTCCTTTTTCCATTTTATTAAACCCGACATCAATTGTATGTGTATTACTTTCTAAATTTCGTGATGCCAAAGCTGGAGCTTATAAACACATCTGTTGAAATTCGCCATCTTTAAGAATTCAAACCAACTGATTTAGTTTATAGATTTAATTAATATTTATAATGTACATGATGATATTAAACTTGAGTGTTCATTTAACTACAGGGATCGTCTTAATGTTGGTGTTTCCTAAATGTGAACTTGCTTAACATTTATTATTGCCCTGAAAAGGGATAGGTTCTAAATATATATGGAACAAATAAACAACAACAAAGTGCAACGTCACCTATATCTAACTGTGTTTCGCGTGTTTGAAAACTATCTTACAACATTTGTTTTTCTATTTCAGTGTACAATGACGTTTACATAAAATATATTTCCTTTGTTTATCGTTATACTGAATCTTCCCTTTTGTGTTTGTGGTATTCAGTTCAACAATATTTTGTAAAAAGAAGAAAGAAATATGTTGTTTTACTATTTTTACCCCTAAAATATTATTATAAAAAACTAAGATATGTTGAGGTACATGGAATGTCAAGCAGACTATGTAGGTCCTGTCATCTAGGGGAACTATATTGATAGGCGAATACAATAAATTGGATTTAATTACAATAGGTGTTCCAAAAGTCAATACAATGTGTCTTATGAAATAATATTTATTTCAAACTATCCATAACAAGTAATATAATAAAACAACGCACACAAAATAAAACGAATATGTATTTAGCTATTTTCAATGTTTAAATTGTTTGCCTTCTGTAATCGCACTGTTGAAACCTTTCTTGAATTCTGTTTATGACTTTTTGAAAAAGTGTTTCATCCCTTAGGGCTCACTTATGGTGAGTATGGGGGGGGGTTCAATCCCAAGGTACCACAACCTGTCTTCGTGTAGTCTTTGGTTTGAACCCTCTGATTCATAGTTCATACAACGTACCTCTTGTTCTTTTCTTACCGTGACGCTAATTACAGTATTTGATGTCTAGAGATCTATGCTCATTTCTTTCTTTTTAAGACGATAACCGAGAGGTTTTTAATAACAACTTCAATAAATGTACTTTTAACATATCCTTCAATTCATCTATAGACTATTTATACAATTTATACACCATGATTTTAATTATCCTTTTCAAAATATACAGTAAAATTGAGGTCAGCTGACGTATGATCCTTCTCAATAGCTCTTCTTTTTGTGATTACTCTGTTGGTGATGTTGCATCAAGGAAATCCCCAATAATGCGGCGGAGCCCTATCTATCATATTAGAAGAATATCCACTAAAATATCACAACGTACTAATTTAATGTCGTGAAGTGATTAACAGTTTTAAGTAATTATCACCAATAGCAGTTTCATCAAAACTGTTATTACCCCTAAGGATGGTAGACCTTCTCAAAGACTACCCCCAGGATGTTTAAGTTGACTATCAATTTCACGAGGTTAGGTTTAGTGGTTTCCTAGTAAATACAGTTGTCTCACTTTCAGAAAAAAGAGAATGTTGCTTTCATCAGAACAAAGTATTATATTGTATTTATTGTCTAAAATAGGTAGGCTATATTATACGCAGCTAGACTGCAGCACACATTTGGGTTGTCACAATTCAATTGAATACAGTTCTATATAATCACCCACACACAGAAGACAAGATAAATATATATAAACATGAAAAACCAATAAATAACACAAAACACATTTTACATAATTCTTTTTACAGCTCGAAGTACTACTTAATCGAACAAAATGGCCGTTGGAAACTCTGCAAACCTTTCTTGAATTCAACTAGAGATTTTCCCTTTTTATGTCACTTCAAGCAACAGTAGTGCACATCGAGTTCAAATAGTTTCAATCTATGAATCCGGGTACTGAAGTATCTCCTTCTGCATCCACCCATGTTGGTGCTGTCACACAACTCTGATTGTATTTAAAGAACAAAACATTTAAAAAGTAAATACTAGACGGTGTTAAAATATTTAATTTCTTAAATGAATTCCGAACGATTGTATAAAATTCAAATTACAAATTATTATTATTATTATTATTATTTTGTAATACTGAAGATTTTGACTTACTCTGCAGAATTGCCCCAAATAAATACAGCATATTTCAGGTGCGTATAGACATTTGCATAAAATTACACTGTTTAGATAGTGGAAAAACTGGAAACATGTGGAATAACACAAGGTATACAATAAATCCCACATCTCATAAAACTACTAAGCATTATCTCGTATATTTGTAAACGTCATTCACAGCCATCTTGAATTAAACCACGAATCATACGCAGGTGAGCTTAAAACCTACATGATTCTACAATATGATGAACTGAACTCTTTAGAATTTTATACTCTGCCAATAATCTTTAGATTGCGTTTGATAATGTGTCCTTGTTTTGTTCTGTCATGGCAGATTTTAGGATGCACATTGTAGTATATTTAATAACGATTTAATTTCCCTATTTGATATTTACCTTTTTGATTACTTTATCTTGTTATTGTTTCATAACAACACTTACACCAAACATGTTGTTACCAGGGGACTTAAATTTAATAAAGGCGGAACCAAAATGGTAACAATGTTTGAAAAGAAAAAAAAAAAAAAAAAAAAAAAAAAAAAAAAAAAAAAAAAAAAAAAAAAAAAAAAAAAAATAAGAAAAGACAAAGACAAATTTAGTAATTAACAAGGCTCAAGTTTATTGAAAGCAGAAGGAAATTTCGGCGCTTCAGACTTTGTCATTTACAACAAAAGACATCCTGACACAAATCATCAATAAAAAAAAACTTATGATTAACAATATCATAAATTGTAAAAGTTATAAGCCCTTAATTGTAACATATAATAATTTAAAAAAAAAAAAAAATTTAATCAACAGATTCTAAAAATTTATCCCCCCTTTTAATATGTATATTTATAGTTACAAAAATTTAACAAAAAAAAACAATGAGCACAGCTTAATGATTCACAGAATTATAATTAGTCAAAAAAAAAGATTATACGCCCTTAAAGTAAAAGTATAATAATAAAAAAAAATTTAATCAAAAGATTCAAAAAAAAGAAAAAAACTTATCCCCCCCTTTTTAGTTTATAAGATGATAGTTTCTTTTTAAACAATTACAGAATTTAACAAAATATAAAAGAGTTTGATATTTTAAGTTCAAAAATCATATCTATAGTTAACATGTTTATCACTAAACTAAAGATACATAATATAACTGGTTTGAAAAATTTCTTAAAAACTATATTGGCCAAATAAATTTATATATTTTAAACAAACAAAAAAAGGAATTTAGAATTTTGAAATTTTGTTAATTGACGTCAATTATTTTAATTTGGAAATTAACCTCTTGGAGGTTGTTAGGACCGAAAATTGCATGCAGGCTCCACCCAATAATTGTTTTTTATATATATTTTATAATTAACTACACAGGTCTACATTTAGAAAATAGTCTTAAGGAACACATATTTGCGAAAGTAAATTTAGGCACATATACAAAATGAGTTAGTTAAAGTTCTGTAAAGTCAGCTGTAGAAAAAGACATCACTTTTATGCACTTGAAAATGTGAAGTTACGTTATACAAAAAAAACGTGTTTTGCCAACAGGACGAAACTTGTTAGGATGTTTCGTTGGTTTGCGCAATGTGAGACAAGAATTTCTTTATTTCTCCAATTTCTCCTATTTGTCCTACCAGCATATTAGCTGTGAGCAAAAAACATGTTCTTTTAGTGTCTGTACAAAATCAGACATGTTTTAGCATTAATGTTCATCATTAAAGAAATATCTGATTATTTGCCAAAATTAAAGAAAATTGATTGTATAACAGAAATTCGTTAAGATGGTACTTAAAAGCTTCTTAGATTATTATAAATCTATTTATATATATTTTAATTTTGTTTAAAAGAAAGCTTGTATAAGACTTGTAAGATTTTGCAAAAGCTTGTAAAACGAAATTTTCTGATTTAGAAGAAATTTCCTCAATTGTTTTATATTTGACATGTTCATATTCTGATCATTTAATGTTCAACACTAGTTTGCACTTATTTCACAAAAATGTTCAAAACGTAAAATGTGCCTTTGCAAGATTTTGTAAATGATGTTTTAAGAAAAGAAAATTTTTATAATCATTTAGTTTCAAAAGGAAATAGAATATTGAATAAAACATGAAATACATATTTTAAAGAATACATGATAATTAACAAATTATTTTAAAAATTAACAAAATTTATAATATGACAAAATCTGTAAGGTTGAAGTACCTGGTAAATCCTGTCGCAGATCACGTGAGGTAGTACCGAGAAAATGATGGTTAATTTTAACATTTTTGAACCAGATTATTAGACTAAGGCGCACAATTAGTAATTTAACATGATGTTTTAGAAAGACGGTAATTTTGAGAGAAGAAAGAAAAACTTTTAGCTAACGGAGTTATGAAGAGTGTAGACCATGTTGTTATCGCATGTAGACTGTGGACCGGTAATCGAGAAGCTAGCTTGACCGGCGAATGGACTTTGTGCTTGCATGAATCATGCGATAGAGAGGGAAGATAAGAGAGATGGCAGTGGACTGTCGATAACAAAATGCAGATTTATTTTAAGAATGCTACAATGTTATACATTTTCATTCCAAATATCCATTCTCCTGTTGTCAACTTGTTACGTTCACTTACAATACACAAAATAACTAGCTAACATAAATATAACCTTAATACACAGTTGAAATCAGCAACACTTGTTGATACGTCTATCGTCAAATAACAGAAAACACTTTATTTATTCAAGACGACGTTTCAACTAAATTATCATCTTCATTTGTTATATGTACACAATCTTAAACATTGAAGTTCCCTATTTCTGCCAATAAAGTGTTTGAACAGTTGTTTTTTTAACCTAATTTCTTTAGAATTGGAAATCACCGATTACAAAATAACAATGCACTACCACCATAACAATTTCTAACTATCGTACTACATCCACTAAAAATTCAAACTACTATATTGCGCAAAATAAAAATAACTAATATTTTTTATAGAGTGCAATGACTTATGTGTATATTGTAGTGACTTCAACAATCCAGTTTTAAACTACATTGCAACAAATAACAACCTCTTATTACTTGAATCGTCGCACGTACGCGGTCTCCAATGGTCATAAAGTTTCTCTGTAAAAATGCAGTTTTAATTATTTCTTTGCACGTCCCCCCCCCCTCCACCTCTTGTCAATCTTTATGAGGTGTACGTGTTAAGTTGCAATAGTAGAGTTAATCATGGTTTAATTGACTTTAGATTGACAGTCAATCAATCAATCGAGAGCTTGGCTTTCTCTGTTCTAGCTTGTGTCGCAAGTCCGTTAATCTCTCAACAAAGTGGTCCATAGTTATATATTGTTAACAAGATCCAAACTGTCTTAAATATTGAATAGCTAAGATTATTTTACTCACACCAAGATCTCTATTAGGTTTACTTTCTTTTATATTCGTAGTACACAGAAAGTTATGTGATGGATCAAAAAATTGATGTCGCATTACAATTACTTGAAACCAAAAAAGTTTAAACAACATGAACGAATAGTTTGATTTTCACTAAACTTGGTAAATGACCACATTTTTTTGATAACTTTTTTCTGACGAAATACGATCTTCCCAAAAATTGTGTTGCGGATGTTATGGGCAAATAAATCCCATATTCTTGAGCTATTATCAAGAATAAAATAAAGCAATAAAGCTTAAAGTTTCAAAATATTTTAATAATATAAATGAGCTACAATTGTTTAGCCTTGCGGCATCATCGGGCAGCTGCTCAGTTCTATTCCAAACAGTGCCTTGCTTTCATAAGCTAGGCCATATCCCGCTTTTCCCGAAATATTAAATCTTAATTCGATTAATATATCTATATAAGTCTTTACTGGTTATAGAGTAGGCCTACTGAACAGATGAGAGACGACAGGACACATCGCCAAAACCACTTTTTTGGAGTCGGGGGACAGATATTTTTGCAAAATCACATCACCGATTTTTTATCTCATCACATAACTTTACCTATACTACGTAATACGTATATGAGAGGAAGTACAACAAATAATAAAAAGCAAAATACATCTTTTATTTAAACCGGAATCAAACCAACACCGGTACAATTCTCTCTTCCATGGATATAAAAATATAATCCCTTAAATCTCAGACCGGAAGAAAACATTGACCCAAGCCGTACAACTGCGTCGCCAATTACACGCCACGTATATCTCCTTCCCAACTCATAACAATTTCAAAACAATTTTCTCCGTAGCGGAAGATTTGTAACTCAAATTGCTAGGGATGAAAAATGGAAAACTATAGTAGCGCAGACAATCCCTACGCGCGGAATAAATTATGTAATCATATCCTTCCTTCTTGCATGCGCGTAATTGCAAACTGCGACGCGTACCTGTGTTGTGTTGCTTTCAGTAAACATGCGATGTCAGGAAGTACACTAACCTCTATATTAACTCTCTACAGACGTCTGGGAGCCAGTCTTGTAATATATCGCTAACAATTAACTAACATGGTGCTTCCCCATACATGAGCAAAATGTGAATGAAATTATGTTACAGTTCCGTCTTCTAGGATGTTTGTATACTTTAATTTAATTTGTACCTCCGCTACCCCCATTGTATCGAAATTTGTAATGACTGTCGTTTTTTTTAAATGGTTTTCTATGAGAATACATTTGTGAGAAAGTTTGATTTTCTAGCTCAGTGGTCACCAAATGGCGGACCGCGGTCCGGATCCCGACCGCCGGCTAGTTTTGTGCGGACCGCGATGACATACCGATCAACGAAAAAAAATGAGTAGGAGCAGTACTGGTATGTTTAATATGCACTCATACTGTAGGTATTGTTAAAAGTTCGAATATTAAACGACATTACGAGACTAAACAAACATAAATCGTTTGAAGAAATATATCCTGTTGGAAGTAATGTCCGTAAAACTAAAATTCAGAGCTTACTTTCAAACTACAATACATCCACACAAATAATGAATCGGTCCATGACCGAGCAAGAAAAATGCTCCGAGGCCTCTTTGCGAATTTCTTGGACGCTCGCCAAACATATGAAGCCTTTTAGTGATGCTGATATAGTAAAAGAGTGCATACTGGAGGCAGGAAATGCTTTGTTCGAAAATAAAAAAGGATGTGGTTGATACTTTGCGACATATTCCATTATCTGCTTCTTCAAGCACGAGGAATACTCAAGTTATAGGAGAGGAAAGTTTCAAACTTTGAAGGAAACTTTAGCCGCTACGGATTGCTTCGCTTTGGCATTGGATGAATCCTGCGACATCACAGATACAGCACAGCTAATTATTTTTGTGCGTTATCTTGACACCACCCATGAACAACTTCATGAAGAACTGCTGACTATTTTGTCGATGTCAGGAACAACTACAGGAGACAATCTTTACAAGGCTACAATGAGCCATTTCGACAAAGTTGGCTTAGATATGAAAAAAGTGATATCGGTAACCACAGACGGCGCAGCAGCAATGATAGGATGCAGAAAAGGCTTAGATCAGAGACTTGGCAGTGACTCTAAATGCAATGTAAATTTAATTTCATACCATTGCATCATTCACCAAAGTGTCTTATGTTGCACTCTGAATCCAAGTCTGGAGAGTTAATGCAAGCTATTATCAAAATAATCAACTTTTTACGTGCGAAATCATCTCTCAATCATCGCCAGTTCAAATCATTTCTTAAATAAACCAATGCTCAGTTTGACGATTTGCTTCTCCACAACAACGTCAGATGGCTAAGCAAAGGCATGGTGTTAGAACGATTTTTTGCAGTATTGGAGGACATTAAAGAATTTCTTTCAAGTAGTGATCAAGAAGTAGCAAAGGAGCATTTAGGCTTCCTCGACACTAAATAAAACGTGGCTTCCGTAGCTTTTTTAACAGACATATTTCGGCATATGAATTTCTTAAATCTCAAGCTGCAAGGGAAAGGGAAACTTGTGTGTGAACTTTTCTCTGAAATTAGAGGTTTTTCTAAAAATATCGACCTTTTCACTGAAGATATCAGTGGAGCACTGCTTCACTTTCCACTCCTTATATCTGTTTGTGAGAGCAATGAGGACATTGACATCACCGAATTCACTGATTTCATGAATAAACTTAAATTAAAATTTCAAAGAAGATTTACAGATTTCAACAAAATTGAAAATGTTGTTGCAACTGTTAAACAACAGTTTTTCACTTAAACCTAATGGTGTGTGGACCAGTGAAGCGTCAGATATTTTCAAGAGTAACAAAGCTGCCCTGCAGATGGAACTTATCGAGTACCAGGAAGATTTTGTTCTAAAAGGCATTTTTTTCTAAAGTTCCAGACACACTTGAATGCGACCAATTTTGGATCAAATATGTCAGTGACAAAAAGTATCCAGAATTGAAAACTTTCGCCATCAAACTGTGGATCGACATATGTGTGCGAAGCAGCTTTCTCAAGAATGACTTTTATTAAAAATCATTATAGATACCGTCTCACAGATGACCATCTCGAAACATTAATGAGAATCAATCAGCTGCACAAACTACACTCCAAGTTTTAAGAAGATTGTTAAAAATAAAACTTGTCATTTTTCTCACTGATCGTAAACTTTTGAATCACTTTATTTGTAATTTCAACTACTTATGAGTGATTTTTTTTCTTTTTATTTTACATATGTTAATTTTTTTAACATGTCATTTTTCTACTGATTTTTTAACTTTTTAAACTAGTTTGATTTTTTATTAGAGTTACTTATATGTACTTTATTTCTTATTATACAACTCTCAATAAAAAGTAGGCTTTTGATTTAATATTGTTGTATTATTTTACCGGTTACCCAATTATTTTATACCTAGTAAAACGTTTAATTTAATTTATCTTGGTATTTCAATAACAAAAGAGATATAGTCGAGGACTAAATTCGAGAATAGGTTTTTTATAAGTAAACATACTTAATAAAGTAATTTTTATTGCCAAATCCGATTTAAATAATGGCCTTTATTTTACTCGATCAATGGCATAATATCAAACTTCAATAAATTTGAAGAACATTATATCGAAATAGATACAGATTAATAACTATCCCAAATATTTGAATAATGATTGAACTTAATGTAGTTAAATTGTTAATTTTTAAAAAATGTCGGGGGAGTACCCCCAGTGGATTCCCCTGAATGGACCGCGGATGCTCGGCAAAACTTTGAAACGGACCTTCATGAAACTTAATTGGTGACCACTGTATTCTAGCTTATAATGAAGTAGTACTAAAGTAGGAGTATAGGTGATGACTGAGTACTTCGCCAGCAGTTAGGAAAGCACTTCTTTATTTGAATAGATAGAAGATATGTTTTGTGTTTGAGTACTTTCACAGCAGTTTGTGAGAGATCGATTTCTATTTGTATAGATAGAAGATATGTTTTGTGTGTGAGTACTTTCACAGCAGTTTGTGAGAGATGGATTTCTATTTGTATAGATAGAAGATATGTTTTGTGTGTGAGTACTTTCACAGCAGTTTGTGAGAGATGGATTTCTATTTGTATAGATAGAAAATATGTTTTGTGTGTGAGTACTTTCACAGCAGTTTGTGAGAGATGGATTTCTATTTGTATAGATAGAAAATATGTTTTGTGTGTGAGTACTTTCACAGCAGTTTGTGAGAGATGGATTTCTATTTGTATAGATAGAAAATAATTATGTTTTGTGTGTGAGTACTTCGACTGCAGTTAGTGAAAGAGCTCTTTTTATTTCTATTGGTAAGAGATATGTTTTATTTGTAAAACCTCTCTGTCATCATCCTTTAAAAACATAAAATAAATTAAAATAAAGATCCTTAGCCTACGAATGCCCTAATAGCGTCAAGATCGAAATAGAACAAGATTATGAAGCGAAACCTGATGGGAATGATGAAAGAAATGAATCTCACCCAAGACCACATAAAAAAACGGTGTAGACAGAATCTATGACCTTCACGATTACCACGCCCGTAATCACAGTAGTGAGCTCTTGTTGGAACATATACACATATGTTATATTTAAAACAGATATTTCGTTTATACAAATAAGAAACAATACTTTAACAACATGAAATCATATTAATACTCGTATATACAAAGTGCCTGAAAAGAAATTGTCAGCTATGCTAATTCAGCTAAACACAATTTATGGTCGTTTTATATTGAGGGCCTTCTTCTGCGAATCAATGTTTCTCAAGTTTTTACAGGGGGTGGGAGCGCAGGGAGTAACTCTAAAATTTCATATAGGACATATATTAATTTGTTACGTCATTTTAAAAAGCCCGATGAGACAAGAAAAATTACTTGCGGGTCATTTTTTAAATCCCCCATAACAAACATTTTATGCGTAAACTTAATTGTATTAAGTTAGTAAAAAGTAAATTGCATCTTCCCACCTTAAAGCCCTCAAGAATGTTATTGTGACAACATAAAACTCTGATGGAACTTCTGTGTACAATAGAAATGATGAAGTATTCCAACGGAGGACAGTGCTCCTCTTCTATAATCAACGTCAGAAATTTGAAAACACCTGCAGTAGACAGAGCCACTTGAGGAAGGTTATCGACGTGGATTGTAGCGTCAAGGAGAAGTGAAATAATGGTGGTTCTGGTCAACGAAATGTCTAAGGTATTGTAAATATTATATTATTTTTTTAACGTGACAAAAATGCTGATGTCTACTATCATTTATATAATATCATTTCTTAAACAAGCATTGAAAATTAAATCGGGGTGTTCAATATCAATTTCATAGCCACAACTTTTCCATGATAGTGTCTACAATAGGTAAATTTCCAAAGTAAATTCCTTGTCATAGACACACATTACAAATAAGTATTAGATTACTAAAATCTTTCCCGCTAGCTTGAGAAGAAAATGAAAACGATATTATATTATTAAGAGGAAACAATATATTATTTATATTTCCTTTCAAATTACTGTTTATAAATTATATAAAAAATAGTAAAACATACTTTATAGAACAAACAATAATAAATGTTTCTTATAAAACGCGTTTAAAATTGGAAAAATATTTGTTTTAAGTTCACATAAAAACGTAGTGCACCAGTTATTTTATGACGGGAAGTTTTAATGTTTATTTTATCGACAGCTATATTTTCTTTCAAATCTTTCCTAGGGGGTTGCAGGAACATCTGCGTACAATTCTATGCTGCAAAATAATTCAACTGTTTAAAAAAAAAAGTATCGGCTTCCAATATGATCTATGGAAATTATGCTCATGTTGATGACTTTCCTAATAATCTACTTAATTCCTAACACTTAAATATGTCCTTTCTTTCTAAGCATGTGACTGACTCAGCCCCAAACGTAAGTAGTTATCGATTAAAAAATTAATAAATTAATAGTAACAATACTCCATAGCTTAACCGGTCTGCCTGTGTCTGCTAGACGGCTTTTTAGTCAGGTAATGTGTGATTAATACACATAATTAATTAGCTGTTGTACTATCCTCAACCAGACTTCAATTAAAATTGTAGCTTCCTAATTTACTCACTATGTTGGGTCAACAACGTAATTTGTTATGTTAACTTCCCCCTCGTGAAGCGAGAGAGATCAAAATATAAACAATTTTGTTTGGTTTTTAGTTATATAATCTTTTAATTATATAAGAAATAACAACACACATTAGGACTCATAATAACAACAACCTACATATATCAGCTGTACCTAGGTTTTATTAAAAAATAATAAACTTTTAGGTATTATATGATAACTGAAAAACACCATATTTTTATCAAATGTTACTGAAAAGGAAATTTTTTACCTTAAATTTATATATGTCAACATTATTAAAAATGGAAACAAAATTGTCTTATATTTCTAACATTTTTGACATAAACGAAACAAATATTATTTATTGTAGGATTTATTTTGGGCTAAACTTTTTTTTCCAAATTTGACTTTATATATGTTAATTATTTAAATTCAATAACTCCAAAATAACTAATAGTATATGAATGTAGATTATTTAAATTCAATAATTCCAAAATAACTAATACAGTACTATATGAATGTAGATTATTTAAATTAAAAAATTCCAAAATAACTAATAGTATATGAATGTAGGTTATGTAAATTCAATAATATATTATGTAAACCAATAGTTATTCCAAAATAACTATTGGGTTATGAATGCAGATTATTTAAATTCAATAATTCCAAAATAACTAATAATATATGAATGTAGATTATGTAAATTCAATAATTGCAAAATAACTAATGGTATATGTAGATTGTTTAAATTCAATAATTCCAAATTAATTAATAGTATATTTAGATAATTAAATTCAGTAATTTCAAAATATATAATTAATATCCAAGTTCCAATTATATTTCATTAAAAATAAATTCTCTTCGGTCTGCGTTAGTGTTATAAAATCCCAATTTGAGAAAACTAATAACTGATTTTCTTCACTCATTTCAAAATGGGAGTCATTAAAGATGATTCATATTGGATATCTTGAAAATAGTTTATTCTACAAAAATGTACAAGAGACAAAAGTTTCCTACTTAACAAAAAAAACTTTTTTGTACATATTTTCTGCGCGTCAAAGGATAATCAAGTTATACAAAATATTAAAAACATAATTTCTTGGTAGTTGTCTACAATACCCAAAATTTACTTAAATTATTTCTTTATTTAACTGGAATAGATTGATCTAAATAAAATCTTTTAAGAATTAAATACAAATTTTAAAATCGGTATTGAAGTAAAAGACTCCAAAAATAGGCAGAAAATTGTATTATTTTGTACTTAATAAACATTCTTTGTAATGTCAAAGAACAAGAACAAAAAATTTAAACTAAAATGATAAAATCTTTCAAAATAACAAGCCACAGTTATAGTAATTGTTCAAAATCCTTCACAATGTACACAACACTCTGTTCGACGTAAAATACTTTCGGTGGTTTTTTTCGTGTTATGTCAGGAGCATTTCGTATAAATTGAACGGCAATGTGAGTACCCAATATATCCTATACGAGCATCATCACAGACAAGAGAGCATATACTGTTTTGTTTGTGCACTACATTCCAAATTTAATTCAGTATTAACTATTGTATGGTTACTTTATGATATTGTATAAATATTGTTATAAATAAAAAATAAAATATCTCACTATTATAAATATCTATTCTGTATCGGATAAAACATTTCCAAATATGAAGCTTTAACTTAATTTATAATTGGCAATTTATAATGTGCGGTGTGAATACAATTTATTACCGGAAATGAGTTCCTAGCGGAAGTTTGCCAAAGTAATATCATCCATGTATAAAGCCGAGATACAGTGGAATCATTGTATGGCAATGCAATTTACTTCCATGGAATTATATGAATAAGAGTGTAAAGCTTAGAGATAAAAATATGCTATAGAAGGAAATCAGCGCCAGTGAAGCGTTGGAGATTGTGCTGGATTTAATCTAGATCAAGTATTATGAGTTTTATTTGAATTTTATAATGACTTATGAGTTTATAAAAAATAGCTCATGTGTATGAAGATAAAACATACTATAATGAGATATATTGAGATTATAAATTACTATGCTTCTTCATATGTTTATTGTAATTAAATGTACACTATGTCACTAAAGTCGTTCCAATCAGAAAATAATTTGGATTAAACAATTTTTTTGATTTTTCAAAATTAACGAACAAAAAGTTCTTTTTTCTTTAAAAAATAATAAAATAGGTCATGAGTGGGAAACCCGAACTTTCAATTTCTGTGTTAGTTTGAAATATTCCTTTTGAGAAATTTCCCAAGCCCAGAAAGGAAACTGTTGTTCTAGTGGATTAAATGGATGAACCTATTTTGATCAAACAAAATTGTAACTTCATACTTTGTTATATAAACAATTGTTGTTGCGTTTCATTTTTGAATACTTTAAACTTTCAGGTTTCTGCAATAAAATGAAACTTCGATATTTTTACAATTTTGACCTTTAACCGTTAGAAAACTTATTCATTACCACTTCCCTCAATATTTGGAAGTCATTTGTTATTATGAAAATAACTCTGTACAATTAGCATAAAAGTTATAATATATCATAAATTGTTCCAAACGATTTTGGTAACATTTTATTAAAATAATGATGATTCTAGAAAATTTTAATAAAGAATAGATAAAAAATCCTGAAGTTAGGGTAATATGGTTTAAAAATACCCCACTTATCAATATTTTGCGAATTTTTGAAGGTTGTATGTTATCCACAGAGGTAAAGTAACATAATTATTTGGCATTTATTTTTCTTATCGTTTGAAGGAAAACATTTCGTTCATCATTGCCTTATAAAAAAAAAAAAAAGTAGAAAAGTCATCAAACCCGTCTCGAATAGCTCCAGGATCGAAAAAAACGAGAGTTGGTAAAGATAGACTGGATAGCAAGGATGAAAAGGAAGGATCTAACTCAACACTACATGAAAAAGTATAGATCCAGCTAGCGTCCTTAAGGATTCCCACTCATGTACTCAATATAAGTACAGGCATGAAGTACTCTCTCTTATCTGTGCTATAAATGAATCTTGAGGATGTGATTCGTTCTCAAAAAAAGTTCATTTTTGTTTTTTAACAATTATTTCTGGCAAATATTTTTTACTTGCAATTTTCACACGGGTTGCGTTATTAATCTTCACATTTCACTAAAATTAATGAAGATATAAATCTTTTTTTGAGAAGTCACGTTTTTACCATAGCCCCTTGGCCGATTTTTAAAAGTTTTTACCGATAAAGTCACCTGTGGAAAGATGTCGACCGATACGACTGCTTCACAGTCACAACGTCACGACTGAAGAAGGAGATTAGTATAAACAATGTACAAATCGATTCTAGATACATACGGACACTCAAATATCGTCCGATTAATTTACATATTTTATCTATAACGAAAATTATTAATTTTTTTTGCAGTTTTATTGTTTTCTGATATTTTCTTATATTTTATAAAAGATATACCATGAAATAGGTATCCACAATTTATATAAGCAAAATATGTATTTAAAAATCAACACAAATGTACCGTTATTGCACTTACTTGACAACTAAATCAGATAATATACAATAAAATTCATAATCACCAGTAAAAATCCAATACACAGCAACAAAAAAACTTTTTCCGCTAGACGAAATCCATTAACCTAAATGTACGGGAAAAGTGCAATCAATTAAAAGCATTTGCAAAGCGTAGCAAATAATCAGGCTTTAATAGAGCGCGGTTTTAGTACCCCCGTCCTACGTGACTAGAGTCCTAAGTCCGAACTGAAACTTGATATAATTACGACCAACTATTTTAATAGTGTCATTTACAGTCGCGGGGAAAAACTAATTTAATTCCAGAAAGTATTTTTATAGTGTGATTAAATTTTAGGACTGTAACTGTTCTGTACACGTGCCTTAAAACAAGTAAATAAATTATATAGCTTTGCTTGATAAATAATAGTTATTAGAAATGTTTACAAATTTGAAACCGTTATTTTAAAACTAGATGCACAAGGTCTACTTTGAAATTCTGTTAGAGTTCGGCCATTTCGGACTTTTTAAGTGCACTTATGACCAAAATGATGAAATCGCAGTTTCCCAAATTTTTTATATGATCTTGATTTAATTGATTGTACACTCGTATCTTAAGACTTAAATAGCAGTAATACAAATTCTAGATAGGTGGTTCATTATGATCTAATAGAAGATATTTGTTTTAGTAAAACGCATCTTAAATTTTATTATCTCCGATTTTTATGGAATTAAGGAAGGTTAGTTGATTTCGGATTGTTGGTTTTAGGCTTATCTTGGGCTCTAGAATAAACAAAAATTGCTCTATCTGTCTCTCTGTATGTATATGTGTGGTTATTTTTGTCTTAGAACATAGTGAACTGATTTTGTCGATAATTGACAAACTCGTGTCGTTGATCTTGGATGAATTCATTAACTGTTAAAATTCATTCTTGCCATTAAAAATAGCGCAACAGAAAACAAGATAAGAAAGACAAGGAAAGTTCGAAAAAGACTTGCATAGTACGGTCGTTTTTTTTTTTAAATTTTGTAAAAATTAGTTTATTTTGAACATTTCTTAAAATCAGGTACTGAACTAACATCCCGTTCACAGTATTAAGTGCATCATTCTTAATAAGCTAGTAGGCTAGCGATATTTTCTTCTTTTTTATCAATTATTATTTTTAAATACACCGCCGTCTGCATATTATTATGTTTAATAGATTTAGGTTTATTGCGTTTTTGATTTATTTATTTTTAATATTTCATTTTTAATCTTCAAAGCATGAATTTTAAATTACAACCGAAACTGATCCCATTTCTTATTATATACAATTATTGTAATGCAACTCAGTTTTCAAACATTTTTGAAATACAAATTTGTCACTGGTTTTGATAAACCTAAATTAAAATACAAAACGGTTACTGAAATAAACATGAAATAACTGAAGAATATACGCGAAATTCTTGAATGGAACTCCTGCCTTGTAATTAATTGGAGGTTATGGCCACGGAAAAAGTTAATTTATCTATACTATCAAAAGTCGTGAAATGTATCGTGATTTATAAAAAGTTCAAAGCAGTTGTCTAATATAATAATGCTATGTAATGAATACAAGTTCTGACCTGGTAAAACATCATGATCTTTAAGATTTGAATATAACTATAGCATAATCAAGCAATACAAATCTGCCGTTACATTTGTTTAAATAAAATACGTAGGGAATTAGAATATAAGGAATTTTTCGCAATAATTGTGAAACATTTTAAACCAACCAAATTCAACTTTAAAAGCCGTAAAAGTTTTCTTCCCCTTATTGATGCTATGTTGTTACAACCACAAGAATTGAAAGTCAGGGATTTAATATAAATACCTAAAAGATCCAATATTCCGGTAACCCGTGTGTTCCAAACCGGTCTATTGATTTTCACAAAAGCAACGAACTGCAAAAACTAGAGGGTCTTCATCCCCCCGGCACGAGGGCGAGGGATGTGAACAGGTGAATTAAGTGAAGCTCCTAATGTCTACTCCTAGGGGGAGGAACGAAAGCAACAGAAATTGAAAACATTGCAGCCATCATCGATTATATTATTTGTTACTGCTGAAGCGCATCTCGGGGTTCAGGGATCGAGTATTGTATATACCCCTTGAAGGGGGTGACTTTAATCATATGCTGAAGGAAAAATATAAAAGGGCATTCGTGTGTTTGTATAAAGGGAGGGGGTTGGAAGGAAAGAGGCTAACGATGCAAATTATACGGGGTGGGGGATTGAATATTTTAATGGCGGGAGTTAGTTATAGGAAATAGGGAAGCTTACAATAGATTTAGATTAATGAGTTTTTTAAATAAAGTTCATTCATATGTCAATGCAAATAAGAAATTAAGGGTAATCTATGATTAAGTACTTTATTTTAAGGCCGCACATTTTAGATCTTTCGCTTACATTCTATAAGACATGTAACTTAATGTAAGTGTCTATTTTTATTACATAGTAAAGAGAATATCGTGATAGAAACATTTTGGTGGTTCTTGATGAATATGGTGATAGAGCAACCATTTCGATAGTTCTTGATCAATATCGTGATAGAGCCAACATTTAGGTGGTTTTGATGAATATCGTGATAGAGCAACCATTTCGATAGTTCTGGATCAATATCGTGATAGAGCAAACATTTCGATAGTTCTTGATGACAATCGTGTAGAGCAAACATTTATGTAGTTCTTGATCAATATCGCGATAGAGCAAACATTTTGGTTCTTGATGAATATCGTGATAAAGCAACCATTTTGATAGTGCTTAATCAACATCGTGATAGAGCAAACATTTTGGTGGTTCTTGATGAATATCATGATAGAGCAAATATTTTGGTGGTTCTTGATGAATATGGTGATAGAGCAACCATTTCGATAGTTCTTGATCAATATCGTGATAAAGCAAACATTTTGGTGGTTCTTGATTAATATCGTGATAGAGCAAACATTTAGATGGTTCTTGATGTGAACCCCAAGGAAAGCGAAATATCATTTCCTGTATGAAATCTGTCTCTGTCCGTCATACATTAATAAAATTATGGATTATCTCAGAAACGAGAGATCTGATTCTCTCGTAATTTTTCATCGTAGACAGTTGGGTCATCGCTGTATAATTTTTGCTCGTATTTTATGTTCTGACCATACTTACAATTATAGAATTCATTAATAAAAAATAATTAATTCTAACACACTTTAACGGTCCATTAATTTTACATTAACATTTTTTCGCATTATGCTACAAGACTAAAAACGGTAATTATTTTCATAGAGAAAAAAAATGTTGACATGTTCTTTTATGTTTCCGTTTTTTGGGCGGCTATGAGTGATAAAAGCTACATAACAGCATTAAAATATGAGAAAACATTTTGCAAAATTTTGCTCAATTATAATCTCCAACACTAATGAAATAATTAAATTAAAGTAGCCAATTTCCAAAAAAAATTATTTGAGAATAATTGGTACGCTAATCGTATTAAAATTATTTCGATGAAATTTTCTTTAAATTAAGATAATTACTTAAACCAATAATGTATTAATTTATTTAATGTATCTTTTATACACTGTTTATGTTATTACATCATACAAACTATTCAATATCGAATTATTATGATTTTAAATAATTCAATCAAAATTTAAAGATGAATAATATATAAATTGCTTCCTTTCATATAAAGTGCTTAAAATATCATAAAAAGGTCTTGAGCGATTTTACTCTCAAACTTTGTTTTTACTGCATAACGGCCGCTCAAACTCAAACATAAGGCGCTCTGAAACTTGATTTATTAATCCTTTATATCTTCTTTAATAAGGACCTGCTACGGCGTTACATAAAATTTCAATAAAATTACCGTACTTAGAGCTTAAACAGATGTTCAATATACTCTAAGTAGAGTTTGAAAGTTTTTTAAAGTTGAAGGCTATAACGTAAAGATAAAAAAGGGTGGGGGTTAATTAAAACATGAAAGGGTAGGATTAGCCTTTATGGGAGAGATTGAAGTTGAAGTACTTTGCTACTAAAGCAAGTAGGTCTTTTAATAGTTAACACATCTTTCACTTTTTAACATGTAGTTTTTGTTTTTACTTGTCAATTATAACTAGTATAGTATAAAATTATGGTAATTTTATAAAAAGTTTTTGTTCTGAACATTTGTTTACCTATGGAATATAAAATTATCCAAGCTATTTTATAAATCGTAACTAGAGTAGCCGTACGATATTAATACCGACAAAACATTAACATTTTGTTGTGAGTGTATGTTGACATTTAGAATAATAGTTGAAAAAGTCAAAATAACGCTCGTTTCAACATAATTTTTACGTAGTGTAACTTTTCAAAATTATAAATTAAAATGAGATATTTAGATTTTGTTTCTCCGCTTAATATCAACCGCCACTCTTTGTTAAATAACAACAACGTTATTACAAATATAATATTATTGGATTTTGTTACTTTTCAAGAAATTTTGAAATTTACCTGGGTAACTGCCTCAATCACTCGAACGCAACTGATAAACGAAATGGAATCAGGCCACATTAGCTACCTATATATTTAGAGTTTTTTAATTAATTTATTATCGTTATTTATTATTATCATTATTACGCGTTGGCTCACATAATACAGATAAAGTTATGTGATAAAAGGAGGCCATTGATTTTGAATGTTTAGCGGAAATATCTATTTTGAAGTATCCAGTTGTAAAAAGAGTTTTTAAATAATAGGCCCTACTTATTTGTCATGCTTACCAGCCCAAACTGGTAGACTGATTTGACTTAAATTTGGTTTTTAGCATATTTTAGCTGTATTTTTTCCAACACTCAACATTTTGTGGTATTTACAATGAGGTAGTTTCTCTCCTTGATTGGAAAGATGATGAAATCTGGTCTTCTAAGAACAAAACAAATTCATTATCATATCGCCAAAAATGCAGGTTCAGGAGTTATCGTTTGTTTTTTGAGCCTTTTTCACATATTTTTGAGCCTTTAAAAAATAATTAATTTTTTTTTTATATATATATAGTTCGGCACATTAGCTTGGGTAATTATTCTTTATATTTTACCAAAATTTATCCTAAATTTGTTTATACCGATATTTCAATATTTACAATAGAAAAAAAGATTTAACCAAAATATGGTGGTTGTGATCTCCCTAAAAATTCCTGCGTGTATTAATGAAAATGAACCGCATTCTAGTTCGCATTATCATCCCCCTCCCTACCAAATATTCGCAAACCTTTATTTTATTTTACCTGTGGTTTTTCACATTGATTTGGGTTATAAATATTTCTAATTCGCCAACATTTATTTCCACAGGTTTATGTTTTCATCTTAAAGCAGATCACCACTAAATTTTTAACTTGATTAGTATTTGTTTTTGTGTATCGGAGAGGCAGAAAGTGTGTATACTATTTGTACTCTGTTTATTGTACAAATTTATTATATTATGAAATGTTGTTTACGGAAATTAACTAAAGAGAGATAGAGGCAAGTAATTTGAGCCCTTTATAGGCTACTACTTTTTAGTTTTTGTATTCACCGAGATTCGAAGAATAGTTTTTTATGGAAATTAAATAGTAATAGTTGAAAATTAGTTTCATTTTATGATAATCTATTATCAGGAGATGAAAATAAATCAGGATGATGTGTGATTGACACGTACCACGTCTATAAAAAGGTTTTAATTTTAAAATAATTGTACATTTAAGTATCAGGGAATGATTAGATTTTTTATAAAAATTTCTGTACGAATTACGAATTGGGGTAGAGACAAAACAGCATGACATTTGTATTGATTTGATTGAAATTTTAATAATCTGACGCCTTTTAAAGAACTGATTTGTAATTATTGTTTTTACGCCACTATTTGGATAGTCATTTGTTGACTACGTTATCTTTCATTTACCTAAAAAATTTTACATAGATTAGAAATTCCGATTTACGTTTATAACCGGAATTTTAAAAAAAGTTTAAGCCTTTAAAATATTTTCAATAACAGATCTTAACAGAAATTACAAATGACCCCCTAAAATAAGTAACATCAGGTTCTAAAATAGATTACTAATTTTCGTAAAAAAAAAAGAAGAAGAAGAAAGAAGGGCTTAATATATCCAAATTCGCCATCTCTAGAAATGTACTTAAAAGAGCGCCCAATTTAGTCAAGTTACTATAGAGATGTTTACGAATTATTTATTTATTTCATTTCCAAGAAAACAATTTACACGTTATTTCAAAGAATAAATTATACAGTTAGAAATTAGTGATCATATAAGCACATTGCCTGTGCGTGAGCTTGAGTCGCGTAAAGCAGTGTAACGTAAATATGCAAGATCATATTTCTTATAATACTAAATAAAGGAACACAACAAAAAACTATGAACAACCATAATAAGCCGTAGAGATAAAAAGGAAACAACAGTTTAAAAAGGTGTACACGCGTACGTACACACACACACACACACACACACAAAATCATATAGTAATATCCAATAAATTACCTTATGTTCACAGCTCACAATCCTATCTTTTGTTTCGCCTCACCTTCAGGCATTATTAAACATTAACATATCTTGCACTTGACGCGCTTCCAATATACATAACATCCACAAAACAACACATTACGTTCCCAAACAATAAAATAAAACTGATACGTTCGTATACACGTATGCACTCGGTCATAACTGAGAATAATAAAAAGAAAAACATACTCTACGTGTTGTATTGGTTGGATTCTTATCAAAATTTGTGTTTCACTGGAAATTGGATTCTCCATTTAATAACACACTAAAGTCTATTTTTGTGTGTTTATAAATTTAAAATTCCTCTAAAACATTCATACTTTGTCGTTTAAAACATTTATCCAATTTTTTTTAAATTATTGTTGATACCCGTGTAACTGTGGGTGGTTTCAATTATAGGTCTCACAATTTTAAACTTTTTGCCTTATTGTTCTGATTTTTTTCCAGGGATGTGTTCTTTAAACATTACTTTGAAGGATCCCAGTCGTATTGCATGGACAATTACCTTCTTTCCCCCTTCGGTTGTGAATGATAATACATTGACGAGCATCGAGTGACAAAAATTATTAATGTTCAATAATGCCTGAAGAAAGAGGCGAAACAAAAGTCACGTAAATTAAAAACTGGACAGGACTGTGATTGTGGAATTAAGGTAATTTATTTAATTGTACCAGTCCAGTAAGGTCATTATGATAATATTCATACTAGGCCTATGTTTGGAAGTGTGGGACTGGAACAATCAATAAGTAGTCATCACTATCTCTGTACTCGGATGCAACGACACAGTTGTGTAAATCTCTTCATATCTTCCATAACCAATTATAAACATATTATTCATATGTGTCCATTTTAAATCAACGCAAATATTTAAGTATATAGAACTATGAATAAAATATTCTGATTAATAATAGGAATAAGTAAGGGAAAAGGCAAGTTTTTTTATAGTGGAGAGAATGATAGAGTCAAAAACATCTAATGCAATCCTAATTTGTGTTATTTGGATGAAATCCAAAACAAGGCTGAATGGTTCGCAAATGCTATTAAAACATAGTGCTGATAAGTTTCCATATAGCTTGACAAATAAACAGGGTTTCTGTATTTACGGTCTAACAAAACAACTCATATTATTCTAGTTAAACTCTCAGTAAAAGCATATGTAGTAATATAATTGTCATTAGTTATTCATAACTCTGTACAATCGCGCGGTACGTGGTTGTTCTCGCTTTAAAAATAAACACTAATTCGAATTACGCAGGTTATGTGTATATTATTAATATGGATTAGTCGGATATTTGCCATCATTTGTGTATAAAAAAAATTTAATACGCGACGTTTCGAGATTATAAATCAATTACCGTTATCAAGTGATAAACCTACAGCATTAAAAAAGTGAAAATCACCAACACAGACACTAGGTTTAGGGGCATGTTGGGATACTCTCTTGTTTGTACTAACACTAATAACCTAAGAAAGGTCGAAATCACGCCTGTTTCCATACATTATGTCTCTAGATTACAATGGTGAACCAAAATTTCTACTGTGGAGTTAAAAAACACTAAAGTGGAAATTTAAAAGTGTTTGGTTAACAAAATAAATACAGATTGTTTGTTTTCATACTTATTTTGAAAGGTTTTAATCATCTATAAGGCACTGTTACGATTGTTTTTCTTGTTGTACTAAAAATGAAACAGGATTTCGTTTACATTTTCACAAGGAAAACATTACAAAGAAGCCCTGTTTTAATATTTATATTATTGGTTCACATTGCACATCGGGTGAAAAACGAGTTCACACCGAGCGAGACGAAGACACTAATGAGTTGAATGTAGCCTATGTTTTTATTTGAAAATCAACAAGGAATGAACGTATTTTGCAACAGAATGATTCCAGGCAGTAATGGAATGATATTATGGTGCCTACCAACAATGGCCCCCTACTTGTTTATAATTACATCTCTCAAATACACACAATTGTTTGTTCAACATTTTAACAAATTAATCAACCCTTTGACTACGTTAAAGTAATTAAATTTAATTAATAACACATCATTGTGCGATTACTTACTGTTTTCGATTGTAAACGTAGCCTGCAGTTGTTGGTAATGTCATTTCATGTGACGTAACAAATGAAGTTATAATATCTGCCTTTATTGTGTAACGTAATACAGAGTTCTGTTCTTTTGTGTTACGTTATTTGCGATTCAGGAATAATTAAATTCATCAAATCCATCACTTCACTTAATTACTTAAATTATTATGGTTTGCTGTTGCAGTTTTTTTGACCGTAGAAAAAGAAGAAACTACCTTTCTAAATACCAAGTTAATAAAAATTCCAAAAAGAACTGTTTATAGTTTCAAAATAGCATATAATCATCTTGAAATATTTATTTTATTGTTTTAATATCAAATAAAAACATACGAAACATCGATAAGTTTGTCTTCATGTTAGGGCAGGATAAGTACTATGACGACGCCATTAATATAGTTTTATATCTAAATGACATCTTTTATGTTGTTTTCTTTCATTTTAATGAGTTTACCATTGAAGTGATTTAAAAACGTTATGAGCTATTGTCAAAAGAAAACCACTTTCACAATTAAATTATATTAATACTTAAAATTAACAGTATAAATGGACAGGTTTCATCTGAGCTGTAGAGTTTGGATGCGCAATGGGTCTAGGCATGGTCTAAGCAGCAGTGAGGTGGTGGGCGAAGCGGTCAACTCAGTCTGTGTCGGGTGTTGGTACTAACGACGATGTCCGCAAGACCGCTGGATCGTGGACAGTAGTCGGCGCTGACTGTTTCCCATACAATGCCTCAGTCCCCACGCGGCCTCGAACTACAAACTTGTACCTCCCCTCCACGCGCAGCTCACAGCTCAGATGAATCCTGTCCATTTATATATAATAATACAATTAAATATTACCCTCTGTAGTTTATAGTGAGCATGGGCATGACAATCCTAAGGGAATGCTAGCTTCACCTACACTTTCTTCCATTGTTGTCTTAGTTTAAGTCCTTCTTTATTATCTTTACTAACAACTCTTTCGACGAACTCTTGTTCTCTTCCAAGCTATATTTTTTTTTCATCTTTTATATATATATATGAAAAATTATATATATCTTTTAATTACGAGAAATTTTTCGCCTTCAAAAAAACCACCAAGTAAAAAAGACATCCAAATAATCGCAATCATGTAAGATAATTATCAAGAAGTTTCATAAGCTTCAATATTAGTGCAACTAACCTTAAAATCACTATTACCCTGACTTATTCATAACTTAAGGCACAACTTTCGAATAAACATTTTTAAAAAACGCGGGAATGTGTGGTATAGCTACCAAAATATCAGTCTAATATTTATCACCGGCAGGCTGGTCACTCTGAACTATACTTATTAATCCAATTTATATATTATGGAATATATTGCATTGTGCTTTTTTATTAATGTTTCACTGAAGAAAATCTATCACTTCAAAAAGATGTGGTAACATTTTAGACAAAATATATTTGCAAACAAATAAGTCGGAAGAATAAATCAATAATTTCTTTTTTGTTTATAGATTAATTTAGGAATACTAGGTTTTTTTTCTTTAATATAAGCAATTTTTTTTAACGTTTTTAAATATCTTGTTTTCTGATTTTTCATAGATGTTACTTTTATCCTAGAATTCCATTTATTGTCGATAGTAATCAAAGTTTCTGAAAAAACTTTTCGTTCTGGCGCAACTCGAGATCAAATTCTCAAAAATAATGAAGGTAGCCAGACGTATTTAGTATCGTCTCTGGACCCTTCCAGTTTAGTAGATTGTAATGCTGCTTTCACTAATAAATTAACATTAAATGGATTCGTTGTTAGTATTTGAATTAAAATTTAATAATGACCTATCCTTCAAGGAACTAACGGAGTCCAATGAAACAGCGCTGTATTGGTTGTAACTAAGTTAGAAATGGTAAGAATATAAAAGAGGAAAAGGGTAGCCTAATTATACTAATTGTGTAGTTTGCTTGAAAACCAACTCTTCAGCTCTAAATCAAAATTTACGCAGCCTTTCACTCACTAATATTGTAAAAACCTTTTCTAGAAAAGTAAACCTATTTTGTTACCGGAAACGCATTGAATAAGACACCCAATTAGCGTCTACTTCCTTTCCAGCATCATTAGTTGAGGTTTTGTTAGCAAGAGATACGCCCTTTCATTTGTTGAAACTTGGGGGATGGGGGGAGTATCACTTCCTAAATCTTACCCTTTGTGAAGAGGTTTCAAAGGAGCAAACATTTAGAAATTGAGGTGGAGAAAAGTAAGCCTATATATTCTCTGTTTGTATGAAAGTTGGGCGTGGTAACAAAGGGTTGAATCAATTTACTTAAGGGTGATATGGACGTTCGGTCATATACAAGCTTTAGTATATGGCTGTACAAATATAAACATATCTCTATGGTACAACTGTAAGTGTTATTTACCGTTTGACAAACATGAATCCAATATTTATTGAAACGAAATGTAGTATTACAGAGATATACGTACAAAAAAGATGAAGAACAATACAAAATGGTTGAATAGTAATTCAAGAATAGCTGATTCAGATGATACTTTCTATTAAAAGTGTATTGAAAACTGAGAGATAATTTCAATTTGTATTTAGAGCGTTAAAAATACGAAAATTTAGAGCACTCTGAGTCTCGCCAAAATTTATATCAAGTCTTCCCCCACAAAAGAAAAAAATTGTCAATTTCTGTATAGCCTGTTTCGATAGGCCTATATCACGTGCCCAGAAATCAATCAACCAAACTTGATGAACTGCTTGGGTAGAATAAAATATACAAGAAATACCATATGACGTACTATATAGTATTCTTTATTTTCTCGTCTATCCGACATTTATTTTTTAAGTTGTAACTTGATAGGATATTGAGTACAGATTTAGTATGATAATGTTCAGATTAGTTTCCCAATTTTTTTAGGAGAAACAATTTGATGTGCGCCATTGTGTTACTTACCCAACCTGATCATATAGTGTAATATAACCAAAAATGTAAATATCCAAAAGTTGTTTTTTGGCCTTGTAGGAAATGTTAAATTATATTGGTAGATCAAACGGTCTTACCCAGTAAGGAAAATTTATTTCAAACAGTTGTAAAGGATTTCTCAACCTCGTAATTGTTTTTGGCATTTCTTGTATATTTTGTTCTAGCCAATCAGTTGATGAAGTTCGGTCGAGTCATTCATTATTCGATACCCTGTATATTTCTTATTGAAAATTTATTATATGCGTCATAAAATTACAATAATCAAAACCATGGTTTATAGACCAAACCTAGATCATTAGGGGAAAGTAATATTTAAAAAGTTCTTAAATTCTTTATTTATTTCGTTTCTATTTTTTTTTTAACTATTGAGACAACACTGGATCATGATTGAAAAAATTTAAATCTTAGTTTGTTATCACTGAGCAAATTGAGTTTACTATTTAAAAATTATAATAATAACCTAAGCCAAAGGACAGCTTTCACACTTAGGCTATGCCTAAACATGTTGATGAAATATGTGTTAATGTGATTGTAGGGGGGGGGGGTCTTCTCTAGCACTTACACAAATCTTAAAAATTTTAAATCGCCGATAGGTCTGGTAATTGGGGTTCAAATTAAAAACGGGCAGATTTATAAAGAAAATAACATCTTTGAAATATATAAATTGTGTTTGGAATGTAGGTGACGTTACTTTGACATCGTAAAGCTAAATGGAACTAAGTAAGAAGCACTGTGCTTTATTACAAAGACGATAAGCGGAGAATTCCATCTAGACACGGCAGTATTTTTATAACCCATTTAATGCTGGTTTTAAGCGGGTTTGATGCACTATATAGGATGTACGTCGTAAACATTTTAGCATTAGAATGCATATTTAGTCGAATGTTTTCTACACGATTCTAATCAGAATGTAAAATCTATGCTCTAGACATTATATGAATAAAGTGTTCTGTCAACAATATTCATCTCGTTTGGATAAATTTTGCTTTTAATCGCTTTACTTTCCTTTCATTCACATACGAGGTAATATTTTGATTGAAAGGTTGATGAACTCGATCAAAGCGCTGGCCAATTTCTCCCATAAATTCAACATTTGTCCCCAAGAGCAAATAAACATCGTTTCAACATTGTTTCGATGTCGCATCTGTTTGTCCCCCCCCTTCCTACGTCAGATAAATTGATAGCTCGTTTTAATCGGATCCTAAATTAATCCCATGCCATGTTGTTGCAGATGATGTAGCCAGGGTGCAGTGAGGCCGCAGGACTCGGCTTCTAACCATGGTACTCTGTGGGTCCTTGGGCTTCGGCGTTCTATTCATGGTATTCGCTGTACACGGTAAGTCAAAATAATAATGGAGATATTTTGTTTAAAAACTTTTTTTTGTATATGTACCTCCCCAACTAGACATAGTCATTTAATAAATGTTATGCATGTTAGTGTCTGTTTCCTAAAGAACTAGTAATTAAAGCGACCATAAAGGATTAGACCAAATAACTCTAGTATTTCACACATAACATCACTGACGTTTAAGCAAACGTACTTCCTTATTATAAACATTTTTATTATAACTATTATTGTAAGCTATTCTTCAATTACTGCTTTAAGCAAAAACAACTTGCTTTTGCCGTTTAATTAAAATTCTGTTTTACTTAATTTCAGCTTAGCTTAGCTTCTATTAAACAGAAATATTAGCATACTTTTAAAAAATAATTTACTCGGTGTGATGACTTTTGAAACTAGAACTGCTAAATTAGTGTATTATAAAATAAGTAAAATTTGAAAACATTACAGTAAGAAGTTTAGGTAAAATATGATTTATAAACAAAACATTTAAGATTTTTGTCACGAGAAAGAAACTTTCTTTTCATTTGTCTAATCTTAAGTAGCTTTTTACATCGATTTACATACATTATTTTTGTATTTCGTTACTTGTTTGTTTAATTAATTGGTTGCGAAATGTTTCCTGCTATGTTAATTTAGTGTTCATGTTTGCAATTTTTAATGTTCATACCATAAATTATTAATTTAATCTGATTTTAAAGTTATTTGTTCATATTAATGTTGTTTAATCCGTCATTTGCCATCTGTTGTGTGTATAAAACAAATAAACGACGTTTCAAGAGTATAAATCAACTCCCGTTATCAAGTGATAAACCTAAAACATAATAAAATAGCCTAGGAGCCATCTTTGAAACTAAAATTAAAAATAAACCTAGAGCATAAACAAAGTGAAAAAGTCTGGCTTTTATTTTATGACGATTCTATTATTTAGTCTTTATTTTAACTGCTGTGACCAAACTGTAGGCTTTTTTCCTTTTCTTTAGTTATAGTTTTAGTTTCTAACATGGCTCTAGGCTGCTAGGCAATGTTAGTATTTTTATACTTTTTTTATGGTCAAGGTTCATCACTGATAATTGTACTCTGGAAACGTCGTGTATTAATTTTTATATACGAGTACAAATGATGGCAAATGTTGGATTAAACCATATTAATAGTAAAGTATAATTCCTAACTATATTATTTTTGACAATATATTTGAATCAAATATAAATATCGAGCCACCTATATGTAAAACTTTTGTTTGTAAATGACAGAAAACTCGTATCATATCAGAAATGCAAACAATTTTCAAACTTGCAACCTTCCAACAAAAATATTCCCATTCGGATAACATAATTGAAGCAATGACTCTTCTTTAATATTAAAATAAATCAAACTCAATCCTTTTCACCCAGGAACATACATTTACGCCCCAAAGCAATAATTACGCTTCGAAACAACTTCGCACATAAATATTAGAGTAAGCAATGAGCGTAGATATCCACCCCAAGGGAAAGGGTTGAAGGGTGGATTCGTTACAGGGGCTGAAAGAGATCCTACAAAAATAGAATTGTATAAAAGGTACAACACAATGCTGGCCGAGGCTTGACAACAATGCTGAGTTTAATAAATGAAACGTGGCTCAGTTAAAATATTGGTTTCCTGATTAAAAGATAATGAAATTCGTTTGTAATTGTTCTAAAAAATATTAAAATAGCAAACACATTCCAAACGTACAAAGGAGAATAAATTATATTCATAGTTACGATTCGTCCTATCTGCTTTTCTTTATTTTAATAATATATTTTCATTCTTTCAACATAAAATAAAAATCCGTGAAAAATATTGGACAAACTGTCGCACTCATCTATCTCCAAAATTTAATAAAAACGAACTAAATCTAATCGTCACCAAAAATATTATTTCGATAAATTTCTTCCTTTGTGTCATAAACACCTCCTCTAGGTAAGTTGTGTTTGATTAATATCGGCCAAAAAGTTGTAAATGATTTTGACCAATTATTCGTGAACCGAAAAACTTTTTTGCTGGAGAATTTACACATGGGTGATGAATATTAATTTTCATATTTCACTAAAATTTTAAAGAAATCGGTAAAGATGATTTTCATAAATTAAGTATTTTTTAATTAGCCACATTGCCGTTTTTTACCGATAATTAACGAACCGTCATTTTTAGAGGCGATAAATACTTTTGGATGGGCCCTTGGAGGCTATACTTAAGCAAATTTTGATCAAAATCGTCTAAACCCAAATTTTAGTTCAAACCAATTAAACCGACCTACTATATAACCAAAATATCCCAAACACACCAAATTTGATTATAATCTGTCTACACGTTAATGCTGTAGCTGTAGAGCACTGCAGAAACGACAGACAGAAATTCCAAAAAATCACTTTTTTATCTCAGTGGACTGTTAAATGAATATATCCCCAAAAAACTCAACTTGACCCATCAATAACATTCCTTAAAATACAAACACATATAAATGTAAAAATGCATAAAGCAGTACCAGTACCTCCACAATAGTAAATTTACCAATTTTTATTCATTTTTTAAAATATTTTTATTTATTTATTTTTTAATATATTTGTTAATTTTTTTGTATATTTTATGTGCAAATTTTCTATTCATGTAAGAAGAAATAAACATTTATTGTTTAATTAAAGTCTCAGAAAATAAAAAATCGTTTAAGTTTTCTTAAAATTTTATTTCTATGTGTTTGTGTTTTTAATGTGCTATCAAAAATATGTTAATATCTGAGATGCGATTATATAAAGTTTTACAAATTATTTTAAGCCATTTTGAACAGAACGGAGTTCGTTGCTCTGTAAACAGAGCCAAGAAGTTTACGAAATGATTTTTTCATCAATTATTACGAAATTAGGAAAACTGTACTAGAACCTAAAGAGGACACAATCGTCGAAATAGATAAATTCATACATCTACAGGTTGCCCTGAAAAAGTATTAAAACAAATTATATAGTTGGCGGTAACTGGACGTAAATCGATTTATTTCTATTTAACTTTAGTAAGAAAATGCAGCTTTTATAATTTTTTTTGAAATGGGTTGCGATAAATAATTCAAATTTGGAACACTTCTGATAGTTGTTGGTATCTTAATTTTTGTCTTTATAGAACGTTACCTAAGTCAGAGTAGCGGAGTTGATAAGAGAGGGCGTAATTTGTAGTTCAAGGTTTTTAACAGTTGTCTAAAATAAAGATGAATAAAATCATTGCGTAATGAATTCAAAAATATAAAAATTAGTTGCACCTCCTATTATTTTATAGGAGGAGCCAATTTTGAGATATTAAAAGCTTCTAAGCTGAAAATAATAAGCTTTCAATATTTAGTTGTTTATTTTTTTCAACTATTTATTTGTTATCTACCTATTGAAAGGTAATAGCTAAAATACATCTATTCTAGAAAAAATGTAAACTACATAGTACAAAATTGTGTTGTATATTTAAAAAAGATTCTTTATTAAATTTTATTAACAAGTGTCTTTTTACTGAATCACCATTATATAATGCTTGATAATAACAATATTAATATCTTACCTATATATCAGATGACCAGTACATAAGAATCCAATAACCTCCCCGACATCTCAATTTTGTCCTAACATTTCCACCATCAAAACTTATTTGAAAGCTAGCAATTTATGATTTTTTTTGGGGGGGAATATGTGCCACTTTATATAAATTTATGACAATTTTGGAAATTTTTAAAATCATTCCAAAAACTTGTTCCAAAAACATGTACCACAATATTACCACGAATTCAGACCTTTTAGTAATGAAACTTTTTCGATGAATTTAAAATTATTAAATACTATTTTTTGTTATTAATGAATAGCGTTGTACAGCCTATAATATAGAAGAAATATCAGACTATTGGTGTCAGTATTAATACATTATACTTGCTAATATCTACATAATTAATTTGAGTATAATCTTCTGCTAATACTAGCAGTGTCGAAATTGTTTCCATCTTCGAGACCTATCTTAGTACTTAAGTAACTTGAGTACTAAAGTAGGTCTCGAAGATGGAGTAACTCCGAAACGCGTCGACAGATATAAATAATAACACAATGCTAGGATTGTCAAAGATTGTACTCAAAGTTGTTGGTTATAGTATTTATTAAATTTACTGGTACCGTGGAGAAAAGTCAAATCATTGAAGTTACTTTCCGTATAATAATTGTTTTAATCCTACGATTTAAAAATAAAAAATCAATAATATCTATAATATTGGCTAGTTTAGAGGTTTGTTTTATAAAAAATGGTTGCTAAAAGGTTGTTACAATATAAATTGAACATTTAACAGCAATTTTGTTTCAATAAGTAATTACAACTTTTAGTTTGAAGTATTATTGTAGACATTTTTATTATATTATCCAGAGCATTCCCTTGTTTTGGATTTTGGCATATTATATTAAATTCATACAAAAGTCAACAATCGCTATCAGCCAAACTACTTCATCTCTAAAAATATTAGTTTAAACTCAAGTAAAAATATATATTGCGTTTTGTATTCAGTAAAATAAATAGATCGTTCAGGAAGTTTCAAAAATTAAATAAGATTATTACTATAGATGACCGCCGTGTTCTACTTTCTTATGGCCTGGTTTATACTTATCCCCCTCACAATATAGGTTTTTACATGGAGAGCAACTTTTCGTGAATGCTGTTTCGGTCTGATAGATGTGCACACTTACTAAATCAAATTTAGTCCTCCATTTTTTCTACAACGGCTAAACTATTATTTTTACAAAAAAGTAATAGTTTAGAAGTGTATTTACTTCGCAACAGACTTCTCAATGATATGTCGTATTGGCTATTTTAACCCCCACCTAAATCCGCCACACATATTTTATAGGATTCATAAAATCCTCAGCCAATGATTAACCATAATAGCTTTTCGCCTTTACAAAAGGGAAATCTCAGCTTTGAGAGTTTGAAAAATCCGACTCTCTTAATATGATGAATCACAAAAAACCACATACAAACATTTCAAAACTAATGACACATTGAAAATGGGACTTGGAAATTTGTACATATGGATATTATTTAAATTATGACGTAACTATAAAATTTAATTCCTTTTAATATTAAAACCATTATTTTCAGTGAACACTTTTCATTTTTCCACCCACGCTATTCACTACCCACTATTCTGGTGACAAACAATTAGGAGTTAGCCCGCATCGGCATTGTGCTTATATCTTTTATATTTTCAACTTTCATATAATTCCATTTTCCCCGACTCTTTTTCGATCACCGTATTTCTCATTGCGAATACCCCAACAACCCTTTCCCTTGGGGTGGATATCTACTATCTCTGGTTGCTCTAATATTTATGTCTAAAGTTTTTTCGAGGTGTAATTATTGCCTTGGGGCGTAAATGTATTTTCCCGGCTAAAAAATCCGATTTTATTTTTAATTTATGGTGACACTAGGAGAAAGCCATTGATTCAATTATTCCATTTGAGTTTAAAAAGTGTCATTTGTATTTATGAACTTTTTCCTGTTTCCCGGGTTGTAAACAAGGGTTAAAATTCATAAAAATTTTACTTAATTTAAATAAAAAATCTGTGACGTATTTCTATGAAATACAATTTTGATCAACAACCTTGTTTTTCCAAACCGAAAAACTGTGTTTCTTTTTCTTGAACTATATTCAAAAAGCTTGAAATATGGAGTTTCTTCTTGTCTGATCTTTGGCTTTATATAAGCCAAACGTTTCAATACTTTAAAATAGATTTCTAGTTTTTTAGAAGAATACTTAACTAAAAAAAATTAAACAGAGAAAATACTTTATTTCTTAAAATATGTACTAACGGAGAGATTAAACTGTGTTCAAATATAAAATAAAAACTCTTAAAATTATAGTTTTTCATTAATCATTGTCAAAATATGAAAATAAATATTAACCTTCCCACGTAAAAATTATTGTTTATGGTATTTATTAAAATGGTTTTAGTTAGGTCCAACAGGAACGTTTTAGCGAAATACAAAAAATTGATTTTTCATTAAAAAAACTCACGCTAACGTGACAGTCGATTCTACCCATGGGAGTACTTTGATGTCATTATACGTATACAGTATGATTATAATTATAGTTATATATATTATTATTATTATAATCATCATTTTCGTCTCGCAGCAGCCCGTGAATAACCTAGCGCTGCTAGATGATTTTCTAGATCCCGTCGCCGTAATTAAATAACCTAACCTTTGGAGTTAGCTACTAATAGTCGATTCCTATGATGATGGGTAAACACAATAACTTTTTGAGCCTCCCCTATTCCGCGGGGAATGAGCCCGGACTTCACATACACCAAGCAATAGACGTAGTAGCCCCCTAGACCAACCAGATGTCAATACATAATTATAATTTACAAGGCAAGAATACACTAGGAAAGAGCTTTTATATGATTGTTTCAATAAGTTATTAAATTGTATATGTGATTATTACAATAATAATAATTTATATGCTCTCTACGCGTTGTTAAAAATTTGATAACCAGAAAAATCAGACTTTAAATTTCAAATGGTAATACTGTAGTTTAAAATATATTTTTTTCTAAAACATGCCGCATTAGGTAAACTTGATAATCCTAATTGTACGCTACTCACACTGTCATTTTGCTAAAAATTACAATACAAAATATAAATTTATCTTTTAAAAAAGTCTGTTTTTACCTTTTAAGACATTTCAATTCCAATCAAACGTAAGCCGTAAGGTAAGTTTTCCTATTTATCCGAAAATTTTATTTAAAAAATTAACTAAATTTCAAGGTTGCAACTATTTAAACTACTTAAATTAATTGTTTAGAATAGGAGCTTTTAATCTACTTGACAATTATTGATTTGCATATAATTTTGTATAATAAATTGGAGCACATCTTCCAATCCCAATTACGGCGTAGAGAGTCAATTAGAAGATACCGAGGGTGTTTTTTGAAGGCGGCTTCAAGTGGTGAAAATGAATAAAAAGAGAACAGCTTAAAAGACATTAGATTGTATTCTGTAGGTAGGATAATTAGTGGAAGGCCAATGAAACAATGGCTTAACTATGTTTTGTGGGATGAGACTCTTAGGGTGTGTGAACCTGAATGAAACCGTATTGTTCAAAGGTTTCTCAGCGGGATCTAATGTCAACAAAATAATAATGTAAACTATGTGTCTTTATTCCTAGCTTATTAATATTACACATTAAACTTTAAAATATGAGTAATAATATTTAATAAGACGCTCGTGTCCTCCCATATTTCAATAACAAAGGGTTAGTATGCAAATTGTGTTTTCATGGTGATTAAACTACCGACTCCAGACCCAGAGACACAATGGGCCTTAAAGCATAAATTGTGTTCTCAAAGACTTGTTAACAAATGTTTTACGGCCCGGTCTGGTTTGGAATGGCAGTTTATCTTTTATACATCTTCAGACTTTATGGACAGTTTGAATACAATGGAAAATAGCCAAGGGTTGGCGTCGCTCTTCAGTCGTGCTCTGGATTTTAATTTCGAAATTAATTATAATAAACATTCATATTGTATTAATGTTGTGTTGTTAAATATATGAATAAGTTATTTCCTAATTTTATTTTTTTATATTACAAAATACGATATTCGTAAATAAATTATTTGGGGAATAACTAGGGTTTGAAAATTCCTACATATAGTCATTGTGGGAAAATCATTTTGTAACTACCAATAACACCACACGCGCGCGCGCGCGCGCACACACACACACACACACACACACACACACACACACACACACACACACCCACACACAGACACACACACACAAATATATATTTTTTAATATAAACATCACTATGAATAGAGATTATTAAAATTGATTTTTATAACCTACATTAGGACTAGCAAAAATGGATTAGTAGGTCTTACAATAATTCAGGATATATTGTATCATCATACAATATTTCAGGATATATAACAATATTGTATTATATTAACACAATAAGCGTCGATGTAGAAAGTCGATTTATTATTTTTTTTTTTGTCGTCTCTCCAGTCATATTCCGATGTCAAAGAGTAACTCAATGTCTTATCATTGATCAACAACTCTGCGTCTGAACTTGACTTTCGTCAGTAAGATATTGGGCCTTTATCTCATGATACTCAATCAATTTTCAAGTTTTTTAAATGAGTTATTTAGGAAAGGCTAAATAGTTCAAAACATAATTTCCAAAATAGGAATAAGAACCACTAATCACTCTAGATTTAAATATTTATTTGAATTCGAGTCAAAGCATCTTCGTTCGATCTTACATTTCGTTTCTTATGATTGCAACCTTCTTATCCTGGACTTACTTGAGCCTATAGGTCCATTATGTGTAGCCTGGTGATCTGCATATTAATACTAAAATCAGAGGCAACAAAAGAGAGGGTACACTTAAAACAGCTAAAGCTAGTTCCCGTCATGACATGTCAGTGTATCAGCTGCATTTACCTTACCCTACAAATCATTGTTTGACTCCGAGACAAATCTTTTGCAATTCAAAAACATCTGTTACATTTTGATTTATTTGAAAGTATATTTGCACTTGCACGAAGGTAACTCGATGCTTTACCGTATTATAGATTGCCCGATGTCATCGTTGGCACTTCTCTAGTAACCAAGAAGACAATATTATCATATTTCCTGTTTCCACCCTCCCCCCACCTCCGTAACCCTTCATTTCTCCGTGTTACACAATTTAATTAACTTCACCAACTTAATAGCAACTTGAATACTGTATTTAGAATTAATTAACTTCTACGCCCCCGTTTAATTTAACATGAAAAGAACGTACACTTTACAAAAGACTAAGAAGACCCATGCATGCATCTCGCTTTGCTCATCTACCAAGCGGCCTTGTTCTTAATCTCGACCTTTATTTATACTCAATCTCTCGGTTTAACCAGTGTTTATATCCTTGAAAGGATATTTTAGAGAATATATTTTGTGGAAGCACAAAATTAACATCAATCGTGACCTCTAGAATATTTTTCTTGTTGTTTTAAAGTCGAAAAACCTCTCTGTCATCATCGCTTTATAAAAAAAAATAAAATAAAAGAGAAAAATAAAACTATTTAGGCCTAGTATACTCTAATAGTGTCAAGGTCGGCAAAGACGATAATATTAACAAGTATATTACTTTTAGAAATGGGGTTTAATAACAACCGATACAAGCTACGTTTATAAACATGAATTTTGTACTTTATTGTCATGATATGTTATTTAATATTTAATACTTGCCAAGCTTATTGAACATGTAGGTGTTTGTACAATAACAGTGAATGGGGAAATAGATTAAGGCAATGTATGTGTAGATGGGTTCTTCTCACACGGGAGTCGATGTAGTTCAATTTGAATCTCTTACATACAGCCATTACATATGCATGACTTGATGGCCACAGGGTATCATGGTTTTTGTTTACAAGATGTATGAATAATTTAACCTCTCTTTGACCCGGATTATCCTCGAGAACAAATAGCGTAAACATTGAAAGGTAGCTGGGGTTATCCTGGATGAATATATAACAAGTTCTTTACACAGAGTCAGTTAAATAAAATGTGAACCAGGGCTACAGGTCTAGCTAGTAATCAATAACTATGTAAGAATAGTTACTTGCAGACTTTAATATAATCAGATATAATTATTTCTTTTGCTTTTTCTTAAATGATATATCTTTATATAGATACATTTCCTTTTGTATTATTCCATTTTTTTCATACAGTTTTCTAACTTATTTTAAAATTATTTCAAGGGGATGTTAGTTACCCTTGTAATGTTTAAAAATAATAATAATGGGGACATTTAAAGTTTAAAACTTAATTTGTCAAATGATGTCTAATTTTCCCGACATCAAATCATCTGAATATGTCCATAAATACAAAACAGATATTCAATTCCTGCTCTTGTTTCTCGATTTAACAGATGAAAAAGTATTGTGTTGGTAACAATTTTTGATTTTGATATTTTAATGAAAATATAAACTTGAAAGTCATTAAATCTAAATGAATGGTGTTGCTCTTTATATAAAATATCAGAATGAAACAAAATTTAGTGACGACTTATTAAGAATAGTTTTAAGGTTCTGAAAAATGTTCCCTGCTTTTTTGGAGGGAGTACCTGTCTTATGTATGAAACACATATTTTTTTTTTCGAAATTGGATGTAACGGTTTTCAAAAGATTTTGCTCAAATATAAGGTTTCGGTCCCAAAACATTTATTTAGGTTTTAGTCACTTTTTCAGAAGTCCGATTATCATTGGGATTCAAAATTTTAAATACGCACGGTCACCGCCCCAAAAGAGTAATATTGCTCAAATTTAGCTTAACGGATTTCGATAAAAATGTTTATTCAATCTCATTTTAAAATTAATTTTATGTCCAATTTTAAATCGTCTACAGTAGTAAAAATACGAAAATAACTTTCAGTAAAATACAGTGAATTTGTAATTAAGTAATTTATTCTAATTTGTGTGATATAATTACATTACAGTAATTACAAACGTGAGGTGGAAAAGCAGGGTCGTCTCTCAATAGAGAATTAATAAACAAATAAAATTATACCCACTGAGCAAAATTAAAATTACATAAAGGTTTCAAAGCCTCAAAGCTAAAGCCGCCCATTGCTTTAATATTTTAATTATGGCCCTTCCCACTTTCATCTTTTCTTTGTGAATTTGGAAAAAAGAGCGTAAAATCTGAACCTGCACTGATTTTATTTTATGATGTTCTCAGCAATTTCGAATTCAGAAATACTGCAGATACAATCTCTTTTATGTAAACTCCGACACACGAAACAATGAAATTTCCTCCTATCTTACTAATATGAGTAATTTGTCTCTATTTTTGGGTCATAATAACACATACTTCTAAAAGCATTGTTTATTTTCGTGTAAAATTGAAATTTGACACTCCTTTACTACTTATTGAACAAATTTATTTACACAAATTGACTGGTACAAATAAATTAATATAAGATTTAAGGTTTACTATTTGTCAGGATATTAATTTAATATCCGTCAAATTTGATACGTAAACTATATTTTACTATTCCTTGATAATTGTTATTGGGATTGAGTCTTCAATTTCAAAATAGCGCCCTTTTAAAAAGCGATATTAAAAAAAAATTAAATTTTTTAGTTAACACTTGATCACGAGAGTTCCTTTATACTCTCGAAACGTCGTGTATTAATTTGTATACACACAAATCATGAAAATGTTTGATTAAACCATATTAATAAATATGACTTTCAAATTCCAAGGAGCACTGAGGCGATATTCACTCTAAGGAAAACAAGGACTCTCCGAACCACAAAAATAAGAAACAAAACATACTTATTAATTATCATTTTAACTTTTTTAACTTTCACAATCTAAATTAGTTGTTAATTAATTTTATGAACACGCTCTTTTTTTATAAGTAAACTAATCCCTTATTTTTTGCACAATTAACAAAAAAAAGGGGAAATGAAAAACGAATTACTCTACAAAATTTTCAAACATGTTTTTATTTCGCCAATATTCTTTCAACAAACACAAAATAACTCTTAGAAAGGGCGCATCTCTTACATTTGAGCTAATGAGGCCGGGAGGGAAGTAGGACTAGCTCCTGCTCCTAATTGGGTATCTTGTTGAATGTAACTTATTAAGTAAAGTAGGCTTACGTTTATAAAGAGTTGGGAGATGTCACATGGCATGACAAGTAACCCTACATCTTATTTAGCCTACTTCTTCATCAAGAGCCTGTCTTCATAATAAGGATGTTTCATCACATAAGGGGATTTAGACGTTCTTATGTCAATTTTCATAGATTACTTTAAGCTAATTTTACAAATTGGAAACAGATATTACAATAGTTTTTATTATGAGAATTCCTCAAATATCTTAAACCATTTGTTTTTTAAAATTGTTTGTATCAGTTCTCAAAATTAATTTGGACTTATTTTTTTAGCTGATTTGTTTCAATTTTCTAGTTTAACGGCAACAATAATTTTTAGTTTTATTTAAAAATTTAATATGAATATTGTTTTAATTGTTTTAATACATCCTCACATAAGTGTAGTATAGAAAAGGGTTATTTATATTTAATTTTCTTAAAATACCAAAAGTCTTGTATAGGTGTAAACAATTTTTTACTTTATATTTCAATTTTTTTTATAACGTTTCTCAAAACTTGGCTATAAATATAATTATAAAAATAATTTAACATAAAAAAAAGTTTGGATTATATTATTTAATATTTCATGTAACAGCAGATATTTCTTTTTGAATATCGCTTTTTAAAAGGGCGCTATTTTGAAATTGAAGACTCAATCCCAATAACAATTACAATCAAGGAATAGTAAAATATAGTTTACGTATCAAATTTGACGGATATTAAATTAATATCCTGTCAAATAGTAAATCATAAATGGTTGAAAGCAAATTTGGCTATTTGTTGAAAATAAACAAAGCTTTTAGAAGTGTGTGTTATTATGACCCAAAAATAGAGACAAATTACTCATATTAGTAGCCTAAGATAAGAGGAAATTTCATTGTTTCGTGTGTCGGAGTTTACATAAAAGAGATTGTATCTGCAGTATTTCTGAATTCGAAATTAGCTGAGAACATCATAAAATAAAATCAGTGCATGTTCAGATTTTACGCTCTTTTCCCCAAATTCACAAGGAAAAGATTAAAATGGAAAGGGCCATAATTAAAATATTAAAGCAAAGGGCGTCTTTAACTTTGAGGCTTTGAAACCTTTATGTAATTTTAATTTTTCTCAGTGGGTATAATTTTATTTGTTTATTAATTCTCTATTGAGAGACGACCCTGCTTTTCCACCTCACGTTTGTAATTACTATAATGTAATTATATCACACAAATTAGAATAAATTACTTAATTACAAATTCACTGTATTTTAATGAAAGTTATTTTCGTATTTTTACTACTGTAGACGATTTAAAATTGGACATAAAATTAATTTTAAAATGAGAATGAATAAACATTTTCATCGAAATCCGTTAAGTTAAATTTGAGCAGTAGTACTCTATTGGGGCGGTGACCATGCGCATTAAAACTTTTGAATGCTAATGCCAATCGCAGTTTTAATGAAATAAGTGACTAAAACCTAAATAAATATTTTGGGACCAAAACCTTAGATTTGAGCAAAATCTTTTGAAAACCGTTACATCCAATTTCGAAAAAAAAAAATATGTGTTTCATACATAAGACAGGTACTCCCTCCAAAAAAGCAGGGAACATTTTTCAGAACCTTAAAACTATTCTTAATAAGTCGTCACTAAATTTTGTTTCATTCTGATATTTTATATAAAGAGCAACACCATTCATTTAGGTTTAATGACTTTAAAGTTTATATTTTCATTAAAATATCAAAATCAAAAATTGTTACCAACACAATACTTTTTCATCTGTTAAATCGAGAAACAAGAGCAGGAATTGAATATCTGTTTTGTATTTATGGACATATTCATATGATTTGATGTCGGGAAAATTAGACATCATTTGACAAATTAAGTTTTAAACTTTAAATGTCCCCATTATTATTATTTTTAAACATTACAAGGGTAACTAACATCCCCTTGAAATAATTTTAAAATAAGTTAGAAAATTGTATGAAAAAAATGGAATAATACAAATGGAAATGTATCTATATAAAAGATATATCATTTAAGAAAAAACAAAAGAAATAATTATATCTGATTATATTAAAGTCTGCAAGTAACTATTCTTACATAGTTATTGATTACTGGCTAGACCTGTAGCCCTGGTTCACATTTTATTTAACTGACTCTGTGTAAAGAACTTGTTATATATTCATCCAGGATAACCCCAGCTACCTTTCAATGTTTACGCTATTTGTTCTCGAGGATAATCCGGGTCAAAGAGAGGTTAAATTATTCATACATCTTGTAAACAAAACCATGATACCCTGTGGCCATCAAGTCATGCATATGTAATGGCTGTATGTAAGAGATTCAAATTGAACTACATCGACTCCCGTGTGAGAAGAACCCATCTACACATACATTGCCTTAATCTATTCCCCATTCACTGTTATTGTACAAACACCTACATGTTCAATAAGCTTGGCAATTATTAAATATTAAATAACATATCATGACAATAAAGTACAAAATTCATGTTTATAAACGTGTAGCTTGTATTAAACCCCATTTCTAAAAGTAATATACTTCTTAATATTATCGTCTTTGTACTAATTTTAAAGATAATTGTAATAAATAAAACGTAAAACAAGTTTACTTTCTTACTATCTCCACAACTTTGTCTATCTTTTAATCTTTCTGTCTTTACCCTCACCTCTCTCTGTCATTTTTTTTTCCTTTCTGGGAATTTGACTTGCTCTCTTTGCCTTTGTCGTCTTCTTCTCATTCTCTCTCTCTCTCTCCAACTTTATTGAACACGGGTTTTGCAATCCCGATTGAACCTAGCTAGATTTACAACTTTTTTCATGTAGTCTTGGGTTAGATCTCTCGTTGTTATCTTCCCTATCAGGTCTCTCTTGACCAACTTTTTTTTCTTTCCACTAGAAGCTGAGCAATTTTTCTTTACAGTAAGGCATAATTCATTCTTCCTCTTCTCGCGTCCATGGCCTACCCTTAAAATTTAATTTCTGAAATCTGAATAAAAATTAAACGGTCTTTTTTATTTTTGTTTGATTCTACCTTTTTCAATTGTTAACTGCTTAACTCATGACGTAATATGCATTAGTAGTTATCAATTTAAAATAAACAGAAAATAATACCGCAGCTACTGTACACTAGTAAAAAACACCACTCACAGAGTATAAATAATAAAAGTTAAGTGATATATGGACGACTTTTTCCTTTAATTATTGTTCAATCATTCATTAGAACCACAGTGATACAAATATATTCCTGACATCCTTAACTAAAAAAATAAACTTTCTCCCACCTCTGTTGAGTCTCGGTGCTTTAGCTCAATTTGTTACAACCGTGACCAATCTAACGACTGCGTACATTTTACTCCAATTCATATTTATACACGTTACATCTAAGTTATATCAAATTTTAAAGGTAATCTCAGGGACGAAATAGTGTAACTATTATATAAATAGTAATTTATTTAATATTTGTGGAACTCTAAGCCGTTTTTATTTATATAAATGGAAGCATCAAACAAGTAGTAATTGAAAGAGTTAAAAATAGTATATTTCAAAAGTGAAGCTCTTCAATACAGGCTCATGTTTATGGAAAATAAGCGAGGATCGAAAAGCTTCTTTTAGTTCCAGTGATGAACTATATTTTTCCTTATACTGCAAACAATATACGAAAACAATTTCACAAAAACTAAAATGTTATAACCTCTTTACCTTCAAAAGTTTGCATAAATTGCACAAGTTTGCAGCTATTATAGTTGTTTAGTTTGTGTTAGTGGTAAATTAACAATAACAATTATAACAGCTGTTTTATCGATTATTTAGAACAGAGAGTATTGGTAGTTTTGTATAGATTCATTACAATCGTTAATTAATTCGTATAAACGAGGTAACAGCTGATGACCTCGATCTAAGCTAATGTTTTTAGATGCTAGGACTAAAAAGAACAACTTTAGCATCTCAATTCATGTATTGAAAACAGCTGTTTTTGAAGTAGTATGACGAAAAATTGTTTTTAATCAGATACAAACTTTTGGAAATTAAATTGTTTTGTGTTTATTATACTTCATTCAAAATTTCGGAGCTTTATGCACAGTATGAGTGAGTATTCCTGTACTGTGAGAACTGTTCAGTAAGTGTTTTGAGGTGCCTTCTATTGACAAAATAAAATAATATATCTTTGTACATACAAAGTTGCCAAGAACCCATATTTTATAAGGTTTGTTACTCAGTTTAGATGTAATGCTTTAACAACAAAATAGGGGGGAAAAATGGAAAGAGAACTTTTCTTCTCTCAATAAAACTCTTTAGAAGTCGGAATTAGTGGGATGGACTGGACTGTTCATTAAAATCTCCATGAATGATAACCTTTTTTTTACACCTGGTGAATCAATTATAAACACTTTCCAAAACTTTACTTCAATACTAAAGTTTCATTTTCTTCAGCAATATCTTTGTCTGTTGTCGATCATTGACGTATTTGTGAAATCAGGGATATTAACCACCCCTGTATTGACCTTTATTAGAAGAGAAAGTAGACATTTCGTAAACATATAAATTGTAATTAAAACTTGAATTACTGTTACTAATGGTCAGCACTTTAATTACAGTGGTTCTACAATTTCCTACACATATTGTGTTTCTCGTTATAATTAATGAACAAACAAAATGATAAACTAACCTTTGTTACATTAAATTTCAGCGTAGGTGTGTAAGGCTAGATACTTTGCAGCTCGTGTTGCTCTGCAATTAAGGGCAGTTCCCACCCTCGTCTTCTAACCCCCTCTCCCCTCTCGACTCTTATCTTTTAATTGCGTTGCCAACTTCACCTTTAATAATTCTTTACAGTTTTACACGAATCCTTAAAACCTCTTGAAAAGCTCAGGTTACACTATAGAAATACTCTAGGTAATACAGAAATTTTAAGTAACATACTAACTTTTATTTATTTTGTAGTTGTGAAAGTCTCCAGAACTTTCGAGTAGTTCTGACAGAAATATGGTTTTATTTTATTTTTTAGTCTAACCTGTTGATTCAAATGTAAGTATTGTATATTAAATGACTGGGATAAAGAACTTCCCCAAAGATAACTAATAACGCGATGTCAAATTTTACTTATGTTCCTTAATATACTACATATTTTTAAACACTCCACACTTCCCTCTAAATTTTAGTGAGGTGGTATTAAATTATTATTAATATGGTTTAATTGGATATTTACCATCATCATTATTGTATATGAAAAGTAATACAAGACGTTTCGAGAGTATAAATCAACTCTCGTTATCAAGTGTAAAATTAGAATATCACAAATTTAATTGGAACTTATATAAACGACAATTTATTCAAGCCTCATATTTGAAGCTATCGAATAATCACATCAGAGAAACCAGTTTAGACATAAAACCATTATGGCTTCCGTTTATAAAAAACTGAATTAGAAAACGGAAATAAAAATGATTCTACTTTAAATAAGACTAAAATTTTACCGCTTGTTCCGCAAATGTGAATCATGACGCGATCGAGGAATAAACTCTTGAAAGAAGAGGCAAAAGGTTGTTTACTCCAATGAATAATTATGAAAAATTTTCTTGGCTCAATCCCATATTATAATCAGTTGATTGCCGGACTTTGTGTAATGCAGGCCTGTGTGTTGTGGTTTTATCTGAACACGGTTGTATTTAGTCTTAGATTTGACGGCTCAGGAGTAGTTTTGGGTTTGGGTTCTTTTCTTAGATTATAAATTTAGTTTTAGTTTCCAACATGCCTCTAGACTACTAGGCTATGTTGGGTTTTTCTATGTTCTAGTTTTATTCTTGATAATGAGAGTTGATTTATACTCTCGAAAAAAGTAGTTTTCATATACACAAATGTCCGATTAAACCATATTAATAATATGAACAATAGGCTACATAAGTATCTAATGACTTTAAAATCAGAATAGTATTAAGTTATGTTTAAGTATTCAATATGTCTGATTAAAGGCTAAAATATTAGGAATGGTTGCACTGTGGGAGGAGGGGGAAATGTTTGTTAGAATATTAAAAAATAAAAATTCATCGAGTGATACCGCGTTTCAAAGGTAATTGTGGACTACGCAGTTGAAAATTTAAAATATCCTCTTTTTTCTTTTAAAGAGTTCGTGAACCTAATTTAAAATATTAATATTCTAACTGGGTTTACTGAATTCATATAGCGATTTAGGACGATTTTATTCTTTTAAATTTCCCATTATATGCCTCATTTTGGTTTTAAAATTTATTATCTCCTAACTGGTCGCATATTTTAAAAAAGTAAGAAGCATATAATCGTCTTAAAAAAATACCTATATGTTTAATATACCAACCATTCAATAAATTTGATATATTTTAACACCAGTTTTTGATTTCTACTCCCTAAATATAAAAATGGGTGCACTAAATATCATCTTGTAAATTATTTTAATTTTGATAAAATTGTGCCTCATGTTGGGGGATGTTATAAAACATTTTGCATTAAATTTTTTTTGACTTAGCGCTGTCTCTTCTTGAATTAATATTATCTTTCTTTTTTTCATACTTACTTATATGTTATTAGTGAAAGTGAATACTTTCCATCAATAAAAACCAACAAATACAATAAGAAATTCCACGTACGATTCCCGAATTTTTACAGCCTGAGTAATTCTAGTACTAACAAGGGTTGCATCAATGAAATATCTTCTATATGCAAATAAATTGTTTGTTATCCGCCATTACTAGACTAAATAACCATGTCTACAAAATATCATGGTAAAGTGAAATCATGCATACAGCACTAATATAAACAAATGTGTGATCCCGCCAGGCTTTGCACAACAATTTCATGCATACGTAATGATACAAAGATGAGTTGGAATTAAATTGTCTCTAGCGAATAGGGATACTTGACCCTGTGGGCAAAATAATGTAGTTACATAGTCATGTTTGTTTGACTCACTTTCTGATTTTATTTTGGAAATTTAACTTTTGCCATCGGTAATGCTCAGTACAGGGCGATTAGGTGCATGTATGTATGGGAGTGTGTGGGAAAGTGTATGTAGACCAGTTCTGTTTATAGGACGCAATTTATGTCCAGTTTTAATCGTAGGTAAATCAGAGTGGTCGAAACAAATGGCTTATTCTGACTTGTTTGTTTGAAACGTTAAATAATTTGAAATTCATTTTCCAGCTAAGAATATCGGAATGTAACTAATTCTCTTTAATAGATGCAAAAAGAGGTGGCAGTCTTGTTCAATTTAATACATCTAAACAAGTCGTCAATAACTGACTCATAGCGCAGTAGAGAAACTGCTGCCAACATTTTAGGAAACAGGTTATGTCGGTGAGGAGACCAGGATTTTTTGTGCTAACGATATTTTATACAATCTGTGAAAATTACCAGTACGTAAATCGGATTGCCCAAAATAAGGGAAATTATAATAAAAGAAAAGTTTAATCCATTCAGGTTACAAATTGTTTCACACGAATGTGTGACCGACGAAAGGTGCGAATTATTTCTGAAGAAAATATGACTTAGTTACTGATGGGTCCATTTGTCTGTGCGCGCGGCTTGCTACGGCGCGGCGGGGAAGAGGGGAGTGGTTATCGCTCATTTCCAAAAACATGTGGCGCCGCGCGGCGCGCCGGACGTAGATTATTCACCTGTCTTCAATGTAGCTTCGAGTTGTTTGTAAACATCGTGTTTCTATATGCACTATCTTGTAAACTGTAATTATGTGTCGCGAAAGGTAGAAAAACATAGTTGGTTGAGCGAGCCCTACTTTTACAGAACGGCTAGTAGCGTCAGAGCCGCGCGCACAGACAAATGGTCCCATCAGTATAATGTGGAGCCATTCACCTTGCGGGTGCAAGTCTGTAGGCGGGTACCGGGATTGTAAGTCATTGTGATGTATAATTCTCCGGCACTTACAGACAACTAACCGTTCTAAAAACATTGACCACCGTCTTCACGCTGGGTTCCGTTCCAAGTTATTGTACTGGGTTATTTATTTCAAGTATTGTTTTAAAAAAATAACATCTTTTTCAATGGTTTTGTAAACGCAAGGTATGTCTTGTGCCGTCATATTGAAAATTTACGGAAAACGAAATACATATTCATAATCAGGGAAATATCTCTTTAACGTAATACCCTGCATGCAAGCAATATTGATTCACAAAAGTTTTGAAAAAATGTTTGGTCGTTAATTTAAAAAAAAAAAAAAGATTTAATAATAATCTTGAATTTTTTCCTGATTTTGGACACGGCCAATTATCAACTTTGGCAAGTTTCATCAAAATCGGACTTATAGTCTTGGAGTTAAAATTGGGTTGTCGATAGGTAGACAGACAAACACGCGAGCGATTATTTGGATCTTTAGTTTGTCTACGGATCCTAAAAAGGAGACCAGTAGCTCTTAACATTGTAACAAAAGTATTAAGCAAACAAATAATAAACTATAATATGCTATTAGAGTTTGACATTTACAATAAACTATAAGTGGTTGTTTTCGTATTGAATAAATGAAATTATTTATTAGCAGTTCCTTCTGCAGGGAACTGCTTTGTCGATCGAGTGAGATATCGATCTAGTGGGATGTCGATCGGTTGAGACGCCACGCTTCAAATGAGCAGGTAGCTCGATGATACGTTATCTGTGTTTATCTGTGATCCATCCGTCTCTATTAATTTGTGTCTTAACTTCCTTTATTGATATATTATATGAGATTACTGAACAATTATATCACTCTTTCAAACTATAAACCAATATTTCATTTTCTCGCTCCATAAGTAAACTACGGTATAGAACATATGATGTTCTACAAAATATATTTTGAGACGTAAAATGTCTGCCTGTTGTATGAGAAACAGTAAAAATCTTTATTTAAAAAAAAAATTGTAGGTAAAATGTTACTAGTTTAAAATTTGAATGAAAGTAAAATATAACGGTTTCAACTCAAAATTTATTTGGGAACACTTACCCTAAACCAAAATAATAAGAATTTTATATTAGAAAAATATTCCTGTATTCCAAATTTTATTTGCAAACTGCACTATCGGTTAATAATCGGGCAATAAAAGTAAATTTTTAAAATTTATGTACCATCATTACTAATATTTCCTCCATAAAATTTTTGGTTAATATTTAGAAGTTGATTTTTCCCCGAAAACATATCTTTCTGTAAACGAAAGCACACAAGTTACACATAGGCCTAGTAAAACTCTATATTCTCCATTAGTAATAACTACATTTCAGTAGGTATTGTTTCAATCTACGTATATTAAATAGGAAAGGAAGAAAGGAGTTGATTTACGGTTTATTTATGAATATAATCCCTATTAGGGAGTTAATATAGCAGTAAATTATTTTAAATCCCAATATTCATCTATTCCATTAACCTCTTAACTAACAAACAACCCTTAGACTACCTTCATACTTCAAATAAACCTTCCTTGTATATTAATCCAACCCTCTATTTCAAGTTCATCCTTATATTTTTCTAAACCCTTAAATGTTTTTAAACCCTACCTATATATTTAAAAAATTTCATTTCTTTAAAGTACATACACGATATTTTTATTGGAATTTCACCGTCTATCCTTCTTTATATTACTAAAGACTTTTTAAAATTAATAAAGCAAGTTTTAAACGAGCGTATTTACGTTTGTTAGAACCGGAGCGGCTGTTATAATGTGAATTATGCAGATAATAGCTTTTTAAGCGTAGGATGTTTAAAATCTTAAGTGATACTTGAAACTTTCTTGTAAATGTAGCAGTCTTAAAACATAAAATATTAAATTAAGGTTTACTACCAAACCAAAAGTTTCAGTCGTTATTAATTTTATCAACTAGCGCAAACACGTTCTTAGATCTACGCATTAACAAGTAAAATCATGACAATTGTATACAAATGAGATCATTTTAACTTTTATATCATTTAATAAAATATAATAAATAAACAGGGGTGTTCAAGAGTACGTTATATAAAATGTATAGTGAACATACCAGTTTTAACGTTATTGGATAGAATTGTTTATATTATTTATATAGTTTCCCTGCTTTCATATAATTTACTAAGCTATGTTGGTTCTTTTCAAGTTTTATGTTTATAATGGATGATGGAGTTGATTCATATTCTTAAACATCATGTATTAGTTTTATATACCCAAATAATGGGACTTGTTCGAATAAACTATATCAATAATATGAACAGACTATTTTCGTTACAATTTAGCTTACTCCTATTTAGGTTTTAATTTAATTAAAATGGAAAATAATAACATTTGGCTGTTTTTCTTATTTTATGTACACCCTACATTGGCATTAAGTTTATTGGTCACACATAGCTTATATAACCACCATTTTAAAACTTGGTCACATTAGTTTTTTCTGAAGTACAAGTAGAGTTACATCTTGAAGTTATTAAATGTAACTTGTAACTTAATTTCAGATCAATATATTTTTTTCACAGTAAGATATAATTTAATGAGTCCTCAATTAAATGTTAAAATAAATATATGAATATACTTAAAAATTGAAAATATTTTTTTTTTCTGAAACAGTCTATAAGGCTTTGTAATTATGTCATGATCTGTAATTCGTTGTAGAATAAAGCTTCATAACACAGAGTCGCCTTCCTACATTTGTTTTGAATGTTGTTTCATTCCTAGAAGTTGAGCTAATTAATTAAAGCGGCCATAGAATTGGGTTTACCACTTTCAAAAATAATAATAGAAATATTTTACGATGTGTAATTTAGGCCATTGATTAGATCCTAATTTAAAAATAAACAAAAAGTTATTGAAGTTAAAGTATTATCAAGAAAAACCACCTTTAATTACGAGGTTAAAATTTAGTTTTCGATCTTATTAATTCCCACCTAAAATCTTACAATAGCTAACTTTTGAACCATTGGGGGTACTAATAAGTTTTGAAGAAGTGCTAAATGTAGGGAATTAAAAAAATATATATTATTTCTGTATCTTATTCACAAGGTCTGAATACATCCAGTATTAATTACAAACTGTTGTAAGCCAGTAGGTGTTTTATACAATTACCAGAAAATTATGATTCTTGTTTTCTGTCGAAAATTCTAGGAAACTAGGACGTCACATGAATATTAACTTTAAACTGTTTCTTAAATAATGATTAGACTTTTGAGAACAGTTAAAATTACCTATACATACATGGTGCCTAAACATAGGCAAAAGATGGTATTTATCAAAATTTGCAGGCTCTAGCTCCGAAACCATTGAGTTTTAAAAATTTCAAGAATAAAAAAGTCTTGAATAATTGTAAAATGTTCATATATACAAAAAACAGGATGTTCCATAACAAATTTCAAAATTAGCCGCCATATTAAAAAAAGGCGGCCAAATTTAAAAATTCTAAATTCATATTTTTAATGGGCATAAAAAATAAGGTGAAGTCCCCCATATAAAGTATCCTGTAAATCTTACCGTTTCTAAAGTACCAATGGTGGCACAGTTAAAAAATACACCCTGTAATATTTAAAGAAATATATATTAACATCTCAGCCATCAACGTGATATATAAAAAGAGAAATGATAGCCAAGATAAAATAAAGGGATCTAACCCAAGACTACTAAAAAAGATGTAGATTAAGTGAGGAACCTTGGAATTACCACGCCCGTACTCATTATAGTGAGCCACTAAAGGGACTAGTAGAGATATTATTGCTGATTTATAAAACCGGGAACAGATACTAATTTTTTTTAACTAATAAAAATCTCAATGTGTAGGGCGTTTATTAAAGTTCTATCAGTGCCAAAATACATCAATGAATAAAGTCGATCCACTTTTTAGGGCCTCCTGTGGTGTCATTTCCATGAAGAATATAAAAATAATTACAAATTCTAATTTATAAATTTGCTAATAACATCCTATCTGAAAATAATTATTAGAATAAATAGAAATCTATTTAAAATTCCAAGTAAACTTGTCTTTGAACTACATCGTCTAGTAATAAATTAAAAATCGAATAAAAACAGTTAGTTATACAAAACTACTTACGGATTTCCCGTGTATTGTTATTTTAGAGTTTACAAAACAGATATTATAACATGAAATAATTATCGTATTTTCTCCCACAGGGAATGAGTTATTACAGTAGTTTACACGATAAGACCATAAAGTCATATAATTTGATCCAATTATATATTTATCAAGTATCAAGTGATTACAAACATTAGGTAAATATTACTATATAAATATAAGGTGTAAATACAGGTCACAGGTTATATTTAGATTCTGTTTTATGTTACAACATCATGATCCCAAAATACCGCGTCAAAATGAAAAAGTTATTAAATAGTTTTTTTTGCTAACACACTAAATTCAATTCAAATATACTTTTAATACAGCTTTTAATTATGCATTTAATGGTACCAACCTCAACCATCTTTAAGATTATTAATTAATTTAATTTTTAAAATCTGACCATTGATAAATCCTTAAATAAAAAATGTAGAGACCGTAAAAAGTGTTAGTATATAGCGTAGACTATAGGCAGTGAAAGAGCTATAGGTTGGTATAGCGGAGTCCTGTTGTGTCCACAGGGTTTCAGGAGCCATTACAATGGGGACACAACACCATTTCTTTACGGTGTTCATCCAGTACCTTACAGAAAAGTGGCAAGCTACAAATACCTACAGATTCTGGATATGGACCTTGTAATTTGAGGCAAAAGAATGTAAAGATCTCTATGTCCTCATAACATATCACTGGAATGAAATCAGACCTACGCCATTTATGAGCGATATTAGATTATTATTATTTTATTAGACTATAAATTTTCACCCCTTTGACTACAATTTTCACGTCAGCTATCCAGCTGAATATTTTATACAAATATGAGAAAATCAACAATTGTCTCCCAAGTAAAATATAAAGGCCCAATTTCTTCTTTTTATGGGAAAGGGGGTTGAAAAGCAGATCTCTACCATTACTTATCTGATGTGTTCTTATTTTATTTCATACTCCTTCCTAAAGAATTTTCTGTTATAAAATAATCTATTGATTTCTCACACATGAAGTAAAATAATTATTATTTATATATATATATATATTATATATATATATATATATATATAATAGCATTTGTACTGTCCTTCATAATTGTATATTTACTTTTATTATATTTCATATTAAACCAATAAAACCTTCTCTCCTCGAAATATTTTTAAAAATATTTTCCAAATGTGGTGACACATTCATTCTAATAAACGTCTTAATTAAGTTTCTAAACCAATGTCCTTCATTCATAAGTTTACTAAACTGCTTAAAACATGCCTCCCACATAATATCAATCCAACTCATCATTTTGAAGATATATACCTCAAATCAATGTCGTAACATAATACCAAAATCATCCACAAGTAAAAGAACATTACAGTTCATTGACGTATGTCAAATACCAAAACAAACAGGATAGCTGTCAGGATTTATTTCAGAAATTTTCCAAATCATATACAAACAGTAATTTTCTTTTACTTATTCTTTGACACATTGATTTGGGTTAGGTAAATATTCAAGTTTTACCAAAATTGAATCTAAATTCCTTTAGTTGATATTTATATATTAAATTTTTTACTTTGTTTCATATCCCTTTTCAACCAATAACTACCAAACTGATATTTTTCAAAATGTCTACCATGAATAAATTTAACCTAAAACGTTAGAACTAATTATAGCCTATTACAAATGAAATTTAGAATTATCTACAAAAAAATTGAGAAACGCTTCAAGATGTGGCAAAAATTTCCCCCACATAACAATGTTGGTCATAAAATATTGGTGCTCTCAAATTCCAAACTTCCAAGGCACACAGATGACACAATAAACGTGCATCATTATAAGAACAGCTTATTTAGCATAACTAAAAACTAAATTATTCAGAAAAAAACAAAACCGCATCGTCATTGAACTTTCTTAAATTTGATCTCAATTACTTCGACAATTTAAAAAATTCTATTACTTGTCTGAAAATCGACAGAAAGCACGTATTAAAAATAATTTATAAGTATTTTCATAAAATAAAATATACAATAAATGCAGTGCAGTTAAAAAATGATTTATTTTTAATTTTATCCGCTCCAGCTTCTGTAAATATTTTTTAATAGTTTCCAAATCGACACAGTCGATGTTAATGAAACCTCGTTATTCGACTGATTGTTCTGCTAAGTTATCAGGAGTTTTCAAATAGATTATTATTATTGTATTTTTCACAGAATAATACAAAATAACAAATTTCCTTTTCGTGATCATAGAAAATACTTTTATACTGTCAACGAGTTACATTGTTTTCATCTTTTCATTCACAAAATAAAAAGTTATAACTTAAATGATCCTTTTTGAACCGAAAACTGTTAAATTAATTTGAACGAGAAACACTATTATGATTAAGAAGTATCTCTGTAAATATTCCGCCTCTTTTTGTAATAACAGAAGTTCTTTACTTTATAAGTTAGATGATACACATTCAAAAAGACACACTATTAGTGCTTCTCTGCAGCCCTCAGCATTATTAGTTGAGGTTTTGTTACTCGTTTATATTTTCATTTTCATTCGGGTTTGGAAATTATCAATCATTTTTGAGTTTCGATCAATCATTGTAATGTTTTCAAGATTGTGTTTATCAGTTTGCTAGAAATTGTAACAGAACCTATTAAATTTAAAATTTTGCGTGTATGTACATCATTTGTATCTGAAACCTTCAGAGACGACAACACATCAAACTTTACTTAGAAATTTAAAAAAATAAATGAAAATTACTCTTTCTTACTATTAAAGATGTTAATTTTATATTCAATAAAATCAACAGATGACATTTAGATATTTTTTTATGATTGATCGTAGCTCAAAAATGATTGAGAATTTCCAAACCTGAATGAAAAGGAACATCTAAACAAGTAACAAGTAACCTCAACTAATAAGCCGAGGGCTGCAGAGAAGCACTAATTGGGTATCTTTTTTGAATATATTTCATCTAACTTATAAGGTAAAGTACTCCTGTTATTACAAAAAGAGGCGGAATATTTACAGAGATACTTCTTAATTAAAATAGTGGATCTCGTTCAAATAAATTTAACATTTTTTTTCGGGTCACGAAGGATCATTTAAGTTATAACTTTTAATTTTGTGAAAAAATGAAAACAATGTATCTCGTTGACAATATAAAAGTATTTTCTATAATCACGAAAATGAAATTTGTTATTTTGTAATATTCTGTGAAAAATACAATACTAATAATGTATTTGAAAACTCCTGATAACTTAGCAGAACAATCAGTCGAATAACGAGGTTTCATTAACATCGACTGTGTCGATTTGGAAACTATTAAAAAATATTTACAGAAGCTGGAGCGGATAAAATCCAAAATAAATCATTTTTTAACTGCACTGCATTTATTGTATATTTTATTTTATGAAAATACTTATAAATTATTTTTAATACGTGCTTTCTGTCGATTTTCAGACAAGTAATAGAATTTTTTTAATTGTCGAAGTAATTGAGATCAAATTTAAGAAAGTTCAATGACGATGCGGTTTTTTTTTCCTGAATAATTTAGTTTTTAGTTATGCTAAATAAGCTGTTCTTATAATGATGCACGTTTATTGTGTCATCTGCGTGCCTTGGAAGTTTGGAATTTGAGAGCACCAATATTTTATGACCAACATTGTTATGTGGGGGAAATTTTTGCCACATCTTGAAGCGTTTCTCAATTTTTTTGTAGATAATTCTAGATTTCAATTGTAATAGGCTATAATTAGTTTTAACGATTTAGGTTAAATTTATTCATGGTAGACATTTTGAAACATATCAGTTTGGTAGTTTTTGATTCAAAAGGGATATGAAACAAGTAAACATTTCAATATATAAATATCGACTAAAGGAATTTAGATTAAATTTAGGTAAAACTTGAATATTTACCTAACCCAAATCAATGTGTCAAAGAATAAGTAAAAGAAAATTACTGTTTGTATATGATTTGGAAAATTTCTGAAATAAATCCTGACAGCTATCCTGTTTGTTTTGGTATTTGACATACGTCAATGAACTGTAATGTTCTTTTACTTGTGAATGATTTTGGTATTATGTTACGACATTGATTTGAGGTATATATCTTCAAAATGATGAGTTGGATTGATATTATGTGGGAGGCATGTTTTAAGCAGTTTAGTAAACTTATGAATGAAGGACATTGGTTAAGAAACTTGATTGGGACGTTTATTGGAAAGAATGTTTCACCAAATTTGGAAAAAAAATTAAAAATATTTCGAGGAGAGGAGGTTTTATTGATTTAATATGAAATATAATATAAGTAAATATACAATTATGAAGGACAGTACAATTGACATTAAATATACATAAATATCAATTATTTTTCTTCAGGTGTGAGAAATCAATAGATTATTTTATAACAGAAAATTCTTTAGGAAGGAGTATGAAATAAAATAAGAACACAACATCTAGCTCAGATATATATATATATAGGTAGAGATCTGCTTTTCAACCCCCTTTCCCATAAAAAGAAGAAATTGGGCCTTTATATTTTACTTGGGAGAAAATTGTTGATTTTCTCATATTTGTATAAAATATTCGGCTGGATAGCTGACATGAAAAGTTTAGTCAAAGGGGTGAAAAGTTATACTCTAATAAAATAATAATAATCTAATATCGCTCATAAATGGCGTAGGTCTGATTTCATTCCAGTGATATGTTATGAGGACATAGAGATCTTTACATTCTTTTGCTTCAAATTACAAGGTCCATATCCAAAATCTGTAGGTATTTGTAGGTTGCCACTTTTCTGTAAGGTACTGGATGAACACCGTAAAGAAATGGTGTTGTGTCCCCATTGTAATGGCTCCTGAAACCCTGTGGACACAACAGGACTCCGCTATACCAACCTATAGCTCTTTCACTGCCTATAGTCTACGCTATATACTAACACTTTTTACGGTCTCTACATTTTTTATTTAGGGATTTATCAATGGTCAGATTTTGAAAAATATAATTCAATAATCTTAGTAAGATAACTTTGTTAAATATGGTTGAGGTTGGTACCATTAAATGCACAATTAAAAGCTGTATATTTGACTTTAATTTAGTGAGTTATTAAAAACAAATTTTAAAAAATAATAATTTATAAAATAGAAAAACTATAATAACTTATTCATTTTGACGCGGTATTTTGGGATCATGATGTTGTAACATAAAACAGAATTTAAATATAACCTGTGACCTGTATTTACACCTTATATGTATATAGTAATATTTACCTAATGTTTGTAATCACTTGATACTTGATAAATATATAATTGGATCAAATTATATGACTTTATGGTCTTATCGTGTAAACAACTGTAATAACTCATTCCTCATGGGAGAAAATACGATAATTATTTCATGTTATAATATCTGTTTTGTAAACTCTAAAATAACAATACACGGGAAATTCGTAAGTAGTTTTGTATAACTAACTGTTTTTATTCGATTTTTAATTAATTAGAATACATTAATTAAATACAAGACGATGTAGTTCAAAGACAAGCTTACTTAGAATTTTAAATTGATTTCTATTTACTCTAATTATCTTTAGATAGGATATTATTACAAATTTATAATTTAGAAATTCTAACTATTTTGATATTCTTCATAGAAATGACATCACCGGAGGCCATAAAAAGTGGATCGACTTTATTCATTGATGTATTTTGGCACTAATAGAACTTAATAAACGCCCTACACATTGAGATTTGTGTCAGTTAAAAAAAAAGTATCTATTCCCGGTTTTATAAATCAGCAATAATATCTCTAGTCCCTTTAGTGGCTCACTATAATGAGTACGGGCGTGGTAATTTCCAAGGTCATAGCTTAATCTAATTCCCAAGGTCATAGCGAACTCCATGAAGTTTGACAAGCAACATGTTCCGAATATCATTTTCATTCATGTTAATTGCCGCTAGTTTAGTAAAATATTACCTAAATGAGGTTGGGAGCAATGTTATGCACTGCTGAATATAAATCCACCGTAACACGTCTGGAATCATATAAGAAGAGTCCTTACAAATCGTCTTTGCAGACGAAGTGGGACAATAAGGACCAGCAGGTGCCCGAGTCATGATAGACAGCCTCAAAGATTGCAAGCAGTTGGCAGCATTGCAGTTCGATGTGACAATATCCTACACTGAGAAACCATACCACATACCACATAATATAAGGCTACTAATTGATTTTATTTTATATTTCATTCAGTTCGATTATATACAACAAAGAGAAAATAATTGCGTTGGTTTTGTAATTTTACATCATATACATTCTTTCAATTCGATAAAGTATTTCACTTTTTGAAGTTCAGTGTATATTTGATATGAGGTAAACAAGGGCGTTTTGAGTAGTTTCTCCTACTCAAAACGTTTCCTAAATAACAATAAGGTTATCGACAGCCCCGGTAAGGTAGTAAAACAAATTCTCTTTATATCATCTTTTTTATATCATCGATCCATTTGAAATGATAAACTTAATTTTTCCCTTCAATCTCCTGAACTCAAAAACACGTAGTTAGCCCTACACTACAAAGAAAACTCTAAAAACCGTGTTTAGCTATCTTAATTATTAGCCAAGTTAAAGGGGAGAAGGTGTAAGTTTCTTTTCAACTACTGTGAGATATAGAGATATAAAAGATTGCAAATTACGTATGATACACAATAAACTGTATACTACCGTACGGAAGATAATTAGATCCCAATACTTTGATTGTTTATTACAAAGATTTGTATTTATTTTCTAAAACCACTACTAAAATTTGAGTAAATGGCACTCTATTGCCATCTCAATTAAAAACCAACCAGCAATAAATGCCTCAATAATTAATTTTGCAGAAATATTCAGAGGCGTCTAATGTCTAGACAGATATTTTAAGTACTCTTTATTCGCTAGTGGCCATTACCAACTTCACTTTTCATTGTTAAAATACTTTTCATTATTTGTTATTTTGTCTTTATTGTCTAATTTGCATGCAGGAAATACAGTAATTAAAGTCAATGCATATTTGTGTACCCTTTCTAGTGGTGCATTGTTTATAAAATTTAGAACAAACTTTCGTTTTTTTAAATAGTTGGACACTTATGATAGTGTATAGAACTAAAAAATTAGAAGTTTAGATTTTCAATATACTGGTCTATTGGTTACAATTAATTATTCATTTGCTGATTAAAAAAACTACAAATATACCGGGTCTTTAAAAAGTATATAAAATTTGCAATGATTGGGGTTTCGTTATTTGTCGTCCAATCCCTGAGAAAGGCATTGTATTTCTTGCAGATATAATTGGAATTGATTAAAATAGCAGCTGTTGTTTTCATTGTGCTATTTATTTGTTGCCATAGTAACGAGTTTTCTCATTTTTACTAAAACCCAAGTTATCTAGTTGGTACTACTTTTGGTAGTTTACAATTAATTAATTGATTTTTTTATTCCATCATGACTTTACTTTTACAAACACGCAGCGCGTTGATTCAATGTTAGAACGTGAATTTATCAGCAGGGTTAACAAAGTTTCGTACTCGCAACGGTTTGAGGTCCTTACAGTGCAGTGTAACTACCTGTAAAAAACTTGTTAGTAAGTTTAAAACCACAGGGTCCGTTGGAGACATCAAGAGGCAAAGAATACCTTCAATTGTAAACAACATCTTTTGAAGAATTGAAATAAGAAATTATTCCAAATGTAGCGGATATAATTGTCAACGCGTTAAGAAATGCCGCGCATAGAATGATGAGAATGGCAGCCACTTCCAACACCTGTCTTCTTAACAAGGTTGAATTTGGCTTAATTTTAAGTTTTTTTATTAAATCTTGTTCTATTCGAAAAAGCAAAGAAACTGTATATAGTTATATCCTACTTTTGGCTCACCCGGTATAACAAATAGGCTGTTAATTTTTTTTTTTAATGATTTCTCATAACAATAATAATAAGTTGTTTTTTATTAAAAAAACAAAAAATATAATAACAATACCATTAAATTATATAAGAAATAAAAAAATAAAACCAAAATCTTTTCTTTTTTTTTAAACTCAATTATTGTGCTTGGAGACATATCTCATGGTATGATAAACCGTAAAAGATCTTGACATACATAAATGAATCATCACAATAAATAAATATATTTTAAAAAACACAGACAGAAAAATAAAAAATAAACCTTACAACTAACTACAAGCAAAAACCAATGAAATAAAATGTATAACTTTTTTCATTAAGCTATTCTTCTAACTATTAAAAAATTAGTTTGTGTTGTCTTTCACTAAATTGTGGCAATACTTTCAGGAACTTTTGCAATGATACCTCACACCCCTCCAGTGTATACAATTTATAAAGCGGATAAGAGATTCCAGGACCTGAGTTATTTTACCAAAAATTTTATTTATCAAAATGTTGTGTTCATTCTATTATTTGTACGGTTTAAGCTATTATGTTTTAATTAAACTGTATAAATGATGTTCGCTAAGTTTGATACATTCTTAAACATTTATAATGGTTTAGTGTAGCTCGTTAGCAGAAAATGTTTTAAATCGGGAATTGGTTTTTAGCCGGTATTTGTTGATTTTACAAATTTTTTTAACAGTTTGCGCTTTTATTTAAATTTATATTTTCTTAATTTCCTAGAGAAAGAGTTGGATAGATATACCTTTGGATTGTAAATAATTATGTAACAATCAAAAATTTATAGTAAAACAATAATTATTAATAGTTTTATACATTAAATTATAATTATAATTAAATAATTTTATATTGTTCATACATTTTCCTTTTGATATAGAAATAGCATCTATTAAATATAGTATCTATCAACACGCCATCATTATTAGGCTATTCATTACTGGGGGCGTTTTCTGTTATTTTTAAACTGATTAAATCAGTGGATCAGCTTTAAAACCTCGCTTTTAAATCTCGCGAGGTATTTTCAAAAAACAAAAAAAGGACAACGACAAAACGGGAAGTTAAGTCCGATGACCTGAAAGGCTAGGCTATGTCATCGAATCATTTAGACAAGCAAACAGCATCCAAAAAAACTTTCTTCTAGTGTCCATTAATCCATATGCTGTGAGAATTGTCATTATAACTTTTTGAAACCAGAAGTTATTAAAGTAAAAACCTTGATGATGTAACAGGATACCAAAACTGCTATTATCACTGATATAGCGCTCAGAATGTACAGTCTTATGCCACACTCATTTTTAAAGAAATACTTATCAAAAATTTGAATTACAGAAATTTCACATCAACTCTTAAGACGCTCACCGTGAAGAGATTTTTAATACAGCGTTTGGGGAATTATGGTCACTCTAACAGCTTATCTTGTTTATTAACAGAACCATAAAGTTTAAAAGGGACTTTATCTAACGTGAGAGTCTGAAAAATGCGGATCTTTTTCAGTTAAAACCATAAAATACTCACACAACTTTCTTCTTGTAACATAGATATGTTCAAATAACTTTTACAGAACCGGTCATTTGTATGGGTGATAGTACACATTATAATACAGAGTGAGGAAGACTACCCGATATTCTTATTTTAATACAGTGAACTATTGGTTTATTAATTTTAAACTATCTGAACCTGCAGTGAACAGAAATTTGAAGGCAAAATAACGTTGACGAGAACACTCGAAAATATGGAAGACTTTCCATGTGGCATTACGCAGCCCTACAATCATTAATACTTGATATTTAAATTGCATGATCTATACAGGGTGAGGAAGACCACCCGTACACAATGTGAAAGTGGGTAAACTAAATGACGTGGATCTTTTGTAACAACGGAAAACCCCTATTCTACCCCAAAGATTTAGAGAAATTATTTTGAAATCTCTCAAACGCTCCAAAAGGGTAGTTTTTGGGGGTGGGGATAGTTTTTGAAAAATTTCCAAATGTTACGGTAGGTTAAGTGATACTTCATTTTAAAGGTATTTTGTTCACTGATCATTTTAATTTTAAAAAAAATCAATTATCTTGATGCTCATGTACAGGATAGTCCGAAACGTCTAAAATTCATAGTTTTACAGTTATTTTTATTGCCACCACCCACCTACAATACTGTAGAGGAAAACATTTTTTACCAAAGATTAATGAAAGGACTTTTTCAAAAATATCCTCAAATGTCCCATTACCCCAAAATTTACACATTTAAAAAAAATACATAAAATTTTGGAAAATGTATGAACTTGAAAGTGAAAAAATTCAAATAGCAAGGTAGGTTGTGTTGCACTTCATTAAAATGATCTTTAAAAAACAAACATTTTCTGCATTTAAACTTTTACTCTATCTCCAACGGTTTCGAAACTGCATTCAAAAGGTTGTGTTTTTTCAATTCTCCTTTGGTCCCTTTACTACTAAAGTTATTCATTATGGACAATAGGGCCTATTTTGAGAGGAATTACCTCACTCAGTTAGTTGTTCTCAACACCAAATGAATCCAAGGAAACACCGAACTTTTATGTTTAATTGGTTTAGTGCTTTTTAAAGAGATAAAAATTAGGGTTCCAGTTGATAACATGTTTCAAAAACAAGCAAACCGTGATGTTCATGTTTTAACAATGTTAATGGCGTTATCGGACTATGGAAGGACCCTTGAACCATATTATTCAATACTGTAGTCTTATCTTATCTCTAATAGTTTTCTTTACCTATTATGTTTTTTTTGTGAACCACAACCATTTGAATGAAGTTTCGAAACCGTTGGAGATAGAGACAAAGTTTAAATGCAGAAAATGTTTGTTTTTTAAAGATCATTTTAAAGAAGTGCAACACAACCTATGTTGCTATTTGAGTTTTTTCACTTTCAAGCTCTTACATTTTCCAAAATTTTAGGTAATTTTTAATGTGTACATTTTGGGGTAATGTGACATTTGAGAATATTTTTTGAAAAGGGCGTCCTTTCATCTTTGGTAAAAATTGTGTTCCTCTACAGTAAGCTATTGTAAGTGGTGGCAATAAAAATAACTGTAAAACCCTGAATTTTGTACGTTTTGGACTGTGCTGTACATGAGTATCAAGATAAGTGAAAACTTTTTAATTGAAATTATCAGCGAACAAATACTTTTAAAATGAGGTATCACTTAACCTACGGTTACGTTTGAAAATTTTCCAAAAACTACCCTTTTGGAGCGTTTTGGGAAATTTCAAAATAATTTCTCAAAATTCTTTGGGGTAGAATAAGGGGGTGTCCGTTGTTACGAAGGATCTACCTCATTTAGTTTACCCATTTATACATTGTGTACGGGTGGTCTGCCTCATGCAAAGGGAGCAATTTAAATACCAAGTATTCATGATTGTAGGGCTGCGTAATGCCACATGGAAAGTCTTCCATATTTTCGAGTGTTCTCGCAAACGTCGTTATTTTGCCTTCAAATTTCTGTTCACTGCAGGTTCGGATAGTTTAAAATTAATAAACCAATAAATACTTCACTGTATTAAAATAAGAATAACTCTAGTCTTACAAGTCTGTATACTACTATAAAAGTTATTAAGTAGTTTTTCAGCGTGAACTAAATCATCACGTCAAAAATAACATAACAATAACTAGGCTATGATATGGTTGGTTTATTGTTTATCACCATGGCAACCATAAAAACCCTAATAAAATCCATGAGTTAACTGCATTTTTCAGGAAAATGTGCATTTTATAGAGATTAAACGAGATACAATGAAAATTAGCCCTCATTACTGTGTTTCCAACTATTACATTGTTTTACATTCCTCTACATTTCCTTTTTCTCTCTTTTTCAAAATATACAACCTCATTTAGTTTTATCAGTGTATAATTCCTCTGTACATTTTATTATCGGCGGTGTTTGATATTTGTTTCTTCCAAAGCTTCAGTAAACGATTCAATGCTGTAGTATAGTTAGAATTAAATGCTCCAAACTCTCAAATTTTCTTATATACATTGTATTTGAGTGTTATATCAATTTTCAGAAATTAAACATTTAGTTTCCGTCTCATGACATTTCTCCTGTTTAAAATTTAATTTTAAGGTTATTGAACGTCAGTCCTCCTCCCACCATTATTATTATTTTCCTATTATTAATTTTTAACACGGTTAATGTTAAGACAGACATGAACAATTATTTTTTCTTTTTTTTTATTTGAGAACAAAACAACATCAGCGGAGTAATAAAACATTTTCCCATAAAGCATTCTTCTAACATTATTTGTTTAGGAAAACGTACATTGTTTCACACATGGTCTGACAACAAAATGAATTGAACAAATTGAAAATATGTTGTTGAACAACATTTTGTTTAGTGTCAACCTTTGGAACATCTAATTTAGTTTTTCAAATATTGTTTTAGGTAAACTACCCTTAATTATTATATGGCTTTAATTGTCTTGAGTTTTATCATTTGAGTTGTCATGGTTAAGGGATAGACAGATAAGGAACAAAGAGGGTTTTTTTTTAACATACGGTTGTTAACCTCCAGGATTGTGAATTTACTTAATTATTATGTTATTCTCACCTTATGCCAACAAGCCGTGAATGTCTTAGTGGACTACCGGTTTCGACCGTTAGTTGGTCATCTTCAGGTCCCTAACGTCACACTTTTTATTATTATTTGTTTTTATTCCTACAAGTTTGGAGTTCGTCATGAAATTAGACTTAGAACATTTTTTGTTTGTTATTTATTCAAAAGTGTTATAGTGTTTGTGTACATGTTTTGTAAATATAGATAACAAACCAACAGAATTTAAAAGAGAAATTTCACGACGAAAATGAAAAATTGGATTACTAAAAAAAAAATAAAAAATTTTAAACGAAAAGTTACGCCAAGGACATTGAAGATGACCAAATAACGGGCGAAACTGTTAGTCCTCTAGGACATTTACGGATTGTTGGCATAAGGTAAGAAATAACCTAAAAGTTGATTAAAGAGTTTTTGCTTTGAATTGAAACGTAGTAAAATGAAATTAATTTTTAATTAATCGGGTTCGCAATAACATCAATTTAACATTATAAGCAATCAGTTTCAACTAAACGAAACGGAGTTTGCAAAAGTGGTTAAATGAACTTTCCGATGAGGACAAGACAAATTTTTTACATTCCGTTTGCGCCCACCCCCTGGTTCATACACTACAATCTTTTCTTTCAATATAGACATCGACCTTCAACAGTGTTTTGTTTGATAAGCATATTTTTGGTTCCAAGTCACAATTTAAATAAAATATTTAATTACCTTAGGTCCGTCTTGTGACTTTGTTCAACTAACAGTACTCCGATAGACATGACGGAGCACACACAACAATGTCAGACAAGCTCATATGATGTGTTTTTATTTTTGTGTCAGTGTATGTTTTTGTGTTAAATGTGTTTTTTAATATAATCAATGACGAGTTATTCAAAGTGAACAAAGAATTATTCTGATGATGGGGTTACGGCCTCGAAACATCTAAGAAGCAACCAACAACGAAGTCACAAGACGGACCTTAGGTAATTAAATATTTTATTTAGTGTTTTGTTTGCAACGTGAACATTGTCAATATTTTTTCTTTAATTTAGGCGCCCATCGAAATTAAACATCACTTGAAAAAAAATAGGAGTACATTGTTATATTTTTCATTTATATTATCTGTTTTTCTCTACAAATTATTATTCTTTAAAATTATTACCTTTTAAAATACTTGAGTTGTACTATAAGACTCAAATTTGAAATATTACTTTCTTAGCCCTGTATAGAACTCTTGGGACACCTGGTTTAAATATATATTAACGAATTATATTTTTGGAGTCTATGAGTCTTAAGGATCAAACATAGGTAGCTACTTTGTTTTATTCCGTGAGTAAGATTACAGTTTATTTTCATTTAGAAATCTTTTATCTAAAAAATTCATGTAAAACTAGTGATGATAATAATCACTAATAAAACTAGTATTTTTATGTTAATAATCGTTCAAGTAGCACGTGGTATTTTAACGTTTTTAAGAACTGCAATTTGTGTTGCATATTTCCAAAATTAAAATCCAGACGACTCTTTAATTTGTCGTTGGCTTTATTTTAATTTAATTTTAAACGTGTTCTTTCATCAATCAATGTCTTCATCATTACAGTACAAATAAATTAAACACATTTTACGACGTGTATATGCGGATATTATTATTAAATATAATATTAAGTCTCTAATATATATATTCTAGTTGTAGTTTCCTTAGCAGGTAAAATAGTAACTTCTTTTGCGTCTCTAAAGTTAACCTGGAGTAAACTTTGCGTTATAAGATATTACAAGACGTCAGTGCAGTCGAATGGCGGACACTTTGACAGGACTTTGTGTTAGACGCTTCGCTTGCGTTACTGATATGTAAACGTTATGAAGTTTAACCTAGTAAAGTCAAAATCGTCTACTGTCTAGACATATTAATATCCAAAGTAATAATAGACATGCTAAGATACGGAACTATTCTTTTTACATCCTTTTTGTAAGGAATTTACAGTGTAAACAGGATTTTATAGTAGCTGTCCATTCGTTAAAACGTAGACATGAATTCATGAAATGTGCACCAAACCTATCGTTAGACACACACTGTCATTGTTTTCACACCTAATTTTAGTCTTACCTGTTTTTGTTGTTATTATTATTTTATTTTTTTTGGAAATTTTTGTTATGTTTATAAATATAAAACAAGCTAAAGTAATAGTAATTCATAAAACTGCTTTTAAAGTTCTGGATATTTCACTAAAGACCTTAATTAAATTATTATATATTTGTCTTTAAAGTAGTGTTACTGATAATTGTGATCTAAAGGAAGGGCAAATTAATTTAAATTTATCTAATGTAAGCTACTAACATTCGTGTGAGCATTGTCTATTAGATTATATTGGATAACCTTGTAATCCTTTACGGATTAGAATGACCAACCACAGTTTCGATATTGTCCATTAAAACAAAGATGGGCTCATAACTTTACATGCAATGAAGCGTAATTAATATTTTGAAAGTAGTGTAGATATTTATGACAAACAAAAATTTAATATTTTGAAAACAAAGACTATTCTAAATGTAATATAACTACATATTTACAAGCAGAAACAACTAATTCCAAAACTTATATTTCATTTAAACCTCAACCATAGATTTTAAAATAACATTTTTGAGGTTTTGTATAGCAGATGTAAAATGTTTCGTTGTTTAAAATATTTTATTAAATAGTATATTTTTCTTTTCTTTATTTCTTTTTTCCGCTTTTTGTTTGCTTTAAAATGTTTGTGATAATTTTCTTTGCCACCACGTGTACAAGACAAAAGTACAAAGACAATATTTCCATACATCATTTCGAGTGATACACATCGTTTCAGAAACGGACTAAATATGTCTATTTTCAAAGCGTTGGAACCACAAAAACGCGATATAAAATTTTTCGATCTTTCCAATTTTTCGAAATAAAAAATCTCCTAAGAAACAAATTTATTATAAAAATCTTCAAATTATAATTAAAAACTTCGCTAAAATACCCAAACATAAATAACCCAAACGTTTTCAAACACCCATGTACAAAACCAATCAAAGTATAAGTCGCTATAAATATCAGTTTAGATGTTATCACACAAAAAGTGAGAAATAAGCCATGGACAAGTTCTACATTTACAAATTGTAAAAAAGTTATATATTTAAAGAAAACCTAAATTTATTACGCTCGTCATAAAGCGTAAATCCTCTTTAACAAAATCGATTTTAAATAAAGACGGTTAAGGTTCTTTCTTTAACATGATTCATAAAATGTAAATTTCTTTTTAATTGCGATTTTTTAAACTTTTTGGGGCAATAAATCTTCCCATTTTACCGAAATTTAATCAAAATGGGAACAGTTAATTTTGAAAAATACTTTCTTTTTTTTATTTTTAAAAAAAATTTTTTTTACCATATACGAAGAGATTTTTGGGAAGATACCGCCCAGTAGGTTTTGTTTAGGTACTTGACCAAAGCTTCAATTGACTAAAAACTATCAATATAGTAACAAACAAAATTTAGATTTTCCACTGTTATTCAAGTGTAATCCATGATGAGTGTAATCAAGACGGGTCAAACAATGATTTATGCGAAGCATCGCCAAAATGGTATCAAAATTTTCACTAGAATTGAAACTGTGGACATTGTTATGAATACTTATATTAAGATAATGAATTTCGCTGTATAAATTTTGATCATGCCTGAATGGGACTTCTGATATGATAATGTTTAAATTTGGACGTGCAGAAAGGAAAAACTGTAATTTAGTGTTGAATAATTCAACATAATTAATTATGACAGGATAGAACATCATTGGTACCTCCCATGATAACCAAGAAATCATGAGGGGTACAATTTTCAGTCCACGAACGAAGATTATCAACATTCAGGAAATCAACCAGTCTATCGTTAGTTGATTATGGCAGGTGCTTCTACATTTTAAATATTAAAAACCTACAAGTTATTAATAAAATGAACAAATATCTCGAGATGTCGACAAGGTATGCTCACATTTCAAATTTGATTTAGATCGGTCTACTTATTCAATCTTTGGACACTTAGACAGACAGACGTAATGATTTTTAAAACCACTTTTTTGGACTCAATGACCTCAAAACAGATATATCTAAGGTAACATGATATGTATGTTTGGCCCATTGCATAACCTTCCCTATAAATACGTACATGTCAGTATTTAATAAACCCTCTAGTGTTACTATTTGTAATCTGAGTTCATTTGAATTGGTAAGTGTCGAGCACGGTGATGTCTGGAGAAATACTACTCCCATTTCATAACAATCTGTATTTTAGTTATTTGTTTATTCTTAAATGACTGTAGTTTTAAGGGTTTTCCGACCTAAGAAAACGTATTTTCTCTTCGTTAAAATATATTGTAAGAAAAACCCTCTCGGCATCATCGCCTTATGAAAAAAAAAAAAAGACACAAGAACATAAGTATCTGAAAAGAACAAAAGCTGGTTAAGAGAGATCTGATAGAAAAGGTGAAAGAATCTAACCCAAAACTGCATGAAAAAGTGTATATCCAGTTAGACTCTCTTGGGATTGTCTATCTCGTACTAGCTAAAGTGGAGCCCCTGAGTATTACAGTATTTTCGTTTCAAATTGTAATATAGAAATGCTGGGTAATATGATCATCATGATAGAAACACCATGTAATCCACTTGAGTAATTTGGCGCTAAAATTTGATTAAAAATCGAGATTTTCATTACTGTGATCAAGGTTAATTTTTGTTTTTGACAATTATTCCTCAACCTTATTATTTTAAATTTTTTTGTTTAGGCAATTTTCACATTTTACTAAAATTTGAACGAAATCGAAAGAGCCGATTTTGAGAAATTTTATTTTTTATAAAAACTACAGTTGATTGTTTAGTTTTTTTAACGGATAACTTTTTAACTACAATATTTGGAAAGATGATAACAAAAAGTTCTGTTTACAAAGAATCAAATTTGTATTTAAAATATTTAAGAGTGTAGTTTGATCATATTTTTTCTTATTTTTTTCTTGATCAGAAACTTCCAAATTTTGAGTTAATATTTAAAAAAGATTTAATAGTCCGCAGATATGGCTACGTACCAAATTAAATTAAATATATACAGTAAAGACGACAAGCACTGTATTCATTCTCAAAACCACTAAATTCTCCAAAGGTGAACTCAAAATGGATATGTTCCGAAAAAATATCGACATCGGTGTTTCCTTATATAAAGGGGAAAAGAAATTTACATCGTATTGTGTTAGTGTGTCCCGCCAAAAGCATAGATTTACTTTGTAGAAGATATATCTGTTAAAACAAAGTTAACACGATTGTAACAATCCCTGTTTTCATTTTTCTCTAGAGAAAGTGTTCGAACTATGCAATATATTATCTGAGTATTAGTATAACAAATTAAAGGTGATAGTTTTTTGTCAGTCTGGTGCTTCGGTGCCGACAGGTTGGTATTGACAACGCTGTCGCACAACATTCCTCACATTTGTTTTTTGTATGGAAAGGTTGGCTGTCTTGTTTCTGTTGTCGGAACTCTTTCATGAGATAAACCTGAACTGGAAATACTATCATTCATTTAATTACATTCCAACTAACAAATTGATAACTTGCTTTTAATGAATTCATCGTATCGCTAGTTAATATTACATTTACCCAGTATACCAGTATAGGTTAAGTTAAGTAATCGCAAAAATTCGACCTCTTTTTCTTATTTGTTTCACGTTTAATGGCCTCAGGAAACAGAAAAGGTAATTTTCGACATGTAGTCCGTCCGTCATTGGTGTCGTCGTACGTAAGCACGGTAGCGGTCATATAGGAAGATTAAATTTGGAATTGGGAACTAGATTGTGTTTATATAGAACCCTATTGAAATACAGAAATCGTGAATTGAAAATAACAAAACGGCGGCCATTTTAAAATGTTTTTTTTGTTCATATCTCAGGTGTTATTCAACTTAGAACATACTACATAGATAAGAATTTTCAGATATCAATTCTGCATGTAACTGATACCAACCCATACCTCTACGATGACAGATAACGAAGCTATTGTAAAAAATATAATTTTGAACTCTGAGCTCTCAAGGAAAAGTTTCGGGTACCGGCAGAGCTGAGTAACTGACACGAGTGTAACGAGTAGAGGCTCGTTCGCATATATATATATACAGCTTCGATGCCCGCTAGGGCCGAGATGCTGACACGAGCATAGCAATATATCCACATCTGCGAGGACGCCAAGAAAGTCATACACAATTACGAGTTGTTTGAAAACCTGTGTAACAACTGTTAGAAACTTACTAACTTACCCTATTGAATAAGACCAATACTCCTTGATGTAGTAATACAATTTAATATTTTCTACAATACCCAAGAAACCAAATTTTAGAGCCTTTTAAATTTTGCGTTTTTGCAAAAAGTACATTTATCGCTAAATTGTTTAGACTTGTAAACGAAAGCGTTATAATGTAAACAGATCACATTTGTTCGCTATATTTTACCGTTTTAAATGAATTAATTCATTATTTTATTTTAAATACCCATAACATTTAATTTCCACTTACCGTGCCTTCAAAGTGTCCCGATGTTGCTAGTTTTTATTCGACTGAAATGAAATCAATGTAGGCTATTCACACAGTAACAAATGTATTAATAAATAAATATTGAACTTGACTTGTGAGATAATATTAGATAGAATAAAACTCGAACACAAGATCTCACAAAAATTACGTTTATTTAGTCAAACGTGTTTCAACGACAAAGTCGCCATCCTCAGTGTATAAATACGTAAGCCCTATTTACTAATGTTGGACAAGTCTTGTATAGTTAGTTATTCTCTTAAATTATGGACCAAATTTATACAAACCACTCCTTCTACCTCAATTTTAAATCCTTAATTTGGAAGCCCAAGCACAGCCAGTTAGTTAAGGCTAGTTTGTGGTAAAACTATTCAAAAATTAGGTTATCCCTGTAGTATTCTCTATTACAGGACTTCTGTCATTATTTCCAGTCTATAAAAAACAGTTCCTTGTCCAACAAAAAACAAAAACAAATAAAAAAAATTTCATTTAAAATATGAAGTTACCTTTCCGCTGTTATGAAATGGAGATACATTTTGTGGTTTTTATCGAATCCTCTGTAAAATCTACATTTGTGTCCTGAATATCTGAGATTAAATAATATAAATTAAGAAATAGTATATTTCATCACTAGGACCAAAAGTGAAGCTTTTCAATACAAGCTCAAGCTTAACTCGGAAAATGAGCGAGGATCGAAAACCTTCCTTTGGTCCAAGAGATGAACTATATTTTTCGTTATACCGGTACTGCAAATAATATAAGAAAACAATAACACAAAAACTTAAATGTTCTAACCTATTTGCCTTTAAATCTATGGTAACAGTTGTTTTAACGGTTATTTACAATCGAGATTGATTGTTTTTATAGATGTTTTAAAATAGTTAATCAACCGTATAAACTAAGTAACAGCTGATGACCTCGACCTCAGCTGGTGTTTTTAGATCCTAGGATTAAAAAGAACAACTTTAGCATCTCAATGCATGTATTAAAACAGTTATTTTTTAAGCAGTATGATGGAAAATACATTTGTGCTATGTTATATTTCATCGTAGAGAATTGTGATCATGACAATTGAGTCCATAATAAACATCTTCATGTGTTGGTATAATTCAATGGTTTGTGTAGGCCCTGCAACTGTTATAAAGGCACTGTGCCTTTTTTTGGCGGTGGCGGTACGAAAAAACGTCTCATTTTCCATTCAACCTTTCACCCACGAAAAATTATCTAATAGCAAGAAATTTGGCATAAATGGATAGCTAAAGATTAGAACTTTTATTTTCTTGTAACCAAAAGTATAAATTACATAATATATCATGCAATTTAATTGGATAAATAGTTAGCGTTACACGCTGGTCAACTAGATTAGCGCTGGCGAGATGTCATTTTGTCTCAAACATACGTCACTTTTGTTTATTTTTCACAAGTCCATATTTTTGATTAGTCTACTAAACCTTGGCACTATCTTATAGATAAATTTTTCCTCTTTCGGTCTGTGTTTTTTTAATACCTTGTAGCATTTATAGTTAGTAAGATATAGACAGTTTTCTGTGAAAGGACTCTTTCCAAAAATTTTGCCGATATTTACGACACTCCACGAATCGATAATATTTCGATTATTAGATCTGGGTATATTTTCATAAGGTAGTAGTCTATAGATTCGGCTTTTCCCGTATATATTATAAGTCTAAGGTTTCTTGAGCATAAAGCCAGTAAATCACCACTTGAAAATCAACTTCCGAGGTATCTCAGTTTGCCATTTTGTTGTGCATGTGAGTCAGTGTGCTTGTTCTTATTTTGTAAGACAAGTGTAATTGTGTGAATATATTTAGTGAATTCAAGTCAATTTGTATATTTTTGTAAAAATATATAGTAAATTCAATTTATAATACGTAGTTTATTGTTTCAAGTGAATATTATTCCTCAGTGAAGTTAGTTTTTGGGGATTTTATTAGGTTAGGCCTAGCTCATCATTTTGATTCCTAGACTAACAGCCACTCTTTAGATTCCTGAAGTACTAACTCCACACATTTTAACAAAAAAAAACTTTATCATAACAAATTTCCATTCTTTTTGAAAAAATGGCATTTTATAAGTTTGATTTGAAATATAAGTCGATTTTTAACTATTTTGTAGTTTTTTCATAAAACTGATTTTACCAATAACAATTTGATAAATGATTTTTATTTTATTTATTTATTTTTTTTTTTACAGAATCTTATTGACAACTAAATGGTAAAACTTTTTTATATCTTGAGGGAAAAATGTATTTGTACGGTAGGCTTATAGCCTAATATGGCGTTTATATAGAAATTTTACCTCAGCTAACAGCGACGTTTTTGATTCTTGACATACTAACTCCACAAAACAAACAAACATTTTCCTCATTACATATATTATGCATTCTACACATCTTTCTGAAAAATGCTATTGTATAGGTTTGATTTGAATAATATTTATATTTTTGGGAATTCTTTAACCCTAGAACGGTAACCTGTTTTTATACAAAGTTATTGGTAACCATGCGAAAAATTTACTCACACTTGGATATTTTAGGATAATTGAGCCTCAAGATGAATATTAATTTAAAAAATCGTATTCATTTTACATTGTTACTGTTTTAAATCCAAACAAGTGTAAATATTAGTAAATATATATTTAAAATTCACATATTTATATAAAAAATAGTTCATATTTGGGACAATTTTCCTAAAACTTCCTCCATAGTCTGTCTTTCTGGGCTCTGAAACGTTGCCATTCTTCACACAGCTGTTTGTGTAATGTTAACATAAAGTTTTGTCGGTTGAGGACAATTTTGTTATTTCGGTTTCTTCTATAGTAGTTGTGGCAGTAGATCACAAAACTGTTCACAGAAGCAATGTTCAACATGTTATAAAAAAAACAAATGGTCCATCTTTTAGTGTTCCTGCAGTGGTTCATTGCGTGACACATTTGGTCGAAAGTGTCGACCGCTCCTTTGGATGAGTTATATGTCATTATAATTTCAGGCTTGAGAGTTTGACTGTTGACAGACTTATCTCCATGTAAGGTTGAAATTAAAAGGACAATATTTTTTTTCTTTGGCAGGAAAGAAACTACAGTTACATCATCATGGAACAAGAAAATAGATGAGTTAACACAGCGGTTCTGAAACTTTGTGTCTTTGAATTCAGGTGGGAAGTGAGGTTTATTTTTTCTGACAGTGCCCACCACTGTCATCTTATCTTCTTTCAGCATCTTTTCAACCAAGGGAACGTTGCAAAACCAGTTATCCATCGTAACATTACAATTCGTTTCTTTGATTGAAGCTGTCAGTTTGCTCAAAAAGTGGTCAGCTGCTGGCTCGTTTCTTGGTGTTGTTCCTTTTCCTAGATATGGCATTGCACTCACCATGTACTTGGAGTTGTTATCACACATCATCAGTACTTTCAGGCCATATTTATCCGGCTTGGATGGTATGTACATGCGAAAATTGCACTTGCCTCTGAAACCAACCAACTGTTCGTCAATCGTGACACACATACTTGGTCTGTAGTTTTTCTCACAGTTCTTCATGAGCAACTCACATATCTCTGAAATAGGAGCAAGTCTGTTTCCAACTAACCGTTCTTGCCTGGTTTCTTTTTCATCAAAACGCACACAGTTTGTCAAAAATTGGAAACGTTTCTCTGACATTGTTGAAATGTTCCGGTTTCCACAGTATGAGGGGTCAAACAGAACGTCTGTGGTAACATGATTATCTTTCAGAACTGCAGACAATACTAGTAAGCCTAAGTACGCTTTTAACTCTGGCATTGTTACATCTGCAAAAGTAAATTTACTTTTGTCTTTGTAATTTTCCCTTTGTCGCGCAATTTCACTATTAGTGTGGATCAGGATTGTATTCATTATGTCTTCTGTAAAAAAAAGGTTAAAACATGATAAAGGTTCGAGCTTGTCCAGAGCCTCAGGAGTAGGCCCTGGTCTCACATTCACAATATTTTTCCTAGGTATTTTCCCTGTTTCCACCTCACTATCACATTTCCAGATATATTCATTGGCTCCTTTGTTCCATTGAACTTTGACAGATTCCCCAGGAAAATTCATAACCTTCTGTGAGCTTTGGTTAATATCGTCGATTTCATAGTCAGAACCATCATTATAACCATCATATACTCTTTTTCTCTTTAGCGAAGATTTTGCTTCAGGATTTTTTTATCAGCCTTTTTAGTCTTCATGGACGTGCTAGGTTGAGAGTTATCCCTTTTTTCTCCTAATTTTTGAATTTGTTTCCACGTTTTTTTAATGTCTTCCTGAAGCCTATCAGAGATGCTCTGCTGGTCTTCCATAGGTTCCCACGTTGGGTCTTCATCACTGTCGTCTAACTCTGATTCAGAGTATTCTTCTTTTTCATAAGGAGTTTCCTCCACTTCATCAGCATCATCCTCTAGTAGGCGATTTATTTCCTCTTCGTTTTCTATGAGGTTTGGGATATCCATTTAACCTGAAACAAAGATGTAACTGCTTTGTAATTTACCAATACTGTACTCAAATAGATTCAAGAAAGCGCAGGAATACTAGTAGTTTAAAATTTCATGACTATCCGTCAAGACGTTTGGCAGTAATCGTGGGACAGACAGACAGACGAAATGACGAAAGCTTGAAGTGAAAACTAAGACCTCGCTTCGCTCGTACAATTATTTTGTAACTTAAAATATAAGAGATAAATATGGTAAACTACTATTATTTTATTTAGGTTTAATCAATTAATATACCCCAAAACATATTTCTCTAGCCTACCACTGCTTTGACCATTATTTGTATTTTTGTTTACATCAAAAGACATAGATATATAGTGTTATAAATCTATTACACACTTTATAATATTTAAAACAATAATACACTATTGGTAATCATACGAAAATTTTACGAATACAAATAAACACTTGTTGGTAACGCTACGTAATTTTTACTCACCAACTTTTGAAAGAAGATTTCCTGGTGCAGAAAGGTCCACGCATGCGGTCTGGTCACTACAAAGGCTCAACACAGACTGAGTGGATGAGGCATAGGTGGAGGGGGAACTCGATCCCCCCACTACTATTTGCGTTACAGCAGTTCTTGTTGTCATGTGAGTAAATATGTCGCAGGGTTACCGTTCTAGGGTTAAATAAGCCTATTTTTTAGCTATTTTATAATTTTTTCATAAAAACTGATTTTGTCTAAAATATCATTGGCACTCAATTGATTTTTTTTTTTTTTTTTTTTTTTTTTTACAAAATGCTATTGGAAACCTAAATGGTAAAACTTTTTTACATTCATGGAAAAAATTACAAAAATTTATTTGTACAAAATATATAGGCGTTTAAACAGAAATTATAGTCGTCAAAGCAACTTTTTGATTCCTGACTTACTGACTCCACATATTTTACAAAACACATTTTCTATAACATAAATATGTATATTCTGTACGTTTTTATGAAAAAAATTCTTATTAACAAGTTGAGTTTCAGATAGATAAGATTACTATTTTTTCTGAATTTTTTTTTTAAAAAAGGATTAAAAATGACCAGACTAATGCATTATCGGTTGTAGTGTTTAAAGCATTGCCTTAATTTGAACAAAAAGTGTTTAACGGCTGCCGTTTTGAATTGTTCCGCAGACCTTGATAGTTAAATCGGAGTGATTATAAACTTATTTTAAAATCGGTGACATAAATACTATCGCTCAAAATAAGTTTCAAAATTATACGGTTTTGTTTATGTACATTTGTATAGAACGACGAAATAAACTTTCTTTAACTTTCTAGAAGTCAAACGAATGCTATGAAAACAAACTTTAACGTAAATTAACCTGGTTATTTACTACAACAACTAACAGAAAACTCATCCGCGTTTTCAATGACAACGGTATTTTTTTATATTAAAGAAAGCCCTAGTGACACGAAGCATTAAAAGCTTTTTAAATTACATTTTCACACGAATATATAATATATAAAAGCTGAACTGAACGTTTTAACGAGGGAATAACACGGATATCCCCACTTTCCCTCTTTCGTGACTTTATTCAGAATCTCGTAGTATGTACAGACATTGAATGAATAATCAATAGAGATGACATTAAATAAATGTAAAAAAGTAACCCCTCCTCATTAAACATCTCTACAGTCATAACGTCGCGAATTTATCCCCTTTTGACAGAGGGTGAGAAAAAAAAGTATGCAGTGTGGATTGAAAAAGGGCGTACATTGTAAGGACTCCCCCCTCAATTCAGCCTGTTTAACATTCTATACCATACACTAGTGTCAAAAGCTTTTTGATATATCTTAAAACCGATCCCATTTGTAGGTTCAATTTGCGACAATGTGCATCGTACGAAGTAAGGTCCCCTTTACCTTTTACTGTTAACTCGATAAAACCTTTTTCTCATTACTGACTTGTTTTTTTTGTCCAAGTGGGAAGGAAATGAAAGGGCATAGGTGTAACGTGAGAGGCGTAAAAATGAGCGTTTTGGATTTTGTTGGTTTTTTGTAAATAACTCTTTTTCCAAGAAATAAATCGGAGAGAAACGAGGCAGCAGTAGTAAGAGTTTGTTTTTTGCAGTTGATATCAAAAGTCGTTATGGTTGGACCTTGAACATGAAATGTGCATCACCATCACACCAAGAGCAAGTTTTCTACACTAATATAATATCGCATAAATAAACATAATGTATAAAATTATAATCATCAAAATATATAGGTACCTAAAATGTAGACTACAAAAAAAAAATAAATAAATAAAGTCATGCGAATTTATCAGAATATCTGAACATATAAAATATACTACACTCTTTCACACCCATACACACAACTAAATGTCAATTATGCTTCAAAGTTTAATGAAGCTGTCATAACATCATAACTCAAAATTTTGATTCTTAAAACTTTCTCTAACGTTAAAATTTTCCCCGATTTTTTCTAACTCACCAAAAATTATTTTGATTTTTTTTAATGTTAATATTTATAAGTGAAATCACTGTGGCAAACCATAAGTAAAATATAATTACTGTTCTCAAGTAAACTGTAAAAAATAGTACAACGACAGTCGGAGAGTTCATTGGATATTTTCATAATTACTCAGGAACAGTAATTTACTTAGTATTTAGCCCTGACGTTTATATTAAGATATTCAATCATTTACAACGCCGACTGAGATAATAGTTCACTTGATTACTTCCAATCAAAGATGTTTAGGAATATTGCGATTATCACATTTTATTTAGGTCGTTAAAGGCTACATTTTACTAATATTTGATCAAAATCGTTGTAACCAATGCTACCTTTTTAATTGATAACTTCAGCAGCGATCCCAATCAAATTAGTTTTATTTGTTACCCGTGGAGTCATATTTTATAGTTACAAAACGAGATATGGTTAAAATATGATAGGATACCTAATTTGATCAAAATCTGTCGGTCAACTCGTTTGGGCAGGTGAATAATGCAGACGTCAGACAGACTAATATTAATTTTTTGACATTTTGGTGGTTCAGGAGATTATTCCACCGATAAATTTACGTCGATTTTATTACCTATCATGAAATGTAAAATTATATAACTTGATAAGAAAGGTGAATAAGCAAATAGAAAGAGAATTGTCTGAGAATTTTACAACGAACTTACATAGAATTAGACCATTATTTGTATAGCACATTTTTTTTTAAATTAAGATGCCCAAAACAGAACCATAAAAAACTCAATTATACCATTATTATGTCCATTGGAATACTTTCTCTGTAATATTTATGAGACAGTAAAGGAATAAACAAATAAATAAAACGAAGAGTGTAGGAATGCCTGGAAAAAGTAAAACCCATAAAAATATCAATAGATGATATTACACAACTATGTGTTAATATACGGAAGAACTTCAGTTTGCATTGCAGTGGTTAGGATGGGTGTTGTCAGAGCCAGTATAAACTTAAGTCGCATAAAGTGTGAAAGAACCCATATTTCACAATGTGGGACTAAAATACATGGCTGTTTGCCTTGTATGGACATATAACCGTTACGTCTGTCCATAAAAATAGGTTTCGTTATACTTTAAGCTCTAAGTTAAAGAAAGTATTATATGTAATTGGTCATCTCATTACAATTACAATTCTTAATTGTTAAACAAAACCGCATATCGTCGAGGTAAAAATTAAAGCTTACCTCACCAGCCAAAACAAATCAATAAAGCACTTTAACTTGAATTTATAAATTCACTATCAGAGACTCAAATTCAAAAGTGAAATAGCCCTAATCAAAAATAGAGTAGTGGCATCAAGTACAATCCAAAGACATCTCAGGCATGGAGGTGTGAGTCAGTCGAAAACGAATTAACTCGATAAAAAGAGAAAGAAATAGGAGTCACTTCGTCCTTGTTTATTGACGTATGTATAGCAAGGCCTCAACAGCTGTTTGTTGTTTCCTAAAAGCAAGACAATTTAATCATAGTCTTTTAAATGGTTATACAAAATTACATATTAAAATAAAGGATTTTACAGGTTTACATTTTAGTTTCCTAGAGGAGACAAGAGTTTTTATTATATTTTTCAATATACACGTCAAAATACTAGTTTAATAGTTTAATAACACGTAATAATAATAGTTTCCATTTCTCACAAAAACGCTACCAAAATTACTATGCATTAACACGAATTTTTAAACTTCACTGTTCACGCATTAATTGGAATAGAAAAAGACATTAAAGATTTCTGTCTTTTTTTAATCAAGGTTTCGCTTCCACTGTTGAATTTATATTGCCTATATAAAAAATCAATCCTATCACTTAATAAGATCCTATTAATTCACGCCGCTCAAAGTTTAACATCTCTGTTATAAACTAAATCACCAGTTAAATATTATAGCAAACATCTATACTGAATGGTTGTTTTGGAAACAAAGTCTCTCTAAGTAAACAAAATAATTGAAAATCACAAATTTAGGTTAGGTTACTTTATATAAATAACAATGAAATTTCCTTAGGAACCAGGACTTTCTAACAGGGGATTACGTTTGTATTCGGGACCACTATTGTAAATGGTGTCTTCTGACCTCGTACAACTTACAGAGCGAATTTCGAAAATCGGACAACTCCACGAGTTGTAACTTGGTCTGTTTTTTTTTTACGTACTAGATTTCATTCAAGTCGGTAGCGTAATTATTGTTGAGATACAGTGTCAGAGATAAAATCAGATAAGAGTCGACAAAAAAAGAAGATTTGCTTTAATTAAGATCATTCTTCATAAATGTACACTTCTTTTTCAGACTAAAATAATACCTTCTTAAATAATTCCATCAAACATAGACAGAGGACCAGACGTTCAAAGTAGTACTTATTTAGCTTCCAATTAAAGTTTCGCTACGGTCCATTCAATCCAGGCGATACGGCATATCTTAATCCCAAATAACACTGAACACCAGATTATACCTGGAGATTGCCAACCTATTATACAAATCTAAGTTAAAATATTCGTCATTCTCAACACAATCCACCATAAACTTCCAATTAAGAACAACTTCGCGGTAGTACATCCAAAACCAGTGTTTCCTCTGAATTTACGACAACCAGCTCATTAATTTCCCTTTATCCTGTACAGGTTAAGCAATAAATCCCTCTAAACATTTTACCCAACTGTTGATTTATTACGACAAAATATACCCGCGTCTGCCTCCGAACTCATTACCATACAAAGGAGGAAAGGACAGCATGCAGGCATTTTTTTTTATTTATGTTTTGCGACATCCTCTTTGGAGTCTGCTCACGGTTTCCGGTAGTCGGCAGCTAAAAATAATATGGCACTACAATGTCAAACTCATAAAGGCAGCGAATTCGGTTTTATTGCGTTCGTCTCTGAAGCTAAACTGCTTTTATGGATTACAACAGGAGGTTTTACACATGTCCTAGGTTATTGACCCGTGAAGCTCAAGATGGGTTTAATATGTTCTTATAAATAAATGAAACAAAAAAAGGATCGTAATTTCAAACATTTTGTTTCTACAAGCGTCTCGGTATGTCTAATTCTTTTTATTATTTTAATTCTTAAATTGTGGTTTCAAACATTATTTTGAACTCGGCATGAATTGAAAACTCCCAAACTTTGTTAACTCTTTCCAATGAAATGCTAGATAGCTATCGTAAATAAAATCGAAAACGTGAAAAATAAACAAAGCAAAAACATAACACGAACTTTCTCACACACCAATTAAATTAAAAAGGAAAAAAAATATATAAGTATTCGTCTATCAAAAATGTATTTAGATCATTTATTTATATCAGAAGACAAAAACTGTTTCACTATAGAGTTTTCCCCTGTATAATTATTATTACAATTATGGTAAATTGTTCATTAATAAATTTTGCGGAAGTTTTATATTTTAACAAATATTGATGTATTTAAATAGATGTATTGCAAGCTAAGCTAACATAGCTAGTGCTAAGATACTCGAGGTACGTGGAAATCGTATTTGGTTGATTTGGAATTTTTAATAACGGATTAGGGTCATATAGTTTTTCTTAATAATATCTAAACTATTATTTTCTTTTGAAACGAGTTGCTTTTGTGTACACTAGTCTTTAACTAAACACCATTTTGCAGTAATTTTTAACATTTCACAAAAATTTGAACAATATAAATTGAGCCGATTATGGATTATTTCGTCTTGTATTTAAAAAACCAAGATGTTTGGTTTTTTAACGCTAACCTTTCATCCGGCACTTTTTTAAAGATGGCAACCAATAGTCTGTAGAGGTGCATTATGTTGTGTTATATTTCACCTTACCAGACCTCTGTAATATGATTATTGATAAATACATCATTTTATTTATTTATTTAGTCAGTAGTGGTTCATTATTTTGTGTTGTGTTACATGTAACCAGACCCGTGTAATTTGATAATTGATAAATACAGCATTTTATTTATTTAGTTAGTTTGTGGATTCATTAAGTTGTGTTAAATGTAACCCGACGCCTTTAATATGATTATTCATATATACGGTACTTTATTTATTGAGTTTGTTGAGGTTCAATATGTTGTGTTATGTTACTTGCAACCAGACCCCTGTAATGTGATTATTCACAAATTCTGTATTTTATGTATTTATTTACTTTCCGTAAAGGTTAGCAAACATTTTACAAAATCCTCGGGAAAAAATCGGATTTGAAATGATAACTTGAGATGTAGTTAAAACATGCCTTCATACCAAATTTAATAAAAATCTGTCCACTTGTGTTGACTGTAGACCAATGTACGGACAACAGGCTAATATCATTTCAAGAAGAAACTATTTTAGACTCAATGTACAAAATATCTTATACAGTCCGTCGATAATTTTTTATCAAATTTGCTGCGTGAGTAAATTTTGGTGTTAAACAAATTATAATAATTTAAAATTTGGCATACCTGTCAAAAACTTAAAATCAAAATTTCTAATTCCCCCCCCCCTCTCCCAATAGACTCTAAAGGTTTCTTTAATTTTTTCTGAACTGCTATTCCCTAGCAATTTAAATTAAATAAAACTTAGTTCAGATTAAATAAAATAATGTTTAGAGATTTGTACAAACGATATGTCTATTACAAATAGGCACTGTCGATTTCCTTCAATATTTATGAAACGTGAACATTAATGACCAAACCAAAATACCGCCCATAACTGAGGTAAAAGATAATTACGGTTTTAAAACTAATTGAAAATAAAAACTCCTTTTCAACTAAATGTTTAAGCTGTAAGTTTAAAAGAAGTTAGGACAAGTGTAAGTTTCATAAAATAATTCATTAGGTCCAATTAAGAAAGTTGCATTATTTTCTCCTCTCGTTTAAGTATAGTATTAGAGAATCAAATCATTAGAGAAATTGCGACATATATATTTTGTTAAGTTAGTATTTGGTTTAGTAGGTAAGTATACGAGAAGTTATAGCATGCTATTGCACAGTTTATTGCAGCTAGTAAAAAAGCTATTACAAGCAATTTAGTGGATTAATTTAGGATTACATTTTATAGAATAATAAATTAAACCAGTATTTGAACGAGATTAAGCATGTGAGAGGGTTTTTTGTGTATTTCAAAGGTAATAATGTATTGCCTTTACCGCAAGAAATTGTTCCCAGCAAGGTAAGGATTAGATCCCTCTATCCCACGTTAACAAAACAGAACTAATGAGGTGTAACGGAGAGAAGAATGGATTGCTAAGGATAAGCCAACTTTGCACCATCTAACTGCCAGTTTTTGTGTTGTAGGGGTTCTGCGTGAATATTATTCAGCACGTCCTGTTAAATACAACCCTGTCCGCTCATTTACTTAATTCTATTCCATAAATTTTACCTCCCCTGTTTTATAAATAGAATATTATATGGTATTACTGTTAAAATTGTGCTGCAGAAAAATAAATCATATTTAAAAATTAAATGATTCATCGGAGGTTCATTTCGTTTTAGTATTTATTTATTCCTTTAGAAACAATTATTATAAATTTATTTATACAACAAAAATTACAAATAGATAATAAATAAAATAAACAAAACCTTCTAAAAAATAAATTACTACTAAATAATAAATAAAAATTCAATAATATAACTCATTACAGCGCGTCAATTATTAATAATGTATATATATATATATATATATATATATATATATATATATATATATATATACACAAAAGTAAACGCAATAGAAATTTATTAAGGAAATGGGGAACACTCAGGTCCATGTTCTGCATACAAACTTTCGTAATAAAATTATAAGCAGGTAAAAAATTACATTTTATATAAATAAAAATAACGAAATGAAATACATCCGTAGCATGTCTGAGAAAAATACAAAACAAACATTTTACAAACCATAACATCCATAGACCATAAAAACTTCAAACGTATATTTCACAATACATACGTGTATAAACGGATGCAAACACACAAACATCACACTGAAAATTTGTGTGCATATATACCTACCTGCACAACTCACATTCATTATTAGAAACCATGCAATACTACAAAAAATCAGTTATATTCTGCTTATCCATAAATAAAGCCTTAACTCAATATCTGCCGACAGAGACTAATACTGTATTTGATAAACTTTGTACATTTACATATTAGAGAATTTTTAATGTAAAAACCAGAATTCGAGACAATGAAACGTTCACTGATCCTTCTAATTGAAATAAGTTTACATAAAATTTACTCATTTTATACACAAATATGTGGCGATAAAGGGGTCGTGTTTTTAGTCTAATTTTACTCAAATTTGATAGCTACAAAACATTAAAACTACGACACAATAACTTGTATCCTATAAGAAATACAGGGGGAAATTATATTTACATTTTGTCTCCCGAGACATTTTTGGAGATGATGGCAACCGACATTATTATGGTTACTGTTTAGTTTTGTGTATGGGTGTGTAAGAAAATATGTACAATGTTTTTCTAACTTTTCTTTTACATATAGTGTGTAGTTCCTTCGTGCCTCTTGTCATCTACAATTAAAAATTATACAGGGTGTCCCGTAAGTATTGACCAAAACTTCACGAGGTTATACTATAGGTAAAAACAAACAATTTTCACCATATAATGTATAGTCCTATCTTGCTTAGTTTTCTGTCTATCTGTCTGTATGTGTTTTTTAGAAAAAAATTTTTATCTTAAAAATGGTTTGAGATATCAAGTTGAAACTTTTTACATTTAATGACCTTATTAGTGTGCATCTTAGATAAAAGTTTCAAAATAATATCATTTACAGAAACAAAATGGCGGTCATTTAAAATGTTCAAATCCTAATAACTTTAAAACGAGTGATGTTACAAAAAAAAGACAAGATAGATAAAAAATAGCCCCTTTTAATACAAGCATTTTGGTACCTGGTTTATTGATCTAAGATAAGTAGTAACAGAAATAAGTAAGATGTTTTAATGTTGTGTGTGATTTGATTTTGAAAATACATTGCAATTATGAATAAAACACATACCTTTACTTGGGAAATCTTACTTATTTCTGTTACTACTTATCTTAGATCAATAAACCAGGTACCAAAATGTTTGTATTAAAAGGGGCTATTTTTTATGCATCTTGTCTTTTTTTTGTAACATCACTCGTTTTAAAGTTATTAGGATTTGAACATTTTAAATGACCGCCATTTTGTTTCTGTAAATGATATTATTTTGAAACTTTTATCTAAGATGCACACTAATAAGGTCATTAAATGTAAAAAGTTTCAACTTGATATCTCAAACCATTTTTAAGACAGAAATTTTTTTCTAAAAAACACATACAGACAGATAGACAGAAAACTAAGCAAGATAGGACTATATATTATATGGTGAAAATTGTTTGTTTTTACCTATAGTATAACCTCGTGAAGTTTTGGTCAATACTTACGGGACACCCTGTATATTATGAGTGAAAATGAAGAAATAAACTAATCTCGTATATTTTATTTCGATGTAGTCATATACAGAACAGTTTCTTGTAACGTAAAATGTAATCTAATTTAACTCACTCCATGTTGTTGCCACAAATACAAGCCTATAACTTGTTGATCAATGTATCTGCTGAAAGCTTAACTTTTGAACAAATTACTTGGTCGCACCTTTACACCTGTAGTATGATATATTTAGTTTGAAAGTTAGTTGTGGTATTCTCCTGCCTTACGAAACTTATCCACTTCATCACTTGTTACCGACATAAAGGTAAAAGTTAGCATTACTTCCTCTTCATGCCTTCCATTAACATTGAATATATTGTTTTACTTACCCTGAACACTTATTATATATGATATTAAGTTTGGTAATAAAAATACTGTTAATGTAGGTCCTCTAAATATAATGCCCAAAAGTAGGTACATTGACCCTTGTAGGAAATGTTAAATTGTATTTATAGATCAAGGAACCTAACACGATACGCTGTATATTGTAAGATTATTTAAATTAATTTTTACTGAACCACTGTAATTACAATTGTGTATATCACTATTTTCTTGACGTCAACATAGAAACAGTATCCATTTGTGTCTGTAACAACAAAGCCCTGGGGGCTTCGAAATTGTACAACTATGTAAAAATCTTTACTCGCCACGCTTGTCTAGTTGACCCGACCCTGCCAGATTTCGTAACTCTAAGAATAGTATACTTCTTGGGGGGGGGGGGGTAAAGAATCGAAATTACATTTCTGACAATAAATTCGATATTTCTCATCGTAGAGAGGTGGTGTTGATAACATTAAATACAAAATTGAAAAGAGCCATGTTTATCTAATTTTGTGTGTTATAAGTTGAATAACACACGAGATATGAACAAAACAATGTTTAAGTTGACAGCCATTTTGACATTTCTCTACGACCACACTACTGTCCCTTTTAACAAATTTCATTTTCCTATCTCAATTTTTGTAGGCGCTATCGTTTTCGTATATACGACGACGGACGGACAGGATGTCGTAGGTCGTAATTTTTTCGATTACCAAACTTAATATATATTGAGTAAGTTAGAAAAACAAATACATGTTATAGAGTGGAATACATTTCTTTTTATGTGCTCCATTTATTAAAGCAAAATGTTTGGCACACTCACTGGTGACATCTTCAGGTTCGTTATTTTAACGAATAACTTTTACTCATTTCACATCACTAAACTGAATATATGAATAATTAACGAGAATAAAAATAATATCGTATATTATAATAGTATAAGTTCGATAGCATATTAAACATTTTTAAACACAATTCGTGTTGTTAATATGGTTTAATCGGACATTTTCCAATATTTGTGTATAAAAAAACTAAAATACACAACGTTTCGAGAGTATAAATCAACTCTCGTTATCAAGTGTAAAACCTAGAGCATAAAATAAAAATGCATAGGGCCATGTTGTAAAATAAAACTAATTCTATAAAATTAAAAAAGAACTTAAGCCTAAAACTAGGTCTGAAAAGTCTGCAGTTCTCACGTTAAAATTGAGAAACGTGAACGATTTTGACCCATAAAAAAATGTATAAAATCGTCGTCGAGTAAATTTTTAATAGAACCTCTAAGCATGCCCTCCGCCTTTTTCCTACAGTAAAATGTAGTTTTTAATGTTGCATCCCCTGTACCAAGAAAACACCAAGAAAAACTTCCATAGTATCCCAATAATATTGTACACATGATCTTCTCGGTAGAAATAGTATGATTATTTCTCCCCTCTGTGGATTGTGTTTTGATTCCGGTATAATTTGTGGCATCCACTTCTCGTCACCAGTACAAGGTGGCTTAAAAATCAATATCATCATCTCTGTATCGCGTGAGAAAATAAGAAAAGTGACAATACGATGTTTTTGTGCTCAGCATTGAAAATACTTTTATGCATAACTTCCAGTAATTTAAACGATGTGATACAATGATACTTTCTGAAATTTGTGGAGTTTTACAAGTGGCGAAATCGTAAACAGTCTCTTCCCCACAAAGTTTTCTGTTTGCAAATTACACCAAATCATCATTAATGACAGATCTCCACCCACTCCATTCCACGTTTTCGCGCCCTTCATCTAACCAATATTCTCATTATTCTACAACTTATTACATTTTCACTGTAAACTTCACTAATCTGACGATGAATCTCTGCTGGGTTCCATTCAAAAACCCGATGACCATCCGGAATTCATAGTCGCCGTGTCTAAAAAATTTAATCGTATAAAACAAACCGTAAACAATAAATAACTGCTTCTCCCACAATATCTTCGTTAGTCAGCTAGTTTGGTTAAACAAGCAAGTTTGCTAACATATTTGATAACATTTTTCGAAATCGGTTCGAATTATTACAATTTGACTCAGTAGCTCACTTATAGGGATTATTGGTATGAAAGAAGTACTCTAGCCGGAGTACTTCACCTTCTTACGTCTTGGGTTAGTTTACTCTCTTTCATCGTTTCTATCAGATATATCTTGACCAACTCTTGTTCTCTACCGTTAGTCTGAAATAGACTCAAAAAAAAATTTATAACTTTTTTTTAATTCAATTTTTCCATTAAATTTTGTTTTAGTTTTTGAAGTATTCTACAGATACATTTTATAATATTATCCGTTATGTATTTTAAAAAATGTCAGCTTTCTATGATAAGTAGAAGGTAAGAAGGTACATTTATATTAAAATACTCAACTTTCAGGAAAACTCATTTTAAGTAAAAAAACAATTTAAACGTAATTTTTAATTTTAATATGTCCTACCTTCCCCATATTTTTGTTCTTTAATGTCTTGTAAGTCATCAATGTTTACCTTCATTTCTCTCCTCTACATGCTTTTTACATTTTCTACAGACAAACAACATTGAATAACTATATGTTATTGAATGAGGAATAGACCTATCATCATTTTGTAGTCATCAAACTATTATCGTTTTCTACTAACTTAGATTTAGTGTATTGGGTACCTCTACATTTAAAAAAAATTTTTTTAGAACGATAACTAAGCGATCGTGGCATATCTCACGAAAGTATGGTAAATATATTAATTTTTTTAATAACACAAAAAAAAAAAAAAAAAAAAAAAAAAAAAAAAAAAAAAAAAAAAAAAAAAAAAAAAAAAAAAAAAAACAAGTGTTTGGTGTGAAACAGATAGTTTCTTTTGCACAGAGATTTGTAACAAAAATAAGTTAGAAAATTTGTTTGTTTGAATTAAAAAGGTTTGAAAGATGTAAAAACGTAAAATATAAAAATATAAATCGATTATATAATGTGAAATTGGGACTTGCTTGGCTTGTTGAATGAAAATATAGTTCCACGCACTTCTTAAAACTGTAAATACTAACCAAAAATGATTTTACCTATGTTGTGTTATATACTATGTTGTTCCGATAATATTACATTCTAATTGATTTAAAAAAAAACACGTTTTAACCTCATTAGAAGTAGTTTTTCAAGTTGCATAAAATGAGCTATCATGAAAAGTTGTACGTTCTGGTGATAAATTATCCTAGAAATGTTTACTGAATTTTGAAAATCAACTACTATTGAGAAAATTTGTAAGCTAACAATTAGCGAACTGTGGTTGAGAACAATAGAGCAACGGCGACAGGACTTTAGATGTGCTAACCACTCATTACGGGCTGTTGTGTGATTAACAGTGGACATAGAGCAGATATAGAGAGTATTGCACGAGTATCTCTGATGACAGAGGAAGTACAATGAAGGTACAATACTCTACAGGATATTTCAAGTGGTCTATCGATTGTCTTATTTCCGACCTGTAGATAAAACATCCAACCACAACCGGATATGAAAGATCAATACAATCCTAACATTGTTCTGTACTTGTATAGAAAAGTCAAATCAGCTGTTGTGGGAATTGCCTTGTGTATTGTACATTGTGGTAATTGTTGCAATCTAAATAATAATGAGTTGTAATTAACATACAAAGTGGTTGTAAACAATCACATACAATCCGGAAGTTAACTGTTTGTGATTGTAATGCATATGAGGGGAATTTGGAATTTTAATAAATTCTCTAACAGTAATTCAGTGTTTTATTATTATTATTTTCCCTGCACTATGAGTGACTAATGTTTTTTACATTTTACGTGGCAAACAAAATTGTAGAACACTTTTATTTTTTAACCTTCAACCAGGATATTCAGCGAACAGTATTTGAAGGCCTTTCAATTACAATTTAAAAAATATTAATTACGTTGCTTTTTAAATTATCAGCCTTTAAAAATTGAAATTGATTCTGTACATTTCAGTCTCACTTCTACTAAGGATAGATCATTTTGTGATAGGTGGTGGTACTTTGTTTTGAAGTCCCCCGAAGCTAATTAAGTGTGTTTTATTTAAATGATGTCTGTGACGTAATATGCAGTCCAAACTAGTGGACAGATTGTGGTGAAATTTTGTTTGTAGGCATCTTTAGATCATATCTCCAATTGTTTCTCCTCAATATTTAAAAATTTGGCTCCAACGATCTTGATCAAATTAATCAACCTCTAATCGTGGAAATAAAACGTATTGGTGGGCATCACCACAAAAATGTAAATCGGTTATATCGATTTTGTGTCCGATTTTCGTGAAATGTGGAAATTTATGAACGACAATTATGGTTCTGGAATAATTAAAAATAAACCTTGACTGATTTTATTAGAAACTCGATTTGAATCAAATACGATTTGAGCTTAGGGCGAGTTTGTCATAAGAAAAACAAGATGAAGCCCTATTTAAATACTCTTTTAACAAGTAAATATATAACAAGTATCAACCAAAAAATTTTTTTTAATTGATAAAATTTGATAAGAGGAAGTTATTTATGTATTTCATTTCCCATACGAAATATATACTACCTATTGGTACAACGTGGAGATTCCTCAGCTGAAATATCTAAAGTATTTTACTCAGACTTTTCCTTCTCATATTGAGTGAATACTTAACCTTAAAAATAAATATAAATCGTCTGTACTTAAATTCACATTTGCAGTAATTATTTTGCTTTATTTAATCATGTTCTCTTTTCAGGTAAGAAAAACATCCTGGAAATGATACATATGTAGAAATTCTCTGATATGGAATACTGAATTTTGTAAGTAAAATTATTGCTATTTTGACTAATAATGGTTTTACTATTACTTGGATAATTAATTGCTTAGACAATAGTTAAAGAGAAGGTAGTGTCCTTAGTGAAAATTGCATCAACCTGATTGACAATTGGTGACATTTATAAAATCGGGTCGGATGGTGGTTACATATATGTATTTTCAATATTTTTATAGTTGGGTGATGTAAGCTGGCCAGGGCAGAATCTACATACAGATTCATAAAGCCTATAACTTTTGTATTGTGTCGACGTCTCAGACTAGAACAGCAAGTAAATAAATCAAAACACCAATAAAAATGGGTAAAACCAAAGAGAGCAGGTCTCATAGTATGGGGGTTTATGGCTGAGGTCACTTTTCTACCAATTACCCACGAAAGGAGTTTATTTCAATGGTTATCTTAATTTTTAGAACATAAATATACAGGTGAGGCAATGACGTCGAAGTGGCGTTTCTTTGCAACAAGGAAACAGTAGCTCATTAAAAACAAACGCTCATTGATATTAATTTACGAGACCTGCTTTCACGTGACATATTTGGCACTATATACCCAAGTTCTTCGATCAAGGAAATGTGTGCCATTTTTAGACTCTAGAAACCCCGGGTGTAGTATTATTTCATTATTCTAGCCTTATTTAATTTGAATGTTTATTTTTTCTTTGTTTTCTACTGTTTGATTTTGGGAACGAAATACTTACACCAAAACATTCTTAAAAAATTAATATTTCATGGTAAATCTTTTTTCTTTCGTGTGTTCAACTATCCCTCCCGGACCTGAAGATGAGTTGTCTTGCTGCAGAGCATGTTCAAAGTAAATTACTAACGAAATCAGTCCTCACCACTAGATTTGTTAATATTTCATTGATTTTGCATAAAGGATCGTTAATAAAAACTACATGTCTCTTAACCGGAAGCTGTTGTCTAAGAATAGTCAAGAAAAGGGCATATCACTAAGGGCCTGTGTATTGTAAGTAGATTATGCGAGCTAGACTTTGGAACAGATGGACACGTAAACTTTGACTGTGAAGCTCTAACTGATAAGAGGCTAAAGTTCAATCATCTGCATACCTCTGGAATGGGAATATTTAGTGGACTATTATAACTTGATGATTCTCCTAAACTAGGTTCTAGTCTTATTTGCACAATACGCTATATTAGGTCTGGTTCCAGGGTTAAATCCGTTCAAGCACCATTTCTGATCTAATCTAGTTGTTTACTACAAATCTTGATATTGAAGTATTAACACTGGTGGTAATCACTGGCTCTTCTCACTGATTTTATACGGTTAATGAGTTTATAACATTATACACTCCAAGGTTAAATGTAACAACTATGTAAATTCAATTAATTCGAAGTAAAATAGTAAAATGTACTATTTTACTATTTACAATTACTGTTAAAAAAATTCAAAATGGCTATTGTAAATTTTAATTTTATTCTAATTTTGATGAAACTAAGATTTTTCAATTTTTTGTATGTAGCTCAACACGATTTTGTCACTTAATTTTGTCTAGCTAAAATTAAAACGTTTATTATTTGGCAATTATTAATTTCAAATTAAAACAATGCCGTATAAACAATTCTTATTATACTCTTTTCTTCCTTAGCTTATATCTTATATCAGTTTTTAAAAAATTTATGAGTGTAGTAATATTCATACACTTGGCGTCATATCGGCGCATGCGCAATAAACCAGTCATGTTCAGTTTATCAAGTATCGTAAATAATCCTTATTATTACCAGACAATATACAATATGGTGTCAGAAGTGGGATAAAAAGTTTTAATACGTGTAGAGTTCACATAAAACAATAGTATATAGAACAATATACAGATATCATCTCTATAAATTAATTTAATTATTCAACATAATTAAGTAAATTAATTATGAAAAAAGAATTAATTACATTTTTGTTGTTTATATAATTAACTTTTTTTTCACAATGAAAGCTTATTGCTTTGATACGTAATCAAAGTTGTTTAACTAAATATTGTTTACAAAATGTTATGTATTTTATCTTTTGTATAAAGAGATATTGTACATACAGATTCATAATATCGACACATGCGCCGTAATATAGACATGGTCAGTTTTTCAAGTAGTTTAGTATCGTCTCATTAATACCTCACCATCTACAATAGTGATAGACTCTGGAAATACCCTCAGGAATACCGTTCAGAAAAATATCCTGAGATATTCGTGATCTCCGAATCTAGAACGTGGGAGACCGCTATTATAAACTCCTTGCTGAAGTACCATTGTTAGAGTAGAGAACTCCCTTCCCAGAAAACGTCACCATCCCAGAAGCTTTCTATAAACCATATTTATAATAGTTAACAAACTGAATATAGTCTTCAAAATGATAAATACGTGAGGTTAGGTTTAGTTATAAGATGCGCGCGCCAATCCCACCGCAGTTCGGACTTATGAACCTTTCAAAATTGAAGAGATTCGATCATATTTAATGGCGTTGAGTTTTCTTTGTTTTAAGCTATTCTCAAGACTTCATTACATGAAGACTAACGGACATGAAATAAAGATTTTAAGATGGAGATGAAACCTATGCATTCAGAGACTATAATAGTTTTAAAATTGTATAAATATAGAGGAAAAAAATTGGGTGCGTAGAGACTACGCGCGTTAGAAGTGAATACTTATTTAAATCCTGTTTTTACCATATTAGCTTGATGATTATCTCGAGGTTAAGTAATATATATTTTGAATTGTAAATTTAATTATTCAATTTAATTATTTATTATTTAAAAAATTTAATATCATAATTATATTCGTAATTTTGTAGTTTTATTTTTATTTGTAAACAGTAATAATATTTAAATAGGTAAAAATCAAATTTAAAAAACACATATACATAAAATAATGATTATTTTTTATTAATTATAATTTGTTTAATTGTCATTTTTTAAGTACGGTATAATTGGTTTATGGTAACTATAGTATGATGCATAATTAACTGAATTAAAATGATTAATATATCTTGAAAATAGTCCGTCAATTGTTGTCCCATATTTTGTTGTTGACTTTGTTGTATCATTACTTAACGTCAAGTTAAATTCTTCCTTTAAAAATTCTGTTACAAGCCTTGATTCTTCGGAATTAAAATTAACATTAAAATCTCCACCAATAATCATTGACATTTTATCGTAATCTTTTTTAAGTATAGCTGAACCTGCTGTAGTGTATGGAAGTAAAATTTTATGTACTGTATGTATTTTTTAATATTTGCAATTGTTTGATTTGGCGATATGTATATTGCTACAATTACAATATTATGTCTATTATATAAATTACATTCTACCGCACAAATATCGCCTACATTAGAAATCGTATTACTTTGTTGAAAATTAACTGCACCATTTACAATGACAATATTATTAGTTTCTCTTGAACTATGGTACACAGCTATTCCACCATTTCTAACACCAGGCCTCTTGAATTTAATAATACAATTGAAATTAGGTATTTCCATTTCTTCATTATCTTTTAAACAAGTTTAGGAAAGAAGTAAAATTTCAGATCGTTTTACAATTGTATTATGATGTATATCTACTGCATGTTTTCTTAGACTCTGAAAGTTAAAAGTAAATATCGAAATATCTGAATTCATTATTGCTTCTAGTAATACTTTGATCTATTGTTGTTAATCTATTGAAAGATAGGTTTGTAAATTCATCTTGCAATGATTTAATAGGCTACTTGCTGGTTGTCTTATTAAATGGTAAAATTTCTTCTTGTTGTTTGTCGTAACGATATAAAGTCCATTAATTGATGTAACTCTTGATAATGTAACATACAAAAGTTGTTGCGAATGCGTCACCAAATGCATAACAGCAAACCAATATGTCATCTACTTAAGTTCCAGTTGAATTAAATTTTACATAGAAAAATAATCAGCTGTTTTATTTTAAAAAAATAAGTTTTATTTTTCTTGAAACACTTTAGCAGTCAACTTTTAAACTACTGTAGTTATTAAGATCAATAACCGAGTGAGATGATAAAGAAAAGCTCTCGTGTGTTCTAGTAAATTACCAACATTTGTTCTAAAAAATTTTTTACCGAAATCTCGTAAAATATCCTTTAACGTATAGGCCTAAAATATGATTTAAAAAACCTCTTGTGTGTTCTAGTAAACTACCAAGATCCGTTTATTATTTTTTTTACCGATGTCTCGTAAAATATCTTTCAACGGATAATAAATATAATAAGATAAAGAAAAGCTCTTGTGTATTCTAGTAAATTACCAAGATTTAAAAAAAAATTAATTTAATGAATAACAGCAAACTCATATGTCCTCTACATAAGTCCAGCTGAATTAAATTTTACATAGAAAAATAATCAGCTGTTTTAGTTGGATATCTCTGAAGTTTACTTTATTTAAGCCTCAGCTGCTAGATATCGTGACGTCATTTTCGTGACGATTTTTCCTTTCACTCGTGACGCCATTTTCGTGACGATTTTTCCTTTCACCACATCGATTTAACAGCACCCAAAAATTGCCTACCGGGCGTAAAGAAGTATTCACTTCAAAAAGTTTTTAACTTTCCAAGTCAAGTATTTTGAATGATATTTTAATTTAATTTTAAAAAAATATACTACGAATAATAGCATTAATAATAAAGTATGAGCCTTTTAAAATTAAAAAAATTAAAATTAAGTCATTTCATGTCAACTAATACGCTCTATGTTACAAATTATTTTTACATTTATTGCTAACATTATACTTACTATACTGCAACGTGACTTCTGAACATGGTGCAGAGGTAGGAACTAAACAATTTCGTCGTAGTCAAAGGGTGTAGAAAGCCTTTAAAATATACCTTCCCCGTAGGAGACATCTGACTGTAGAGAGTAGGTAAAGGTTTTCGTTTAAATTAGAATTTAAAACATGGCCGGAAATAGTCGTCTCTCCTGAGCTACTAAAAAAGAATTAATCCTGAGGGATGGGATTTTAATCCTGCGGCAAAATTTTAAACAAAATCAAGTGAACATGTAGCTGCTGTTTTTATTAATAAAATACGGGTATTTTTAACCAGAAATACTGTATTTTGTCGGTGATGTTGTTTGAATACTTTACCTTTTGAAATTAATTTACGAAAATTTGTTGTATTTTTTAAACTGGGATAGATTCTGATTTGAGAGATGTGGATTTAGATTTAGAAATGACAGAGGTCAGACACTACTGTCTTTTTAATCAGGCCATGTAATTATTAATTTTCTTTTTTCACACGGTTTTGTAAATTTGTTTAATTTTGCATTTCCCCACAAAAGCTAATTTATCTATTGAGGATAAAAAATAACAAACTTCAACAGCTGTATATGAAGTTCCTGGAATATTATTTGTAATAAAAAGGCAAAACAGAGGTGGTCAGCCCTCGTGCAAAGAATGTTTGAAAGAAGAATAGTTAAGAAAATATCTCCTAAGGAAGTCGAAGAGGAGGGAAACACAAAGGAAGGCCAAGAAAAAGGTATCTGGACGATATTGAGTGGCGGCTCTAGCGGATGGTTTACTTTGATTTAAATATTATTTCTCATCAACTACTTTTGTGACACTTATAGGCAATAAAATATATTATATATTATAAAATAATAAAAATATTTTTATTTTTCATAGTTGACCTGGCTCCATAGTTTTAAAATTAACAGTGTGGTGTATGCTTTTATCTTCAATAAGCAGCCCCCCCCTCTTATCCTAGGGGGTATTTACCCAGGTCCCCGGCCACAGTCATGACACCCCTAAACTGTGCCTACCCAAAAAATAAAACCTGAAGCCGCCTCTGATTGAGGAGGACCTCAGAATAATGGGTCTCCGGAGGTAGAAACGTATGGCAGAGGACAGAATAGAATAGATGGGTGTGGTGTTAGAAGTTGTATGAGATAACGAGTTGAATTACAACGGGATATTATTTGTTAGGATCCGATTAAAAATATCATTGATCCTAATCTCATGAAAATTGTTTTTAATCGACGATATAACAGTAAACCACAGCACGTTGCTAATGAGCTGTAAGTGTTGATAACAATGAGGTATTACATTCGTTATCGACTTAATGTTAGAAGATAAAAAATAATCGACTCACAAAGTATTCAAATTCAATAAATACACGCTAACAATGGAACTTTGTTTCGATAAACTATGTAATTAACAGCTATGTCCGTTGACTTCATTCATTGTATAATCGATTTTATAGTGAACGTAGATTTATTTGATTATTTGTAGTTCTTATGGAATTATAAATTAAAACCTTTAAGAAAACTATTAGGAATATAACATATTGTTGGGCCGTTATCATCGTGGTACTGTTCTAGTCATTTCATCCCTCAGGGTGAGTACGGCTGTGACAATACTTATAACTACAGTAGCTGGATCCACACCTTTCTCCCTGTAGTTTTGGGTAACATTCTTCTCTTTCAGTTCTGGTATCAGATATCTCATATAAACTTTTTCGCCTTTACACGACAGGGGAACAAATCTAACCATTTTAGGTATACTATTTTGATCCGAAGCCCCTTTTAATTAAATAATAAAAATATATAACTACCGCTACACCATATTTCATGTTTAGTTGGCAGTGTACTAATGCAGTGACTGAGTAAAATCAACTGAAGTTATCCTCAATCCACCTCAAAGGGTGGAATAATGTGAGCAATAAATACCTGCAAAATTTAACTTATTTTTGTGCTTGTTAACAATTCAAATAATGTTGAAAACTTTTATTGAAATAAAACATATTGTATATGATTGCTGCGCTGACGTGCCTATATTCTTTTCGGTTTTGTTACCCCTCAGATTAAAAAATAATTTTACAATAAATGCCTATTAGTCTGTTCTTCATCACTCACACTTTTGAAGTCGTTAACTGATTTTATTTAAAACTATAACTTATTAGGTTTTTGGCTATTTATAACAAATGAAAAGTCAAAACGGAATTTTTGGAAAAACTAAAAATATAATTTAGAACTACTTCTGTATCAATACACAGAAAATCTATGTTCTGAAAACAGAATTTCATTCTTTTGATAAATTAACTCATATATAACCTAAAGGACCCATATAAAATTATTTCTATTGTTTTTTTATTTATTTTATTTTATTTTTTTGTCAATATGTAAATGGTTTTACTATTCCAGTTACAATTTTTACCGACTATTATTGACAATTAAGAGAAGAGAAGTAGCAAGGTAACAGGGAAGGAACAGGGTGTATAGGTAATTGTTTAAGAGGTCTATTAACGAACATAGTCCTAATGGAACAGAAAGCTTTGTAAACTCTGCTGCAAAAACACTGCACAAACTTTCTCACATACATTCATAAAAACAGATACTACTAAATTAAGAAGTATACTTCTCCATTTCTCAAAATTGTCTCGCGGTAGTTACGAATCAATAAATGAAAAATAAACCCTGGGCATCATCTTGAATATTTAAAATTAACTTAACTTTGCTTCCCTTGTATTAAATTAAACCTAAGCGTAAATCAAATTTTATTTTATTTAGTTGTAAAGGTTCACAATTTATTCCTGAACAATAATATTCTTTTACTTGAGATTGTGTACTATGTTTTGTGTCCTCAATATTCACAAGCATTGAAATGGAAGCGCCAATTTTTAAAATTAGATCTTATGTAACAGCTCGAATCGAATTTTTTTTTAAAGGGTGTGACAATAAATACTTTTTAGGGTCATTAAGGTTAAATTTGAGAAGAATTATTGGAATCGATTTTGAAAAAAAAAACTCAAATTTTGTGTTTTGACTTTTGGTAGGTACTCCAAAATTGAAAAATATTAAAAAATTGTAAAAAAAGAATGAAAGAAGAAGAAGAAGAAGAAGAAGAAGAAAAAGAAGGGAAAAAAGAAAAAAACAATATCGAAATATTGCTAAAATATGCTCACATTAAAATATTGAAAGGAATTATTTGATCTAATAGTTTGATCTATAGTACAGCACAAATCATGTTATCCCGAAAATCACTATTTCCATCTCAAGAGACATCAAAACTGATATTTTTGCGGAAATTGCTACATAGATTTGGTGGCCCATCACATAACTTTCTCTATGCTACACATAATGTCTATGGCAACTCTTTTTCTCGAAAATAATCATTTTCAAGTGCCCAGAGCTTTTAAAATTATCTCTTTTGTTGTTATTTTTTACATTTTATTTTCTGAAAAAACTCAATATTTAGGGGTAGATGGCACAAGACCAATACTCGAAATTCCAATTTTCTCAAAATTTATTGACCCAATTGTACTAAAACTTAACCTTTTAAGGAGCCAAGATAATTGTATTGGTGGCTCTTTATAAATATCCCAGTTAAAAAGTTTCAGTAACAAATTCGAACTTTACTAACTTCGATCATATTTTGGAGATATCTAAAAATTAATGATCCAGTGTGCTAAATATGTTGTAAAAACAAAATAATCATTCATTAACAATCGATGAAAATAATTGAACTTTGACCGCCGTTATTAAAAATGATTTCATTAAGTTTGAAATTTACGTTTAGACACATTCGAATCAAGTTTAGGCTGTATTTAATTATATAAATGTTTTTTTGTTTTTTTTAATATTTCGTCTCAATCAAACACTCTGTCCAATATAAAATATTATGAAAAATAATGTCCATGATTGATTTTTACATTTTGTCTGAAAACTACCGTACTGAAATGTTTACCAATATATTGTTTATTTGAGTTTTATACAGGTATGTGACAAAGATTCTGCTTTGTTTTACATCGTTTATCTTATACCCCTACTGAGTAGGTTAAGTAATAAAGAGAAACGAAACAACCAAGTCGACATCATACAGAATATTTCCAAAATCCCAACTTTAATTTCTTTAAATAACCTATTACTTGAGAAAGATATCGTGTTCAGGAAGTTTCAGAAATTTGTCTTCATCTATTCTTGTACCTTGGCGTGACTACCAACCGTTTAGCAAGTAAAGATTAATAACACGTATGACTGCACGCTCAATACTTTATGCATGTACAGTTGGTATGACTGAGTTATACATTTTTTTATTGGCGTTGGTTATGAACTACTGTGTTTGTTTATGTTCTGATAACAATTAACACATTGCGTGGATGTTAATGAACTCCAAACACAACGATATCAAGTTAATAAGCGGCATGTGTTTGCGTGTTTTGAGATAAACGTTTGACTTAACTGATTTATCAACAGTGGTTAGTTACATTATATATTGCATGAAAGCTGATAAGCTGCCATGATAGGGCGCCAATTTATTGTGCTGTTTTATTTACTTTCTCACATATACGTAGTATAGAGAAAGTTATGTGTTGGGTTAAAATATATTTGAGTGCGTCTCGAATCAACATAGAAATCATTATCCATTTATTATATAATCTAATGAAATCGACGAAAAACTGTTTATTTTCTGACACAAATAACACAACATTATCAAATTACGGATAATCGAATTTCTTTAATCAACAAGTTCAGTCGTCTCCTTATTGTTGGTATTTTATCAAAATCTCGTAATGACAGCAATGTAAAAAATTACGAAACAAAACTTACTACGACAACAAACTACGAACATCTTCGCAATTCATATGGACGGCAATTTTCATTTATTATTTCTGTTGTTTATTTATATCTCACTTATACGTATAGAGAAAAATTTATATGTATTTATGTGATGAATAAAAAATCGATGTTGAGTCTCCGAATCGACACAGAAGACTATTTTTTCTTTACAATTTTTGTACATTATAAATTTCATCAAACCGACAAATCACAGTGTGATTTTTGACAGAAATATTACGTGAAACGGATAATCGAAATTCTTGATCAAACAGCCGCGTCGTCTCCTTATTGTTGATCTTATGCAATCCGGTAATGACAGCCAAAAGTGTAAGTTATTACACAGACGATAAATCTTACTAGGAATATCAATCACCATTTTACAATAACATCGAAAATTTCAAAAGTAAAAGTTACGTGATAGTTGATGGGCCAAAACAGCGATGTAGAATCTATATGGGAAACTTTGTTTCTATTATTGTTCAATTTAAACTTCATCAAATCGAGAAAAACCAATGTGGTATCCGATCCGACAAAAATAACATAGTAATATCGTGAAACGGATAATCGAATTGCTTCACACCCATCAAAATTCACATTGATCAGCAATTTTCAAGAACTGTTTCGGTTTTCGATTTATTTTTCACTTATCACGTGTAGAGAAAGAAATGTATGTGATAGTAGAATCATTTGTCTCTAAACTATTTGTAAAACCAGAATTTCAACTAAGTGAAAAAATGGTAGAGTAATATCGTGAAACGGATAATCGAATAATTATTTGGACCAACCAGACGAGTCATCTCCTCGTTGTTGTGGAACTTTACAATATCGTAATGACAGCAAAATATGAAAGTTTATACATAGACGACAACACTATTAGAAACATCCATCATCTTTTACAATGCCATTGCAATTTTCAGGAGATGTTTTTGTTTTATATTTATTTCTCACTTATACGTAGCAAAAATAAAATGATGGGATAAGTCAATAAATCGATGAAGAATTTGTGTATCGATGTACAAATTTTAGTCTCCATTTTTAAAAAATTTTTTTATACAGTCTGAATTTCTTAAAATCGACATAAACAGTATGATTTCTGACAAAAATCATACAATAATATCGTAAAACTGATAATCGAATTGCACTGATCAACGAGCCGAGTCGTCGTCTTTTAATGTGAAAATTTTCAAAATCTGACAACGATTGTTTTTAATTAAAATTGGTTTATGAATATAAAATTTTCAAAATTCCTACGATAATAATAACATTTGTGATTCAATATAACTCATTTTAAATTCCGTGGATTAAAAACAAATTTATTGTACTTTGAGGGGGGTAAATAATCATTTTATAAATTAGTTCTGTAATACAAAAGTTGTTATTACAGCAGCGGTTTAACTGCATTGTATAAATTAAACTCACTCTCTATGTGAAATATTAATTGTTATCAATTTATGTATTGAGTGCCTATGTATGACCATTGTTGAAATTGTTACCACATTTATGTGTAACAATACAAAATCTACGTACTATGTGGACGAGTAAGTAAACAATAAAGTCAAGTTTTTCAAACAAAAACTCTTTAAAAATGTTGTGTGTAATCTAACACCTGTGACATTTCTACGCCCATGTATTTTATGTGTAGATAAATATTTTTATTATTGTTTTAAGAGCCTCATTTTACACAATAAAGTGTTCGTGCATTATCTTCCTTACAAGCACATGTTAAAGAATAAGTATTTTCCGTAAATAAATTAATAATGCTTCTAAATTCCGCTTTATTTTACCAATAAAGACTAATTATGTGGGTAAATCAAATCCTACGACTTACAGAAATACTAACATGTTACTAGATTATACTGTATCACTAACAAAATAACAAAGCGTGAAATAAATCAAAAGTTGACATTAAACTTGTGATTTGACTCTTTATTGCAGAGATATGGCGCGGAACATGATAACAAGCTATAAAGCTTATCGATAAGTGTTATCAGTGGGCCTATTGTTGCAGTAAACAATATCTATGAGACAAAGTGGAAAATATTACGAAAGGCTACAAGAACACATCTTGAATTTAGAGATAAGAGAATATTGAGTGTATTTATCATTTGTGTACGTTTTGGGACAAATTGAAGTATCTTTCAAGTGTGCATTGAATAATTTTATGAGAAAATATGTTATCTACAAGTCTTTGATTTAAATGTTTTATTTAACGTAACATATATAACTTCAAAGCTCACCAACGTACATCAACCATGTGAAGCGAGAGGGGGTATGCAAGGCCATATTAGATGTTCTTGTAAATTCTCAAGTCTATAGGAGAAGCAATTTTCATCCCGATTTTTCACAAAGTTAAATTTTTTATCGAGAAAATGAGGTCCTGTCCTACCTTAACGCCTCCGTAATAATCGAAATTTCGGAACAAAATGTATGTAGAAGGTTTATTTTCATTTTGTAAATGGCAGCGCGAGTTAACATTCATTGTGCAAGGTTTCAAAGTACGAGACACGGTTGCTCCCACTATGATTACAGTTGGTGTTCTAAAATATTAAATATAACAGCGTAAACGAGACTTAAAACCAGCAGAAAGCTTTTACCTGATAAAAATACAAAAACAAAAATCCTTCGCTACTATTCCTTTAAATTAATTAAAATTTTCAAGTGAAATAATTTATTTTCAGTTTCACAGAAATATGAAATAAATATTTATTTACGTAAAAGTTGTATAGCTTTGTTTCCTCATACACTAATTCTTAAATTATTTACACCAACTAATAGTGTGATATTGTTTGGACTTTTGTTTTAAGTTAGTAAGTAGACTCCGGTTGGTCTAGTAGCTTGTTCTAGTGTGAAAGAGGTTCTGAATTTGATCCCCGCAGGATTATAAATATTTCTCTGTTAACTCAGAATCGTGAGAAATAGAATACAAGAATATGAAATATATCCTGGCCACGAAATGTAGAATAACTGCGAAGGGAACTCGATATGCTGACCACATAATCTCAAATATTAACTTAAAGGAAACCAATTGTAGTGTTTTTAAAGTGAAAAATCTCGCACTCATCATCCACTTTAAAAAGAGAATATACGTTGGTCAAGAAATCTGATAGGAAAGATATATAAGAGAGATGTAAGTCAAGACTACATGAAGAAATGAAGGTGTAGATCCAACTAGGTAGGGATACCTTGGGATTGCTATACCCATACTCACTATATGTGAGCCCCTGAGGGAGTGTACATATATATCGCAACAGTGAGATCTACAGTACTTAATACTACTACTTACAATATTTCGGACAAGTTCGTAGTCAAAAACAATCTGTTGGTAAATTTCAAAATATTTCCTCTTTATACATTTTTTCAAGAATAATTTCTCACCTGTAGATCCTACTTTGACATCTGCTTCCAATATTACGATATAACTTCAAACTAAAAGAAAAAAAATTAGTAACAATAGAAAGGGATTTTGTCATGCAGTTTTGCATGTAAGTATCCACTTATTTATTGCCACAGGTATATTGATGAATAAATAATTCTGCAAATACACTGCATGTTTTTATTTAATTTAAAACAATTCGTTAGATAATATTTGGGACGTATACGAGCTCAATATACGTTATTTTAAACAAGCTATTTAAGTTTACTGAATATCATCAGAGTTTCCGTAATGGACAAGTTGTATAGCAGTTCTAAAGGTACACAGTATGGTAATGAAATTTACAACTTACGAACTTTCAATGTGTTAAGTTAAGTTCGGTAAGTAAGAAAATGTTAAATTCAAACAACTAAGTGTCGTGGAACAGTACGTTATTATAGCCAGTATAAGAAAACTTTTTGTAAAACTAGGAGATAGTTTTACATGTTGCTTAGGAATTCTATCATTTGCTCTGTTCGTTGGTTGACCTCAACTTCTGGCCTCGGTTTTTAAGTTTATGCTTTCTTATATCGGAAATTGTTGATAAAAACTAAAGTTATTAATCACCCCTCTTGTTTTCATGTTTTAACTGACATATCTAATATCAAATCAAAACATACATTATTTCGTAATACTGCAATAGTTATAATAATTAATTTTAATATATAAAATTGAGCCCACATGGGCATGAGTGTGGGAGTGTCATACCAAATATGCACCCAATGAGGAATTTAAATATATAATTACACCACATACATATGAATACATCCATTACGAAACATGTACATATGCAGATACATATACAATCATTACACATGTATCCCAATACTATTATACTCGTACAACTGTAGAAACACACAAGCATACACACGTACCAAAAAGCACAAGAAAGATTTAGTTGCAATGCTGAGAAAGATAAGAATAGAAACCAAACAATTAAATTACGTAACAAGTTAAATACTACTTAGTTCTCTTGGAAGAAAGATCATGAGAATAAATTCTAGACATTCCGAAAATAAATAAGATAAGGTTTGTAAGGTGCAATAAATTAAATAATCTGTAATGGACACGATGACATTATCGATTGCATTCCTTTCGGTTTAAAAAAGAAAATTGTTAATAAATTTAGTAATTTATATTTTTTTAACGAATGTTGATCCTGCTAGAGGAAAATCCAGAGACTATCCCACCTAGCTACTGGAGCCACCATGAAATATTATCAAAGTGGAGCCCGATTTTAACTTGCCGGAAAAATTGACAAAAGACATACCATCAGAGACACTTAGAAGTGAGAAGCATTAACATTAAGAACCTAAATATCACCATAAAATCGTCAACCAAAACACCGATGAGAGCTATTTACATCTCTTTTAACGCATCCTCGAGAATAGATGTAGAGTTGTTGATAATAAACGCAACCAATTGTTTATTCAGAACAATTTGAAAAAGAGATCTATCTCTGTATAAAAAAACGAAGAAAACTTAAAATATAGGTTCCTAGCCCTCGAACACTTTAACTTTTTTTTCTGAACGGTATTTAGACTAACAATTTATTCAGAGTACTTTTTTATTTTTCGAAGAATGGGTAAATAATGGTCGAACAACTTTGGACTGCTGACATTTTACTTTAAAATATGTTGGAAACCAAATATAATCTTAGACAAACGAAATAATGTCTAGTATTTTGTCAGTTTTTCTGTTTTAAAATGGTATTGCTCCAAAAATTGTACGGTCGATTATATACGTTTTGGATACCCTGAATTAGAATGAACCCCACCTTCAAAAAATACGATTAAAGCACATTTCTGTAAGAACAAACTAATACGACTAATGCATCTGAATTATAGGAATAGAAATTAACAATAAACCCAAAGTTATAATGTATTTCTTCCATTTTACACATATAAACAATTACAACTTCCTTCATTTGTCACATGTCTCCTCTTGTTAAAGTAAACTAACATACATATATAGAACCATCATCAAAAGTCTTATATTTTCGAAATATCTGAAACAATACTGTCTTTGTATTTTTACTACTTACATATTACATTTTTAATTTTCATCCTAGGAATAAATTTTAACAGTTAAAAATTCATACAAAATCCGCCGCTTAAACCAGTGACAAGGTAAAATGTGCTTATATTTATTGCTTAATATGAAATTTGTATTGTTTCAACTCAATTTTAACACAGTTGAAATTAAATTTGTTTTACGTATAACACGCAATAATACATCAGGCCTACAGTTTTCTCCCCGCAGGCTGTCGCATATGAGAGTGGGTTTCATAATTAATTAATGCTGCATTAACTGTATATAGTAACCCCCTAACGTTCAAATACAATCCTTTCCACCCCCTTCCCGTTCGATAACAAAATGATGGTTATAAAATATTGAAAATATAATTTGATGTAACCTATTGTTGTATATTTGAAGGATTGGGAACGTACATTGTGGACATGCACACAGACTTTGAGGTAGTATTGACTTCAAATATTTAATAATAAGGGAATGAAATCTGTTAAAAGTATCATTAGTGAAGTTGGCTGTATTTTATAATGAATTCAATTTAATCCATGAAATCATAAGCACGATACAGGGATGTAATTCCATAATTATTTATGTATCTCCAATAAAAATTAAAAACTATTGTCATATATTTTGTTCAAGTATCAATGGATAATGTGAAAATTCTTTCTTTTTATCTAAACCATTTTCCCCTTATATTTTTTATAGGGACAGATGATAATTTTATTTTAAATGTTGAGGGTATAAAAGCAAACATTCAAATGTCGGATTTTGTAGTGTACAACTAGACTACTTGAGAAAAAAATTAGTGAACATGACAAGTATATCGGTCTGTCCTTTAAAATGTATAATATAGTTAATTACCTTAGAGGTTGTCCTCAGTCCGTATTTAGTTATGGCTACAGAGCTGTTTCGCCTGACGAAGCCGACAGTGTTCGGCGAAACAGCGCTGTAGCCATAACTATAATACTGACTGAGGACAACCTCTAAGGTAATTAACTATATTATAAATATTAAACAGTCCAAGGCATCACATTATACTTTTAAAGTGTAGATAATAGATTTGGACATCCTTCGACTTGTTTATGTTTATGGTCTGAAAGGAAAAGTTTTCAAGTTTATCTTCATAATTTAAATGTCTACAAACTTTATAAAGCGAGAACATAATTGGTCACATTGTAATTGAATTATAAGAAAACGATTTATTTTTGGCAAACTGAGATTAATTTATTTATTGATTATTTTTATATAGAAGGGAGTAATAACAGAAAAAATAATTATTAATATACTAACATTTTACAAATGCTTCATCTAAATAAACAAATGATGAGAACTTTGCGTCACAAGTTATTTCATCATAAATGATTAAATTACAATTTTTATTGTTTATATTTAGATTTTGTGAGTCTAATATTTGAGATAAACCTAAGAAAATAGAAAGATCGTTTAAATTAGCGGAAACCATTCCATATATTATTTACTTTATGCAATTTGTTGAAAAGGAACGTCTCTAATTTATCAAGAGAATAATTTCATTAAAGATTTATAGTTGCGAATATTATCGGTATTAAATTAACAGTCATCCTTTGGAAATTTAAATAATGGCAAAAATACTAGTATAACTGAATTTAATTACAAATGGTATAAAATTAAATTTTCGATTAATCATTTTGAAATTTTAACTTTATATTACGTTATTAAAAAAATATTGCCAACAAATGCGGTGAAAGAATGTTTCATAAATATGTATTAAGTTATAAATTCAATTTATAAAGCCATCATTTTAAAAATTTTATGTAGTAAGAATAAGATTGAACATATATGTATACAGAATTAATACTTTAACACAAAAATTGCACAATAGTTAGAACCTTTGTAAACCAAGAGAAACGATTAAATCATATATCTCCATTTTAAATTAATGTTAATTTATTCAAAAACGGCATACACTAAAATATTAATTTGGTAACACAAAAAAGATCAAAATTAAAAATTCGACAATCTAGTGAACACGATAGGAAAACTGTAAGGAAATAAAATCCCTTCTCAGTTTTAGAAAGACTGTTCAATCGTAGGAAACATTATAAAGTAACATTTCTTCAACAGCGTTTTTTTTTTAATATTAGTTTTTTTTAACATTTTTTTTTAAATTTTAATTATGTACAACCCCCAGACAAACATGGTCCTTTACAATGTTATAATTCCTATTACTGCAATTAAAAATCTGGTATAGTATTTTACATTACTTTTTTTAAAATGAACAATTTCCTTAACAAACAAATAAAAAATATGTGAAACTAGTGATGTGTTTATACGCTTTTTACCGCTTTAAGTAAATTTAAATTCAAAAATTTTATTTGGGGTTAGCTTTACTAATAATTAGCTTTATTAATAATCCTGTGATTATTATAAGTACTAGTGAAAAGAAAGAGTTATACATAGCGGTTGAAATAAATTTTTACACGCATCCTATGAATTTTAGATTGAGTGTGCGCTGCACGCATCAGTCTTCCTTAATAATCTTATAAAGTTCACGCAACATTTTATCTGCTTCCCCCTCACGTTCCCTGTCACTGGTCTAAGTAACTTCTCCGTGATATTTTAAAACTTGTTCCTTTTTATTCACAGAAGTACCCAGCAATAGATTAATATTATTAAATGTTTCAGTATAAAGAGCGCCCTTTGAAACAGTTAACCGAACATTAACAAATCCAAAAGGGTTACTGAAACCTTTTCCAAACTTCTAACGGAATCCCATTTTGACTATGAATTAATTTCATTACTTGCTTATCTTAACAATATCACTAAGTTGTGGTGTATATTACAAGACATTGGTATGATTGATATATTTAATTATAAGGATGCATAAATATATTCAAGATTATGTAATAAAGTAGATGAAGCATAAGTAAGGTATGAAACATGTTACGATAGTCATGAATAAATTCATAGTGCTTTCTTATTATTGAAGAAACGTTTATAATGGAAATTTAATTAGGGTCAAGTTTTCAAATTGTTTATTATATTCGATTTGTCAAGGTAGGTGCCAACGTTAATACAAATTCGTATTAGTTATAATGTTCCTCTTATCTAACTCATTACAGAAAAAACTGTAAAGTATTAAAATACTTTATAATAAAAATAATAATAATCTCCGATTTTGGAAGAAAAATATTTATCTAGTCGAAGTACAATTTATAGATTTAAAAATATCAAACTTCTATCAATGAAATTCTACTAAAATATTTACAAACAAAAGTTTTATAGTCATCAAACAAAGGGATAATGTTTTTAATAATGCCAATTATTAAGGCAAATTCATTTTACTATTTTATTAATGAATAATCGTGCAAAGGCCGAAACCAGTTGGAAATTTATGTTGTATAGTACGGTTAGAATTTTTTTTTACTTTAAATTTATATATTTCAAGACACTGTATATATATTTTATTTTTTATATTGTACACCCTAAAACGTATAAAAATACTTTCTAAAACCGTAAAAACCCAACACAATAGTTTTGATGACATCTCTTGAATAAGCTCTAACTCTTACTGTCAACAATCAAACACAACTTTTCACTTTAGTGAACTGCTCCCTTTAAGTTGCTCTCTCTCTCTCTCTCTCTCTCTCTCTCTCTCTCTCTCTCTCTCTCTCTCTCTCTCTCTCTCTCTCTCTCTCTCTCTCTCTCTCTCTCTATATATATATATATATATATATATATATATATATATATATATATATATATATATATATATATATATACAAGGGAACATATATTTCAAATTTAGTAATAACATTATGTTTGTGTCTGCACCTTGATTTGAATTAGGAAAACGTATTGTTATAACAGAATCATTTTTTTTCAGTATTTAAATAAAGTATTTCTATACGTTTCTAGAATAGAATTTCTTTTAATTATAAATGAATAAATTTGAATATAATTTAAACTATTAAAATAAGAAAGCAAAATGAAATATTTAAATATATTTACAAAATACATAGGTTCTGGATTAAAAACAAACGTAAGAAATAACGTAACTGTTAAACCAAGTTATGAGATTTTGTGTTATCTAAATATACGATTATTACTAAATATATAAAATATTACAAAAAATGTAATTCAAAATTAATATTTGTAAAATAAAATTATAATAATAATAATTTGCTTCCCATGCTTAATTAATTCAATCGAACCAGGTATTTTACTGAACATAATCTATATGTTAGTATAAGTGTAATATAATATTATCCATTAGTTTATATAATAATATTTGTTGTACCCACTTATTTTATTATGTATATGTTCTAAGTACAATTGTTTTTGGTCCACAAATCTTAATATTTATATTAAATTGCCAGATTGAAAATGAGAAAAGAAATTCAAGAAAAGATTTTTTATATATATTATACTAGAGTAACAAGATGTTAAAATAGTTTTATACGATGATATAGACATACAGACATAGTGTATAATGACACGTATTATACAATAAGTGTAAAATAAAACCTAATCAAACCTTCAATAATTCTTAATCAATTACTTATACGATGAAATTATTTGGTCTACACAAATTGTTTCCTTCGACCATGAAATTGAAAATATATAAATAGAAAAAAAAGAATAAAATTAAATTGAGGAAGAAACTGTCTTCTAGCCCCACTCTATAAAGCTTGCTCTCAATAATGAACAGTAAGGTTGAAAATCTACTGATAAATTTTACACTTAAATTTTAAGGTTAACATTAATTTATGCCAGAAAGGAAAATTACATTTGTACGTTTATAAGGATGTATATGTACAAATGATAAACCAAATAATCAAAATGAAATGTATTGATACGATTATTTTCATGTACCCAGTTTTTTTTTCGAAAAAAGTTAAATATAAATTCTTAAATACAAACCAAAAACTAACCAAAATATGTCACTCTTATGGACATTTTTCTCAATGTGTATAGAAATATTTATAATTCTTAGTGAGTTTCAATATAATTTTGTCATATTTTAAGTAAGTATCAAAGTATAAGTTGAAGAAAATTATATTCCAAGTTACAAACTGGTCCTCTTGTTTAATTCCATTATCCTATCTAAGGTATAAAAATATCGCCTTAACCATTAATTTATTTACAGGTGATATTTGCTAATATTGTTTTGTCAACGACCAATAGATTATTTTGTTATTCATAGTTCTTTAAGAAAAAGTTGTTTTTTAAACGAAATAAGTTCAAATACAATTTCGTAAATAAATCATATAAAAACATTTATAGTTAAAATAAAATAAATTTTAAGTTACCAATAATTTGGCAAACTAATTCGACATTTTATACGTAATATTTCACCAACCTGTCACGGTGGAATCGTTAAAAACTATTAGTTTATAATTCTGTTGGCATTATAAATATGTTTTGGTTAATGGATTTCTTTTTCTGAATAATAAATTACTGTTAACACATGAAAATTATTAAAAAAAAGGCACAGAAAAATTGTATTATTTATTGGCTGTATTAAGAAAAAAAGTTGCAATGTCTTTAAAAGTTAAGACATTTTAACTACGCCTAGTTAAAATAGACAATTTACATGTCGTGCCTAAATTATATTTCGCGTTTGGAAGGTAATGTATTCTTACTAAAACAATTCCCATATATTGAAATACTAAACTAGGGAGCAACAGTGTCGAAAGAAAAATATCTATCTAGTATAACAAAATAGGCCATTATGTAATCTTATAATTACACCAAGTGCGTGTAATTTGCAACGTGTATTGAGGTTGAGGTTGGATTCATATCTACCAACCCAACCCATATACAATTATAAGGCAATTAACATGATTTCCATTGCTGTGTTTGATTAGATTATCTATATTGGGTATAAACACAGATTAGAATGTAGTTCATTACCAATGAATTTGGATATTGAACAAGTTAGAAATGTAAATTGCTATTTAAGTTGTTTGTAACTTAATTTGGAACGTACTAATTTGAATTTGAAATATTTGTATTGGTGTAGTTATACATTTTGATAAGTTTTCTTATACTGTATATTTTACCAAAAGGAGACAACTCCCTTTTTTAAACTAGAATTTATAAAACGTTAAAGGAGACTAATATGTTTTCATTTAACCATTTTACCAGTAATATCACCGGAATATTGGTGGGCAAAAATCGAGTCTAGAACGGAAAGTTCGAATTAAACAAAATTCCAAATTTTAGGTGTTCTACCTAATTAAATATTTGGTTATATTTTTTGTTTTCATTAAGATTTGCTTTACAAGAGATGGTTAAGATATCGACAGGCCCAAAATTCATAGCTCTTTTAATTAATCTTCCCATTTTAATCTGAAACCATCCATATGTAAGTACATATTTTGAAGCGCCACACTAAATTTGACATTGTTTGCTAATAGTTCCCGAATCCCAAACACAAACTAAACTTAAATTTAGAAAATTATTATTTATTGACCGTATGCACTAAATTAAAATTTGAAATCAGTTTTTCCTCGAGTAATTGAAAATTCAAACATGGCTTTATCAACGCTAACCTCTTCTTTTAATTGGGAAAATCTCTTTGTTTGTCCTTTATGAAAGAATATAGGTGAAACGGAAATAGGTGTGTGAAGTGTGTGTCAATTGTTGGGAGTGTAAGAGACTGAATCAAATATTAAGTATTGGCCGTAAGCAAAACATTGGTTCCATAAATGTAACTTGAGTATATAAGTTATTTTTTCACTGTATATTTACACTAACACTATATGATATTTTCATATTTATCAAACCTTTGACGAAATCTTAAATTATTAAAAGAGGAGAGGGACATAAGAGTATTTTAAACGCTGTTATTGTTAATTAACTATTTTACATTCTGGGCGTAAAATGCACCGTTGACCTTGTCAGACTGAACACACTTAACACGTAATATTGAAAATAATATCAAATACATTTTTACCCCATACAACCCAATTCTAGAACACCCAATACGCAATAGCTTCATCAAAAACCACACAGGATGTCAAACAGTCTTATTCTCCTATTAAACATGAGCAGTAGCTAAGGACCCATTCACTAGCAGCGGAGTATAAGCTCTAAAGTTACCATTTAGTGATTGTAATAAATATTACAATGGACAAATTGGCAAGAATTTTAAACTAGTTTCAGAGAACATCTCCCTCTTGATAATAGAATTTCAACCACTTCTACCTATGATCAAATTCTTAACACCCACCTATCACACACATTGCAACAACATAGAAAACAACATGGTAATAATACAGAGTTAAGAAGAATAAAACACTTGAAGCAATAGCAGAATACACTATCTATTCTAACTATACTTAAAATCGAATCAGATTATTAAATAATAAATTGAACTTTGCTTCCAATTTGCTACAATCACCAAAATAAAACAAACATCCAATCTAATAATGTATTCTACCTAGAGACTTCAAGTCCACCAAGCCACTCAAAAGTGGGATGTCTCATCTTTATTTTATTTTTAAAAACTGACTCGTACAATATAATGTGTCCCCAAATGTTTTAATGATAATATCCGCCCGGATGTGTATCGTGTTTTATATTATGTTCGTATGTGATGTGTATTCAATATTGCGACTTAAGTGTCCTCAGCCTGACAAGGTCAATTGTGTTGTCGAAACAGCTGTCTCTACAGTTACAAGAAAGACTTCATTTTTTACAACTACAAGGTAAAATAATATAATTAAGTAATATTATAATTAATATAAATAATTCTAATGGAAATAATTAATTGTTATTATTATTTTCATTGTCAACTCCTGAAGCTTATCAACTAGTTAATAACATACAAAAGTGAATAACACTTAGTTTGTCTAAGTTTCATCAGTCCTAATAACTATTAGTATTTTGTTTTTAACTTACCAATAGAATAATATTACCCTTAAGTATTATGTTTAATATGATGCTTATTATATTTACGTACTACTTTATCCACTTCATTTAAAAACACTTTGTTGTGAATTACGCACTATGTATGTGGAGGGTAAATGTGTTATATTACAATTTGTCGTTTAAATAAAACACACTACACAAAGTTAAATACTATTTATTTTGATTTCAAACTCGAACGGTTTTCAGAAACCCACACATTTCGTATTTTTTCCTGACGTTGAAACATTTTGATCTCCGGATGCACCAATCTGTAGCCCAAAACTGGAACCCGAACTTTTTCCAAATTTGTAATTTTCCTCGCAGTATCTGCTTCTGATATAATCCTCAATTCGTTATTGTAATGATTCACTATTTCTTTTACTTTGGGTTTAACATTGGTTAAAAAATCACTTTTATAAATTCGTTGCCTATCAATTGTTGGTTTCTCGCCCACTTTTAATTTAGACTCTTTTAGGTTTGAGGATAAATTTTCCACCTTTTGTTTTCCATTTAACCAAATTTTTCTCACAGTTTTGACACTATGTTTAGTGTCACTTTGTTCCGGATTTGAAACTAATTCCGACTTTCTTACTTCCGCAACTTTGACTTCCTTATCAATCTTCCTTACTTCCTTTTCACAATTCTTTTTATCAAGAGTTATTTCCAAAGACACTTTCTCCGAATTATTGGACTTGAAACTTAAATCCGACTCCCGCTTTGCCGAGATATTAACATTCAAATCACGCGCACCTGTTAACGTCACAGAAATATTTAACGTTTTCTCTTTTTCGTTGGAATTTTCAACACGTTTCTTCAACTCTTCCACTTCGTTTTTCAACTTCGTATTTTCATCTAACCAAAACTGCCTATCGTTGTGAAAATTATTAAACAAATTCTTCAAACTACGTATGTCTTCTTTTATTTCTGAAATACATCCGCAGCAATTGTGAACAGTATTATTCTCAATTTTATGTATCTCACCTTGAATTTGACCCAAGAATGATTTTAAAATCTGAACATCTTGATTTCTATAATTTTCGACTGCACAAGACTCGCACGCGTAGCCCAAACGATTAAAATAATTCATATTAGATAAATGTTGACAGTCCTCTTTTTTATTAAAATAGCGGTAACCTAAAACATCGTCCAAACACATTTTATTTGTATCACCCATTATATAAAAAGTCACGTTCTAGTACAGACACTAAACGATACATTAAGTGGGAAAGACGTTCTGACAACTACTGTGTTATTAGGAATGAGGTTATATTGCAACAACCTACCTGTTGATAAGAACGATGACTGTGACAGCCTGATAAGATTGCAAGTGTTGCGAGTCATGTGACTTGAATTGTTTCCAACTTTGAATGGCAATTAAATGCAGTGAATGTCTTTTGTTTTGTAATAGATTATTGAAGAATCGATCTTTTATTGTATGTGACTTTCTTATTTCTTGTTTTAGTATATGTGACATTGATACTTTTTATAGTTTGAGAGAGAGGCTACATATAAATATAACATGTATTTTTAATTGTTCCAAATCAAATTTTATTGATATAAATATTAAACAAAATACGCAGTTCAGATAGATAAGTGCAGAGACAGATGCAATATAGAAATAAACCGTCCAAAAACATTCATTAAAATTCTCGTACACACTACCTCTAAATCAAAAAACAGTACTTAACTCAAAACAAATATTCACTTTATTATTACAAACTAATGATTACATTTATAAAATAAACAATACGAAGCAGTTTATTTTAGCTACATATACTTAGTATATAGAAAGTTTTATCATCAATGTTGAATTTGTCATGGACTAAGCATTTTGAGGCAATTTTAGTTTAAAAAAAAGGTTTTTGGAACGATGTTTACCCGTAGTCCGTGTCGTGAACTGCAGTTCAAACGGGTTTACAATATTACACTCTATATTAGTACTTCAATTATTATTTGATTTGAAATGAGAACTTTGTACAATAGTTGTGCACCACTTATCAAATTAATATTTATTTAATATATAACATCAAATCTGACTAACAATAAAACACAGCTCCTTGCAAAATTTTATTAAAAAATCATCTAAATTTGTGTTGTAAAACCAGGTTTACATACCAAATTTAGGCAAAGTAAGGCTTTAATTGCGAACCCTAAACTTTTACAAACACAAACACACATTGCACACCAAAATTACTAGTAGTTTTGTAATATATTTTTTAGATCGTCGAACATTTCATGGCCTAGGGTGTCGGCATTTCCATAAGGGGTGATTCTAATAGCTAGAATATACTATATTAGAAATGTGTTACTAAGAGCAATTTTATATTTATTTCAGTTTGCTTAAAGAGAGCTTTTTTGGGTATACTATAACCGAGTATCGGGACATTTTTCTTTTTCTGTTTTTTTTTTTTTTTTTTGACAGTTTTTTGAAAGACTTTTTTTGATAACCCACGAAACGACAAAACTGACCTTTTTAGAATAACCAATACGTGTACTTTGCTTTGAGAACAATAATTTAATTAATATAATAGTGTATGGATTTTTTTAAGAGGGGGTAATTACGAAATCGGTTATTTAAAGTTTTATAGGGGCAAAATCGGTAAGTCTATTATAAGAAAGTTGAGTTGTCTTAATTATATATTTATAAAAATAAGAGTTTTTCATTATCAAAACATTTTCAATCTAGATATATAACAAGAAATTAAAAATCTGGAAACATTTTCCTAAATTAAAAATTTTGAATGAATCAATTGAGTTAGGTCATTAAGGTGTTAGATTTTTACAAAAGTACAATAATAAAAGGTTAAAACCGTGTACACATACAATTCTTGTGAGAAAGTTAAATACAAAAGACCCTTGTTCTATCACGATTTATAGCTCCTTTTCGACACAAATGAAATATCAGCGTCGTTTAGGAGCAATAAAGGCAGTGAATAAATATAAAGAACGTATATTTCCCTATAAAACGAATTGCTACCAATAAAAGAAACCGCGGCAATGCATTCCTTCTATAGAAAGCCAAGGCGATAAAAGCTAGTTTCTTTTCAGAATCATTTCATTTAATAAAATGCTTTTGTGATATCGAGCAAGAATTTCCAAGCGAAGAATTGCAATAGATTGTGTGGAAAACGTGAATTGAAGAAGAGTTTAAATCATTGTTGTGGCCCGTCGGTGAAGTCTATGTGACCACCTATCGTTTATAATATAATGGTTATTAGTAGCTACAATAGCAGTAGTAACACAAGGCACGTAGTTCAAACAGTGAATTATGTTGTTTATTTGCAGGTTTGTCTGCTGATTTTAGTTATTAATAAATCAAAACGCAGATCATCAAGGTACACAAAATGAATTATAATGTAGTATGAACTGCAGATAAAAAGAAACTACAGAATAAAATATTTTAAAACTTCACCATTTTGCAGAAAGATATTTTGTATCAATAATTAATTTTCTAAAGAACAGTAAAACCTAGCCTATGGGTCAAATTACTGTAATACCAACTACTACAACCAACAATTATTTTTTCCTTTTAATTTTAAGGAAATGCATTTACAAAATAATCTGTAGCAACAAATTTCTTATTTTGTACTTTAGAAAATAAATTCTTAAATTTAGAATCTGCAACTAAATCCATAAAAACATTATAATGTTTTAAATTTTAAGATTTTTCTTTTATGGCATTTTAAATAACATACAAATATTAACATTTTGTATACAAAATTGTTGCTATACGATGTTTGCTTTAAAACTATCGGTCGGTTATTCAAATAAAAAAATTCGACCGTTCGTAACACTATTACAGTATTTAGGAATCACCGTAGACTTGAAACTGAGATGAAAAGATCGCTCAAAAAATGTATGAAGTACAGAAACAGTGTTGGCTTCTTAGACACAATTCTGAGCTTTCATTGTAGAATGAATTTGTGATCTATAAACAGATATAACGTGTTTGGATTCCCGAGGGACCCTACCTGCATCTACAACTTCATGTAGTCTTTGGTTAGATCCCTCTCTTTCGTCCTTCCTATCAGATCTCTCTTGATCTCTTCCGACCCTAACGCTATTAAAATATTCCAAGTCTTTACTTTATGTATTTCCTTCCTCTATTTGTATAACTTTACGATGACCGACAAGTTTTTCGCCTTTAGTAAACGAAAATCGTCTGTCTTGATGTTCGATATCCAATTTGGGGATGCACAAACAAATCTAATAAAAAAAAAACAATACAGAATTTCCAAAATAAAATAGTACGTGATATATAGTAAACTCTTCTTGGCACATACGTAATAAAGATTTACACACGATTCCATCACGTGACAAATCTGAAATGGCGGAAATATAATTCTATAATCATTATTCCTACTCAGTAATATTTTATAAAATAGGAAAATTCGTCTATTTTCTAAAAGATTAGTCATTAAAAAAAAAAAAAATAGTAAAAATAATATTTTACGCTTAATTTTTTTTCTTTAATTTTTAAACGCAAAAAATCGTCTTATAAAAATGAGGAAAACATAAAATAAAGACCCCTAGCCATCAAATATTCTAATATCGGCAGGGTCGGAAACAAACAAGAGTTGGACAAGAGAGAGTTGATAGGAAAGATGGACGAGACTACCAATAAACCCAAGACTAAATACAAAGATGTATCAAGCTAGAATAATTGTTATTGTCACTATCGTACCCACTACAGTGAGCCTTTGAATCTACACTTACTAAGTAACACATGCAAACAAATTACTTTCAATAAATAAGACTCTCTTTTACTCCATAATATATATTTTTGTTTAAAACGACGTTTCACGAAACGCCATCCTTAGTTGTTCACAATTTATCTTTTACTGATTCTTTATGAAGTAAATCTCTATAAATAACAGTTCATGGACATGTATTACAGCGTAACCCCAACCTGTCCGGTAAATTGATAGTTAAGTGTAGCTAGATGCGATTAATTGTTGCCCCGCCGCGCCTGTGCTTACCACAACGTATAAAATACTGCCTAAATTAATTCCCAACCATTTAAAATACATCAAATCAAGCCCTTGTTTTGTTGGACTCTGTCCAACTAGGGTAATGGAGACCACAATGTCAGGCTGTCTGTCGCTTAATCACCTTGAATGGCACGGTATTGCGTTGAGGTTGCCGGGTTGATGAATGAAAGCTTCGTCAATATAGTTCCTATAGTTTTATTGGATTATATCTAGACAAGTCTATGACGTTATGTTTCTTTGAAGACGAACCTAATATAGAAATAACCACATAGAATGACAGCAAAGGTAAAAGGAATAGTTCCTTTGTTCTATCTTTTTAGAGTCCCAGTAATCTTTCAACATAAAAAACTATTCTACAGACAATGGTGAAAACACGTGTGCACAAAGAAATTCATGAGATGTGTAACGTCTTCACAATATTTTCAAAAAGATCAACAACTTCGTTTTACCTTCGAAGAATTAATTTAAACTTCTGTTATTTATAATTTAACGAATTACAATTTTTAAATATTGAAAAATTATATTTATTGTTTTTTTTGGTTAAAATATCTATATTTGATGATATCAAATATAGAAAAAAACTCAATGTGTCCATGAAGTACAATAGTTCTGTTATCCAGTTTGCTTTTACTTTCTCTGTTATAATATATTATATTTATGACTAGTGCTTCACAATCGTGCAAAATGTCATTACAAATGTTTTGTTTTCTCCCCTTTCGTGTTGACTTTGGTTCATATTAGACATTAACTAATATCAAATTCGTGTTGAAACCCAATACTAATCGAGCTCAAAATTTAGCGTTGGAAGTTTACATAAACTGCACTATAACTTTCGATTTTTTCGAAATTGGCTCTAAAAATTGTAATAAAATGTAGACTCTAAAGGCAAAAATTAAGTTTGTAATTAAACAAAATAAAAGTTATTCCAGTTTTTTTCCCCATCACCCACGAAATGTAATTTTCTTTGGTCATAATGATTTGGTATACATTTTCACAATCCATAAAAATTTTATCGAGATCGTTATACTGATTTTGAGATATTCGAATTTTAACGACGGATCATTTATCTTTTGGCTGTAGGTAAATTCCCACCCCTTTTGGGTGTATGGCGAAATCGGTAATTTCCTACCCCATGTATCCATGGTAGAGAAAGGGACAGAAAATATAGGTAAATTCACACCCCTTAGCCTCCACAAAAGGTGACTGACTAGGCGAGTTATATTTGTCAGTTTCTACTGTGGATTGTTAACCACCCATACCGCCCCCTTCCGACACTTCCTACTTACAGATAATACTGTAATTTGGTCAGCTGGCCATTATGTGTTCAACAATGGAAAGAACTGTTGTGGTTAGGGGCAACTAACGTGGTGGCAAAGGTTAGGTTAAAATATTATTTTTCCTATAACATTTATTTCGCTGATTTAAATAAATATTATGTTTAGCATGTGGTTAAAAATTAATAACAGCTTAAGTATAAATATAATTTATATAAATTTTTACTTAACAAATATAATTAGTTTAGCTATAACATTATCAATAATGATATATAACTGAAGGATATTCCATCAACTTAGGCAATATAGAGAAAAGATCTACATTTAAATACTGTATATTAAAGGAACATGTGTTATTATCAATAAAATGTAGATGTTTGAGTTTGATAGTAGTTTTACAAACCATGAAGGATTGGTACATTTTCGTTTTCATGAATTTTTCACTGCATTGTCCTCCTCTTGGACCTCTTCCAGTCCCTGAAGGATATTCTGGAGGTGGCCAGTTATGATAATCTCGGACGCGGGGACTAGAGGGTGTGAATTTACCTATATTTTCTGTCCCTATTTCTACCTGGATACATGTGATAGGAAATTACCGATTCGCCAGACACAAAAAAGGGGTGGAATTTACCTATGGCCTTATCTTTTACCTGATTACTAACGAAACGCCATTGCAACTAACACTTTCTTTATTAATTTATAATTTATTGATTTGAATGCTAATACGTTATTACCAGCAAGTATTGAAAATACAATAATATTTCAAGTGAAAAATATACGACCTAGAAACAAATATAAATAAGGTCCGGTAACGAAATATTAAGGTCCGGGAAACGAACCCAGGACCTTTGGCTTCACGCGCCAATGCTGTACCAACTGAGCTCTCCTAGTTGCTTCCCAGTATAGGGTGTAGACTTCTCACTTGACTTTGCTTTATTGATGCGATTTTTTAGTTACTCAAACTTATTTGTACCCCCAACGGTTCACAAGTTAGCTATTGTAACATTTTAGGAGGGAATCAATTATTTGTAGGCCTATCAAACTTTCAATTTTCTGAGCTGTAATTCGTAAACGGTTAAAGATTTTTTTAAATAAAACAATCTTAAAATATTGTTTTACACTTGAAAACCCCATAAAATACAGGGTGTTCCATAACAAATTTCAAAGTTGGCCACCATATGAGAAAATGGCGGCAACTTTTAACATTTTACTAAATAGAATTTTAAACTTCAATGAAAAGAAAGGAAGGTTCCCTATATAAAGTATTCTATTATATTTATAATTCAATAGTTAGCTATTGTAACATTGTAATGTAAACACCGTTTAAATTAGGCTTCGAACCTCTGGCTACCTTGACGTCGGCTAGCCTGGTGGGCGGAGAAGATGAGGGTGGTAGGGGACGTCGGCTGCCTAACCGGTGACGGGTTCTTCGACCGTGGAATGGTGCCGAGCTTCCCTTAAAAACCAAGGTAGTAGGGGGCTCGGGAGTCAAAGAACGGGGGATTAGGCACCGGATAGGAGTAGGGACGTGGGAGAGGGGAAAGTGGGGTTGGGGGTGCCACGACAGGCAAGGTACAGGGGTTGGAGCTGGAGGAGCTTGGTCCTGAAAAGGGCCGTTGCGGTGCAGCGAAGTTTGGCTGGTAGTCTTCTCCCGCAACTATCGGCTAATCCTACTCTGCACCTGGAGTACTGCCCGTCGCTGCTCGTTGCTGCGCCTCCCCGGCATATAGCACAGGGGTCCACCGGCTAGCCACTACCCTATTGAGTTTCCCTTACAGGAGGCGGTAGAGTAGTAGCTCGCCGGGTTTCCCCTAATTAGTTTTTTCCCTGACGGGAGGCGAGTTGCAGAGTCTTGGAGACTTATGAGTCGCTCAGTTGACTTCGGACTTCTTTGCTGCTGGCAGTAAAGTGTACTCGTGTTGTCCGAAGGAAGGTCTGATGCCAGTGGCGTCCTCGGAAGGACTGATGATTTTGGAAAGAAAACGACGGTATCTAATCGTTTTCGGAGCGTCGAACAATGGAGAAGCCATTGTTCAACATACACTGAGCGTGGGCCAATCACGGGCCGGCCAGAGGCAGAGTTGGCGTAGCGGGCTGTGATTGGGTCGCTCGGTCAGCAGTTATTGAGATAGGAAAAGCCCGACTCGCGGGCTTCCGCGAGTTGAGCGTGGACCAATCAGAGAGCTTCCCTTACTGTTTGACAGTAAGGGGAGATGTATGTGTTCGGTTGGCCCAGGGTTCCGGCACTGAGATCCGGGGAAAGTGCGGGGAAGTGTTTCCGGCGTTTGTGTGCCCAGACGCCGGGGAGTGTTGGTTCAGTAAGTCGGGTAAATTAGTTGGCGATGTAAGAAGGCGATGGCAACCTGAATCGACAGACTGTGATGATCCCCACCAACCTGACTCGGGCGCCTGTTCGGTTCATTAGTCACCTCGTGACATCACTTGTGTAATGACTTTTCTTAATTTGCCAAAATATCGTATTCATTCTAATATTTGTGAAATTTACTTTAAAATCAATTAAAATGAATACCAAACACGACATAATTACGTTGGAAAACAAGTGTGTGAGTTGAAACAATTTATTGTTTTAGCTCTTGATTCTTTTCTTAGGGTAGTATTTGTAGTTATATCACGTTTCTCATGCTCTAAGTTTTCACATGATAACGAGAGTTGACCAATATTCTTGAAAGGTCATGTATTATTTTAATATACACAAATGATGGTAAATGTCCCATAACACTATATCAATAATATGAACAATCCATCATTATCCAATAACTTCCAAATCAAAACTATACGTTTTTGTTGTGTTTTCATCACAATTGAAAGATATCGTTAGGCCGATTTAAATAAATCTTAATTTTTAAATTTTGTTATAACAGGTGGCCGAGAAATTGAGTAAACTAAACAATGTATAAACACTTCGAAATATGGTCAAAATATGACCACATACCAAATCTGATCAAAATCGGTCCATTCATTTAGGCTGTAGATCAGACGAGAGACTCACTTCTTTACAAAAACACTCTTTGGGAATAGGATATTTTTACACAAAAATCAACATCGATTTTTACGCCTTCACAACTTTCTTTATACAACGTTAATAGTGCCAATAAATTTAAAAAACCGTCGGCTGCCTAGCCGGTGACGGGTTCTTCGACCATGGAATGGTGCCGAGTAAGGAGACGACCCGACTCTTTGATCTAAGAAATTCGATTATTCATTCCTTAAACCATGTATTTTTTTTTTTTTTTTTTTTTTTTTTTTTTTGTCAGAAATGAAACTTTTGTTCATTTCACGAAACTAAAATTTTAAGAAAATAATAAAGAGACGAATATTTATATTTCATTTCAGAGAGAGATTCAATATCGTTTTTTTAACGAATCACAAAAATTTCTCTACACGTGGTAAGTGATAATTAAAGAACTAAATATTCCTAATTTGCCGATCATTGTGAATGGTGATGGATATTCGTAGTTGTAGTAAGTTTTGTTGTCTGCGTAATAACTTAAATTTTTTGATTTCATTACGAGATTTAAAAAAATAATATAAAAAAATCTACAATAAGAAAGATATGACGCGACTCGTTGATCAAAGCAATTTGATTATCTGTTCCATAAACTAAACTTTCTTGACGATTTGATGAAATTCAGATTGTACAATAATAGTAAAGAAACGAATTTTTCGATTCAGAGACTACATCGATAACTTAACACATAACAAAAAAATTTCTACACGTGTTAAGTGAGAAATAAATCAAAAAAGAAACAGGTTATGAAATTTGCCGTCATTGTGAATTGTGATGAATTTTCGAAATAATTGTCGTAGTAAGGTTTGATGACTGCGTAATAATTTACATGTTTTGTTGTCATAACGACATTTTTTTTAAAAATTCCACGATAAGGAACACACGACCAAATTCGTCGAAAAAATCATTTCGATTATCCGTTCTACGATAGTGATGTGTTATTTTATCAAACAATAAGCTCTTTTTGTTGATTTTACTACACTAAATATTTATAGTAAGAGGATAAAGATTTTTATATCGATTCGCCCAAAGATATTTTGACCCAACACATAAATTTTTCTAAAGTACGTATTTGTGAAAAATTAAATAAAACAGCACAATAAATTGGCGCCCTTATCATGGCAGCGTATCAGCTTTCATGCAATATATAATGTAACTAACCACTGTTGATAAATCAGTACAGATTAAGTTAAGTCAAACGTTTATCTCAAAACACGCAAACACATGCCGCTTATATCGTTGTGTTTTTAGTTCATTAACATCCACGCAATGTGTTAATTGTTATCAGAACATAAACAAACACAGTAGTTCATAACCAACGCCAATAAAAAATGTATAACTCAGTCATACCAACTGTACATGCATAAAGTATTGAGCGTGCAGTCATACGTGTTGTTAATCTTTACTTGCTAAACGGTTGGTAGTCACGCCAAGGTACAAGAATAGATGAAGACAAATTTCTGAAACTTCCTGGTCACGATATCTTCTTCTAGTAAAGGAGTTATTTTAAGGAAATATAAGCTAGGATTATGGAAATCGTCTGTATATTATAAATTAAATATCGACCTTGTTGAAAATATTTCTAGCGTTTTATTAATCCCACTCACCAAGGATAATGATTAAGATAAACTATGTAAAAACATTGCACAAGATTTTTCACACATCTACAAAACGTAATACTTACCAAGAAAACAATTCAATGAGATTTCACTAAGGTCAAAAGTGATAATGCACTGTGTATGACTAGCCTGTTTCAGAAAAGATTTTTAAAACCGTTATTTTTAGAAAAAATTAAGCTGGCGTTGGAGAAATATTCTACCCGGATTAGGCAAAAATGTGGAGACACCTTGTTACCTTTTTAAAGGGTGAACCTAGGATAACCAAAGTCAGGAAACCTTTCTAGGTAATAAAAATGTAGTTCTTAAGTATTGGGCAAATTTGCTTATGCCTCAATAATAGGGGATTTTTGGGACAGCTACAAAATCTCAAATGTAAGATTACGTGCCGGATGCGACCCAGCAAAAATCATGGCTGTAGCGACCCTGCTAGTAGCTTTCAGTGACCCATTGTTCAAAAGAGGCATTTTTACGGTGTGCCGTTTTAACCGAAGTTAATTTACTCCTAGTTTATAAACCCTATGTACGTTTAAGAAATATATACCGTCTGCCAGAGCCCCATATTAGCCTAGAGATCTATCTATTATCATATCTCTAGTTTCCAGCTGCTACCACGTGGAGGTTTGGGGTTGGACTTTAAGCAACCATATTTTTTATTTATTTTTTGCTTTTTCCTTTTTAATTAAAAAAGAATCAGCTGTATAGCTCCGTCATTACTTAAAATATCTATATATACAATCGGTTTGTAGCCTTGTCGTGACTTTTTGGTTTATTCCAACTTATTTACTTACTTAATGCGCTCAAACATTTCTTCAAGTCTCTCCCCTTTTTGGACTCATCGAGAATATTTGTTATTCTCAGGTCGAGATTTTTGAAGACCTGTCTCCTAGTGTTGTAGGGGTGGGACCTCCCAGTATCTGGCTTGGAATTCTAGCAGAGACGCTTTAGTCAACATTCCATAGCAGGTCAAAAACATCAGCAAATTGGTGGGTCGCTTGCGGGACGGCACGACACCAAATATAAAGCCACATCGAGTGACACCTTTTGTTAAAGTTCTTGATAAAAGATGATAAATGACGAAAACAACGCTATAAACAAATGGAGGCTTATTGAAATCTTAAGATCTGTGTCTATATTAACATATTTTTTAACACTGTTTTACAGTAGTCTGTAAAAATACACGTAAAACAAATTTAGAAAAAATAAAAACTAATTACAATGACTTCCTATGTTTTGGTAAAGATATTTTATTGGTACTGTAAACATGTAAGTAAATACTTACAAACATACATACTGTTTTAACAAATCCTCAAATTTCTCCCCCTGTGCGGTCTGGGAAAGCTTACATAAGGAATAACAATATTATTTCAATGTTAAACCACTAAACAGATTATCTTCAGTCCTTTATAAACAAAGTGATTGTGCTTAGACAGTAATTAGCTTTTCGGAGGGTTGATGTGAATATTTCAATCGCCTTCATTTTTTATAAGGTTGGGATAGGGGCCTCTAGTTTTCCCCGTTCTTAGTCTTTCATCAAGACCTTTAAAAAGAGCTAACACTTGATGGTGCTTTACATTTAAAATTCTTTAACTGCCCCCATAAATCCGTCATTTAATAAGCATGGACAAAGTTACCTTATACTCAAAAAAGTACATTTTTATTACCTAAAAATGTGTTTTGAATTTGGTTTTAATAGGTTTACCCGTAAAAAGGTAACAGGGTGTCTCTAAATATCTGGCTAACCCTGTATAGCAATTTGAGTAGTTGAGAGATGTATGGAAATCACAAACAATTTATACTTCTTTTCATTTTCTCACATATACATAATATAGAGAATATTATTTCATGTGTACAAAATTGATGTTTAGTTTTTCTCAGATATATCCGTTTTAAAACCCCTGAGCCTAAATAAGTAGTTTTTGGAATGATTTATGTCACCCGTTTCCCCCTCCTTGTGGTTTAAAAACCTCGCAATCATAATCGCATTAAAAAAAGAAGAAGAAACATCTTAAAATAGGGACTCATAGCTCACGAATACTGTGATTATTGCTCCAGGGTTGGAAATAACAAGTGTTGGTTAATAAAGACCTGATAAGAAAGATAAGAGTGATTCACGACAACACTAGATGAGGAAAAGTGTAGATCCAGCTAGAGATCACGGGATTGGAACACTCACAATAAGTGAGCTCTTGATGGATAACGTTATCTATCGTGTGTGAAGCTTTTCAGCTTCAACGAATGACCGATTTTTATCAAATTTCACAAGTGGGCTTTCCTCGTATCTCAAGGAAATGTTTCTATAACTCAAAGTTCGGAGAGAGTTACCATAACACCAATATTTCAATTTTCTCATAATCTGTTTTATCGATGTTTTAAATTTAAAGTCTCGGATTCCAAATAAAGCTAATTGGCCACCCTCTCCCCAAAAGTAAAAAATTATTGGTAGTTATCATTTTAAACTTTGTCATGAGTGCCTTCGCAAGAAAGCTTTTACTTCCAATTTGACACAATAGTTTGGATTATGAATCCTCTCATTTCACCAATGAGCATATCTTGAAACATTCTTAATTTAGGAAAGCCCCTATTGTTTATTTCCCTTATAACCTATTGCTCCCAAAATCGCTAATTTGGAAGACAATTTTTATTTGAACACGTGTAGAGCCCTAAAGATAAATTGTATTCAAAATGTTACAGTCAATTTTGTGAAAAGAAAATGTTTGAGTTCTAGCCTTACAATATTTGTCTACTTATATTTGGAGTTTGATTAATATTTGGTTTTGTAAATTGGCATCTGAGAAAGTTTATGCATAATTTATTTTACCAATTTTGTCAATTTTTTTTTCAACTGTAATGAGCTTCACTTGTGGAAACTTCAATAACCAAATGAATGAAAACACGATTTTCCACTAAATAAGTGTTGCAACACAAATACTAGACACCGTTGCAATGAGTAAGTTACCATCCTTAGTTGCTACGTAGACACAAACCCTATTGACAGTGGACTGTGTCTGACAAAGGATCCTGTATATAGCCAGCGGAAGCAACTTGACTACGCCCCCAAGTCCAATCCAATCACAATATCTTCTACGATACAAAACCTAAGGTTAATATAATAGAACATATGCAATGCAATAATCAGATATTCACAAATACATATAACCTAATGAAATTCTTATAAAACATAAACAGAACCAGTAACATCTCCTGCTCCCCCCCCCCCTCCAAACAAAACACACAAGCAAGTTTAAATCATTTACAATAATAATCATACAATTAACGTCTAAACCTACTACTTATTCTAAGTACATCGTTAAATATAAATTACTAATTCTGCAATGTCTTAACCTAAAATAAAGAAATAAGAGTGCATCAGAAATTTTACTTTAAATTTTTTACTTTTAATTATTTTTATAAAATGCTCCTGCTAACTGAAATGTATTATATATTAATTTTATTTATTTTCTCTTTACGGGTTCGTTAGGTTCTTTGGTGACTATAATTTATATATAAAATATAATTTGGTGGTAGTTTATTTAATTGAGATTGTCCATTAATTTGTACTTATCGGCCTGGAAGTTTTATAACAGCTCCAATGTTCCTGGTTCCTTGCACGTGGTTCCCGTGTAGACTGCCAGTAGATGGATCGATTTGCCTTAATCTTTTCGACGAATCTTCTTTTCTTCTTACACTTGTATTCTCATACATTTTTGTGACGACGATTACTTTTAATTTATTTTATTAATATTCCTGTTCAAACATTTTTATAACGACGCTAATTTCTCACACGCTTTTATGACGACGACTCTTTTAAACTTAAAAACGACGATTATCTTTAAACTATTCTTCGGAGATTATTATTAAATACTTATACAAAAAAAAAAAAAACGACGCAGTTACTATTTAATTTTGACGGTTGATCTCGGCTAAATCTTTCACAACGATCTTCTTTTCTACTAAAGAAACACTTGCTCCGGAACTCCCTCCTTCAATCAGTTAACAACCAAAAAGAACCTCGTGCGCTCCTCTTCCACCCCTATTTATAATGTCAATGTTCAAACGCTTTCTTCCGATCCTCTTCCTTCATTGGCTTATTTTAAATCTTGTACGTTATTTCAGAACTGACGCAATTTCCTTTCATTGGTCCTTTTCAAACATTTTCGGTTGAAGGCATTGACTTTTGGAATGGTTAATTTGACTCCTTGAGATCTGTGACTAATGTTAGAATAGTTTTTCTAGCTGTCAACCTTTTCAACTCTTTACAATTTATGGCCTGCCGAGCACTGACCTTTCGGGAGCCCTCTATTTCGTTACAATATATAACTTATCATTTAAAGCTCAATTATTGCAACTTCGATTAGCATTACCTTTCAAATGTCTTAATGTAATCGCACAATAATATTTATCCTAAATGTCCAAATAACTAATCTAACGTACTTGTGACGAGATTCACTTTGAAGGGGTTGTTGGCCATTCATCACTCCCTTTGCTGTAACAGACGGAGATTATTTCCATTATTAATGTCTTCCTTATTGTTTGTACACCCCTGCACGTGCCATGTCTTAGCTATATAACAATACCTATAGAAACGAATGTTTAAACTTCTTTGGAACCTCTAACCCATCCCTTATATGGTACTTGACATAAGACCAAAACACACAAATTAAATGTCATAAAATTCGATAGTAAAATTTTTGATTAAATTAGGGATTCAAAAACCCTTAATAGCAAATATCCTCAAATTTTTAAATATGAAAAAAGCTTCGCAATGTGGCCGAAATGTTTCCACATACAAAATTTCATTAAAATAGGTTCCCACATTATTACATTATTAATAGGTTTGAGCTATGACAAATAGATAATATTTATTTTAAACGCTTTTTTTGACTCAGAAGATCCCAAAACAGATATTTTTGCGAAAAACTCTATCGATAAATTTTGACAAATATAACTTTAAAAACTAATATAACTAATAAAAAAAAAAAAAAAAAAAATTAAATATGAGAGAAAGTGAAAAGGAAAAAGAAGAACAAAATACAATTTACAAACATAATAGTAAAATAAAAATATGTATGTTTAAGTAATTTCCCAACGGATAAAGTAATTGTGAATTACACAAACTAACCTTTAAATACACTCTTTGTATCGGACATATTCCATCATTTGTCCATATAGAAACTAATAAACGACGTTTCGAGAGTATAAAAATCAACTCACGTTATCAAGTGTGGAACTTGGAGCATAAAAGACAAAATTACCAACATAGCCTAGTAGCTTAGGACCATGTTGGAAAGTAAAACTAAATCTATAATTTGAGAAAATAACTGGAACCACAAACTACTTCTGATCAGTCAAAGCTAAGACTAAATACAAACGTGATCCGATAAAACCACAACACACAAGCCTACACCACACAAAGGGCAGCAATGAGCCCTGAGAAAGTTGTCATCGAGGTAAACAACCTTTTTCTCCCTCTTTGAAGAGTTTAGTCGTCGATCATGTCATGATTCCCATTTGTGGATGAAGCGATAAAATTTCAACCTAATTTAAAGTAGATGAATTTTTAGATCCGACTTTTTAATTAAATTTGTATTAACGGAAGCCATAATGAGCTAACTTCTAGTGTGATGGCAAATGTCCGATTAAAACATATTAATAATATGAACAATCCATCATTATAAAATAACTTTAAAAACCAGAATATTAATTTTACTTTCTTACATATATTGTAGAGATGTTAATAAGTATAAAAAAAATCTATGCCGAGTTTGTCGATGAACTATCCGTTTTGAAGTTTCTTGAGTAAAGAAAAGTGGTTTTAAGAGTAATATCTGACAAACCGTCGTCTGATCATTTGTATACCTGTCTTCCGTGAAACGAGTGGAACGATTTTGATTAAATGTAGTACGTGGTCATATTTTAGTGGTATGTGGCTCGAAGGGTTGTCTTTCATTTTGTCGATAAACTTACAATTTCGATCCAAACTAAATGGATTGGTCGCTACATCTATAAAAATGCGAATTCTGAAGTTATCGGTAACGATGTGTAGCTCTTAAAAGAACTAATTACGCAAAATACACTCCAATGTGATTCATATTTTGGTAGAATGTAAAGATTAATAACAACAAACCACCGTGCAAAATTTGAATAAGAGAAAGTTATCGTTGACGAATAACTGTCACACGAAAAAAAACGTTAATCGCAGTCATTATAATCTTGAATTTGATCAAATATAATTTATACACTTGCGGACAATTTATGGTAGAGGTAAAACAAATTTACGCTGTAATTGTAAATACATATATTTCAAAATTTTATTTTTAATTTATCAAAAATAATGAGGTACCCGTCTGTACCAACTTACCTCCCATAACAAATATAGCCTATGATCAATAATCTATAAGAAAGAATAGGCCTAACTAATTTCCTTTGTACACGTAGTATAGAATTTTTTTGAGGAGATATAGCAACGATTTGATTTTGTATATGAATTTGTGAAGATGTTAGTTCAATATTTTTGCATCGTTTAGTTCTAACTATTTAAGCTGTCATTTTATACGGAGTTAGTCAAAAGTATGAGGACACTCCGTTAAGTTTTTAACGGATGAACAAAGAAAAACCAAATTCATGAAATTTTTACCGGCATAAAATGTAGTTTTTGTTTGAGGCAACTTTGCCCCCGTCTCCAAAATTTAATAATTATGGGGGCTGGTCAAAAATCTTAAATATAAACCCCTACCAAGTGAGACCTCATTGTAAAGGTCTTGAGAAAAGAAAAAGAACAACGAAAACTAGAGGTCTCTATCTCTAACTTATCCAAAATGGTGGCCGAGTGAAATGTTAAGTTGAAACAAGTCACTAATTCTAATAGATCCTTCCCTCTTCTCTGAGACAGAGACCTCTAGTTTTCTCTGTTCTTTTTATTTTATCGAGAATTTTAAAATGAGTTGTCTATCGACGGGATTTACATTTTAAGAATTTTATGCAGCTACCTAATAATTCCCCGATTTTCAAGGCGGGGACAAAGTTCGCTGTTCTTCTTATTTTATCAAGGCCTTTAAAATGACGTATTACTGGACTGATGTTTGCATTTAAGATTTTTGAGTAGTCCGTAAATAGGGATTTTTATCAGCATCCCAAAGTTTCTCCATAGACGAAAAAGTACATTTTTATGTCTTAAAACATTTCATGACTATAGTTTTTGTTTGGTCATCCGTCCAAGTTACCGGAGTGTCTCTACACTTTTGACTAACCCTGTATATGTAACAGAGATCTATTTCGATTTTTATACTTTGATTCAGATATTCATCAGATTTTAAGTAATTATAATTGTAATATTTAAGCCAATAAGAAAATAAAAACTATTCAACCATTAATGTCTTCCCAAACCAAAACTACCGACTTGGTATTCTTCTAAGGATAGAAACGCCAAAAAAGAACAACATTTGTCTGAAACTTTTGAGGATAATTTTTACCTAAATTGAATCATTAGCATTTGTAACGATTTATTATATACTTCCACAAACACAGTTCTAGCATTGCTCTCATATTTACAACCCCTCGACGTTTTCTTCATTGGAAAATGGAAAAAGTTAATACACGCATATATTGGATATTATATCGGTTGTGCAAGGGTGCGATAAGAGCCGAGCAAGCGAGAGAGCGAATATATTACATCAACCAAACTCTATAACATAAACAGAAACAGAAAATGAATCAGAGCTAGGAAAATGATTTACGCAAAGCAAATGCCTTAGTCATCTCGCAGCCACCCGCAGGCGCCGAGTGGGATATCAGAGCTCGCATTTTGTAATCATTATTTTTATGTTTCCTCGACTCATCTCTTGGGACTAGACTAAACATCACCAGTCTACAGTATGTTTCACAAGTTGTCATGTTAACATATTTCATAAGAAATAATCTATTCCAACTGTCTGCTTGGTAAGACCTATACATTAGGCTGTAATATACGCACTGATCGTATCATTTCAAATATTCTAGCTCATGTAAAATAATTACATAATTTTGAATTTATAGTTATATGTTCAATACTCCACACACTACAGATCACTTCATATTTTATGTTGTTCAAATTTGATATACAAGTTGAATTTTGTAGTAACTTGGACACGTTCGATAAGATTGGTTAAACGGTAAGATTGGTTAAACTTTTCAAAATGGTGGTCACTATAATTACCCAATACTTTTATAATAACTCAACTTAAAACTCATTAAATTACGTCAAAATATGAAGATTTTGGTTCTGGATGTAGTGACCTAAACCTCAATGCTGTAATGTCAAAAATAACGAAGTTATTGCAAAACTGTAATTTCAGACTCAAAATTATCACATCTCAACAATTGTTAAGTGAAAAGGGGAGTAAAGTAGTCTCATTACGGCCATAAAATGACAAACAAAAGTTATATTTAAAACTTTTTAAACTCTTAAAGTTTGCTAATTGATGTAATAATTATGATTTTAAAAGCTCAAATAAAACGATAATTTTAAAGATTCCAGATTAAGATAATTTGAGGTATTATTAAATAACGTATTACTTAATTAGGTGTGTGTGTGTAATAGTATAAAATAAATAAAATATAGAAATTAATCAAATTTTTTATTAATCTGATTTTTTTAAAGTCTTACTAATTTTTTTTCACAAACTAAATGTTTGTATCAAACTATTTTAAACCTAAAGTTTGTTTTTTCTTTCAATGGCTTTTAAAATGATGTACAATACTACTTGCCTTAATATTTGATAATTTTGAGTTATGGCAGTAATGAGTTATTCAAATTTCAGGTTAGAGAGGCTCACTTTAAACTTTTGATAAACTAAACAAACACTATTTATAATATTGACCAAAGGTAATAGATACAACTCCATGATGAAATAAAAACTCAGTATTTTGTAAGGTTATACAATTTATTGAGACTTGCATACAATGGTTTCGTCTGTGTTGTAACCATAAATGGCGAAACCATAATCAGCAATACTGAATAATTGTAGAATGTTAGACAATATTGTAATTGTGTTTCATTTAACTAAACATGTGATATTAAAAGTTTTTTTCATATAAATGTTGTGTGATAGAGGACTACGTAAAATACCTTTAGTTTTACATTTAGGGCGCCATTTTGAAATGGTAAAGTATATTAAAAAACTAACTTTTGTCAAAATGTTTTTCTACTAGATATTAAACAAGGTGTCACTTGATCCATAACATTTTAAGAAATAGTTCCCAACCCTCCTAAATACCATAATCAATATATTTCATGCACGTAAACATCTCGGAAGTATACGGGATATAAAGTAAAGCTCATATAATCCTCCATACTTAATTCCAGAATTTATCTCCATAAAAATAAGATGTGCCATTTAGTAATCATTACCTTTTTGTTATCAAGGCACAACGAAGCCTCCTTACACTAATAAACAACACAATTCTGAAGCACTATAATAGTTGTACGAGGTAGAAGAAATTAAAATCCATTGTTCTGATTTAGATGAAAACTCCCTTCTATTAGAAGTTCTTATTAATGTTGGATTGTTTTTTTTCTTTTGTTTTAGAATAGAAAGGAAACAAAACATTAATATTCAAGCGCTCTGGGGTGTGTGGATAATATGTACAGGCTGCGTCAAATATAGGAATATTGGTTACGTTTTCAAGATTCAAATGTGAATTTTTTTTTTTTAATTCAAACATGTTTATCTTAGTATTTTTTTTTTTTTTTAAGGTTAAGGTTCTTTTTTTGTCAATTAATTATCCAAAACCGTAATATAATTTTTCCCTGTACTTGAAATTTCACACACTAGTTTGGTGTCATTAATCTCGATATTCTACAAAATTGTAATGTAAATTTACAAAACAATTTGAGAAATTTAGTTTTTAGAATGAACAACTTGTGACGACCATTTTAATCTCTTTTTTTTAACAGTAACTTCTGGACCACCATTTTTGAAAACATGGTAACAAATAAGCTTTGTTTACATCAATAGAAAATTCATTTTCACACAAAGTTTGATCTAAATCACTACAGCCAATTTTGAGGAAATCGAAATTTTTAGTTTTTGTTTATCCCCAAATTTTAACTTATCATAATAGTGAAAACATAGCCCAAGATATGGCTCAAATAGGTACACATAGATTAATAAATATCTGTCTAATCATTTGAACTATAGACAACAGACAGACATTACTCTATATCTTATTTATCAACTAGCTGATGCCCCAGTTTCACCTGGGGATAGGGATAGTTAATAGTTTTATAAAGAATTTTTTTGGCACAACCCTAATATCCTAAAAGGGTATTTCCGCGAACGTTTATCATTTATTTTTGATCTATCACTCAATTTCTCTATATTTCATAGGAGAAAGTAAAAATCTAATGCAGACTTCCCTTCTGATGACGATGAGTGAGAATAAAACCTAGAAAAAGCTTTATTTGCAAAAATCTGCATCTTTTCTTGATTACATACTTCTAAGTAGGGTAAGGGGAAATCTCAAGAAATTTATAGTAAAACTAAAAATAGTCCCTTCTCTGAATTCTGCACGTAGTTCCCACAGTAGACAACAAGGGAATAAAAAAAATACAATATAAAATGATTCTCATGAAACTCACGAGCTTCTAAACACGAATGTCCTATATTAAGGCAATTTTGTAACTTAGGACAAACAATCACACTAAAAACAAATTTACTGTCTAAATCCTACGCTTTCAACTGGTATAAACTGAGTGGAATAATAAATGTGAAAGCATGATGGCGGGCGGAGGTAGAGGTACCGTTTGTTTTTTTGTCTCTCATTTCCCTTTTACTTTTGTTATTATGACTTTGTATATATAATACAATCCCTCAAAGACAACCCGGCTGACCCAACTCTTTTGTTCCCGACTTCAAAGCTTTCTTTTCCCCCCAAAGCCTCACTGATCATGTATTTTTACAGAATCCTGTATCTTCTTTATGTATCAAACATATTACGATTCCATTTTGGTCTTTACAAACTGCCCACACATCCATTATAGAAAGCGAATCATTGAGAGAACGACATATTATTTTTCACAATTTCTATTTTTACAATATTTGTATTTTATTTTATTTTCTTGTTGTTTTAAAGAAGAAAACCCTCTAAGTCATAATCGCCTTAGAAAAAATGAAGGAAATAACATAAAATAAAAACCCCTTGCCTTTGGATACTCTAATAGTGAGACCTTGATAGGAAAGATGAAAGAGAGGGATCTAACTCAAGACTACATGGAAAAGGTGTAGATCCAGCTTAGTCCCTCGGGATTGTCACGCCCACATTCACTATTACGGAGGGACTATGTTTGTATGTCAGTTAAGCGTGTTTATCCATAAGAGGGCACTTTTTCAGAAACCAATTTAAGTTTGTGCAATACTAAGACGAAAATTATCCATTCAGTTGTTAGCAATCTTACAATTTTCGGGTCATAGTAACCTGATGGTACCATCGTACCTGACCTGCTATTTCTACCTGAAGAGTGTCACCGAAACCCTTCTATTGTCTATCTTTACTGCTCCTACACATCACGTCTATTGTTAGATGTCTTGGGAATTACCCAGGCGTGGTGGCACCATCCAGTTTAGGGAGGGACATTTTCAATATTTCAGTTGATGGACATTGGAGACGAGAAGTACATATCAGTCGACTCTATTTGGTTCATTTCATTTCAGTTCATTTCTATCTGGATCATGGTTAACCTAACCTAACCTTTCTCTAATAGTTATCAAGTAGGAAATAAGTTGAGAATCTTTTTTTATTTTTTGCAATAAGCAACAGTCTGTCTACCTTGCCGGATTGAATTGGAAGTGAATGAAGTGATCATCAAAAACTAAATAGTTGCTAGATTTTATAGTTGTAGAGCAGAGATCAAAAATGGCCCTTAAACAATCTGGTGGTGCCATCGAAATGTTTATCTCCGATATTCACAGCTATTGTTTTGGGTAACAATGAGTGACCCTTTTCGAGTCGAAAAAGGAATCGGCCAGACCTTCATTCCTAGAATTAGGGATCCTCCTCCGATGGTACCACCAGGTTACTATAACCCCAATTTTCTTATCAATATGTAAATATACACTGATGTAATAGGCTTGCATTTGTCATAAAAATCCTATTGCATTAGTAGAAATCACAAAATTTAATATTTAAATATGAATACAAGTGAAATCACTACTGTTAAGCTGACTACTTTTGGAGTTAATAACGGACAATCAATTGTCGTATGATTTTCGATTACTAATTATAAATTAGGGTTTTTAACAAAACATTTCGTTCCATACCTCTGTATCAAATTAATAGTTTAAGATTACGAGAAGTTTTGAGAGTTTGCACACTACTGTATTTTCAAGACGTTGTAACATGGATAGTCAAATAGGTATCAAATAGAATATATGCGATACCTGTGTTAGATCGCATATAGCCTAATTAGGTTTTGGATACATCAGGCTTTAAGAAAATCTAATTTGATCAAAATTGAAATCCATAAACAACCATCACAATTAGCCTTAACCTGTTTCTAGCTGTTTATATTTCATATTACCCCTCAAAAGTGATTTCCTGCAATAGGGTATTATACTTTAAGTTGTTTTTTTTCTAAAATAATGTGCTGCTGTTTTGAAACGGGTAGACTAATCAAATTTGTTTGAACAAAGAACGCAGTCGTCTTCTTAAATATTACTGAGAATTTTCTATCAAATTTTAGCACCAATAGTTCTCTAATTACAAACGTTATCGTAGAAAACTGAAAACCCATCAGTCCTCACATACACTGCAATCTCGTAGGTTCCCAACTGTTCTACACCTTTTATCATATAATCTTAGAGTTTAGATCTTTTCAACTTTCCTACCAGGTCTCTATCCCCGACGCTATCTGTTATATATCTATTTTTAAAGCAATGATGACCGAGGGGTGTTCGTTTTTAAATAACAAGAAGAAAAAAAGACAGAAATACACGGCAATAACAGAGGCGTTTTATTGTCTCGCAACCAATTTTGTTGTAATTCGGGTTCAGCTTCTCAAGATGACTTAAAATAGACTCCCAAAAAGAATTTTACTTTTTAGTTAAGAAGTAAAAAAGTAAATTGATGGTTATAAAATGTCGACGGTTCCAAAAGTGTTTATCTGCTAGGAACGATTTACACTATTTTAAAATTATGTCTGTCTGATTGAGACAATATCTCAAGAACTGATAGTTCGAGAGAATCAATATCTAAATTTTATGAAGGCGTTAGTCTCGTGAAATTATATGTAGTAATTTACGTAGGGTAAAGGTTTGTGATGAAAATAAAGTAAGGGTGGAAAGTTGTCACGCATTTTCTCAATATCGTATAGTCAAAACGAATTAAAACTTTGCAGATTAGTGTGGTCTTGGAATTATTTTTTAACAAGTTCGATTAAGGTTCAAGGGTAGAAATAAAGGTTGGATACAAATTTATAAACATTTTACAATTATGGCACGATTTTGAACAAACTAATATATGTATGTGTGTTTGAACGATATCGGTTTTTAAGTACGTGATAGTCGTTTAATGTGTGTTCTAAAAATGCAATTAAATAATAAGTTTAAAAATTCTTTTATTGGTCGATTTGTATGAAACATATAATATACAAGTTATTTAAGGCGTCGAGTTCTTAATTGATAATAAATTATAAATATCTTACCTCAGTAGCCTAATGTATGTGTTAACGTGCTTGTTCTCTTCCGACCTTGAAACAATTTGAGTTTTAGAAGGCTAGAGGTATTTTTTAATTTCTTATTCTTCCTTTTTTATATAAAGCGATGATCATCCTTAAGGTGATGATGAGGTTCTGTTTTTAAAAAACAAGGATAAAAAGGCGCCGTCTCCACGTGTAACAGCAATAGACTTTTTATACTAATAAAGAAGCAAGAAATATTTCTACTCAGATAATAAAAGTCATTTTAATGTTTTTTATGAGTGCAATTTTTCAGGAAAATTTTATTTCAATGTTTTTAAAGCAAGTTTATCATTTTTTTGTGTGTACCATTGAGGCAATGTTGTTAATTAGAGTAGAAGTAAGATGTTTAGTATCAACTAAAATATTTGCTAAACCTCTGCATTCCTTGCGCGTTCATTCTTACCGCAGCAGTACTGTATCGCCTTTACTTTATGTCCAGTTAACTAATAAAAATGGGAGAATAACACACTGTAAAACCCAATGCCATGAACTTGATTTGAACCTACGCAATCATTGATGTTTCACTAGTCCAAACTTCAACGAGATAAGCTCACGCCTCTGCTAATTGAACCATACAGCTCGCCTGAATGAACTATTCAAAAGGTTTCAGGCAAAAATATAATAACCGTAGTTATAAGTTTGTGCATCTGATTTCAGTCCTTTAAGAGTATAAGGTATCCTTGGTTCGCTACAGCCACAGACAACATTTTACTCTCTTGTCCGTTTGTAACTACCAAGGTAGCACAGATTTAGCAAAAGTTCTGGTGTTGGGCTAACGTGCGTTATCATACATTTGTCTTAAGGATATAAACCAAATCCTTCCCTTTCCGTAAGAGTTTCACTGTAACTCGAACACACGAGAAGTCGACGAGGTTCTCCAAAAATTAGTTGACTATCACTGTCTAAAAGTTCAACATTAGAAGCGTCTCATTTTAATGAGACAATGGTCTAATAAATTTTGTATTTACATCATCAATAGAAAAACTTACTGAAAATTGAATTTTTCCTCAAAAGGTTATGAAACCAACAGTAATTGGGTAGTAAAGAAGAAACCCCATTAACTAACCCCCATTCCTACTCACTTTGCTTCAAGATCCTATCATTAGCGGTTCTTTTACAATGTGAACCTAGAAGTACAAAATTGAGATATTAAAACACGCAAACAAAGGGTTGCTCGGAAGGGGGGGGCGGAGAGAGGGAGGTAGTTATAATCAAGTTGTCTGTTTTGATGAACGATCTCCCTCCAAGAAATAAAGGGAGCCACTAGAAAACCGTTAATTGAATTCTACCACACGACCTTCCCTTTTCAAAGCGACGTTGTAAAACCCTTAAAACGCGGTTTCCATTCAAAGGTTGTTTAAAGATCGCTGATGAATGAATTTTTTGATTGATCTGTGTGTGTGGGGGGGGGATTATAAGAGATTTTGAACTGCTAATTGACCGAGTGTAGTGATTATGATGGCTGAAGTACACAGGGATATATATTATTTGATTTAATAATATACGTTGTGGATTAAGGGATTGGAAAAATTGGAATGTGTTGTGGCAGGTGAGCTATAATTTAAAAAATATATTCTTAAAAATGTAGTGGTTTAAGATCTCTTCTTAACACATAATCTCATCAAACAACAAAATAGACCATATACGTAGAAATATATAATAAAATAACAATTCGGTTGGAAAAAAAAACAACTTTTTTTTTTCGGATTTAGAAGATTTACGGAAATACTTGTACAAATAAGTTATTATTATTTTTTAAATGTTTTGTTATTCTGTTAAAATACTTCTGCCATCAGATTCTGTTTTTAAGGTAATTTACCGTGTTAAAAGTACGTTTAATTTATTTTTTTTTAAAAATCATACAGACATCATAACCTTTAGAAAAACGTAACATACTTCTCATACAAAGTAACATACAACCTTTTCAAATTGAGAAAACAATTTATAAGAAAAAAACCCTAACTCTTGAATACCAACACCGTTTTAATTGGAAGAGAACATTACTTTTGAGGCCTCGTAGAAAAGATGAGAGAGATCTAACCCAAGACTAGATAAATAAAGGTGTAAATTCAGCTATGAAACGTCAAACAAGTTATAAAAATTGGCTAAAACTCAAATCAGTTTCATTTCTGCCTAATATAATGAGGTATCTATCTAAACGGAACATTGGAATATTTCCATCAAATAACTCAACTCCTTCTTGTTGAATCTTACAAATTTCGTTCATATTGTGATCTAAAAAGTAAAGAATATTATTATGAATGAAGGAGAATTTCTCCTTGCTTTCCACAACCTACAGCACATAACCTAAATTATCGAAAACAAAACAAAAATCACAAAAGTACTAACTTACATTAAATTACACCCGGGATATGATATACGATTAACCAGTGACCAGAACATTTGATTTTTGAGTTTTAAGCTCTATTGGTCACCGTAATTAATTAGGTAAAACCGAAGTAAATGTTGCGTAACACAGAATTGCTAATTTCACATAAAGTGAAGTGAATTTATAAAAATAATAAATAATACTATTGTGCCATATAAAATTAACAATGCATAGACTAGAGGGCATATGTATATAGTCGCTCTCGCTTGTTTTGAGATAGTGTCTCCTCAAAATGTTATAAAGTATTGATTGTGTGAACGTCGTTAAGTGATTGGTACGAAATTCTAGTTGTAAAATTACGTTGACGGGAACTCGATTTGCTGCCCGCACTTTGCCCGACTTAAGAACTATCTAACAGGAGTAGGGAATTGCGGGTAGGATTATTAATCTTATATATAAAAATGAAACCCAGTTGACAAACATTTATTGTGAAATTATACTCTAAACTATATTTTTTTAAATAAAATAAATAATCAAATTTCCACAACACAAACTTCATAATCATTAAACTTTTTTTTTAACTACCATGTTATCAGATTACAATGCTTACATCACGTGTAATGCTTTTCTAAACAAGAGATGATGACATAGTTTAGCGAAACGTCGCTTTGTTGATAATAAAGTGGTTGGTGTGGAAATTTGTATTTGTTACATGTGTTCATAGAACTGTCCATAAGTTTTGCTGCTTACTCTAAGTGCTTAATAGTATATTTCAAAACTAGTGGGAAAAGTGTGATTTTTCCTGGTGCGAGTCGTAGACGAGAACGAGCATCAGAAAAGAACATTTTCATAAATATTTCTACAATTAAATAAGGTCCTAAACTTGCTTCACTTGTGCCATATTGCCGTCCACAACGTAAACTGTATTTAATTAAAATTTCTATTTAATGGGGGGCAGTCAAATCTCATTTTTAGGGTTCGTAGTTAAAACCAAGAACCATTATAATTTCAAACGTTTGTCTCTTCGTTTGTCTATTTGTAATTTACAACCACCCTACACAGACTAGACGATAAATCCTATATTTCAAACTTTACATTTTTTTTTAACACGTATAGGAAAAAATAGCGAAAAGAAAAAAATGACCTTGGGGTAAAAAACTACCAAGTTGAAAAAGTTTTTTTGTAAATGTTATGTGTGGGGTATCAAATAAAAGTTATTCTGATTACGAATATGTATCTGTATTAACACAAGGCCAAATTTAAAGTGTCAGATATCATGCCCCCCCCACAAAAACACATCGTGATTTACAAATCTGAAAAAAAAAGTTATTTAGTTTTTTGTGTGACGAATACAACCTAATTTAATTATACAATGAGAAATAGTTTTAAAAGTACTTTTTGTGAGATGTGAGACAAACTATATATATATATATATATATATATATATATATATATATATATATATATATTGTGAGATGTATTCAATAGTCATTATCAGATGGATTGTATTTCCATTGAGTTGTCTGTATTAAGATTGTAGGTAAAACCAAGGATTCTTATAATTTCACGCGTGGGTCTGTCTGTACCATTTAACCAGTCGCTTATAAAAATTCGACTTTATATAAATAACTGTTCCTTTGGACTATAAGTAGGTTTGCACACGCTTCACCGTTTTACAGGTTTTTGCCAATTATACCTATATCGCAATATATATTTTTTATTTGTGATATTACACACGAATTTGGCTATTTACATTTTCTAAAATTTGATCGAAATGGGTAGAGCCTATTTTGAAAAATTACGCATTTTATAACAGTCACAAGGGCGATTAAAATTAGTTTGTTCATAACTCACGGATCGACATTTTTAAAGCGATTACAACCAATACGTTTTATTTGAGTCCTTAGAAGCTACAGAGAAAAGTTGTATCATAATCTTTAAAACCGATTTTAAGACAATATTTTTTTTTTTTTTTATGCCAGCTAGATACCCCTAAACTTTTAGTTATAGAAAAACGATCCTAGATATGGCCAAACTATGTACACATGTCAAATGTTATTAAAATCACATTTGCTTGAAATTGATTTTTAAAGACAGATCTCAATATTTATTTCTTTTACCATCATTTTCTTTCACTTAATTCTATAAAATGGATTGAATCACTATTCTCCGCATTTTACCAAAATTAGAATGAAATCTGTACAGATTATTATTAGTCTATTGAAATTATTATAACACCTCAATAGCTACTTTTTTGCCGATAACTTTTGAATCAGCATATTGGGGAGATGGAAAACTGTACGATTTGTTTGGATCATTAGTGGGTGCATTTGAGAAATATTTGATAAAAAATATATAGCGCCCATTTGAATAAAATTGGGTATCTGTGAATTTTGAAATATTTAAAACCGCTAGAGGTACTGAAAAATCCATACTCACATAGCAAATTTGATTAAAATCGGTCCACACGTTTGCGCCATAATCAACGGAACGGACTATAACTTAGCGTCATTCCAAAAACAAAAAAAGCCTCTAAACAGATATTTCAACGAAAACCTCAACCATTTATTTTATTTTCGTCCTTTCACAAAACTTTCTAATTACAATTTACACATGTGAAAACTTACCTACAGGTTTGCTATGTAAATAAAACTTATTGCGACTTTTTTGTAAATGTGGTACTTAATATTCTATTTGTAAAGGAGGGAAAATAAGAAATTTATAAACAATGTTGCCAACTTCTGTTGTAAAGTTGTAAAGTAGCCACTCAGCCAGACTGACCGCCTACCTATCGAGTTAGACCCAGCTGTCCAACAAACATACAACCATGTCGTTGTTTTCCATTACCCAAATGTACGGCTTATTTCGGATTCAGAGACTACAATTCCACGCTCCAACGCTTTACCGTTATTTATCACCTCGTTTCTCTTTCCTTTTATACCTCGTTTTATTTTATCTGCCGTTTTACATTAATACGGCTCGTATACCATTTGTCACCAGCCACTCCAGTGTTTAAATCATTTTTTAACTGAAATCGCGAATTTAAAACAACGATGTATTGTTCTAACGGTACAATACAATTTATATTTGATTATTTGCAATAATGTGTTGGGTTCGAATTAGACTTATAAGAGTTATGAATTAGTGTGTCATTGGAGTGTGAATTTACATCTAGATTTATATAGATTCTCTTATAAGTTTAATAACATTTAGCAATTTTTATCTACGTCTTAAAAAAGGAAATAAGCAATTATTGTACTAAATGTACACAAATTCTGCTCGTAAACATAACTTGAAATCACATTTACTACAGTATCCTCAGACTAAGAGTGTGTCTGGTGTAATGGGCGTGTCCTCTCTTCTACTTGCTTCCCTAACCTGACTTGAAGGTACAACCCATTCCAAGAAAACTAGGTACACAAAAATATATATATATATATATATATATATATATATATATATATATATATACAGGATGTTTCCAAAAATCGATCCAAAAGTTTTATTCTTCACATCAAAAACAATGAAAAAGTTGGTATTAATATATTTCCTAAAATAATTATTCCTCTATCTAGCCGTTATTTTGTAAACAAAAAATTTACCTTTTTAACGGCAAATGATGTGGAGTTGAAATTTTACATGCTACTTAGACCAAAATTGTGAAAAATAATCAATCAATTTCCTTTAATAGTTACAAATTAAACTGTTTTATGTTGAATATCTCAAAAACCGTTAAATATAAAAACTATTTGAAAGAGATAAAATATTTTCCTTTTTTAAAGAAAAACAGAATGGTTTTATAAACTCTTTATTTGTTGTTAAGAAATTTTTGTTCTTGTACAAAATGGCGACTGTATAGAGGCATTTTATGAAATATGTTTATATAGCCCAATTTTTTTCATTGGTTTTGTCCTGAAGAATAAACTTCTGAAGTTTTGGAACAATTTTTGAAAAAACCCAGTATATACAGGTGTATGTAAAAAACAAGACAAATCTAAAGAGTCTCCAAAAAAAGTTCCTTTGCACATATTATGTCCAAAAACTCTTAGTTTCCGTCTGTTTATTCAAGTGAATGTCCTTATATTTGTCTAATTTGTTTTGTTTTGTATCGAGTGTTCACATGTTTCGTAACACACAAAAAATAGGTCAAATTATTCATTTTGTGAACAGGCAGATATTTTTTTTTTTTTTTTTTTTTTTTATATTTATTTATTTCATTTCAAATTATACATTAAAACTAGTCTTACAGACTAACCATCAATTTGCCTCTAAATTGTATCTTATATCCAATAAGTCTCTAAATTGTATCTTATATCCAATAAGTCACCCACCAGTGACCCAAAGTTATTATATCACCCAATGTTTACCAACAACCAAACACTTAGACTAACTCAAAAGGTTTTGTTCTCTTCAGTCTTCTGATTAAATCGCGGTTGTCAAGAAGTTGTACTGCCTCCTCATTTACATGATGTTTCAAACGAGATTCGTGCTTCACAGCAAACCTTTTTATTTCAGTAGAAACATCTGGAATTCCAAGATCCCTATGTAAATCAATATTTCGAATGTACCATGGAGCGTTGGCCATGTTCCGTAATACTCTATTTTGAAAAGTTTGGATCTTTTCAATGTGGCATTTTTTGGCACAACCCCAGAGTTGTATACCGTATACCCAGACAGGTTTCAAAATCTGATTATAAATTAATATTTTATTTTGTATTGACAATTTAGACTTACGTCCCAAAAGCCAATACAGCTGACTGTATTTGATTTTTAGTTCAGTTATTTTCTTTTTTACGTGTTCATTCCAATTTAACTTGGTATCCAATGTCATACCCAGGTACCTTGCTGTATTTTCACATGGAATTTCAACTCCATTCAGTTTTACTATACAATGATTCTTTATATTTCTATTTGTGAAATTGATGTGAGCAGATTTCCTCTCATTTATCTTAATTTTCCACTTCTTAGTCCATTGTGATAGATGCTATCGCTTGCTTTTTGAATTCTGTTGGTAGCTTCTCCTAAGCTTTTGCCAACTGCCAATAAGGCAGTATCATCTGCAAATGTAGCTACAGTTACATTTTCTATTTGTGGTAGATCACTTGTATAGAGCAAGTACAATATAGGGCCCAATACGCTACCCTGAGGTACACCAGCATTCATCTCTCTTAGTTCCGAATATTCATCTTCCTGTTTAACTCTAAATAGTCTGCCAGATATGTATGACGTTAACAGATCCACATATTGTTTTGGTAGTACTTTGTTTAATTTATGGATAAGGCCCTCATGCCAAACTTTATCGAAGGCTTGTGCCACGTCTAAGAAGATGGCAGAACAAATTAATTTTTCTTCTAATGCTTTTTCAATTATATCTGTTATCCTATGGACTTGGTCTATTGTTGAGTGGCTCTGTCTAAAACCAAATTGATGGTTTGGAATTAAATGTTTACATTCTATGATAGGTTTTAGTCTTTTTAGCAGTAATTTCTCGAAAACCTTTGAAATTATTGGTAGCAATGAAATAGGCCTATAGGATTTTACAGGCAGATATGATTTTGGTAGTAGTAGGCCTAATAGTCGGTAAGCTGCACGCGATTTATTATTATTTATTAACCCCATAGACACTTCAGCCTAACAGACTTTTCTGTACTTCAATATTTAAGCCAGTAATTTAAGCTCTATTATACAAGACAGAACTTGCTTCACTCTTTCCTGCAGTAAGAAAAGGACAAAAATCAGTATCGTAAGTCTCTTTTGCTCCAGTACTTCGCACTTGAGGAGTTTTCTACAGTTCCGTGTATTTGTCAAAGCCTTCACGCCAAACCACACATGGTGTTTAATCTTCTTGAATACTCCGTGTCCAGTTGTCTAAAGTTCAAGACCGTTCTGTTTACTTCGGCACAGTGAGACGATGTTATCCAGAGAATTCTTTTATTAGGAAGGAACAATAAGAACCCAAAGAATTTACGTCTCGACGCTTTCATCTGAAAAGGTCTCTTTTTATTTATCTTTTTCAATGTATTTTTTGCTTATGTTTATGAAAAATCAGAAACAAGAATTTGTTAAGAGAGACCAACCTGACAGGAAAGATGAAAGAGAGAGATCTAACAAATGGTTACATGAAAAACTATGTAGATTCAGCTAGGATCCCTTAGGATTGCCAAGACCTTACTCACTAATGTGTGCTAAAGTTAAAAGATGATTCATAAAATAACCTTTAAGCTGATCTATTTTGTTCGCTGATGTTATAACAAGTTGATGGGCACCATCATTCTACTTACCCAGACCGATCATAAAATGTAATACATGTTTCTTGAGCCTTGTAAGAAATGTTAAATTGTAGTGGTCGATCAAGAGGTTTTATCCAGTTATTACACTTGAATATTTTAATTGTGTAGCCTGGTAATCCTCAAAGCATAGGTTAATAAGCTTCTCTCAGCTACCCTCACCTCATTTCTCTTTCCTACCGGATCTTGTAGCTATCCTAATATAAAATTTTCTCGGGAGGTCAAGGAGTAAAATTAAATTTTTGACAATGACCTCGCTATTTGTCATCGTACACGGGTGAATATTGATTTAGGCCTACTATCACATGCTGAATTGAAATCTGCAAATTTTTATATAATTTAGGGTGTTTGTTATAAGTTGAATAACACACGAGATACGATCAAAAACTGTTTAAAATAGCCGCCATTTTTATATTTTCATTCGATCAAAAAAAAAATGTATTACGGTTCTATATGAACACACCATAGTCACATATACCAAATTTCATGTTCGTACGTTATTTGATTTGGCTGCTATCGTACTTACCTACAGACGTACGGAGGTCATGTCGAAAATAACTTTTTCTGTTTCCTGAGACCATTAAAAGGGATGGATTTGTAAGTAAAAACCGAGGCGGTAATAAATTTTACGATGTTAACGAAACTTATCTGCGTGTCTCAATAATAATATATGAACTCAAAAAATACAAAATGTTTACTGTCGAAATGCACCAAATTCTCTGAACACACGAACGGTCAACATTCTAAACGTGTGCAACTGTAATTAAAAGCACAGCACGTGAACCAGATGTAATGTTATTTAATTAACAGTATTGGATAAATTAGAGGAGCAGCTACACAGTAGATAACGGCAAATCACGTAGTCAATGGCTAATCAGATCTTGAACGACGTGACGTGCATTACTTCTACGTGCAGTACGCGTGCTTGTTGTATCAATTTACAGTTACATCCATGTTATGCCGGTGTCAAGTGTTAATTCCCTAGAAGTCCTCTTTATCAGAAGTAAACCTGTTTATGCCGACAACATTTCAGGAATTATGAAGTAGCAATTTTATTTTTTATTTATTTCTTTTAAATAGTAATTTTTTATACATCGTTCTTAACAGGAAATTCATCCTTAATTGGGAGCAGTAACGAGAAATTTAAATTTCCAATATAAACCTGTATTTTTATATGAATGGTCTTTTTATTAATATTTCATTCCAAACAATTGTTTAACACTCAATCGTTTTGAACACTCAGAATATGTTTCTAAATACACAATATTCAGTCCTAGAATCTAAACAGTGTTAATTTACATCCCCTTAGCCGCTGTCATTAACATTTTTGTATCATATTACAAAAGTGTATTTTATTTCTTAGAATGTTAATTTTTTGCGCTTTTGGTATGGATAATTGTGAAAGTTCATGTATCATTGATAGGTTTTTAATTAAATAGAATTTATTTTTTTGTTTTTTTAAAGCTCAAGGAAATTTCTAAATATTTATATTTAGTACAACAGTGTTCAGTAGCGTTTTAAAATCCACCCCGATTTTTATTTATTAGCCAAAGTTTATACCCAAATTATTGGTTTTGAATAAATTTCTTGTATATACAAATTTACAAAAGTGTTTTAATTAAATGTACTAGTTGTGATGCAATAAAAATGAGACATATCCATTCATTTTATTTTTACAATTCAAAAATTATCTGTAAATGAAGTTTAATTTATAAACTGTATCAACTTTATAAATTGTAATTATATTTCTGTAAATATTGTTACTGTAACTAAAAATAAAAAATAATTTTTTTTTTAAATTTAAAACACTTGATGTATAAATTAATTCACAACACTTAGATACATCAAAATTGTACGGCTTTAAATTACTTAAGATTTTGTTAAAACCTTTATCTTTTGTGACTGTGTGTCTGGCAGAGATTGTATCCAAACTGTCAATTTTGAAAACTTGAAATCACCACTCGTCTTTATTGTTTTTGCACTCACGGAAAAAGAAATGAGAGGACATTATTTGCTCATTGCGTCAGAATCTGAAGATAACAATAGTTAGTTAAGGGAGAAGTGATAGGGAAAGATGAAAGAAAGGGATCTAACCTAAATTACATGAAAAATGTGTAGGATCTAGCTAGGATCCTTGGGATTGCGCCATCCGTATCCACTATAGTGAACTTCTAAGGAAGATAAAGCTTTCAAAACTGCGAACCAGAAATTAATTGTGTGCACAATAGGACAAGGGAGAAATTAGTCCTACAGTACTAATAACTGTTCGTGAGTGTGCTGCTAACCACGTAACACATCTCGACCCGGAAGTCCTCTTTCACCTCTTAAGATAAAATAAAATAAACTAGATGAGAAGCAAAACAATTTTTCATGGATTTTAATGGTTACGTAAGAATTAAAATTGTTAAATTTGTGCAACCCTTAGGCTTTCTTGGATAATTTATGGTTTTCCAATTTACCTATGTAGATACATTCGACCTAATGCGGTGGCATCGATGTTTCATTTTAACGATTGACCGATAACTAAATATTTTTTGAAGGTCAGTAAGACATTAATTTGAGAAAAACCCCTTTGTCGTTAGAAAACCCCATTGTAGAAACAGACCCATTAAAAAAATCTAATTTTTGTAATTTGAACTTATGACAGGTAGGGCCTACGCATTAATTCTGAGTTTTGCCAAAATTATATTTCTTCTGAGTCTAACATATTTGTTTTGAGGAAGTTCTCAGTCAATAAGTGTTCTACAACAGAAACGGATAAACCGTCTTTGACAAATTTAACTAAATTAAAAAAATTTAAAAAAATTCCATTTAAGCGGAACAAATACGTTTTGGGACCTTTAGAGAGTTAACTCAAAATTTTATGTATGAAACATAAATTCAAATTACTCAATTTGGCAAAATCGGAAAGCAACGTAGAACTCTGATCGTTGTCAGTTTTCGACTGTTTAAGATGGTTTACTTTATTTTGACCGGAATATTTAAGAAGATGACAAATCTAATTGTATTCCTTAAGACCACTTTTGTGTGAGAAAGTTAGCGAATTGTTTATGAACTTCCTATTTCAGTAATTACAAAATCAAATTTTAGCAACATTGACTATTTTTTATAGGACATTAAACACATTTTGTTGAGCACAAGTTAAATAAAAGAGTTAAGAGATAGATAGAGAATGACTGACTACAATTCCCAATTAACAAATATATCCCTCTCTTAACTAAACCCATACGATGCATATGCAAATAACAGACACCCTTGCACACATAGTAGTATATTCTCCAGAGAGGCGTATCAAACGTCAAATTAGTACATCCCTGTTAATTTAATCTCTTTCTTTCCAGCAGTTGATGTGACAGCAAGCTGACACCTGTTGTAGTTGACTCCCATGGGTATACAAAAGTATTGTATTAGGTATATTGGAAACTCTAAGCATTAAGTAAATTTTATTAAGACTGAAGTTGATCAGGAAAAATTGTATATTTTATCTGACAGTCTGCTATATTTTAGACGTTTTTCAATATTATAAAAATAAACTAATGGAACCTGACAAAAACAAATGGTGTACCAATATTGCAAAATTGGTTTACTAGTTCATATGTACAGATATGCAAAACAAATGAGAGCTCTCAGGGGCTCATCTATAGTGAATACGGGCATGGCAATCTCCAGGTAACCTAGTTGTACTTATTTTCGTGTAGTCTTGGGTGAGATTCCTTTCATTCATTTTTCTATAAGCTCTCATTTAACCTACTTTTTTTTCTTCAGATTAGAGTTTTCGATACCGGAGGGGTTCTGTATTTTTTCTTCATTTTTTTATAAGGCGTTGATGACCGGAAGGTTTTCTGCATTTAAAGGACAAAAATTAATATACAGTAATTAATTTAATACTTGCCCCTGCAGAACGTTACCGCATTTTTAGAATCACCATTATTTTTCATTAAGATATAAAAGCGAAATGGTTATTAACTCCTACTAAATTTGAATCAAGTTTTAATTTCTACCAATACTTCAACAATTATAATTTCCTACTTTCCATTTACTTTCGATTTGAATCTTTAATTACCTTATTTATAAATATTTCATCGAAATCGATAGAACTGGTTTAAAGAATTAAGATTTTTTTGAGGCGTCCATACTAATCAAGAGGTGGATAGAAAGCTTGGCTATCACGCTCACCCGACCCTCTTACACCCATGGACGGTATGTTAATACCCATGGACGGTACATTTATAACGGTATGTCATAACAAAATGTCTACAGTGAAAGAACTTTGAACATCCAACATCTGCGACAACAAATTTATAAAAAAACTATTTAATGTTTTATTCATCTAATTTAATTAATCAATGTCTTAAGTTTAAAAAAAAAAAATTTAATGAGGATCGCTTTCTTTAGATCCCCCCATAACTCGGAAGAGATTATCATCACTAAGTATTTCTTTGAAAATGTATAGGGCCTTTTCAATCCACTGAATTAGTTTATTATACAAATAATTTTGTTAAATTATAATCCTATTTTCCTAAAATTTGGTACATCAGGTTTCTCAGCTTAAGTTTTATAAAACTGTGGCAAGTTTTTATATTACAAAAATCAGGCGGTAAATAAAAAATATCGGTCAGTTTTCAAAATTCAAAAACTATTTAAAAAAAAAATCATTTATGACGCATATGTTCTGTGACATCTCACAATAGTTCATATACATAAACGTGTTTTTTTAAAACAATAAATATGAGAGCATTACTATTAAAAATGGTCAGAGACATAACTTTAAAACAAATCACCTTTAATAACTCTAACAGTATGCATTTTAGTTAAATTTAGCATGTAAACTAAGTGGCAAATTAAAAAATGGTGGTGTTTTGAAACGGTTTTCTGCTATTTTCTTTTTATCTAGATCATTAACTGGTCTTTTATGTAATTAGCAATTCACATATACTAATGAAATTGTAGCTGTAGATAAACTGGCGATTAAAAAAACAACAACCGTAAACGAAATTCGTGTTGTCCAATGAAGCGTGTCATCTACAATGGTGACTCTTTAGTTTTTAAATCTCAGTTATACAGCTAGCTTTGTAGGACGTAACAACAAAACATAAAAAATAAATACAGTTTAAACCAAACAACCTCAAGTTGAATAAAAAACGTCACAACAAGCCGAGGTGTTTATCAAGCCAGAGCGGAGATAGGCCTACACAGACATTCTTCTACCTCGGTTCTGGTATGTTGACAATTTAATTAAAATATATAAAGAGGACACTTAAATTGTAACAACACCCAAGGCAGTATCTTTTAAGGTAAAGTCAAAAGATAAACTGTGCGAAAACATTGCACTAACCTTTTATTTAACACACCCGTCTAATACAAGGGCTAACCGAAAATTATATTCTTTACCATCTTCTAAAAATGTTTTTCTAAAACTACTTTTACGTGAGTAAAAATGTTTTTGTATGAACTGTCCCACCGTGTGGTTTTTAGGTGATATAAATTTGTATAGAAGCTTATCAACTTTTAATGAATTAAATATATATATATATATAATTATATATATATATATATATATATATATATATATATATATATATAATTGTACAGAAAAACACGTGGGTGAAATTATAACGGTCTTGGTTTTACCTTCTGACTCTAAGAGAAATCAACGAAAATGCAATCCATCTTTTATTAGCTAATGAATTGTTTGTCTCGCGTCTCACAAAAACTCCTTTTAAAACATGTACGCTACAGATTTCTCATTGTTTAATTCAATTAAATTGTTATTCCTCATACAAAAAACTATAATAATGATGATAGCAGTGCAATTTTCAAATATTTTCTTCGTATTTGAAGGTCACCCCGTGTCCAAGTTAGAATGTCGGGGGGGGGGGGGGGCATGATATCTGACACTTTGAATTTGGCCTAGCTCTAACATATTAATTTTTCGTCAAATAAACATAAATATTCGTAAATAGTTTTTGCCCTTTAACTACTCCAAGATCATTTTTGTTCTTACCGCTATATTTTTCATATATGTGCAAGAATACAAAGAATATAAATGCAAACTTTCAATTATAAAGGATTTATCATCATGTCTGTGTAGACAGTTTACAACTTATAGACAGACAGACACGCGCGTGAAAATATAAAGGTCTTTGGTTTAATCTACGAACCCTAAAAAAACTTGCGTTGCTTGTGACATAAGTCCAACCTTTAAACGTAAACATTGTTTGATGCAATAGAGTATTTCATGACGTCTGTCAAGATTGATTTTAGTTTCCTTAACAATTATTCCTGAACAGTAATTTCCTTTAGTTTTCTAAAGCACTCTTTTTGGCGTTATTAATCTTTTTCACTAAAATTTGGAAGAAAACTGTATTGCCGATTTTAAGAATGAGGTCTTTCATAACAGGTCTACGGGTCATTTGTGATTTTTTTACCATTAACTATGGGACCGCTAATTTGGGAAAATTGGAACCAATACATTTTATTTGGATCCGTAGAGGCTATATTTTAGTAAAATTTAATAAAAAATAAATAGAGCCAATTTTCCCAAATTTTAAGTTATCAAACAAATTTAACTCATCGAGATAAGACTAAAGAATTGTCAAATATAAACAAGTTATGTAGACTTTCAGGCACCAGTCCTGCACAGACGACAGCATCATTCCGCAAATCATTTTTTGTACTCGGAGACCAGAAACGAATATTCCCTCGAAACTTGAAATTTATCCCCCTCCCCCCATCTTCTATACTAAACCGTTCGCTAGACTATTTTAATGTCAAAAATTAAAAACTAACATCCAGTTACCTATGGAAATCTGCATTATAACTGTATTTACGTCCACCTTTATTATTCTACAGAATACAGAGGAATAGTCAAAAGAGTTCACCAACAATTCTTCTATTATTTTATTTTAGATAGCTCAAGTTTATAGATCAAGTTTATGATACAATCTTTTCGAAAGTGCCAGTTCATTAACTGTCAATCTGTTAAACTTATCTTTAAAAAAATGTCAGTTGGAAAAACAAAACACAAAATAAACCTGGCGACGAAATGAAATTGTGTTTATTATCGGTTTAACTTATTGATTTGGGTAATGAACCTTTTCACCAAACTGATGGAAATTCCTTGTCCCGATTTTAGACATTTGAGCTTCATAGATACCACAATATAAGTTCATTTAATTTTCTTTCCTATAACTCCCGAAGTTATTTTTTAATCATTTGGTGATATATATGATTTTTTCACATACTAAAGGACAGCATTTTAGCAAAATTTGATCATAATATATTAAGCCAACTTTTAACATATTTAATTTTTTTTGTCACACGGTAGTTATTTTAAAATTTTGATTTAGTCAAACAATGAAACAAAACGCTTCGTTTTATGCCCTTGAACCAAACTTTACCACTAATTTACTCCGTGGTGTAGTTCACAAAGAGATAGAAGACTATATATATAATCTTTCTGAACTCAAGCATCTTCAAATGTTTGTAACTTACCACAAAATTATCTCAATTATATATATATATGAGGAATTAAAAAACAAAACAAAACAAAAACAGAGAATACAAAGTCAAGCCTTAGCGGCGAAACACTCACATTCTTCTGCCTTGTTTATGTTGACAATTTAATTGAGGTTAGAATGTGGACACTTTAATTATGATGACACCTAAAGCAAGATCTACTAAGCTAGAATTTAAAAGAAAAACTCACCTGCAGTTGTCGGTATTTGAAGAGTAGTGAAGATATCTCGATTTAATGCAATGTTTAAATTGTCGTAATTAAAGTGTCTTTGAGTTTTGTTTATTGCTTCCTCATTCTTAACCAAAAAAAGAGTTATATAGTAAGAACAACTCGTCGACTCCAATTTCGGAAAAAAAATTAGTATCCGTTACAAATTACACCTTGTAAATTAGAAATAACACCTTTTATCTGAAACTGCTGAACCCATTTTAATAAACCTCAGCATAGATATCCCCATGACTACTGATACAATTGAACAATAAATTAAGAAATCCTTCACTCTTTTCGAAATGACGACTATTAAAAATTTGAATTGTTTGGCGAATAATCACTCGGTTGTAGGTCTAACAATAGCCCACTACAACAAATTGTAATCACTTGACATTATTCGCGATCACTCTATGATACTCTATGTTGTATCATTTAAAAAAATTAATTGAAGTGATTAATTAAGAAGAGTTTCAAACCAGAAATAAATAGTAGTGAAATCTTTAGAAAATGTAATTTTAATTAAATACAGCATTATCTAGATAAGAAAGGAACTGCACGAGAAAGTAATAAGCTAATTATTGGCAGTTAACTTTTCAAATGTCTTTTTTCTTATGGCCACGGTTTTTCAACTTTGTAACGTTTGCTGTTACGTTTATATAAAAAAAAACGGGAGGATGTCCGTATGTCAGGACATACTATTTTCCTTAAATGTCGTCCCAAATGAGTTGATCAATTTTAGTGACTTTTTAGATAATTTTCTATAGTCTGTTTGTGCACTTTAAAGCTCGATGTTAACATTTTTTAAACAAGTTCCAAAATATTTTGCAAATAGTTGAAAAGATGTATTTTACGTCCATAAAATAAAAAAATTGCACATTCAGAAATACACCCATGAGATATTCATGGTTTCATATCAAGTTTTTGACTTCCTTTAAAAATCCTTTTGAATATATTAAATAGAAAACATAATAGGAAACGCCGTAATTAAATATTATTTGTGAAGGTTCACTGAAACGATCTATTTGAATGAAATTTTAATATTAATAGTTTTTAAAAACATCAGACTATATAAAGTATGTTTCATACATATTTGTTTTCGCCATTCCGACTACTGATTAATAATTAGATATATTAATAAGACTTACCGTCACAATAGTCTATATTTGTCTGTAGTTATATCACTACGGCCGTTTCGGCTATTCAGCCATTTTCAAGTGTTATGCGGGTATTACCGTTGTCTTAGTTTAAAATCACAAATTACGAACACACGACACATAACAAACACACAAGTTCTTTAAACATTAAAAACACGATGCAGTAGGCCCACTGTACGCGTTGTGACAGTGGGCCTACTGCATCATGTTTTAAATGTTTAAAGAACTTGTGTGTTTGTTATGTGTCGTGTGTTCGTAATTTGTGATTTTAAACTAAGACAACGGTAATACCCGCATAACACTTGAAAATGGCTGAATAGCCGAAACGGCCGTAGTGATATAACTACAGACAAATATAGACTATTGTGACGGTAAGTCTTATTAATATATCTAATAAAGTATGTCTCTACAAGCTGTAGAACATATATATAGTAAAACTATAGCATACGTTTACCATACTGAATCTGAAATAATAAATAATAAATTTCGTGGTGGAAAACGCGTTTCGTTAAACATGAATATATTTAATCCTGACAAATTGTATCCAACAATCTCTTGCTTACAAACAATATACCAACCCGTAATAATCGAATGTACACACTGAAAATGGGTCGAAGCATTATTAAAGTTGCAAAATCAACATTTCTGTACTAATGTTGATAAAACAATCCCACCTCCTTATAACCGGGAGCTATGCTTTATAAAGACTAAGAAGACGTTAGCGTCTAAGAATTTACAAGACGAATTTTAACATTATTAAATATTTGTGCTCCCTTCCAAGGCGCCTGTGTAAGCAAAATGAAATGTTTCCTTCTTATCCTTTAAGTCTTGTTTCCGGAAATTATGGAAAAAAGGCGTAAACCATGTTTAATGGTAAAAAGGCACAAAACCATCTCGGACATCATCGTTTTAACAATTTTCCGTTTATAACAGTTACTGCTCTGTTTCAAGACATAAATACGATAATAATCTCACGCGAAATTTGTAGTATTCAATACAACTGTGTGAAAGCAGTATTTGAGTAATCGTACAGATCAAATGAAATTTAAACTGGTTTTTAATACTTTTCAAAAATACACTTTTATTGATCAAATATAAAATAAGTGGACTTAAACCTATAAACAGTAAAAATTAAATGAATTTGTTTTAAGTTTCTACTTTTGCTCGTTACGCCTTGTTAACACAATTTAATTCTTAGAAGAGCGGGGTACTTTGCTTTTATTTAAATCCAAACACATTTTGTTCAGGGGTTTCACTGAACTGAAGTACTAATCTTGGTTTCGTCATATTGGAATAAACACTACAATGCTGATTACTATAAGACCGAGTGATATATCGTTTGAAAAACCAATTATTAACGAAAAATAATTTATAAATTTATAATTTAATACTCAATTGTCGACAAGTGGTGGATAAAACGGGCAATATATACTCTATTTCCTCAAAAACTATCAACTAATATATTCCACTATGATAAAACACCATTTTTAATAAATCTCTTATTTATTTTGAGCTAATTTTGGGTATACTAATTACAATAAAAACGTTGTTAATGTATTTAAAATCTTCACAGATTTACTGAAAAATAATATACATAAAAAGTATTAAAAATAAACATATTATTTAAAAAATATATATTGCACATAATTAATTATATTTAGTTTTAGCTTTAACTGTTAAAGCCATTTTTAGGTTTTATTCTTTTCTTAGGTTATAGATTTAGTTTTAGTTTCCAACTTTGCCCTGGCCACCTAGGCTATGTTGGTGTTTTTCTCTTTTATGTTTTAAGTTTTACATTAGACTTTGGAAACCTTGTGTATTAATTTTCATTTACACAAATTATAACAAATAACCCATTAAACCATAATAATAATATAAAAGTTCAGATTATGTCACAGAATAATACGAAAATAAGTGATATTATTAACTATGAATGATGTGTGATCCATTATTGTCCAATTATATAACGAACGATTGTCCAATTCAATTTAGAACGATTTTACAAAATTGCAGAGAAGAGCAAATGTTATTAAAAACGATAACATCTATACAGCAGATATTTTGTTTAAAGTTATAAATGTTTTACAAACTGAGCTTAAATTTATTTTATGTAAGATAAAATTAAACTTTCTTTGAGTTAAAAAATTTTTGTGAACGTATCTTTTCAATAAAATTCCAATTAGATTCAGTATACAAATAATGTTTAATTTACATAAAATTAATAGTAAATAAATACTGTAAATATTACTTACCTCTTACATGTTCAAATTTAAAAGAAATTGCCTATTGAAGAAAATTATTACGTCTGATAAAACAAATATTCCCTTAAAAACAACTTTATCAGCAAATAACTTCGCCATATATATTTGTTATTTTAAGTCTTATTTCTCATGTCAAAGGAGAAGTTAAACAAGACGAATGAAAATTTAAAGCCCCCGGAGGAAATATGTCATCTCCGTGTTTGATAATAGTAGGCAGTGGAAGTGAAGAAGAAGAAGTGTTGTTTGTGTTGACATCCACAGCCTTTGATATCAGAGAGAAGCAAGGGAGGATGATAGACGATGGTTGAAACTGTCGGAAAGATTTATCTACTGTTTAGAAAAGCGACGAAACAATACTGAGACACGCTTAGTCGTTTTCTTAACACCGATTTATGACAAAATGAAAATTTGTCTTTCCTTTCTTCGAAATAAGATGAAAACTTTTTCAAATAGCAATTTGACAAGCGGAAAATTTTCAGGTGTTATATTTGTACGAGAAAAAATTAATACTTTCAAAAAGTCTAAAAACTTTTGAACAAATAAAAATAGAGAAACGTAAATTGTGCAAAATAAGTTATTCGAACTTTTCTACGGCAATTGAGATGAGACCATTAAACATGTACAAATCATGTTATTTGTCATATTTTTGTAAAAATGTATATATGACACATATATACAATGTGTCCTAAAAGTCTTGTCCCCTTCTACATTTTCAACGAGTAACTACAATAAAACGAACTTTTGTAAAACTTATTACGACTACAGAAATCAACTTCAAACACATACGGCAATTTTTCACCTCATATAAAACCCTACTTTGCCAACTCAAATAATTGAAATAGTAACCATTTTTAGACCTTACTAGCGTCAACTTCCCATTAACCGCTATTTGTAATAGAGTCAACCAACTTAATTGAAGTATATATAGAGGTACATATCAGTATTTTAAATCTTTATCGGCTGCCAGTTTAGGTAGGGGGAAAATAGCTGTTTTCTCGACTCGTTATTTTCTTTAAAATTATTCATCATATGATGATAGTTAATATTCATTTTATTTTGTATTTGCCCCCAAAATCCTAATTTTAGAGATTAGGTAAAATTTCTTTTGCTTTATGAAAGTATTTATCGGTTAACAATTCACTAATTTGATTTTTTCGATAAATATTTGTTTTAATATTTGTTTACGTATGTTCGGTATTTAACTTACAACGCACTACATTCATTAAAAATATAATTTTAAATCTACATCTAAGAATGGTACTCAACAGAACTCTCTCAATTAAAAAATAACGAAATTATGAGAAATATGCATTATGGTCAATGAGCTCCCGATGTCAATACCTGAATTAAAATATTCAGACACCAAATAATATGTTTTAGTAAATAATATACTTGAAGGTAAGAAAACTTAACACTGATCCCCACATCACATAAATTAATAATAAAGTGAGAGATCTGTTTTGTATTAAGTACCAAATACTTTAAGCTTCTGGCTATTTTTTTTTAAGGATAATTTTTTATTTCCGGTCTGTACACCATCTCGGTCTACAAATAAATTTGTAAAAAAAATCATTTAACGTGCGGAAATCCATAGGTATGTTGGAATTTCAAAAAATCTGTTTTAATATCGGTACTAATGTTTATTCAAGCACTTGAATCTTTGGCCCCAAATATTTAATTTAAGAAAACAGTTAATTTTTTTTATTAACACACTGTCGTCTCTACAGCCTGGATGGCTCTTTCGTTCTAGTCGTTGACGTCCGATTTTGTTTTTCTATTTTTGTTTTGTTTTAATTACTTTCAAATTTTGAGATTTTTTATTGGGTAAAATTGTGTTAAATATATTTGAGTTATACATATTTGATCATTTAACAAAGGTATATTATACGTTAGCTGTGCAATTTCACCACACGGCCATAAAAAATAGTCCAGACTTAAAACATGTTACATATTCTTATTCTTTATTTTCATATAGATTTACTTAGGAATGTTTCAAATTAACAATTGTAAATTTGAACTTGTTCATTACATACTGATTTGTAGGAAATTCGATTATTCAGTGATATAAAATTTTTTTTATTTGTTGTTGAAATGAATCCCTTGATTTTGTCAAATTCATGACTGTAAATTTCAGTAGTTTTGATTATTAAATTCTGGTAACATAAATCACTTTTCCATTTAATGTCAATTTTTATATTTATTAATAACAATTAATTTATACTTTTTTCGATACAACATTATAAATTCCTTATGTATAGAAAACACGCAAGGAAATTTTAGAAGTTTTTCTCTTTATTGCCGTTACACAAAGAAACACATTTTAGAAATTACAGGAGTAGGAATATTTTTTTAAAGATTTAATAAACCCGCCCTTGCTTAAAAAAACAACAAAATAATTAAATTTTTCATCTCTTCTTAAAAACTCAGTTGTACATTAGAAAACAACCACTGCTGGAAATTCTAGTAAATGATAAATACTCCCCAATTTATTAAGTTTTTACTTACAGAGTAGTCCACTATGCCCGTTGATCTATGTGGTACCCATACCGAGTAAATGTGCCCCTACCATTAATTACTGCATGCTACTCCTTGAGTGTCCTTCCTTCACAAAGGACGGATAGTTATAAAAATGTCTAATATACCTTCTTGAGTAAACCGACCATATTAGCTAGTATTCCAAAGTCATGTCGGGATATTTAAAAGATAAAAATCTACAATACCTAAATGTTATAGAAAGATAAAACAATTTCATTCCAACAATTATATAATTGTATTCACATTTATTTTAAACTTTGAGAAACGTCTAAAACTCAATATTAAACTTTTCAACGTTTCACATATACATCGCAAAAAACAAAACAAATAAACTTATTGAATGAATCTTGAACAGAGCTACAAAAAGTCACCTTCTTTGAACTTACCAAACAATTGCAACCAACACAGAACAATATAATCAATAAATTGATAAAATAACTTGTTTTTCTTTGAAATTATGTTTATATTTACCAAAATTTGATAGAAATGAGTGATGCCAACTGTAATCATTCAAACTTTTTTTTTTAAGTATACTACTATAGAATACTTTTTATTTATTTAATGGTACATTTTAGCAAAATTTTATCGCAACTTTTGATACTGAAACTTTAAACCGAGTGTTTTCATTTTTTTAAATATCATAATTTATAAAATATCAAAATTTGAGGTAACGACGATTATGATATGTCTTTTACATACATAACCAATATTAAAAAAAGCATCATAGAACAAATTTAGAACAAAATCGGTAGAACGGTTTCTGACGGATATACAGACATTTTATAAAACAAAAAATATATTAAATTACAAACTTTATTTTATTCAGAGTGTCTCATAACTGTTATTTCCACTGAAATCTCTATAACTATTTTAGAAAACAAAAAGAATATTTTTGTTCCATGTTTAGATTGAGAAAATAAACATAAAACTGAGTCATTCATAACACTAAGAACGGACCGTGAAAACCATCTTCCATTATTACCATCAAGTAGAGTCCAGTGTGATGGCTGTGAAGATTGTAAATCCAAGTTTATCTCAGTTGGCTTGAGAGGAAATTCGATTTACTTGTAAATAAGAAATTCCCTTCTCGGCGCTCTCAACTTAACATAAAAACAATTTTTTTTATCGTCAGGAAATGGATCTCTATCTCTCTAAAGGACCAACGTTTTGATTTTACGATAGTTTGTATTAATAAATCATAAATTTAATCCAGGTTGGTAGTTGCCATCATGGTTCTTACCCAGTTCTGTAGTGTAAATTAAACTATACAGAATTTGTATAATACCAGTAACATTGCATAAGTGATGAAACGGCTTCCAATTTATACGTTAGTGACACGACTTTAGTTGGGAATGTTATTTTATAATTTACTCAGTTAGATCGAAATTTGTAATTTTCATTTTACATGTAATTTATGTTTACAACTAAGCTAAAACTGAAAGCCTGCCATATAGAATATTGAAATTTTTATATTTAAAAAAACAAACAAAAAACAAAAGCTTAGATTAAGGTAAAATAGTGGATATAGATAAACTGTAATTCAAATAAATAGGTGTGTACTATCATGCTACTTATCCATCCCATGATACAAGCAGTGGTCTGATTTTAATGTAATTCCCAAAAAATGGTTTCTTGGCCCTTAGAGGATATGTTAATTTGTATAAATAATTGGATTAATTGATTAATGGATCTTAACCAGTAGGAAAAAATTATTTAAAACCGTTGTTACACAAGTTTTCTGAACATTGTTCTAATTGCATATACCGCTACTCTCTTGTTGGTTTGGCCCTAACTGACTCGCTTCGCTCAAGTCAGTGTTCGGGCCCTGTAACTATACATAAAGGAAATATAGTCGCTATAAAGACTACTCGCTACGCCGGATCTCGTCATATTTTCTTGGGAGGTTAGTGTTCGAAATTACATTGTTTTCAACAACTTTACCATTGGTCATCGTATAGAGGTGGGAGTTGGTACCATTATAATATGCAGAATTGAAATCTGTGAACTTTGTCTAATTTAATGTGTGAGACTAAAGTTGATTGACACACGAGATAAGAACAACAACAAAAACTAGTTATAATGACCGGTATTTTAACATTTTCAATTAGATTTTTATGAAGTTCAATGAGTTCTATATGGACCCACTATGTAGGGTGTTTATAAAAGAACTCCTTGATTTAAAAAAATCATAATTAAAAAACGAAACCAGCAATAAACTTTCGGTTTTCGAACTTGAGTTCAGTATATTGTCATATAATATTCGATCGCAGTTGGCACCCGTGCATGACCTTGGAGCGAGCGTGGTGGGGGAAGAGCGCCGGCCAGTCACTATTCAACAGTCATGGCTACGCCACAGGAAAAAGTTCAATGTGTGATTTGGTTAATTCAATCAGAGCCACCGCATGAATTCATAGAACATCAGCGAGACTCGCCCAAACTCAATGTTTGGTGTGGATTGATGCATGATCGTATCGTCGGACCTTTCATCTTCCCAGAGAAGACAATTAATGGGAATATTTATTGTGATATGTTAGAACTATACGTTTTCCCACAAATTGATGATATTGAACAAGAAAAGGGACCAATTTTCTTCCAGCAAGATGGCGGGCCACCTCACTACAGCAACCGTGTCCGTGATGCGTTGAACTTGCGTTTTCCTAATAGGTGGATTGGTAGATGTGGGCCATTTGCATGGCCACCAAGGAGCCCAGATCTGACTCCACTAGATTTTTTCCTATGGGGACATTTAAAAAACATTGTGTATTCCGAGAAGATCCGTGACATTGCTCATCTGAGGGAGAGGATTGTTGAAGCTGTAGCATCCGTCACGCTTGACATGCTGCTGAATACCTGGAAAGAAACTGAATATCGTTTAGACGTGGCCAGGGCAACAAATGGTGCTCATATAGAACTTTATTAGGTATGAAAAAAAAACTTGAGATCATTCTCTTTAATAATATATAGGTTTAATAACTATTAATTTAACCTTACTGTGTACTAATAAAACTTTAAATCAAGGAGTTCTTTTATAAACACCCTAGTTTACCCTATATTAAATGTTCCTATCTTAATGTTTGTCATGCTTACGTCAGACGACAACGACAAAGGCGATGAACGGACTGCAAGTCGAAAACCACGTTTCCGGTTTCCTAAAACTATGAAACGTAAATATCAGTAAAAAAAACAGCAACGCATTAGATGCCGCTAAGGACTACAACGTGTAACGGCAATGGCGAAATTAAAAAAAAAAAAACTCTCCTATCCACCACATCTTGCAATCTAGGCTCGTCGATCTCTCTACACTTGAACACTTTAAACGAACTAGCACGCCAGGGACGTAATAATAAGAGCCTTATGAATTAACTTGCCAAATTCACTCCTGAACTTAGTTCTACGGCAGGATACTATAGATCTAGATCATATACTAGAACAGGAGTTAATGATTAATAATCCGCCCACCGGGAACATCCCCAAACGCTACGAACCTCTGTTTAAATTACCCCGACATTTTGATGTTTTAACTTCAGATATTGAAACGGCGGGATGAACTAGGGTACGAGCACTACTTCCACCACGTCTAGCATTTTCGTGCGTGTCCGTGAATCTTCGGAACCGTTCGGGACCGCGATCAGCCCCGGCGGCAACCAAGGTTCCTATCTCAACCCAAACCAGAACTGCGACGATCCCAGGTCGCAACCGAGGTGACCATTCCTCTGAACGCGTTACTAAACGTAGATCGAAATGATTTACGATTATCAAACTTGCCCTATATTTCCTATAATGTGTAAATAATAAATTCAGAAATTAAGTATTTTTAAAATTATTAAACATTTCATAAATTTTTCCTGCAAAGATATTATAGAAGGTAACCAGTTTTTCTTAGTAACAACTTCCATATTTCATTAATAAAAATATCAACAACCCGCTATCCAGTATTTTTGTTTTAACTTCTTACACCCTCCCTCAGGATTAATTCAGTTTTAGTAGCTCAGAAGAGACCGATATCGAGGCACGTATTCATGTTTAAATTAGAATTTTGATAAACAAATTTTAAACGAAAATCTTCACCTCCCCTCTACATGAGATGTCTCCTTCTAGGGAGGTATATATTTAAATGTTTTCTACACCCTTCGATTGCAGACGAAATTGTTTAACCTGCAACTCTGCGCATTCTTCAGAAGACAAAATTTAATACTAACAAATCTCGTTTTTGTTATATATTTTATAAATTAGAAATGTATTTAAAAATAATACGTTATAAAACTCTATTACTTGGTGTGAAATAACACCATTTTACATTAATTTACCTGAACAGCCACTTCCGCATTAATACCGACTATTTCTATTTTGATATCTAATAATGTTTTATACAAGTCTATATAATATTCACTTTTTTTAAACATATGAATTATGAGAACATATCACATCATCTCGATGGGTCTCTTATGATAACTATAATCAGCTGATTCTGTTTAGAATTTTTATCAGGCATAATCTCCAGAACAAGTTGTCGATTGAAAATGTGAACTTCTGATTGGTGGAGCGTTTCACGAAATTATTCGATTTCTGTGATATGTTATATAATCTGGTTATAATTAAAATATGGGAATACTAAGACGTGATTAACTACATTAGGTTACTTCATGGGCGAGTTATCAATACTTAGAAGTTTTGAGTACCTTCTTTCTGATATTCAAAATATTATCAACTAATTTTTTTCTAGTAATGCATTGCGAAGGACATTTTAGTTTTGTTTTGTTTTACGTCATAGAGGAAATAATAAATCATTAATGAGGCCTCTACTACTACCGTTGGGAGATACACGAGGGCACAAGAGCCGGGTAAAATTAAAAGTTCAAAAATGGCATTTTTGTTGCCAGACTGAACAAAGATTTGGCCCTAACTTTCTCGTTTTGTTCCCCAGAATACAAAATTACCTACATTTTTGTCTCAGATTTCAACATTTCTTTCAGATCTATGCCATTTAGGTTAAAACCAATACTTTTTGTTCCATGTCAGATTTACAGTGTCTCATTCATTATCCACCCCTAACTCAAGAACAACGAAACGGGTTATGATGAAACCTACTATGAAATTTTGGTTTGAGATTTAGTGAATACATTACAGTCATCAAAAGACAAAGTACATGGACATTAGTAGAACATCAAGATGTGAAAATCTCACCATAAGAAGTATTTGGTATTCAAATAATAACTGACAATAAAATGAGTTAAGAAATCGCCATTAAAATTTAATAAAGTATAATATTTTAGGAAGAAAACTTCTGTAAATATCGATTGTTACCTACGGATGTGAGACTTGGATAAATAGAAAATTATGAAGCGGTAAATGCACGATGTTGAAGAAAATATAAAAAAACGACTAATGTGAGAAATTGGAAGAGAATTAATGGGGGAGAGTAAATGTAGGAAAGTTATGGAGATGGTAATAAAACCCACTCTGGATTGGAATAGAAAATTAAAAAGAGATGTAGATGATTCCATTAAAATGTGTATATCTTCCCATCAAAATGGAGTTAATTTGTATTAAATATATATATATTTAATACATTATATGGTTTTTCTCAATTAACATCCCTCCCTCCCCCCTCCTATCTTCATGGATTCTATGAACGATTTACACAGATATATTTATTTTAAGTGTACATTTTTCAAAATAGACTATTAGTAAATTAGTAGAGACACAGAACGCTACTATGAGCGCTTGCGTCGAAAAACGCATGTTTTAAAAATATTAGTCCTGAAGCAAGTGTTTCGGAGAAACAATAAACAATATACAACAATAAATATATTGGTTTAGTGAAAATGTTCAAATAAATATTCAAATTTTGGTATTTGATATGCATAGTCTTAAAGAAAATAAATATTATATTGTCAATATTTATTTACAGTCAGTCTGATATGAATCACAATTGCAGTAAACTACAAACATCCTTATTTAAAAGTAAAACGAGAGTTTGGGATCCACAAAAATAAAGTCATCTCGAGAAAATAAGAGGAGACAAATATTTTTTATGGTAAATAAACCGACTGTGAATCTTTGAGAAAGAGATTCTTCTTATTTTCAAGAAAATTGAATCCCAGCTTTGGCTGTAGTTGTAAATAAACTGGCAATATTATTTTTTTAAATGTGTATCACTATCTCCAAATATTTTTTAACACAGTCGTGATAGAGACTGTTTAGTTAGAAACTACAATTAAACTAATTTGTAATGGTGTTTTCCGTCACTCTTTTTCCATAAAGGTGTTGAAAATAACTTGCACACTATTAAACTATAAAACACACAAAAACAAACTTATTTATACAACTTTTCAATTAGATGTAGTTACAAAAATATTATAATGAAAGTGCAAAACCTTTGATACAGTATAGCTTTTCCGATAGCTCATTACATTTTAAATCTTAGAAATACATTTGACAATTGACAGAACGAAAGAACTTCAAAAACTGATACAATCGTTGACTCACATCCAACATGCCCAGGACAGAGAAAAGGAAACTATAAAAGCCTAAACTGAGGTAATAACCAGGTCAATAGAGATTAAAGAGACCAACGGGCCTAACCGCTGTTCGAGACCGACGACGACGGCTACAGGGAGACCAGTTATCATTGACCAGGGGATCGATTCTTTAAGAGATTCCAGGCATGGGAATTATTGTCTTAAAGGGTGAGCAAACCAAATATTTATTCCATGCTGGGTGTTTTGAATATAAATAGTAGTATTTTTTTTCCTTTCGCAAAGATACTTAGCTCGTTCGGAATCATATTGTTTCGGGAACAAATAATTAAGTTATACGCTAAGTAATATTTGTTAACACATCATAACAAAATTTTGAAGTATGTATGTAAAAAAGGATCAAATCAATTTTTGTTTTTGATAAATGCGAAAAACCATTGCTGTCATCAAAGCCTTTAAAAAGAAACATGAACCTAAAATAGAGACCCCTAGCCTTTGAATGCTCTAATAGCGACAGGATAGGAAGAGAATAAAGTTTATCAAAATTAATCTGATAGAAAAGATGAAGAGAAAGATCTAACCCAAGACTATATGAAGAAAGATGTACATCCAGCTAAAGTTGTCACACTAGTACTCACCTTCACCTAGGGGGAATGAAGTAGTACCTAAACACATCCAGGATACAACTTTACCACAAACAAAATGTCATTTCAGGAATTGGTTTGACGAAATTAGTTTCGAAACAATACTAAACAAGAATAAAGTTCTTGGAGAAAAGATTAATTACTTCAGGTAACAATTAATTGTTACTTTGCTTGTAAGAAGTTTATATTATGTTGTAAGCTGTTAACCAGAAAATCAAAGCTAAAATTTATAACGCGATAACCTATTACAGCGTTATAAATTTTATCTTTGATCCTTAGCCAGTAGTGATCTGACTGTGAAGCGTGGTCACTAAAATAAGGTGAAGAGTCCTAACTTGAAGTGTTTGTATAAAGAGCCTTAAGGAGAATTCGGATAATTAGAACCAACCAAGGAATGAATACGTTGATTGGAAAGATATTTTAAGATCCTCAAAGGGTACCGTGATTAGGAAGGACATCTAAGGAAATTGGCTCCCGAAAGGAATGTTAAGAAAATATCCGAAAAGAAAGTTAAGAAAATATACGAATGGTAATGAATAGGGGAAAGACAAATATTTGGAATTTGTTTGGTTAACTCTTATTTTTATTTGTCTATCCGGTTAAAAAATTCTCACTTAAACCTTTTCCTAGAAGAATATATCACAATACAATTAAATTCCCAAAATTAGTTGGCCTCCTATGTTTGATACCAGACCAAACCATCCTTGCCCAGAAACATTTCCCTTGTTAGGAGATTACCTTATTTGGTATTCAAATACCGACATTAAAGTTATATTATGCTTACCGAGCAGTTTACAATATCCGTTACGTTAAGGCAGGTCGGAACCAATAAAAGTCAAAGATAGGGTTCACTTGAGTCAGGAAATGAGATAACCTAATAAAAACCAAACCCAATAGAGTTGAGCCAACATGTATTCCCTTATCTCATATGCTACATTTAGTTTTATCGTTTCTTGTATCTATTTCGATTCCAAACTTTTGTTTGGTTGTATAAACTATGATGGTTGAGATCTCATTTAACTTCGAAATGTTTAATCAGACTATCTAGATTGTGTTCCCTTTATGATCATAAAGTTTTATAAGGTTTATACAACTGAAATGTTTTAATCGCATTAGGCCCTACTATTTAAATAAAATTAAACATTAAGAACTTAATTTATTTCAAATATTTCAACTATAATTATTAAAATTCTTTCTTATAATATTAAGAATATAAAAATTATATATTATTGTAGAATAAATGCGTGATCCGTAACTGTGTTTCCTGTTTAGGAGACACGATGTGCTAACGTGTTAGAAACAAATCTTGTAAGACAAAATATGAATATCGGGTTTTATAGAAATATCCATTTGAACTCTCATAAGCAAACAATGGTTTTTGAAATAGTATCGTCTTTCTGTTTACATTTTTTGTGTACAGGACCTTCCACTCAAATATTTAGACAGATATTAATTAAATTTGGTAAGTGGGTAAGTTTTGGTTAGAGGTTGAGATTTTTTTTCTATACCCCAAAATTTGTCGATAGCTGCCAGAAAACCAAAACTTAAAATTCTGATTTTCTCACACGATTTTCATCAAATATTACTCCTCTAGACACCTTAAAAAAACTTATGGGCCACCATTTACGCAGATTGTGAAAAAAAGGTTCGTGAGTAAATTTAGAAATACTGAAATGACTTTTCTCTAAATTAATCATAAACGAATTTCTTTTTATTTATGGCCTGACACATCCTTGGTTTCGTTTATACATTTAACAAAATTGTATCCATATAATTATTACTTGTAAAAATAATAGTGAACTTAAAAATATTAATGAAACTTAATTTTTGGTTGAAATATAGACATTTTTATTACAAAATATGCAGTAAAGTTAAAGTTGCATTTCTTTCTTTCTTATTTCTTTCAGACCAACAGCACTCCATTTTTGCACTTCTTCCTTTCTTTTTTTTTATCAGACCAAAAGCATTCCAAACAAAGTTGCATTTCTTTTTTTCTTTTTTTATCAGACCAACACCACTCCAAACAATCAGAATTTTGTATATGAGTAACACTTCCTTCCAATGATCTCTAAAGGTAAGTATTATTATATAAACTTTATTCTCCACCTCTTTTAACATGATTATTTAGCCAACTTTTTTTATATTTTGATAATTCTCATGTTCCATATTTTTACAAAAAGATTAAAAAATCTTAAATGAATAACGATACTAGATCATTGTCGTAGAGACATGGGTGTTTTCAGAAGATTATTTCTGAGGCATGTGTGCAGGACTAAATATCAGTGTTATAGAACATCTTTACTGAACTCTCGGCCCATTTAGCTTTATCACTCAAACCGTTAGCCGACGTAAAGAAATAGTAAAAGTTCACTATTACTTAACATTTACTAACAGTTATTTTGTTCCTCGAATAATTTAAAATCTTAGTCTCGAACTTAGGGTTATAAATTACATATTATCCTCGTATATAGCCAGGATCATAAATTACAAATTTTACGATGAATTCCTTCTTTTTAACATTAAAGTGTGTTGGGATTGGTAGCGATAGTGTTGACATTAAAATCTAAATATTTTAGAACATTTATATTAAACTATTTAAATATTTGCAAATTAAAACCTTTTAAGAATTTGACTATTTAAACCGATTCTACTGCTTAATCACTGCAAAAAAATTTGTATATAAAAATTGAATAGAATTGGTCAAATAACCTATATAGTTTTAATAAATATATTAACACGTATTTTAGACCGTTCATGATTCCTTGTCTGGGTCTTGCCATGAAGACATCGCTGACAAAGAATAATAAATTCCTAAATAAATTATAGCTATAAAACACAATGAAATAAAATTTTATATGCATGATCTCGACGCTCAAATTATACAGTCAATTTCAGTTTTTGTTTTACAGGTTGGTATGAATCACAATTGCAATAAACTCAAACAACGCCAGTTAAAATTAAAACTAGAGGTTGAGGGCTGCGTAAATAAAGACAACTCCAGACAATAAGAGTTGACAATTTATTTTTATGGTAAACAAACTGACTGTAAAATCCCCGGGAGGGACAACTCTTATTTACAAGTAAATCGAATCTTGACCGAAGCAGACTTTGACTCTAGTTGTGAATAAAGGATGTTACTTTTTTTAAACTTATACAGCCACTAATCAATTGTTTAGAGAAACAGGGGTTTAAACTAATTCATAATGACTTTTTACCTCTCTCTCTCTCTCTCTCTCTCTCTCTCTCTCTCTCTCTCTCTCTCTCTCTCTCTCTCTCTCTCTCTCTCTCTCTCTCTCTCTCTCTCTCTCTCTCTCTCTCTCTCTCTCCATAAATGTATTGCTAAAAGCAAAAAAAATAATTTACAAACAACGAAACTTTAAAAAACATAAAACAAAGAACCTTTTGTTTAATACTAGTTTTCAAAGTAGTAAGGAAAGCCCTGTAATGCCAGCACAATTACTTTGATATCGCTTTTTCCATAGTTCCCGTCGTTTGAAATCTTTAGAAACATATTTAGACCTGTACGTCTGTAGATATTTGTTATATGTTATTAAAAGAAGTAATGAAAAGATATTGGTGTAAATTTATCAATACATTATGCGAAGGGTAACCTTGGGGAGTACGTGGATCTGCTTTGTTATGCGTTGGCGGATCGTCCGATCGCGTGGTAAAATTATTATAAGTATACTAGGCTTGCCGTTTTTGACGATGTAATTCTAGAAGCTAAAACTAATCAATTTACACTAAAACCAATATTAATATTAACTACACTGTATTGCCACAACATTTCGGACTAATACAAAAGACCTATCTTGGCCGCGTATTAGTTCAACTGATAATATTACGATTCCAAAAACGCTATGCGCTCAGATATAAAGCCTAGAGCCGTACCGGCCCTATTCCTTTGGCTTTAGCAAGGCATACTTAAATATTACGGCACTATAAGAAAACCAAAAATGAACACTGTCCAGACGTCTTCCCTCAGTGGCTGTTGATCCACGACTCCTCTGTTATTTAGTCCCTCGGGTACATACTGGATAGCGAAGCGGAGGGGGGGGAATGGTGACAAATCACCATAATTATTTTACAGATTAAATGCGAGAAAATACCACAAGTGTTATATTTTGGACAAAATCGTCTACGGTTTGCAATGAAAGTAGGAGAAACATAAAAAGTTAATATCAAGATCTCAAGAATACGTGGTGCGAATTATTTAAATTTTGAAAGTTCCTTTTTTCAAAATTTTGTGAGAAAGCAGCTATGATTGGGGTGAAATTGAAAGTAGTTCAAAATCTGTATTAATTGTCAGTTTTTAAACCATTTATTTTAAAGGATCCGAGTTATATTTGATTAACGGTTTTTATTAGTCTAGTAAAATAACTATCATAAAAATACAATTATTTTCGAAATCCATTACTTTTTATAATAGATATCACCATAAATACCAAACGGTTATTTAACTTAATTGTATAAAAAAAGACAATGAAAATTAAAATAGAAAATACTTCATATATATCGATTTATTACAAACTTTCTCAAAATTATATAAGAAGATAAATTATTACAAGCAATGGTTTAACAATTTCGTCAGCTGTTACACATAATCAGCTGTTTATATGCACTAATCACTCCCATTATAAATTAATTGTATTTTATCAAACATTCATGCTGTCTGTAAGTATGTACGCAAACTCAAAACCTTGGAAGTAACAAATTTGTAATTTCGCTGGCTAACTATTCAAGTTTGAGATAAATTATGCCACATTTATCTATTCACCATATTAAACGTAATCTTGTTTAAATAGATATATAGTTTGAAATCAATCACTTTCTACTTCTTGAAACACAATCGTGGTTATGTTAGTAGGCACTATCTATTAACTTCAGTTATAAGATGTGTTACATTTTATATCTATGAAACTCGTGAAAAGTTTACAAATTCAACTAAGACATACTCATATTAAAACTTACAATTATAATCGCGACATTTAAAAATTTGAATTTAACTTTATGTCATTTAACAATTTGAGCATTTAGGTACAAAGTACACACAATATACAAAGAGAATATAAAATTGAAAGTTTGATATATAGGATTTATCGTTCTCTCTGTGTAAACTGGTTCTTTCTTAACAGAAAGACAGACGGACAGACACGCGCTTGAAATTAAAAGGATTTTGGTTTTACCTAAGGACCCTAACAAATGTAAAAACTGTTTGGAAGGTGAGATTATTCGATTCTAAAATGAGGAAAAAATTAGGATAAGTAGTAAGTCATGTATTAGACGCAATAATGATTTTTATTATTTATCTAGCTTTACGACTTGTAATTTAGATATTTTTTAATAACCCCCACATCAAAAGACAAGTCGACAATAACTAATACAATTGTTCCAAACCTAGGAGGAATACTATGTTCGATACGGAAGCAAACTCTATCTCCAACATTACAATTCCTTATTTGGTATTCAAATCCCGACATTAAAGCTATATGCTTTATCAAGCTGTTTACAATGTCCTTTACGTTAAGGCAAGTTGAAACCAATAAAAGTCCATGATAGTGTTCACTTGAGTCAGGAAATGACTAATAAAAAACAAACCCAATAGAGTTGAGCCAACATGTATTCCCTTATCTCACATTCTACATTTAGTTAGATCGTTCGATATCTAGTTCGATTTCAAACCTTTGTTTTGAACATATTATGAAGACTGGAATCAGATTCTAAATTTGAAACCAGACAGATTGCCTGGCTATAACGATCAAAGAGTTTCACGTTTTGTAAAATAATTATAATATAGGGTTATACGAACTCCATCTTATTTGACTTACGGGTACTGTTACGCTTTTCGCAATCGATGTTCCATCTTCAAAATTTCGTTCGTAAGAGGTCGTCGAAACATTAATACACAATAATATATAAAACACAAACATCACAAAACATAAACACTTTATTGTAATAACACAAGCGACAGATGTGGACCGCGACCTACCCGTAAATAATATTACCACTTCAAAATCCAATTATTCATGCGATTTAATGAAGAATAATCACCAATATACAGATTTTAGCTCCACCTTCAAACCTCTACACATATGTAATACAGGCAGGTATATAGATGCCATGAAGAATTTCAACTAAACGGGATTTCAAAATGACTAAGAATTATTTGTTAACGATAAACTTAACTTTCACTTCAATCCATTGTACGACACTGCGATGATGATAAAAGATAACAACTGTAGAAGAAAACAAGCCGAGTTGTATAATCTGTCATTCCTCGAAAGTCGTGGTGCCCATCTGTGGCGTGTGTTATTACAATAAACCGTTTGTGTTATATATGTGTATTCTTGTTTTGACAACGGTTCTGAAAAGTGTAACTCAACGTTACAAGTAAGTTTCACGAGATGAAATGAGTATAAAGTTATCTTAATCAGTGACTTCGACACTACCAATCAAAATGAGTTTCAACAATTATAATTTATTTAATGGATTTATCTTTATATATTCGTCCTTAAGGGAAATACGCTTATTAGTCTATCATTTCTAGACTACCTATTGCGATTCAAAACTTTTCTTTTGTTATACATATTACAATGGTTAGAATCGGATTTAACTTTAAAATTTGATAGTAGAAAGTTAGATATGGTAGTAAATCTTTCTTTTTCTACGAGTAAAAAAATTTAATGTCGTTTCTATTACACTAGAAAACTTAGCATCCTCCCTTCCCCAGCTCCTCAATTGCAGTTTCCTCAATGTCTTGTCACCGTGAGTTGAATTATCCTACAAAGGATGTTAAATATGGTCTTCGGCTTTGATTTAGGCACACCATCCTGACTTCAGACAGCATTCTCCTTGGATGTAAATTTGGAAATAGAATGACTTGTTCGACTTCTATTTTCCTCTCTTCTAGTCTGCCTTCATCCTTAATGTCCTTTTCTTAGTTCTCCTTTGTCATTTTGCGTCTGTCATATTTGCTTGTTGCTTTCGGATTCTTCTCTCATCACCTTCTATAAATTTTGTTGTTGGTAATTATTTACGGCCAGGTAAAAGCAATGGTATAACTTAACCTATACCGATGAATCTGCTACGTCATTATACAGGGTGATTCACAAAGTGCCAGCGTTTTATTTGATATATTATAAAAGTCAATTGGTAACTCCCAGAACTTTTTATATTATCTTATTTGGAAGATTTAAAATTTTGATACCATCAGATATTTTTCTAATATGACAGCAAAGTTTAATTTTTGTTATAGAAATACCTACTTTTTTACTATGGTTTTAAATTCTACATATAATTTTAAGACTGTATTTATTGATACATCCAACTGTTCATGAGCTACAGAGGCTCAAAATAGTTAAATGCAAGATTTGAGGCATTTTTAAAGGTCTATTTTATGCACTTAAAACAGTTGCACTGAGATTAAAATTGGAACATAGATATAGTATAATGTAATAAAAACTAGTTGAAATTTGAAAATCAATAAAATAAAATAAAATAAATTTTGTTACGTGGCCGGTCTAAGTGGCGATATTTAATTAATAATTCATTTTTCTGATTAACGTTTTATACTACTAGTAATTTGCAGTTTTCAATTAATAATTTTTCACTTAACGGTTTCCAAATGGCGCCATTAAAAAAAAAGAAAGTTTCTTTAATGTTAACCAAGATGATAACTTTGCTTTTATTGTACGTCACAGGAAAGCCGATATGCCTGTAAAAGACGTGAACAAAATCTTGGTAATTTCTGTACTAGAACACACTACAGTCCATATATATTTCAAAGTTATTTATAATAATTTAGTTTTATTCAAAGGATGGCATTACTTTGTCATACAACAAATATTACTTTAAAGGCTGTATTAAATAATTCCACTATTTTAAAAGAAACATGATTGGTATGATTATAAATTTCTACCTTAGGTATGATTGTTAAATTTCTAGTAGTTTTTATTATATACGTTCCAATTTTAATCTCGGTTCAACTGTTTTATGTACTGAAAATAGACCTCTGTAGCTCCTAAACAGTTTTAGTTGTACTTATCAAAAAATAACAAGTCTTACAATTATTTGTAGAATCTAAAGCAATCATAAAAAAATAGGCATTTCAACGGAATTTAAAAGTTGGCCGCCATATTGAAAAAATGGCTGATGGTATTAAGTCCCCAAGACAACTTAAAAAATTCACTTTTTAAAATATAGCCTATGACATACTTTCCAAGTAAAACAGCTGGCACACTTATATCAATCACTGTGTACATCGTCAACACTGATTGTATGTTCGAGTCCTTGAAGTCGTCTTTATCAACTTCGCAAAGTGGACTGACGAACTATATAGACTGATCCATTAATATAAGTTTAAATCAAAGGTAACTTTTAGTATTTTGCCTTTCCTTCTTCTTCGACGTCAAACCGCCTCTTTAATATTACACCGCGTGATTCATACCAACTCATTATTCTTTTACTCTGATAATTATCAACACCTAACACACAACTCTTCTTTGTTTACAGGTCAATACCGCTCGCCTCGTATTACAGAGCACCCTTCCGACATGATTGTTCCTAAAAATGAACCAGTGACGCTAAACTGCAAGGCTGAAGGTAAACCAGAACCTGCTATAGAATGGTGGAAAGATGGCCAACTGTTAAATACGGAATTCTCCAAATCCCATAGAGTGATTCTACCAGCAGGTTCTTTATTCTTCTTGAGAGTTGTTCACGGAAAAAAAGAGACTGATGGAGGGGTTTACTGGTGTGTGGCGAGGAACTCAGCGGGTACAGCTACCAGTAGAAACGCAACTCTTACTGTCGCTGGTAAGTCACTGAATGTACTTGCATGTTTTTATCAAGAAATATTTATATTTAAACTATACGAGAGACGTGGTTTTCAATTTGCGTGACATGGGCGACGAATGAAGGGTGAAACATTTGTAATTTTATCAGCAAATTATGTTTCTTCTATGAAACAGTTCAATTAGATTATTTCGAGTACAAGAACTAAAACTGTATAATTTTCCTGCAGCTGCCCCTTTCATGGGGGAATGGTCGTATGGAATTTGATGTTACAGAAAGCGTAAATTACAAACGAAAGTAATTCACACTATGTGCCGACACAAAAGAATCACAAGCTAAATACTGAAATAGAAGATATTCTTGGAGTGCGAATAAAAATTAAAGTTGCATAAGGCTTCAATTCCAAATAAGGTATTTTCTGAAACGTTTAAAAAAGTTTACTGTCATAGTATCTGATAGAGTTTATAAGAGTACAAAAACAGGAATTCAAATAGGCCTATATACAAAAAGTTATTGGAAACTAAAAAATATTTTATTTATTTAAAACTTTATATTTTAACTGCGATGGCAATGGAGATATATTATTTTTTAAAGCCCTGACCAATACACTGAATTTTGATACGATTTTTTTAAAAGGTGTGTAGGCCTATACAGTTTGTACAAACATTTTCCTGAGATGTAGCATGCAATTACTGAAAAACGTTTTTGGTCGCTTAATTCTTAAATTTTAGTTGGTAGTTATAAAAAAAAAGGAAAATAAACCACACTACGTTATAAAAGTATATATATCTTTAAATCGGAATTTGTTTGATCAAATAATATTAAGGTTGTGAACTAATTTTAAAATATCAAAATGGCGTAGCTGGTGTATCACTGAAGAGGACGACCTTGTCGTTGAAACGCGTCTGATACTTAGGCGTATTTTTATGAGAATTGTGTTCTTTGTGATTGTTATACTGTACTTTAAACTTACAATTCTCCGGAATTTTAACTAATATTTGATATTTAACTTGACAGGACAGACTTATTACTCTCCAATTTTTGGGCTTCGCTTAACTTTTTACCAAATAAATATAATTTTTTGCGTTAAATATTAGAAATAAGTTACTTGAGCTCAGCTGCTTTAAAATATTAAAATAAAATTGTAAGGTTTACGAATTAAAATTAATTAACTTATTTAGTTGGAACCGTCTTATTTCATACCATAAAACTATTCTTCGCAACAGTTGATGGAAAGTTTAGCTGTGTTCAATGAACTACTGTGATCTTTAGTGAAACTTACAGTTAAGAAGTTATTTCTGATACACTGTTACCGCCATTTTGTAATTCACCAATATTTTTTAATCAACAAACCTGTGTTTGTAAAACTGTGCAATTGTGACTAACTGAAATTTAATATAAACTCCAGTAATAAGAAGAAAATTTTATGTATACCCAAATTTTAATAACACATTTTGAACTCAAGACCCGAGCGGTTAAAAACAATGCGGTTCAGAGCTTAAGTCCACATTTGGAAGCGTGCTTGGCTCATAATCAACAAATCTGTGGATCGTGAGTACGCTTTGCTACCATTTGTGATGTAAATATTTGTGATATAATGTGGTATGTAGATAAAAGCCAGATTATTTTGTTAGGAAAGGTGTGGATCTATGGATTTATTTACTTATTTATATTTAATCATTTATTATAAACGAGAGGAAACCTGCGGTTTGTGTCCGTCTCGACGGCACGCGAATAAAATCAATTTTTGTTTCACGCCAAAAGACCAAATTACAGATTCCAAAAAAAAAAAAAAAAAAAAAAAAAAAAATCGGAGTAATTACTCTCATTGTAAAAATAATTGTGAATCCGTAATCAAAGATTCTCGGAAAAAATTAAATGATGGGCATGCTCTGTAATCATGTTGAGACTTGCTACGGCATATAATAGAGCACGTGTCTCATTCACCTAACCTAACCTAACATAACCTAATGCAAGATATCCAACTTATTGTGACGTTCCAACTTTATGATTGTGGGTTTTCACGTACACAAAACGTAACTTAGCACTCACAAACACAATCATCTCTCTCTCTCTCTCTCTCTCTCTCTCTCTCACTCAAACTCACGCAACCACACGCGCTAACGTACGCGCACACGTTCACTCATGACACAAAAAACACAATATAAGTACAAAATTCAACACAAACTTCAGAAAATCTCCAATATTTGTCTTCCCAACTGCTGGCTGGACACATACACTGCACCTATCCTATCTGCGCACAACTAGGACTCGTACATTTGGCCTCAAACTCTTGAACCCCAAACGACATTGCTGATAAAGAACCTCATAAAAAGGGCACATCACTTCAACGTGATGAAAATTAGCTAAAATATTTCATGTAACACTTTTAGTTTTTACTTATTAAACTCACTGACTTTCACTCCCACTATGCAATAACCTCTCTTTCTTTAACGCATCTCTCCCTTTAAGATTTCACTATCTTTTAATATACATTACATTTTCTCCTATATAACATAACAGCCTCAGTTATTTGGATAACTGCGTATTTGTATTGGCAAAGTTTCCCCATTTCTATTGTGTGCAAGGCTTGGCATGGGATTGGCTATGAGTGGTAATGGTTCGAAAAAAGGAATCACAACAGACTCGCTAACAATTGGTTTTATCTTGTAACTTGATTCCTTTTTATTTACATTCAATTATTTATCTAGGATGTAGTTTTGGTTTTTAATTTCGAACAAATACGTAGATTTTATCATGTTATCTCTTCACAGAAATTGAACGTTATTCGTTTTCAATTTTTACACTGAAATCTACAATCTGAGTCCTAGAATTGAAAAAGTTAGTAATTGCAAAATCTGTGTACTTGTTAGTAACACAATGTGAAAATGTTAAGTAGATACATATTTCTTGAACACCTTGCCATAACAAGAGCTAAACTAGTTTATTTTATTGGAAAATTGTACAATATACAAGAAAGAGGCAATATTGGTTGACCGGATTTGCTTTGATCAATATAATTTTAGATGTCAAACTTAGGTAATTGGGTAGCCTTAGGAAATTGAAATGGGGGGGGGGGACTGTTCAAACGTTGAACTTTCGTAATTAGGCTAATGGAAAATGTAAGGCGAAATATTTTTAGGAGGAATATATATATTTAAAAGTTTCCCTTCTTTTTTTTCTATCGCCTTCGTAAATAAGGCTTGAATTAAAAGGTTTTCTTATATTTACAGAAATATTTTAAATAAAAATATCCGGGTATTTATTTGTTTTCTTCCCATCATGAAGAATCTATATTGATTTATCATTTAAACAATATTTGATGTAATATTAAATTTTATATCCTGATCGTGGTTTTGATATTTTTTATTAAATGGTTTTCATATTTACTGTAAAATTTAAAATCGAAGAAAAGCTTGTCAGTCGTTTATTATAAAACTTTGCTTCTCACTTAGCTCACTCTTTATTAATATTAGACAAAACTAGTAAGTAGATTATATCTTGGACAAAAAGTGCAATAAGTTATAACAAGATGGGAGCAAAATACCAAAAGTAAAATAAATGAACACTAATTTAATCTTCCTAGCAAGTAGTTATACCCCAAAAGATAATATAACATGGTAATGATTGTTAAAGAAAAATATTCAAATTTGTACGGAATATAATTTTGCAAATTACTTTCTAAACCTTAATTTCTATCTACTTATGGTTTTGTAGAATAAATTTGTTGGAGTTTTAAGTTTTACAATTAAACAATATTTTTAGGCAGATTAAAAGTCGAACACAAGATCTCACAAAAATTGCGTTTACTTAATCAAAAGCGTTTCAACGACAAAGTCGCCATCCTCAGTGATACATAAGCTACTTATAACTAAACTATAACTTATTTTATAATATTAACTATGATATGTTTAAACAATCTTTTTTTTTAACAGCAGTGTGGGGCTTTTTTCGATTGCTCACCGATTTCTCCTTCCTCGATATATTTACATAAATACAGTAGTAACAAAAATATTTTGAGCCTTTTATCTAAATATTATGACCGATACGTTTTGCTTGGTTTTTAAGAGCACATTCGAAGCAAAATTAGTGAACTTTTTTCATTTGGAGAAAATCAATATTGTACATTTTTTCCTTGCGACAAGTAAACCGTTCAAATCTTAAAAACTAGCCATATTTCAATTAAATCAGTACTACTGTGTATTCTGCAGAATTTTTATTACCCGGGAATAAAATTTTTCAATTATTTTTTCAGAAGTTTTTTTTAAGTCATGAATAGGTTTTGTTTTTTGTTTGAATAGGTTTTTAAGAGTCACGTTTGAGTCAAAACTAATGAAATATTTAAGGTATAATGTCATTTTCCAAGTTCTAAAAACCTCTACATTCCTAAAATAGTTAAAATATAATCAAATTTTTGGGCTCCAGAGATGAGTATTGATAAGTAGATAATTTGCCAAAAACACACTTCTAAACACACACGCATGCACGCACGCGCGCGCGCGCACACACACACACACACATACACACACTTCGCCGATCTCAGGCGTAAGAATTATGGGTGAGAAAGGTAGCGGGAGCCCTGGCCTAACTTTACAGCCTTTACCCTACTCCCTCCTTATTGATTTCTACTTTAAATTCCGTACACAATTTTATTTAAAATGGTACAAGTATTATTAGAGTTCTTAATCTATATTATTCTAACAATTTATAACACAATTATTTTAATTTTATATTTCTACCTTACCTTATTTTTTATTCCCTCAGACTCTATCTCAAGAGTGTGCCTTTTAGAGCTCTTGTTATCTCACCAAAATAAAAAATTTACTTTTCTTTAGAGCACTCTATTTCTTTCTTCAATAGGGAAATTTACTGGTTATAGGATAAATTGAAAAATTCAGAATGATTTTGAACATATAATAGATTTATTAATGTTTAAAACAATATTTAGACTGTAATGCTGAATACTACTTGACCTTATTTCTAAGAAATCATTAGCACTTTATTAAGTTGACTTATTCTAACATCTTAAATCGAAACCTTCCTATTAACAACCTGGTATACACTCAATTCTATATTTATCCTACTAAATTTGATATTCTAAACAATGTAAATTCTTTTTTAATATTTATTTATTAACTTATATTTTTTAATTTGAGCAATCTGTTTCCTTTAAATAGCTTTTAGTTTGTTTCAATGTTTGTAATGACTCTATTTTAATTAATTCTTTCTTTTCACATACTTCCTTCTATGATTTTATTTATTCCCGATTTTACTGATTATTGAATTTAATTTTTTACCTTAATAGTTGAGTATATCAGATCGACTCTCCCTCAGCCTTTGGATGACTGTGGCCTTCGAAGATTTCGCCAAGTGATGTCTTCTTCGAGTGAATCTTCAGAAGTCCTTTCTATCTTCTTTTCTTTCTAAGTTCCGTAGATTTTGACAAAATTCTTCTTTAATTGTTTTTTTCCGGCGATAACGACAGAATATTTACTTTGATATTTGCCGGAGTTCGCACTAACTTTGAATAATAAAACGGAACCCTCATCTGACACCATTTATTTTATGAAACCATCTTCGCCGGAAAGATAATATTTTTAACGCGTTGTATTTGTGCACCTCATATTGAATTATACATTTTATACGAGAGTAAGAACCGATACTCTTACGTCTTGTTTTCTAAATAAGATATTGATATTCTTGTAACATAATTCTTATTTGCACCTTATGCTTAGAAATTTGAGGAAACCCTTCAGAAACGGCTAGCTATAGGTACTGTAAAATGATGATGGAATTTCAATAAGTCTTCACAAAATTATGAAAAGTGCTAAACATTCTCATACTAAACTTCATTGGTTGAATGGTTACCAAAGTACAGTGGATGAACAAAAAAAATAAAATACATATCATCGAGAGTGAAACAACAACGCATGAGATTAAAATATTTGAGTCTAAGTCATATAAAATAAATGATCCGCCGGAAATACAGAGGTTCAGTTTAGCCAGGTATATCAGACACGTCAGGTTAGAAGTGTATGTCTGTAAAATATGTAGATTTAATATCTCCTCAATGAATTCCGTCTCGGTATTTTGGAAAAAGATAAGATGAGGAACATATTTCAAATAATAAACTGTAAAGATAAAATTAATTTCCTAGCAAATATTTTCATTAAATTTTGACATTATGAATGACGATGACAAGAGACAAAGTTATTGTTCCCCATCTGGTAGACAGACAGACAGACGAGTTATTGTGAATTTTATTAATAAACATGTCAGCTGCATCTGCTCAATGCTTCACTTATAATCCTTCATTATTTCATCACATTTTAGAAACAATAAAAAGTTTATATTTTACAAACTGTTGTTTAATTAAAAACTCAGCGACCAATTGCAGGTTCAGTGGGTACAGGTATTACGGTATTGAATGCATCCTAAAGTAATGACAATTCCACACAATATGTCTGGTATTCATCTCTGTGTAATTGAATTGTAAATATATGCGATCGTAATAGAAGCACTTTATAATACAGTTTTAACGGTAATATTTTTGTTGGAAATAATGTGGTTTCATTGCATAGGTAAGAACAACTCACCTTAGTTCCAACAACGAGATTAATTAAAGTTCAAACGGTGAAAATGTTTGGTAATTATATAGCAGAGTAGCCTCACTTCAAAATCAATTTTTATGGGTTTTATTCGTCAAATAAATGTTGGAAAAATATTTTATTACCGAAAAGAAGTGTCGGAAAGATGATTACACAGGAGGTTAAGGTGGCGCCGTATTTTCCTTGTTTTATTTTTTTATCCTCTACTACATACCTTACTTCATAAGAATAAATAATGTTTTCTTTGCTGTAAATATGTAGGGCTGTATTATTATGTCACGAAAGGTTTGGCCAAGTTGCTATATATATATATATATATATATATATATATATATATATATATATATATATATATATATATATATATATATATATATATATATATATATATAACCACCTGATCAAACCTTCCCTACGTTTATTGAAGGGAATGTCATGAGTATGAAAGATAACACAGAGTTAATTTTTTCACGAAAAAACAACATGTGTATTTATATTATGTAATCATCTTTCCGACACTTTTTTTCGATAATAAAATATTTTTCCAACATTTATTTGACGAATAAAACCCATAAAAATTGATTTTGAAGTGTCACTTTTTACTCTGCTACATAATTACCAAATGTTTTTGTTTTTCGATGTGCTCATCTAAAGCAGGTTCAACAAAAGATATTAGTTTTTATTCAATAATTACTTTGTCGTCAGTTATAACAAACTAAGTGACAAAATATTTTTCATTGTTCCATAAAACTTACATTCGTGCTCATTAAAGTACAAAGATTCATCATTTAATTATTCTAAAATACAGTACTGTCCTAATATAACGTTGAGTATTAGACACCTCGATAACTGACAGAAGTTATAAGAATATTGGGTGGCCATTAGATTGTCTTATATTACAATAATTCTTAGAAAATTAGATTGGAAATATGATTGTATTTCTGAAACACGTAGCTTTAGAACTTCCTGTGTAAATTTCATCTCTGTACTTCGCAAAACAAGTTGATGGGTGTCATCATGGTATCAAAGTAGATCCTTTAAATGTAATGCCCAAAATTGGTTTCTCCACTCTTGTAGGAAGTGAAATTGTATTGGTAGTTTAAAAGGTTATAGCCAGTGGGGTAACTGGTTTTCTGAAGCTCATAATTGTATAGATCACCACTTTCTTGAAGTTGAGGTCCTAAATGACATCGTAGGTGTGTATATTATAAATTTTCCACTTCCTTCGCTCATGTCAGTGTTTCGGCCCTGGCGAGCTTCAAAGCTGTATACATTTTGAGAAACTTCCACGACCCTGCTGAATCTTATAACTATACAAATTACACATTTTCTTGAGAGGTCAGAGTTCGAAATTACATTTTTCTACAATAAAATCGCTATTGTAGAATTGGTACCACTATATCCAAAATTGAAATTTGCATCTTTTCATCTAATTCATGTAATAATTTGAATAATCCACGATATATGAACAATAAACAGTTTACAATAGCAGCCATTTTGTCATTTTTAATTCATTTTTTTAAATTTCTTTAGGGTTCTATATGAATATACCAAAATCCAGTATACCAAATTCCAGTATAGCAATTTACAGTATACCAAATTCCAGTATAGCAACTCCAGTATAATAAATTCCAGTATACCAATTTACAGTATACCAAATTCCATTATAGCAAATTCCAGTATAGCAAATTTCAGTACACCAAATTTTAGTATACCAAATTGCAGTACACCAAATTTTAGTATACCAAATTTCAGTACGCCAAATTTTAGTATACCAAATTCCAGTATAGCAAATTTCAGTACACCAAATTTTAGAATACCAAATTTCAGTATACCAAATTTCAGTACACCAATTGGAGTATACCAAATTTCAATACACAAAATTTGATGCTTCCTATCCTAATTCGTGTAGCCGCTATCTTGCTGACATACACACGACAACAAAAACGACGACGACGGACGGACAGTATGAGGCCATGAACCTAAAGATCAGTAAAAAATCTGAGGTAAAATTTGTTCACGATTACCAAACTTACTCTGTACTTCGTATGGTAATAAGAGAGAGTGGAAGTTAATTATTAAAATAAATGATGGTGAATTTTGAATGAATAATATTTGATTGTGTTTTTAAAATACTGCCGAGGAATTAATACGAACTCGATCTAAACTAGAAGGGACTTTAGCGAGAAGTATATGAAATAATGTTCAACTAATGTGCAGCGGAGATATGGAAGTGCCGCGGGGACTTTTGCCAAGTTAGGCAGATGCAACAAACTTAAAGATAATTCAATTGTAAAGTTTGACAGATAAAAAAACAACGTTAAAGTCCGTGAAGCGAAGAATAAGAGAAATAGCGGAGTTGCTTATAAACTCTTCTACAAACGTCAGAAACTAAAAAGCTTTAGGCAATGGAAACAGCGATCTTTTCATCGAACAGAAATAAAGGGTTGCAATCTTTTGAATAATAATACTGTATATTCTTCAGTCTCTCTCAACCCCTTGTCTTGTCCTAAGAAAGTTTTAAAATTTAGAAAAATCTGATCAATTTTGATTTGTTTTAATAAAATGATTCACTGTTTTATAGTAATATTTCTGAAGCTGATGAGCTATCCTTTTCTGAAGTTCGACCAGAAACCATGAAATATCCACCGGCGGTTCTATCACTTGGACACATTGGTGTAGATTTTATAAAATCTTTTATAAATCAAACTTGTTGTATGTGTAAAAACATACCAACTACCTAAAAAATTACGATATCATCTATATTACTCTGGGAAGTAAAAACAAAACTAAAATTAAAGTAACCAATAAGAAACTGACGCAGGAATATAAAAACATGAATCAAATTTATAAATTCATCCACGCAGAGTGAGACGTAAATCTGGTAGTTAAAAGTAATACTTATATTTAATCAATACACATTAAAGTAGAGGATTTTACACTTTAAAATCCATCCTTACGACTTCATCTATCACCATTTTTCTTGAAAACTATATAACTACTGTATTTCTATTTTTTTCTGCCATTTTGTGGTCGCTAATACCCAAATCTTTAACTTTAGAAAGCAATATATGTATCCAAATAACGATAAAAGGAAAAGTCTGGCTAGATGAACTTTGTATGAATATGTACTACGAAGACAATATGAAGTATCATCATAAGGGGTTGAATAGGGTCTTGATTCATGCACATACCGTAAGCGAATAAACAAGGCTGGCAAAGCGTGAATAGTCTGTCCTTTATGATAAGTTTATCATATACACAGATTCGAATAATAGAGAAAAATATATTCACGTAATTTCATTTTATGATTTTAACCCGTCCAATCTATGACTTACGTCCTAAACTGTATTACCAGTTTGTCTTAATTGTGTTGCATTTATTTCAAAACTAATATTTTGAGGATGTTAAACTCAGAGGAATAAAACAAAATTGTGATTTCTTTCCTTTTCAAAATCTGCTAAAAAAATTTCGTTTATTTCAAAATATAGCATCAAAGAATGTCCCTCCCAAATTTTTGTCTGTCATCTTTCTAAAATTCCAGTTAAGAAGATATAAACAAAATGAAACAGTACCATGATAGAACCATTTTTTGTAAGGCTTTTATTTTGTGCATGTATCTTTATAAAAGTTTGCGCAATTTTTTCACACCGTTTATATAGAATTTTAAAGAGGAAAAGAATCAAATAAGAATCCCCAAAAAATAAAATTATTTCGCAACGAACGATGTCAATAAACTTTGAATTTACAAATGACATGACGAAACAAAGATATTGTCCCCCATCTGACAGACAGATATGTCATTCTTTATTTTATTAATAAACATGTCACGTGCATCTACTCCATGTTTCTATTAAATCCTTAATCACATTTCATCACTTTTTTTTTCAACAGGAAAAAGTGTTTTTATTTAAAAAATGTTATTAATTTTTTTTAAACTCGGCGACAAATTGCAGCTTCGATGGACACAGTATTCTTTACAGAATGCATCCTACAGTAAGGTTATATAATTTTAACGGAAAAAAATTGGAATGATAATCGTCAAAAATAAAATTAATTTTCCAAAGAACGATATCTTTAATCATTGACATGGTTCTAAATGACACAACAAGAACAAAGAAATTGTTTCACATCTGAAAGACAATCAGACACGTTATTCTGTATTGTATTAACAAACATGTCAGCTGCATCTACTCTGTGTTTAATCATTTCATCACTTTATTCTCTAAACAAGTGTTTTTATTTTTTTAAATATTGTTAAATTATAAAACTCGTCGACAAATTGCAGTTTCGATGAGCAAAGTATTCTTTAGTGAATGCATCCTACAGCTATTGACAATTAACGGGGGGGGGGAGGAATTGTATTGACAATCCCTAAAAATAATTTCCCATGGCATTATAAATGACACGACAAGAACAAAGAAGTTTTTCCCCATCTGACAAAGAGTCAGACAGGTTATTCTGTATTACATTAATAAACATGTCAGCTGCATCTACTCTGTGCTGTTATCTTTCATCATTTCATCGTTTTTTTTAACAGGAGAGTGTTTTATTTAACGAAATGATGTTAATTTTTTTTAAACTCAGCCACAATTGCAGCTTCAGTGAGCACAGCAGGCTATTCTTTACTGAATGCACACTACAGTAATTGCAATTCAACACAATAAGTCAGGTGTTCATTTCTCTGTAAATAATTGAATTGTAAATGAATGCGTACTTAATGGAAGCACTTCATATTGACTGTAATCTACTACAATAATAATTATTTTGTGGTAAATAATGTCGTTTTTGCAACCATATTGTATAAAACGTTTATGTTTACTATAACGAAATCAATAAGCTTTCCAGTAATGGTCTAATATTTTCAAAAGAATATAGAAATAGATACATTTGTTGGACACATGTTAAACGTTTTATGATAGCCGACAAAGGTGAAGCGTTAGGGGGATATGTTATAAATCAGTCAGAACACCATTCACAACTTTAAAGAAAAACACTTAAATTATACCCAGAATCATTGTAGGCAATTAAGTCATAAATAACTATAATATTAGAAACTTAAGGAGAATCACACACAAAACTCATAAAATGTAACGGGATAATAGTTTTCTAAACTGTCACAATTTTAAAACATTAAAACTTGATTGGCTGACAAAAAGTAGCTTCTTACGTTCATTGGTTAAAGTAAATTAAGAGAGAGGGAATAAGTATTTTTTAGCATCGACAAAGTAAAAATTATATAGAGAGTCTTGGGGAGAAACTCACAGCATAGGGGTCGGCGAAGTAAAGCCAACAGTATTCCTAATGTAGAAATTAGTATTTCCTATAAGTTATAATTCCAGTTTAGTAATAGTAAAGTAATAATTGTTTTTTAACACGTATGTTTTAACCGTGTTTGTTTTTACAAAGTAAAGTATTTAACACTTTAGTAATCTTCGTTGCAGTACTAAAGAGGTACATCTACAAAGTGTTGAGTGCATCTTCGTAGTAATTTGAAGTGAATCATTTTATTGATAAATCACATAGTACAGTGTAGTGTTTGGTGAACATCGTTAACCAGTAATAAAGTGAAAGTTCTTCACTCAACTAGCAGCACTGGATTACTTACAAAGGAATACAACAAAAGTGGATTTGGTATTGTACTAATTATTATAGACTTTAATTGGAAACTAAATTGTTAAAATTGCAATTCTCTGTATTATTAAAATTTCACTCACTGTATTAATTGTTCATTAAAGAGCTCCCCCTGAGCAAATAGTGTAAAATAAAAAATTAAAAGTAATTGGAAATTAAGTTCAAATTAAATTAAATATTTCAGAATTAATGTTAAAGAGTATATTTGGACTTTCCTTATGTATTGACAATCCAAGGTATGACTAATTAATTCATAATTTTGATTTATATAATATTTCTGAAATTATAATATAATAATTATCGTTAGATTACCTTAGCTCTAACAAAGAAATTTGATTAAAGTTCAAATTTTTATAGTTTTCTTGTTTAATTTTTAATTTATTGATTTTAACGCTAATACGTTTTTCACCAGCAAGTATTGAATATATAATATTTTTTAAATTGCAGCAATAAAGCAAAGTCAAGTGAGAAGTCGATGCCCTATGCTGGGAAGGAGACGATGAAACTGCCCCGATATTTTAGGTACATTTAAAATGATGAAACTGCCCCGCTCATTAAAGAGGATCAAGAAGGGTCGCCTCACAAGACCAGAAATGCTGAAATTGCCCCGAACGCCCGGCCAGGTAGTCATTTTCTATGACTGGCTATTTACTTTTAGAAAATAATATTGAAAACATGTTAAGGATGTTACCACATGTTAATGATATATATCGTTCAACTATAGAGACGTTATTTTTTTGTACTATTTATGTGATTTTTCAATGGAGACAGGAGAAATTTAAAGACAATTTATTCAATGTAGTTTTTTATTTAAATTTCTCTACCAGATTATTTTATTTCGGTAGTATGTGTTTAAATTTAACGTCAATCAAGCATATAAGCCTGCTAGACTAGGTTAGGTCCCGTAGCGTAACATGTTTTCAATATTATTTGGGCGCTTGGGGCAATTTCAGCATTTCTAGTCTTGCGAGGCGACCCTTCCTATTCCTCTTTAATGAGCGGGGAAGTTTCATCGTTTCAAAAGTACCCAAAATGTCGGGGCAGTTTCGCTACGCCCCTGGGAAACGACTAAGGATAGCTCATTTGGTAGAACATTGGCGCGTAAAACCAAAGGTCCTGGGTTCGATTCCCAGTCTAGGCCGTGCGTTTTTCACTTGAAATATTGTTGTATTTAATAAAGTTAGGCAGATACGAGTTGATGGAAATTGAATTGCGAAGTTTAACAAATACAAAAACAATGTTAAAGTGTGTGAAGCGAAGAGTGAAAGAAATAGCGTAGGGCCTACTTGCTTAGATAAATATTTTGTAGACGTCAGAAATTGAAAAGCCTTAGGCAGTGGAAATGGCGAACTTTTCAAGCGAATAGAAATGAAAGGTTGAGATCTTTTCAACAATAATATATTCTTCCAACTTTATCAACCCCTTCAACTCTTGTCTTAAGCAAAGTTTTGAAATTCAGAAAGGCTGATAATATTGTACGTATTGTTATGTAAAAAAATGTGTATTATTTTACTGTAATATTACTGGAGCTGTCTGGTAAAATCTAAATCGCAATCTGGAATGGGAACACTCTAACGTAGATTATTTAATTAAACTATTTGTTAGTACATGTTACTTAAATGTCAAAGTAACTTTTTATTTCTGTAATTGTTTTTACTGAAAAGAAATATAAATAATTCTTTCACATTTGTATTTAATTTTAAAATTAAATTTCTTCTGAAAGAGAATCCCTTAAGGTAACCATGTTCTCGACTCCTTGTACAATTTATATTGAGTAGAAAAACAGATATAGATAAAAAATACAATTAAATTAAATTAAGAGTTGTAAACTATTTAAAATTAGTCATTCTCGTTTATATTAATTCCAAATAAATGAAAAGCAATAAACAATTTAAAACATTTAAATAAAATTATTGAGCAACATTCATTAGATCTTCGACACTTTCCATACCAAATAACCATGTTTTAAATACAAAATTATAATTTGATTAAGGCAATATGTGGGAGTACGGAAAAAATGTAAAAACACTAATGAAATTTACAACTTCAGCCACTCAGGGCATGACACCGTGGTGTGTGTTAAAACAGCAAATTGCATTACAAAGTTACCCCTAAAAGACAAATAAAAATATTTCAAACAAAACTATGAAGGAATTTAAATTGTAAAATCTGGATACATGCAGAAATACTTATATTTAATCAAAACACTTCCTCCATATATATATATATATATATATATATATATATATATATATATATATATATATATATATATTAGTTACCTTTTTTAGTAGTCAGAGCAATTCTTTTTTGTTGTAGATACACTACAGTGCTGTTTCGCCGTTCACAGCCGGCTTCGTCAGGTGTAGGCTTAACACTTAAATAAAATACATAACGACACTGAACACACACGATAACACGACACAAAATACAATATAAAATCTATCTGAAGTTAACTCTTCGTCATATGCCACACAAACTTTATACTGGCGTAGTCGCGGTATAGTTTCTGTGTTTCTGAGCGGAGACTGAAGTGAAGGTTGATAATGGATTCTTAATGTCATCTGTGTTTGTTTAAAGATCAGACATTAGGTCGTAGATGGGGTTAGCTGCAAAGTTCAATTTATCATTAAGGAGTGAGCCGGGGTTTCTCTTCTGGGAAGTGTATATATTATATTCTTCCAATACGTTGAGACGAAGGCCCTTCTTCTTGTTGTGGATAATGGTCATGTTGGTGCTGATATCTGTGTAGGTGTGGTTTGTGTGGTTTGATCAAATGTTCGGCATAATTAGATTTATGTCTGGAGAGGGGGTTTTTGTGAGTAGGTAAATGTTCTTTAAATCGTTCTGTAAATGATCTGCCAGTCTGGCCTATGTAAACTTGATCACAGTCGTTACACTCGAGCTTGTAGATTCCACTATTGTCATATTTGTTAACTTTTTTATTTTTGAATTGGTGTTAAGGAAGTTGCCCAGGTTGTTGGAAGTGCGGTATACGATATTGAATCCATGTTTCCTGAATATGTTGTCGATGGGACAGTTTATAATGCGGTTAAATTCCATAGGTACATAGTTTTTATTGTTGTCATCAATTCTATTTTGAAATTTGATGTTGTGATTGTTGATTTTCTTTTTGTGTTTGAATATCAATTTATCTACCATTTTAGAGTCGAAGCCGTTCTTATATGCTATTTTTATATGTTCTTATATGTTATATTTATATGAATTTTAATTTGAAATATCTCTTATTACAGTTCGAATCTACATCAAAAGGTAAATGGTTCTTGGTTTGATTTAACTCCAAAACACTTAATTGTCATTCTATCGATAAGTGCTGCAATCACTCCGGGAAAATGTGAACTATCTAAAGACAACAACAATTGGGAAGATCGGATATCTCTCTTTGTCTTTTGAAGATTTTCCACCTCCTACGAAATTTATATAAAATAATAATAATAATAAAATAAAATCTATTATTTTATATACTTTAGATTATTATAGCGCTCATTCCTAGTGCATAGACAGACTGTGATGTACATCTTTAATTGTATGGCTTCTTACAACAATCTTCTCTTACAATTGGTTTTGTATCAATAAATTACTTTAAAATACTGTGGTTTAGGGCCTATGCATATTCTATACGTTCTAGTCCATACATTGTTATCCAGTCTATTATTTAAATTAAAAACTAAATATAAGTTGTGTATGTGAAGACTTGCAGAATTTGTTCCTTAACAGACATTGTTTAGATTAGGGTGCAACAATTCATGTAATGATGACCAGCAATTTAATTCTATCAAATATCTGAAAAATTCCTAGATTCATCTTTTTTCTAAGATGGAGGAGTAGTTAAGAAGATATACATTATAATCTTGAGGCAATAATTCAAACAAAAATGTGTCTTTTCTGTCAAAAAAACTGGTGTTGATTTTTTTAAAATATGGACAGCCCGCTTTAATTGTTTGGTTTTGCCTGAGGTTTGGAATGACATTATATGATTGCCACTTTGTCTCCAATGTTTAACAAAAGATCCTAGTTTCATTCCATATTATGAACAAATTAATCATCATTTCGGACACAGCTTGCCAAAAACGACAGAATACCGAGACCTTACATTCTTCTTGTGTTTCTTTTTGAACATTTTTGGAACCCACTTAAGGTCTGTATTCTTTAACTAGAGTTTAACTAAACAGAAATTTTTCATTTTTTCTCCTTGTTTAAAGATGAAAAAACCTCTGTCACCATCACCTTAAAAAAAAGGAAGAAAAGAATATAAAATAAATCCCCTCCCCCTCGAATGCAATAATGCTTGGGTCGGAAGAGAACAAGAGTTGGTTAAGAGCCTTAGTGAGTAAAAGCTTGGGAATCCTGAGGAAACCTAAGTGGATCTACACTTTTCTTTTTTCATGAAGTCTTGATTTAGATCCTTCTCTTTTATCTATCCTATCAGGCCTCTCTCAACCAACAGTTGTTCTTTTCTGACCCTGATACTACCAAACTATTCGAAGGGTAAGATTATGAACAACCGAGATGAGCTTTTTCGCCTTTAAACAACAAATAAAAGAAAAAAACCGACTTTATAGGAAAGATGAAAGAGAGGGACCTAAGCTAAGACTACATGAAAATAGGAATAGATCTATCTAGGGTACCTTGGGATTGCAACACTAACTAGAAGCAAGCCCGTGTGAGAAGATAACTCTGAGGGAAAGTCTCAAGTAGTTCACCAATAAAGTGCCCGTTTCATGAATATGCTTATAAACTGTATTTATGAAATCCTCAGTGATGACTTTTGGCCTATCTTCCTTCGTTAAAAAGCCTACACCATTTACGCATATTTCTATCATCACAACGGCTTCTTTGTATACTTCCACATAGGTCACATTCAAAATTTAATCACAATTGGGGGATGGGTGATCAATATAGTGTTTTACAATGTAAATGTTGTAAAGAAACTAACAATGCAGAGACTAGAAATGCATTGGCGAGAGAGAGAAAGAGAGAGAGAGAGAAAGAGAGAGAGAGAGAGAGAGAGAGAGAGAGAGAGAGAGAGAGAGAGAGAGAGAGAGAGAGAGAGAGAGAGAGAGAGAGAGAGAGAGAGAGAGAGAGAGAGAGAGAGAGAGAGAGAGAGAGAGAGAGAGAGAGAGAGAGAGAGAGAGAGAGAGAGAGAGAGAGAGAGAGAGAGAGAGAGAGAGAGAGAGAGAGAGAGAGAGAGAGAGAGAGAGAGAGAGAGAGAGAGAGAGAGAGAGAGAGAGAGAGAGAGAGAGAGAGAGAGAGAGAGAGAGAGAGAGAGAGAGAGAGAGAGAGAGAGAGATCTAAAGTTCGTATTTGGTACATGTATATAAGACAAACTGTACATCCAATTTGATAGTTGAGAACCAATTAATTGTAAACGGTCTCTTCATTACTTTGAAAGTTACATCAGTCACATAAGTCATATCTCCATCTAAAGTTCCTGGAAAATTTTGTTTTGTTTTAATAATATAAAAAATATATATTTAAATAATGTGATATAAATTATTGTACTGATGGTTTTAAAGTTCTAGAAGTGACTTTTGAATCAATTAAAATAAACTATGTGTACTTTGGGAAAAATAATACAATTTAATACAATAATATAATTTGGGGAAAACAAATACAAGAGAGGTACAAATTGTCTGCTTTTGAGACATACGCATTTCAATGTTTCCAAATTTGGGATTTAGAGCATTGAAGATAATCTTTTTTAAAGTGTATTCAATAGTTTTAAAGCCCCTTTTTATTGTTGATTTTTGCCATGATAGAGAAAACATAAAATCCTATATTTTGGAGATATTTTGAAATGTAGTGATATTGAAAGAAGTTTTGTCAACATATTTCGCTTCGTAAATATTTGAAAATTTCAAGAAAGGAACTCAGACTCTTGTGATTTTGGAACAACCTGCAGACCTATTAAACAATTATATTTTTAGAAGGTTTTTTATACATAAAATAGTGATAATAGATTTTACTGCATCATTCCAAGTCAAAAGGTTTTCCAGTAATAGATTCAAGACCATCGGAGTCATCATGCATTTGAGAAGGTAAAACCAAAATTCAATGGAGCAGTAAAAAAAAAGGTCTTCCAGAATGTATATAACATATTTAGAAAATATAATTTCACACAATACAATTCTAAATAAAATCCAAAGGCACTCACCGTCTTTCTTGTTCTTGGTGTCGGGCAGATTGAAGGTGACATTCTAACAGGACCTTTAAGTCCAGGAAAACAGATGATAGCAAGGTACCAGTGACAGCTGTAAATAACAATACTGTTTTAGTAGAAGTAGTAAAGTAAGCAATCGTATATTCTAAAAAGAGGAACGTGTTTGTATGATTATGGGAATTTCCTAAAATTATGAGGTTTTCATTTAAAATTAGTATAGGAATAAGAAAAAAATAACCACAATGAAGATTATGCCAAGTGAATTATGAGTTTTATTTTAACAAATTTTTAACCCTTAGCGCTTTGAAGGCCATTCCGTGTAGCTCTTTATGTGCGAATGATAGACCGAATAAATTGTGACAGCGCCGGCCAAAAACTCGAGGGGTCTAAGCGTAGCGGTCCTCCCTCTTTCCCAAAGTAGAATCGGCATTCTCAGTGACCCTGTTCACATTTAGTGTTTGGAATTACAGTAGAACCCTTCTTAACCGGTCTAGTCGGGACTGACACCCGTGCCTGTTGCCCGTTTAATCCGAGGTTCTGTTATGTATATTATACATCAAACATGAAAAAATTAAACACTACAAAATGTCTTAAACATTGTAAAAACTTACATAATACAAACACATATCACTGTTTGAAAAATCGGTAGTTTTTGTTTGTTTTTTAGTTTTTAAAAGGTATTTATTTATTTTATATTTACTAAATATTTATTGATAGAATATATTCTAAATATTTATTTTTACCTTATCAACCCAAAATTCTTCAGAACTAATAATACCTTCTCTGCAAAGGAATTCTTCAGGTGGTTCTTTGTAAAATAAATTCATTATTACAGACTCATTTTACTTTAAAATACCACGATCGTGAATACAGTTTACGAAGGGTAAGTTATAGACTTCATTAATAAATAAATTCTTGTTTAAATAAGGAATTTATGTGGATTCGTCAAGAAAAGAGGAGCAAATAAAAAAACAAGGAACTGTTCAATAAAAACCCAAGGAAACCTTTTAATGCAAACTTTATTTAAGAAGGCGATAGAAGGAAGAAAGAGTTTAGAAACTTTTTTTCCCTTTAATATATCAATCTTACATTTTCCATTAGCCTAATTACGAAAGTTTAACGTTTGAACAATTTCCCCATTTCAGTTTCCTAAAGCTAACCAATTTCCTCAAATCTGACATAAAACACATTGCTCAAAGCAAATCCGTTCCAACATTATTGCCCCTTTCTCGTGAAATATTGTACAATTATATTTCTAGCAAATTTGTATAACAAAAAAGACACGAGACCGTGAAATTCAATATATCTTGTAGTCCTGTTTATTATATTTATTCCATAATATATACAAATTTAAGTCAGTTATTCAGAGTTTAATTTTTCAGTAAATATATGTACGGAGAAGTTTAATTTTACATTTCGCAGCTGGGCTGTAATTTTGCATATGTAGTTTTATTATAATTTAAAGATTTATAATTACTTTAATGTTGGAGAAAATGATTCATGTTTCATTATGTAACTTGGTAAATATACGTTAGATATAATAACTAATTCATTTCATTCTAGTGTCCAGAGTTCAACAATATTCCATTTGCAACACAAACCTTAAAAATATCCGTTTTAAAAAAAATGTACATTTATTTGATGTAAATCAATTTTTCCATGTTTTTGAAGGATGCAAGTTATTTTCTCAATAGTTTTATTGTACTTATATCAAAATAAAACTTTTAAAATGACCTCACCAGTAATTGCACAGTGAAACTAATAATAAAAATTATAAAACACTGTTAAGATTTGATATTTAATTAATTTTCTTTATTGGAACCAAGTAAAAATACAAATGTGTTATTGTTACATGTGCAATAAAACCAACATTTCTGTGGATGACAGCCTATATGTAGTGCTTCCATTATGTACGCATGCATTTACAATTCAATTATTATTACAGTGAGGTGTATGCTTGACTTATTTCCATTTCTGTGGGAATGTATTCAATACAGAATACTGTGCTCACTGGATCTACAATTTGTTGCAAAGTTTATTAATTAAATATCACCTTATAAAATAAAACGTTCTCTCCTATTTGAAGAAGAATTGTAAAACAAGTATGGAGCAGATGCAGACGGAATATTTATCATTGAAATACAATATGACCTGTCTGCCTATTTGTCAGATAAAGAACGACATCTTTGTCTTGATGTGTCATTTCTAATGTCGAAGTTTAATTATAAGTTTATTTTGACGTTTTGTGTTAGTTTTTACTCGTGAAAAAGTTTGATAATGTACAATTTTGGAAAATGTATGGCAGACGGTTTCATATTTATAGCAGAGGATGATTGCATAGCTTAGTTCTTTAATATTACCGTAAAACCATTCAAAATTGTACGTAATAAGATACATAGTTAAATATTATTATTATTCTTTAGGAAACCAGTTAAGTTCTAGATATCTCAGTCTAAAAAACTTTTCTGTATATATTGTTAGCCTTATAAATTTTAAAACTTTTCTTAACATAATAATTATAATTTTCATTACTGTTGAGACCGATGGTTCTTTGTGGAATGCCATGTTTAAAGATAATAAAACCATTTATTTTTATTTTTGTAATATCCACTTTTTATTAGTCTAGCCGACCAATGGTAATACAGCCTCGTCAATGCCTTAGATGGCGAAACCTTTGGTCGGCTAGACTAATAAAAAGTGGATATTACAAAATATAAAAAAAATTGTGTTTTATTATCTTTAATAATTATAAGGTTGAAAAAAATCTGAAGAATATATTGTTGTTTAAAAAACATCTCAAAGTCTAAAACTATTCTTTTGAAAAGTTCACTATTTCCATAGCCTAAGGCTTTACATTTTCTACAAAATATTTTCTAATAACCTCTACCATTTCGTTCACTATTCGCTTCACAAACTTAATTTTATTTATTTTTTATCTGTCAACTTTACAATATAATTATCTTAAATTTGTTGCATTTTCTGTACTAAGAAAAAGCGCGTTGTGATATCATTAAGAGATCATTTCTCATTCTTCTTCATAAAGTCCTTTCCAACATTGGCCGATCCATTTAATATTTGTCTGACTTTACACTCTTTTGGTAATATAATTCAATATTCTTATTTCGAAATTTAACTTCATTTCTATACAATAACTTTTATCTTTTTATATTGATTAAAAAATATTTTTAAAAAGCCAAAATTAAGAGAACAAATTTACAACTTAAGCTGAAAATAAATACAGCTTAAAATTAACTAATATGACTTTAGCTAATATCACACAAAACGTCCATTATCATTTACAGTATTATTATTTTACGGTAACCTAGAGCTACAGATATCGAAATTATACCGCATTCAATACAAATAATTGGTTTGCTAGAAGAACTTCATTATCACATTAAGAAAACATCCAAGAACCACGGCATTAATTTCGTAATAACCAACTATAGACAAACATTTAAAGTGTCATCTTTCAGAAAGTAGATGATCTAGTAAAATAAATAGGGCCAGTTAAGAGTTTCGTTTAATTATTCATATATGCAGTCAACAAAAACTTAAATCTCACTGGGGTCAGCTATCTATCTGCCTTGTACGTGTAATGGCAGAAATTTTAATAATTGAAAACACAGAATTGCGATTCATATCCGACCGAGTTAAAAGACAGTATTTCAGAGAAATTTCAGTATTTCCTTGTTAAATTCCATGAAAACTTAAGCAATGACATTATTATCGAAGCGTTTTGGAGTTCCTCCATTTTCGAGACCTACTTTAGTAGGCTACTCAATGCTAGGTCTTGAAGATGGAGGAACTCCGAAACACGACAACAAATATAAATAATAATAAGATAATAATTAGATTGGCAGAAGATGGCACTCAAACTAACCTAAGCAAGAGTGACTCAATGCATTGAACTTTAATTGTTGTAATTTAAAGTTACAGCAAGTAAATTTGTATTTGCAAAAAAAAAAACTCGTAGGAAATAAACTATTATTATATTATATTGAAATCTGACCTTTTAATGTAACCATTTACAGATTTTATAGATTCTGTGCATGGTCATTATCTAGTATCCGTTCTATTTCAATTTGTATAAAAATTTAGTACATCGATTTATTTTTTAATTAGTTTCTTTAATACGGTCTCGTGTCATAATTTTAGGATTTTAAGAAAACCTGTAATTTGTTTTATACATAAATATAGGCAAAAAATGTGAATTTACCCTATTGACCATTTCTTCGGTTTTTGCTAAAGCATACAATTGTACACGCGTACAATAAAATCCACATTATTTACCACAAAATGACTATTACAAGTGGATTACAGCCGGTATCTAGTGCTTCCATTATGAACGCATACATTTAAAATGGAATTATTTACCATTTGCATACCATATCTGTAGTATGCATTCAATAAAGAATACTGTGCCCATCGAACCTACAATGTGATGAGTTTTTTTTTTTTTCAATTAAATAACAGTTTTGTAAAATAAAAACATTCTCTCCAGTTTTCAAAGTGATGAAATGATGGGGATTACAAGAGAAGCATGCAGATGACATATTTATAAATAAAATACATAATGACCCGCCTGTTAGTATACGTATGTTAACATGTCGTATCACATAGTACGTTGGAATCGAAATGTAGCTTTATTAGGTAATGAATTAATATTATTTTTGAAATTTGTATGTGTTTCGAAATATTTCAAGGTGTACTATATTATACGATAATAGGGAACTTAGATGGGAACCCCTCACAACCTGCAAGTGGGTCTACTACGCGTATAACATAAAATGAATCCAGGTTTAAGTGTTTAGTGTTTGTAAATATGAGTATATGTGTTTTAAATGTATGACAACGATACGGACAAATTCCAACATAACTTGATAATGACTGAGTAGCCAAAACGGCTGTAGTGAAGAAAAAAATCACAATTGACCATCGTCACTGTAAGTAATTTTAGTTTAATAGTCCGATTGGCGATAACGTAATATTTTCATTATACAGTTTTTTGAATTTATTTTATCCTGTACGTTAGATCAAAAATTCATTAAAATTGCTGTTAGGTAAGTAGCATTAAATAATGTTTGTGGATATGGTAACTAATACGTTTTGTTTCGAGTCTTGGAGTTTTATTAAACAAAATTTAATCAAAATTGTTTTGAACATATTAAAAAAAAATATATAAATTTATTTATGAAAGCGATGTATTATCATTCTTCCAAGTCCAAACAAGAATTCCGAAAATCCAATTAGAATGTTATTTGTCAAACAATGTTGACTACAAATCTGTCTTTGAAATCTGTCTACTATCTCAAAATCGGCCAAAACTATTTCGATAAAATTTTGTTTATAAAAGTGTATGACTAAAATCAATTAGTGAAACCGCACGTCAACAACAAATACCATTTTTGAAAATTATTTAAAATATCAAAACCTAACCCAACTTTCCCTGTTTATGTAATAATTGAAAAACTAAAAATGAACAAGTGATTTTAATAGACTTCATTGACTGTATATAAATTGTGGAATAAAAATAAAAATTGTAAGCACATACACAGAATTAGATGATAAAATGAAATGCATATTCCTAGATTGATTTTACATTATGGGAGCTACAACACATAATTTTCTATTGAAATTTGTTAAAAATAATAATTGTATAATATTTCACGGGAAAGGGCAATAATGTTGGAACGGATTTGCTTTGAGCTATATATATTTCTTGATGTCGAAATTGAGGAAATTGTGTAGCCTTAGGAAGTTGAAATGGAGGACTGTTCAAACGTTGAACTTTCGTAATTAGGGTAATGGAAAATATAAGGCGGAATATTTTCACCAAAAAAATGTATTCTGAAAGTTCCCTTCTCCCTTATACCGCCTTCGTAAATAAACTTTGTTTATATTGATTCTAAATTTAAATAAGATTCTATTTAATTATTATTCATAACATTTTTACGTTTAAAATAGTTTTCTTATAAACGAATTTGCAAAATCTATGACAGAGTGTCATATAATGTTTAACATATGATTTGTATTTGTTGTACATACTTATTTTGTATTATCATTTATGTAAAATCTTGAAATAAAAGATTATTTGATAATAAATAAATGTGTTCCATATTATAAAATCTGTGAAAATTTCACAAATTTTCAGTTTTAGGTCCGAAATGTCAGGTTTAGGTCTTATCCGAGAGTACTTAAATTATTTGCTCCAATAATAATACAGTAAAACAATACATATCAAAACGTGTAATTTTATCACCCTTTCAGAAAATTCAAACTTTCCTAAGATAAGAGTTGAAGCGGTTGAGAGGTTTTGAAGAATATATTATTGTCGAAAAGATCTCAACCTTTCATTTCCTCTTGAAAAGTTCGCCATTTCCTTTCTCTAAGAATCTTAAATTTATGACGTTTACAAAATATTGTTCTAAGCCACAGAATTATTTCTTTTGCTATTCACTTGACAGACTTTAACATTGGTTTTGTAACTGTCAAACTTTACAATATAAAGTTCTTTAAAGCTAGTTGCATCTACTTAGTCACCGTTGTGCTAACGTTAGTTGGTATTTCGTATTCTTTTACGTAATAAACCTTTCCAACAATGGTCGAGTGAATGGTCTGGCTACTCTTTTGTAGGTACTCTTTTCAAAACATAATTGTATATTATTCCTGTAAAACTCAGAATCAACTTATCTACTTTAACTTTTATATTTGCTTATTCCTTCCAAAAAATCAATACAAAATTAATAAAGGAGATTCGAAAGCGAAGGTTGCCTTCTTCATCTTCATCTTCATGGTGCGTGCATCCAGCCGACCGCACGATGTCTCTCATACACACAGCTAGTTAGTCTCCAGTATGTGGGATCAGTCAGAATTCGTCCAAGAGTGCAATTAGTTTGGAGTCTTCTCCTCAGCTCATCTCTGACATCCGATCTGATGATACAATCTTAACCATCATGACATTTGATGATGATGTAGGGTTAATCAAACAAATAAATGACTGTTAAGTGCAGAATCGACAATTTATTGATTTTTCTTCGTGCCCCTGCAATATGATCGCGATACTTCCCGTTTGAAAACCATGCGATGGGAAATTGTTGCAAAGTCAATGACGTAAGCTCACAATACATCATTCTCAAGTCCCTCTAAAATATTTCACCATTGGTCAATCGTTGTAAACCGATCTCCTATTGGTTCCCACATCGAGAACGAAAGGGCTAATTATTCAGCCAACGCGACGCCTTACAAGCGCTTAGGGTAGTCTGGTTTTCAACTCAAAAGGGAACACATATACTACGATGTGTGTAAGTCGACGTGTGTGGTGACGCCGGTTACGAACTAGTTCAAAGTGTTTTGTGAACTATGATCTCATCTCTTTCTCTCATATTTCAACTCTATTTGAAATATTCGCTAATTAATATTAATTAGCGTCCGCTCAAAGACTCTTTAGTTTGTAACTAGTTATGAACTCTACTCTGGACTCTTACGCGTGTATGAACTCAGTGCACGTGTTATTTCGCGAAAGTGAACTTATTTTGTGATTTCCTTTTATTGTTAATTACAAGACCAATTAGTAATTAATTGTACTGTATACTCTGTGCTTACTATACACCTAGCTAGGTACCAACGCAGATCTTCTCTTCAGCATCAGACAAGTGCAGAGGAAACTCGCCATCTTTCAAGGTATTTGTGACATCTTTTAGTACAAATAATATTATTAATTGGTCTGAATCTCATTGTACATTAACTGTTGTGTATTGCATATTTTACAAACATTAAAGTTCCACAGCTTTTCTGTGGATGGTCCTCCGAGCTTAAAATTATCATGAACTAATTCGAATATTTTACTAATTAACCAACTAGTTAATTTTAGAGTGAACATTTTTCTAATTAGTTCCAAATATTTTTTCTCACTCTTCTCGACGTCAATCAATGACTCTATCACTTAACAAGTCTATTGGCCTTTAAAAGTTACGATTTTGTATATCTTTTGTATTACCTATTGCCCTTCAAGCTCCCCCTCTGTGCTGGGCTGTTTTGTAAAATGTATTAGTTACACTATTGGATATGAATCACTGTCTTGGATTAAGTTTTACATTATAACTATATATTGAACTCATGTTTCGTCGTTTAGTCCTTTTGTCCATCCGTGTAATATTCTTTGCTAACTACGCCACCAGTTTTAACGAAATGAAATTTGGTTAGTTTTCCATAAATCGTAAAATATATTATTATTTTGCGGTAACCCAGAGCACCAATGGGTCTTCTATTGTTTCTGATACAATAGCCCATTGATAAAAAATAAGAGGTGTAGTAGAAGAATTTCATTGTCTTATTTAGAAAATAGGCCAAGAAATGTGTGATTCATTTTATGATAACCTTCTATAAATGTAATCTTACAATTCTACAATATGAGATAAACATCTACAAGCAATCATAACACGGTTTCAAAGTGTCATCTTTCCGGAAGAAGATGTTCTTAAGATGTCAAAATGGGGCCAGTTGAGAGTTCCATTAAATTATTCATATATACTGTCAACAATACTATAATACCTCAGTACGATCATCTTATTCAACTGCCTTGTATCTGTAATGGCCACAACGGTGGCAAACTTTAGACGACTTGACAATGGAGAATTACATTTCATATCTAACCGAGTTAAATACCAGACTATTTTTCAGGAAAAATTCAATATTTCCTTTAAATTGCGTAAGAATCTAACCAGTGACTCATTTTCTAAGAGTTTATTTCTTATTTAAATTTACCAAAACTTCTTTATAAGTTATAACAGTTACATTTAAATTTTGAGAAACTTATTTACTTTACAAAAGAAAATTTTCGTTGGTAATAACTATTGCAGTTTATATTTTTAAAAAACCAACATGATAATATAAAATGTACATATTTTTGTGGATTTTTGTGCGCTGATTTATCCCTTTGGAATGTATCTTCCATATCTCAAAACAGTTTGCAAAATCCTTTTGTGAATTCTCCGTCACATGTCTTGTCGTCTTCTTCTTGTCGTGTACGCAATCTCTACCTTCCCTTTAAAAGGTTATTTTATCTGGGAGGGGCATAAGATGCAGGAAAACAATACTGGACCGTAGAAGAGTTGAGGTATCTGGGGCGGAAAAGAACAATAATTGTACAAGAGAGACCTGATAGGAATGACAAAAAAGGGATCTAACCCAAGAATCTGTAGATCCAGCTAGGGTCTCTCAGGATTATTAAGTCCGTACTCACTAAAGTTAACTATTGAGAGGAGTACAAGAGTAGAAGGAAGAAGAGAAAAACTAATATGATGGTCATAACAAAATAAAGTAATGTTCTCTACGATTGGGGTAATAAACTGATATAGAAGCATTAACATTTCTATACTTAAACCACTCTGCAAACCTCAGTATCTTTACATATCAGATAGTTTTACTCATTATCCACCTATCCCCTGCCATCCGTCTCCCTGTCACTTTTAACAAAGAAAGAAATCTAGAGACTTGTATGAGTTGCTTCACAGGCCCATATCAAATGTTGAATATGTTTAGAAAAGATTTTTCATAAACTTTTAGTACTGCTCACAAGTTTGTATTTTTTGTGGTATTTTTTGAAATATTATTATATTTCAACACAATTTTATTTAAAACAGTACAGGAGATTTTGAGAACTTAGGCCTTTTGTAACATTGCCGTTGGAGTTTTGTGTGTAGCACCTGAGGATGATGACTTAGTCATTGAAACGTCGCCTTGTATTTGAATTACACAAATAATGTGATTTTTTTTTGTGGAAAATTGTGCTTTAATGTGTATTGTTAGGGTCTCTAAGGAATAGGTTTGAGCTAAATTGTTATAGACGATATTGAGAAAATTGCTTTGGGTTTTGCAGGGACATCAAAATTAACTATAACAATTATATTATATTTTATATCTTATAATTAGAGTGCCTTAAAAACTTATAAATAGAAATTTCGAACAAAATCTGTCCTACGGTATTTGAAAAAGCAGTTGTGATATATGACAGACAGTTGATTAAATTTTGTAATATCCTTTTTTGGACTCGGAGTTGCTCGAAACTGATATTGCCACAAAAATCTAATCATCCATTTTTCCCTCACTTATTTCTTCCTACATTAGCCTATAGGTAGATGAAGTAAAAAGTCATTATTTGACGAGGGGTGAGGGGGAGAATGGTACACAAATATTGCACAAATTTTCCCTCACGTATCCTCAAAAAAGTACTAACCATACAAAAAGTATTCGCTACCATCTCCCAAAATGTCATTTTTCTAGTTATTGGTTAAAAATTGAAAATAAACTATGAAAACCATTATAAATGAACTTCTGAGCGTACGTCGTATTAGATTGAACAAAAAAATTAACTATGGGGATCCCATTTTGTTGTAGTTAAGATTTTATCAAACAGGTAATACTTTATTTATACTGGAAGGTGCTGTACAATATATTCACGTCTAGCCTACCACAATTACCTGACGTCACTGTTACAACGTTTGGAGATGACGCCTATGCAATGATTCCACCAACGACGCAAGTAGCTGATTAAACACATTTGATAACACAAATGCCTCTTTAACAAAGTGGTGAATAAGAACAAGGGTATATCACATTATATCACCTTTTCACTTCGAAGAGCTTTGGATAGATTCTGTAAAATGGTAGACAAACTACTATAGAATTTTATATTAAGGCCTCTCACTTTGAGCGCTGCTGTACTGTCAAAAGTAATGCTAATAATTAAGTGAGCACACCATCGTATTCCTTATGAAATTCCCTGTATAACCATATATAGTTTATAATTTTTAAACTTTTGTTAAATGCAAAAATAACTATGGAAGTAAAAAAACATGGTTTTGCAGCCGTTTTTCATAAACACTCGTCTTTAAATTTGCGCAGTATAAAAAGTAAGGGTGCTAAAATTTTGTCGTGTTAGGGGTTTATTAACAGTATTGTTATTAACGTTTTTGTGAATTGTTGATATCTCCATAACGGATTGTTATAGATAATTGCAATTTTCAATGGCATTTTAAAAATATATGTAAATAAACTCCAATGAAGGAGTTGACATTCTAATTTGGAGTACAAATAATTTATTGTACAATTTTAAACAAAGCATGTTTTTTATCATCTAGCTTCAGTTAACAGCGCGCGATGTACAATCAGTTTATACTGGGATCATTTTTTCCGAACGTCAACAGATTCAAGTTTTATATTTAATATGGATTTAGCTTACGACTCTATAATGTTTTATATCTTAATAATAGATTATATATATATATATATATATATATATATATTGTATTTTCTTCTTGTCCTCGTGACTTTCCAATATAGACTTTTTCACTGGAGTTTCCACTTGCACTATCCTCACTCAACCCCGACTCATTTACATTTACTATCATGGGTTCCACTGCAATGTCAACTAAATATTCATTTTGAACATACCGTATTGATTTTCTATTTTCCTAACATGTTCCACACAGTTTTTCCACAAATTTTCTGGTACATTATCCATAATGTCTGAGGCTACTATACATAAGCCCAAATAAGTTCAATTGGATTTAATTCACAATAGGCCACAGACAGCCAAAGCATTTGAATGTCTTTATTGCTTCTTTTCACTATTTTATTCAGTAACTTTTTTTTACATTGAAGTGTGGCTTTGTTATAAATAGTAGCAGCACTGGTTTGGTAAGATCTGCCCACTGTGACACTCCTTCCGGTAAAGGCATGTTTTTGTTAAGAGCTATACAATGATGTCTTTAAGCCAACTTCTACAAGTGTTGTTTCCGGATTTATCATTGTATGGTAAAAGGAGCCTAATCTATTACAATAGCAGATTTTTCAGGAATATTTTGTAAAATGGCGTTAAACCACTCTTCGTAATGCTTTGCATTCATCCCATCGTGATAATCTGCAGTCTTATTTTTCTTACAACAAAACAATTTTTACCGCTTTCAAAAATCCATTTTCGCTTCCTATGTGTAAAATGATTGCTCTTTTCCCAGCACCAGATGGTTTACATATGCATCTCCCTTCATCCATTTATCTGCTGGAGAACCGTAAAAAAATATGTTCTTCACCAGGTAGAATTTGTTCTTGGCAGACGTATTTCATCTAGTGATTTGCGCCACAGTACGTTTCATCTGTATAATAAGCTGTACAGTATAGTGTATACCCTGACTCCCGCAACATTTTAATTATCATTAGGTACTCGGCCCTGGCTCCTCTAATGGTCATCGACTCCATAAGGATAGGTTTATTGCAAAATTTCTTAAATCGAAATCCCATTAGTTTTATTTGTTTTAGTAATAGAGACCTACTTATTTTTGGAACATCGGGGACATTCTCTTCTAGAATGTACATTTTCTACTGTTAGATATTCTTTTTCAATATAATATTGGTGGATTTTACGTCGAATTATGCCTTTTAAATATTCATCTAATGTAATTTTTGGTCTTCCTTTGTTTTCTTGTCTTGGAGATTCAAATTTACCTCCACACCTACGGGCTTCACTTGTAACACGTTTTACTGTTCTTTCAGAAATGTTAACACTCCAAAGTCTTTTTCACCGATGCCATAATATCATTTGCACAACCGGCCTGTTTTTCGTTTTTGAAATACAACTTTGTACTTGATATAAATTGTTTTTGTGATTTTCGAATATATGGGGATTTTCAAATTGTCTAACTTTGCTACTAAGTAAAAAGAAATGAAAAATATGAAAGCTTATTAATTTTATCACCACTATCAACACTTACACACACAAAAATTTTAACACTATAAACACTAAAAAATTCTAAAAACGAACTCTTCTATCCCGACACGAATAAAATACTGACAACTACCTCATAGACAGCCAGAGACCTCATAGCTCATTTACACACATCTTGCTATGTTTAGATAATTTTTGAAAGTCCAAATAAATGCCTTGGCGTTGGGAACCTTTTGTTTGTTTGTGAAATTTAGTGTAGCGATTGCAGTGATTGAGGAGTGCACACTGAATTAAATACTTAAGTAACGACTATAAATATTGACACATGATGAGAAAACGTTGATAAAAAGTGACTATTAATTATACCTACTTTATTTATGGAAATAAATTTGAAACTACAAAATGCAGTTTGTGAAAACCAAATTGTATTGAGCCCAGAGTATCACTCGTTACACAAGTAGCTGAACGTTACATCACTTTTACGTCTTTATAAAACATACTTAAAATAATATAATTTGATATTTTATTTTTATAAGTTGAATTTTTTGAGTGCTAGATAATTAATAAATCCTGTATTCTTACTCAAAATTAAGTTACTAGTAATTCACAAAAATGTGCTAACTATTGTTGTAGTGATTATTTTAATACGTAACTTGAGTATACTGTTATAAACCCCTAACAGGGAATAAATTTAGCACCTTTAGTTTTGACACTGCGCAAACCTTCTTCAGGGATTTTGTTTTTAGGGTAAAATGTTTTTAACCTTTGATAAAAACTCCTTTTCAAAGGAGGTTTTAACCTTTCATAAACTCCGTGAAATCCAAGTAGAGAATGATTCTACCTTGGAACTGGAAGGTCAACTATCTGAAAATTAATAATGTATGTGATTTAACGAAATTTCCTAACGAATATTGTGGTTTTTAAAGAATTAAAAATAATACCAAAACTTACATTGAGCTAATCTGACATTCACTGTGAGTGTAACTATTGAAAAACAAAAAAAGTTAATAAGTGACTGGATTATATGAAAGTGAATTCATATGAATAGTTAATACAAATAACAAATATAAAAAGACTACTTATACAAATGGGAATAACTTTGTGTGTAGTGATGTGGATAATAATACTTTTTTCCATTTGCTACAAAACTAAATTTCCTATAGAAAATGACTTAAAATAATTGCTCAATATTTCACGAGAAAAGGGCAATATTATTTGAACGGATTTACTTTGAGCAAAGCTTTTTTTATATTAAACTTGGGTATAGGGTAGCCGTTGTAAATTGAAATACCCTTTGGGGACTGTTCAATCGTTAAACTTTATGTAATTAGGCTAATAATTTTTTTCTAAAAAATATATTTCAAACCTCTTTCTTCTTTCTTCTGTTGTCTTTTTAAATACAGATAGCACTAAAGGTTTTCTTTAAATTATAAAAATATATTTAATAACAAGTTCCTTGTTTTATTTGCTTTGCTTTTTTTGATTCCTTATTTAAACATGATTGTATTTATTATTAAAGCCTATATCCTACTTTTCGTAACTGTAACTATTATTTGCAATAAATGGTTTTCTTATGTCTTGTCCATACTGATGAATCACTGACAAAGGATTTTTGCCTAGCGCTCATCTAATCCATATTAGGTAAAAATAAGAAGCAAATTTTATTTAATTGTCTCAAAGACTTCTAATGTACCAAGTTAAATAAAATAAGAGGTGAATCAACAAACTAAAATATACCGCCCTCAAACTTTTTATTATTATTTTTAAATATCTTTATTATTATTATTTTGTCAATTACTCTGAAAACGTAACTTTCATTTTAAAAGACAGCGGTGTATGTTTTTTTTTAGATGCTGGCCGATTTCGACTGAATCGACTAAATGTAAAAGAGATTTTGTCCCAAATAATGTACCGTTTAGGCTTAAAGTTTATTTTTTCTTGAACAATATTTCCCCCCTTGGAATCACTAGGCATATAGGGACTAATAAAATTAATTAAATTGTTAGGGTTAATTTCGAGAAGAAGTATTTTGAGATCTTGTTCTTAACTATATTTTAGGAGCGTTTGCGATATTTTTAGGTAAAGAAAATCGATAAACAAAGTTTGTAGAAATCACTTCACCCGAAAGAACTACAAACACCCTTATAAATAAAACAGAATTTATATATATAAAAAAAAAGTTTTTTCCCCAAATTATCAGTAATATTACAAGTAAAACAAAACATATTTCTACTTAAAGAAATATATAATATTTCAAAAATTTTCTTACGACAAGAGTTGAAGGTGTTGAGAGGGTTTTTAGAATATATATTCTTAAAAAGATCTCAACCTTTCATTTCTATTCGCTTGAAAAGTTCGCCATTTCTACTGAGGCTTATCAATTTCTGACATCTGCAAAATATTTCTCTAAGCAACTACGCTATTTCTTTTTCTTTTTGTCTCACAGACTTTGACATTTTTTTTTTTTTTTTTTTTTTTATCTGTCAAACTTTAAAATTGAATTATCTCTAAGTTTGTTGCATCTGCCGAGCTTTGAATAGTCCCCGCGATGGTAAAATTTGCTGATTATTTCATATTCTCCTCCATAAAGTCCTTCCCAACATCGGTCGATTTGTGTAACTCGGCGCTCTTATGAAAACATAATTCACCACTATTCTAAAAACCAACTTTTCTTCTTTAACTTTTATCTTTTCTTATAAAAAAAATCAAGATGAAATTAACAAAGAAGGTTCCAAAAACATCATAGACATACAGCTTCAAGTAATAGGATCCTTAAACATATTGAGCAAGTGCCAAGTCTATTGTACATTATACATATCTTCTGTGCGTTATCGAACGGCCATCACAGTTGCTTCCGTGAAACACAAGTTTTGAAAATTCATTACCGATATGTCTGCTCCATTGGGTATGAATTAGTGACTTAAGTTATACATTATAATACTATTTTCATCTCATGCTTTATAGTTGGAGATTTGTCTTTTTGTTCATCGAATCACGATACTTTGAGAACTACTCTACCAGATTTGACAAAATTATGTATGTATAGTTTTACAGATATCTTCAAATATATTATTATTTTGTTGTTATCCAGAGCAGCAGTTCCGCCCGTGATGCTCTTATATTGTTTTTTATATGATAATCATCATTCGAAGCATATAGGCTTAAACGTTCTGGTTTTAAAGTTTTGGATAAGGGTAGATTTTTCTTGTCGTGTAAAGAAGAAAAACCTCTCTGTCATCGTCGCCTTATAATAAAAGGAAGAAAACCCATAAAATAAAGGCCCCTAGCCCTCGAATACTCTAATAGCGTCTGGGTCGGATGAGAACAAGAGTTAAACAAGAAGACCGATAGAAAGATAAAAGAGAGGGATCTAACCCAAGACTACAAGAAAAGAGATTCGTATTATTAAAATCGAGTATTTTGAAATTTACCATCATTTGTAAATAATACATTTATTTAATAATACATAATATTTCGGGAGTTTGGATCAGCTCGCGTTTTCAAGTCACAAACCTTGAGCAAGACAAACATAAAAGGGACTTCAAGGTACCGTAGTCATCTAGGACTATGTTGGAAACTAAAACTAGTAATCTAATAATAGGGTGAAGCGTGTGCAAAAACTACACGACTTAAGATCCGTTGTTATAGAGACAGATATTTTTATAAAGTCGAAGTCTTTTAAGTTGCAGTTTACATTGTACAGACAGACATACGAAATTATAAGGGTCCTTCGTTTTACCTTCGTACCCTAATAAAGGTAAATCAATGAAAATTCAATCCATCTTTTAATGGCTATTGAATTGTTCGTATCACATCTTACATAAACTACTTTTAAAACTTATATGCTAAAATTTTCTCATTGTGTAATTAAATTAAAGTGTATTTCATACAAAAAAAAACTGATATATTATGATTTCGTAGTTAAATTTAATTTCAAATTCAAATAATATTATTTTAGATTTTGTAGGTCACGCCGTGTTCCAAGTTAGAGGGGAATATCAGACGCTTTAAATTTGACCTAGAACGAACATATTAATTATCAGAATAACATCTATTTTTATTTCATACCCCACACATAATTTTTCCAAAGAAAGTTTTCAACTCGATAGTTTTTTACCCTTTACTACGTACTCCAAGGTCATTTTTGTACTCTTATAATTTTCGATTATTTTGACAATTCAAAGAATATAATTACGAAGGATGAAATGTATAGAATTAATCGTCTTGTCTGTGTAGACTGGTTGCGCCTTACAAACATACAGACAGAAAAAACACTCGCGTGGAATTATAAAGGTCCTTGGAATTCCTAAGGAAACCAGGACTTAAAATAGCCGTGAGCGAACAAAATAACCAAAACCATTTATAAATATTATCTAAAAAAAACCACAAGTCAAACAGAAGAAATAAGAAATTAACACAAGAATGACGAACACCAAGTTGAACTATAGACGAGTTTTTAAGTTATTTTATTTAAAAAATAAGAGGTGTAGAAGTATTTTTATATGTTATTTAGAAAACGATCTAAGTTGAGCGGGATCTATTTTATAACAACCATTACTAAATTTACAATCCTGCAATTAACATCTACACACAAACATAACACGTGTTCAAAGCGACATCTTTCCAGAAGGAGATGATCTCTTGAAGTAAATAGGTTAGCATAGGGTTACGTTAAATTATTCATATATCCAGTCAACAAAACCATAATGCCTCGGTGTGGTCAGCTATACAACTGCCTTGTATGTGTAATGCCTACAAAGGTTGCAGACTTTAATATCTGACCGAGTTAAATGGGCAGCCTATATTAAAAGGAAAATTAAATATTTCCTCGTTTACATTCTTAGAGAGATTTCAGCAGTGGGTTCTTGTGGGGCGTTTGTTTCTAATTTAACTTTTATAACAACTTGTTTTGAAATTATGAGTTTTAAATTAACTTTAATTTCAATTTTAAGAAACTTATTTATTTTTAATATGGAATTGGATTTGGAAATAAACTATTGTATTCATCTATTATGGAAAGAGTCACCCGTCTAATAATGTGCACTGACTTTTTGGGTTAGCTGTAAAGCTCAAACAGTATAATATTCAATATCAATAATGGGGAACGAGTTTGTTTTTTGGAGAGATCGTTATTCTGAGACAGTTAGTTTTTATTTTGTGCAATATTTTTAAATATAAAACACTAAATAAGTCAAACTATTGTAGATCTAAATTTATTTTATAGTAATAACCCTAATATAATTAAACGGTCAACAAAATTGCACACACTTTCTTACTCTCCCATCCCCAAATCCAAATAAAAACTAATCGGCACCAAAAATGTCATTTCGCTAGTTGCCAATAAAAAAAATTACTTTTTAGGAATCAGGGAACCTCAAAATGGATAAATTCGAAAGAACTCGGCATCTTTTTTACCCATCACATAAATTTCTCTATATTAGAGTATATGTGTGTGGAGGGGCCTATAATCACAAAACATTTCTTTTTTTAAATGGCTTTAATCACTAATTTCTTCTTTTTTTAAAATAATAATCGCTTCTAATAATTTTATTGCTTCTTAAATCCAAACCTCTAACAACCGAAATTAAACGTATGGTCGGAAATAAATTCTTTCCATAAAAGTTTAAGGTCAGAATAAAAATATAAAAAAGTGAACATAAAAAACTGTCCAAAAAGGTCCTAAATATGAATCATCCGCACAATTAAGTACGTGTTATAAGGAAAAAAAAACTCATATTTCCCCAAATTGATTTTATTATTTTTGTCAACTACAAAGACCATAAGGAAATAAACAAAAATAGTATCTATATCCCAAACAATTTAAGTTGGAAAAAACTGGACAAGGATCACACGAGACGCGCCTGTAAAAAAAAATTCTAAACCCCAACAGACTTTTTGAATTTGTTCCACTATTTCTTTAAGTACCCAATTTTTTGTCAGGTTAAATCAATCAACAAACAAAAGAGACTCTACTATTCTGTTTTAAATGTAGATTCTCTATATTTAATCAGTTAACAGATTTTATTTTAATTATGTTAGCATGTGAAGGTTATTAATCCAAATAAATCTACTAAACTACAAGCAAAATAAAATTAGCTTTTGAGAGCAATAATTCTAAATAAATCCTAAAATGTACCCTTAATCCTCGTCATTTAAATATTGATTTTTTTTTATCCACAAATTAATATTTTATCTTTAATAATGGCAATTTAAACTATATTGTTATGTATTTGGAATAACTATTCGCAGAAAAGATTATACAATGTTTGTACGCTGTTTATTTTAGTTAGTTTTTTCTCGGTGAACATAAGGTTTTTTTTTTTTTCAGAATGAAATACAACCGATCACTGATTTTGTGAACTAGAAATGAGTTAAGCGGGAAATGATTAGAAATCATATTTAACTTATCCTTGGAGGAGTATCTAGGTTACTATAGGTTCTGTGGTAGAGACAGCAATAAATTTACTACAAAACACCACGACAATGGTTACAGTTTATGAAGGGAAGGATATAGACTTTAATATTAAATTTAAATCTTTTTCAAAAGAGGAATCAATATAGATTGTGGTGATCTGCACACCACAATTCCCCCTCCACTCGGGGTGGTTGTCACGTGTCCGCATCCGGTGCATTACCAGTTGCCCGGTGCCACAAATGCAGGGGCAGCGGATGATGCCTTGCATGTTCCCCCACCCTGCGAGCCCAGAAGTCGGGTCACGCACGAAAGATAAGCAGTTGTGCACCACATTCGGAAGGAACTGGACCTGTTGGAAGGCTGCAAGTATCACATTTAACGCTGATTCATCATTGTACTTATCTTTTAAGTAGGAACACCTAGTTTAAACCCCCCAAAAAATAATGGCTTAATACTCAAATTGGGTAGGGTCAGTTGACCCCGGGTTAAATGGTGCGCAAACATTCGGCTTTTCGCGATTGCCGGTTCAGTGTAGAATGGCGGCCATTTTAGGCTAGTGTCTACATCGGGACCTCTATTTTTGTTAGAGTCAATCCCTAGTGTACAATAATATTGTTAAGTTAGTTAATTATATTATATCTAATTTTAGTAATAATTATTTAGAGTATTAGTAATAGTCCCTCATCACGTGCTGGCTGACTGAGTAGTTTTTAGTTTTAGTCGATAGGTCTGGGCTGTGACCGTTGTGTCAACCAAGTTTTAAAAGACCCACGATCCTCTAATACCCACCTGAATTAATAATAATAATCTTAAATAAAGCTCCCATTTGTCGCAGAATGGTAGCAGAGCGTGGTTACGATCCAGGGACCTCTGGGTTATGGGCCCAGGACGCTTCCACTGCGCCACTCTGCTACTTCATCATCCATCTTTGCCCACTTTCAATTGCCCACATCCAATTTTTAAAGGATTCATAGCCCACAAACACCCTTTCCTTTGAGCACCACATGCTCCAGGAGCTTGAGGTTTTTCAATTTTTTCAAAACATTTATTGAGACAACTCACATGGAATATGCAATAGTTAAATAAGAATAATTAAATATGGTTAGAGTTAGCCAAAAAAAACCACTAAATAAATAAAAAAAAAAAATTGTCAATAGTTAATAATAGTAATAATAATAGTTAATAAATTTGTTTAGATTAAATATAAATTAAATATACAATGTTAAAAGTGCAAAGAAGTTTTAAAAAAAAAAAGAAGAAAAAGATATTTTTATACAACAAAGCAAAAACTAAAATATTCTTTGTTAACAAAATTTTAAAAATTATTATTGTCAGTATGATTTGTATTGCAGAGCAGAGCAGATCTGTTAATTTCAAATAGTGATAAAATTTGAAGAAGACTTCAGAATGGTATTTTTTTTATGATTGATATTAGTTGTTCAGTTTGTAGAAGTTGTAGAAGGAGGGTGTAGTAAAGGATAAAAGCGGGTTATTGAACAGAACTTTGTATATGGTGAAAGCAGGTTATTGAACAGAACTTTGTATATGGTGAGATATGTTTATAAATTTGAACTTTAAATTGGCCTAATGGATATTTATGTTTCTATGTTATAGTTTATATATATATTTAATTTTTTTTTGGTACAAATATTTCATATATGTATGAATTTGATAAAAACTTGTGAAGGTTTGGACTGTGCCGGCGAGAACCGAAACCTGAGATTAAGTTTCTTAAGCATTTAAATATTTTAATAAATAAAATTATTATTTCTTTCTTTGTTATATCTAAAAAGTTATTTATTTTCTTTTAAACAATTAATTAACAAAAAGTAAGTTATTTCATTTGGCGTCCAACGTAAGGGCACAGTCCAAAGGTTATCTTTACCACATATCTAAATTAAGGAAATAAAAAAAATAAAAAATTGCATATTCCAGTTTAAGAAACCCTATATCTAGAAACACGAAATACATATAAAATGGAGACTGATAAGAGTTATAATTTAAGAAAAACCATTAAACCGATACAGAAAACAATCGAAATTGCATCGGCAACACAGGAACGTATACCACGACGACAAAGCATGTTCACAGATGGAGACGATGCGCAGGAAAGGTCGCGTGTTTCGAGGGTTATGACACACGGGGAAGAAGACGTAAGTCGAGACACTCGGGTAGTAAGGGAAGAAGAGTTAGGGAATCCGGAAGACCGTATAAACGTAGACGAAGTAGAGGAGAAGTCGGTGTCGGACGAAACAGTCTCAGAACCTGATACAACCCCTATCACCACCAAACTAACAAAAGAGAACGAAATGACGGACTTATTAAAAATTATTTTGGGAAAATTCGACGAACAAAACCACCAATTCGACGAACTTAACAGCACGATAACCGAGCAACAAAGAAACTTGGACCAGCGTCTCGGGAAATTGGACAATCGTCTGGAAGCATTCGAGAAAACCGTGACCGAAAAATTTTCGAACTTAGAAGAGGAGGTCTGGAGAAAGATCCAGGACAACCGGGAACAACAAGAACGTGAATTTAAGGAGAAATGCATTCACCTACGAATGGAGTTACAGACCGAAGTCGACATTAAACATAAGGAGCAAAGGGAAGATATCCGTACTAATTTGAAACAACACAGCACCGAGATACACTCACAGATGGAGGTCCAACAGAAGGAAATTATGAAGGAGTGCAGACAGTTAACGTTGGAAGAGTGCGGAACATTGGAGCAGAGAGTTAAACAAACCGTACAACAAAACCAGGAGAAAATACAGGAGAACACAAACCAGCTTGGGAAAATCGTGGGAAATATCGCCGATCATCATGATATGATAGCTAGATTAGAAAAAGAAATGAAAAATAAATTAACTCAAATACATGTCACATGCAGTGGAAGTGGTATCACAGCGCCGGAGACCAGTTTGCCAAAATTTAATGGGCGAGAATACAACCCAATGGAGTATCTACGTCGAATTCAAAGACATTGGGAGAAGCAGAGGTTCGGAAATGGAGAACCGGAGGATCAAGAACAACTGTGGGAGCACATCGAACAATGTTTGGAAAACCACGCCGCTCGATGGTTCATCCTCGTAAAAGCAGACATAGAGACATGGGAAGATTTCCAGAGATTGTTTATAGGAAAGTATTGGAGCCGTGAAATACAGAAAGGCATCCGACAGAGGTTGGAAGTGGAGAAGTTTAGACCAAACGGTAGGCTTAACCGGGCGGAATATTTCACTGAAAGAGTGGTAACGATGAGACTCATGCAACCACCTATTCCCGATGAAGAAATTGTAGAATGCCTTTCTGAACATTTTGAGGACTTGATACAAGATGCGCGGAGAGTACAAAATATAAACACAATCAGAGAATTTGAACTTCTACTTCAAAGGGAGGATATTAAGGAAAATCACCAACGGACTAGACGAACCAGCATACCTACGTCACCACCCAGACAGAATACTTCAAAATTAACTCTACCGAGTCACGAGCAACGAAGAGGGATGTTAAACCAACCACAGCGACCTGTACAACCACCAAATTGGTACCGACAGCAAATGAACTTCCAATATCGACCACAGACACAGTTTAGAGCACCAGAACCATTTCAGACGAGATTTGACAACCGGTATGCATATCCTGGGAAATACCATGGGGAATCAACAAATCGACCACAACCTCAGAACCAAAGAGGTGAATCAAGACCAACACAAACACATATGATTTCAGCACCACGGTCACAAGAAATAAGAACAAACTGGTACCCAACTGAAGAACAGAAGCACGTATGTCATACCGTTGCGGAAAATATCCGGCAAGCAAGTACGCAAAAGCCGACTACAAATGTGAGTCAGGACCAGGAAAACTAACAAGCACGGGAAATGTCACTGGCCTCAACGACAACCCACCGAATGGACGTAACTTTATAAACAACAACGACATTGATCCTGTGCAGACGAACAACGCTGTATTAAATAGGCCAACATACATACACAAACCAGAGATGAATATTATTACAATCAGTAATATGTACTGTGATAGAGAATTCCTGTTAGACGAAAATATAACTGAGATTAAGGAAAAACAAGGAGAAGAAGTTATTAAATGTCCTGAGATAAATATTAAAATTGGAAAATATATAGTATCATCATTAATTGATACAGGGTCTAACATCTCCTGTATATCTGAGAATTGGTTTCAATCTCACAGACACGAAATTGGAAAATATGAAGAATTGCCCGTTACAAATTTACAAATCAAAACCGCCACTGGGCATAAAACCAAAAGAGTATCAAGGATTGTTCTGATAAACGCCGAAATTTTAAACAAAAAACTTAAATTGCAAACATTAGTTGTGCCGAATTTAATTAAAGATGTAATACTAGGGATGGACATGATTGTTTTGTTAGAGATGGTAATAAACTTTAAGTATAATGAGATTAAAATGAAGATTAGTAATGAAAATATACTATTAAAGTTTGAAGAAGTAACAAAAGAAGGAGTATTATGTCAATTGATAAAAGGAACAAAAGAAGCAGAATATAATATTATGAATAATATGAATGAATTAGATAAATATAATACAATTAATGATATTAGTAACAATAAACAAGTAAATAATAATAATACAGTAATAGCGGCCGAAACAATTAATTCAACGATTCAGAATAATCCAAACTTGAAACCAGACGAGCAGAAAGAGTTAAACCATTTATTAAATTCATATCGATATATATTCTCAGAACGACCGGGACTATGTAACAAATATATACACCAGTTTAAAATTAAAGAAGAAAGAATTTTTAAAGGACAAAATTATCCGGTACCTCTTAAATATCAAGATGACGTTGCACAGGAAATTAACCGTATGATAGACCAAAATATAATTGAAAGATCCTATAGTGTTTTTATTAACCCAATTATTCCGGTCATAAAGAAGAATGGCGACATTAGGCTATGCCTCTATGCGAGAAGGGCAAATGAAATCATTGTCCCCGACTTCGAATGTAATCGGAGTGTAAATGAAATTCTATCGAAAGCTAGAAATTGCAAATGGCTGAGTACCATTGATTTGACTGCTTCTTACTGGCAAATACCATTATCTCTAGAGTCGCGTCAATATACTGCCTTCCAGTTCAGAGGTCGAACTTATCAGTATACCGTCACTCCATTTGGAATATTAACTTCACAAGCCGCGTTAGTTAGAGCCCTAGATCAAGTTTTCAACGATAGCGTCGAACCATTCACCCTTATATACATAGACGACATCTGCGTCATTTCACCAAATTTCCAGAGTCATCTACAACATTTGAAATACATTTTCACAAAACTAGCAGATGCAAACATGACCATCAATTTTTCAAAATCATCCTTTTGTCAAAATTCAGTCACTTTCCTTGGATATACGATGACAGATACCGGACTACAAATGGACGAGAGCAAAGTTCAACCCATTCTTGAGTTTCCATCACCTAAGTCGCGAAACCAATTAAAATCATTTTTAGGTTGTATAAATTATTATAATAAATTCATTAACCAATTTTCACAAAATATTCAACCATTACTGCGTCTCACTTCAAAGAAAGTAAAATTTATCTGGACTCCTGAAGATGAAAATACCTTCCGAAAAGTCAAGAAACTTTTCCTTAAAACCCAAACGTTACATCATCCAGATCCAAAACGTCCGTTCTACCTGCAAACGGATGCTTCAAATTACGCCATTGGTGGTCATTTGTATCAAGTTGATCAGGAAGGAAACAAGAAAGCTATTGTGTTTATATCAAGGTCATTACACCCAGCAGAACAAAGATTCACTACAACTGAAAAAGAGCTAGTAGCGATAGTGTACTGCTTACAGAAAACGCGATATATAATATATGGCTCAGAACTCACAATTGTGACAGACAACCATGCTCTAACTTTTGTTAAATCATGTAAATTATTAAACGCTGGCTTAACACGTTGGATACTGGCGATCCAAGATTACAACTTTCAAATTCGACATTGCAAGGGAAGTGAGAATAACACGGCGGATGCTTTAAGTCGAATGTATAAACAACATCCCGAAATCTCACAAGAAGAGCAAGCCGAATTAACCATTGCATATATTGAAAGAGTACAGGACCATAACCTCCGGCAAGAACTTAAAAACATGACGAAATTACAAAAACAAGATCCAAAATTATCTCAAATTATTCAAAATCTATTACAACCTTCTGATCAAACGTCAGGCTCAAAAGTAAACCAAAATTACCGATATCATAATGAAATTTTATATAAGCAATTAAATAACCAATGGGTAATTGCTGTACCTGAAATTATTATTGATCCTTTAATATGGGAATGTCATGGATATTACTTACATTGTGGAGCGAAAAAGTGCTTTGATATACTTAAAGAGAGTTTCATTTTCAAAAATATGGGAAGACACATTCGGACCACCTTAGCCACATGTGATTCTTGCCAGAAATGTAAAAGCAATCCACATCCCTCAACTGGACTAGCACAAGGGATCACATGTCGACAAAAGAACTACCAATTAGCTGTGGACATAGTAGGACCACTACCTACAAGCATAGGACGTACTAAATATATATTAGTAGTTTTAGACATCTTTACAAAATTTATTCAACTATATCTAATTCGGAGCGCAAACACCAAAACTATACTAAACAAATTATTAAACATGTACATCCCAGAATTTGGAACACCAAAATTAATACAATCTGATAACGGAACACAGTTTCGTAGCCGTTTATGGGACAAAAAACTAAAAGAAAACAACATCACGCCTATTTACAGCCCGTACTACCGACCTCAATCAAATATGGCTGAAAGGCCTATCAAAGAAATAAAAAGATGTCTTCGAACTTATTGTTCCAATAATCACAAAATATGGGCGAGATGTATACCCGACATTACTAACATGATGAACGAGGTATATAACGATACTACCGGCTTTACGCCAAACGAACTACAATTTGGTGAACGAAACATACGTTTCTGGGAACCCTATATTAAGAATCCGTTATACACTGATACCCCATTAGAAGACAAATTTCGTTTAACATTAAAAAGAATTGAGACTAAACGAGAGAAGCGAGCAAGGAAGTTAAATGAACGACACAAGCCCACTACATTTAACATCGGAGATTTAATATTGGTCAAAAATTTTGCGCAATCGAATGCCGCCCAAGGAGAAACATCGAAACTATTCGAAATTTATGAAGGTCCCTATAAAATTAGCCAGATTATGGGAAAAACCACATTTTTTATAACTGATTTACAAAACACAAAAGAAAACGGACCATATCATATCTCAGCAATAAAACATTATAAATATATACAAGATTAATTACCATAATTAAAAAAAAAATAAATAAAAAAAAAAATAATAAAAAAAAATAATTCTATTCATGGCTCGTTGTCATTGTATGTTTTGACAAACCCATTTAATTCAAAAATTAACTTTGCAAATAAAATTGTAAGGGACTTACTAAATGGATTTGCAAAAAAAAAATTGTAAGGGACATTGAGACAACTCACATGGAATATGCAATAGTTAAATAAGAATAATTAAATATGGTTAGAGTTAGCCAAAAAAAACCACTAAATAAATAAAAAATAAAAAAATTGTCAATAGTTAATAATAGTAATAATAATAGTTAATAAATTTGTTTAGATTAAATATACAATGTTAAAAGTGCAAAGAAGTTTAAAAAAAAAAGAAGAAAAAGATATTTTTATACAACAAAGCAAAAACTAAAATATTCTTTGTTAACAAAATTTTAAAAATTATTATTGTCAGTATGATTTGTATTGCAGAGCAGAGCAGATCTGTTAATTTCAAATAGTGATAAAATTTGAAGAAGACTTCAGAATGGTATTTTTTTTATGATTGATATTAGTTGTTCAGTTTGTAGAAGTTGTAGAAGGAGGGTGTAGTAAAGGATAAAAGCGGGTTATTGAACAGAACTTTGTATATGGTGAAAGCAGGTTATTGAACAGAACTTTGTATATGGTGAGATATGTTTATAAATTTGAACTTTAAATTGGCCTAATGGATATTTATGTTTCTATGTTATAGTTTATATATATATTTAATTTTTTTTTGATACAAATATTTCATATATGTATGAATTTGATAAAAACTTGTGAAGGTTTGGACTGTGCCGGCGAGAACCGAAACCTGAGATTAAGTTTCTTAAGCATTTAAATATTTTAATAAATAAAATTATTATTTCTTTCTTTGTTATATCTAAAAAGTTATTTATTTTCTTTTAAACAATTAATTAACAAAAAGTGAGTTATTTCATTATTTGAAAAGCTAGTTTGTTCAAGCGTCTTCTTGGATGTGTCACAAGCTTTTCAAAAAGTATGGCACCAAGGACTGAAATGCAAGTCACATAACTCACTAAGTTATGACTGGTATCTGATGTTAAAATCATACCTAGAAGGTCGTCATTTCAGAGTTAAAGTAGAGGATGAGTGCTCTGATTTGAGGGTAATCCGTGCTGGAATACCACAGGGAAGTGTCCTAGACCCTGCACTCTACTTACTCTACACACGAGACATACCACAGTTGGAGAACACCACAACAGCCACCTTTGCAGACGACACAGCTGTAATGTCAGTTGCTGATAATGTGGAGGATGCCGTTAGAGGGATGCAGTGCTCTCTTGATGCTATTGATAAATGGACAAAGAAATGGAGAATAAAACTAAATGAAAAGAAATCGGTCCTTGTAAATTTTTACATATAAAAAAAATAGTATCACTCCCAGTTTTTATCAACTCGCAGATTATAACACACGCGAATTCAGCAAAGTACCTAGGCATGACGCTCGATGCCAAATTAAGGTGGAAGGAACATGTCAAAAAGAAGAGACAGGAATTGAATCTAAAACTCAAGAAGATGCATTGGTTGTTAGGTCAATACTCACAACTTTCATTGCATAACAAATTGCTACTATATAAGCAAATTCTAAAGCCAGTATGGAATTATGGTAGTCAGTTGTGGGGCTGTACTAAGAAGTCAAACATCAAGCGGATACAAACATTTCAAAACAAAGTATTGAGGCAAATCTGTAAAGCTCCATGGTATGTGAGGAGCGACAACATCCATCGTGACTTAAAAATCAATACCGTGGCTGAGGAAATTAAGGTATGCTCCTTAAGGCACAGTAAGAGACTGGAAGCTCATGAGAATATAGAAATGCTCCCTCTCCTCAACGCCAGCAAGGACCTGCGAAGGCTGAAGAGGACAAAGCCCATTGACTTGGTGCGAGACTAAACCTGGACTCTGTTTAATGAACTAGAGCTGGGTGAACCATATCATTGTTAAAACCATGTATTCAGAATAAATTGCTTGTTAGGTTGTATTTAACTTAGTTATAATAAAATATAATTTAAAAAAAATATTAATAATTTATTTAATGATAAATTGTGACGAACAGAATTCTTTCATCCATTAGGCGCTGTCTTGAAATATGGAAAATGATCACACATAACTGTAGATTTCGGATACAGGTAAACTACCAGATCGAGAATTTTTCAATGCCATTGCGATAGGATGATGCCTTGCATGTTCCCCCACCCTGCGAGCCCAGAAGTCGGGTCACGCACGAAAGATAAGCAGTTTTGCACCACATTCGGAAGGAACTGGACCTGTTGGAAGGCTGCAAGTATCACATTTAACGCGGATTCATCATTGTACTTATCTTTTTGTTCCTAATTTAAACCCCCAAAAAATAATGGCTTAATAGTCAAATTGGGTAGGGTCAGTTGACCCCGGGTTAAATGGTGCGCAAACAATCGGCTTTCCGCGATCGCCGGTGCAGTGTAGAATGGCGGCCATTTTAGGCTAGTGTCTACATCGGGACCACTATTTTTGTTAGAGTCAATCCCTAGTGTACAATAATATTGTTAAGTACGTTAATTATATTATATCTAATTTTAGTAATAATTATTTAGAGTATTAGTAATAGTCTCTCATCACGTGCTGGCTGACTGAGTGGTTTTTAGTTTTAGTCGATAGGTCTGGGCTGTGACCGTTGTGCCAACCAAGTTTTAAAAGATCCACGATCCTCTATTACCCACCTGAATTAATAATAATAATCTTAAATAAAGCTCCCATTTGTCGCAAGATTCACCAAGAAAAGAAAAGCAAATAAAAACACACAAATTTTATTTACTATAATATTTATAAAAAGACATATTTCTATAATTTCAAGAAAACCTTTTAATCCAAACGTTTACGCAAATTCGATAGAAGAGGAGATTTGAAAAATATTTTTTCCTGAAAATATTCCGCCTTACATTTTCCATTAAACTAATTACAAAAATTCAACGTTTGGACAATCCTTCCACTTCAATTTCCTACACAATTTCCTCAGTTCTGACATCAAAAAAATATAGCTAAAAGCACATCCGTTCCTATAATATTACCTCTTTGTTGTGAAATATATTGCGCAATTATTGTTTTTAGCGAATTTCAATAGCAAATTAAGTTGATGCATCGGCCATTATAAATAGGCAACTATAGAAAGTGAAATTGCTGTGATTTTCGTACATGGGTGTGTATTTTTGATAAAATAAAATTAGAACACAAGTTTCCATAAATAGTACGTTTATTCAAACGCGTTTCAACGACAAAGTCGCCATCTTCAGTGATGCACGAGCTATGATAACTAAACTATAACTATAATGTTTCTTTATAGGTATGTATCCGTATAAATTATTTATTTTTATTCCATTCTTCTTGCATATTCGTGGAACATCTAAATAAGTCAACTTATTCACGCTTTAAATGTTTCAGTAATTACATTAACAGTATATTTTAATATAACTGGGTACGTAATTTTTTCTAAATTAAATATAGTTTGATGTTGGATAAAGTTGTACATGTTTCATTATGTAATATGGTTACATTAACATTGCAATCGACAGAAATTTCCTTTCGTTACAATGGTAATATCAATTGTTAAGAATTACACTCTTGTATTTTAATAACAATACTTAGAAATTACTGGCTAAATGTTAAATTTGTTTCATGTAACTCAGATTTCCCTTATTTTTAAAACCTAGCAAAATATTTCATCACTAGTTTTGATGTAATTAAGTCAAAAGAATACTTTTAAAATGCCTTTCTCCAGTATTTCTTGAAAAACAAACATGATTCCAAATTTTGTATTTAAAAAAAATAAAGTTTTATGTTAATAAAATCTGCCACGTAGAAAACAAGCAACGTGTTATTGATCACGTAGAAAACAAGGTAACTATAACAATTTGAACTTTATTAATTTCTTTGTTGGAGATATGAATATAAACGTGCAATAAAACCAACATTATTTCCCACGAAGTATAACCGTCTAATTATAAAAGTGGAATACAGCCTGTATGTAGTGCATTCATTATGAACGGCATACATTTACAATTGAATTATTTACAGAGATACGAATACCTGACTTATTGTGTGGAATTACCATCACTGTAGGTTGTATTCAGTAAATAATACTGTGCTCACTGAATTTGCAATTTGTCTCAGAGTTCAACATCAATTTGCAAAATAAAAACATTCTGTCCTGTTTTCCAAAATGTGATGAAATGATGAGGGATTATAAGAGAAGCATGGAGCAGATGCAGTTGACGTGTTTATTAATACAATACAGAATGACCTGTCTGTCTATTAGATAGGGAACGATATCTTTGTCTTGTCGTGTAATTTATAACACCAAAGTTTAATGAAAACTTTAGTGGAGTAATTAATTTTATCTTTAGGGATTATCTTCTAAACCTTTGCACCGATAACATTCTATATAAATCTGCACAAACCTTTTTCACCATCCATACCCAATACACGTCCCAAAGAAAATTTAAAAATCACTGCAAAATCATTATTCGCTTATGACACTACTTTGACAGTGTTTGAGCAAAGTAGTGTAGACTTAGCTATATCAGCAACTTTGGCAAATGTCAAGAGGCAATGATTGGTTTATTGGAAATAATTTGAAATTAAATGTAGCAAAAACTAAATTAATACAATTTAAAACAAAATCAACTCCAAATTCAATTATCGTTAGAGGTGAGGAAGAAATCCAAAACACAGTTAATGTAAATTTTATTGGTGTTATTGTGGACGAAAATTTAAATTGGAGATGTCACATTTTAAAGATTGTGGGTTTCCTTGTATCTGCTTGCTTTGCTCTCTGAATGATTTCAAGGATTACCAGCGTAAAAACCATATAATCGCCTGCATATGTTTATCCTCGGCTGAGATATGGAGTAGTCTTCTGGGGGAACTGTCTATGCTTTTAAAATTTTCCGTATTCAGAAACGAATAATTAGAGTAATGTTTAATTTGAAATTTAATCAATCATTAGACTTCCTTTTTTTGAAAAATATAGAATTTCGACTTTTCCGTCAATTTATATATATGAAATGTTGGTGTTTTTTTAAGGCAATCCAGAGTATGTTGGAAGAAAAACAACATAACCATAAATATCTCATGAGGAAAAAAGCGTTGCAATATCCTGTGGACGGATTGCAATTTTTAGAACGTGGCAGTTTTTACTCTGGTTTAAAACTATTTAATAAACTTCCGGAAAATATTTTTAAAAAAAAGTTGATTCAAGAATTTTCGGGGATCACTCAGAGGATACCTCTTGAGGAATGCTTTTTACTCAGTGGAGGAATACCTCAACTCATAACCTCTGGGTGCCCGGGATGCAATTTATATTCAGGATGACGACTCAAATAAATAATATGAGATAACATGAATCCATGGTTCACCAAATTTCTATCTTGTGTATTTGTTGTATTGTATATTGTGTCTTTGTATTGTGTGTTGTGAGTAATTTTTGTATAGTATGATAAGTCAAATGTACTGTATACAGCAGCACTACTGAACTATGTACGCATAAATGATGCAAATAAATAATAATAAAAAATATTGTAAGTTGGGAGTTACCTCTCAAAAATATAGAATGGTATTCCTCGAAATCAACCGAAGCTATTTCCATCAAAATTGTTAAAATATTAATTGTTTATCACTTAACCAATTTGACAAGAAGCACTTTTCTTGTGAACCCAGTTGTCACAGGTTTCATCTTAATATCAAAAACATTTAATATAAAAATTATTTTTTTATTTAAGCAAAAACAAACACAAGAAAATCCATTTGTGGCGTGGTAATAAATCCTTATATATTTAAAGGAAATAAATGTGCAGTTTTATGCATTTTCTATTTTTTAAAACTGAATTTATTAACACATCATGTACACAAAAGCTTTTTTATTTTGAGTTATTTGTTAATATAGGTGTATAATTAATCTAACCTAACCAACTATGCAAATTTCAGTAATACCGATTCGTTACTGAAATGTTTGTACACCAGTCAAGTAATAAAATAATGCTGTTTCTATGGTTATTATTTGCAACCTCTCAATGTCTAACGAAGGAATTATAGCAACATCTACCACACCAAGGTGCTGGTGTTGGTGTCCAGACCATTGCGTAGGTGTCTCCACAACCGAGTTAGATACAGCGATAAATCTTAACAAGGAATCCTAAAGTGGGATAAACTTGTAATACATTCTCTTGTTTCCACCAGTATTAAGAATGTATTTATACACAATTGTATAGAAATACGCTCCAGTTGTAACATCTGTGTAGGATTGAATATTTATTTCTGGAACACTGGTTCTGACTTTTAGCTTAAGTTTTAGTTGGGAAGATAAATGTAAGCCTGTCGTTTCTTTCTTTTTTTAGGAATGTTTTTTAGAGTTTCTACAGTAATTCAATTAATTAACGGTTATTTATAGCCAAAACTAGTAGAAACTCGTATTTCTCTCGCCATCTTCCTTGATCGCTTTTCTCACAAGAAGAAGTTCAGGACTGCGTGTCTTTTAATCCGCCATAAACTAAACTATATTCTATTATGTTATAATGGCTTTGGATTATGACAACTTACTAAAGTGAAAAGAAGATTTCACGGAGGAATGAAACAACCTAAATAACACACTGCAAATATAACTTAACGCACATTTTCATGTCGGTGATTCAGTTATTTTGAGAAGTGTTTTGTAGGCTATGTTGGTGCTCTACGTTTCTTGATAACGATAGTTGATTTATACTCTTGAAACGTCGTGTATTAGTTTTTATATACACAAATTATTAAACCATATTAATAATACTAATAATCCATCATTATCAAATAACTTTAAAACTAGAGTGTCTGTTATATATAGCTTTGAATTAATTTAATTCTATTTATTATTTACAAGACTACACAGTACAACATAAGAAAATAAATTACTCTTAAAGTAATAATATGTTATGGCACTAGGATTCCCAAATTATGTTGATGGACTAGCAACTAAAAGACTTAAAAAAGAGGTTAGATAGTTGAGTGAAAACCTTTATACCCTCTGGATGAGTTTTTCTCTGTCAAAAAAGATATTACTGTAACAATATTGTGAACAGATGTCTAAATTGTTCCGTGTAGTTTTGTTTCTCTATTTTTAATTATTGTAATATATAGTAATAACAATTATAAGTCTAATAAGGGCTAATTTTTTATTGTGGGATAAACACACTAATTATACCTCATGGATTTAGGGAGAAGAGTTATAAATTGTAGCAATGCATTTTTAGGGAGTACAATGATTCACAATGAAGTTATTGTTTTTTTTTTTTTACATATGGTACAAACTTCGATCGATAAAACATCGGAGTATATAAAATAAAACGTAGTGATTGCTAAAATATTATATAGCCCAAACAGGAAGAACATCTAGAGAACGTAAAGAAAGAACATCTTCCCAAAAATAACTATAATAGTACTAAATCTAACTATGGACGTCATCTAATTGCTAGCAATCATAATATAGACGACTTTGATTCTACCTTTGAATCCTTACACAGACCAAATATGACTAAAAGTTACTAAAAATAAATAAATTATCCATTTCCGAGTTCTATCTTATATAATACGTGGGAAGTTTTATGAAATAGCTGTTATTTATATCAGGTATTTAAATGGTTTATTTAGTTTTTCACCAAATGAAAGAAAATATAAATTAAACAACAAATGCTTTGTTTGATAGAACACGATGTTTTGTGTTCAGTCATAACCTTCAGTTAATACTTGTATGCAAAAAGTCGTCTTGTTTCAACAAAGTGTTTATGAAAATGTGTCTGTTTTTAGAAATGCTGCTTATTTCAAGTAAATGCTTTTCATTTGATCACCTTTTTAAACAGTCTTGGTGTTTTAGAGCACATTTAATATAGAAAATTAGATATAAAACTTTCGAGTTTATGCAGACAAGTCATCTGAAACAAAAAGTGGTTTTTAGAATGTCTGTATGGCGTATGTTGTATGTGCATTGCTCTACAGACCAATTTTAATAAAATATAGTTTGTAGGTATATTTTTGCCATATCTCGGGTTTATATATGTAACTCAAAATTGTGGGTAGCTACCACATAAAAAAAGTCGATATAAAATCAAATTTTGCTCAAGTGACCCAATCAAAATATTGGTCACCATCTATCTAAAAATGTCAATTCGTAAATTATTGACAAAAACCAAAACATCGACCATAAGGCTGTTGTAAAAGGGATAATTTCTCAAAATCGGCTCTACCGATATCGTTAAAAAAAATTGTATACATAAAATAGTGATAATAGATTTTACTGCATCATTCCAAGTCAAAAGGTTTTCCAGTAATAGATTCAAGACCATCGGAGTCATCATGCATTTGAGAAGGTAAAACCAAAATTCAATGGAGCAGTAAAAAAAAAAGGTCTTCCAGATTGTATATAACATATTTAGGAAATATAATTTCACACAATACAATTCTAAATAATATCCAACAATTGTTATCAAAAGGCACTCACAATCTTTCTTGTTCTTGGTGTCGGGCAGATTGAAGGGTGACATTCTAACAGGACCTTTAAGACCAGGAAAGCAGATGATAGCAAGGTACTGGTGACAGCTGTAAATAACAATACTGTTTTAGTAGAAGCAGTAAAGTAAGCAATCGTATATTCTAAAAAGAGGAACGTGTTTGTATGATTATGGGAATTTCTTAAAATTATGAGATTTTTATTTAAAATTAGTATAGGAATAAGAAAAGTAATAACCACAACGAAGATTATGCCAAGTGAATTATGAGTTTTATTTTAAAAAAATTTTAACCCTTAGCGCTTTGAAGGCCATTTCGTGTAGCTCTTTATGTACGAATGACAGACCGGATAAATTGTGACAGCGCCGGCCAAAAACTCGAGGGGTCTAAGCGTAGCGGTCCTCCCTATTTCCCAATCTAGAACGGCATTCTCAGTGACCCTGTTTACATTTAGTGTTTGGAATTACAGTAGAACCCTTCTTAACCGGTCTAGTCGGGTCTGACACCCGTGCCTGTTGCCCGTTTAATCCGAGGTTCTGTTATGTATATTATACATCAAACATGAAAAAATTAAACACTACAAAATGTTTTAAACATTGTAAAAACTTACATAATACAAACACACATCACAGTTTGAAAAATTCAGTAATTTTTGTTTGTTTTTTAGTTTTTAAAAGTTTTTCTAAAGCCAAATTCTTTGATGTAAAAGTTTTGTCTGGCAACATCTTGAAATTAAGCCCAGTTTCGTCCATGAAAACACCTGCTCAGTGATTAGGCCATGAACTTCGATCATTTTCATGAAGGTTGCCTTAAATTCACTAACACCTGATTCATTTGCTGACATTTCACCACATATGTGAGCGAAACGAATACCATGATGCTTTCTCCAACTGTCAAGCCAAAATTGGACCACTAATGGGGCTTCCTCGTCGGCGTTCTTGGACAAACCACATCCAAAGAGCTACGTCGACGATGTCACAAACTGGTTTTTTGTTAGTGAACCGAATTGCAAGAACTTTTTCCATTTCACAGCTCGAAGATTCCAAGCACAGCTTGCCAAAAACGACAGAATACCGAGACCATACATTTTTCTTGTGTTTCTCTTTGAACATTTTTGGAACGCACTTAGCTTTAAGTGGCCGAGTGGTGAGGCGTTAGTAGAAAAAGGAACTAAAAACGTGTGTTCTGGCTTGGTCCACTTCACCCAGTTGTGTTAATACCATGTACATGTACAAAGAATAAACTTTTAACTGTGGTAACTTATATACATTTCATATTGGATGATGTGACCTTTGTGTAGCTTTAGGTGGGCGAGTGGTGTGGTGTTTCTAGAAAGAGGAACTAAATAATTTTAATAAAGCATAAGCGTACTTCATTTGTTACATAAACATAACTTGATTGAGAGTGTTTAATGTTGGCGGGGAAGGGTCATTCCAGTTTTTCACCAATGTTTTTGACCAACTACAAATTTCTGTTTTTGAACACATTGGTCTGATATTGTATCTTCACATTTTACCAAATTTTTACATATATATATATATATATATATATATATAATTTTACGAGTAATTATGTAAAATTTTCATCCTAGACAAGACAAAATAATTAGTAATTACGCCTGGTTTTACACACTAAATCGCAAATACAAAAAATAATAAATTACAATACAATGGTGGAAGGTGTAATTTCCCATTAAATTGGCAGTCGAATTTTAATTTTTGGAAAGGGGTTGAGTCATATTGTGTTATAATCCACTTTTTTATTTGTGGTTGTACATTCATAAACGCACAGCTCTCTGTGACATATAGCTCGATTAAACGTTGACATAAAGGCCTAATCCACGTTGATAACAGATACGTCATAAACACCAACATGCGAGATCAACGCTACAGTTTGCTTAAATTCTAATTAAATCCGGCTTTGCTCGATATCTGCCAAAAGAGTATTGTTTCAGAGGAATGACACGACATTAAAACACAAAAGCTTGGCACAGCGTGTGTCGGAGCAAGAAGTGGGTTGACGTTTTTATTAATAAAACATGGAGTTGTATTGTGGAAACAACATCTTTGTGCTGAATCGGCTAAGCATGGACATCAGACAACTCGGACGGGAATCGTTAGTGATATTGTGTGCTGTGAGAGAACTTTGGTATCCGAAAAAATAATTAGAGATAGATTTAATTTAATTATTTTAGTTTTTAAGCCTCTTTTTAATAGTTCTCGACGCAAGAAACTGAAACTAAAATATACAAAAACATTGCACTAACTTTATCACTCTACCCGCAAAACCAAATTCTAAAAATACGAGATGTTACACCATCATGGTACTTTCCCAGCCCTCTCCAGCATACAATGGAATACAAGCAGTTCATCTAAATACTGTATAATACCCAAGGGTTTGTTTCTAGTGCCTTTTAGAAAGTATTAAATTGTATTGGTAGATCAAGGAGTCTGTAACGATTAGTTGTTGGTTAATAAAAGTTAATAGCGGAAATGGTGGAAACCCCATCTTAGGCATCGCGTTTGTTAAAACGTGGCCACGGATCTATCACCTTAACACTCTGTCAACCAATCAACACATCAGGGGAACAATTTTGATTATTAATTTATAACTTTAATTCTAAGGGTAATTAACAAATTCACTACACACTTAACCTGTTTCTATTGCCATTTTAGATCTTTTCACTGTAATACCGTAGAAGTAAGAATAATAGTCACGACAAAACAAAAATGGTTAAACAACCTAGCGGAAATAACCCAACGTGTCATTAACCTCGTTAATTTAGCCCTACTATTCATATTTAAAAATACGAATCAAAAATTTGGAACGCAGTCCATCTTTGTCGTCGAGCCCTACACTGCAATCAACCGTTCTTAGCGGCTGGTGATTGAACTGCAGATCAACTGTACCACTGCCACTGCAATACCTTCACCAACGCAACCATATTGCAGATTACAGTGCCTAAGCCGTGACATCGTCCACATGTCTTATTCGGTGTTTATTTAAAACAGTTGTTGCAAAGGTTTTTTGAGTCTCTAAGTGTGCTATATCACTACTTCCTATAGGGTCACATAGATGTATTAAAAAGTCTCCCTCGCTTTGCTCGTGTCAGTGTCTCAGCCCTGGGGGGGGGGGTATCATAGATCTACATATATGAATAAGCCATCACTCATCTCGGTGACTTGACTCTGCCAGATCTAGTAACTACATAACTCACATGTTCTTGGAAGGTTGGAGTTCAAAATTATATGTTTGACAATAACTTTGCTATTTGTCATCTTACTATGGCATTGGTATCATTTCAAGCTGTGATAACAATTGAAGTTTCCAAATTGTTATCTAATTTTGTTTGTTATAAGTTGCATAATGTAAGAGATATGGGGAGGGGGGAAACTGTTTAAAATGGTCGTTATTGTGACTTTTTATTTGATTTTACTCACTTTTAATAGGGTTCTACGTGAGCACACTTTAATGCCATATACAAAAAGTCATGTTCTTATCTTAATTTTTGTGGCCGCTATCGTGCTTACGTACAGATGGTAACAACGACGTATGGACGCCATGACGAAATCACTCTTTGGTTTCCTGAGGCTATGTAACGTGAATATTAATCAAAACCCCAATACTTCGAATAATGGGTAACTTAAAATCAGTAATAATAGTTCTTGAAGACGGGCATTTAAATGAATTATAGTCAACTTTAACATCTACACTAATAAGTTTTGCTATTTATTGAATATCTATGGACAAATTGTGTTATAACTACACCAAATTTCATGTTCATAGTTCATACGACAGTTGTGGCCGCTATCGTGTTTACAGACACCAAAGACCACGACGACGGACGGACGACTTGTCGAAAGTCAACTTTTCTGTTTCCTGAAATAAAGAAACGTGAAGAACAGTCGTCGACTATTTTTGCAATTTTCTTTCCAATTAATCCTGTATCGTTATTTTTCTATTTTAACGTACTCTATCGTATTATAAGCATAATGATGTCAAACAAATTCTTGTGTTCCAAGTATTACGTCATCTTATTTCATAACCAAGACTTTTTTTATTATTAATTAGAATCGATCACTTGGAGTGTACTTGTGCTACTTCTTTGATACTTATACTGAATCGGAAAGAAAGACTCTAAAACATTATGTAGCTGATGGAAATTTTAGATTTACTCACTCGTGGTACAGTACACACATATACAACTTATATTCCTAACTTTCTTTTTTATAAATGAATAAGATGCAAATAGTTCATATAGTTTTTATATTACAATTCAACCGTTAACTTAAATTAACTCTCCACTGATCACATACTTTCGATGAATTTCAAACTAATTCTCTTGTTCACTACAAATAGTGATGGTTCAATCTAACGATAAGAAATACTATTATTTTCGAATTCACTCGGACGACAATTAAAATGAATTGTAACATGATGCCTATATAGACTCTTAATTTCTTCTTTACGAAAATGTATTTGGAGAAATTTAGCTGCAAAGAATACCTCCGATATTCCTAAGACGTGACGTCACTTTCCTTTTTCAACGGATATCCTTTTCTTAATGTTCAAATATTCGGCAAAGACTAGCTTTATTTGCTAAGGGTTTAAGGCATGATGTCGTTTTATTAAATTCTTTGTTATAATTAATTTTACAAAATTCAAATATCTTTATTATTAATAAAAATTCTTTTATACGGATTCAAAGCAAAATCTCTGTTTTATATTCTTTTGTGTATATAAATATGTTTTATTTTATTTTGTTTAAACTGAAACTTACGTACGTTACACTATTCATTTCAATATAAGTCATTTATCTTCGCATTTCACCGTACTCTGATGGAAATCGGTAGAACCATTTTTGTGAAATTTGGGTTTTCATAACAGTTTAAGAAATTGAATTGTTTTTAGATAACGCCTAAAACAATATTTTAGACCCACGGCGACCAACATGTGTTATCACGTCCTTATGTGCTACATAGTTGACCATAATCGTTAAAACCTATATTGAAAAATATAAGTTAAACTTTGTGTTTTGTCCTATGTTAGGCATCACTAAATTGCTGTTTAATTATTCGGGGCTAAAGTATGCCAACACATCAAATACGATCAATATGTAAGTCTACAGGCTACATACCACCCGACATCATTCCAAACCACGTTTTGAGAATCGACTAACCTTAAAAAATCCACGGTAATTTTAAAATAAATAGCTCCCCCTCCTCCCCACCACATAACATATACATACCACCTCTCTATACTACATATATATACATAACTGTTTGTGAAAAAGTAAATAGTAACAAGGATTGGACGAACGATCACAGGTAAAACCGTAAACCTATTACAGTTTAATTTTATATTCTCAATTATTCTTAAATTATAAACTTAATTTTGAATCATCTACTACTATTTATCTGAGGGATAATAAGCCTGTAATAGGTAACTCATTTTGTTCAGCAGCAAATCACTACATTATATTAATACCAAAATCGAGGTCGGAAAATTAGCAGATATAGAAGGAAATAAAAGAGGAAAATATATTCGCGACCTATCATGTCAGATACACGTCGCCTATTTTAAATATTATTAAAGAATTACATAAAAAGGGGGAAAAAATACTACAAATTGTAATAATAATAAATGACATTGCAAGCTGTGGAGAAGCAACACTTTAGCATTTCAGTTTTTACTGGATTTGTTGGAAGCCGTTGGCAATATCACTTCCAATGAAACAAGGCAGACTATGAAAGCAAGCACGGCTGGATTAAGTTACCTCGAGGGGATATGGTGCTTCATCTTCTCATACTTCACATCTCAAATCAACTCTTTGTTTTTCTATACATATTGTGTTCATATCCGTTTAATCTATAAACTGTAAAATGTAAGTGCAGCTATTGTACACCCAAAATATACTAATGTTTTAAACAAAGCTAAATTTTTTTAAAATATATATCTAGATAGATAGCTTTGTACACGAAAAACATGAAAAAGAGAAGTATGTTTTAATAAATGCAAGAATTGAATTAGTCGAGCAATTAAATAAACTCTTCGGTGAGGTGGATAACTGTCTATCCGATTCTATAATTATTTTGTTTGTTTAATATAATTTTCCTTTTAATTTAATTAGCTAGTACCAGGTAATTAGTGAAAGCTGTACATTACTTATATGTTACTTACTTTCGGTAGAGAGACGAGCCAACACACAGGCTTTGATAATGTGGACTCGATTTTCATGTTAGTGTGTTGTCTTCTATCTTTGTGTTTCTTTTTAGGTTTGATATTGTAGTATTATTTTGATTATTTTTTGTATACTTTTATTTTATTTACTGTTACGTTTTGTATTTAAAATTAAGGAATCAATAAAATGAAAACTAATTTTGTTTCCAATACTAAACACTAACGAACACAAACAGTTTTAAGTTCTCGAATAAGCTAACGCAATGAAATTAATGTTATGCGTTTAAAAAATAGTACCAGGAAAGCCGATCTTCGATCGGGTTACTGTCTCATTTTTAAAAATTTGGGTATGTTATTAGTTATTTGGTTTTGTTATAAGTACAATAATTATCTCCCATTATGAAAATTATAAAAATATATTTTAAAACTTTTTTTGTAGAATTTTTTTTTTTTATAATGTGTTGATCAATTCTATTGAAAAGGATGTTGGAATAGGTATGCTCGCTAAATAAATTTACAAAACGTTTTCCAGAATAAGTATTATTTATTATTAAGAAACATTTAAAATAAACATGAATATGCATAAAATTATTCAACATAATTATTTTTAAAATAACTGATTCATTGTTAAATTTATTCTTTTATAAAATCCAAATCTTAAAATACCAGTTATAAAACATATGAAACGTAGGTTTTTTTTTAATACTAAAAACTAATGTGAAAATTTTCTAATGCTAAATCAAAGGCTTCCAAATTTTCAAGGGAAAAATCTTCGTCTTGGTACAAAACAGATTCGATATTATTATATCCGTTATTTAATACTTCCGTCCAAACAAAGTTTCGTGTATAACCGTGTATTTGGCCATTATTTTCTGTTGGTGACAAAATTTTTAGGCTGTTTCTTCTCTTAACTCTTGAAAATGCTACGTAAAGCATGCCATGCATGAAAACTGGACTTCTTAAATCAACACCAACATACTCAAATGTTTGGCCTTACGATTTATTTATCGCCATGGCCAATGCTGGTTTGACTGGAAATTGTCTTTGCATTGAACATCCCAGCTGACTTTTGTTTGATTCAAGAGTTATTCTGGGAATATGTACTTCTTGTCCAGCATGTTCCCCAGTTACAGTTTTCTCTTTAATTATATTGTTGCATAACTGGGTAACAGTGAGTCTAACTCTATTACAGAGGCCTTTCGCAAGATCTAAATTTCTGAAAAGCATAATTATTGTGTTTTTTTAAAAATAATTTTAGCTCATGTGGAGGTAAATCTGCAATTTCAATTGAATTTATAAATTCAGGAGTAAATTGGAATGTATCTTCTCCTGGATCTTTTACTGAATCATAACTCTTATATTGCTGTCTTAAACCACCTAACTTTTCAATGATTTCAGCATTAATTTTGGCCACGTCCTTATTTAATGGTGCTAAGATTGCTCGGTCTTTCATATTTTCATATTGTCTGTTAAGCAGGCAGTTGCCAAAAACTTCATCGATTAAATCACCATTTGAAATGATATCACTTGGAATTTTACTGATCTTTCTAGGTTATACAAATTCTATTCTAGGTAAACAAAATCTAGGTTAACAATATAAAATTAAATTGTCTTTGGTTGGTTACTTATACAAAGGTAGAATACGTCAAACATTTTTTTTTTTTTATTTTAAAATACAATATTTAGTTTCGTTACCAGTGTAGTTCTAGATTCAACTTCGGTCGATATGACCACGAAATTCACTTTTTCCTCGCACACAAATAAAACACATCTAGCTCCTTCAGCATTTCTCTCAGAAGTCCCACAATAAAACGTTACGGTATTTTAAGCTTGCCGGTTACAACTGCATTGTTTTGAGTCATCCATTCTTATTTGCCGGTGAATCCGTTGTCAAGGCAACGAGTTTGTTATGTCGTGAAATTATTTGAGTGTTGGTTGGTTACTATTATTTTTGTGTTTGTAGACATATCAATTTGGGTTTTCTTAAATTAGGCCTAAGCACTAAATTTGTTGTTACATGCATTAATTTTCACCTAATTTGTTTAGCAGACTTGCTTCTATATTTGATAATAGCCTAATTTTACAAATTCTTATATTTTACATCCTACCAGTATTTGTATGGTTTCTTACATGTTTTTCAACCTAGTTTTTTATTTTAGGAAAGGTTATATGTATTCCCTACATTTTAAAAAACTAATTCTTATTCTAATTACATTTTTGTATATACCTAAAGGTAGGTTAGCCTAATGTAGGCCTACATAATTTCCAACGGATCATAGGGTACTATGGTTGGTTACTATTATTTTTGTGTTACCTAAGCACTAAATTTGTTGCTACATGCATTAATTTTCACCGAATTTGTTTAGCAGACTTTCTTCTATTAATTCTCGAAATTTTGACCAAGTCCATTGGATTGCTTATGTTGAAAACCCTTTATATACAAAATATGGAGAAAATCGTTAGAGCCGTTTTTGAGATAAAATGACTGGAAATAGGTACATACATATATACAAACAATTCCTTGCTCGTTTTAATAGAAGTAGGCGTAGCTAATATTTCTCCTATATATTTTTACTGTGTATTTTTCTAATCGTGAAAACTCATAAAAAATTATTTTTCTCGAAATTTTGACCAAGTCCATTGAATTCCTGATGTTGAAAACCCTGTATATACAAAATATGGAGAAAATCGTTATTGTCGTTTTTGAGATAAAATGACTGGAAATAGGTACATACATACATACATACATACATACATACATACATACAATTCCTTGCTCGTTTAATAGAATAAGATATGTTGATTTTTTTCTATGACGATTTAAACAAATGGTTGGACTAATCTTGTCTGCCACCTGTTGCCCATTTACTTTACTACTTCTAATTGGGTAGACAGTTTTAGATTAAATGTGGTATGTGGATATATTTGAACTATTGGATAAGAGTGCTTCCCGGTTTCTCTTGAGTTCAGAACAAGAATCTACGCCACAGTTGAAAAGTCATGCCTGACATGCTGCTGTGGATTTGGCAGGAAATCGACTTCAGATGGAATGTCTGCAAAATGACCAATAAAAGTAATACTAAACCTAACTACTGTAGTTGTAACGTAATTTTTGGAGCACTCTGTACATATATTAATTTTTGTTTACTAATACGAGATTACTAGTAGGCCTACTGTTTTACACCTACTATAACCTAATAACACTAACACACACAAATTTTGTATTTTCTAAAACTTCACTTCAACGATTTTAGTCAAATTGTTATGAACTGTAGTTCCAAAGGGCCCAAAAAAAGTATTATTCTAGTTCTAAAGTTATTGGATAATAATGAATTGTTCATAATATTATTGATATAGTTTTTTTGGACATTATTTGTTTATATTGAAATAATACACGATGTTAGGAGAGTAGGAATCAATTCTCGATACTTTATGTAAGACTGAAATTCGTTCGGTTAATTCCCCACATGATATGATTACTAGGTCATGCCCTAAACTCTCGAGATCATTTATCCCAACAAAAACGTTAGGTGACTACCCCGTTGTTACTTAACCACATTTTTGATGATTTTCCCAGTGCATGATTTCGGTTTAAATTAGTGTTTGTAATTTCTTGTGAACGTGTAGTTATGCTGACTTTTAGCTTTACCTGGTGACGTTTGTAGTCTTAGCTATTTTGACCACTCACCTCTAATTTTAATTCTGGTTTGCTTTCTTATGTTACTATTTTTAGTGTCCTTTCCTTGTGCTAGATTTTTCACTTGATAACGAGAGTTGATCATTAGTCTCGAAACGTTTTGTATTATTTTTAAACACATGGTAAATGTCAAAATAACATTACCAATAAAAACTTACTCATAATTATATTTCCTAAAACTAATATTTCATGACTTACAGGTCAAAAAGTGAGAAGGTCTTAGAATACCGTCTTAGAACATCTGATATTTCGAAATCTGTCTAAACGACGTTGATAAAATGGCTATAAATTATGTTGTAACAAATTTAACATTCTATCTGATAAGATAATTACTGGTAACGAATAAATTTGAAAAAGACCAAAACGGATCTTAATTGCAATTGAGATAATTTTGGCTAGTTTTAAAATGGAAAAAAAAATTCTTTCTATAATACATTCTATATTAGAGAAAACAGTAATTAAATAGTATTGACTGCATGCATGTTCCTGTAATATTAAAAACAAATAACGATCAAATACTCTACTGCGATTATGTCATCAAATAATGCTGAAGGAATTACTTCAAACAGATTTTGCTTTTTTTTACAATGTGAACACAGTTCATTTCGCTGGTTTTAATTAAAATGGATTATAATGTCATGATTAATAATTTTCATGTTTTGAAGAGTATGGGGAGGTGGGTTGGAGGCTATTTATAATGTGAACCTACGTTTGAAATTAAAATACAGGTATTATTAAAATGGACTATCCCCTTTCACTGTGTACAAAACATTTCTGCCGAATATTTTATGTTTTATTCTCTTTATCAAATTTTTTGGCATAAAAGAGTTTTAAAATTAGCTTTTTTAATGCTTTCACAGTTCTAAAATATGATTTTTAGCTTCCTGTGTTGGTTCATCTAACCTCTCTGAATATATATTCTAATTGTACAGTAAAACCACAATAGATTGTTCAACTTTTTTAATTTATATACTGTATATCTTTGTCCTTATTACATTTTCACTTTTGCACACGTACATAAGAAATGTTACGTTGAATTCGACTCAAAGTTTTGACAAAAAAATTCGAAAAGTTTTGCAGAGCGAAACACTAGCACTAGCAAAATGTAATCTCTTTTCATTTATTTTAAACTACATATTTTTTGAAAAGCCATGTAGCAAAAGAAGCAAAACCAATTTAAAAAAGAAGCAAAAATTTGAAAATATTGTTTGGTCGGTGACAATATCCCGTATTGTCACCGACCAAACATTTGAACCGATTTAACGCTTTTTAACTAAGATCTTCCTGCGATGGTAATTTTTGAATTGCTGTTTTTAAAACTAAAACTAAATTTTAAAAAACTACTCAAAAATTACCCCAAAAGATGGTAAGAAACTTTGTACTAAGTACTTGGGCAAACAAAACAGGAATACAAAGTCAAAAAATGCTTTTTCTGTTGTTTTACCCATTCCGTGAAACTCATCATTTCGATGATTTTTAAGACACTGAATAAATATTTTACATGAACTTTCTATTTTATTTATTTTATTTTTTTATTTTCATTTCATGGAACATAAATCAATAACTATTAAAACACTCTTATTTCTTTAATCGAACTGTAAATATTATTGAATGGAGATTTTGAAAGAGTACATAATTTGTGTATTATGAAATATAACAGAATTTGCCCCATACCACGCTACATACATTGATGAGTACTACATACTTTTATGATGATTAATCTCCAATGGATGCAGTCAGTAGACAATAGCCTTTAATTACTGAACCTTCATTTTTCTCAAGCCCTCTCCACATCCTACATCTCGGTGTAGACCTTTTCTTCTAGGACATTAAACACGTAAACACGACCCAGTTATATAATTCTCATAGATTTAATAATCCTCTCTATGTTTTCACCTTCACATACGCCTCTAATTCTTTATTTATTCTTATTCGCATCTATTTTTCCACTTATATAATATTCTTCTTAATATTCCCCTTTCGAGCACATTCAGCGAATTACTGTTTAAGAGTAACCCTGCTACAAGTAATAACGACCAAATTAGTGTCTTGTACAGTCTTAATTTAGTATTCTACTCGGTAGTTTCTTGTGAGTATAATAGGTTTTGTTACCACTGATTCTATTGTGAATTTCAACACTTGTCATACAAACTAGGTACCCAAATTATGGTAATTCTTGAAATTTATACCGACAAACTCGCTCTCATTCTTCTTTCTACTATGGATGCATTCGCATATTGGATTTTCCTTTCATTTACCATAAGACATGTGTTTTTTGTCTCCCTTTTCAGTTTGTGTCTTTCAGACTATTCAAATTGCAACCAGAATTACATCGTTTGCATATGCTCCTGGTTGTTTAGTTCTAAAAATTATCTGCTCATTTCAAGTCAATTTTTCCTAAGAAAAAATACCTTATTTAAATAGCGTTGTAGACAAAGAATCATTTGCGTTACAACATACCCTATTTCTAAATTGGTACTCATTGTTACAGCTGAGAATTTATTCTTGTAAAATCTTTCAAAACTACCCCCATTTTTTAAATAAACAAACAAACAAAGTTATTGTACAAAAGTATATTTTTAACACATCTTAAGAAAATAGACAAAAATTGCAACTGCTTGAGCAGGAACACATATATTTGGCACTAACTTTCTCAATTTTCGTTCATTTCTACTAAAAGACATCAGTTATTCTTAAATGACATTCCTCTCTTTATAAATGGCTTTTACAAACGTAATAGTGTTGTGTTAGTATCAATTTTCTTATATTTTCCTGAACATTTTAACTATACTGAATTTTTTTTTAAAAAGTGTCTCTCGTAAAAAAGTTAAACCGTGCAGTGTTAACGTTAGTAGGTGACTCATCACTGAAACAGCTAGGTGAGGAAGGGAGCGACGGGGGGACGGTTCGAGCCGCTCGCAGGTAGCCAAGGGTCCAGACGCCAAGTTACTGTATACAGATAATAGTTATATAATGGTTAAAAGGTGAAAATGTCCGTCCTGAACGTATTTGATCCAAGTTAATGATGTTTGTCTGTCGTCTCTACAGAATTTTATAGTTCGAACGAAAATGAGTGGACCGATTTTCGCCACATTTAGTGTGCGAGTATGTTTTTTAGCTATATCTGGAGGCGATTTTTTTCGAAACGTAAAATTTGGGCGAAGCTGTTACAAAACCAAAATTTAACCACTAACGATTTTCATTAAATATTAGTTAAATGTAAACAATAATGACCCAAACTAGTGTATCAAATCACAATAAAAATACACTAATATAATTGACAAAAGACAAAAACGAACAACTTAGCTGTCCTTAAAAACTGGATTTCAATCAAATACGATTTTAGGTTAGCACTAATTTATGGACAAGAGTTCAGGCTGTAAATATAAGCAACTTTTTATGAAATGTTTATTTCACAATAAATTGATAAGGGGTCTTTTACATATAAGTTATCTCCCATAACAAATGTGTGGTGTAATCTTAATAGTAAAGACCTTTTTAGTTGGTATTTGGTTTTACGAATTACTAAGAGAGAAAGTTAATACAATGCTTTTACACTCTCTATTTACTTATGTGAGAGTGATGTTATACAAAAAGCTTTCTGAATCAATTATTTTTAAATAGAGATATGACTTTGGAAATTAAACCGTCTTAAATATAGTTTCAAAAATATATAGTTTAAAACTATCATCAAAACAATTAGACATATATGAGCTGGCAGTGTAGTGGCCAATAATTCCAATTAGGAATAACCAATAACGATTATATTAAAGTTTTAGAGAAGCAGTGAACCAAACGATATTTGTTAAAATAAAATTAAAACTTTCTGCCAAGTCGAAACTTCTTGATTAAATTGTAATAACTGATCACTAATTCAATGAGAAATAATTGGCTTTTAAATCTTTATAAAGTTGAGGGAAAACTTTGAAATTCAATTCGGTTTACTGTCGATGAATATTTATTATTCTTTGAGAACATTATGAATTGTAATTATAAAAGTTGAAACATATTGAACTTCGCCGCTTTGTAACTCGCTTCACAGAACTTTCAAGAGATGTTTCAAAGTTCAACTTTCAAAGTCAATATCGGTTGTCAGTGAGAAGTTTTTTAACTTTAGTTTATTAAACTTTCAACTAAAGTGCATTTGGATAAAGAATTTCAAAATCCTTAATTAATTTTTAATATTAAAGATTTAATTATTGCAATCTCTTTAGAAATACAGACGCGAAACACCATAAAAATGTGCGCTGTTCCTAAACTTGAAGGAACTATAAATCCATTTTTTTCTCACTATAGGCTACAGTACACAATATAGAAATCGCAATTTGAATCCAGTTTTGTTCAAATTTGGTGTATAGGGTCAGATTAACAAAGCATTAGACAATTCCGTTAACCTAAAAAAATCTATAAATAAATTTACAAAACAGATTTTTTACGATAATTTTGCAACTGAAATTGTCCAAAATGTATATTTTCTTGAAGTTCTGAAATTTACCAAACGATGACCAAACATCTTTTTTTTATGTTGAAAAGTTTGTTTAAAACAGTTGTGGCACAGATTTTCTGAACCTCGTAATTATGTATATCACTACATTCGTCACATCGGTTAGGCCTTATATTATAAAGTCAGTCTCTCGTGTCATTATAAAGGCCTTGCTGGTGTCAGTCTCTCGGTCCTAATGGGCCTTAAAGCGGTACATCTGTGAAGGAGCCTCCACTCGCCACGCTCCACCCAGCCGAATATTGTAAATAAATGAATATCGCATTTTCTTGGATGATCAGGGTTTGAAATTACATTTTTGACCATTACTTCGCTACTTATCATCGTAGATGTATGGAGTTATTAACATTATATGCAGGATTGAAATCTTCAAATTTGTTTGTAATTTAATTTCTTATAAGTTGAATAACACACGAGATATAAAAAAAAAAGTTTAAAGTGCCGCCATTGTGACATTTTTCATTTGATTATCTAAATTTGCTTAGAGTTTTACATGAGCTCTATACAAAGTGTCTCCTAGCTTTTTGACCCTATTGTTGAGCTTATGTACATAAAAACTACGAATGGACACCATGTTGAAAATCACTTTTTCGGTTTCGTGAGGTCATGAAAAATCAAGATTAAGTTACTCAAAAACCCTATACTTCGTATATTGCTAAGTTAAATTCAATAATAATAGCTCTTGAAGCTGGACATTTAATTGAATTACAGACAACTTTAGCATCTACACTAATAAGTTTTGCTATTTATTGAGTATGTTTGGGAAAATGGTGGAAACAAATTTAACAGCTGTTGTTTCTTACAATTAAATAGACTAAGACATATTTTTAACAAAAAATCCTAAATCTCTTCAATTGGTTTCAAGAGACTGAAATGGACGAGGCCGGAGAAGGGGGAAGGGGAATGAACACATCCATACATCCATCTATCTGTCAGACCCGACATTAAAATGTTTTTCACTCTACTTTACAACAACTCTCACTGATCAATGAAACAATTATAATTTCGAAATTTATATCGTGGGCGATAGAAAGAAAGATAAAGACACGCGGATGGGCTGACCTCAACAGATTGCTATCACAGATTTGACTGTGTGATAGATTGGCCTAACTAGCTTACATGCTAATTGCATTGCTAGGCGGCAGTTCTTTATACCTACGCGTATAACTTGTAAGTGGGTGTAGATTAGATATGAAAGAGCAACAGACTTTTATGTACCTAGCTGTTACGACTCGTCAAATCTGGATGGGATCGGAACACGCCATATGTGTGAATTGTAAGGCAATGGAATCTAAATGAAAGGTCAGATTGCCTATTTAATCATGTCCATACGTCTATTTGCCCGTCTAACTATCCACTTTATATTTCTGTACCACTTTAACAATTTTTACTAAACTTTGTGATTCCTTTTAAGGAATAAAGTGAGATCTATTGGATTTGCCATTAGTTTGATCATACTTAGTTTGCTATTTTGATTAATGTTTATTCATTATTTAACGAATAATGTAAAATTTATTTTCTTCATATTCGTCAATATTCTGAGTAAATAAAAGTAACCAGTAAACTCTAACATACAAAATCGTTTATATAAAATAAGAAGTAAGTGATTTCATTGAAATTTTCATTTGACAACGATTATAACTTTGGAGATGTTATATTAATTTTTTAATCTACTTTTTTATTTATTTATTTTGAATATTTTGAATAATAATTATTATTAGATATTAATAATTCAATATTATTTTAATTACCTGCTATATGTTTAGTTGTTCCTAAACTTGCAAAATGTGGAAATATAAATAACACACCTGACACAACGTATTACTTAAAAAACAAACCTTAATTTATTTAAGCAACATGTCAAAGAATCATAAAAACGTACATCTATTCCATTAGTGTCTAAAATTTCTTCATTCATTCCACAAGCATTCCTTAATGTTATGTAATATACAAATTTATCTTAACTAATTGTCTTTCCTTATGCTAGACTTTATTACTAAAAAAAAAACATCAAGTTTCCACAATTGGCGTTAATTTTTAATGAAATTAATCTGTAATTTGAATTACTTTTATTTTTTTTATACACAAACAATTATTTCCTTTATAAAATTAAACTTTATTATAATCTTTATTCAATTTGTTAGTTATTAATTTATTTAATTAATTCTCTTATCTCTTTTTGGGGTCGTTAGGTTCTTTTATGGCTCAATTAAAGTGAATTATTTTAGAAAAATGAATTTATAATTTTAAAGTGAACAAGAATTTTAAATTGTACTTATCGTTGGTACTGCTTTCCAATTTTGATCGACGAGACACTTTCCACACACAACACAACGATGGCTTTAAATTTGATTTAGATATATAAAAAAAACAAAACACTCCACACACTATCTCCAACCACTTAATCCTGGAATTCGGACTGATGATCCTCTTCAAATCTCCACTGGCGATGAATTAGTTCTTCCGACTCTTCTCTCGAACAATTCTTCCAAAATATTTTAATCTGCTCCAAAATCTCAGCAAACTTTTGACTAAAAACTACTAACTCTCTTTTCAACTTTGATTCAACTAATTAATTTTCTCGACGTATTGACACAGAGAACCCTAGTCTCGTGTTCAATCTAACTCCCTTTTTCTGTCCCACAGAATGCTCTCTGTCTCTCAGACCTCCTCTCACCACTCCAGATTTTAGACTCCTCTTCAAATTTTCGACGCCAAAAACCTCTCCCTTCTTCCCAAACTTTCCTTCGCTTTCACCCCTCCGATTCGCTCGCTGAATTCTCGATTTCTCCCCAGATGTTGTTCTTTTTTCCTAGTGGCTGTATTTTTTTAAATTCGTTAGCTTTCACCATGTGGCTATTTTCCGATTGGCCGACCTAATTCCTTTTGTCGGTTTCTCATGTTTTTTAGAAGTACCGTTATGCTTTCTAGCGTGTCCCATCAGGTCTCTCTCTCCCTGTAGATTTCTCTTTTTTTTATACATCCAGCTGCGTCCCATAAAATCTCCCTTAAGATACCGTTACAAATTGTTTAACGTTAGCACGTGTATACTACAAGGTTAGCGAAAACGGCTTCTTTTCTCTTTGCACGCTTTCTCTCCTAATTTGTTGTGCACAGATGTCCTTTTGATTATATTTTTTGTTAAAATAATATTTTCTGTTACCAGATGATACTAGTTGTTCATTATTTTTCTATTATTTAATTTAGTTTCCCCCTTATATCATAAATTACATGTAATTACTCATTTTTTTATAGAGATCGTTGTTATCCTTTATTTTATTATTTATTTGATAACGCGATATCGTTATAGTGTCCCCAGATTAAATTAATTTCCTGGTTTGGCTAAGAAATAAATTTAATCTTTGCCCGTGGAATTGTAAAACTATTTGTCCCAAAACCTTTTCCTACAATGCCATTGTTAATTGTGGTAAACCTCAGTGTTTGACAATGGACCCCTTCTCCATTGTTCTCTTGTGGTAGGTTGTTGACCATTTGTTTTGGGTCATGTCTGCTTCCCCTTTGTTTATTTTTCATCGTCCTAACCTAGATTTCTTTATTTGTTTACCCTGAAATGTGTTATTTCTAATCTTATTTCCTAGTGATGATATGCTTTTAATAATCTACAATTAAACGTACCCCTAATCTTATCCTTATGTAAATATCCTAATTTATATGTAGTATTTCCTAATTTTTCTCTAATTAAGTAAGGTCCTTCATATAATTAGTCCGACCGTTAGGCATCTGTTCCTTGACAACCCTCTTGTCTTGGCTGCCCGGGTCATTGCTCGTACTAGGTTTGTTTACGTTTTCCCTTTCGTTAAAAGGTCTACGCCCCTCTTCTCGCCATGTGGTTTGCCTGTCATATGGTCGTCTACCCCAGTTATCTTGCCTACTATTGTAGTTATAATTTCCCTTTTCCTGGTAATTCCTTCTGTTTATTTCCGTTCCAGCACTCTCATTAATTTGCTCTATTCTAGCATGCTCAAATTCCATCAATAACTTTATGAAATCTGTTTTCCTTTTTATTCCTCGCGTAATTATTGCAATGAGCACATTTGGGTGGAAATGCTTCCCCGCTTTGTATACTAATTGATCCTCCGTTAATGGTGGATTTAATTCCGAACATTGCAACATCAATGTCTCTACGTATGCGATCGCTTCTTCCCCCATTCTACCTCTGAATTTTCCAAATTCCAACTGATCCATAATCTTGGCCTGGATTATTTCGTTGAAATATTTTTCCTTAAATAATTCTTCGAATTGTTCGAAATTTTGCACGCTTCCCCTATGCAAACGCCACCAGATATACGCGTCGTCCTTCAGGTACCGGTCGATCCAGTTCATATTGTTCCCTACCATATTCTCACTAATCTCCTTCATTACGTTTACGAATTGCATAGGAAACCGCTCCCTTCCTGAGAAACTTATGTTCCTTATTTCCGGCTCTTGTATATATCCCTCTCCGTTGTTTTTAACCGCTCTTAACCTTCTATCAAGCTCTATTAATTTCTTCGCGACCTCATCCGTCTTTTTCGCGTTTTCTTCCAGTTTAGCAGTATTAACGTCATTAAATTTTACACAGTTCTCCCGTATTTCTCCGTCTTTTTGCGCAAGTTCCTGTATCCTAACGTCGACAACGATTCCGTGGTCCTCGATCTCTCGCACGCGAATCTCGGTTTCCGCACGATAATCCTGGATTCGGTTGCCGAATTCTTCTCCCGTTTTCTTGACTTGTCCCTCGAAATTCGTCCGGATTTCCGCTACCGTTTCTTCTACCGTTCGGACTCGATTTTCTACGCCGTCGCATCGTTCTTCTAATTTTTTATTAATCCTATCCTCGGCCTCGCTGATACTATTTTTTAACTCCCCACGAATTGTTCCTAACATCTCCTCCTGTTTTTTCGCGATCTTCTCAATATTGTTCTCGATTAATTCAAAATTTTTTCGAGTTTCTCCCGCTAACTTCTCGGCTTTTTCCTCCGCTAACTTAGCTAACTTCTCGGCTTTTTCCTCCGCTAACTTAGCTAACTTACGATTCTCCTCTGTAGCTTTTTCGGCTAACTTACGATTCTCCTCGGCCATTTGTCTTATCATTTCCTGCAATCCCGCCATACCGTCTCCTCCTACCTGTCCTACCGCTGTTTCTACCCTTGGATTCCTATCGCTGGTCCCCGCCCGGAATTCTACATTACCCTCAATTTCTAACCCTCTAATTTGTTCTACTTCCCCAATTTGATTCCCCTCTTCGCTGAAATTTAAGCTTTCGCTCCCTAGCCCCATCTGGTTATAAATTTCACTTTCATTGGCCATATTTGAATCTAATACTCTTTTCCTACTTCTCGTCAACATATATCTCTATCTAATTCTCTTATTCTAACACAATACACAATATATAATATATCCTACAACAATGTCTATGTCCTTATTCTACAATTTCTATGTTTAACAATTAAAACTTCACTTTTAATTGAGCCCTGCCGTTGAGCGCCAAATATAACTTTGGAGATGTTATATTAATTTTTTAATCTACTTTTTTATTTATTTATTTTGAATATTTTGAATAATAATTATTATTAGATATTAATAATTCAATATTATTTTAATTACCTGCTATATGTTTAGTTGTTCCTAAACTTGCAAAATGTGGAAATATAAATAACACACCTGACACAACGTATTACTTAAAAAACAAACCTTAATTTATTTAAGCAACATGTCAAAGAATCATAAAAACGTACATCTATTCCATTAGTGTCTAAAATTTCTTCATTCATTCCACAAGCATTCCTTAATGTTATGTAATATACAAATTTATCTTAACTAATTGTCTTTCCTTATGCTAGACTTTATTACTAAAAAAAAAACATCAAGTTTCCACAATTGGCGTTAATTTTTAATGAAATTAATCTGTAATTTGAATTACTTTTATTTTTTTTATACACAAACAATTATTTCCTTTATAAAATTAAACTTTATTATAATCTTTATTCAATTTGTTAGTTATTAATTTATTTAATTAATTCTCTTATCTCTTTTTGGGGTCGTTAGGTTCTTTTATGGCTCAATTAAAGTGAATTATTTTAGAAAAATGAATTTATAATTTTAAAGTGAACAAGAATTTTAAATTGTACTTATCGTTGGTACTGCTTTCCAATTTTGATCGACGAGACACTTTCCACACACAACACAACGATGGCTTTAAATTTGATTTAGATATATAAAAAAAACAAAACACTCCACACACTATCTCCAACCACTTAATCCTGGAATTCGGACTGATGATCCTCTTCAAATCTCCACTGGCGATGAATTAGTTCTTCCGACTCTTCTCTCGAACAATTCTTCCAAAATATTTTAATCTGCTCCAAAATCTCAGCAAACTTTTGACTAAAAACTACTAACTCTCTTTTCAACTTTGATTCAACTAATTAATTTTCTCGACGTATTGACACAGAGAACCCTAGTCTCGTGTTCAATCTAACTCCCTTTTTCTGTCCCACAGAATGCTCTCTGTCTCTCAGACCTCCTCTCACCACTCCAGATTTTAGACTCCTCTTCAAATTTTCGACGCCAAAAACCTCTCCCTTCTTCCCAAACTTTCCTTCGCTTTCACCCCTCCGATTCGCTCGCTGAATTCTCGATTTCTCCCCAGATGTTGTTCTTTTTTCCTAGTGGCTGTATTTTTTTAAATTCGTTAGCTTTCACCATGTGGCTATTTTCCGATTGGCCGACCTAATTCCTTTTGTCGGTTTCTCATGTTTTTTAGAAGTACCGTTATGCTTTCTAGCGTGTCCCATCAGGTCTCTCTCTCCCTGTAGATTTCTCTTTTTTTTATACATCCAGCTGCGTCCCATAAAATCTCCCTTAAGATACCGTTACAAATTGTTTAACGTTAGCACGTGTATACTACAAGGTTAGCGAAAACGGCTTCTTTTCTCTTTGCACGCTTTCTCTCCTAATTTGTTGTGCACAGATGTCCTTTTGATTATATTTTTTGTTAAAATAATATTTTCTGTTACCAGATGATACTAGTTGTTCATTATTTTTCTATTATTTAATTTAGTTTCCCCCTTATATCATAAATTACATGTAATTACTCATTTTTTTATAGAGATCGTTGTTATCCTTTATTTTATTATTTATTTGATAACGCGATATCGTTATAGTGTCCCCAGATTAAATTAATTTCCTGGTTTGGCTAAGAAATAAATTTAATCTTTGCCCGTGGAATTGTAAAACTATTTGTCCCAAAACCTTTTCCTACAATGCCATTGTTAATTGTGGTAAACCTCAGTGTTTGACAATGGACCCCTTCTCCATTGTTCTCTTGTGGTAGGTTGTTGACCATTTGTTTTGGGTCATGTCTGCTTCCCCTTTGTTTATTTTTCATCGTCCTAACCTAGATTTCTTTATTTGTTTACCCTGAAATGTGTTATTTCTAATCTTATTTCCTAGTGATGATATGCTTTTAATAATCTACAATTAAACGTACCCCTAATCTTATCCTTATGTAAATATCCTAATTTATATGTAGTATTTCCTAATTTTTCTCTAATTAAGTAAGGTCCTTCATATAATTAGTCCGACCGTTAGGCATCTGTTCCTTGACAACCCTCTTGTCTTGGCTGCCCGGGTCATTGCTCGTACTAGGTTTGTTTACGTTTTCCCTTTCGTTAAAAGGTCTACGCCCCTCTTCTCGCCATGTGGTTTGCCTGTCATATGGTCGTCTACCCCAGTTATCTTGCCTACTATTGTAGTTATAATTTCCCTTTTCCTGGTAATTCCTTCTGTTTATTTCCGTTCCAGCACTCTCATTAATTTGCTCTATTCTAGCATGCTCAAATTCCATCAATAACTTTATGAAATCTGTTTTCCTTTTTATTCCTCGCGTAATTATTGCAATGAGCACATTTGGGTGGAAATGCTTCCCCGCTTTGTATACTAATTGATCCTCCGTTAATGGTGGATTTAATTCCGAACATTGCAACATCAATGTCTCTACGTATGCGATCGCTTCTTCCCCCATTCTACCTCTGAATTTTCCAAATTCCAACTGATCCATAATCTTGGCCTGGATTATTTCGTTGAAATATTTTTCCTTAAATAATTCTTCGAATTGTTCGAAATTTTGCACGCTTCCCCTATGCAAACGCCACCAGATATACGCGTCGTCCTTCAGGTACCGGTCGATCCAGTTCATATTGTTCCCTACCATATTCTCACTAATCTCCTTCATTACGTTTACGAATTGCATAGGAAACCGCTCCCTTCCTGAGAAACTTATGTTCCTTATTTCCGGCTCTTGTATATATCCCTCTCCGTTGTTTTTAACCGCTCTTAACCTTCTATCAAGCTCTATTAATTTCTTCGCGACCTCATCCGTCTTTTTCGCGTTTTCTTCCAGTTTAGCAGTATTAACGTCATTAAATTTTACACAGTTCTCCCGTATTTCTCCGTCTTTTTGCGCAAGTTCCTGTATCCTAACGTCGACAACGATTCCGTGGTCCTCGATCTCTCGCACGCGAATCTCGGTTTCCGCACGATAATCCTGGATTCGGTTGCCGAATTCTTCTCCCGTTTTCTTGACTTGTCCCTCGAAATTCGTCCGGATTTCCGCTACCGTTTCTTCTACCGTTCGGACTCGATTTTCTACGCCGTCGCATCGTTCTTCTAATTTTTTATTAATCCTATCCTCGGCCTCGCTGATACTATTTTTTAACTCCCCACGAATTGTTCCTAACATCTCCTCCTGTTTTTTCGCGATCTTCTCAATATTGTTCTCGATTAATTCAAAATTTTTTCGAGTTTCTCCCGCTAACTTCTCGGCTTTTTCCTCCGCTAACTTAGCTAACTTCTCGGCTTTTTCCTCCGCTAACTTAGCTAACTTACGATTCTCCTCTGTAGCTTTTTCGGCTAACTTACGATTCTCCTCGGCCATTTGTCTTATCATTTCCTGCAATCCCGCCATACCGTCTCCTCCTACCTGTCCTACCGCTGTTTCTACCCTTGGATTCCTATCGCTGGTCCCCGCCCGGAATTCTACATTACCCTCAATTTCTAACCCTCTAATTTGTTCTACTTCCCCAATTTGATTCCCCTCTTCGCTGAAATTTAAGCTTTCGCTCCCTAGCCCCATCTGGTTATAAATTTCACTTTCATTGGCCATATTTGAATCTAATACTCTTTTCCTACTTCTCGTCAACATATATCTCTATCTAATTCTCTTATTCTAACACAATACACAATATATAATATATCCTACAACAATGTCTATGTCCTTATTCTACAATTTCTATGTTTAACAATTAAAACTTCACTTTTAATTGAGCCCTGCCGTTGAGCGCCAAATATAACTTTGGAGATGTTATATTAATTTTTTAATCTACTTTTTTATTTATTTATTTTGAATATTTTGAATAATAATTATTATTAGATATTAATAATTCAATATTATTTTAATTACCTGCTATATGTTTAGTTGTTCCTAAACTTGCAAAATGTGGAAATATAAATAACACACCTGACACAACGTATTACTTAAAAAACAAACCTTAATTTATTTAAGCAACATGTCAAAGAATCATAAAAACGTACATCTATTCCATTAGTGTCTAAAATTTCTTCATTCATTCCACAAGCATTCCTTAATGTTATGTAATATACAAATTTATCTTAACTAATTGTCTTTCCTTATGCTAGACTTTATTACTAAAAAAAAAACATCAAGTTTCCACAATTGGCGTTAATTTTTAATGAAATTAATCTGTAATTTGAATTACTTTTATTTTTTTTATACACAAACAATTATTTCCTTTATAAAATTAAACTTTATTATAATCTTTATTCAATTTGTTAGTTATTAATTTATTTAATTAATTCTCTTATCTCTTTTTGGGGTCGTTAGGTTCTTTTATGGCTCAATTAAAGTGAATTATTTTAGAAAAATGAATTTATAATTTTAAAGTGAACAAGAATTTTAAATTGTACTTATCGTTGGTACTGCTTTCCAATTTTGATCGACGAGACACTTTCCACACACAACACAACGATGGCTTTAAATTTGATTTAGATATATAAAAAAAACAAAACACTCCACACACTATCTCCAACCACTTAATCCTGGAATTCGGACTGATGATCCTCTTCAAATCTCCACTGGCGATGAATTAGTTCTTCCGACTCTTCTCTCGAACAATTCTTCCAAAATATTTTAATCTGCTCCAAAATCTCAGCAAACTTTTGACTAAAAACTACTAACTCTCTTTTCAACTTTGATTCAACTAATTAATTTTCTCGACGTATTGACACAGAGAACCCTAGTCTCGTGTTCAATCTAACTCCCTTTTTCTGTCCCACAGAATGCTCTCTGTCTCTCAGACCTCCTCTCACCACTCCAGATTTTAGACTCCTCTTCAAATTTTCGACGCCAAAAACCTCTCCCTTCTTCCCAAACTTTCCTTCGCTTTCACCCCTCCGATTCGCTCGCTGAATTCTCGATTTCTCCCCAGATGTTGTTCTTTTTTCCTAGTGGCTGTATTTTTTTAAATTCGTTAGCTTTCACCATGTGGCTATTTTCCGATTGGCCGACCTAATTCCTTTTGTCGGTTTCTCATGTTTTTTAGAAGTACCGTTATGCTTTCTAGCGTGTCCCATCAGGTCTCTCTCTCCCTGTAGATTTCTCTTTTTTTTATACATCCAGCTGCGTCCCATAAAATCTCCCTTAAGATACCGTTACAAATTGTTTAACGTTAGCACGTGTATACTACAAGGTTAGCGAAAACGGCTTCTTTTCTCTTTGCACGCTTTCTCTCCTAATTTGTTGTGCACAGATGTCCTTTTGATTATATTTTTTGTTAAAATAATATTTTCTGTTACCAGATGATACTAGTTGTTCATTATTTTTCTATTATTTAATTTAGTTTCCCCCTTATATCATAAATTACATGTAATTACTCATTTTTTTATAGAGATCGTTGTTATCCTTTATTTTATTATTTATTTGATAACGCGATATCGTTATACGATTGACCATCCTGGTGTACGAATAGTTCTCCAGAATAAATTGAATTAAAAATGTGTAGCTATTGAGGTTTTTATATTGTTTATGAATTTTTAAGGCGCTACTACATTAGTTACAAGATTTTTAAATTGTGTTTAAAAGAATCAAAACGTCTGTTAAAATGATATCGTCATTTTTTTGTATAATCACAATTCCATACTAAGTAGGAAACTTTAATAATAATAATTTATTACACAGCTCTTCACTTTCCTTATATTAGCTAAGTTAGAATTTTTACAGATTCCTATTTCCAAGGCGAGACTAGAATTGTGAGTTTTAAAAATAATGTACTTCAGTACTTCTTGGTTACGACAGCTGTCACATTGTTGCTACTTTTACACGGACACAAATTTAGCTATCTTTTATATTAACGACATGAATCTCTCTCTCTCTCTCTCTCTCTCTCTCTCTCTCTCTCTCTCTCTCTCTCTCTCTTTCGTTTTATTTTTCTCTGATTTGTAAAGTTTTAACTCTTTTTTTATTTTCCAATTACAAAATTCGGAAAATACTATGATGGGGCTAATTTCTATATCGCTTTTTTGATTGTTCTATATGTTTTCAGCTCTAAAGGATATATTGAGATTATTTTCAGAATTATGTCTGCTCTTTTTTATAATTTTCTGGGGCCACATTTATGTACAACGATTTAGTGATAGTACCTGTAACTCCTGTGAGCTTGTTGTATATTGTATACCTAAAAGTATAACATTCAAAAATCGAGTTTAAAAGTGAAGACTCTACTATCCACTTATTTGTGAAATAATCTATGTTAAAATCTAGCTCGATCATGTCAAATACTTAAATATTATGAATTATTTTGAAAATCAGAACATGAAACAAATATTAAATTGAATCCAATATCACCCAAATACGAGAGGTCATGTTTTAAGTAAGAACCGTTTGCGCATAGCTCCATGAAGGCTGTCACGTGACGCCCGCTCAAGGTTAGCCACTTTTGACCAGTCCCCAACTAAGCAGTCAGTTGATTTCATGTCTCTGCCACTGGTTGGTTCTATCATAACACTGCTTTATTTGTCGCCATGTTAATCAATAAACCCGCCGATTGTGAAGTGCGCTCAGTTATTCGGTTTTAAAACGCAAAACAAGTTCGTCCCGCCGAAATTCACCGGCAGCTTGTTGAAGTTTATGGTGAAGATGTAATGAATGACAGTAATGTGCGTAAATGGTGTAGGCTTTTCAATGAAGGAAGAACAAATGTTCATGATGAAGAACGATATGGTTGACCAACTGTCATTGATGAAGACTTCCTGCGCTTTACGATTGACACGCTTCGTGAGAAATTTCCACAAGTTTCAAGATCGGTTGTTTATCACATTGTTTCCGACAAACTGCATTACAAAAAAAATTGTGCGAGATGGGTGCCAAAAATGTTAACAGAAGAACACAAAAAGAAGCGTTTGGCACATTCTTTGTCATTTTTGGAGCGCTACGATAACAGTGGTGTTGAGTTCTTGAATCATATTGTTAGCGGTGATGAAACGTGGGTAGCATACTACACTCCAGAGACTAAACGTCAATCCAGTGAATGGCATCACTCAAATTCACCGACGAAACCGCAAAAATTCAAACAAGAACCTTCAACACGGAAAACCATGGCCACGGTTTTTTGGGATCGGAAAGGCGTTCTTCTGATTGACTTTCTTCCAAGAGGAATGACCATAAATGCTGAGAGATATTGCGAAACACTAACCAAGCTCAGGCGTGCTATTCAAAACTGCCGGCGGGGACTTCTGTCTAGCGGCGTCGTGCTGCTTCACGATAACGCTCGGCCTCAACTGGTCAACTTTCGATGAGAATTACTGGACCATCCCCCCTACAGCCCTGACCTGGCACCATCAGACTTTCATGTGTTTCCTAAACTCAAAGAATATCTTGGTGGAAAGCGATTTGAAAATGGTGACGTGTTGAAATAAACTGTTACTAACTGGTTAAATGCTCAGGCGGCAGAGTTCTATGATGAGGGGATCCAAAAGCTAGTGCCACGACTTAACAAATGCTTAGATATTCTTGGTGACTATGTAGAAAAGTAAAAATATGTACATATTTAAGTTTTTGATACAATGTTCATAAATAAAATTGCTGTTACTCGACTTAAAAACGGTTCTTACTTAAAAAATGTCCCACGTATTAAGCGATTTGACCAAAATCAATGAGATCTCTATTCCCACCAACTTTAAAGTTATGATCCTCCAGATCATGTGGTTTTGAAATAATCACTTTATAATCCTGACCTTAGTAACAGGCCTCTAACCTTTATTATTTGGTTTAAAATCTAGTCGGCCATGGTTCACTCAAAGTGAAACTTGAAACTTATTGGAACCCAAGATATCATGTGTTAAAAATACCACAAACAGACGAAGAAACAGTGCAAACATAATTCTGAATATAGTCTCCACATATTAGTTAGAGCGGAAAACATATAGAACCATCAAAAAAGCAATGTCGAAGTGTAGCCCCATCTCAGTACTTTCCTAACTTTATAATTGGAAAATAAAAAGAGAGTTAAAACTTTACAAATCAAAGAAAAATAAAAGGAAATTATATTGTGAAGTTTAACTAAGTTTAGGAGAGAGAGGGGGAGAGAAAGTCACTTCGTTAATATAAAAGATTGCTAAATTTGTGCCCGTGTAAAAGTAGCAACATTGTGACAGCTGTCGTAACCAAAAAGTACATTATTTTTAAAACTCACAATTCTAGAGTCACTTCTGTAAATAGGAATTTGTACAAATTTTAATTTGCTAATGAGGAAAGTGAGAAGGTGAGAAGATTGTTTATTTATTTTTTTTTTTTTAGGTTTCCAACTTCGCAGTAGGGAATGTGATGGTACAAAAAATGACAATTTCGTTTTCATAAAGGTTTTGATTCTTTTAAAAACCATTTTAAAATGTTCTAATTAATGAGGTATGGCGTTACAAATTCATAAATATATGAATTACATAAACACCAGTATGGGTATACCTTCACAATTTTAATAAAATTATTTTATTTCGGAGAACTAATTCGTAAGATCAACCGTTGTCCAAAAAAATTTCAATGAAATCGTGTCTTCATATTTCAACAATCTTTTATGTCAAAGTTTACTTACTGATTTCAATAATGCTTAGTAAGTAGTTAACTACAGTAAATGTAGCATGTGGCCACAATTCTTTTAATACTACAGACTTTGACGTGTACTATAGTAGGGCCTACCAATTATATTATTTTTATTTATTTATTTATTTTGTTTTTGTTTTGGTGCAATTAATATTAATGTATTCGAAATTTTATAATGATATAAGATGTAATGAAACAGATGTAATGATAAAATAAAAGAACCTCCTAAGCAACGACTGATTGAAGTAAATTAGATAATATTTATTACTGATTACTTAATTTTCGAGCATTGACTCAGAATTTTGAGGAATATGAAGACCAATAGATTTTACTTTACACAAAATAGTTATAGTTAATTTTGAATATTATGTTGTTGTTGTTTTTTTTTTTTTTTTTTGCTTCATGGTAGGCACTCCCGAATTTTAACTACTTTGGTAATTTAAAATAAAAATTAGCAAAAAAGGAATTTAAAAAATTTGTAAAAATTCTCAAAGTAGTGTAATACCATACAGTGGGATGGTTAGACGGACATATAGACATATGGACATGAGCAAGCCTTAACGTGTTCATTCCATTTAGTAATTGCAAATAACGCATACTAAAAGTAAAATTAGTCTTGCATTTTAAAATAAAAGCAATTATTCATGTTCATGTTGTAATTATATAACTAAATCCAATTAAAATCGTAACGTCAATATTCACTTAAAATAATTAACTCATACATTCCCAACATAACAACATACAGATTACGATCAAAATGTGACAAATGAACTGTTTTGATTGACGATAAACTATAAATAGTAACAAGATTCAATAATGCATGTTTATACCCGGACTGGAATGAAATTGAACACTGATTGTTATGCATAATATATCAAAGGTGAGCTGATCATAGCTTTTCAAATATTTAACATACAGCACTTAGTGATATTGGATATTGTCATATAATATTGACGGTATTGCAAATTTCACGTAAGTAAAGGTACAAAGTGGAAACATGAACATTTTATTTATTTATTATTTTATTCACTTTTCAACTGGGAAAATACTGTTATAGTGAAAAACACATTATCTCCCGTTCTCATATTTTTAACATCCTAAGAACACTTTCGACAACTAATGGGATTTCTGCATGTTTAACTACCTCGGTCTGATTTATTCAAATTTAAAGTTACGTTGAGAGCATGGAATTATTACAATTTAGACCAAATCAATTAAGGATGACAAATTGATCGTCATGTATTAGATGCTCCATGATAATATCATCGACTTTTCGTTAAAAAAATAGCAGATTAGGAATGTTTTAAGGTATGCAAAGCGACTGTTAGAATTTTAACTAATTTCGTATAAATTTCAATTATTCCGCCTGCAGTTGATAAGCTGGCGTGTTGCACGCGTATTTATTTTACTTACTCAGTATATAAATTATAGGGTAAGTTTTTATAGTCACATGAAATATCGACCTTCGTTGCTTCATTGATCTTTACGTTTCTTGGCCTTAAGAATTTTAAAAAAATTTGTGTAGTACATACACAATAAATTAAGATAAGAATATGAATTTTGGTATAGTTTGCTCAAATGGAACCTTATTGAAAATCAGAAAAATAGAATTGAAAATAACGTTTAGTTTTTTGTTCGTGTTTCGCGTATTACTCAACTTTATAATAAGCTAAATTAGATAAAAATTGGCAAATTTCAATTCTGTGTGTAATTCTGGGTGTAACTACACCATTCTAATATAACGACTTCCAAGAAAATATAATCATTGACACGAGCGAAGCGAATGGAGATTTTTTACCATATAAACATCCAAGACTGACGTCAAGAATGTAGCGATATAGAAAATTACGACATTCAGAAAACCTTTCTAACAACTGTTAGTAAGTAACTAACTTAAGTTACTGGGTAAGATCACTTGATCTGCCGATACACATTTGACATTTCCTACAAGGTCCAAGAAACTACATTTTGGGCATTATATTTAGAGAGCTTGAATCACGTTGTATAATGGAGCTGGATAAATACCATAATGGGCGCCCATCTACTTGTTTCTGTTCTGTATGTACAGTCTCCACTACCTTACCTACCTCGGTATAATATTATACAGTGTGTGTAAAAAGTATGGAACCGATTGATTATTAGACAAATGGCTGAAGGTATCAGATATCAACCGATGGGAATCGGTACAGATGCAAAAATTCTACTTTTTAAGCACTTGTAATTTCTCGCTGCCATATTGATTTCCGCCATCTTGAATTTAACTTTTAAAAATTAAATGGGAATGTGGGATGTGTACTATGACACATCATTTTAATGTGGCATTTCGATTGGAAATCGATGATGAAGTCAGTTTTTCGATAAACCTATTCATTCACGATTCACTAGTCATTATCGAAACACTAGAATTAGAACTGTTTAATGTAAAAGTATTTAATGTTATAAAATGTTCATACCTACAATTTTAATTGAAGTGTTTCGATAATGACTGGTGAATCGTAATTGAATAGGTTTATCGAAAAACTGACTTCATCATCGATTTCCTGTGACCCATATTACCCCATTCTCAATTAATTATTTAGTTAAATTCAAGATGGCGGCGGGAAATTACGAGTGCTTAAAAAGTAAAATTTTTGCATCTGTATTGATTCCTATCGGTTAATTTTTGATACCTACAGCCATTTGTCTAATAATCAACCGGTTCCAGACTTTTTACACACGCTGTATGTGTATCCCTATATATATTTTGCAAAATTAGCTCAAGCTCTTGTAGACCTCAGATAAAAAGAAACATCCGAAAAACCGTCCATCATTTGAAAGTTGCGACATTTTATCAAATATGTCCAGCAAAAAACTTGTTTACAAGCTAAATTTTTTCAAAAATTCGGACCAATAAGGCAATTATTGACAATTTTATTCTTATTATAAAGTTATATTTAAAAAAATTAGTTTTTTAAAGTTAAATCTCTTGTGTTATATACTGTAACGTTAATTCGTCACTGGTCGCAGATTTTAAAGCTACTCACTAATTTTGGCTTGGGGGTAAAAAAAAAGATTTTAAAAACCCACGTTTTAAAATTGGAAAATGAACTTGTTTAATTGTTTGTGAAACAAGTATCTACAGACCCAGTATAGACAGTTGTACCAAAATTGTGACTTCTAGAAAGCTTACTGTGGACATTTCGTAGATTTATATATCCACGTTAGATATTCTTCGCTAATAAAATGAACTAGAGAGTGAATAATGCGTAGACATAATCTTCGTGTTGGATGACAGGGAGAGACAGACACACCTGATTCCTGGAAACATTTTTTACATGTCTTTTTAGTAAAAGATATCCAATACAAATAAAAAAATTACCAATCGATTTGCGTGCATAATTTTCTAACGTTTAAGATCACAAAATCATTAAAAAAACTTAAATTTTCAAAATTGTCCATGTAGGTGGGTTTCAACAAAAGATTATGTGCTAAAGAATTATATACCTTTTTACTAAAGATTTTTTTTGCAAAAATGAAAATAATTAAATTTTGGTTTTTAACATATTAAGAGCTTTAATTTTTGATACCTTACTCGCTTTACATTTTTTTAACGCTCCTCTTTCGTCTATTAAATCTCTAATATTTTTTTAGAGATATCTTTAATTTTCTGACATTTAGCTGAAATGATTAAAAATTGTGGCTAATTTGTTACAGTTTTTGTTATCGACTAAGGAAAACTTGTCATCGAAATTTGATTGAAATCGTTTTTGTTGATCTTGACATTCCATTGTTAATTTTCCGATTTTTGTGCGATATTTCAGAGAAGATAGTCACCAATGCGCTTTGCTTACAATCTTAGAGTCGACATTGCTTCAAAATATTATTAAAATCATTAAAGATAATTTCGAGAAAATCTAAATGTTGAGTTGGTCTTGTGGATGTCACTTCTCAATTTTAACTTGACTATTTGGATTTGTGTAACTGTGAGAAATTTTTTAGACCTTTTATTTAAATAATAATTACAATTTTCTACGAACTAAAACCTGCATTTAATGACAGTTTTGCAACGCTATGAGATACAAGAATAAAATAATTAATTACAACTCTCTCATAACTTCATTCCGCGTTTACTTTATTTGTCACGCATCACGTAAGCAGACAATGCCACTACAATTACATTTACATTTAGTTTCATATTAATCTTGGTTTATTATTCCACAATATTGTGGTTGCAGTGCAGTTTTAATATTTCAGTTGTCAGGTTATTAGAGTACGCTCCGGTAAAACACATTTCCAACGTAAAATATTATAATGACAAGGACAAAAAGACACAAGAGACTGAAGCTCGTCTATGTTTACATTATCTGTTTGTTATTTCAAATAGCAAATGTTGTTTCCAAAGCTAAACTAGTTATGTTTAACTCAAAAATAAACTGAATCGTTTTAATTTAACTGAATTGTTTATTATCTAGCGTTCCGAACAAAACAGTTGGGGGAAAAAACTTGTTTCGTCAAAAAGACAATTGAAACGGAAGTATTTTGCTTTTGTATGTATGAAAATATTTCGCACGGTTTATTTTATAAATATTGCAATATTATAATAGAAACTAACAACACAAACCTACAACATTGAAGAACATTTTTACACCACTATGAAATGCACGACTAAAATAATTACTACACTGATAATCTCATTCCTCGTTTTGCTTTATCGCAGCGCATCACGTAAGCAAATAATGCCACTAAAATTACATTTACACTTTGTGTTATATAAATCATGGTTTATTATTCCACAATATTGTAGATGCAGTGCAGTTTTATTATTTCAGTTGTCACATTATTAGAGTATGTTTAGGTAAAACACATGTAGCGTTTGTTTAACCCCCCCCCCCCCCAGTACACAAACACTGTAGCAAACCCCAGTGAGGCAAACACAAGTAAATCTGGAACATGGCCAGAGAGCAATAATGGGATACAAAGGTATAAGGATCGCCACAGATCTTGACCGATGAATCGGCGCTAATATCCATTCTGAAACAGCGAACCAGCACCAGCGGTCCGCGCATGAGGCTATAAATACGGCAAAATGGAGTAATCCAGAGCGGTGAGCGCGTTGTCGTTTACACGTTTTTAGACATCTTGAGAATAATAAAACTACAATGAAACCAATATATGCCTTTTCTGCATGAATTTCCGCATACAACGGTATAAATATATTTTAGTTTTAAAATTATGTGTAATTTTTAATAATGAAAAATATTAGAAAGTTGAAACAAAATGACATGAAAAGTCAGTAAGAGAGAACTTTTTTTATTTTTGTGGTAGAAACAAACTTCCAGCGAGAAAGTTGTAGCGAATTAGTTGATCTTAAAAATGTATTCGAAAATATTGTTGATAAAACTTCTAGTTTGTTCAATACTCCGATGTAAACAACCGCTATGTTCAGTTCTATGCGCACCGCACCAATGTTTTTAGGAAAGTACCCGCACTCCTCCCCTCGCCTAACCCAGCGCTTGCCAAACCATCAGTCGTGGCGACCCTTATAACAGCTGAGACGGCTCAACCCATGAGCCTTGGTAAAGGCTACGAATGAATCATCGGGCTGGCAGTCTGCAAAAACTAAACTCAGTGTCCGCACATGTTTTTCTTTTCTTGTTCGTAACTTTAATGTAGAAACAAAAGGAAGTAACATGTGACTTTGAAAAGTATTTTGACCAAAAATTAACGTGTGTGCGGCCTTTAATTATATTTTCGAAAAGATCAAATGTCGTAAGTTTTTCGTAGTACCGTCAGGGGCTGTCTCAAGTTTCAGGCACCGCCATTCTCTGTTCCGGGTAATCAAAATTCATTTAATTTGCTAAATCTTAATCATAATATAATTTCATTCTATAATCTGAGTTTGCTATCATAAATGCTTGTATTTTTGAATTAGGCTGTAAGATTTTGTTTAAGTTCTTTTTTCATTGATCAATAATTACCTTGCTTCTATTTAAATTAAATTGCCTCATTTATTGTAATTTAAATATTTAAATATTGTAATGTAAACAGAAAACATGAACATTATAGAAAAGAATTAAAATTTGAAAAACGTACTGGGCTCAAAATGAATGGTCATGTCAGGTGAGGGAATTTATAAATTAGCTCGGTTATCTTGACCTTACCTTATTCTGTAAATTGATGGTAGGTATCTGAGTTCACTATTTACAAGAAATAAAAATACATAAACAGATTAACAATTAACAAGGCAATTTATTTTCTTTAAAGAATCAGAAAATGTATATTTATTTTAAAAAAAGTTGATGCGCCCTTAAAAAAGTAATTAATAAAACCCTTAAAGAAAACTTTTAACAACAATGAAAAACCCCACCCTGAAAGAAAAGAAAATTTAATAAACCCTCCTTTTTATTTAGATTTATGAAATTTTTTATTTTGATTAAAAAAATTGTTTTTATTAAGTAGTTAACAAATGGTTTTTAATACAGAACAAAAATTACATTAATACAGCAATTACATTAATACAGCAATTACAAAAAACACAAATAGTAAATATACATGATTACAAGTATTTTAATTATTTTGTTGGCCAACACTTAAAAAAAATTTTTTTTTTTTTTAATGTAAAGTTTTATTGACGTCAATGATTTTTTATTTTAATTTAGAAAACTAACCCCTTTGGGGTCGTGAAGCCTAATTTTGCTAGCATGTCCCTTCCAAATAAGTAAAAAAGAGAGTACGATTTGGCTTATTACATATTTTCTTTAAAAAAATTTCACACACAAAACAGTGTTAATTTTTCTTTGTTTTTGTCCAAGACGGGATTTCGCTTAAATGTGGTTACAGTTGATACTGTTCGCTCATTCTTGAAGGTTCGTTCCAATGTTTCGTGTCTCCGCTTTTTAACATCAAACGAGAGATCAAGCTGTATGCAGAATTCGGTGGTTTTTCTGGTTTCCCTGCCATTCTTTCTAAAATTGCTTTCTCCTCCTTTGTTAAGACAGATTTATATGCAGGCATTGGCTTTTCACGAGCACTTGAATAAGCAGCCAAATCATCTAAATACTTAGTTCATAAATACTTACCATCTAATATGGGCTGAAAACCATGGAGTAATTTTTATGTCAGAGGAAAGAATGGAAAACATTCAGACCAACCAAATCGACCACTGTCATCATATATGTTATTTTATATGAGGAAGAAAAATAAAATTGCAAAAGCCAATCCAAACCTTAAAATGACAGATATTTCAAAGATAATAGGAGAGAAATACAATGCTTTATCAAAGAACAAAAAGGATATGTATGTAAAGTTGGCCAAAGAAATGCAAGATGAATATAAAAGAGCCTTGGGCAGTTTTTATGTTAAACACCCAGAAGCAGTGCTCCAACCTGCACAAAATAAAAATCATAAGAAGGGAACAAAATAAATCCTTGGATTTGATAAACCACTTCCACCATTAAAGTTATTTCATAATGAAAAGTTGAAGAAACACGAAAACGATAAAAAATTTTATAAGATCGCTTTTCTTGAAAGATGTAAAGAACAATGGCGTAATTTAAGGTTAAGAAAAGAGCCATTTAGATTAAATGGGCACTCGAAGCAGAAACTAAGTATTAAGATGATTTGGCTGCTTATTCAAGTGCTCGTGAAGAGCCAATGCCTGCATATAAATCTGTCTTAACAAAGGAGGAGAAAGCAATTTTAGAAAGAATGGCAGGGAAACCAGAAAAACCACCGAATTCTGCATACAGCTTGTTCTCTCGTTTGATGTTAAAAAGCGGAGATACGAAACATTGGAACGAACCTCCAAGAATGAGCGAACAGTATCAACTGTAACCACATTTAAACGAAATCTCGTCTTGGACAAAAAGAAAGAAAAAAATAACTGTTCTGTGTGTGAAATTTTTTTTAAAGAAAATATGTAATAAGGCAAATCAGACTCATTTTAAAAAAATTATTTGGAAGTGACATGCTAGCAAAACTAGGCTTCCGACCCCAAAGGGGTTAGTTTTCTAAATTAAAATAATAAAATAAAAAATCATTGACGTCAATAAAACTACATTATATATTTTTTTAATGTTGGCCAACAAAATAATTAAAATACTTGTAATCATGTATATTTATTATTTGTGTTTTTTGTAATTGCTGTATTAATGTAATTTTTGTTCTGTATTAAAAACCATTTGTTAACTACTTAATAAAAAATAATAATAAATAAAAAAAAAATTTCATAATTCTAAATAAAAGGGAGGGTTTATTAAATTTTCTTTTCTTTCAGGGTGGGGCTTTCCATTGTTGTTAAAAGTTTTCTTTAAGGGTTTTATTAATTACTTTTTTTAAGGGCGCATCAACTTTTTTTTAAATAAATATACATTTTCTGATTCTTTAAAGAAAATAAATTGCCTTGTTAATTGTTAATCTGTTTATGTATTTTTATTTCTTGTAAATAGTGAACTCAGATACCTACCATCAATTTACAGAATAAGGTAAGGTCAAGATAACCGAGCTAATTTATAAATTCCCTCACCTGACATGACCATTCATTTTGAGCCCAGTACTTTTTCAAATTTTAATTCTTTTCTATAATGGTACACACATTACCGTAAAAAAAATTAAATAACAACCACAAAAAACTGATTGAAACTCTATTACCTTGTTGTTTTACGTTAGTAAAACTGTAAATATTGTCCACAAAGTGAACTCAGTTATGTTTAATTAAAAATAACTATAACTACGCATAATAGGAAGAAATATAAGTCAAGATTTACTAGCGAAGCCATTTTCAGTGAAAAAATATCTCTAAAGAAAAAATAATAAAACAGAATTTTTTATTTTGTAACTTCCAATTTTTATTAGTCTCACCGACCAATAGTCTAACCTTAGCAAGCGAAACCATTGGTCGGCTAGACTAATAAAAAGTGGAAAGTTACAAAATAAAAAATTCTGTTTTTGTTTTATTATTTTTTCTTTAAACATGGAATTCCACAAAGAACCTTCTGTCTCATCAGTAATAATAATAATAATAAAATCTCTTTATGGGACAAAAGTCAAATTCTGGTTTCTTAGTTAATTTTCACTTTTTGATTGACAACTACCGAACTGATATTTTAGGAGACGATTAGTTTTTAATTCCTTTCACTTTGGTTTTGGGGATGGATGTGTAAGAAAGTTTGTGCAATGTTTTTGGATTATTTATTTATTTCACATATACTAAAACATTTAATTTCTAAACATATATTAATTAGCACGGCTATTTTGTACACTTAAAAACGTCAAAGTTTTAAAAATTTAAAACGGCACATATTTTTGTAAAATTCTATATAGATTTTTTAACCTATCACATATTTTTCTCTGTAGACACGTTTGTGTGAGTCAATAAATAAGATTCTTTCTGGTTGGAAAAACCTTTAACTTATGACACGTCTCGCAATGATTCTCTCGCTACGTTCTAAAGAGCAAAAGTCTGTAAAGGGTTTTGACTTTGCACATCTTAAATTACCTTTTATGTCGGAAATTTAGTGTCGATAACATTGTAAGACGTTTGCTATTCACACATTCACACTCATTGAATCTTTTCATAGAAACTGTTCGGCATTCAAGTCCAAGCTTTACGACTTGTGATACTGAAGTCACATCGTTGTACTCAATTTAAGACCTCTTAAACTCTCTTTTAATGTGTTTCCTGGTATTTGAGAAACTTTGTATGACGTGTTCCTCTTTTATTTGGATTACAAAGTAAATGTTAAACTTTTATGAAGTAAATATTTTTGAGAGATTTATTTTTTGTTCCACATTAAAAGAAAATATGTTATATTTACTGTGGACTATTTGTTAATATTTATGATCTCAAATTTTTTTTTTTTTAACATTCTATGTCTACATGTATCACTTATATATATATATAAGTGATACAGTGTTTAATATATATATCGTGTATATATAGGCCTATATATGATTATATCTACTTACACAGAGTACCTTGGATAAAGTGGACTGGCTATCATTTTCGGATTATATACATCAAAACGTACAAAAAATGTCAAATAATATATAGTCGAATTTGGTTTCATTATCCGTTTATCCAACATTTTGTTATTTTACAAAATTACATTATTACTTCAGAAGTAAATAATATAATATTTTGTAAGCTATATTTTATAAGTGTACCAAACTCAGAGACTTTATTATTTGAAATTTCAAAATGGCGGTAGTTTAAAATTTTTAACGTGAAATATCTCGAAAACTGTTAACTTTAAAATAAAATTATAAGAAACAATATATTTTTCTTTTATTGGGACGAAAAAAATGTTTATATTTTTTTTTCTGTAGGTCAAAGAATAACCTAGTTATTAAAAAAAAAAAAAAAAAAAAAAAAAAAAATTAAAACCGTTAAAAATTGTCTACAACATCTATAATTAGTTTAACACCAAACATTTTTTTGAATTATGATTCATATTATAAGAATTTATGAAGATTTACTACTACATGAGGTTGATGGTTTGAACTTGAAATATAGATGTAAAGCTGGATTTAAAAAAATTTCAGGGTGAAAATTTGCCATTTTGAAATTCTGTTCAGTATGATTGGGCCTAAATCATGGGGAAAAACAAAAACACGACATTCAAACCAGTTATTCCATCCAGTATGCAAACGCCTTGGGTTTTTTTTTAATTAAATTTTTTTTTTTTTTAGTGAAATATTGCATAAGATTTCGAAACCCATAAGAATCTATAGAATACAGATATCTCATAAAAAAGTGAATTTTTTTAACCCTTCCTATCAAGGAAAAAAAATTATCGTTTGAAAAGCCAATTTCAGTGGAGGGGGGAAGGGTAGTTTAAAAGTCTTTAGTTTGAAAAAAAATAAGACTTTATTTCAAAAAAGTAGATAGGGCCTGAGCGCGAAAATTAAAATCAATAGTTCTAAATGGAAAGAAAAATAAACAATAATTGGCTTTACCGACGAAAAATCTCATAAAAGTGACAAAATTAAAAACAAAATACATAAACTATAGATATCTATATTCAATATTTATCGTCAAACATTACTGATTTTAACTACTCGTCTTGTGTAAAATAAATTAAAATAAACCAAACTAGTAAATTACAATGATGACTTAAATTACAATGATAACAAATGAATGCACTGAGCTAAAAACAGATCTGCATTATTTGATGGTTAAAAGATTGCTGAAAGAATTTTGATTCAAAAGTTTTAAAAAGTTGATTCGAAAATTGGATGCACAGTCGACACGTCCACCCCACTGCTGTCTGTTCGACTTCCTTTGATCTGGACTGACTTGATTGGGGTTGCGTTCGGCTCGGACCGATATGGTTCCACAAAGACGGTGCGACACCTCTACACTTGTTCGATTTGTTCGGCTGGTCTTATTGATCAACACCGTTCGGCATAGTGTGGACGCGTCTTCAAGAGGTCCTTAGTTAATCACTCTGAATAACTTAGTAGGACGGCCGACTCTGTATCGGAAAGCTTCTTCAACTATTCACAAAGCGTGACAATTACGGTCCCATATACACAATTTTCTTAAAAACAACAATAATGTAATTTAATTCAACTTTTTATAATTAAATGTAAGCATATATTATAAACATTCAGACAAATACTTACAAAAAAAACAACTATCGGTGAAAATATTTTATCACCATCGCAAGAGACAAACACAGATCGCCAAAGAAATACATCCACAACACCCTCGGACCTGGGTCACAGTTGGATCTTAAAATTATCTGTAGATATTTAGTTTTATTTACGTTTAAAGTTAGAGTATTGTGGTGAAACCAATTTTTAATTTTAGAAAGATTTGAGTATACCTGGTCATACGTGTCTCGACCCACGAACTACCGAAATATATAATTAAATGATTAATTCAACAACAGTTTTTGTAATTCTTCCCAAATTTCACCAAAGTTTGACCAAAATTATTTATCATGACAGTGTTGAGATATTATGACCTTTTATGCACATCGCTGATAATAACTCCCCACCCTGATGACCTCTGAAACAGGTATTTTTTGGAAGACCTCGAAAAATAATTTTTTTCAATGTCAATTCATAGATGACAACATTTTTGCTTTTGTCTTATCGCAGATAATTAAAATCTAAAATAATGAAAATAAATTGAAGCATACGAGTATTGTGACGTTATCCCTAAACACCACATTTTAGCCACAGGCGTAACGTTAGACGTTATAAAAAAACTTTTTTTAAACAGACTTGGACATTCCCTTCGAAATATTCATGTCCAATTTTTGTATGAACATAATTTTCTCCATATTACCTATATGTGATAACGTAAATGAATACTATTCTTATCGTCAAATCTTTCAGTGTTCTGAAGTGACGTCAAAACAAGGGTTGAGACGGGGTTGCTCGTAAAGTTTTACAGTATTGTCAGGATCATTTTGCCCACTATATCTAAGGATATTACGTGTCAGAGATGTGATGGAGAGTGAAATTGCAAGTATGAGGGTGCAAATTGAATAAAGTGTGGCGCCTACGTGAAGGGGGTTGTCTTTTCATTTATGGCAACAGAGAAATATTAATTTATTGGGGGTTGTCACTTGTCAAGTTGTGATTTTGAGAATGTATAATGTAACACAAGATAACAATCTAAATTAAACTTTAATGATTTAATGGTGGAAATTATTACTAAAATGTTTCAGGTTCAATGTATGATAAAATACTCGCTACACTCATTGGGGGCTTCGCCCCCATATCCCCTGGGGCTTTGCCCCAAACCCCTCAGTGAGTTTTGATAAACCGGGGATGGAGTGGGTTGAGGATATTTGGCTTTGGAATAAATTTGTAGATCAAAACTTAATAATCTCCACACATTATTTCTTCTTCTTCTTTTTTTTTTTTTTTTTTTTTTAATATGACATCTAGAATCATCAAATTACGCAGGCATACTGGCACATTTCATTGTCATAAACATGCCAAATTTGAACAGTCTAGCTGTCCTATAAGTGTGTCAAAAGATTTAATAATTTCGGAAGTCTATTCGATCCTCAGAAAATTGCTCTTTGGATTATGTTGTCTCTACATTAAAAATAAACACAACACAAGTAAATACATATGAAATAACTTCACATAGACGGAAATATACTCAATTGAATTGCTTATCACTTGTGACTTAGGTACAGATAACAATGCATATTAAATGTTATTCTTCATCCTAGGTATAAAATGTGATGCTGCCTGATGCTTTTATTAGAATTCCCAAAAATCGTCTACTTCACCTTATAGAGACTTCATTTATCTCACAAGTGATGGTTCTTCTTTCTCTCTTTTACTTATTTTGTTTAAACTCCTTACATACAATGTGAATTCTGTTGTTCATGTTGCACATATTATGAGATATTGTATAAAGATACAAAATATGAATAATATTTTGTGTAACATGAACCGTGACACTATTTTTTCATGTTATGAATAAACTTATAACTTTGGAATTTCTATTTCGTTACGACGTAATTTCAACATTTAACCAAACCTAATCTATAAACATAAATTAGTTCAAAATAATTCCATTTAAACTGTCTCTTGTGTGAAAGAAACTTTTTACTCCCAACTGTTTTGTTCGGAACGCTAGATAATAAACAATTCAGTTCAATTAGAACGATTCAGTTTATTTTTGAGTTAAACATAACTAGTTTAAGCTTTGGAAACAACATTTGCTATTTGAAATAACAAACTGATAATGTAAAGAGAGACGAGCTTCAGTCAGTGTTTTTGTCGTTGTCATTATAACATTTTACGTTGGAAATGTGTTTTACCGGAGCGTACTCTAATAACCTGACAACTGAAATAGTAAAACTGCACTGCAACCACAATATGGTGGAATAATAAACTCAGTTTAATATGACACGAAATGTAAATGTAATTTTGGTGGCATTGTCTGCTTGTGTGGTATGCGGCGATAAAACAAACGGGGAATTAGATTATGAGAGAGTTGTAATTATTTTAGTCATGCATTTCATAGCGTTACAAAAAATTGAATTCACTGCTCCAGGTTTGTGGTGATAGTTTCTGATATAACAATGATATGTTCATAAAAATAAACGGTGCACAATATTTGTCACACGTTTATCGACAAAAGCAAATTCCAATTAAAAATGGTAAATGCCTTAAGAGCAAAACTCAAAATTACCTCAGATACTAAGGGTACAACAAAACATATGTCATCACCATCTCCCTCAAAATACTGATTTCAGACTTATCGGCTAAAAAGAGAAATTTCCCATTGAGAAACGTTTGAATATGTCAAGGTCGTTGAGAATAAATGCGATCTGGGAATATTTGTAAAACATGTTTATATGCCGAACCACAAGTAATTGTAAACTACGAGTCGTGAGTGATTTGCAAAATACAAAACCTGACCGAGTTCGTTCAGTTTTTCCAAATACCTGTGACACATTTCCCCTTTTTAATTGATAACACCCGATTTTTTGCTTGTTGTAAACCGTAAAATTTCATGGTCACCATCATCTTAAAAAATGTGGCGGTGTCACCAGGCTAGAGTTCAGTAGTTAAGCAAGGTCCATTTTGCCTTATCTTAGGATACAGCTGACCGGAACTTGGTTCGTAGCTATTTTGAACACACCACGCTACAACATGAGAAATGATCCCATGGGCGTACCCAGGATCAAAACTAGGAGGGGGCAAGCCATGGTCATTCAATATACAACTGATTATTAAAATAGTTATTTCAAGAATTGTATTAAATTCCAGCAACAAAATGTATAATAAAGATTAATTATTTTGCTTCCAGGGGGGGCAGCTGCCCCCCTGCCCCTCGCTGGGTACGCCCATAAATGATCCGTCTGTACACGTAGTCAGTCGTGGTTGGTAGTATCTCTCTCATGTTAATTATGATTTTAATACCTTACCTACTCTAAATTACAGAATAGTGGTTAATTATCTAGGGCCATGGTGTTCGGAGTTTTCTCAATCCCGACGTGTTATTATTTTACTTGAAACGAGAGGAGTTGAGAATGAGCGGCCCCCAATTTTATCTGTTATCTTAATTTATAATAGTGTTGTATGAGTGAATAATTAGAAATTAGTTCTAATTCGGTAATCTATTATTAATTAGAATAAGCTCTTCAAAACTGGGTACGCTATTATGCATGGGCAGACCAGAGGTAAAGAGCAGTATCGCTTTCTAAAATGTAGACTCTAGGTTATGGATAAATTGTAGAGTTAATGTTACAAATTGGGTAGCAGAGTTAAAAAAGACGGAACGAGCATAAAATAGAGCTCGAGAATACTCTAATAGCGTTAAGGTTGGAAGAAAACAAGAATAAGTTAAAAGAGACCTGATAAGAAAGATGGAAAGAAGGGATCTAACCCAAGACTACATGATAAAAGGTGTACATCCAAACAAGGTACCTCGCGATTGTTACACCCGTAAACACTATAATAAAACCCCTAAGGGTTGTTGATAACTCGAAATGGTATTTTTGGGTTGGCGATAAGTAGTTACACTTTAGATCAAAATCGTTACATTTGATTTAAAGAACATTAGAATTTTATATTGGTCTTAACACAAATACCCCCCCCCCCCCCAATCTGAGTTATTGAAAAAATATTATAATAAAGTCTGAACAAACAAATCTGTTCACTTATTTGTGTTTTAAGGAACTGTAGACCACAAAATTCAAAAATTACCGTTTTGCCCTCACGGTTCCTCAAGATATTTCCACACACAAAACTCAACATCATATTCTTGACATATAACACAACTTTATTTGGGGTAGGTCTATATGAGTTTCGGTCGCTGTCATAGATTTTGTATACTTTCATAGATTTTTAGAATATATATTTTACCTGTTTATAGATATTGAGAAGGAGAGGGCTGTGTGAGATAAGGACTGTTAAGAAATGAGAGAGAGGAAAGTGAGAGAAAGTAGAGAAATCCAAAAATGTAACAAATCTAACAATACAGATAATGTAGAGATTAGAACAGAATAATGAATTAAGGAAGAGAATTTATATCCAAAGTGAAAGAGTGAATATATGAATATATTTGATCCTCTCGCCCACCTAAGTAAGAGAGAGGGCTTAACTCTCTTTAAATGATGCAAAGTTAGGAATATACAACATACACTAATATGACACCACACATCAAAGACAATTTTATCATTTGAATACCGTGATTCAATATACTGCTGCCAATGAAATTATAGATAACTTTTTGAATTACAAAAAAGAAAAAGAATTTAACGTCAGACAGTTGGTATAACCTCTAATTTTGGTTTTAGAATTTTTACAACCCGTATCCAAAAATAACTGATAGATCCTTGTTATCGTAAATACGTCTGTCCATCAGTACACAAAGAAACTGAAACTCCAGATTTGTTTAATCTGTTTACATAAAATTTGACACATTTTTATACCATATTAGCGAAAGTTCAGAAAAAAATATAGAAATCGCTAAACAAAGTCATGATTTATTGTAGGCATCGACCAAGTTTGTTGTCATATTAAAACCGCTTGAAATGGTCAATTCGACATTTTGTCATAGTAAAAAAATTTATTGAATTATAAAAAACAAATTATAATTTGTACACATAACATAATCAAATTTGATAGAATAAAACTTGAACACGAATTCTCACAAATGGTACGTTTATTTATTCAAACGGATTTCAACGACAAAATCGTAATCTTCAGTAAAGTACGAGCTACAAAAATAATAAACTAGTTTAGTTGTGTAGTTCGTGCATTAGGCCTACTGAAGATTGCGACTTTGTTGTTGAAACTCGTCGAATAAATAAAATTACTATTTGTGTTCAAGTTTTATTGTATCAAGTATAGCATAAGTCAGGTTCAATATTTATTTATAATACAATTTGTTTATGATTTAACAATAGCTAGAGTTTGAAAGTTAAACACATGAATTGACTTGTCTTGTTTTATTTGCAATGGTCATCTTTCATTACACTAATGTGATTCTAGGACTCAACTGTCTTATCCCTTCACTCGAAGCTGAACGACAATTAATTGGTTGTATCCCAATCTGCACTCTATCCTACGTTAATTAAATATTTTTACTTAATCATTCTGACACTCACTGAATAAAATTATTCGACTTTGTCTTCTGATGACTCCTACATTAGATTTCCTTTTTTCTCTTGTTGTTTAAAGGGGAAACCCTTGTAATCATATCATCTTAACAAAAAAAAAATCATAAATTAGAAACTCCTTGCCCTTGAATACTCTAATACCGAGTCAGAGGAGAACAAGAATAGAATAGAATAGAATAAATTTATTCTATATACTAATAAGAATAAGTAAAAACATAAAAACTAACATTTTACAATTGTTGATCTTCACCAAAACTCGCAAATCTAAAACCAAAGTTGGTTTAATACAGGTAAAGTTTCCCTACGAAACCTCGACAAACCCCAGGAAACATCCACCCTATGAGCGACTACATTATATAGAGCAATCGTCGAGTTCAGCGGCGACGACACATGAGCATTGGTTCTAATGCGCTCCTGATAGAGTGGTCGTCTGATTCTTATCCCGCAAGGTGGAACATACCAGCATACTTGTCTCAGGCTCTCAGGATCCTCAATCACACCACACATAACTCCTCTCAAGAAACACAACTTCAACAGATTTCTCCGAACTGTCAAAGAATTGACTTCAAATACGCTCAAAAATTCCCTATACCTTATCACACAAATTTGTGGGTTATTAAATCCAAATTTTTTATAGAACAACACACGCAAACATCTTTTCTGAACCTTCTCTATCATATTAATATAATATTTTGCTGATGGGGACCAAACAGTACTAGCAAATTCCAACCCTGATCTAACTAGACTATTAAATAAAACTTTAAGTATGATAATATCCTTAAAATCTCTTCCCAACCGACAAATAAAACCTAAGGTGGAGTAAGCTCTCTTTATTATATTACCAATATGAGAACTAAAAGATAAATCTTGTGACATAAGAACCCCCAAATCCATGAACTTATCAACCCTATTCAACGACTGCAAATCAATGTTATAATTATGAATTAAAGGCTGTAATACTCTATAATATGACATGACACAACATTTTTTTAATATTCAGTTGAAGTTTATTATTTTCGCACCAAACAAATAATCTATCTAAATTTTCCTGCAATATTTCACAATCATAACGTTGGCGTACTTTAAATATTCACTATTATCGAAACACGAAGTTATATCATTAATGAACATATTAAACAATAAAGGTTCCAAATTACTACCCTGAGGAACACCGGACCCCGTTATGAATTGATTAGATTTAAAACCACAATGCGGTACATATTGATACCTAAAAAACAGATAGGTAGAGAAAAACACAATTAGATCATTGGAAAACCCATAAAAATTCAGCTTCTTAAGCAAAGTGACGTGATTTACTTTATCAAATGCTTTCAAGAGGTGATCAAGAGAGATCTGATAGATAAGATGAAATATAGGGATATAACCCAAGACAACAAGAAGAAATATGTAGATCCATATTATTAATATGGTTTTATCTGACATTAATTTGTCATTATTTGTGTAGATAAAAACTAATACATGAAGTTTCACGAGTATAAATCAATTGACGTTATCAAATATAAAAAAGAATGAAATAACATCAACAAAGGCCCTTGTTGGAAACTAAAACAAAATCTATAACCTAAGAAAGGAAAACCTAAAACTGGGCCTGAGCAGTCAAAGCCAAGACTAAATACAAATGTGATCAGATAAAACCACCACACACATCCCTACACTACACAAAGGAAGGCAAGCATCCAAGTCCGCTTAAACCGTATTAATAACATAAACAATCCATCATTATAAAATAACCTAAAAACCAGAATGTAGAACCAGCTAAAGTTCTCAGTACTTCCACACCCTCTTAGAGTACATTATATTTCTGTGGAATACCTACGACAGAGGTACGTGATAATAAATTTTCATTTTTAATCCTTACAGGATTTAGTCTAATATATATATATATATATCCACAGGACTCCTTTCGCACATTGAACTTTAAATTTTGAATTAGTCGGTAGACTACACACACCTATTCTTTAAATAACGCATATGGAATAAACTGTCCAAAAACATTCTACCAACTTTCCTACTTACCCATCCCCAAAACCAATTAAAAACAAAGCCAAATTAACAGTTATCAAAAATATCATATCGGTGATCAAAAAGTGAAAATGAACCAAGGGCGCCGTATTTGAAAAAGTTTTTATTTGCTACAAATCTCCGATTAGACCATATTAATAATATAACATTAATAAATAATTTTAAAACTAGAAACTTGTTTTGTTTGTCCCATAAACACCACAGTGTAAATCGTTCTTCATTGAAATCAAACTTTTTAATAACGTGGTAAAGGTCCTTTTTTTCCCTTGAATTGTAATATTTTTCTACTTGCGATTTTTCACAAAGGTTTGAGTCGTTAATATTCATATTTCACAAAACTTTGAACAAAATTAGTAGAGTTTATTTTGATATAATCGTAATTTTGTGTTTTTTCCTTGTTAAACCCCCCCCCCCCTACCCCAAATCTTAAGTTATCAAAAATATGGTAAAAATATATTTATTTAAATCTATTTACCCTTTTGGACTGTAAATCACTTCCTAATAGGATAGACAGACACCATTCCAAAAACCAACTTTTTGGGCTCAGGTGTAACTCAAAACGAATATATCCACAAAAAACTTGACAACAATTTCTTTATATACCCATTACATAACTTTTCCTATACTATGTACACGTGAGAAAATCAAAATGACCCTGATAGTTAAAGCTCCAGAAATCATTTTGCGGTCAAAGTATTTCTTTAATGTTAAAAATGTTTAAACAAGATAAATTGTTCACATAACAGTATTTTCCCAATCGGAAAAAAAACTAATATAAAAATATAATGTTTATATTTCCACTATGTAGCTTTACTGATGTGAAATTTGCAATACCGTAATATTATATGATAAAATCCAATATCACTAAGTGCTGTATGTTAAATATTTGAAAAGCTATGATCAGTTCACCTTTGATATATTATGCATAACAATCAGTGTTCAATTTCATTCCAGTCCGGTTATAAACATGCATTATTGAACCTTGTTACTATTTATATTTATCGTCAATAACAACAGTTCATTTTTCAAATTTTGATCGTAATGTGTTATTATGTTAGGAATGTTAATTATTAATTATTTTATATGAGTATGAACGTTACGATTTTACTCTGTTTGGTAATATAATTTGAACAAATATTACATAAAATTGATTTTATTTTAAAATACAAGTCTAAATTAACATTTTGTATAAATTTTTTGTGTTTATTATGTGGAATGAACATGTTTGATTGTGTCCATTCATTTCTCTCTCCATCTAATCGTCGACCATATCACTCTATAGTTTTTAATAAAATTTTATTATTCACATTTTTGTGAATCTGTTAAAACATTGAAATTTACCAAATTGGTCAAAATTAGGAATGGTTAACATAAGAAATAATCATAAAATGAAGCCCTTAGGGGCTGACAATAATGAGTACTGGGCAAGGTGATCCTAGCTGGTTTTAAATCTTTTTCACACAATCTTTGGTTAGATCCCTCTCTTTCTCTTATCCTTATATGTCCTCTCTTGACTATCTTTGTTCTCTTCTAATCTTAATGTTTTTTATAGTATTTGAGGGTTAAGGGGTCTATATTTTATCTTCTCATCATCTTTTTTTTATATAAAGCGATGATGACCAAAAGATTTTTTCCTTTACATAAGGGAAATAAAATATAAAACTGGGGGTTTATCATAACTGTAAAGATTTTGATACAAGTTGCTCAAATACAGCCATTAAGGAATAAAGGCAAATTTATTGGTCGCCATATTTCAAAAAAATCATAAGTCATAAGTGAAAATGATTAATTAACTCAGTCATAAAAGATCGTTTATCTAAAATAAATAGGAAGTGATTTCAATGAGATTTTAGTATCAAGTAACGTCAATTTCATCATACTGATTCACGAATATTTCTCCAAAATAAAGAGAATGTCTACAATATTGACCATTTTTTATGTAACCCATATTTGTATGATTTTTTAAAACGCTGCCTCAAAGATACATAAATCATAAAATCCTTTAAATGTGATTCTATAGAATCAAAACTTGGAAAACAAACGAGGAAATTACATTTTCGCCATCATTTCCTTATTACGCATTTACTACAAAACAATCTTTATCCAATTGTTCACTTTCCTAATTACATAAGTTAGATTCTGTACGGATTTCTATTTCCTGAGGAAAATCTAGAATTGTAACATTTGAAAAATAATGTATTTCTTGGTTATGACGGCTGTCACAATGTTGCTACTTTTACAGGAGCACAGATTTAGCAATCTTTCATATTAACGACGTAAATTTCTCTCTCTCTCCCCCCCCCCCTCTGTTAGACTTTATAATCTAATTTCCTTTTATTTTTGCATGATTTGTAAAGTTTTACCTGTTTTTTATTTTCCAATTAATTAGAAAGTTTGGAGAGTACTGGTTTTGATAAAAATGTTTAATCTATCTCTGAGTCTTTTCAACTGTTTTATCTATTTTCAGATTGATGTCTATCTGTTGTTTATCCTTCCCCGTTTGTGACATTTTGAACAGGTTTTCCAATTGATTATTAATGCTACAATTATAAGTTGGATCCCCTACTATAAACATGGATTCCCCACGAGAGATAACATTTTAACCCCAATTAAATAGGAATGGAGAGAAACTAGGGTGAGCATAAAAAGTAAATATATTTAAAAAAGAATAGTCGAAATGATTACAACATTTGCAGTATGGTGGGAGGTAGCTGTTCCATGGAATGATTAAATTTGTATTAAATCGTTTAAGAGTTGGAGATAACCAATATAAATGGACCAACAATTTGTAGTGAATGAAAATTTGTATTAACATTATGATTTTATTTAACGTCGAATTTTCATATATATTTTGGAGCGCAGAGTTCAAATTTAACATCGGGTTTTTAAAAAACTGTAAAATCATGTATGTTGGCTTCATACGCTATTCTTTTTTAAAGATAGCCATTTTGAACAGTGAAATTAGAGGTTATATTTGTACTATATCAGTATAATATACAATTAAAACAAATTTTGTAATTACAACAAAATCAAAATTTTTCCAAAAATATTGTTTAAAATTTCCAAAGTAATATATTTAATATCAGTGGTCTTGTTCAGATAATAAGATTGAACTAAAATGGTTGGATACTATGCTTGTTGATCTTTTTTGTGCAACATGGCTGTCGGTAAATGTACATTTACATCCTAACCACAAATTTTAGGTAACTACACAAACTTGTGCTAATGCAATTGCTTTTATTATTAAAACAGATTAATATTAGTCGGTATTAGCTATTTCTTTTTTATATTCACTTGTATGGCGTAAATAGAGGAAAACAGGGTATCATGTGTTATAGCTTAAACCTTTATTTTTGGTACATTCAATTTTCAAATAAGACCATTTGTAAATATTAATTTTATATTAAGTCGAAAATGAACTAGTGACAGTATATATTTTTTATGCTGACAATAATTACATTTTGAACAGTATTTATCCACATCATATTGGGTGAAATTATGCAGTGCCTTATTTTCTATTAGAAAATTTGCTAATAACAAACTCCAATATATATGATAGCCAACTTTCCCCAAAAACTATTTAATAAGAAATTTGTATGTACCAGTAATTTTCCTTAGTGAAGATTAATTTCAGAATTTTATAAGAAATGGGGAAGTTTGTTACATGCCCTTACCAAGAATTTGATTACAAAATTTAATAAATTATGAATACAATCGTACAATCTTTTCTAAATAACAATGCTCTCTCCTTTTATTCAAATTACTGAACAATTAAATTGGTGCATTTTGACTATCTGGTTTCTTTAGTAATGTATTTATAAATTAGGAAACCTGGTCGTGAATTCTAGAATGTAACGTTTCAGCGGCCAATTCATTTGAAATGAACAATGCTTTGGGAACTGCAATCACCTAGTAAAAGAAACACAACTTTTCACAACAACCACTTTATTTTCAACAAGAGTATGTTTCAATGACTAAGTCACCATCTTCAGTAGTTAACTCGAATGACAAGAATGTTTGTGTAGGATCTGAAAATGACGACTTAGATAGGATAGATGAAAGAATGCCAAAGATGTGAAAAAAAGGTATAGATCCAGCTAGGTCACTCGGGATTGTCAAGTCCCTTATTCATTATTGTCAGCCCCTGAGGCCCCCCCCCCCATTTTATAGTAGTCACTCTTAATTTTAACCAATTTGGTAAATTTCTCAACAAATTCACAAAAATGTGAATAACAAAATATGCCAAAAAGTATAAAATGGTATAATTTAAAAATCAACAGAAAAGTTGAACATACTTACAAAACGTTTAACATACACAGTTTAATATACTTGGAACTGGCTTACTTGTATTGACAAAATTTACAACTAAACAAAATGACATCCAAGGTGGCAGACAAAAGTTATAAACATCAAAAAATATAGTAAGAGGGATCAGGTGTAAACTACATTTGTTCCCAAATATATGACAAAAATAAACAAAAAGTAGGAGGGGAGGACACTTTTTAACCAACCAGTACAAATTATTTGATATGCACATTTGTATTATGGATACAACTTACCTCTATATACAATATGACCTCATAAAGGTGGGACATTGGGAAATTTAAACTTCAGCAGAAGCAATTTAAAAATAAACAGAAAGGTTTGTTGAAAAATATATAAATAGACTTAAAGCTGCCCTCCTCGTATTGAGAAGCTCAATGCAAAGAGACTTTTTATTTAAGATTCAAGTCAGAGATGTCATTGAAGCGGAAACCCTTTACCCAAACACAGAACAGGGCAGATAGGAATACGAATATAGTCTTAACTTTACTTTGAGTGCTACAGTAGGGGAAACGGATCACAAACTTATTGCAGCGACATCAAACAAAAAGAAAGTAAAAACAGGAGTTACTCACAAACTTTAATGGGAATTGTTATTAAGAAAATTTTTAATAGAAAAAAAGTGAATAAAAGTACAAACATGGTACTATTTGCCTTTGTCCGATTTTTCTAAAAACAAATCCATAATTGCAGGTTAGAAATCTCTTTCCTTATCTTAACACTTTAATGAAAGTGTTGATGACTGCTGATCATCCTAAAACACTGTCCTCATTGATACAACATAGCAGATATTCCCTACTGAACCAGTTTTATTTAATCAATTCCTAGATTAAAATTTGGCAAATATATGTTTTTATTACTCTCACTTGTGTAGGCTATTTTTTTGTTGAATAGTACTATAAATATAAATAACCTCAGTGCTAGAAGTGTGATTCAAAAAATCTACATGTTTGTGTTTATATATGTTTGTATGAGAACACGTTTATACACAGGTAGTTAAAATTAATAAATATGAGTAACATTTGAAAGTTAGATTTGAGAGTATGCTTTACAGCAGTCATGTCCCACAACTAAGTTTCAAGTATCACTAAGTTGGAAACATCCTATGCTTAAAACGCTATTACATCTGCATAATTTACATTATAAAGCCCCCTTTGGATCTAATTCTGTATGTAATTGAAAAGTAAAAGTGAAGTACAAGTATTAACAACTATCGTATTTATTATGTTATGAGGGCACTTAAATTACAATATTGTGTATGCTATTCAACATTAACACACAGCAAGTTCTGTTCTATAGTTTTATATATACACTTCAAAGTATTATGTTAAATAGGCATACTGTAGTGTTTCTTCAACATGAGCAATATTACAGAGTTTATAAAAAGACAGATAAAAAATATTCTGAGATTTAAAAACATAAAATGTATTTTATTGAAGAGATTTGGTTATATATACAAAAATAATAGGCAATTCTTTGACCCTATTGCAAGGATCATCATTTAGCAGTTCCCAGCAACAACAAAAATCATTCCACAGTTTATTTTGTTAATTCCCTACATAACATTTTTTTCTTCTTACTTATACAATATTTTCTTGTAATTTCTATATAGTGGACATTTTTATTAGATTTTCATCACAAATCTGAATAATGGCCCTAGCGTGTTGTCTGACTGGAAGCAAATGGGGCTGGGAATGAAAAGACAGTGAGGTAGCCAAACTAACTGTGAGTATAACTCCTTTACAAGCAATTTAATATTGGCCTATTACAATAATAGGAGTACGAAGATTCTCTGAAAGTGATGGCCAGAGCGGAGGGACAATGGTAGATGACTGTGTTAGATTTTGACAGTACCTGTGAACCGAAGCCTGGAAGAGGACCATTATTAAAGAAGCAAAAGAGGTTAACAAGACTTGGGGAGAAGTGAAGGCACTTGCTGGAGACGGGGACAGATGAGGAGCTCTACTGGACGCCCTATGCTCCAATAGGAGATAAAAGGAAATAAGTGAGTAAGTGAAGTGTGGACCGAAGACTACATAAAGATGTCTCATGAGTTACTGCAACCTTAGCTGTAAGGGCCAAAATCAGACAAACCACTGGGCCAATACATGCACTGCTTCAACTTAAAACACTCTTTGGCTTGCCAATTCAATAAGAAATAAGGAGTAAGTCTTCACACAAAAATAAACCTTTTTGTAGCCAATTTGATAAGTTCATTCTTCAGTATATTGGAAAGTAAGTTTCAAAATGGCAGTTGTTATATCCAATTTATTAAGAAAACTTCTAACCTGTATGTAGATCATTACAGGAAATTTCAAAATCTACATCCAGTGAACCGAAGTTTGTTTCATAGTTCAAATAAGATATTTTTAATCTTATAATGAAAAGGAGCTACTTCGCATAGTCCTGAAAAAATATCTTATATTTTTAATAATACATACATTTTTATATTATCTATAACTAAAAAAAACATAGAAGTAATTCTATTCAGCAGATTTCATTATATTTCTCTAGAAGTAAAAGGCAATGTTTAGAGTCTAAGCAAGGCTCAGCATCTGGGGGTTCCCAAACAAAACAAAAAATATCAATCATCCATTCTTTTTCCTCTATTCATTGTTCTCTACATATAGAATGTAATATATTTTTTAAAACAAGTTTTGCAATTTTGATAAAACAAAACATGATTTCATATTATAGAAAAATCTCTTTGATATACAAAATATCATAGCTCTTTCATGCTACAAACATAAAACATTACATAAACGTAAACCATTTTCTGCCGGTTTTGCATTTCAAACTTAACCCTTTTTCAATTTAACATGGAGACGCTTTTAAATATTAATAAGAAGCAATGTGAAGATGCTCTCAATGAATAATTCATAATGTTTTTCATTTACCAACCCTGGTAGATTGAACTGAAGCTGACAGCTGAAGTAAGCATCCAACGCTTTCATACATCTTCTTTTTGAAGTTAAAGTCACATTTTATCATGTTTAAGTTTAATTGAATGTGTTTTACACAGAAGTTGTATCTGTGTTTAATTTAGAAAAATAATACACGCTCTGTTAGAAAGTTAGTAAGGAATTTAAAAGTGTAAACCATTCACAGTACTATGGTTTCAATACACTATAATACTTTTCTTGAGTATTATATTTATTTAAATTAATTATAAATTAAAAATTATTTATATCATTAAGTTCTTTAACAGCACAATAAAAGAAATATTCACTATAAAAAAATAAATGTTTTTTTATATTTTTATCTCGGGGTCAGATTTGGGTTTCACAATTAAACAGAAATATATTTAAATAATAATCAGTTTTAAATAATAATTAGTTCATCTCACCATCATTTATAATGTTCCTTTTATATACTTCTTCCTGGTAATTGTTCAATATAATAATTATTTCAATATTTCAATATTTCACTTAAACTGTTTTTATTTTTCAATCGTATCCTATACCTTTAAAAATATCAACTTCACTTCAGATCATCTTATATCAGAATAATTTGAAAATTTCTTCCTCTTTTTTTTAAATTGTTATTATAAATCATATGATTTACTTGTTGTTTCAATCACATGGTTTTCCTGCACCTGCTTATTAAATTTTGTATTCTTCTATGTAACATTTGAATAATTTTCCATAACTTTACATTTATAATCCTATTCCATTTACAAATTTATTCTTCAATTATATAAAAATGTTACAACTGTCCTCCAAAATTTTAATTTTTTAAAAAAATTTATTTATTTATTTTTTTTTTTTAAACAAATTACTAAATTTTTATCAGTGACATTTTTCTATAGTCATTGACTATTTTACAAACTTTACATACATCTCCCTTTGATTTGAATTTAAATTTATAAAACTTTTCTTTAGTTGGTGTCAGTGTTAAATTTCTCATTTGTATTATTTTTTCAATGTTCTTTATGTCGCCAATTTGTTCATCCCCATTTCGCCACTTATCATAATATTTATATATTTCTAATATGCCATATTCCTCCTGTCCTACTATCTCACTTCTAACTCCATCTTTTATTTCTTTATCCATCTTAATTACCACTTGTCTATTATCATAATTAATTATTATATTATCTTCATTGAAATCTAACTTCATTTTCAGTTCATTTATACTATCCATGCCTATTATTACCTCTCGTAACAAGTCTGGTACTACTAAAAATTGCATTGTACATAATATCTCTCCTATTTGGACATTTAGCATTATAATACTCTCGATCCGCCGACTCTTCTTCCCTGTTGCTGTCACAATACTTACTCCTACTACTGGTAATTCTTCACACCTTCCTAACTTATTCTTATTCTGTATAAACCATTCTTTTTGTATGCATGTAGCATTACTACCTGTATCTATTAAACTCTTTACTTTTATTTCTCCTAACTGTATTTCAACTTCTGGATTATCATTCTTATATTTTTCATTTCCTATGGCTATATCCTCCTCCTTGTCAAATTCTGTCAAAAACTTCTTGTCGCATAATACTGTAGTTATTACAATTTCATTTTTTGGAATAGGCCTATCTTGTTTTACATCCTCTAAAATTAGTTCTTCACTAATAAGTTTTTTATACCTCCTTTCTGTTATATTTTGTTGCACTGGAATATCCTTTATTAACTCTTTATTTGTATCATTATCATGGCCTATAATCTTATGTGATGTTCCAGTGCTTTCTAGTTTAAAGCCTGGGTCGTTGTACACACTGCTTCTTGTCTTTGTTCTGGTTCCGCCCTAATCATATTCATTGCCTTAGGTCTATTACTTTCTTGTCCTCTGTGTCCTGCATTACTTTGAAATTGAACTATGTTCTGCCTAGGTGGACTGTTTGGTGTAAATCTGTATGGCATGTTATCATTTCTAGGCCTATACTGTTCTCTGTTACCATTTCCCTGGTATTGTGGTCTATATACATTATTTCTATTGTTAAATGGCCTGAAACTGTTAAAGTTATTGTTATTTCTGAAAGGTTGTATGTTTCCATCTTTATATTGTGGTCTAAATTTGTTTTCATTTTCATTTTGTCTGAAATTTCGCCTTACTTCTTCATTTTTCCGAATTGTGTCATTTCTTTCTTCGATGTCCTCCTCATTTAGAAATCTTTCCATGTCTCTAATTGAAATTATCTTTTGTACACGCCGTGCATCCCTTATTTTGTCATCAAAATGTCTAGCCAGTCTTCGTACTATTTCATCCTCAGATGGTGTTGGTGTTAAATTTCTCATAACTATCACCTTTTCAATAAAATATTCTGCTCTGCTTAGCTTTCCATCTTTTCTATATTTCTCCACTTCTAAACTGTTTCTAATTCCGTTTTGTACTTCATCGTTCCAATATTTTTCTAAAAATCTTTCTTGGAAATTTTCCAAGTCTTCTATGTCCTCCCTTGTAATTTGCCACCATCTAGCAGCATTTCCTTCCATAGATATGTCCATTATATCCTTAATGTCCACCTTTTCTCTACCTTCTCTTTCCCTTCTCTCTTCCATCTTCTCTACATATCTCTTCAACTTTCTTATATATTCAATTGGGTTTATTCCCCTTCCATTAAACTTAGGCATTGTAGTCTGAGCGTGGCTTTCATCATTAGCATAGTATATTATCTGAGTAGTTCTATTTTCCATACTATCCTTCTTATTTAATCTCTCCTCCGTTTCCTTCATTTTCTCTTCCATATTACTAGCTACCCTTTCAAAATTTTGTTTATTCATTTTAACCCTATTATTTAACTCTTCAATATTCTCCTTCTGTTCTTTTAATTCCTCTCCCAACATCTGAAAATTTTCCTCTACTTTCCTCCCAAATTTCTTATGATCTTCTATTATCCTCTCTTGTTTCTCCTCTATCTCTCTCTTAAACTCATCAAATTTATTATCAATCTTTCCCTCTAACTTTTCAAATTTTTTCTCAAATCCTTCCAATTTCTTCATCATTTCATTTTTATTCTCTTCATTTTTTGTTTCCATTCTTGACATTGTTTCCCTCATTACATCAAATTTGTTATCCTTCTCATCCATCTTCTTCATCATTTCTCTCAATAATTTCTCCATACCTGATTCTTCTTTATTCACTGTAACAAGTGTAACACCTCCTCTTTCTATTTCTATCTCCCTAACATTTTCTTCTACCTCAGAGCATGGTACCCTATCTCTTTCATCCTGTCCTAACCTGTCCTGCCCTGAATATGGGGAACATTCATCAATTTCCTGAACCTCCAATATTTTAACCATTTGTCCTTCCTCCTGTACCATTCCCTTCTTAGGCCTATCCTGTTTCTTTTGATTCTCCAATTCTCTTTTTTTTGTGTCTCTTTTGGGTTATCTCTTAATTCATAACGTCCTTGCTCTGACATTTTAATTATTTATTTTGTTTAAATTGAAATTTCTTTTAATTGAATAAGTTAATATTAAAAAATAATATATATTTAAAATTATTAAATATATATTATAAAACCTGAAATTGCTTATTGTTTAATTGCACATTTAATCGAGCCCCACGTTGTGGATGCCAAATTTATAATACTTTTCTTGAGTATTATATTTATTTAAATTAATTATAAATTAAAAATTATTTATATCATTAAGTTCTTTAACAGCACAATAAAAGAAATATTCACTATAAAAAAATAAATGTTTTTTTATATTTTTATCTCGGGGTCAGATTTGGGTTTCACAATTAAACAGAAATATATTTAAATAATAATCAGTTTTAAATAATAATTAGTTCATCTCACCATCATTTATAATGTTCCTTTTATATACTTCTTCCTGGTAATTGTTCAATATAATAATTATTTCAATATTTCAATATTTCACTTAAACTGTTTTTATTTTTCAATCGTATCCTATACCTTTAAAAATATCAACTTCACTTCAGATCATCTTATATCAGAATAATTTGAAAATTTCTTCCTCTTTTTTTTAAATTGTTATTATAAATCATATGATTTACTTGTTGTTTCAATCACATGGTTTTCCTGCACCTGCTTATTAAATTTTGTATTCTTCTATGTAACATTTGAATAATTTTCCATAACTTTACATTTATAATCCTATTCCATTTACAAATTTATTCTTCAATTATATAAAAATGTTACAACACTAATTCAGTAAGTTGTTCGGGAAAGCTCAACAGTTCACAGTTTGAAAAAAAAATAATAATTTGAATACCTCACAGTTATATTGCCTTTGTTAATTTCATATACAGAAGTAGAATTAACATTTGCTTTTAACAAAAATAAAACTGAATTATTTTAACAAAAATAAAACTGAATTGTTTCAACTAATGCATGAGCTCTTGTATGTTTTATGTATGCTTGGCTTAATCCTACTGATTTAAAAGAGGGAAATGTAACTTTATTTTCAATAGAAGCTTGGCGGTTTATTTTTACATAGACAATTGTTAGCGGAAATAGGAGTGTTTGAATTAATTGCCCTTTATTGTATTAGACAGTTTTCAAATGAATAATTTTCCTTTGAAACAAACAGTGAGCATTTTTACAGAAGTATCTTTATTTTCCAACTGCTTAAGAAATGTACACCATCACATTGAGCTATCTTATAACTTCAGACATCATATTAAAAGTATGATCTTGTATATTATTTAAATTACACCAACAAATTTATATAACAATACAACATCAGTGTTGGATAGAAACTCATGACGACTGGTGTTTTACAAATCGTTTTACTATATGTTTTTACAAAGCGGACTCACACTACTTTGAAAAATCACCTCTTGTCAAGTATATATTGTTGGCCAAGGTAAGCGAGATACTTGAATATTGCTTAATATTTACTCAAAATGGTGGAAACTCAATAGAGTTACTGTAAGGTTTCAATGTTGACGTGGCAAATATAGAGTGTACTCTAAATATTAAGTACAGGGTTATCATAAAAGAATGGTGGGGTTTCATTAATTCATACGAAGAAAGTAGAGAAATTTTGTGGTGTAGTATTAGTATCGCTGATAGTCTATAACTCAAAAGTTTGTTTAACAGCTGTTGTAACCTCAAAATTAGTTCTTCCATTGTTGTGGTAGTGCGTTTTGTGTTTTCTGGAGTGTTCTGTATGGAGTGTGTTGTTCTCTAATAAAGAAAAAGCAAAGTGTTTTTTTAATGGCTGAATTCAAGTCTGTAATTTCAGTGCAACATGGATTTTGACGTGAATACAGAAAAGATCCACCACATGAAAATAACATACGATGTTAGTTCAAACAATTCGTAGAACTGGATCAGTTCAAACACAGAAATCATCTGGCAGGCCAAGTGTAACAGACGAAAAAGTTGAACTTATTAGACAATCTGCAATCAGAAGTCAATACCTCGACAAAGCCTAGAGTTAAGTATTCCCAAAAACAACAATCCACAAAGTTTTACACAAAAGACTGAAATTACACATATATAAAATCCAGCTATTGCAGGAATTGAAACCTGATGATGGTGCAAAACATTTTAATTTCGCTGTTGAAATGTATAACAAGATTGATAAAAAACAATAATTTTTAGATGATGTCACCGCGCCGGCGCTACATAGTATACTATGCATTGGTTACCGTACTTATGGTTGTCAATCTGTTTATTAGCAGATAACTAGGTAGGGGTTGCCTCAAACCTTTTTTTATCATTCAACAATCCATCAGGGTTCTGCGGCGAGTTGCAATGTAAAATAAAATATTGTGTTTCTTGTGTGTGAGTGTTATGTGGATACTTGTATTTTGTGTTGAATGTTTTAATTAAGTGTTATCACCCGACGATGGACGATAATATCCGAAACACGTGCAGTGTAATGAGATATATGACAATATAAACTGAAAAAAGAACTAATCAAGGATTGCTGGCGGTAAGTCAAAGATAACAAATAGTTAAACATCAGTTGTTCATGATTTTTAACAATATCTCCAATATATGTAAAGTTGTTGTATTTAAATCAGTTATTATGAAAATACACCCCCTCACTCATTTTTATGTAGACAATAATGATAATATACACTATAATAACAAACGCTTAAATGATATACATTCCGGTTCTGATAATCGTACATTATGAAATCGTCCCTGCTACTATTTTTTAAGATATTACAAGCTTTTCTCCAGCTTATCTACCTTTCAGTGTAAACGATAAAAAAATTTCCTTTCTTTCTCTTCATGTTATTTTTCATTAAATGTTCCTATTACATCATGAAATGGTGTTTTCTTCAATCTGAATAGAGCAACCTAACCTAATCTAAAGTACATTTGATGGGATGATAATGAAAATGAGTTGTTTTTAAAAAAAAATTTATTAAAAACAAAAACCACTTGGTCATCATCACCTTTAAAAAAAAGGTAGAAAAGAACAAGTGCGGGTCAAGAGAGGCCTGATAAGAAAGAGACCCGAGCCAATATTTAAAAGGGTGTAGATCCAGCTAGGTTCTTCAGGATTACCAACTCTATACTCACTAAAGTGATTCCCTGAGTGTGGAAACGAGCTAAAATGAATGGCGGGAGGATAACGGAAAAGAACCTGAAATGGTGTACTATTGAAACTAAGTAATATGTTACAAAATACTTCATTAAAATGTACATTTAAAAATATGGAACATAACTTGTGCAAAAATCATAAACGATATTTAATGAAAAACACTAATTTTCACAGAATCATTTTTCCACGACTAAATTGTCAACATGCTCATTTGAAATCAGCACACATTATTATTATTACAGCTTTGATGGCTGCTTAGTTGTTGATAAAAAATTAGTCTTTGTAAGGTGTTTTCTATTTGTGGAAATTGGTGTTTATTCATTAATTGCTGAACACCAGTTTATAACACAGTTTCACATATTTTACATATATATTAAACATGAAAACACATGAATATCTTACAAAGTTAATTGTTGATTATTAAAATGTTTGACACTGTTGGAGTAATGTTTCTAACAAAGTTTTGACAATGATAACCCAGGCATCTCATTTTCGTAACATGTCAATTGCACAAAGAATTCTTTACATTCTGACTATTTTAATCTGCAGCTTCCATTATTAATTAAAAGCTGTATATAGACACCAATTTGTTCGGCTATTGTACTGTATTGTATAAAACTTTATGTTTCACCAACTTCAGTTCATTTTAAAATTGAAAGGGCATATGCAGCTACAAAGGCAAAACTTTAATTAATTAAAGCTTCCACGTGTTTCCTGTGACTTTTTCTTTCACATATATAGAGAGACAAGTTGTTGGGTTTTATAATGTTATTTAATCATTCCTTTTGTGCTAACCAACTCGTACATAGTTTTATTGAAATTCATTCATATGCAAATACGAAAAACCACCGCTCTTTCCCTTTCTTACTTAATACATAGATCAAAGCATTATGACGAGATGTAAATTTCATTCTATAATTTCATGGATACCTAAATTTTTTTGCAGCAGAAATTCTCAGAAACAATTCATCTGATTTTGATCAAAATTTTTAATCCACAAGATTAGTTTGCTCCTAATTATACTAGTAAAATGTAATTGAAGGAACTTTGTGGCTACTTACTATAAACCCACAAACATGAATTTGATTTTTCAAAATCGCTTATAATAATTTGGATCAAAATTATGTTCAAATTAAGGCAAAATCAAACTGTATTAGTTACAAATTTCTTAAACGAATTATCAGCAAAAACTAAAAAAAGCCACATTGTTCAATCTTGCCCTATTATTCATTCACCACATTAAAGCGCCCTACACTAGCCTGGATTCATGGGTAAATGAATCCAGTGCTTTAAGTTTTGGCTTGGCTATCTAAGAGTATATATATATATATATATATATATATATATATATATATATATATATATATTTGGTTTTTGACAATTCTGTATCCTCTCTTTAGGACATTTATGATGCAGAGGTCTATTTAGCTATGTCCTTGGCTTTGAATTTGGAAAGGAAGGAACCAAGAACCTAGATTACCGTATATATATTTTGGTCCATAGACTCCAATCCTAACTCCACTCTTTACCATAGAGCTGTCTGAATAGCATCTTCTAATTATAGCCCTTTATATTTCTACTCTTGGTAGTCTGCAGCAAGGACTAATAAAGAGCTTCCTCATTGCATTCGTTACTGTCGTGACTACTGTTAGGAATTAGAATAGTTTTACTTAGGAATATAGTCTAAGTTCTTTTTAAGAAACCAGTATGACAACAATTATTAAGACAGACCTAGAAAAATGATGAAATTGCTTACCTTGCAAGCAAGGCCGCCGTCATTGATGCTACAAACATATATAAACCCTTGGGTAGGAGAAAATTTGGTCAGTAGGCCAAGATTGATCAAGGAAGGTGTTGAAGATAGCCAGACGGACTTGGCGTGTACGAGCTACCTAGGAGTATTGAAACTTCAAATGAGCATCCATGAACGGCAAGCAGGGTGAACAAACTTCATGTATAAACCTTGTAATTATTTCAGAGACAAGTAATTATAAAATATAAGGTAAAATCAGATCTTTGAGTCATAACAATTAGAGTCATTCTGGATTAATAGTAGTAATATTGTAGTATTGTAATAAGATAGATGATAGTCATTCTTAATAATAATTGTTAATAAAGATTAATTGAGTACTGAACCACTGATTTGAGTAGATTGAAAATAAAGAATACAGGTAGTAAATGGAACTTCCTAACAAATCCAAATTTGTTAGAGGAGCCGATCGTAACACCACCTTCAATCTCTGCAGTCCATGCAGAATTGTCAGATGTCCAAACAGGTCTTCTGGTTTATAATTAACAGCCTCCAATCAGCCTTAAGACTGTTGATAAGGCCACATCCTTCACCAAGATGTGTAAAGGGGCCATATTGAATATCAAATATTATGTAATGGGGCAATTGTGTGAAGCACCACTAATATCATGGCACACACTAGTAATTGAATCATATATGTTTCTTACTAAAAGCCAAATCGTTTAAAAGTACTTATCCATCTCTCATAAAGTTATTCTTAAATAGGTTGTAAATGAAAAGATATAACTTCATTATTTATTTATTTAATGTTATCTACAAATGATTTTGAAAATTCTATTTGACTCAATAAAGAGTAATTCAAACGCTCTTTTTCCACAAACAATTCTCTACACATATCAAAAAGGAACCGCAAAGCTGATGAAAACAATGTTTTAACATTTTCCTCTTTTAAATGCTTAGGATTAAGCCAAGCATACGCAAAAATAAAAAAGCTCATATATTAGTTGAAACACTTCTAAGGTTTTTTAAATGTTAAAAGCAAACATTACCCTTTCTACTTCTGCAAATGAAACTATCAAAGCTAATACAATTGCAGTGTGCTCAGAGATTATTTTTGAAAACACAACTCAACAACTGTACTGAAATGTAACAAACTGTAGTACTATCAGGTTCATACGTTTGAGTTCATTATTAACTTCGTAGCAAGTCCTATAGTTTTTTATTTTTTTAATTCAACACAGATCGAAAAAGTATTAATTAAAAATTGAATATGAAAAACTATGACTTGTAATATCAATAAAATGATGTATGAAACTTTTGGATGCATACTTCAGCTGTCTACTTCAGTTCAATCTTCCAGGGTTGGTAAATGAAAACATTATGAATTATTCATTGAGAGCATCTTCACATTGCTTGTTATTAATATTTAAAAAAACATCTCCCTGTTAGATTGAAAAGTGTTAAGTTTCAAATACAAAACTGGGAGTAAACGTTTTATGTCTGCAGTAAGAAAAAGTTATGATGTTTTGTATATCAAAGAGTTTTTCCATAATATGAAATTAGGCTGATTTTATCAAAACTGAGAGATTTATGTTTAATAAAAATGTATTATGCTCTGTATATAGTAGAAAATACCTGTAGATTGATTTTTTTTGTTTTTGTTTGGGGTGTGGCAGATGTTTATCTTTTCTGTAGGCTCTAATCATTCTCTTTTATTTCTTCAGATATATAGCCAAGTTGTTAAACAGAATTAATTTGATATGTTTTTAATCAATGAAAACTACAAATGTTCACCATAAAAATTGAAGAATACTTATTAGAACTGTGTGATTAAAATACTTTACATTATTACTGATTTTTTTTTCTTTTTTTAATTCTGAAGTGGTTAAAAATTAAGGTTCTTCATTGTAAGCAATCCTAACCTTATCTGAATAAATTATCTTTGAGCTTTCTTTTTATGCAACTGATTAGTGAACTCGCCTTAATGGAAATAACTGTACACCAGTAATTTGACAAACCAAGGTGAAGTAGAACATCGTAAGTGGCTCAACATTAAAGACATTTCTAGACAAGCTGTAATGAAACTGAAGTTTTCAGTTTAGCTTGGAACACTCTTAATTATTTAATTCTGTAGTTAAGTGAAAAGATTAATACAAATTCAAGATTATGAACCCACTTATGTTGAATGAACACACTACCATCTAAATATAACAGGTCTGAATTTTAGGAATGATGGAATGTGATTACAATGCACTTTGTATGATATAATTTCACACTTTGCTGATCACACAAAGATTTAACTGTTACGCTGTATTGAAAAGGACACAGTATCTATGAGTAGATGTTTCTATTAAAATATACTGCCATTTGACTTCTCTTTTCATACATATGAAGTGTAAGATATACTGATAAAACTGCAAATGAAAAATATATGGTTCCAGTGAATTCATATCCATTGCAGAATTCCAGGAAATGAATGAGCTGGTCTAGCAAGAGAACTGTGATCTGCATCCTTGAAACAGGTTTTTCTTAGTGGATGTTTACTTACTTTCCTGACATTACAACCCACATGGGATCATCCTGTGATGTTGCCTCCAGTCATTCACCCCCAAAATAGACCATACATTGACTGCCACTCCATTCGCTGAACGCAGTCTTAGTTTGGCAATTTTTCTTCTCTCATAATATTGCTTATTTAGCATCCTCTTGGGAATTTCTTCATTTTACATCCACTGAGACAACATTTTATTAGGAAGAGCCACAAGCTGTTGCTACCTTTGTTTCGTATGTAAGAAATGGACATATTATTACCCAAGCATATCTGAATATATGTAATTTGGTGGGCTGCTCTTCATGACAAGCATGAAGCAAAGATATGAAGAAAACTGAACACATTCTTCTCCAATGTAACTCTCAAAATATTGCTCATAAAAAGCTGAAAATAATCAGAAACAACTATTCATCAAAGACATTTTGAGCAACAAAAGGTGATATTCGTGGGTAAAATTAGTGTATTTTAGAAATTAGTGAACCTGATTCTAGAAGCTTATCATAAGGAGTAAGAATTTATTTATTTTTAAATTGGGTTAAAATAACTAGGCCTAAATAAAACTTTTTTTTTAATAATAAAATTATAGTCTAATTTTGTATAGAATTATAGAAGAGTAATTGCAAAAACTACTGTTAATAGTTGAATAATATAAAATTTGAATCAAATTCTATCAAAATATTTATTAAGATGAAATAAAAATGTTACCATATTAGAAATTTATTTTTATTTTCTAATTATGTAATATGTATGAGTCAGAGCAGCTTTTATACTGTAAATTATGCAAATAATTACCTTTAAAAGCGTAGGTGGTATTTTCAATCTTATGTGATACTTCAAATTTTTTGACTTCAAACAATATGACTTCCTAAATAAATATTAAATTATGATACCTTCCTACCTAATCTTAAGTGTCAGGTGTTATTTATTAATTTTAACAACCCAAGCACAAAACTATAGAGTTATTAAAACTACTCATAAGGTCAACCACTTACATTGGTAGTAGTAAAAAATTTGTTATGGAATAATGCAAAAAAAACCCCAAACCACTTAAGAATGGTGATTAAAAAAAGTAGTAGGCATGAAATTTAAGAAAATTTATATTATTCTTGTGTTATTTTATGAAACTCTCAAATTATTATATTTTGGGGTTATGAGATAAATTTTAACAAATGTTTGAATGTATTTATTTATGCCTGTATCATTTAAAATCAAAATAAATTGAAAATGTTGAAGACAAATTTTGAGTTAAAAGGAATCTTATTATTTATGTATTTTAGAGTTATGAGTTTGAATTTGACATTGTGGGTAATTTTAAAAGCACAAATAAAAGGCTTATCTACTAGATAAAAAGTTATTGGATTGTAGTGGCTAGAATATAATAAATTACTATAAGAAACTAGTGGTGCAAAATCACAAAAACTTTTCACAAAATACATAAAAGTATTTATTTAATTATTTTTACTTGATTTTACTTATATCTGTAGTTGACCCATTGGAACAAAAGAGAATTAATTAATACAAATCACTTTGAGTGAGTATTACAGAATTAACTTATGGGAGTCAATGGGAGCCAGATGGCTAGCCCATACAAGACCATTATTTTGCCTTTATTAAAGGGAGTGAACCTATTGTCTATTGAGTGTGTACTGCCAATACATACAGTTATCATTTACGTGAAACTATTATGAAGTAATAAAGCAGAATGATTAGTTAAATATTTGACATAATGTACTTCAAAACTATATCAAAAACTATTTTGTTGCTCATGGAGAAAGATAACTCATTGTTACATGGAATCATTGGCCGGAAAATAAATATATTTTTCTATAAATCAGATTTAGAGTTGATAGAGCTTACAATGGTCCTAGAGAGAAAAAAGTGGCCATTTCTACTACAGATGTAAAAGGATTAAAGTTTAAGACTCGATTAAACCGATACTAATTAAATTGGTATTTCACGTCATCTAATTGTTACCAGGGGACTTAAATTTAACAAAGGCGGAACCAAAATGGTAACAATGTTTAGAAATAAAAAAAATTAAAAAAGACAAAAACAAATTTAGTGATTAACAAGGCTCAAGTTTATTGAAACAAAAATTTTAACGTTTCAGATTTTATCATTTACAATTGAGAAAGACATCCTGAGACAAAATTATCATAAACAGCTTATGATTAAAAAAAGATATTATAATTAATAATAGTTATACGCCCTTAATACAAAATATTATAATTTAATCAAAAAAAAAAAAATTAATCAATAGATTCTGAAAATTTATCCCCCCTTTTAGTTTATATATTTTATAGTTACAAAATTTAACAAAAACAATGAGCACAGCTTAACAATTATCAGGATTATAATTAATCCAAAAAAAAAATTATACGCCCTTAAATGTAAAAATTACAGAATAAAAAAAAGATGAAAAGATACTGATTTTTATTTCCCCCCCCTTTTAACTTTATGAAATGATACCTTTCTAAAACAGTTACATGATATTACTTATTTTATAAATTTCTTAAATACTATATTGGCCAATAAATATATATACATTTTAGATAAGGAATTTATTATAAAAAGAGAAGTTTATTTTAGAAGAAAATTTTGAATAATAAGTTTTATTAATTGACATGAATTGTTTTAATTTAGAAACTAACCTCTGGGAGGTTGTTAGGACCGAAAGTTTGCATGCAGGCTCCACCCAATAATTTTTATATATTTTATAATTAATTACACAAGTCTACATCTAAAAGAATGTTTTAAGAAAACATATTCGTTGAAATAAATTTTAGGCACATATACAATATGAGTTTAATTAAAGTTCAATAAAGTTAGTTTTTTTTTTCTTTTTTTTTTTTTTACATCACTTTTGTGCACATGAAACTGAAGCTAAGTTGGATAAAACGTGTTTTGTTAACAGGACGAAACATGTCTAGATCTTTCGCTGTGTTTCTTCTACCAGCATATTAGCTATGAGCAAAAAACATGTTTTTTAGCGTCTGTACAAAATCAGACATGTTGTAGCATTAAAGTTCATTATTAAAGTAAATATCTGGTTATTTGTCAAAATTAAAGAAAATTGATGGTATAACAGAAATTCGTTAAGATGGTACTTAAAAGCTTCTTAGATTATTATAAATCTATTTATATATATTTTAATTTTGTTTGAAACAAAGCTTGTATAAGACTTGCAAGGTCTGCAAAGTCTGTAAAACGAAATTTTCTGATTTAGAACAGATTTCTCCAATTGTTTTATATTTGACATTTTCAATAAGATATTTTAATCATTTAAAGTTCAACATTAGTTTGCACTTATTTCACATAATTGTTCAAAACTCAAAATGTGCCTTTACAAGGTTTTGTAAAGTATGTTTTTAAAAGTAAATTTTTATAATCACTCAGTTTCAAAAGAACATTGAATATTAAACAAAACATGAAATACATATTTTAAATAATACATGATAATTAATAAATTATTTTAAAGCATTAACAAAAATTTAAAGTATGATAAGATCTGTAAGGTTCAGTACCTGGAAAATCCTGTCGCAGATCACGTGAGCTTGTGCCGTAAAAAATAATAATTTAACCAACATTATAGACTAAAACGCACAGAAACTGTAGATTAAGCATCGTTGAAGGTTGAAGCAGAATTTTTGAGAATCAAGAAATTTATTATATCTAACGTAACGATGAAGAGTCAGGCATTGTGAGTGACTACCGGTAGACTAGATAACGGGTATTTAGACAGCTAGGCTGGCCAGCCGTTGTACTCTGCCCTCCGATATCATATGTAGAGAGGGGAGATAAGAGGGACGGCGAGTGGACTGTCGATAACAAAATGCAGATTTATTTTATGAATGCTACATAATAATTATGAACATAAAGACAGTTTAGTTCTACACTGGTATGAACTTGTAAAGATATGCTAATTTGTTTAACATTTTTGACCCTGGTGGAGCCGCCATATGTAAATATACATTAAATGTGTAAGGCTACATGTATGTTATCTTTGTTAGTGTAGCAAGGACCTTCATAGCATCACATCCAAAAATTATTTACCAAACATTCATATTTTTTTAAAAGTAGTTAGTATTTCCATTTAAGTGAACACGATAACTACTTTTCCATACCAAATTTCGAATTTACCATAGAGACAGATAGACGAATGAGCAAAGCCATAAAAATAACTAGGTTGATCAATCTACTAAATCCTAAAAATAAATATTTGAAGTGAATCTTGTTTAGTTTGTATTAAATTTCTAAACTAATTTTTCAGTTACACATATAACTAGTTTTCTTTTTAATTAATTTGATTAACAAATTAATTTTCATTTCAAATAATGTTTTATATAGTTTTTAACTGTAAATTAACACCTTTTAGGCCCGTATTAGACTTGGTCACTTGGCGACGCCACCGGTTGCGTTACCTGACTAGTCGGTGGGCATTAGTTCTTACGGCGCTTATTACACTAGGGTCACCGGTTGCGTCACCAGCGTTTGGTGACTGACCGGTGACTCTGCCCCGTGACCAGACGAGTCACCACTGGTGACCAAGAATTATCGCTGGGTATTGAATCAAATGGCACCTATTACACACAGTCACCGCTGTTGCGTCACCACTGTATTTTTGTGTTCTGCAGTTCAGTTGTTTTGATGACAGTGTAGTGAGCGGACGTCATGTCTGAAAAATATGAAGAAATGCTACTTCTTGCTCTTTTGTTAAGGAAAAGGAGGAGACGGGCAAGGAAAATGCACGTGCATCCGATATTATCTTTAAGAGAATCAAAAGGATTATTTTATACCCTTTTTGATCAACTTTTAGCTGACGAAAACAAGTTCTTCAACTACTTGAGAATGTCACAATCCTCTTTCTTTGAACTGCTTTCACTAATAAAGGTAGAAATAACCGGGACAAATACTAGAATGAGGAAATGTGTTTCGCCAGAAGAAAAACTTGTAGTTACTTTAAGGTAAGTAAAAAGTGTTTTACTTCATTTTAGTATATTCAGAACATGATTCTGATTTGATAACTCACAGGTTTTGTATTACAGTAAAATGTATCACTATATTACCTGAGTTCCATTACATGTTAATAATTTTATATATTATACATTATTTGCGTTAGAAGCTTTTTAGCATTTGTGATGGTTAAAACATGTGATTATTTTTACTAAAGTAAATTAATAAATTAACTAACAGGACTATTTCAATAATCATTAACTGTAACAATAGTGAAAATGTGTTACTGTCACACATGTTTTTCAGTACTAGTAAACATTATTCAAACAAAATATTCTTACAAATTATATCGAAAACATGTAACAACTAAGGTAAAAAAAATGCCTTTGTGTTGTACTAAAAATTTAATTAATGAGTTAGAATAAAAATAACAATAGGAAAAAATATTTACTACAAGGGTTACAAAAAAAGTAATAATAACATTTACCAAACTTACAATTACGATTGATTCATCAGTTGGTACCGTCAAAGAGTAAAATTTCACTGTCACTTTGGAATTGACTTTGGAAATCGTCATTGGAAAGGACTGATGTTCTTCCAGATGATGGAGACTGTATGGTGTCAATAGTGTTTGGGCGTTCTACAGGAACTTCGAAATTGTTTGTTTGATGGTTCACAGGTTGCTGAAGAAAAGTCGGCTGGTTCATTGGTGACTGATGAAAAGTAGGGGGCTGATGCATGGTAGGCGGGTTCATAGTAGGCCGATAATGCATAGAAGACTGGTTGTTGGAATGCTGATGCATAGTAGGAGGTGCTGAATACTGTTGCCACGATGGTCCTGGAACATTATTGTAGGAATTACTCTCTGGAATCCATCGTTGTTGCAAAGGGGCTTGTGCAGCAGCGACGAGGGAAATTATATCTCCTCGGAGTTTCAATTTTCTTTCAACAGGTACTTTCATCATTTCAGATACCATGGAGAGAAGAAACAATTGGTCCTCATTTGTTTCAACAGAAGTCTGGGGTGTTTCAGCAGATAAAACCTTTTTCTTTAAGACATCAATCAGTTCTTGGTCAGGGTTAGGTCGTTTCCTTGATCTTTCTTTAAATTGACTTTTTATTTGTTCACCACCATCCGTCATCGAACAATCATTTTCGTCTATATTTACAGCTTCTTCGTCTAGGGATGAAGCAGTTTGTTTCCTTGTAGTTTCTAAAAAACCGAGAAGTTCAAAATAAATGTACTGTTTTTTCCTGGTTGCTGCCGATCCACTTTTAATGCCTTTCAAACGAAGAAGTTCTCTTGTGTAGCATGCTCTGATTGACTTCCACTTTCTCTGGAGGAGTGTTACTGGAACAAAAACACGGACAAGTTTAAGAGATCTAGAAGAAAACCAATAAAATTAATATTTATTATAAATTAATATTTATTTATCAATTTTTTAGGTATTTGGCAACGGGAACTTCAATGAAAGATCTACAATACCAATTTAGAATAAGCCAACCAATAAAATTAATATTTATTATAAATTAATATTTATTTATCAATTTTTTAGGTATTTGGCAACGGGAACTTCAATGAAAGATCTACAATACCAATTTAGAATAAGCCAACCCTCAATCTCAGTGTTTGTGAGACAAGTTTTGGATGCTATCTGGAAAAACGTCAGAGAAATTTGCTTTCCAGAATTTACTAAAGAGTTTTGGCTGAAGACTGCAGCTGATTTTTACGAGAAAACAAACTTTCCGCATTGTATAGGAGCGATTGATGGGAAGCAAGTAAGAATAATCAGGCCGGTTGGAAGTGGATCATTGTACTATAATTATAAACATTTTTTCTCAATTTTGCTACTCGCTATGTGTGATGCTAATTATAAATTTATTTTTGTGGACGTTGGTGCTTATGGGAAGTCATCTGATTCTACAGTTTTCAAGGACAGTACATTCAAAAAGAAACTCGATGATGGCTCCTTAAATATCCCTGAAGCTCAGTCGTCTTTTCAGGGTTTCCATGAGCCAATGCCCTTTGTGATTATAGGGGATGAAGGTTTTGGGCTAACGACCAAATTACTGAGACCTTATTCAGGAAAATGTTTGAGTGTCAAGAAACGTGTCTTCAACTACCGACTCAGCAGAGCCCGGAGGAACATAAAGTGTGCCTTTGGAATAATGGCAAACAAGTGGAGAATTTTTCATCGCCCGTTAGATGTAGACCTTCCTTTGTGTGAGAGTATAATTAGAGTCTGCTGCTTATTGCATAACTTCGTCAGAGAACGTGATGGATTCAAAATCGAGGACACGTTAACAATCGATGGTTTGTATGATTGCAATGACGACTGTCAAGCACCAACTAAAAAGGCAACAAATCTCAGGGACATGTTCTGTGACTATTTTGTCAGTGAAGAAGGATCCGTACCTTGGCAAATGGAAAGAATTTAATGTGCAATCTGAAAACAAGGCGTGTTGAGGCAGATACTGGAGGATATAACATCGCATTAACCATTTATATCAAAACCTCCAGAGTGACAAGAACTTTAAGTGAGATTTGCACAGTTAATTGGAATAAGTCGAGACATTTTCAAAATTCCAAGAGTGTTATGAATATTTATTTATTTTGGAAATAAAGACCTGTATTTTACATCAATAATGTATTACTTTAGCTTCCATGCCACCTGGTAACTTACATAGATTTGAAGTATAAAATATAATAATACTCTTTGATAAAAAATATTAAAAGAATTTTATAAAGTGCCCTCCAAATATTCTGTAACACTCTAGTAACATTTCTCTTGTAGTAAAACATTACAAACTTATTCTACAGTTGGTAAAGATAAGGATGAGTCACATCCGCCGCGGGCGAATGACCTGCGGCAGGATTCAACTTGTGAATGTTTAGTATCCGGCCGTAGACGTAAACAAACAAACGATAAGTCTGTTTAGTTGCCGGGCGATTTTATACTAGGTCGGTTGCACTCGTTACACTGTAACAAAGACTCGCTATTCTAGAGCGTCTCGATAGGGGGCAATAGGTCTAAAAAATTAAATTAATTAAATTAAAAACTTAAATCGAGTTACTTACTTAGAGTGTTCTTTTCGGCCAAAGGTCGTTCATCAAAATCCCCAATGAAAGAAGTAATGATCTCGTTCCATGCATTTAACTTTACATGTTTATTGCTATAATCATCGCAACTTACATCCCAAATTGAGGGATGGCCTTCAACAGCAGTAATAAAATCTTCCGTGTTCACTTTTTTTTCTAATAGCAACTGGCATTCTTTCGCATTATCAGCTTGTTTATTTCCTTTCTCTGTAATACCACTTCCACAACTTTTGTCTCCGACAACCATCGCACTAGACTGGGACTCAACACAATCATCTTGTTTTTTCCCTTTCTTTTGGTTTTGGCTAGACATTTTACTCAGGTTAACAGATAACACAGTGCATGTCCTACCCGGATGAGATGACAGCGCTGAATGAGTGGACTTGGCCTCACTACTGGTGACTCTCCTGGTGTCGCGGCTGGCTGCCCGTACAGTCACCGGTGATGTCACCGGTGACGCAACCGGTGACGTCGCCAAGTGACCAAGTCTAATACGTGCCTATTTCTAACAAACCTATTTCTAAGCATTATTTTAACCAAATTACATGACAGACCATTTACAATAAGAACGTTAACTGAACAACCACTCAGGTAAAACTCTTTAGGTAGGTATCATCTATAGACAAGTTGGTGAATTTAATACAATCCCCCACTGCAAAGCCAAGTTTATATAATTGACAACCTTTTATTTCAAACACTGTGTTAATTTAAAATGAGAATTACATGGGTAACTTGAAAAGAAATAACTATGGCAAGTGCTTTTAATGATGATGAACTATTTCAAATTTGCAAAATTATCATTCAATTGCAAATATTGAAAAGTAAATTTATTATTTAGAAGCAAAAACATATAACATAAGCAAATTCCAAACTAATAAAAAAAGGCAATGTGAATTATAATTACTGAAACATAATTACTTCTTGTATATTAAATTTCAGTTTTTCATTTTGAGATCCTAGAATTCAAAACTTCCACTTAACATTTTTTTCATCTCGAAGATTTATGATTCATACAATTGTACTGAATCGAACTAAATATATTGTAATGATGTACATATTAATTTTAATTTTCAGTGTCGTGAACAAAATTGTATTTGAGCTAAGTGGTCAAAAATCTAGCTTTATCATGACAGAATTGAATTCTAATACTGTATGTGGAAAACTTTGTTATTAAAGATATAGCATTTTTATACCTTTCAATTTTCTGATCTACTCCAAAAACCATACTTTGACCAGGATATTGTGTAGGGCTACAATCATTTACCTATTTTGCCTTAAATTAGGTTAATGTCGATAAATTTAAAATATTAAGATTTTCACATAAAAAGATTGAAAAATTGTCTCAATTTTGAAACCGTCTCAATTAGTTTTTAATTAACAAACTTTTCAAGATATCAAAATTCATCCATATACCAATGTTTACTAAACAGGAAAAAAGATAAGGACTTCTAAAAACCTCACATTCATTTTTTTTTTCTTTCAACCTATAGCAAGTGCTTAAAATAATAAAATGAGTAGATTTTATCTGATCCCAAATGATTTCATAATGTAGAGATTTTCCTATGAAAATTCACTAAATAGCATATCATAATAATACACAATTCTGCTAAGTGGTCTTTTGAACACAAGAATGTTGCAAGCTACTTATCAGGCTGTCTAGTTTTTAGCCACAGTAAATGAATAGATTATGAATTATTCATTCACAACTTCTTTTCTCATTGCATGTTATTCATATTTAAAAGCTCTAACATGTAAAGTTGAAAAGGGTTCAAATGTTAAAAACCCGTGTAAATGTTTCAAGACTTCACAATGTGCATAGGATTATCATTACTTGTTAAGCTAACAGATTTTATCTTTCGTAATTTTTGAAATTGTATTCATTTAACATGTACAAGGTTACGTAAGCATTTAAAACAATTCGTATAACCTTTTACGTGCTAAAATAATTATCCATAGCGTTGATTAGTCTGTGTGAATATTAGGCAAGTAACATTATTGATTAAAGAAATACAGTAATGTAGATAATATAGTCTATCTAAACTAGAAAAGGCTTTGAAGTAAACTCTCCTTAAGTAGAAAAACAAATAATATAGTCCTTATTATTGGAAAACCAACATGTTAAAAAGTAGTTAAAAGAATACCAACACAGACATGCACCCCTTCCACCTTCCCCACCAAAAACAGGTGACAAGTGACACAAGTTTTAACATATTGTAAAGTTAATGTATTTTAATAAGGAGTAGGATAATAAAAAATATGTTAATTCATAAATTACTTTAGAGATGAATGTTATATTTTTCCTAGTTTTATAATATTAAATCTAGGTAAGTTATTTACACCACTGTCTAACTAGAAACATTCATAGAATTTTTATTATTATTATTTTTAATGTAGCAACTCCAAAACACATTAGGCCTACAAAAGAAAATGAAGCTTGGTATGACAAGAAATTGAACTCTTAGCATAATAATGTAAATCCTAAGAGCACCAAATTATTATAATTATAATATTTGGTCTGTAATTTGTAAGTTTAAATAAACTATAAAACATAGCACAAACTTTCTCATACCGAACTCTAGAAACCAATCAAAACTCTATTCGGCAACAAAAATGCCAGTTCGGTCTTTGCAGTCAAAAATTAAAATAAACATAATCTTTGAATATATATATATATATATTATATTACTTTTCTAGAGTATTATATTTTTTTTTAAATTTATTATAAATAAAAAAAAATTATTTATATCATTAAATTTTTTAACAGAACAAGAAAAGAAATATTAAATAAAAATAAATGTTTTTTTATATTCTTAAATTTATTTTTTTATATTCTTATCTCGGGGTATACTTGGGCTTCACAATTACAAAAAAATACATTTAAACAATAATCAGTTCATCTCACCATTATTCAAAATGCTCCCCTTATATCTTCTTCTTGGTGATTGTTCAATACAACAAATATTCAATATTTTAATAGTTCACTTTTATTAGAGTGTTTTATTTTTTTTATTGCATCATATATATATTTTTTTTTATCTTAACTACACTTCAGATCCTCTTACTCACACACTAGAATAATTTGAAAAATTTTCTTCTTCCTTTAAATTGTTATTCTAAATCATATGATCCACTGTTGTTTTTCTCACATGGTCCCCCTGCACCTGCCTATCAAATTTGCATTTCTGTATATAATACTTGAACAACCTTCCACAACTTTATATTTACAATTTCCATTTTACTTTTTATATCCAAACCTGAAGAAATTCAAAATATATATCTCGAATTGTTATACAATTTATATAAATGTTATAACAGTCCCCTAAATTTATAATTTTTTATAATATTTACAAATTTTATGAATAAATTATAAATTTACATAATAACATTTCTATTTCAAATCTGTCATATTTTAGCATATATTTGACATATCTTATTCACGACATTTAACGAAAATAACAAACAATTAACAACATATTTATATACAACATCATTTTAACAACATGAACAATAAGCAATATATATATTTTTTTTTTTATATTTCATTTTGCCTACTGCAATCTCCCTTTAATTATTTATTTACAAATTTATTCTTTCCCAATCTTAGTTTGGTTTCTTATTGGTCATTTTCCTTTTCATGGAACTTTTTTAAACTTGTTATATGGAACATTCCTTTCCTTTTAGTTGGCTTATCCTTATGGACTAATATGTATGTTGTTGTCCCTAACTTTTCTCCTATAATGTATGGTCCGGTATAAATTTCAAAAAATTTGGACATTTCACCCTTTAACTGGTGTGAGTATCCAATCTCCTTTAATAAAACCTTATCACCTTTCTCAAATTCTGTAATTTTATGTTTTTCATTGTACCTTTTGTTCCGAATAATACCCTTCTTCCTCATTCTCTGGGCTGCCAGTTTAATTTTTATTTCTAAATTTAGGTTATCTTCTTCTAAATATTTTAATTTTAAAACATCATGCCAAAACCTGGGAGTTACTTTATCTAATTGGAGTTCGTTTGGTGTGTAACCCGTTGATTCGTGTGGGATCTCATTTAAAAACTCGATAATTAAAGGTATAAATTTTGTCCAATTTCTGTGGTGATGGTGACAATATGTCCTAAGGCATCGACCAATTTCTTTATGGACCCTCTCTACCATATTACTATTTGGTCTTCTTACCGGCGAATATATAGGTAAGATGTTTTGTTCCTCCAAATATCTAATCCATCTTTGGTTTGTAAATTGTGTTCCATGGTCTGATTGTACTCTGTTCACTTTACCGAATCTTGCAATATAGTCATCCATGCTTTTTATTTCACTAAGAGTTGTTGCCTTTTTTATTGGATATGCCTGTATGAATTTCGAAAATGTATCCATTACCACAAATAAATACTTCTTACCTCCACTTCCTGTTGGTAATGGTCCATAAAAATCTATTGATAGTTGGTCTTTAGGTCCTTTTGTATTTACACTTTTCATTTTACCGAAACTGGTTTGATTTGTGGTCTTACATTTTTGACAAATTTCACAAGTTCTTATTATGCCCTTAATATTTTGTATCATTTTCCGAAATGTAAAACTTTCTTGCAATATTTTAATACATTTTGCAACCCCACAGTGCATATAAAATTCGTGACAAGTTATTATCAATTTTGAAATTAAATTTTCTGGAATTACAACTTTCCAAATTTGTTTACATTTTCTAATTAAAATTCCTTCTTCTAATTTGTATATACCAGTATAATTTTGAATATTCTTAATTATTAATTTTGTGTCCTCGCTCTCTTGTTGCCAAAATTGTAGATTATTTAAATTTCTCATGAAATCCTTATCAACTATCCTCTTTAAATATGAAATTATAATTTGAGGATTTTCATTATCTATTGTTGTGTCACATGGGTTCCTGCTTAAAGTATCCCCTACTACATTCTCACTCCCTCTACAATGTTCAATTTCGAAATCATACTCCTGTATTAACAAAATCCATCTAGATAATCTTGAATTTAATAATCTGCATTTCTTCATGAAAGTTAAAGCCTGATGGTCCGTTATAATTTTGATCTTCCTTCCTAATATTAATGGTCTTGCTTTTTGCAAGCAGAATAAGATTGCCAACATTTCCTTTTCAGTAGTGAAATAGTTAACTTCAGCTCCCTTTAAAGTTCTGCTCATAAACATTATGGCTGCCTTTTCTCCATTCTCCTTTATCTGGTAAAGGTGTCCTCCTATGGCATAGTTACTGCTGTCAGTTTGTAATATAAAAGTTCTATTTACATCTGGGTGTTCTAACATAACCGTTTCTAGAAAAGCTTCCTTCAAATCATTAAAAGCCTTCTCTTCCTTCTCTGTCCATTTAAATTTTGTCTTTTTTGAAGTCAAATGCAATAAAGGTTTAACTTTATCCGAATATTTATTAATGAATTTATTATAGAAATTTGCTAAGCCTATGAATCCTTTTACACTTTTATGGTTTTTTGGTGTTGGGAAATTTCTAATTGCTTCAATTTTTTCATCATTGGCAATTAATCCTTTGGTTGTTAACTTAAAACCTAGAAATGGTATTTCCTTTCTACAAAACATGGATTTCTCAAATTTAATAGTCATGTTTGCTTTTTTGAATTTTGAAAATATTGTATTTAAATGTTCTAAGTGTTGCTCGAAACTATCTGACATGCATACTAGGTCGTCAACATACATCATTGTAAACTCCTCTGTCTCGTCATTCATTGCATGATGTAGGCCTCTAACTAAAGCTGCTAAAGACGTTGATAAACCGTATGGTGTAACCTTAAAATGATAAATTCTACCCCTATATTGGAAAGCTGTGTATTTCCTGGATTCCTTTTCTAAGGGTATTTGCCAAAAACTGCTCGTTAAATCAATCGTACTTAACCACTCTGTCGCTTTTGCTTTATTCAATATTTCATTTATGCCTCTATTGCATTGGTAGTCTGGTATAATCAAATCATTTATGCATCTTGCATCTAAACATAGTCTTATTTCGTCGTTCTTTTTAATTACCACTACAATAGGGTTTATATAAGGGCTATTACTTTCTTCTATTATTTCTCTGTCTAACATATTCTGTATTTCTTTGTGTACTGCCTCCTGGTATTTTATTGGAATAGGGTAACTTTTTTGAAAAAATGGTTTATTTTGTGAAATTTGAATTTTGTGTTCATAACAGTTACACTTGCCTGGTAATTCCGAAAATATAGTTTTATATTTAAACAACAATTCTCCCAACTGCTCCTTTTGTGTATCATTCAACAATTCCAGATTATTTACCTCTGCTATAATTTGGTCTGCAGATAGAGTTCCATTACCATTTGAATTATATTTTAAGCCTATATCATAATTATTTATATCTTCATATTTCTTCCAACTATCATATCTATTCTCTTGTATCATTCCCACATCATTTCCTTCTTTAATTAAATCACACCTAACTCCATTACTCTCTGTACTATTCATTTCCAATACTTCATTTATATTATTATATTCCATTAATATCTTATTAGTATTAAAATCAAGCTTCATTTTCAATTCACATATACTGTCCATTCCAATTATAATTTCTCTTAATAATTCTGGTATTACCAAACATTGCATATGATATATTATTTTATTTAATTCTACTTTTAACATAACTATCTTCTCAACTCTTCTACTTTTTCTTCCTGTGGCTGTTAAAATATGAATTCCTGTCACTGGTAATTCTTCAATTCTACCAAATCTATGTATATTTTGCTTATACCATTCCTGTTGAATACATGTTGCATTGCTCCCTGTATCCACTAATCCTTTAATTTTAATGTCCCCTATCTTTAAATTTATTTCTGGATTATTTTTTATATATCCATTTCCATTTTCTGTTTTCACCTCATCTTTGTCACATTCTGTTATAAAATTCCTGTCACATAATATTGTAGTAAGTATTATATCTTTATTTACATTAGGCCTATTATTTATTAATTCTACTTTTTCTTGTTTTTGCTTATTTTGCACTGAAAGATCTGTTTTCGAAATTTCTATTGCTTTATCTCTTAAATCTTCTAGGCCTATAGTTGATATTCCAGTGCCTATTAGTTTAAAGTTGGAATTGCATCGACTACAACTTCCTGTTTCTCTTCTGGTCTTGCCTGTATCATATTTATTTCCCTGTAATTTCTGTTCCCTTGATTTCTATTAAATTCTCGTTCTCTATTTGGCATATCCCTTTGAAATTGTACCATGCTTTGTCTTGGCTGACTATTTAAATTAAATCTTCTATCTCCATTTTGTCTCCCATATCCTTCTTTAGTTTGATTAGGCCTAAATTGAAATGCATTTCCTGTGTATTGTGGTCTGTAGTTAAAATTTTTACTATTGTTTTGCTGTCCAAATCTATTAAAATTATTTTCTTTATTTTGATTATATTGTCCAAACTTATTTTCAGAGAATTTTGGTATAAATCTATTTTCTATTTCTATAGACTTAAATTTTCTTTTGGCTTCCTCACCATTCCTTATCAATTCATTTTTCTCCTCTATGTCCTCTTCATTTAAAAATCTCTCCATATCACGGATAGTAATAATGTTTTGAACTTTTCGAGCATCTCTCACTTTATCATCATAATGTCTCGCTAATCTCCTAATAATCTCTTCTTCAGTTGGTGTCGGTGTTAAATTTCTCATTTGTATTACTTTTTCAATGAAATATTCTGCCCTATTTAGCATACCACCTGGTCTGAACTTTTCTACCTCTAGCCTACTCCTTATGCCATTTTGTACTTCATCATTCCAGTATTTTTCAAACATCCTCTCTTTTAAAGTTTCCAAATCATCAATTTCCTCCCTGACTATTTGCCACCATTTTGCAGCATTTCCTTCTAATGATATGTCCATAATGTCCTTAATACTCAAACTATCTCTCCCTTCCTTAATCCTTCTTTCCTGTATCTTACTTATGTATCGCTCTAAATTCCTAAAGTATTCTACTGGGTTTGAATTTCTTCCATTAAATTTAGGCATATTCAAATCAGTATTATTATTCTCACCAATATAAATTATTTGTGGTACACCTCCAAAAGTTTTAATTTTCTTTAAATTACCTTCAGTCTCATCTAACCTCTCCTTAACTTTATTTAAGTCTTGGCCTAATTCCTTATTTTTAGATTCAAATTTACTATCTAACATCTTAATGCTTTGATGTTGTTCTATAAATTTAGTTTCTATCTTTTTATAGTTTTCTTCCATGTCCCTTTCCAACTCATTTATGTTTTCATCCATTTGTACCTTAAATTCTCCCATATTCTCCATTATGTGTCCCTTAAATTCATTTAATCTCCCTTCCAATTTCTCATCTAATTTACACAATAATTCATCTTTGATTTGGTTAGAATTTTCTATTAATTTTGTGTTAAAATTTTTTAACTCTCCCTTAAATTCATTTTTTAATTCATTTTCTAATTTATTCATTTGATTTCCTAATTTATTATTCATTTGGTTCAAATCTTCTTTCAAATTACCCATAATACTAGTCTCCATTTTATTAAAACGTTGCATCATCATTTGAACTAACCTATTCATGTCTGATCCCTGTCCTTCGGTTAGGCCTACATTTTCATTTAAATTGATATTTTCCTCCTCCATCTGTCTGTCTTCAGTCACATCAATAATGTTCACCATTTCCCCTTGAGTTTCCTTTAAATTTTGCTTAGGCCTAGTTTGTTTTATTTGCAAATTCGATTCTATTTTACGTTGGGTTTCTTTTGGATTCTCTCTTAAAACATAATTTCCCTTATCTGCCATTTTATGGGTTTAAAAATTTGTTTAAAATTATAATTTAATATTAAAATATATATCTCAAATTATTAAATATATATTACCTGAAATATTGCTTATTATTCTTAACATAACCAAATTTCATATCAAATAGAGCCAATACGTTGTGAGCCTTATTTATAATAAGAAATTTAATTTAATATAGTCTCCTTTTATTTATCGTGCCCCACGTTGTGGATGCCAATTTATATTACTTTTCTAGAGTATTATATTTTTTTTTTAAATTTATTATAAATAAAAAAAAATTATTTATATCATTAAATTTTTTAACAGAACAAGAAAAGAAATATTAAATAAAAATAAATGTTTTTTTATATTCTTAAATTTATTTTTTTATATTCTTATCTCGGGGTATACTTGGGCTTCACAATTACAAAAAAATACATTTAAACAATAATCAGTTCATCTCACCATTATTCAAAATGCTCCCCTTATATCTTCTTCTTGGTGATTGTTCAATACAACAAATATTCAATATTTTAATAGTTCACTTTTATTAGAGTGTTTTATTTTTTTTATTGCATCATATATTTTTTTTTTTATCTTAACTACACTTCAGATCCTCTTACTCACACACTAGAATAATTTGAAAAATTTTCTTCTTCCTTTAAATTGTTATTCTAAATCATATGATCCACTGTTGTTTTTCTCACATGGTCCCCCTGCACCTGCCTATCAAATTTGCATTTCTGTATATAATACTTGAACAACCTTCCACAACTTTATATTTACAATTTCCATTTTACTTTTTATATCCAAACCTGAAGAAATTCAAAATATATATCTCGAATTGTTATACAATTTATATAAATGTTATAATATATATATATATATATATATATATATATATATATATTTTAGTAAAAAACAAAAAAAGGAAACTTGTGGTCCATAAAACGAAAAAAGTCTGCATAAACTTGCTTTGTGCTATAAACTCATCTCTAGAACAAAATTTGATTAACATATAGCCTTTCTATTTAAGATTACAAAACACTCCATTGACTGACCTTAGCAGAAATAATTTTAAAATGGTGGGCCTGCGACGATCTTCTTTCCTTCCCAAAGCGTGGTTTGGTCTATGTATTTATAATTTATATTTTAAAGACTTCTCTTTTTAGAGTGTATCTGTATACTATTTAGTTTTTAATCTACTAACTCCTTCGCCGGCTTTAGCTCTGATGGATTTACCCACCCTTTAACGGAGACAAGATCGCGCGCAAGAAATTGTTCCCGAATACCTCGGTTTTAAGAGATGTATTCCACAAAATCTTACTATTTAAACCTGTAGAAATTTTTATTAATTTAATTTAATTTATGACTTTAATTTTGTAGTGAGCAGATTTCTTACTCTCTCTCTCTCGGGTCGTGCCATTTGGAGAACATTCATCCTTGAATTTAGTTTTTATACAACAATTAACTTATTAACACAATTTTGTAACAAAAGTAGATAAGGAATAATTTCAAAATAATATAATCAATTGTTTTATAACGGATATATCAAAATTTATCTGTTAAAGCTTTGTTTATAAACTAGACATACAGTCCCAAGCTATGTAAAATACATATGAGACAGATATAGAATATTACCTTCTACTCTAACGTTATATAGACAATTAATTATAAAAACAAAATACAATGACTCTAATAACTCAATGAGAAATAACTATCTTTTTAATTATTTTGAATTTAATTTTTATCATTAAGATTAAAGCCCTTTGCTTTCAAATCTTTATTGAAAACGACTGCAAATTTACTGATTTAAATTGTCCTTGATTTTATTATGTATTAGTTTCGATATTTTGGTACCTTGACAAAGTGATGATTAAATTCTGGTTTCTTCTATCTAAAGTCCTCCAAATCGCAGGGTTCTCGGCTCCAATAGAAACTTCAGTCTGTACGGTTGTTTGATGAAGATCTAGGTGACACTGATGTTATAGTTGTTCCTTCCTTCAAAAGCTGTTGTTGCTGAAGATCCAGTATTCTTTCGTAACTTTGACAATGATATCGAGTTACTTGTTGTATCTACTAGTGTTCTCAAAATTATGCTAATTTGCCTGTTTTGTAGACTTTACATTTGTGATTTTAATATGCTTTTCAAAGAATTTTTAAGAACATAATGCGTAGTGTCGTTCAATTTAGAAGAATTTTATTAGCGAATCATAATAATAAAAGTGAAGCTGCTAGAATCACAACTCTTTTCTAGAACAAATGATAACTAGTATAGTATCACATCACACGACTTAAATAAAAATATAGTATAATAAGTACATCACAATTCTTCTTCATAACAAATGATTACTAGGATAGTCTCAAATCGAACGACTGAAATAAAAGTATATCTATAACGAATAAATCACAATTCTTCTTCATAACGAATGATAACTAGTATATTATCTCTCCCGGTTCCAGGAATCCAGTTTTATATCTTCTGATTTCCCTTTCTTCCTCCAAACACTTTTACCAATTGTTAACAACTTTCTCACTTTTGTAATTTGCGCTTATTTAATTTAATTTTGAATATAGAATTTTTTACTTATTTTTCTCGTAATCCCCTTTGGATTCTCCATCAGTTTCAATTTTAAAACTTCATTTTTAATTATCTATTGTCTTTTGTCCTAACTAATTATTGAACTTGAAATATTGTTGATTACACTGATTTTGGGGACGTGACATATAAGCTAACGGTATTTCTCGACCTAGATTTTGCATACCATGCTGGTGAAAGTGCTCACTTTAAAAATATTTTCAATTTTGTATAAAAATCATTTTGACTGTTTATTAATTACTTACTTGTGTATGATATTTATTTCTCATTAGTTTTTACTTTATATAATACATTTATACTATAAACAAATTTAAAATTTATTAAATTTCTTTATAGACTAAAATTTTAGTTTTTTCACGTGACACTCTTTGAAGTTTTTACCTTACTGTTTATTAAGATTACCAAATACTTTATTTAAGATTATTTCATTGTACTCACAGTACAGTCTTAATTATTTTTAAAAAAGAAAGGAAAAAAAGAAAATGTATAAAAACAAATTCTATTTGTTTAATACAAACTGTAAATATTTCAGTTTATCTAGGTCTTCCTTTCTATTTTGGGACGCTCGGAATTTCACGAACTTTCTCTTTCGAGCATTATTAAAAGTTACACTTTCTATTTTTGACTTTCTAAATGTGGAATTTTATATTAGGTCCATTAAGACTGACCAATCCTTTTTGATCCGTCTCAGGCCGAAGAAAAAAATTCATCTAAAAGATAAGTTTAAGTGACCAAAAAAATATTAAATCTTGAACACTCACATTTAAAACACATAATCCAAGGTAACATTATTTAAAACACTATTCCAATATTTAGGAGATAAGAAGAAAATAAAGAAAACTTTTTATCACCATTGCACAACATCTGTTTCAACTTTGGAAAGTATCAAACTGCTGAAAACAACTGGCAAATTTTACCATAATGTACAAGTTTATTTAAAATTAACAAGTTTCATAATACGATCATTTATGGTAAAATTTATAGTTTCTGAGAGCATTAAAATGAATTAATAAGTATATTTTATTCTAAACCCTTCGATGTACAAAACCAACTTGTTCTAAAACATTACATCACCCACTACACAACATAACATGCCCTATATTACTTGTTACTTCCAGCCTGTTATAATCTCAAATCTCATCGCAACTGCATAACAACCGACAGATCCTGACCTACCTAATTGATTTTATATACTACCACAACCACATACAATAAACAATATACTGTGACTATTAATCCTATATTTGAATGGCTGTCAATAATAACATGGTAACCCACAAAACCCTAATTTTAGGCAATTTCAAATTTTGTCTTTCTAAAATCACTTTCAAAGAAGGCCTAAAGTTTGTAAGTTTCTGCAAATAAATTTCAATAGTACTAGCTGATTGTTAAATCAAAATTTTTTTTTTTTAATTTTTTAAAATATATTTAGTGGGTTACCATGTTATGCATTATGAACTTGAGTGAAAAATGTTTTTGTGTGGCTTACCATGAACAATAAAACATCTACAGAGCACTTTCCAGAATAAAGTCAGTTTAGTCAGTCTTTGTGAAAATCAAAAACCTTTATTACTTGAAACAAAAAAGACGAACACAACAAAATACTTGACATGTGTTGAAGTTAGAAAAGCCAAATTCGGTGAGATGAATGATTTAAACATAAAACTTAAATTTGTAAATCTTTATTTACAACAGAAGATAGATCTTCATTTTTAACAACTTCTTCTAATTCTTCATCTAGGTCACCTTGTGGTCTGCGTCCTTGAGAGAGTTTCCCAGAACACTTTATTTAGGTTGTAGTCTTTGAGTAATATCTGGGAATTTAGCCCAATCAAGTTTTTTTCTCAAGTCATGTTTCTCAGGAAACAAGGCTGAGCTTATAGACCCCCCTGTTGTTTTCTTCAGTTTTGGTCCTAAATGTAAATTTTATTATTAGATCAGAGAAACTTAAAAAGTCTTCAGTTTTCATATGAGTAATTGTAAATTTGTTTTTGTGGGAGGAGTTTTAAATTATACCTACCCCATTGTTCTGGAGAATAAACATCTCTTGATATAGCTCTTGATGTGACCAAAGTCCTGATCACTTGAAAGTAAGGTGTGGCCTAATATTGGAAAATAATTATTTGAAAAGGCCTGTAGCTACCAGGTAAGACCACAAAGATACAATAGACCAATTTTTGTTCTAACCCCCACAGGACCAGTCTCTCACCACCTATGTCATATTGTTCAAAGTGCTTTTTTATAAACAACTGCCTATTTCTTTGGAACCACGACCTGCTACAGATTCATCCCAAAAGTAAAAAAATCCCTTTTCGGTTTTGCAGTCATGAATACAAATGTTGTACCGCCAAAGTTTCCTACTGTAAAATGGAGGACCGTACTGGTAACCTACATAACCTAAAAAGAAACAGGTTGCTATACTTACAGCCAGGCTTACATCGTCTAAATCACTATCTATGTCACTTCCTAAATCTTCATAAAGTGCGTCTACGTTAAAAACATCATTTACATTAAAGTCAAAAGTATTTTTCTTCGCCTTTTCATCGTACCCTACTTCACTATTTGATTCTTCCATTACAAACATACTAACAAGTGGTCACTGGTCATGGAGGGTTACCAAGTTCAAGTTTTGCACTGCAGATTAGGGTGGGATAGCAAAAAGTGAACTGCTCTGCTATCTGTGGAGTTTATTGTGAACTAAGTAGTAGATCAGAACCGTTGCTATTCACAGTACATGTGGCTTACTGTACCATGTTATTATCAACAGCCCTTCATTTTATAACTACATTCAATGCTTACCTTGAGCCTGTAGTATTTACGGTACTTAAAAAAGAAACAAATATTCTTGTATGGTAATATAGATTTACGTTATGATTTATATGAATTGGTTTTGCTATAGTTCTATTGTTTTGTTCTTAAATTTATCAATCCAAATAAATTGATCACATATTATATTATTCAACACTTAAAGAATAGTTTTAAAATGGCATTTATTTGTAATATAATGCACGTTAGTTTGTTAATTAAATTACTATACAATAAAGAGTTATATTTCGTTGGGTTATTTTGCTCATTCTGACTAAATTAATGTTGTGTCTAGGACTTTGGATATTATCTTGTTGCATGTGTTTTTATTTTGGGTTTTATCTGTTTGGCTATATAGGTTATAGTCATTAATGAAATCAATGATATAGCTTTGGCATTTTGTCCATGAAACCGATGTTGGAATGAGTAAAGTTACTTTTAATTGTTCAAGGAACCTTACGCTAGAATTATATACATTCAGAAAACATCTAATTTCTTTCACATAGTTGTTTTATAGATTTAAATGTTCAGTTTCAATGCCCATTTATCTAATCAGTGACACACTGACACCCCAATTTTTTTCTGTTGAAGATTAAGTATCTACAGTAGTTAGCAAGTAGGCACATCATTCAAGTTAGGTACAAAATTACATCCATTATTATTCATATCAGGTATGCCTACTCTCTAGGATGACACCAGCAAAATCATTTTAATTCTCCCCTCAATGGCTTGAATTTGGTGAGTAGAACAGTAGATATAGTGTGGCAAATCTGAGTCGCTTTAACTGCATTTACACCCTTCTTCTTGTATTCTTGAGTTAGATTCATCTTTTTATGAGCTCTCTCTTGTCCTACTCTTGTTCTCTTCTGACCCTGGTGCTATTGGTGTACTCAAAGGCTAGGTGTCTCTATTTTATGGTCTTTTCTTATTTTTATTTAGGTAAAATAAAAACAATACATTCTAATTCCATTAAGTTATTGGCATTAATTTAATCATTAACAAAACTATTTTAAACAATAATGAATTATTATTTAATTATTTCCATTAATATGTAATTCCATCAAGCACTGATTGATGTCAAATTAAATTATACTAGTCAATTGTATAAATATTAATTTGTTTTCTTTAAAAAGTGAAGATACATAAAATTTAATAATATAAATTTAGAAATTAATTAGTTTTAAAATAATATTATTTTCAATGACTTCTGATAAAATTCATGAAAAAAAACTCCTTTATAGGAAGTGTGCCCATGCGAATTAGCAATTAGTTGGATGAGAGCTCTGGCATCATCATAAGTTCCTGTTTGCTATTACAGTCCTTTTAGAAATTTCTTCATGTTTTTGTACAGTTTTATATAAATAGTATGAGGAATTGCTACAAAAATGTGTGAATAGAGCACAATTATAAGCTTAAAACGCAATATATATTTTAAAATAATAGTTATGACCTAAGTCATATTTAAAACATAATCATTTGAAATTTAAAATCATTAGATCATTGTTGTACAATGTATTATATTATACAGTTAAAACAAATAAGGTTAGAAAAGTTCTGGATTCACAATATAAATGAGGTCAGTGAGGGTAACTTCAGATAGAAGGTTAAATTATTTACATATCCCGTCAACAAAACCATGATCCCCTTGGCTTCTATTGTGGTTGGTTATACAACTCCCATGCATATATAATCTCCACAATGATACATCAGCTAACATGGTTACCCGCTTAGCGTTTATTGACAAACAAAATTTCATTTCATATTTACCAGAATTAAATGGTAGCTAACTGATCTCTCGGGCAAACATATTAAAGTACAGTAAATATATTCATATTTACTTTTCAGATGTTTTAAAATAAGAGTTATTGCAATCACTATAACTTAAATTTCGATGAATTGTTGGGTTTTTTATTTATTTTATAGTTCCTAACCTGATTCTAACTATGTTTTTGCCACAATTTTCATCCTTATACTATTTTCAATTATTCATTTTAATTTGTTTCCTAATAAATGAAACAAGTAGGTCTACAGTCTAGAAGTAGTTACCCCCCCCCCCCTGTTATTTTCGACTGCTTACATGTCTTATATTTAGCCTAAGGAATAAAAGAATAGAAACCCAACATACTATCATTGATTTTTTTGTAAGCATAACAGATTAAGATAAACATATAGTAATCTTAAAATTATTATGCTTCCTTAAATACATTTTTTTATATGTAATTTATATATACTTTTTTTTCTTTTTTCTTTTTTTTTTTCTTTTTCGATAGTCGATAAAGGTATAAACTTAAAACTTTACATACCTGTTAGTATAACAAAGACCAATATTTTTAAAAAAGTTTTAAATAATTATCACTTCCGGTTTCAAAATGGCGGCCAGAAGGGCTTTGAGTTATTAAGCTTAGAAAACTTAGTTTGGCCGCCTTTTTGAAACCGGGAGTGATAATTATTTAAAACTTGTTTTAAATATTGGTCTTTGTTATACAACAGGTATGTAAAGTTTTAAGTTTATACCTTTATCGGCTTCAAAGATAAAAATGTTTTAGTAAAAAACACAAACAGACAGACAGACGGAAAACTAAGCGAGATAGAACAATGCTTTATTAGACATTGCTTGTATATTTTGACTTGAAAAATCACCTGGTGAAGTTTGATCCCGTAATTAATGGACACCCTGTATTGTATAAATTGTGAAATATGTATGAAAAAATATATAGGCCAAACAAAACAAAATGTCAGGATAAGAGCAAAAGAACACTTTGTCCACTTCAAATATAACATGCCTGATAAATTAGCTATGTCTAAACATTGTTTAAAGGAAAAACATTATTTCAAAATAGAAAACTGTGTTGTTGAAAAATGTACCTAAATTAAACACAATATAGATGCATGGGTAACTTTTTATATTAACAAGTACCGTAATATAACTGTATATAATGAATTAGAGTTGATACAAAATTCTATATTGAAATAATATATAAATTGTATTGTTAGATATAAGATTAGTTTAAATATTGAATTAGTTAGATGTGAAGATTTAAGTTATTTAGAACAATGCTAGGTACTTGTTAAGGCCTTAATATTAGAAAGTAGGTTTAGTTTTATATATACAGGGGTTGGTGCAGTGCTGGGTTAGTTATAGTTTAGTTATGTATCATGCTCATTACTGAGGATAGCAACTATGTCATTGAAACAAATTTGAATAAGTAAACATAATGTTTGTGAGATCTTGTGTTAAAGTTTTAGTCTATCTAACGTTAAACTGATGCCATTTTGAAACTGTTCAAACAATTTTTGTGGACAAGAAACTTTCCCATGATGATGAGTAACCAAAAACCTGCCCCAGATTGATGTTTAACATCATTTCCTAAAAGAAAGCATTATAATAGTCAAAGCTTTTGTTCATCCTGTATCCTTCAATGAAATGGGGGAAATATTCCTTTTTATGTTTCCTAATACAAGCAGTCCATCTGTCTACTTGTATCACATTGGAAAATACCATGTATTGATTCCCAGAAAATACACACCAGTTGTATGAGAAACATTTCACAATAAAAAATCTGTGTGTGAATTGCTGTTTCTGGCAATCGTATTATAGGGCTGATATTGTTTAACATAAGAGTCAATAGGCCTACCACAGAATTTTCAAAGAACTCAAAGCTTGTTGGCTGATAGTAAGTGCAAATATGGTATGGTGTTTTTCAATAATATGGAGCGACATGACACATGACTCGTACTTTACTCACTTCTATTTATGAGGCTTTTCAGAAAAACGAATTGTTGTCATAGATCTTCTGCTTAACAAATTGTTAGGGGTCTGTGGCATACACACTTCTCCAATTGTGTGTATATATATATATATATATATATATATATATATATATATATATATATATATATATATATATATATATGATTTTTATCTGTGGGGCTTCTTGTAAGATACAGTTTATGAAACCAATCCCCCAATTTAGACATACTATAGATAAATATTTTAAAATGTTACTGAATATCATTTTACATCATATCCTTTTCAATATGAATATTTTAACATAAGAATACATTACTGTGTATAGCACTTCCAATACTTTTGTAAAAATGTGTAAACTTTAAAAGTATAGTAGTAAAGAATTATTTCCATTTTCATTTCTATATCTCGTTTATAACAGTCAGTGTAAAATCCAATATTAAAGTAGCAAGTAAACGCTATCAAGATTTTTAAGCTTAACTACTAGGTATTCAGTAAACTTCTTTAATTATGAATTATTTTGCATGAAAGGACTTTGTAAGTATCAATGTCTTCTTTGAGAAATTTAAATAGTTACTGTAAAATAAATTAATGTTTGTATTGAATATTAGATAAAGAATTGTTAAATAACATGTGCAATATACAATGCAAATTAAACTGTAGTAAAAATTAATCTGTGCATTTTTGTAAAGAATATATTTAAACTTTTGCAATTTACTTATGCATTCAAATCACCTAAAGCTCATTCATAGATTATCCAGTGTCACCTTTGTGTACTATTATAACATAAAGTTCACCTCATAAGTTTTCTCTAATATATGAATGGTGAAATATATATTTTCTCACTTTGAATATGAATGGTGTAATCTGGTTTCCTAGTGCTTCATACATAAGCAAATAAACTGCACAATATTAAAGCACCACACATTCAGAATGGAGTTACAGATACTTGAACCTCCCTGCTTACCACCCTATGTTTCTGACTGAAACAGTACAATTGTGCAAGCCTCCTTTATTTCATTTTGTATACTTACTGTCAGGAAACAATAGCTGAGCTTTCTCTCTTTGTTCTATTAAAATACAACAAGAGTATATAATATACCTTTGTGGTGAAAGCTATAATGAAAAAACCTGAATATAAAGACTTGTTCTTCCCTTGAGCTTTCTTTTTAATTTTACCTTCTTCGCTTTGTGTTGTGATTAGGCAAACTGAAAGAGCTTATTAAGGAAGCTATTTTAACAGTATTTTACTAGTATGAAATAACTTAATCATTAAAATGACAAATGTGTAATATCACTCACTGACATACATATAAAATCTTGTATTATAATTTCAAATTTTCTGTTGCAAGTTGTATGCCTTAATGGTTTATAAATATGTAAATATAAGAGGGAGTTAACCTATATTTCTAGTACAAATATTAGAAAATCAAATTTCTAAAGTTAAATTCCTAGCCATGCATTTAGAAGAATTTTTTGTAATATAGAGGATGCTCAAGTTTTTTTTAATCCCCCTTTTTATTCTATGAAATGTTAGAAAGCAATTGGGCTAGCATATTCGAATCCTATGATATCAATGTTAAAAATAAATAAATTAGACTAATCGATACTGTTATTAAATGAACTCATATAAGGAATTGATGAAAGCAATTAATTAGGGTAGCAATTTTTTAATCCTAAAGATATCAAAACATAGGCATTATATGTTACTTTCATTATGTATTTAATCAAAATTAGTTTTTTTTTTCTTAACAAATAAGTTGTTACCAGGGGACTTAAATTTAATAAAGGCGGAACCAAAATGGTAACAATGTTTGAAAAGAAAAATAAAAAAAGACAAAGACAAATTTAGTAATTAACAAGGCTCAAGTTTATTGAAAGCAGAAGGAAATTTCGGCGCTTCAGACTTTGTCATTTACAACAAAAGACATCCTGACACAAATCATCAATAAAAAAAAACTTATGATTAACAATATCATAAATTGTAAAAGTTATAAGCCCTTAATTGTAACATATAATAATTTAGAAAAAAAATTTAATCAACAGATTCTAAAAAATTATCCCCCCTTTTAATATGTATATTTATAGTTACAAAAATTTAACAAAAAAACAATGAGCACAGCTTAATAATTCACAGAATTATAATTAATCAAAAAAAAAATTATACGCCCTTAATGTAAAAGTATAATAATAAAAAAAAAATTTAATCAAAAGATTCAAAAAAAGAAAAAAACTTATCCCCCCCTTTTTAGTTTATAAGATGATAGTTTCTTTTTAAACAATTACAGAATTTAACAAAATATAAAAGAGTTTGATATTTTAAGTTCAAAAATCATATCTATAGTTAACATGTTTATCACTAAACTAAAGATACATAATATAACTGGTTTGAAAAATTTCTTAAAAACTATATTGGCCAAATAAATTTATATATTTTAAACAAACAAAAAAAGGAATTTAGAATTTTGAAATTTTGTTAATTGACGTCAATTATTTTAATTTGGAAATTAACCTCTTGGAGGTTGTTAGGACCGAAAATTGCATGCAGGCTCCACCCAATAATTGTTTTTTTATATATATTTTATAATTAACTACACAGGTCTACATTTAGAAAATAGTCTTAAGGAACACATATTTGCGAAAGTAAATTTAGGCACATATACAAAATGAGTTAGTTAAAGTTCTGTAAAGTCAGCTGTAGAAAAAGACATCACTTTTATGCACTTGAAAATGTGAAGTTACGTTATACAAAAAAACGTGTTTTGCCAACAGGACGAAACTTGTTAGGATGTTTCGTTGGTTTGCGCAATGTGAGACAAGAATTTCTTTATTTCTCCAATTTCTCCTATTTGTCCTACCAGCATATTAGCTGTGAGCAAAAAACATGTTCTTTTAGTGTCTGTACAAAATCAGACATGTTTTAGCATTAATGTTCATCATTAAAGAAATATCTGATTATTTGCCAAAATTAAAGAAAATTGATTGTATAACAGAAATTCGTTAAGATGGTACTTAAAAGCTTCTTAGATTATTATAAATCTATTTATATATATTTTAATTTTGTTTAAAAGAAAGCTTGTATAAGACTTGTAAGATTTTGCAAAAGCTTGTAAAACGAAATTTTCTGATTTAGAAGAAATTTCCTCAATTGTTTTATATTTGACATGTTCATATTCTGATCATTTAATGTTCAACACTAGTTTGCACTTATTTCACAAAAATGTTCAAAACGTAAAATGTGCCTTTGCAAGATTTTGTAAATGATGTTTTAAGAAAAGAAAATTTTTATAATCATTTAGTTTCAAAAGGAAATAGAATATTGAATAAAACATGAAATACATATTTTAAAGAATACATGATAATTAACAAATTATTTTAAAAATTAACAAAATTTATAATATGACAAAATCTGTAAGGTTGAAGTACCTGGTAAATCCTGTCGCAGATCACGTGAGGTAGTACCGAGAAAATGATGGTTAATTTTAACATTTTTGAACCAGATTATTAGACTAAGGCGCACAATTAGTAATTTAACATGATGTTTTAGAAAGACGGTAATTTTGAGAGAAGAAAGAAAAACTTTTAGCTAACGGAGTTATGAAGAGTGTAGACCATGTTGTTATCGCATGTAGACTGTGGACCGGTAATCGAGAAGCTAGCTTGACCGGCGAAAATGTACTTTGGTTTCAAGTATCAGGTGATGCTTGGTTTAGGAGCGGGCCGCTAGATGCCAGCATCTGTCAAGCGACGGAAAGTGGAATGTATATTTACGAAATGAGTTAAGTTATTGCGGAAGTGCTTTTTTTTTGGATTTAAATGCTACAGCTCTCCCCCCCCGAAAGACGGAGTTAGGGTAGAAAAGAAAAGGGGCCAGAAGGGCCTCCCGCAAAATTTAGAAAAAGGAGAGAGAGAGTGTGCTTGAAGGGGTAAAAAAAAATTTCCTCTCAGACAGGTGTTTTAGACCTCGAGATAAACAAAAGACAAACTAAGACTAACATGCATAGCGAGTGCCACATTAACTATATGTAGTTCGACAGAACCGGTCAGTATACCTTCACCAAGATAAACAACAAAGAACAAATGCACCAAACTTAACTATTAAGAAGATGGACTCACTATGTCCTCGTCCGAAGACGTTATGGTGACGAAGAAATAGAAGAGTTCATGACGCTCTCTATATTCTCGTCGCATCGATTACACCCGCGGAGTGCTCGATGTCAAGATATGTCTAGATAGGGAAACATGTCAGGTACATGTAGCGGCCATTGCCGTAAAGTGGAACCTCATAGTTGATCAGACTATGGGTTGAAAAGCGTCAAGTCCGGGAAACAGTGAGATATATCACTGGACAAGGAAAATCAATATCTCTTCGCCTGCAAACACCTATAAAGATTACGGCACGGAGGGGCTCTAGGAGAGCTCAGCCCACCGATGCCCAAACATACAGATGTGCATTTGGCTTAGAGGAAATACGGCTTGGTTCCGTATTTTATTATGTTCTGCAGTGCATAGAAAGAAGACTACCAGATGACAATTTGTGCGGGCCAAGAAAGATCAGAAAGAAAATTAAATCGTAAAGGAGAAGGTTCTAGAAATTTGTTAATATTTAATTTATATGATGAGGTTTGAGTTGCTCGACGTGTGCTTTTTTAATAAAACGAGGTGAATTGGCGAAAGAAAGCGCAACGGTAACTGGAGTAAGAAAATCAATGATCCGGAAGGGACCTGACCATCGAGGCATCAATTTAGCAGCTCGCTTGTCTATGGCAGAGCTAAGAGGGTGTGTTTTACACCAGACAAGATCGTTGATTTTATACAGATGAGGCTTCCTGAATTTGTTATAGGTCTTTTCGGCCTTTTGGTGCGCTTTCATTATATTGTCTTTGGCCTGGCGCCAAACTTGTGATGGATTAGTATTAGGTTTTGGAAGGAGATCATGTATGTTCCAGCTGAGACTCAGTGGTGTATTGGGGAGAAAATTAAAAAGAATACTAAAAGGTGTTGCTTTAAGAGTCTCATGATGTGCGAAATTGAAAGCCAGCTGAAGCCAGCAAAGGGAGTCGTCCCAAGAGGATTGATTTTTGGAGTGATAGGCGATAAGGGCTGCCTTAAGGTTTCGGTTGAGTCTTTCCGCATTATTAGGTTGGGGGTGATAAGGAGATAAAGTTGCATGCTTAATACCGCGAGAAAAACAAAAGTTGCGGAAGACATGTGATACAAAACATTGTGCATTGTCAGAGATTATTATCTTTGGAAAACCGAAATTTTGAAAAATGTTTTGGCTTAAGGCCTTAATTGTACTGTGGGAAGTTGCATCTCTGACAGGCATGAGCCAGGTGAATTTTGAGAACTGGTCAACTGCGACCAGTATCATGTTGTAGCCCTGTTTTGTCCTAGGAAGCTGTCCGACGTAGTCGATATGTAATTTTTCCATGGGACGATTGGGAACCGTTGAGGCAAGGTATCCTAATTTGGAGTTGTGAGCAGGTTTGCTTACAGCGCACACCGAACAAGCTCGCACTTTAGAAGTGACATCCTGTTTTAAAGTTGGCCAATAAAAGTTCTCCTTTACCTTAAACAAAGTTTTAAGTACTCCAAGATGACCACCCACAACGGAGTCGTGATGATAATTAATCACCAGGTCGACTAAGGACTGAGGTAAATAAATTCTGGTGGGCTTTTCCAGATGATTTTTCAGGCAAAGAACACCTTTACTTAAACAGTACTTCTCCGAAGAGATGTTCTGTTCAAGATCGGCAATGATATTTTTCAAAATAGGGTCGGCCTTTTGATGAGTCTGGATGTCATGAAAAGCTAGAGGAAAATTTGTGAGGAGACTGGTACACGAAAAGGTGACATTTTCTTCGTTGAAATTTTCCGGTTCAAACATGCGCGAGAGGGAGTCTGCTATGATGTTCTGAGTTCCTCTTATGTGCGCTACCTTAAATTTCAATGAAGTCAACTTGGCAATCCACCGGCCTAATTTACCAAGTTGACGAGGACGTGCTAAAAGCCAAGAAAGGGCTTGGTTGTCGGTTTCTAATAGGAATTCCCGATGCTCTAGATATTGCCTAAATTTCTCTACTCCAAAAACTACTGCTAGGCATTCGGCTTCATATGCAGATGAGGCTTTTCTTTCTGCAGGTGTTAAAGTACGTGAAGCGTACGCTATGGGCTGTCGTGAGCCGTCAATTTCTTGGAGTAGAACTGCTCCAAGGGCCACCGAGCTCGCATCCGTTTGCAGGATGAATGGTTTGGCGAAATCGGCCATCCGGAGAACCGGAGGCTGTGTTATTGCCTCCCGAAGATGTTTAAAAGCTTTCTCTTGTTCAGCTTGCCAAGAGAATTTTTGGCCCTTCCTCCGAAGCAGATTTAGAGGCGCAGCGTGCTCCGCGAAATTTGGAATGAATTTAGCAAAGAAATTGACCATTCCAATAAATCTGGAAACGGCCTTAGGGTTCTTGGGTTGCGGAAAATTTCTAATTGCTTTTGTTCTAGATGGGTCGATTTGCACGCCACGAGAAGAAACTAGGTGTCCTAAAAAGCTTATCTCATTCACAGCGAAACGGACCTTATCTGGGTTAACAGTCAAGCCAGCCCGCCGCAAACGAGTAAGGACTTCCCGAAGATGTTTTTGATGCTCTTCCCAAGTTTTGGAGTAAATGACTAGATCATCCAGATAATTAAAAATGAATTTGAATTTGATGTCATGGAAGACCTGATCCAAAAGTCTGGTAAGCACTTGGGCACCAGTACAGAGTCCAAAAGGGACTCGAGTAAACTGATAAAGCATCCAAGGAGTACAAAAGCTGGTAATTTGCTTGGACTTTTGAGACAAAGGGATTTGATGATAAGCTGAATTAAGATCGAAAACTGTGAAATATTTGGCACCGACAAACCAGTTAAAACTTTGATGTAAGTTAGGTAGCGGCACCGCTTCGACGACGATGTTTTGATTGAGCCTCCGATAATCAATCACCATCCTTGTTTTCTTTTCGGGATGTTGAACCAGAAAAACAGGGGATGCATATGCCGACCGGCTGGGTTCTACTACTCCTGAATCTAACAATTCGTTGATGTGTTCGCGGAGGTATTCCATTTTGGGAGGTGCCAATTGGTATGGAGAACACTTGACCGGAGTGTTGTCCTTCAGTTGAATATCGTATTCAACTAGATGTGTTAAACCTAACCTTTTTGTGAGTACCTGAGGAAAATCATTAATTATTTTTAAAATGGCGTTTTTATCGTCCTTTTGAAGATGACCTAAAGGATCAGGAGCAGTAGATTCAGATGTTGTGGACACTATAGGTTTATACGCAGAATTACTAAAATTACATAGAGGAAAAACAATAGACCTTGAAAATTTGAAATAGAAGTTTTTTGCTGAAAGATCAAGTACCAGTCCCGTTTTAGATATGAAATCTGACCCGAGGATCAGAGGACACGACAACTTATGCGCCACCAGGAAATCCACATTCCAACTACAATGTTCCATTTTAAGATGAAGACGACAAGAGTAGGAAATGGGCAACCTTTTTCCAGAAGCCGTGACACAATCAGCCTTCACCCTGGTGATGGATTTAAAAGCCTTGGTGTTCTTCAATTTTTTAAAAAGGGCTTTAGAAATGACGCATCTTACTGAACCGGAGTCCAGCAGAGCTTTAACTTTAACTTGCCCAAAAGCTACTTCCACCAAAGGCAAAAACTGATCGTTCAGACCCCTAGATTTAAGAGAAATGTTATTTTTTTTTGAAGTTTGTAGTTGGAAAGCTTAGAGCTGGAATAGGTTTGCCTGGACCTATTCCGTAGAGAGAAGAATTTACAGCCCCAGATATAGTGACCGGGTATGCCACAATGATAACAGATGGGAGTAACGTAATTTTGAATTTTATTGCCGAAATTGTTTCTTCTTAAATAGGAAATTGAGTTTAAATTTTGAAAGGGAGGTTTATTAAAAAAATGTGGTTTCGTGTTATGTTTAAATCCGATGTGGTTGGTTTTAGAAAGGGAGGCTGGCCTGGAGCTACCAACTAGACTCCAAACCTGCCTCCGTTTTTTGGAGGATATTGCCTTGTTGGAGGCCGGTTTCGACACTCTGGGCTTCTATGTCCCGGCTGCCCGCAACTGTAACAGACTACAGGTCTTGTAGGTCTAAAATCAGGACTTTTAAACTCAGGTCTCTTTAATGGAGCCCTTTGCCTGTCAGTGTACATGATGTTATTTACGTGAGCGCAGAGTCGATCTAGATCTGCGAAATTTTTAGGCTTAGTCGCAAAAACTAAACAGTTGCGGACTTCCGGAGACAGTCCCTCCAGAATGACGTCCGTGACCTCCAATTCGGACTTATCTAAATTAAGTGTTTCTGCAGCCTCTTTAATTTCATTTACAAAGATGTGCACCGCCTCGTTAGTCTTCTGGGGCCTATAAAATAACTCCTGCACTAAAGAAGCTAACCGTTTTGATGGTATAAAGAGACTTAAGGCCTCTTTATGAAAGGTATTAAATGCCTGATGTCTAATCAGACATGAATTTAAAGGGCCCTGAGCATAGGGCATCAGAACATTATTAATGTTTAAGGCTACGTCCGGGTAGGTTTTAACTATTTTTAAAGAAATTTTAAAAAATTTTAATAATTTGTCAAGGTCGAACCCATCTGTCTGAGGAATTGTCTTAATTATTTGTTCGGCAGGATGACTTAATTTTCCGTATAAGGAAATGTATTGACAGCCTTTCGAGCTGCTAGGTGTAGTTTGCTGAGCCTCAGCCTGCGGCGTGTCCGCAAGGAGATTTGGCCCATTAGACCGAGATGGCTCTGCAGAGCTAGCTTTAGTGGTTCCCCCAGAGGGCGTTAGCGGGATGCTTACGTTTAGTTTTAGAGGAGCAACGGTTTGCTCAAAGGCTTTAAATTTTTCTTTGAGCGTAGCGAAATTGTTATGTAGCTCGGCCAGATCCCGTGGCACGTTGTTGTCTGCTACTTTTAGTTGTTCAGTGTGCACCCGATTTAGGAACTCTAGTCGTCTTCCGAAGACGTTTATGCGCGCACGAACACGAATCATTTTGATTCCTCTTTCGGAATCGAGGTTCTCCAGGTCGTCTTGCAAGACAAACAAGGAGTTCCGGGCTAACGCTATCTGTTGCAAGAGGATGTCTTCAGTGAAGTTTCCCATTTCGGGCTCGACGCTGTTCTGCAGAAGGGACCTAAGAGAGGTTCGCATTTTAGCTACAATGTCTTTTTCACCACCTCTAGCTACTACCTCAAAAGCAAGCTCGGTATTCTTTAACGAATCCACTAATCGCAGCAAATCCACTGCCATCTTAACTGTTGCTGATAAATAAAAAAAATTTAATCAAGTGTTTTTAAATAAAAAAAAATTTCTTTTAAGATGATGTAAAAAAGGTGAAAGAGCCAGAGAAAGACTCAAGAATTATATGTAGTGTAGTTGTTGTGTATATATGTGTGTGTGTAAGTATGAATTGATACAGACAAGCGAAAGAAAACTCGAGAAAATTTTTTGAAGGAGATTTTGAAATTTTTTTTTGTTTTTTTTTTGTTTTTAACTATTTTTGGATTTTATTATTTATTTAAATTTTTTTTGGATTCCCGAATGAGCCCGCTGTCTGGATCAAATTCAGTGAATGACTAGGGTGCAGTGTATGTAAATATATATATATAAAAAAAAATATTTAAGCAGACAAAATAATAAAAAAAATTTTATCGAAATTGGTTTAGAAGTTTTTGTGTAAGTGTTTATAAAAATAACTAAATAATAAAAAAAAAGACTATAGATTTATAGAGATTTAAATATTTAAACTAAATAAAAAAAAAATTTCATCAGCAACAGTTGTGCAGTATTTGAAAAAGCTGCAAAACATAAAAAAGAGCCTTGTTTACAAAGATAATTTTGAATTTAAATTTAGATAGTTCCAATGCAAAATTTTGAAAATTAACTACGGTTCCAGAATTTAAAATTAACCACGCTCTGCTACCAAAAACATGTTACCAGGGGACTTAAATTTAATAAAGGCGGAACCAAAATGGTAACAATGTTTGAAAAGAAAAATAAAAAAAGACAAAGACAAATTTAGTAATTAACAAGGCTCAAGTTTATTGAAAGCAGAAGGAAATTTCGGCGCTTCAGACTTTGTCATTTACAACAAAAGACATCCTGACACAAATCATCAATAAAAAAAAACTTATGATTAACAATATCATAAATTGTAAAAGTTATAAGCCCTTAATTGTAACATATAATAATTTAGAAAAAAAATTTAATCAACAGATTCTAAAAAATTATCCCCCCTTTTAATATGTATATTTATAGTTACAAAAATTTAACAAAAAAACAATGAGCACAGCTTAATAATTCACAGAATTATAATTAATCAAAAAAAAAATTATACGCCCTTAATGTAAAAGTATAATAATAAAAAAAAAATTTAATCAAAAGATTCAAAAAAAGAAAAAAACTTATCCCCCCCTTTTTAGTTTATAAGATGATAGTTTCTTTTTAAACAATTACAGAATTTAACAAAATATAAAAGAGTTTGATATTTTAAGTTCAAAAATCATATCTATAGTTAACATGTTTATCACTAAACTAAAGATACATAATATAACTGGTTTGAAAAATTTCTTAAAAACTATATTGGCCAAATAAATTTATATATTTTAAACAAACAAAAAAAGGAATTTAGAATTTTGAAATTTTGTTAATTGACGTCAATTATTTTAATTTGGAAATTAACCTCTTGGAGGTTGTTAGGACCGAAAATTGCATGCAGGCTCCACCCAATAATTGTTTTTTTATATATATTTTATAATTAACTACACAGGTCTACATTTAGAAAATAGTCTTAAGGAACACATATTTGCGAAAGTAAATTTAGGCACATATACAAAATGAGTTAGTTAAAGTTCTGTAAAGTCAGCTGTAGAAAAAGACATCACTTTTATGCACTTGAAAATGTGAAGTTACGTTATACAAAAAAACGTGTTTTGCCAACAGGACGAAACTTGTTAGGATGTTTCGTTGGTTTGCGCAATGTGAGACAAGAATTTCTTTATTTCTCCAATTTCTCCTATTTGTCCTACCAGCATATTAGCTGTGAGCAAAAAACATGTTCTTTTAGTGTCTGTACAAAATCAGACATGTTTTAGCATTAATGTTCATCATTAAAGAAATATCTGATTATTTGCCAAAATTAAAGAAAATTGATTGTATAACAGAAATTCGTTAAGATGGTACTTAAAAGCTTCTTAGATTATTATAAATCTATTTATATATATTTTAATTTTGTTTAAAAGAAAGCTTGTATAAGACTTGTAAGATTTTGCAAAAGCTTGTAAAACGAAATTTTCTGATTTAGAAGAAATTTCCTCAATTGTTTTATATTTGACATGTTCATATTCTGATCATTTAATGTTCAACACTAGTTTGCACTTATTTCACAAAAATGTTCAAAACGTAAAATGTGCCTTTGCAAGATTTTGTAAATGATGTTTTAAGAAAAGAAAATTTTTATAATCATTTAGTTTCAAAAGGAAATAGAATATTGAATAAAACATGAAATACATATTTTAAAGAATACATGATAATTAACAAATTATTTTAAAAATTAACAAAATTTATAATATGACAAAATCTGTAAGGTTGAAGTACCTGGTAAATCCTGTCGCAGATCACGTGAGGTAGTACCGAGAAAATGATGGTTAATTTTAACATTTTTGAACCAGATTATTAGACTAAGGCGCACAATTAGTAATTTAACATGATGTTTTAGAAAGACGGTAATTTTGAGAGAAGAAAGAAAAACTTTTAGCTAACGGAGTTATGAAGAGTGTAGACCATGTTGTTATCGCATGTAGACTGTGGACCGGTAATCGAGAAGCTAGCTTGACCGGCGAAAATGTACTTTGGTTTCAAGTATCAGGTGATGCTTGGTTTAGGAGCGGGCCGCTAGATGCCAGCATCTGTCAAGCGACGGAAAGTGGAATGTATATTTACGAAATGAGTTAAGTTATTGCGGAAGTGCTTTTTTTTTGGATTTAAATGCTACAAAGTTAACACATTTGTATTCTCTGTTTTTAGTTCTAAGGGATGACTTCCGTACAGAACCAAAAGACACTAGAGTTGCAGCAGGTGAAACTGCTCTCCTTGAATGTGGTCCTCCTAAGGGCCATCCAGAGCCTTCACTACACTGGAAAAAAAATGGCAACATTGTAGATTTGGAATCATCCAGCAGGTTTGTAACAGATATAAGTTTTATAAATTAGTCTACTTTAATATTTTTTGGTAGTTTAAGGAATGCCATCTGAGAGTCTGATTGATTTGAAAAAGTTATGATGTACAAAAGTAGATTATGACACTCCATCTACCCAGCACAGTTTAGAGTATTATTGTATTTGACGAGAAGGAATTGTGCAAGGATTGTAAAAATCGTTACAATGTTTTGTATACCATCACTCTGCCCAACACTCAACAGAGGATGTTGACATTGGGAAGCAGTTGTATAAGAGACTTTTTTACATTGGAGGAAATGTCTTTTATTTTTATCTTTGTATTTATATTTTTATCTCAAATATATTTACTGTAATATAGAAACGTTATCTGATAGGTCAAAAAATAGTTATCAAGTTTTTGGTAAATATATCCATTTTGAGATCTTCTGGGTCTAGAAGAGTGGAACGTTATGTGTCTGTCTGTTATCTGTCGTATGTGCAGTGCTCTACAACCAAAATGTTAGGACAGATTTTAATCAAATTTGGTAAGTGAACATATCTAGGGACTTTTTTATAACTCAAAAATTGTGAATATCTGCCATAAAAACACAAAATTACTATTTTAAAAAAATCTGTTCTAATTATTGTGGTCAAATTTTGTTTGATTGTAGCCTCAAAAAACCCAAATTTAGTTGGTTGCAATCTCTTCAAAAATGCCCATTCATGAGTTATCGGTAAAAACCAAAACAATGGTGCCGTTATAAAATATATGTATTTTCACAAAATCAGCTTCACCAATTTCATTCAAATTTTAGTAAAATTTCAAGATATTGATCCAAACCCTTGTGCAAATATATAAAAAAATATATACAATTCCGGTAAAATTGGCAAAAAATAATAATGAACTATGATCACAGTCATTAAAAGCTTGTTTTTAATCAGATATGCTTAGGACTTGTTTATGGCAAAAGCAAAGCAAGTTTAGGACATATTTTAATATATAAATAGTTTTTTTTAATTTTTACAAGGACAATGTCTATTTTTCATTTTCACTTTTTAATTGAAAACTATCTAACTAACATTTTTGGTGATTTTGGTGACTAGTTTTGGTTCATTATATTTAGTTTTTGGGATAGGCGAGAGAGAAAGTTTGTGCAATGTTTTGCGTCATTTATTTTACTATACCATCTACTCTACCTACAAGATTTAGAAAAATAATATTTATTGTTCAACTTACTAAATAAGAGTTAAAATTGATGGTAATGATAACTAATTCAAAACAACACTATTTATTTTTCAAATACACACCAATTATTACAAATAACTTAAATATTTCTGTAAAATTTCAAAGTTTGACTATATTATACACTACTGTATTACAAATATTTTTAGAATTTTTAGAACAAATATTTCTAATAAAATTGCATGAGATTTTTGCCAAAACATAATGTATTACTTTTATTTTCAAGAATTGATGTTTTAATTTTTGTTGTGTGTAGCTTATTTAATGATTAGATCACTTGCAATACTGAAATGCTATCGGTACTAATAGTTTATATTTATACTTGGAGAAAAAACCAAAGTAAAAGAATAATAAATGGAGTAAAAAAAATGGATAGGGTGGCTATATAAATACTTTTCCCAGGGTGGAAGGTACCTGAATTTAGGGCCTGTGAATGAGCCAACTAATCTGACTAAGAGTGTCTTCGACCTGAGCTAAATTGGGTTGAGAGTACCTTTTCCTTGACTGGTTGTATCTGATGAAATGCTTGAGGATATTTCAAGTGAAAAAAGCAAGAACATAAAGTGGTGATGTTTGTTACTCTATGAACTGACATGGTACTGACTGATTTATCATATTAAATTTATTTATCATCATGTAGTTATTTTAAAAGTTTAAACGCAATGTAAAATAAAGTTTGATAATGAAATAATTATAACTCATTGTTTTTTTTATTTCACGTAATATTGCAATTCTACCAACTGAACATCGTAAATGTAAAAAATAAACTCCAAGTTAAAACAAAATTTGTTTTATTTCAAATTTCTTCAATCAGGAAGAAAATGCTGTATTAATTTATTAATGTAGCTTTTGATAAGTCATTATGTTTTCATTCACTCAACCGTGCAAGAATTACCCACAGCCTGAGAGAGTACCTTTCTATAATTTTATACCTTTATATATAAATTTAAAACTCATTGTGTTTGTATCCAAGTCACTCTTTTTTATATAATAAAAGAACAATAATGTCCGTCTATGTGACTTTTTTAATAATAAAGTAGTTACTTACTTTATAATCATATGACGCGTTTCGGAACTCGTTCCATCTTCAGAAAATCGCTCTGCTGAGGTCGTTAAAACATTAAAATAAATTATTACACAACACATATATCGCAACACATATACACATACACGCGCACATTAACACAGAAAATATCAACGCGTGTGCACACCATCGAATACGTTTAATACACTGATCCCTAATCTGCAGTACCGCTTATTGTTTGTGTTTCTTATCTATTCCTCTAGCAAAGTCGTACATCAAGTTGGACTTAAAATTCAATTGGTCATTCAACATATGTTCTGGACTTTTTAACTGCGCTTTATATATTTCATATTCCTCTAGCGCGTCCATTTGTTTGCTCTTCTTGCATATGTGAATTGGATGGAAGTTGCTTTCAAAATTGGAATACGAGTGGTTTTCTTCTATAATGTGGCGTGCGTAGTTAGATTTTGCATACGTCACTCTGTTACTTGGAAGATGTTCTTTATATCGTTTTTTAAATTGTCTCCCAGTTTGCCCTATATAGAAACACTCGCATTCATCACAATTGATTCTATATACCCCTGACTTTTGTTCCAATGGTGTTGTTTTTTTGGGCTTAATTATATTCCTAATGTTGTTAGAGGTGCGGAACGACATGGTTACATCTATCTTCCTCAGTGTGTTTGTCAAGATGTTAGGTAGGATAACCCCATATTCCGTGGATCTGAAGGTTTTTTTATTTTGTTTTTTCGGTAGTTTTTCTTTGTTCCTAATGTACTTTTTAAGGATTTCATCAATCATGGAACTCCTGTATCCGTTGGCCACGGCTATGTATTTTATGGTGTTCAGTTCAATATTAAAATATTCCTTACTGAGTGGTATTGTTATTAATCTGTATACAAAACTATTGTATGCAGCCATTTTTTGTGCAATTGGATGGTGGGATTCCGCATGAACTTGATGTACGACTTTGCTAGAGGAATAGATAAGAAACACAAACAATAAGCGGTACTGCAGATTAGGGATCAGTGTATTAAACGTATTCGATGGTGTGCACACGCGTTGATATTTTCTGTGTTAATGTGCGCGTGTATGTGTATATGTGTTGCGATATATGTGTTGTGTAATAATTTATTTTAATGTTTTAACGACCTCAGCAGAGCGATTTTCTGAAGATGGAACGAGTTCCGAAACGCGTCATATGATTATAAAGTAAGTAACTACTTTATTATTAAAAAAGTCACATAGACGGACATTATTGTTCTTTTACTTTATATATACTGTAAACAATTCTACTTGCTACTAATAACACACTAGTCTCAATTATATTTGCTTAGTATAGTTTAATATATTCATGTTTTAATCATGTTTTGCCTTTGTACATTAGTTTTGTTTGTTTTCATAATTATTCTCCGTACTGCTATTGTCTGTTTGCATTAACTTAAATATTCAGTTGTTTCTATAGTTTAATATTATCAGACTGAAGTTGTTTATATAGATACTTCAAAAGATTTAAAACCTTCATCAATTGCAGTTGCTTTATTAGATTTTAGATGGAATAGCAATAAACAGTAATTAAATTATCATGGAATTTAAATTAAATTACCAATTTAATGTAGCAATATAGAGTAATTAGCAACTTAGTTAAATCTTGTTTCTCTTAATGTTTATAACTTAATCATATGTACAGTACTAGTTGACTGCCACAGGAAAATCTAGATAATAATTCTGTATTGTTAATTCCATGTTAATGTAGGTCATCTTTATATAAATATGGTTGTTACTTGCTAAAATATGAAATATGGTTGAGTGATTTGTACAAATATATATATATATATATATATATATATATATATATATATATATAATATGTTCTGTAGTTCATTGTTTTAATTATGAGTTTGTTGTTGCACATTACGTTTATTATTAAGAATGTTTTGAATTTATAGTCCTGTTGATCTGTTAATGTTTCATTGTCTGTTATTTAACTAATTGATCATGATTTTATTATCGCTTAAACTAATATTGCATGTATATAAGTTGACTATTTCTATACCAAGAATGTATTGGTCTTACAGAAAAATAAAGAAATGAAATACCTTTTTCTTGGTGACTTAATCCTGATTATTGTCTAAGTTATAGAACTTTCAATGCAGGTGATTCAAAAGTTCATGAAATATAATTTATTTAATTCAAAATTTTTAATAAATTTTGTATGCTGGAAATCATTTAAAATGTCAAGTTAACCTCATTCATCATAACTAAATTATTGTCTACATAAGGGGCTGAAATTATTCTCCATTTTGTTAAAAAAAAATACTAATCAACCCAAAGACGCATGTTTCTACATACTCATTTCAATATGTTGATTGCAAAGAACTGAGCATGACCATTATTGTATTGGATGTGTTACACAATGCACCATCAATATTGGAGCCTATAATAACAACCATTATCTTCAATTATGATTATAATTGGATAAATTATGTTTTATGAACTATTGGTTGTGCCTTACCACAAAACTGGTCCCTTGATTCATTGCTTACTTGTGGCATTCAACTCTAAACTGCAATCCGTGAGAGTTCGTGATAGTTCAATTTCTTGTCTTAGACTTATACACATCCATTTAAATGGAACCAAGTACCATAATTTAATGTTTTCCACGTCAATCTTAAATTTTTTAAATCATTCTGATAAATTATTTTTGAGATACGTAACATTTCCTTTTCCTTTTTCAATCCAAACCTTAGTGGAATCTAATAATTTTGTGACACCAAACATACATCACGCTTAAAAATCTTGTCAATTGGTCCATATTTTTTGTTTCCTATAGGCATTGTTATGGAAACAAATTTTGAAATACTAGCTCTTTCTACTACTACATCAAGAACAAGGATCGCAAACAAAATATAAATAGCAAAATAAATAACTCGCTTGACACTCTCTGGTAATTCAAGAGGTTTTACTTTATAAAACTTGTGCATAAACAAAATAACATGTGCTAAATTAAATAATTTGTCTCTCAACCAAAACACAATCATATATTTATTTATACATATCATATAATTATTAAAAAATATCTCTTCTAATTTACAGTAACTAGATATCAAATGACACAGCTTAGTTTAAACTTACAATTTCCAAATATTTTTACTAAGATTTTATAGTTATAGAATTAATTTTTTTCTCCTCAATTTAGATTTTTCTTTTTATTAATGTTAATTTTTTACTCTCCTTTAATTATAAAAAAAGAAGCAAAACAATAAAAACACAAAATAAATCTCCTTACTTTTCTTTCATTGAAACTTATTAGGAGAGTGGTGTAGCTCACTTGGTAGAGTGTGCGCTTAATCCTCACAGGTATGCAGCCCAATTGATGTCATTGTATTTTCCTTGTGTTATCTACTCCCTCATCTTGATTAGTTCAACCAGGACAAAGTAAATTTGTTAATCAAAATAAAACTGATTAACCTGCTTATTAATTCTAGGGCTGGCTCCTTGAATCCTGGGTAAAAAAATCCAGCAACAATTTCTCCTCTGGGGAGACCTTCTACATCCAGATTTTTGGTGATAAATAAGTTTTAAAATATGGTTTAAAAATAAAAACCTCTTGGCAAGCAAGTTATTTCTTTTGCCATGTATAATTTCTTTGTGATTCTTGGTGTAGTAATATTTGGGAGCTAATACTGTATTTTAAAATTCGTACTTGGTTTTGAAGTCTATAGACTTTGACAGAATAGGCTCTTGAATTAATACTTGATAAGGAGACATTTTAGTTTTGTTAAAAACATAATTTTCTGAAGTATCTCCAAAAGTGTTAATGTTCTGGGTAAGGTTCATTTTGGTTAATATTAAAGGCTATTGATATAAATGATTCCAGTGTATTATTAACTCAACTATATTATAGTAAATCATTCTCCAAATATAAGTAGGTTTAAGTATTTATGTTGTACTGTTTATAGTTATAATGTGTTTTTATTACACTAGTTGATAGGTATTTTGTGAGGAGTTTGAGAAAACTTGTTATATGTTCGAAAATAAAATCCTTTCACAGATTGAGAAGTGAGTGATTTGTTTTGTCTTCTTGTTCATATCTATTTGTAATAACACAATATATTGAAACTACTGTATTGAAAACTTTACATGTCTTATACACATAGTATATGTCTTTGTGCACCACCAAAATCTTTTCCTTATTACATAATGAAAACTTTCATTGCACTTCATCAATTATTCTTGTTAGATTTTATGTAAATACTTTGTAAAATCTTATAATAGATATCCACTAACATGGGACAAATTTTATGTTTGCACATGTAGAACTTCCCTAGAACCTAACTGCTCAACATTCCAGTTCAACACTTTACGACTTTTGACTCTGTCGTTGTTTGAAATTTAAGATCTTTTTAACTCCCTTTTGAATTGTTCTCTGGTATTTGGAGGGGTTAATGTGTTCCTTTTTCATTTAGGCTACAAAGTGTGTGTTAATATCTTGGTATGTCTCGTGCCAGAATTTACATTTTAATATAAGGGAATCTTACAATTTAATGTCATTGACTAAATATTATAAAAATTAAAGTAACGAAGAGTCCTTGTCATATTGTAGATATTAATTGGATGGTTGTTATTAACATAAATATAGAAAATATACAATAATATTTCAAGTGAAAAATATACGACCTAAACCGGGAATCGAACCCAGGACCTTTGGCTTTACGCGCCAATGCTCTACCAACAGAGCTATCCTATCCGCTTCCCAGTACACATTGGTAGAGCATTGGCGCGTAAAGCCAAAGGTCCTGGGTTCGATTCCCGGTCTAGGTCGTGTATTTTTCACTTGAAATATTATTGTAAATTCAATACTTGCTAATAAAAATTTATAAGTGGAAAAATGAAATAGAAAATATATTTCAAACATCTGTAATTAATACAAGCAGCTTTTTTCACAATAAATCACAATTATATCCTGTAAATATCAATAATATAAAGACAAATTATTTTGCCAATCATGTTGTTGTTGGTTTTTTCTTAACATTAGAACTCCAGTCATATTTAACTAACTTCCATACAATTTGACACACAAATTCGCTATAAGTTGAAAAGAAATAAAAACTCTAATGTGTTGTATATAGGTTTAGTATAGTATATAGGCTTAGTAATAAGCCTAATAATCTAAATAAGTTGGTTATATGGGGAAAAAATATCAATTTTTTTAATACTTTTTTATTCTAAAAACACACAAAATTGTAATTCCTTGCATATAAAATAGAATTTTTTAAAATTTTTTGAGGTAGGAATAGGCAGGTAAAGTATATGATGGGTCAAAAAAATATGTCGAGTTTTTTTTTCCAAATATATCTGTTTTGAGGTGCTCAAAAGTCAAAATAATTGGTTTTTAGAATAATGTCAGTTGTCTGTGCTGTGTTCTAAAGCCTATGGGTCCTAAGCTATTCTGAAGTTATTGGTCAAATATAAACAAAATAAAAATAACATATAGTGCCATATTTAAGGTTGAATTTGTCAATGTAAATAAAATTTTTCTTTAAAATGAAAAGGTTAATAAACCAAACCGATCTGTGAATTCATTTTTTAGTATCCAGGTCAATAATTGAATAGAAAAAGTACCTTTTAAGTAAGTACCGTCACTTGACCTTAAGAAGTGATGGATATTAAGGTAAGGTACTTATTCCAAACCAATCTATTAGTTAAAATGGAATTACAGTTTATATTAAGAAACTGTCCCATTAAAAACTTGATACATATCAACAAGTACAATGTGTATGTTTTTGTTGTTTTGTTTTTTAAAATTTTAGTTTTAGTCAAGTTTACTTTGTTTCTTTGTATATCTATAGAAGGAAAGTATATCCAATGTTTGTACACCATTTATTCATTTTGACTTCACTTTAATATAAAATAAATTTCTGTATGGCTATGGCTGATCATGAGTTTAATAAGTACGTAGCAATTAAAATTAAAATTTTGTAATGTTTTCTTTTTAGTATATATATATATTGTTGTTATTAGTAATATTAAAATAAACATAATAAGATAAAAAAATTAATTTAATAATATTTTATCTTGAACCCTCTCATGTAGAATTTTATTTTATTTTTTTCAATATTTGGTGTATTAACTAGTTTTCCTTGGTATAGATACATGTAGATTGTAAAGCACAAATTAAGTTATTAAACTTTAGTAGGCTTGCCATTTTAAATTATGAAATCATTTTTGTTTACAGTAACAATATCAGTCAACGAAAATTAAATTCTAACTTGCATGATAAATTTTATTAAAATTCAACCAATATTCCGAACATTAGAACTATTGTAATTTTTAATATATGTTTTAACAATTTTGTGGTGCCTTCCTGCAGTTTTCAGTCAAAAACTCCTTGATGATGATCCAGAAATCCCTGCTGGCAGTTAGGAAAATATTATAATGGACTACCAGTTCATGAATTAGGTGCAAAGTCAGGAAACTAGTATATTTGAAACACACGTGGTAACATTATAGTGAATTGAGACATATGGAACAACTAAACGAAGGTATTTCGCAAAGGAGTCCTGAATATACCAGACACTTTTCGTTAGCTGTGTATGATTCAAATTAATGCAAGTTAAAAGCTTGGTTTTTGGAAAAGATGAACTAAGTTTGTAATAAACTAAATTATTACATATTTAAACACTCATTATGCTACAATTAAATTTTTTAAGTTACAACACTCCTTTATATTTAACATAGATATCACTTTTGGGCATCACTGGATGAAACTTTCAAAGTTACATATTTATTATAGGATGAATCTTCAATGAAAAGTTGTTTTTATTCATTGTTGATAGCCTTAGAACTACATATATTTTATTTTATATATATTATTTATATCTGTCAAATGTAGTCTGTATTTTTATTTTACCTTTTATGTGGCTACATGTTTCACTGCCACAGGCAGCATCATCAGGCCAGCTGCTATGTCCACTCAAACACTTATAAATACACAACACTTATTGTAACACATATTTTCATACATTTTTTGTACACGTCATATAATAAATAAATTTGTTTAACATTGTTACACTTGTAAGGTACCTCATTCTGGTGTATTTCCTCTAACAGAATGAGGTACCTCTCAAGTGTAACAATGTTAAACAAATTTATTTATTATATGACGTGTACAAAAAAATGTATGAAAATATGTGTTACAATAAGTGTTGTGTATTTATAAGTGTTTGAGTGGACATAGCAGCTGGCCTGATGATGCTGCCTGTGGCAGTGAAACATGTAGCCACATAAAAGGTAAAATAAAAATACAGACTACATTTGACAGATATAAATTATATATATATATATATATATATATATATATATATATATATATATATATATATATATATATACAGTAGAACCCCTCAAACTCGACCCCCTCAAACTCGACATTCCGTCAAACTCGACAGGGCCAGTGACAAGGAGCAAGGGATTTCCAAGGTCATTCACTGCATTGTTTTACGCCATGTGCGCCTGCCAGATGCCGGGAGGTTGAGGCTTGTTACTTTTGTTTATACAGCTGTGAGGGATGCTCCTTTGTCTAGCCACTTTCTAATCCTACTGTATAGTAGAGGCCAAAGTTAAAGATAAAGGGTCCAGGTAGACCGGGACAGCCCTAAACATTTGTTGTCAAAACATTCATATTGTTGTGAACCCAAGCGCCTAACCACCCGGATGCTACCGGTCATTAGCACTGATTCCATTAAAGTAAGCGGCAAGTCTTTTGTCATAACAATTCAACGGAGTGTCGTAGAACTATGATTCAAGTTTTGTAATAAAGGTCTTAACCAGTTGAGAAAAATGATCTGACTCTTAATTATATGCGATCAGCAGTTCAATTTATAGCATTTGTATTGGACTGTGTTTGGTATGGACATTCTTTTTCTTCGGCGACTTCGAGATGAAGCTGCCAGACGTCCAGTCGAAAATGAAAGACAATGATCAATCAAAAGTTTTTTCAAACAATGCTAACTTTGCTCTAATGTTTTTTTTTTTTATATAAAATTGTTTTAATCTTTAAAAATATTTAATGGACTGTCTGTTTTTTACTGTAGACTTTACTGTAAATTTTATTACAGCATAGCCTATTAAGATAGGTCTTTTTAGTTTACTAAACCTATTGTACAAGGCCAACACTTTTTAAATCTCATTTGACCGATCGATAAATTTAATTTTAATGTGTGATTGAACACACTATTTTTCTGTTGTCAGGCAGGGACTTTTTTGCAATAAACGTGTAATCATTGATAATCAATAAATGTACAGTTATTTAAAATAATTTTGAGTATTTGTTGCAAACCTAACCATTAAATACCAAAGTTCCCTAAAACTCGACAACCCCCAAACTCGACAACCTTAAAGTCCACATTGTGTCGAGTTTGAGGGGTTCTACTGTATATAAGTTGTTTTCCAATATTAAGTCTCGAATAAATCTGAGATGAAATGACACTGTCAATTAACAAAAATCTAATGATAACTGTTGCACAACATTATTGTAAACCTTCTGCTCTGACATGTTAATTACAGCTGACAGAAATAGTGGGAAGAGTTCTGATAAAAAGTTCAAACATGTATGTCATTGCTTTTCCAAAAAAAAAAAAAAAAAAAAAATCATGGCAATCCCTGTTTTTATTTGAATGCCCCACATATATATTTTGAGCTAAAAATATTACAAATGTGGTGGATCAGTGGAATATTCATAGCATAGTGTGTCGAGGTTTAAATGAGAGAAATTTGCAATAACTAGAATATTTATAATACAAATTTTAAGTAATATACCATGAGCATAGTAGGGTATTAAGTGCTATTTCAATCCACTTGATATTAATTTCTATTGTACAATAAACATTCTAATTCATTTCATATCTGACCAAAATCACCTGCAACATTTTTTTAATAAATTGTAAAGGCAGAAAACTAATATCAACGTTGAATACTAGTTTAAACACACATTTACAGTTATTGTTTACTAATGAAACAGTCACTATTAAATGTATGTGTGTCTAATTACAAATGAAAAGTCAAACTGAAAAATTTACAATATACTGCTTACATAGGAAGCAAATTTAATAAAGACAAAAGTAATATTATATGAAATGACTTGAACTGTATCTGTAATTAAAACTAGTTGAAGCTTCACGAGGCAATATTGTTCCTTTGGGAAATGAAAAATAGCTTGAATATTGCAGAGTTGAGTAAATTAATATATAATTGTTTGTGAAATACTCTTCACTTACTGAAGATGATTTTTATTTAATATTTCATTTATTCTTTTGAAAGTGTTTGTTACACAGATGTACATAAATGAATACTCTAATTAATATATGGAACAACTTTCATTTTTTAATTAAGTAACATGAAGGATTGTGTTAAAGGAAAAATTTTAGTATAATGTTTTCGATGGTTCTTAGCATTTTCTACCATTAGAAACACATGTAGACTATTTTCGAAAAGGTGGTTTTTTTAACTTTAGGCATAAAGGACATGACAAAACATTTTAATACTGTTTAATCTATTTCTGTTAATTTATTTGTTCAAATATATTATTGAATTTATTTATTGTATATTGTATCATATAATAGTGTTAAAAGAATGTTTTGTAGTGTGTGTAAGTCTAGGCAGTTGTGTAATTCTTATCATTTTGTTAAAGATTAGTGCATGTTAAAAGGTTAATATAATTATTTGTTTGCCTAAAATACAGAAGAAAATATTACACAATTTTTATTTGAATAATTAAATATAGTAAATTTATGATGCACTCAAGTTGGCCACTATTGCTGATACTCACTAGTCAGAGTTTTCGGTAATCCAAACTGATTTAACCCTTGGATTATCAGAACTCAACTGTACATAAATATTAATATACCGAATATGTATTTGTCAAATATTTTGTTTCAAATAATAGGATTTGTTACATTATGGGTCTGGAGTCTGGACCTTGACATAATGACAGAAGTAATTGGTTAATTTCTTATGGTTTTACTATTATTAAAGTTATAAAGGTAATTAATTGTATTTTTTCAGAGTGCGTGTGGTAGATGGAGGAAACTTAATGATCACTGATGTCAGAGAAATAGATGAGGGCAAATACCAATGTGTGGTACAGAACTTGGTGGGACTGCGGGAAAGTGGTCCAGCTTTGCTCATGGTTCATGGTAAGTCCTTTGGTGTACAGACAATTGACTCTCATGCCCAAATTGTACACAATAACCACAAGTAACAGAGTAGTTGACTAATAATAAATTAGAATAAATATAATATTCCTGTTCTCAATAAAATAAAATAATAAAATTAGTTGTTAATTTTACCATTGACGTCCTCCTTGACTCCCATGTCCACCTCTTCACTTCTCAACCCTGTCCACTAAACAATTTTTAAAAATTTATTTTTAGAAATATAAAGGGGAATATTAATAAAATGTGAAAAAATTAGCAAACAGCAAAATATGTAGCTGTGACAGTAGAATACTGAAGAAACAAAAACATGTGGTACAATAGGTAAGTCGATTATATCATTTCTTCAGCCATCTACTCGCCTCTGTTGCAAAAAGACATGATTATATGAAATAAGAAATAGTAAATATCCAGTCATTATATTATTGTGTATCTATAACAACCCGGTTGAAATTGGGGCAATAGTAACCCATTACAGGTTCTGTATGTCATGGTAGTTGGCTGTCTACATTGGACAACATATGCTACATATTTTTTGGTAGTCCAAATGTTAAAATGTAGTTAATAATCGCTTGATAAAGTCATCACTCACTTTCATTATGTTACTTTGGCCTACACTTATAAATCAACAATATTTTAGGACATTGTTTTATTTTTTTAATGAAGTTTAAACATTTGTTAAAGTTATTAACCCTTAACTTCCTGGGTGAAATATTTGTTACGCTCTGTCCTGGGTGCGGTCTCACAGACCTCCTTTTGAAAAAAAATTTAAAAAATGTTGTTACTGCTTGAAATGTCTGTAATTAATCAGATGGGTTATTTGAATTGATAACTACGCAAATAAAATAAAGTTATATTTATTATATATATATAATTATATATATATATATATATATATATATATATATATATATATAAAATAATTAAATGTTATAATTACAAAAAATTAATGAATATTGTATACATTTTTTAAGATTACAAAAGGTTACATATAATATGATGAAATTGTTACTTGCTGGTGTTTTTCTTTTGCTTATGATATGATTAACACAACAAAATTAAAAACACACTTTATCAATAAAATTGAGATAGTTGCTATAGAGCTATGTTTGAACTCATAACATAGATCTACAGGCGTTGAAAACTTTTGTTGTACACGGAAGGCATATAGGTTTTTTACAACAATGGCAAGTGTAGGCAGTTTTTCTTATTTTCTTGGGGTCACGTGTGTAACAAGTCTTCCTTTTGTTCAATCTGTCTCTAGCAGTGTCGGGTTTAGGCTCTTCTACCCCTAGTACTCGACGGATGCATGCTCGTAGTTCAAACATCAGGCGTACATTTTGCATACGTCCATCGCGTTCCATCCTAGGTCCGGTCACTCAGACCGCTCGCACTAAACAAATAACACCCCGGGAGCAGCTGACAGACGACTGACGTTAGTAACCAGTTTTGGTGATGGGGAGGGAGAACTATACAACATGGCGATCGTCAACGCCCCTTAAAACCTTGGAAATCAAATAAATAAAAAACGCAGGCGGTCTGTGTGACCCGACCCAGGACGTTGAGGGTTAATACTTGTAATTATAAATACAATTTTAAAATAAAACTATATGGAAAATCAGTTTGTTTAAAATGAGTTTAGAGATAAAAATGTAGAAATTGTTTGCTGCTACTTTGAATATTGTTTAGTGGAAAATTAAGATTTTAAATGTTTTTATTATAATATCTTGGTGCTTCAATAGAATATTAAAATTTACTGTCCAAGTTAATTATGTTATAGTGGTTTACTTCTCTGGCTTCCTTGTATTCCATAAATCCACATTTCCTTCTCACAATACCGTACTTCATAAAATTAAAATGTACCGGTAATTAATATTGTTTTTTTTTACTGTTTGGTTATCATAGAACATACCTACTTATTGAAAACAAATTCGTCTCTTATTTGGAAGTAATCAGTAATTATTAACTAATTTTTATATTGGAAATAAAGCTTTTGAACATGATAAGACTTATTTCTGACACCATTTAACCTGTTTTTTATCGATTATATATAAACTTTGTATACACAAATTATTAGTCAGTATTTTTAATCGATTTTCAGCTTTTTTTTTTTTTTTTTTTTTTTTTAATAAACTCAATAAATTTGATAACCAAACAAATCAGAAAATTGAAAGTTGGTAACCATAATTGTGTATTAAAAAATATATACTGGGATTAGCAATTTAAGCCTTTATTTTTTAATGTTAAATCTTTCTTAAATCTTGAGTTGTTAAGGTAAATGTTTTTTGTATAATGGGAATAAATAGAAATTAGTACATTTATGGAAAGCATGTATACACAAACTATATGCTTTTAATCTTCATTTTTTAGGATTGAGTCCGTTATAAATTGTAACTTTATAATACTTATAAAGTTATAAGTAAATATATAAACTTATCAGTTTATTCTTTGTTTCCTCTTATTCCAGTAAAGCCCTATTTCATCTCAGAACCTCATGATGTAACAGTACTTCCTGACCAGAGCGTCAAACTTGAATGTCGTGTTGGTGGTGAACCTACTCCAAAGATACTTTGGCACAGAGATTCTGGAGAGATGCCCATTGGTAGGGTTCGTTTACTTGATGACAAAACATTAAGTATTGAACATGTAACGCTGGAAGATGAAGGCGTGTATGTGTGTGATGCTGACAATCCAGTAGGCAGTGTGTCTGCAAGGGCTACTATTACGGTACATGGTAAGTTAGATTTTTAACAGAAAGGAATGTTTGAATTATTTAAAAAATAAAATAAATAAGAGACTCTTGCTTTACTAAAAATTTTACATATAGAGCATACATAAAATTATTATTTAATAAGTATTGATTTAAAAAGAGAAAACACCATGTATTTTAAACATTACTTTGAATGAATGGATTAAAATAGCAAGAACGATTCCTTATTAGAAAAGTGTGTAAAATCAGTTTAAATTATGTACATAATATCAGTATCAGTTCATATACTTTTTTGTAACTCTAGCACCCCCTACATTCATCAAACGACCATTGGACCAGAAAGTGGGCCTCAATGGTGTTGCTAGCTTTTCTTGTGAAGCAAAGGGAAACCCAAGGCCAAGTGTATTTTGGACAAAAGAAGGCAGTCAAGTGCTAATGTTCCCAGGAAATATCTATGGCAGGCTACAAGTCACTCCCGAAGGGACTCTGCTTATTCAAGGAGTTCAGAAAGAGGATTCAGGATTTCTTGTTTGTTCGGCATTAAGTGTTGCTGGATCAGATACTGTGCGTGCTTTCTTGCAGGTAACAAAATTTTATATATGGCACAACAAATATTTTGGTTTTAAGAGTGACCTTTTTTCACAATGACTGGCTGTTTTGGTTGTGAATCTTATAAATTTATTTGTTACAGTTTTTTTTTTAAATCTCTCCTTTTAAATTTGATACGAAAGAAGTTTATTGTGTTTATTTAATTTTTAATTATAACTCATTGATTTATTATTATTGTTATTATTAATTTATTACCTTATGTTTTGATTGTTTGATTATTAATTTTATGGAACATTAAAATTTGATAGGTAAGAAATTTAATGTACTTTATTTTATTTTTACATTAAATGTAATGTTTAAATTCACGTAAACGGTTTAAGATATGGTTGTGCGGTTTTCACCATTGATTTTTTTTTTTTTAATTCTACATTAAAATAATGTATTACATGACCATCTTCCCATTTAAAAAAACAAAGTTAAATTAAAAATGGCGGATCCAAGATGGCGGATCAAATCTTTGAAATCATAATAAAATAGTATTTTTAAATGGAGGGGGTTTCTCAATCACATCTACCTGCAAATTTCCTTTATATACGAGATATTAAGCTGTTCTCATACTTTTCACCCACCCTGTATATCAGTAACTAGTGTGGCAAATACCAAATATGGTGATTGAGTAAGGTTATGCTATTAATAAACTTATAAATACATTATTGCTTCCTAGGTAATCTGTACCTTCTTTTCCTAGTCTCTGTTGTTGAAAGGAAATGTCCTATTGATGATTGTCTGTTGATATATAGCCTTACTATGTACCTACTAGAAGATCCTGAAATGAGAGTGTGAACTGAATAACCAGGCTGAGAGTGTCACACCAAGCAGTAGGGATCAGGTCACACCAGGCTTCAAAAGAGGCATCTAATCAGAATACTTCGAACCAATATTCCTGCTTGCATTGGGATAAACAATGCTTCATCTTTTACTTTTACAGTAGAGTCCCGCAAACTCAGCGTAATGTGGACCGGAAGTGTGCCGAGTTTGTGAAATGCCGGCTTATCGGGAATAAGGGCAAAAAATAAATTGTAATTGAAACACCAAAGTGGCGGCGATATCAAACGACTATGTCAATAGCAGTATCCCATTGTCGGCAGTGTAAAAACACCGCGGCACCAAAGCGGCGGTGATATCAAACAACTTTGTCGATAGCGGTATCCCATTGTCGGCGGCATAATAACACCGCGGCTTTGGCACCCGTCGGTATAGCAGACATACACCTGAAAAAACGTTTGATGGGCCGCTTTTTTTCCACGAATCTATTTAGTATACATTATGGAAAATATAACATTTCTTTTCAGTTTTCTTTGACTGGTTATGATCTCCGCACAGTATATACAGTAAATAAAACTGAGCAAGTTACGAAAATGGAAGCGTGTATTGGTTTCAATTGAGACGCGGTTAAATGTGTTAAAAAGACTTGGCAGAGGGGAATCTGTAAAAAAGCTTTGTGACAAGTTTAACGTGGGAAAAGTACCATCAACGATTCGAGCGATCGAAGTTAATGCCCGCTTTGGGATCTGCCGAACTTTTACGAACATCGCTGTTTTTAGCAATGTATTTTTTCCCGTCGGGGTCGCCGAGTAATCCGGACTGCCGGGTTATCGAGTGCCGAGTTAGCGAGACTCTACTGTACTTACATGTCCATGTTCAGTAACTTTTATTTTATTGAATTCATTGTACTAGCAATACCAGAATGTTCATTTGCCATAATCATTAGTGAAAATCAGGTACTCCTGCTAATAATTGTTGATCCGATCCATTTCTCATCAATACTCGCCATACCACTCAATTTCCGTCCAGTTTCAACAATATGATTCACGTTAGCCACCATTGAATCACAATTCTTTAAATGTGTTCAAATTAAACTATGCAATAAAATAATTTTTCTTGAAAAAACCTGTATCATCAAATAACTATTTTAACTTTGTCCATAATTCAACTATAGGTTTTCCATCTTTTATATGGATGTACAAAATGTATCTATTGTTAAAATTAATATAACTTTAGCCTTGGCATCATCTGCTTTAAATTCTTCCTTAATACAGTCCGAAAGTCCTTTGAGTGTAAGAAAGTTTCAACTACAAACTGCCTATCACTATATTTTTCATGTCCTTTTAATTTAGAGACATTCACTAGTTTGTAGCCATACTTGTGTATAACAGAACAAAGGACATCAATTAATTAGATCTGCTCTAATACTGGGCGGTTTGGGCCTATAACCTATTACAATAGTAACCATACACTGTTAAGTTTTAACACAAACTTATTTTTATTTAAACTTGCCAACGTTGCCACATATACAAAGAGAATGGGTAAATATTACTAAAATACTCACCTTATTTTCCACCTTGTGACTTATTTTGATGTTTTTTATAAAACAATTTAGACATTTTGAGATTTATATCCCAACATTAGAATATTTTCACTCCTTGGAGGTCGTCAAAACATTAAGAACACATAACACATATATTTAACATAACACAATACATGAGACGGGTGTGCACCATGGCATTGAGGAGGAATAATATGGGTATTAAATTATTAGCATGAAAAACAGTTCAGCCGTTAGTAGAGATGTTAGCTCCTGGTATCTTCCGCTTTTTGTTTCAATTTAGTCTGGTTATGTCCGAAATGAAAAGTTATAAAAAATTTTATTTGAAATTTATAATGTTTTCAACAAACTTTGAAAAGCAGGAATGAAATATGTTAGCACTAATTTGATATGCAATGTTGTATCTAGGAAAATATTTGGGTTTTGGGTTTGGCATTTTGTTTTGTTTTACATGCTTCTAATACTATTGTACTATTTTTAATTTCAGTATTAGGATTCCAAGTATAGATTGATGATTTCAGCTTTCGTTAGTTTGCCTGTAATGAAGTGTAAGACATCTTAAGCAACAAGTAAAATATAATAAATGTACACAAAATAAACTGGCACTTCAATGATTTGAAATGATTGTTAATAATTTAAAATTTGTTTAAAACCCATTAATTTGTTTGATTAGTAAATCTAAAATATTGTGAATACTGTATAATTATATAGACAAAGAGTAAAAATAATGATCCCTTACTCAATGTCTGGCTATTAATCATATCACAGCCATCTGCTGGAAGTTTTCACAGAGTGCTGTGTTTCATGATTAATCATCATTCTATTGCTTTTTGTGTCCATATTTAATGGACTCATTTTAAATTACAGAATTCATTATTCATTAGTATGATCAGAGCTCTAATGTATAATATCTCAATTGCACACTGTTAATTGTAACATCATAAATATTTCCTTCAACTAATTATTAAATATATTTCCTACAGTATGTCTCGTAAGTATTAATACAAATATATATAAAATGTCTGACTTTTCTTAGGTTAATAATTTTCATAACTAGCCTATAATAATGACAAGGATTTTTTTTTAAAGGAAAGGAGTTGAATAACACGTAATGTTTGTTTAAATGTAGCCCAAAATATATCATGTATAGCATAAGATAGCTGTCTGGGCTATTTGTATTAGGTCAGAGCTTTACTATGTTCATTCTTTGGTAATAACATAGATTAGCAGTTAGGCTACATTTAATATTCATTATTTTTTGTTTTGTTAATCCTTTACTAAATACCTTTATTCTTAAGAATAATTTATTTCTTCAATGCGGAATTCACTTTTTAACAGAAAAATCATAATTTTAAAACTACGAAATCCACCTATTTAAAAGTTAGACATAATGGTGACCTCACCAAACCTACAACATGTTTGGCTAAACCTCAACATGTTCCAAACCACACGATTCCCATTTCACATTACGGGATAATATTATCAAATTTCCTTGAATTTTCTAATTGACATAGTGTGATTAATATCTTTATACAGCAAAACATTTAAACTCTATTTCCAGGTGACTTCAGTAGATGATGTCCCCCCTCCTCTAATGGAGTTAGCACCAACCAATCAGACTCTACCATTGCAATCAGTAGCAATACTACCTTGTTTAGCCAGAGGCACACCCTCACCTCAAATTCAATGGCATAAGAATGGAACCCCTTTGGAGATGGGATCTAATTCTAGGATTTCAATTACTTTGAGTGGAACATTACACATTGATGGTTTGTACACACACATTAAAAAAAATGATGACATATATGTAATATTTGTAAAAATATTGTAAATACTTTTGAAATCATAGTAGTAGTGTATACCTAAATTTAAAAGGTCAATGATAATAATTGTAAGAGTTAGGAATTATTGAGCTAAAAATAATCCACTACTGTAGGAATAATTATTGTATTTTTTTATAACTAAACTGTAATTTTAAGAAGTAGTATTTAAAATTAACACTTTATTTTACAGATAATGTATTCTCTTTTGTTACCTACAATGCTATGTAGTAGTGATAATCTAAAGAAAAATAATCATGGTCTTTTTGGTCTATCTTTGAAAGTGTGTTAACAAATAGGTAGAACACAAACAGTTAGTTTTTGTGCAATAGTGAATAGGTAGAGATTATTTAGATATTTTTCATTACTGAAACAACATTTTGAAAGTGTGGATCAATTCTTGTTGTTAAGAATGGAAGCAGGGTGAGCTAACTTTGTGCATTAAGAAACTTGTAATTGTTTCAGAGTAAGTTATTCTTCTTAATAAGTGTAAATGAAGGTTAATTGAGTTCTGAACCATTTGATTATATTTAAAATTAAGAACCCAGGCCTAATATGGAACCCAGAATCCTAACACCTGGGTTGCTTCAATCATTGTAACATGGGAACACAATCAGTTGTGGGTACTACTTCCCAGATATTTTCCACACCTTACCACTTACATTTTTAGAAAAAAAATACAATTAAATACAGTATAAAAAAATAAATAAAATGGACTGATCAGATATCCAATCAAATCATTTGTTGATTTTTAAATAAATTGTAAACTAGAAAATAAAACTCAATAAAAAATTATCCCCAAATTGGGCTAGGGATTGAAAATTAACTGGTAAATTTTCAGCCTTATCTAAAAAGAAGAGATATTTTTATTTCAGATTTTATTTTTGAAAGATATAGGCCTAATGGTTTTATTTCTTGATGGGTTTAATTGTTAGGATTGTGCATTAACTTTATCTATGTGGCTTCAATTATTTCTTCTTTTCCCCAGCATATTTCTCTTCCCAATTGAATTTGATGATTTTCAGAACAAATATTTTGGGCTATTCTCGATTTGTTCCCAATGTTGTTTGTGTAATATTATTTTACACAAAATGATATCAAATGTCTGAATAAACTAAATAAAATACCAGATAAACACATCTCTTTTTAACCAACTATGCTTGGCTTATATTTGTATACCTATATTACTACAACAATAATTCATAAAATCACGAGCTAATGCAGTAGAGTCACAAATCACTGACTGTTTTTACATTTTTGAGTTTTTTATCCAGATGCTGGGGCAAGATTGAAAATTTTTGTTGAACAAAAACACAAATTACATAACATTTATTGAGATGCTGTTGCAATCTAAAATATAACAATCCATAAGTAATGTCCCTCAGCCATGCTTGATGTTTATGGCCGGCTACTTTCATATCTGTCTACCATTATTACCTAAATCATGTAATTAATGTTCTTATCTCATTTGAATTCTAGTACCCAGAAATTTAGTCAAACTTCAGCCATTCATCAAAATAAGAAAGGTTGACAAATTTTGAAATGGCAGCTATTTGAAATGGAATTTTTCTTAGTTTATGTTGGCCTTATATGAACCTATAACACTAAAAAAAAACTTACATCTTACCAATACATCAGTGTATAAGATACATGCTAAATATTTACAAAAAAATCCTTTTGAAAAACTGTTATGTTGATACTGTTAACCTGACTACTTTCCCCAACATAGTTCTCATATGATCCATACTATGTATCTTCATACATAGATTGGAATGTGTTTCAAATGCGTCCAAATACAAAAATATATAAACTATATTTAAATATATAGAACTTCATAAATTTTCCACTATTATTAACATTGCTCTTAAATTTTAGTTACAACTGAGAAGCACAAATAAAAAGACTGTATTCACTATTTAATTCATTAGCACTTAACACAGTTTGTTATTTTTTAGAGAAAACTGTTAGAAGTAGGTTTGGACTATGAATGTTTAAAAAATTAAAACCATTAATTTTAAAACCAAGTTAATATATTACAAGCAAATAACTTTGAAATTACAGACAAAGTCATCATTTATGATATACAAAATGGAACAAACTTTTAATGGAGAGGGAACAAAATTGATTGAAAGAATTGAAAGTCTCATGCTCTAATCAATCTCAAGGAATTAACCATCTTTATTACCATTTTTTTGTAATAAGCCTGTCTGAAATCTGTTTTAGTATGTGAAATGGCAAAATTTCAATTTAGTAGATGTTCACATAAAATATTTTCATACTTGTTTTCACAATTTCTTAATTCTAAAAAGCAGTTTGTAAACGTTTTATACTGTAACATTTTTGGTCACATGTAAAAAAGAACATTGTTCTTCTACATAAATCTAGATTGACAAATATTAATCAAACTTTAGTCCTCGATTAATTATTTTTGTGTGTAATTTATTTCAACTGAATGTACGCCAACATGCTAAAATAAAAAATCTGTCTCTTTGAATACTGTTGGAAACAGGTGTACAGTAAACTATTAGAAACACCTTAGTTGTTGTAATAACACATTGTTTTGATATAACCTTTATTTAAATTTTTCTTTGTTAATTTATTGAATGTCTAAATTTGAAAACTAACGGAGCTAACTCTACAAGCAACTATAACAAATTGACCATCAAATGAAATTATATTCCTCCAATAATTCACAATTCATATTGCAAATTTAAATTATTTTGTAATTGAAAGCTCTAGTTAAATTATTGCTTTGTGCAGGTCTTTGATAATTGAACACATCAGTAAATTATATTAACACAACTTTATACATTGCATTTGTTTGTTAATGAATTGGCAATCGATATATTCCAATTTGTTGTTACATATTTTGGTATAATCTGCAGAAATTTAATTAATAGTAATGATTAATTTATTGGAATGGCCGTGTTGAAATAGTTAGTATTGTGGTAATTTAAAAACATTTATGTGTCAGCTGAGAGCTTAACTCAAAGCTGGAATATTATAATACATAGCAAATAAACCTTTGTGTTTAATCAAAATTCTATAAACCTCACAATGGAAATATGTGTTTTATGCTCTTGAGTTAACCATTCATGTTATTATTATTATTATTATTATTATTATTATTATTATTATTATTATTATTATTATTATTATTATTAGACTACTCTTTGTCTTAGAAAAACATAATGTATTGAATAACAATCAAATGTTAATAAAGAAAATCTTTAGAAATTAGTTATGCATGATAAGAAGATATTTACATATATTTTAATTTCTAAAGGTTTAATTTTAATTATTAGACAGTTGCTGATACCACATTCGATTTTTCACCTAAGAAATTGAATGGGTTTTTTTTTTCTTTTTCAGCTAGTAATTTATGTTTTAGGAAAAGAAAGAAATTAAGATTCATTAGAATCTGTACAGAACTGATTAGTTTAAATGTTCATGCTTTATTTATAGTGAGAGTACTTTGTCACAGAAAGTTGCTTGTTTGTTGTTCCTGTCTCCAGTGCATGTAACTAAAGTTAAAAGTGAATATTTTAAAATAAATTTTATACAATATAATAGATATTTTTATAGTGTACAGTTTGGTGAAATATTTTTTTCCAAAAGGCTGTGAAAAGTAAATTAGGCTTATACAATTTGTAATAGTAATATTGAGTATTATGATTTATATTGCATATGTTTATTATCTGACTTTGATAGGACAGGCAATCGATTGTACCTGAACTTTGGTTTGTTTTAATTAGTAGGTCCAAGCATTATAGGGCTACTTGATATTTATATAGGCCAAAGTAAAGAGTAACTATTAACTTTGACATACACTTATTTATTAGTGTGTAAACAATAACAATGGCTGTAGTATAATGTTTGTTTGTGATCTATTGTCTTCTAATACTGTAATATGATAAATTTCGTACCTTGTTACTGTCAACTGTAAATTTTTATTGAAATTGAGTAAATTGATTGAAATGAAACTATTATGGCAAATAATTAAAACATGTGCCCACAGTGTAGCAGAAGGATAAGAACTTAACGCTAAATTAAATTCTTTTACAGATATAGGTATATTTAATTGTCTATTGTTTTGTAGTCTATACTTGTAAATAATGAGAGAAGGACCACTGAGATGGGACAAGGCCATGCAGAGTGGTAGACAAACACACACTGCTCCAAATAAATACTGGCCTGGCTCCCTAATCTCCTCTCTCTCTCTCTCTCTCTCTCTCTCTCTTTCTCTCTCTCTCTCTCTCTCTCTCTCTCTCTCTCTCGCTATATATGTTACCTAAATTCTCTGTTTTTAATATTGCTCCTTACTGTCTAATTTTATTGGTTATTGTTGAAGGTTGGTGGCTATAGCTATATTTTCAGCACCAAAATTAGCTAAAATGTAGAGATACAACTTTACATAATTACATTGGCAAGTGGCAAGTTTTATTCTAGTATTACTGGAAATAATGATTTGGTTGGTGAATTTCGCTTAATGAATGGATAATTCAACATTTCTTGATAATATATTTTAAAATATTACTTTTAACTCTAATAAATTTATTTTTGTCTAGACCTCCAGTTCAATGATTCTGGTGTATACACCTGCACTGCTCATTCTGAAAGTGGTGAGACATCAGGATCAGCTTATCTCAATGTTGGAGGCAGTGAACTCCATCGTAGTCCTGATCCTGCTACATTCCCAGGACCACCAGGAACCCCAAGGATTATCAATACTACACAGTCAAGTGCCACATTGACATGGGATCCACCTACTGAAACATCACATTCTCCTCTGATAGGTTACACATTGGAGTATTTCAGCTCAGACTTACAGACAGGTTGGGTCATGGCTGCACATCGAGTCAACACGAATACTATTATGGTTTGTTACTATTATTTCATTTTGACCAATTTATACATATAACTTACAACAGAAATGAAAAATACTAAATTGTTTTGATTGACAAATTTTAGAAATTGTTAAACTTGTTATAAAACCAATTTCAGTCTATTATATATCATTGATTTTTTGAAAAGATGAAATATTCTTGATACGTCTGTCACATAATTTGTAGCCACGATTGCTGGACAATAAATGATGCCCAAAAACTGCAAGTATTTAATTTAAATTACATATAAAAAACAGGTAAGTATATCCGGAAAAAAATAATCTATTTCTTACTGAAGAAAAATATGGTGTATACAGTATGATATTATATTCAGTACTATATATTATTTTGTACAGCAAATATAATAATATATGATATTACTGAAGAACTATGTTATACATATATAGTTGTAGATATAGTGATAGTCAAAGTTCATTTTAGTGTCACTTATCCCCTACCCCAACTAACAATCTTGAAGGATTTTGAGTTCGCAAAATCCCTCTTAATGTTTTTTTTTTTTCCTGTACGTTTAGATGTGAAGAATATGCATTTGGGCTGTTTTTATATTTTTAAATGTTTAAAGTTCAAAAATCTAGTATGTTATTTTTGTAATAACTCCGTAAATACTAAATAAAGATACATCCAAAAATGAATGTCCAAGAGTATGAAATGCTATATAAAAGTTGTCATATCCAATAGTTTGTAAATTTAAAAGTTTTCCAAGAAAAATGTGAAGATTCTTAAGGCTATGAGTACAATGCTTGCCACTAAACAATTCTCAAATTAAGAGACAAATTGTTAGGTTAGGACAAAAAAAGCATCACTACTTGAAAAATTCTCATATTTGTGTAAATCAAAATGGAAATTAAAGAAAAAGACATCATGATTAACCCTTAGCACGCTAAATAACAATTTAGGCTATTTACTCATAACGTGCTATTAGGAAAAAAAAATTTTTGTAATTGTTTAAAGTTCTATTTGATTTTGGGTTCTTACAGATATATTTGGTAAAAAAAATGTAGATTGGCTTTAAAATTATTTTTTAAATTTTTGTTACAGATTAAAACAAGAAAAAATAATGAATTTCACATTTTTGACCGCCCTATGAAACAGATTATATATTTTTTATATTTACCAACAAATCATATTAATTTTTTTTTTATATAAAAGTAGGCCTACTATTTAATTCAAAATAACCTGAATTTCATCAAACAAATAAATTTTACTAAAAAAAGATTTTGAGAAAAATCAACATACCGTATCAAAAATATCTTTCTACTGCTCATAATAAAATTACCTACATTCAGGACATCAAAAAAATTACTGATATAGACTAAATATACATATAAACAATAATAGCCTAAACAAATCAACAATGAACAGCTATAGCAGTTATAACGCTGACACAAAACATTTCACAACTGACAGTCGTAGTAGAACAAGAAATCACGTTATATGCGCTGGGGCAGAACACAAAATGGCGCCTGGTTGATATAACAACCAAATAAAGACCAACAACAGGTGATCGAGAACAAATACCGTAGTGGGAGTGTCACATTATACCAATTGGACATTTCCCTGCACTCTATTGGACTTTAAACGAATTAAAAATACCTGCAGAAGTCAAATAGTGTTGAATCGAGATATCCCGTCATATGCGTTACCAGTCAAGTTGAGGGTTATGTGAAATCCCGTCATAAGCGTGCTAAGAGTTAAAATGTGTATGATTTTTTGTTTTGTAGTTTGTGACATTTAAAAAATGTTTTTTATCAATTTGATTGAGTGTTTTTTTTATATAATTTGCAACTTTAAATTACTTTTCACCTCCCCCCCTCCAAACTAGATTTTATTCTGAAAGGGATTAGTACATTTTTTGTCCAATTAAGAATATTTATGCAATATTTTTGCCTTGTGATTATTCCCTAAATGATTTTCCCTTATTATTTTAGTATTTATATTTTATATTAATACCTATTATTGTTTTACCATAACAGATAACAGATTTAAAACCAGCAACATCGTACATATTTGTTGTCAGAGCAGAGAATTCTCATGGTTTGTCAGTACCAAGTGAAATATCTGAAGTTGTACATACATTGAATGCTAACACTCGTACAGTTACTTTACATCAGATCAACGAAGCAAGAGCAAGGCTTGCGACCAAAGTCATACAACTTAAACAGTTAGCTGCAACTGCATCTACTGCAGTTAGGGTGTCATGGGAGGTTTGTTCCTTTTATTATATACTTTCTTAAAATATGTTTATTAAGTTTATATTTGACCCTGAGATATGTGAACATTGTTGGTAAATAACTGTACAAACAAAATAATATGGAGGTCTCAATTACAATTTAAAATGGAGCCTAAGTAGATAGATTTTAGCATCAAATAATAGTTGTATAATTATTGTGCCTTCAATACTATTTAAAACTTTTTCTGTGAAAGGTTATTATGAGAATAATTTTTTAAGCTAGAACTATTTCATTATAAACCTCAAAATACTGTATTATTGAACAAAATTTCAAATGGCGAAACAAACTACAACATTTCTCTATTCTAATTTCTCTATTAATCTCAATAAAGATCTAAGCTCTTTTTGTGATGTGGCAGAAGTTTTTGATACCTACATTATTTCATTTCTTTATTTTTATTTCATTTTTTTATTGTTCTGTAAGACCAACACATTCTTGGTATAAAACTAGTCATCCTATATACATGGTATATTAATTTAATAAAATAATGATTAATTAGACAAATAACAGACAATGAAACAGTAAAAGATCAACAATCAGTAGACATAAATTCAAAACATTTCTTAATAAAAAACAGAATGTGCAATAAGAAACTCATAATTAATAACTTAAAGTATGAACTACAGAACATATATTATAGAAGTCTGCCATTTAAATATTCCAAAATTTTTTTTTTTTTCAGTTCATCATCATTTACCATTTGTTTTACTCCCAAATATTCCTTCAGTGTTTTTTCTGTCATAAAAATATGTTGAAACTTGATATAAAATCTCATCAAGTTCATTTTTTCTTTTGTGATCAGCACAAAGTAAGAAATTTTGGGAACTACTTAGCTACAAGTGCTCATTTATGATATATATACTTATACTTCTAAATCCAATATTGCTCTCTGATATTCTACCTTGATCTGATAAATTTTTCAGATAGTAGGAGCAGAAGAGTATGTTGAAGGTGTTTATGTACGTTTCCGTGATATCTCTGGTGGTGGTAACAAATACAACATCGCAACTGTACTGAATGCAGGTGCTACTAGTTACACTGTTACCAATCTTCGGAAATACACAAAGTATCACTTCTTCCTTGTTCCATTCTTCAAGACAGTTGAAGGCCAACCCTCCAACTCTAAAGTTGTGCAAACATTAGAGGATGGTAAATGTTTATAGAAATTATCTTTAGCAATAATCTAGGTCTTTAATACTAAGCAACAGTTTTATTTACTAGAAGCTTAATCCTCTGCTTGCTTTGTTTACCTTTCTTGATAAAGGGGATCTCTTAAACCTTGTTGGAGGAAGTGTGTCTAATGCTGGGTATCCTCAGTTCAACCTAAAACACCAAAGCAAAGGTTTGAAAATACCTTAAAGAATGTCCTGCATTTTCTTTTAAACAATAAAAAACATTAAATCCTTATTTACTAATTCTCATTTAGCCCTATGTATCTTATTAGCATTAATTTATATTCACATTCTGCACATATAGGCTGTACAATATAATGAAGACCTCTTTTATATAAACTTCTTTTTTCTTTTTTTCCCATAGAAATCAGACAGTTAATTAACACTATTAATATAATGATTGTTGTTTCTACAATATCTATGTTTATACCAAAAGACTAAAAGAGAGCAACTTTATCTAGGAATATTAAGATTAATAACATTAAATAACCTGTTTATTCAAAAATATAATTTAAACCTTGAATAGAATTGACCTTTTCTTAATTTTTGAACTGATAGTAGTCTGTGTTAGATGATCATAAGCAATCATGCAACTGACAGTCATTTATTTTTAGAGAATTAAAATTCCCCATAGAAAAGTAAATAGTTTGATTTCAATATTTTTTCACCTTAATGTTTTGAACTGATGCTTAATAGAAAGCTGATCTTCAGGAGTTTGGATGTTGTATATAGTACTAGTGTGATCACCATAGTTAAACTTCAAGCACCATTTTTTGTATAATTATGCAAAAGTATATTGCATATATTTTTTCTCATCATTCCTGCTTTTATATATTTTGACATCATTCATATTTTTATGAAAATCTGTAGAAATTTTCTGCAAAACACCTCAAATTGTATGTTTTCTACACTAAATTTTGAATAGTTTGATATTTTTGAATTTGTTATTATGTAGCAAAATGTTCCTGCCCCAACCGTTGTTAGTGAAATATGTATTAATAATTTGTATTTTGCTTATTTGTTTCTTTTATTTTTTTATAGTTTCATATCTTTTCTGAAAAAGAAAGATATGATAATACTCTACATCATAAAATTATGTGGTTTTATTAATTTTTTAAAAATAAACTTTAAGTGGCCCAAATCAAGCCGCCAGCGTGGTAAATACAGATTGTCAGAAAAAATAAGGAATCAATGTAATATATCAGCCAAATTATTCTTTCTTAGTAAATTGTGATTTAGTATTATTTAAGTGGTAGCTTATATTTGTTTTATATTCATTATTTATATTGTAATTCTGTATGCGGGTTCTAAAAATTAAATACAGTTGCTAAAAACAGAAAAACAATACAATAATATTTAGTTGTAGTTTATAATAAAGAACATTTAGGGTGATTTTGAACATGACACCAAAATCATACTTTCTGTTGGTAACCTAAATCTTTGTGTTGAAGCAGTAGATAGAATGAAATTGTATTACTATTTTGCATTTCAGTTCCATCTGCTCCACCTGAAAATCTTCAACTTGGTTGGATTAATGAGTCAACTGCATATGCACGATGGTTGCCACCTCCACCACAACATTTTAATGGAATTCTGTTGGGTTACAAGGTAAATTATTTACATTTGTGATACTATTCCTTCATCAGTAATATTGGTACAAGTATTGGTTTGTAGTGTTTATTAATTGCTTTATCTAGGCATTAGAAAATTCACGAATGACGCCAAGTTTACCTTTACTAATCCTTATTAGATATCATTTATGTTTTATAACGATACAGAATTTCAAACCAAATTGGACTTGATAAGTTTAACTCAGTTTCAATTTCAATACACAAAATTAGTTTTAATTGAATTACTTTTGAGACAAAACTTTATTAAAAATTAAATTAAATTTAGATTTTTTTTGTTTGGTTTTTATAATTTTTATATTTTCAACGATTGTATGTTTTATAAAATCGAGTTTTTAATTATAGTGGTTACAGTTTTTGTATGTGAATTTTCAAAGATATTTTTTTCAGAATTATTTAATTTTAGCGATAAGGCTTGAAAAGTTAAATTATGAACAGAAGTAATTAATAATAAATATACAATAGTGTCACTATATCTTTACCTTTGGTGACCATTACAATGCTAGGAATCAGAGCACACTGTTGTAATAAATATAAAATCGACGGTTCTATAAAATATTACTTTATTAACAAAAAAAAAATGAATTTTAGATTATTGTTTTTTATTTTACTTATTTTATTTATGATTTTAAAATCTTTGCTCAGCTTATGGGCGCCAGGTAGCTTTCGCCTACCAATTTTGAAAAAGAAAAGAAGTTAAATATTATAATATCTCGGACATGGATTCTTTTAAAAGGATACTCCACAGTGATTCCAGGTTTCAAATGAAGAACTCTTTGGTATGCTGAAATTTTACATAAATTTATTAAAGACAAGTTATTTTTTATACATTAACATTTGTTATAGAGACATATATCATGAAAATAACTATAGTTATCATCTTAGTTAAATTACTTTTTATTTTCTCAGAAGGAGAACAACTGATCTATTTTTCCTTGAATTTAAAAATGACTCTATGTTGCAACAAAAAAATGATTTTATGAATAAAAACAAATTGAAAACATCTGCTTTTCTTTTAATATGAATTTTACGTTCCTTTAATAAGGATAAATATGTCATTAGACATTTATTATTCTTGTACATAAAAAGAAATTACTATCCTTTACACATAAAATTTATATAATAAAAATCAAAATATTAAACATTGTAAATTTCTATACAATAACAGAGTAAATATAACGTGTTATTTAACACCAGTTACCAGACCATAGTCATATTGTACATAATTCAAAGTGTTCCTGCAGCGTCCTAAAAATGCCGTCTTGTGTCCGTGGCGAAATTGTATTTGCACCTCACGAATGTTTATAAAAAGAAAATCTGTTTATACACTAGTCCATTCTACAATTTGTAATTGTTCATTATCCGACCGCATTGCTATAACACACGCTAATTGTCAATTGTCTATTCGCGTGAAAACGTCTAACCAACTTAACTGTTCAAACAGAGTTTTAACACACTCTCACCCTTAATCGACCGATGATTAAACTATTCACACTTTCTATTGTTCTACATATCAAATTATTACATCACACTATGTCCGTTCTTTCCACTAAAGTCTTTGAACTACATATTCAACTTGAAAAAAATACATCATTACTCTCCAAGCTCTTTCTTATGACTCTGAAATACAACTGTTCATCCTAACACTCCAAACTAGACTCAAAAAACACATTTTTATCTTCTCCACGTTTTTTACTCAGACTCTCAAAATACGACCGTTCTGCTCAACACTCCCAACTGGACTGCCGGCCTCATGGTGGGAATCTTGCTTCCGTTAATGTTTCAGGGTTTACCCTTCCTGTATCATGGACTTTATTCAAAATCTCGCCGTATCAGCGTTATCTGTTTCATCGAATGCACTGTTCAATACTACGCGCATGACAACTAGTCCTTTTTACAAATTTATATTCACACACAAAATTATTTAATTTCTTATAACTAAAATTTCTTAAAACCTATACATTATTATTTATTTGTGTTTGGAAATCTATAATGATTGAATTTACTTTATTTTTAACTTTTAAAGACATAAGTCACGTTTTCGACTTACGTTTTCCCCCTCCCCATTTAACTATCTCGATTCCTGGTTATTTCTCATTATTCAAATTGGATTAACTTTTTTAGGTATTACACTGTCATCAGAAAAAAAAAAAAAGTATTTTAAACTATAACACATGCAGTTTAAGAGGGGAGCTATATATTATTATTATTAATGTACAAGCCAAGTGTGTCATTTTAAAATAATTATTTCATCCCGATTGCATAGTTGACCTTTACTGAATTACATGTTCAATTAATTTATAAATATCTCTCTAACATTCGGACTTTTTTTAAATAAGAATTACATCGTTAAACTAGGCAGAGAGTAATACATCTTTTAAAATTCATAGAGACTTGGGGCAGACTGGATCCACACCTAGTTACTTATCAATAGAAATAATATGCAAATATGTATGTATTCTAAGTCAAAAAGACAGCTTCTGACAAGTCTAAAATGAGATGTGATAACATGAAAAAAGGCAAAGGCTAAGGTTGTGTTTCAGCAATGATATCCGAATTTACATGTTATAAGAGTACAAAACAATTAATTATAAAATTTTAATATTTTAAATTTTCTTTTTGATAAATGAGTAATAGCACTAACATACAACAAATATATATAAGGCAATTTTAAGTGATTATTTATGTGAAAGTCATAACCCAAAATAGACATTGGAAAAAATCTAAAATTGAAATAATGATGATTAAAAAATATGTCTTTCATGTTGAAACTTTCATAGTAAATCAAATGTGAATCAAATAATTTTTGAAATTTTAATAATTAAAGGTGTTAAAAATCTTGAATAATCATTCTTGAACAGTTTAAAAAAAATAAAAACCATTAAATTAACCAGTCTCATTCTTCAACATCAAGAACTGACGACAACATTGAGAAAATCAACACTATGGTTCGTGAAGACTGTCGTCGAACCATTGATCAATTAGTTGCAATGTCTGGGTTGACTTGAAGTTCAATCCAGAGGATTTTATTGGAGGATTTGTACATGAGAAGAGTTAAAGCCAAACTTGTTCCACGCCTTCTCACAGACGAGCAAAGGGAGCACCGACTTCATGCTAGTTTCGAACCCTGTCTGTGAAGCAGTTTAAGATGAAAAATGGTATGACACCGATTGCTCACCCCCCCCCCCATTAACCAGATTTCGCTCCCTGGGACTTTTTTTGATCCCCCGACTCAAAAGGGATGTGAAAGGTAAACGTTTTGAGTCTGTGGAAGAGGTGAAACAAAAATCGCTGGATGTACTAAAGAACATTCCATTAAGTGAATATCAACAATGTGTAAAACGATGGATGAAACGATTAGAGAAGTGCATTGCAGTCAATTGTAATTACTTTAAAGGTGACCAAAATTTGGAGTAAAAATATTGAAAAATAAAAAATGAGTTATGACCAAATTCCTGTTTTTTTTTGTTCCCCCTCGTATATACTGAAACCCCTAAAATCATAAAGAGCCTGTCTACAAATACAAGACCAGTGAAAGAAAAGTCTAGGAGCATAATAGGACATACAAAATATTCTACAAACACTAATTTGCTAATATTTTTTGAATATTTAATAAATAATTTATTTTTTATCATAGGTTCAAGTGAGAGGAGGGAACAAAATCTTAGCCCAGATGTCACTGAATGCTTCAACAACATCAGTATTCCTTCACAATATCACAATGAACAGTGCCCTCAGTGTGGGTGTTAGAGTTGTAGCTTACACGAGAGTAGGACCAGGTCCTTACACACCTATTGTTACTTTTACACAGGAAGTAAATGGTCCTGCAGCAAGACCTACAGGACAAGGTCCACCTCATACATGGTTTGTTCTACTCTTTGCGGCATCTGCTATTTTATTAATCGTTGCATTTGCTGTCACTCTTTATCTGAAGAAAAGGCAGACTTTAGCAAAGGAGCTGGGACATTTAAATGGTAAAATATTTATTACTGTATACCATGATTTATTATTTAACATTTATAATACAATATGTGTTTTAAAAAATTATATGACTTGTTATTGTTGTTTAACTGATAAGCTTGAAGAATGAATATATATTCAAAAGAATCCTATTTTATCTAGGGACAACTTTTACTCAATCCTCAAGGAGATCCATTAAAGATGGGGTCTGGATAAAATTTAAATAAAATATTTATTTGAAATATGTTTTACATATTTGCTTTAAATTACAAATCTGTCGAGAAAAAACAATAAAAGACTATTTTCTCGACTCTTGGCCTCCAAAAAAATAGTTGTGTATAACAGGCTTGCACAACAATTCAAATTTCCAGATAAATAACAAAGTCGAATTCAAACTTGTTGCCTTAAAGCCAACAATTATGAATACCATCAACATACATAGATAGTAAATATAAGAAAATTTGCATAATTTTGAATTTTTCAGTCCCAAAAAAATTTTAAATCAAAAACTATTTTAAAGTAATGTATATGCCTATATTGACAGAGCTTATAATATTTATGTTTCTTAAGTTTTTGAGTTAATAGATAGTTAATAGTTACAAGCGTAATTATGTAATTGTCATTATTATATTATTGAATAATGTATCCAACTTCATTAATCTTACGATCGTTTCACCTTTTTTCCTATAAGAGCCATTGGCTTACTCAGCAGTTGGTAAGAAAAGAAATGTAATTTACCATTGACTGTCTTTTTTTGTAATTGTCTCAGTACTATTTATATGTAATATAATAATATTATTCTAATTTTTAAGAAATACCAAACTGCACTGATCGTTATATTATTTTAAGGAAACAGTTATATACAATGTGTAATACAATTGTCTTACTTTTGTTTATTTTACAGTTCCTGTAGCAAACATGAATGACTTGTCACACCTTAGTCTAATGGGAGGTGGAGGTAAAGATACTTTGTGGATTGAAGGTAACTGGGGGACATCAAAGCAACTTCAAGCATGTCAATTAAATGATAGCAACTACTCACAAGTTGATTCTCGAAGCTTATCAACGTTTTACAGTGCACGTAAAGAAATTCCTACAAATCCTACGCCATATGCAACAACTACATTAATCAATAACCTTATACCTAACAACAGAATTGATTCAAGTGTATGTACACCAAAGAATATCATTAGTTGTAGTTTAACCTTAGAAGGCCTATTTTACTTTAACTATCTGAGATGTTTCTTCATTTCTGAAAAACTTTGAAATAAAGTAGAAGAACACCTATATCTTTTTTATAAATGGAAGCATTGTGATGCCAAGAAAATTTTAATGTCCTGTTTTAGACTGTTCTGGAGGTTTTAAGTTCCTGGAAATATGTTTGCACTATTTTTGAAATAATGTTCGAGATATATTTTTCATTCATTAACTCACGAATATTGCTTCAAAATTAAGTTTGAAATGCAATAGATGATTCATCAAAGTCTTTTATCTAAATCCCTTCATAATTGAGAGATAAAAACCATTGTGTGTGTGTGTGTGTGTGTGTGTGTGTCACATTATTTCAATTGAGTAGCCTGAATAACTAGAATTTTTCAGGTTTACACCATTAGGTTAACTACGGGAAATGTTAATAAAATTGACAAAGGAGGATGTTAAAAAATAACAAAAAGTTTAATATGATTTGCAAACATATGTATGTGTGTAAGGTGACCTCAGTAATTAATGATGTAAATATAAAAAATTTCAATTCGACTTTGCTGTTGTAAATTATCTTGAATAATGGTGACTATCTTCTCCATGCAGTGTCATCTTGGTGTTTTCTTGATTTTTCTGCATTCTTTTGAGCAGAGCATCTCCTCTTCATTTTCTCAGCTTTAACAGTTCTTTTCTCCAGATTGGTGTGTATTTTGGAATTCTTCTGCTTGGTATATTTGTTGTTCCAATTTCACTTATTACATTGCAGAAAACTTTGGCCATATTATAAAGAGATCCTTATTCCTCAATATGTTCAGCCATTCATCGACTTTATTTTGAAATTTCTGGTATTATTTGTTTATGAAATTCCAGAATGAGGGTAAAATTGATGATGAAATTTTAGTGGATATATCTTTTTATTATTCTCTGTGCATATGTTTAAATGAGAAAATGTGTGCAATATTATGCGGTTTTTAATGTTAATGTTTCATTTTGTCTCTGTAAACAGGAAACCGGACCTCTCATAGTACCAATGACAATCAGATCTTGCTCTGAGGCTAAACCTTTGTGCATAGGTGATGCTTGGTCCAAAGCTGAGTCAATTCATGATTCAACAGAAATCAAGAACCTAGCAAATGGAAATTTAATGTCTTCTGGTAATTTATTAATATTTTTTTGATTGTGTTGGTTAATTAAATTCTTCCAATGTTAAATTAGTTTTAAAAAGTCTGGAGCAACTGTTGTTTAAAAATAATAAAGGAGTAACTATTTTGTGTGCATTATGTTTGTCATTAAATTATAAACAATTATTAAAATGTCGAACGGTTTGTCAAAATTTTTGTGTAATATAACTAGAAATAGAAATACATAGATATAAGTTAAAACAACCAAAATGGGCATGAAATTAAAGATACTTCATCTAAATAAATATGAAAACCGTTACACCCAACTTATAATATATATTATATACTATGGTATTTTTTATGGGGAAGAAAAATTGGTTGGCTCTATATAAATATATATTATATATGACTGTAAAATCAAAGCAGTAATGCAATATCAAGCATGACGTCAAATTTAAAGTAAAGCTTATATAAAAATAAATACTTTTTTTTTTTAAGAATGAAAAGATTTTGAGTAGTTTGTGGTTTCAAAATATCAAAAATATAAAGCACTGAAAACTGTTAGGTGTTAGTGTGGTATCAAATTACTGATAAACATCGTCTAAAATTTAATTTGGAAATAATTAAGAAAAAACTTATCAAGTTTATGATTATTTTTATGATTAGCCCTATACACATCCTTTGATACAAAAATCCTGTAGAATGCAATATAAAACATCTTCTGGATATAATACAAAAATGATTAGTTTATATTAAACTATGCCTTAAATGTTACAGCAGATGGTATCCAGTGTAAGCCTCGACTGTTCCTTCCCCCACCTCCACAGCATCCACCACCCCTACCTCACTCTGCTGACTGCACAGGGACAAATAGAAGCTTCTCACAGGTAAAGGACATTTCAGTTGTAATGTTTATCCTCATAATATATAGGAAAGTAACATTTAATTTATTATGTCACCCTGTATTATAGTAAATTAAACTTATTAAAGGTATAAGTTCATCTATTACTACACAGAAGGTAGAAGATGTGGGAAAATGTAAATACATTAAATATTATACAAATTAATAAAGTTTGCAAAATAAACATTTAACAAATTTCTCCTAATATTTTATTTTTAATATTTAAAAAAAATATATTAAAACTGTTTAAGATATACCTAATTATTTGTTTTGTTTTGTTTTATATATTACACAACGCTCAGGCCTTGTGCTACAACTATCTCTCAATGAATTTATACCACATTCATAAAAATATTAATTGAATTTTCACTTTAAAGACTGCCAGAGAATGATTATTTGGTTACTCCATTTCCAATCTTGTATCATACTTCGACAAGATTATAAGATTTCGATTGATTATTCTGAAACTATTAAAAGTACAGACTCTTCAACATTTCTGGGAGTAAAACACAATTATTTATTTTGTAATATCCACTTTTAATTAGTCTAGCCGACCAATGGCTTAGCAGGTGAAACCATTGGTCGGCTAGACTAATTAAAAGTGGATATTACAAAATAAATAATTGTGTTTTATTATCTTTAAACATGGAATTCCACCAAGAACCATCGGTCTCAACAGTAATGAAAATTTCTGGGAGTAGTAATTGATAAATATATAAATTAGAAATCAGAAATTCGTAATCTATCAAATAAACTTAATTCAACCTGCTTTGTACTTTGTAGTATTTCACTTGTTTTCAGTTTTTCTATTATGAAGATTATATATTATACATTGTGTATTCTCTCCCCAGATATGATATAACCTTCTAAGGTATTTTTGTTAAGTTTGGAAATATATATATCTGAATAATTTGTAATCTAAGATTAAAACAATCTTGGAAACTCTGGTTCAAGAAATTAAGCTTTTTAACTCTGTTTACTGTTTATATTTGACATGTTTTGTTATTTTTCAAAAAAAAAAAAGTGGTGACAGTCCGTAAAAACACAAATACTCTATAGAGAAAACATTCTTCCAATATCCATAAACTCAAATTGTTTGAGAGCAGTGATTACTACTCTACTCTAAAATTGCCAAAGAATATATAAGCTGTATTGTGCAGTTTCAAAAGTCTTGTCCGGACACAGCGATTCAGTGGAAGAATATAGGAATGATAATGCAATATTTAATTTGGGTATGTTTAATGTTTAGATTATGTAAGGTGGTGCAAAAAATGGTCACTTTTGAAATAAATGAAACTTTTAAGATTGTTAACATAATTTTGTTTAATTTACATACATGAATTCTGTAGCCAATCACAATCGTGTAGTTAGAAATTTTTTAAGTAATACCGTTCCTGTATGGAAAATCACTTCTGAAAGATGGGTCCTTCTTCATGTAACCACATCAAAATAAGTTCTTCAAAGTTCTCCATCACTTTCACTACAGTTTCTCTTCCTATGGCTGCTGTTTCTGTACAAATTGCTTCTTTTAGATCATTTAGTGATCGATTTTCTGAACATACAGTTTTGACTTTAGGGACCCCCAAAGAAAAAATCACACACTGACAGATCAGGTGATTGAGCGGATCAGTGGATGTCATCAGAGCGTATGATGACGTGATGGTGAAACATTTGTTTCACTATAGGCATAAAGTCTCTTGCTGTGTGGGCTGTGGCACCATCCTGCTGTAACCACATTTGTCTAATGTCAAGGTTTAAATCTAGAAGTTGTGGTATCAAAAAGTTGTGGAGCATGTTAATATATTGTAGCATAGTCTAAGTTACTGTAGCTCTCTAAGTTACAGTAAATGTAGCGCCATTCTCTTCAAAAACAATTATACCAACTATCCCCATTTTGGATAGTCCACACCAAACAGACACTTTAGCGCTGTGAAGAGGCCTTAGGTGTAACTTTCTAGGGTTTTGAGCTGCATAATACCTGCAGTTAATCTGGTATATATAGCCATCCAAATGGAAATGAGACTAATCTGACATCATAAATACGTCATCAGATTTCAACAGGCAGACTGAGTACTGTCACTGGTTTCGGTGAAGGTCACTAATCTTCCCCTCTCCACCTCTTTACTCGTCCACTAATACACACTTCAAATCTAACCATCCTTTTTTCGGTTGATTTTCCGTACATGAACAGTATTATTTGAGTAAACGTTTGAGATTGGCTATACTACAGAATCCATATATGTAAATTTAATAAAATTATGTTGTCATTTGAGATTGGGTAAACTACAGAATTCATATATATATATATATATATATATATATATATAATTTAAAAAGAATTATGTTAGCAATCTTAGAAGTTTTATTTATTTCAAAAGTGACCATTTTTTGTGCCTCCTAGTACTTTTAATTGTATTATTTTGAAATTTTAATAACTCAAAAGTACCTATTTATTATCAATTTAAATGTATATTGGAGCCTCGCTGCATCATATGTATACTGAAATAGAGACTAATAAAGAATAAGTATAAGTTATCTTGTTTTTTAAATCTTCTGAAATATCACAGTCACTGTCTATTTGTTTCAGAGTGGAAGATCACATGGAAGCCCACAAATGTCTAGAAGATTTGGTAGCAATCTAAATAACGCAGTCGGACCTCCCATCCCACCTGTCAGAGCTGGGAGTGGTTGCAATAGTTATACATCATCATGGTTATCCAATCAAAATGTAGCTGAGCAATGTCATAATCAGTCCTTACACAGACATCCACCGCCACCTCAGCATCCTCCACCAGTCAGTATTTTAATTAATTTATAACACTTATTTTTATAATTGATGGTTATAACAGTGCGAGATGGATATAACCAGTTCTATATGCTTTTCCCTCATTGGTACTTTTTAAGTACAGCTAATATAATTTTTGCAATTATAAAAGCTGCTCATTTTCCCTCTTTCAGGGAGTTGTGGAGCGTTCTTAAAATTTTGAAACAAAGTTAGGTTTCTTTTTATTTTTAGATTTTCCTATTAAAAAATCAAAAGAAACTATAATTTGTAGCAAATTTTGTTTAAAATCTGTAACTCTGCAATCAAGTTGAATCAATTGTCTTATCATTTTCTTCCTTAAATAATCTATCTAGTTGTGCAGTACAAAGTCAGGATTTTTTAGTTTTAAATTAACATTGAAAATGTTAATTTTTTATATAAATTAAATAGCCTTTGTTTTAAAAGGAATTTATACAGTTTTAATTGAATGAAATAACTATGCACTTTCAGTTCAGTGGCTATGCAAATTATCCAGAACTCTATAATTTTCAACCTTATTAATTATAATTAAAGCAAATTGAAAATGGCCTTAAATTTCAATTTTTTCAATTTCTTAGAGATGAACTTCCATTTTCTTATATTTTTTGAATGTTGAACTTGAATTTATCACTAGTTTTTGTTCAATTTAATCTAAAACTAAAATTTTGAAATAGTGATTGTTAGTTTCAACTTTGTTATGTAAAGATTTTTATGATACTCAGTTTTCAAATTATTTTTAGTTTGGTGAACACAAATTTGTACTAGTTTCTGTCTAACTAAAACCAAAGTAAAACTGCAAAATAACAACTCTAATTATTTTTGACTTAATTCTGTTTTATTGATGACTGGGGTGTATAAAAAAGACCATTGTGTTCATAGACCAAAGATCGTAAAAAAAAGTTGAATGCTTTCATTGTAGGTCATTACAGCAGAGATGTTACTACTGGGGGCTGTTGACACCTAGCTTTAAGTCTTAATCAGAGGATCTTAATATGAAGACTCGTGGAAGGTAGTTCAAGGATAAAACTTTTAATTTAGTTCCTTTTATTTAGAAATACTTATTACAGAGAGGTCTAACACAGATACAATCCAGAACTGTGACAACCATATTTGCCTCAGTTAATATTTACCGTACACATGTGATTAATTGATTGATTGATTTTATTAGCATACAAAAGTATACAAAAGAATACAGTATATTTCATCTTATATAACTAAAATTAACTAAGGGTTAAAACATCTAACCCATAAAATTATAATCTATTTCTTCAAGGAAAAAATATATTATCGAACCACCAGTCATTTACTTTTTCTTAAAACTAATTAAATCTAGCCTACTAATAGATGTAGGTAACTCATTAAAAAGCCTATACGAATTATGCTGTGGTATTTTAATGATTTGGTTTCCCTCTTAATACTTTTATTGTAATATGTACTGTGTAACATACAATGTAGTTAGACAAATTATTTTTAATCAAAATCAAAACCTCAAAAATATACAGATTAATTATAGTCATGACATCTATTTGTCTAAATAGTGGCTTACAGTGAAGGCAATTGAGCAGAACAGTTATTATTTGTATTACTTTTTTTCTGAATTATTAGTACATCATTAACTCCTACTCCATTTCTCCATAATTAATATGCCTCAGTATTGATTCAAGAAAGGAAAATAGGTAACTTAAACTAAATCTATGCTAATATAGTTCTGAAATCTACTCAACAAAAACACAACTCTAGAAAGCCTACGACATACATAACGTTACCTTCCAAAAGCTTAGTACATGCTCCTTTCACCTTAGCTATCTACATAAATTCCAAGCAGTATAACTCAGTTAAATTAATGAGGTCTCTGTTATTGGGTAAAAAATAAATTTCCTGTGTTTTCTCTATTTATAAGAAATCCATTTATTCTACACCAGTTAGACAATGCATCTATAGATTCTTGTTCTAACATAGTCAAATTCTCAACATTATTGCAACAAAATTCAATATATATTGTTGTTTCATCTGGATAAACTTTTTTTTTTCACAGCAATCTACCACATCATTTATCATGATCAAAAACATTATAGTCCCAAATAAGTAGCCCTGTGGAACTCCACCCTCGCATTAAGTATTTTAGGTTGCCTTATGTCCTGGGGGGGGGGGGGTTGTCTCTCTTTATCAGTCTTATCAGGTCTCTTTTAATCAACTCTTGTTCCTTTTCAAACCTGACACTATTAGAGTATTCAACGCTTAGGAGTCTTTATTTCATATATATATATATATATTTTTATATAAGGTGATAATGACTCTGAGGTTTTTCGTCTTTAATCAACAAGGGGAAAATAATGTATCAATTTTTATCAAATTTGACCTACCGTACACATTCTGTGTGTAATTTATATGTTTAAGTTTTTTTAGCCAGAAAATTCTAGATATATCATTTTTAGAAATTGTAATAAATTTTATTCTGTAGCTTTCAATTTTTAGGTGGATTTTTAATGAATTTAGGTAAATTCGTACTTCTTCCCAATGAAGATCTTTAATTTGACTCTCTACTTTAAATGTCACAAATTGTACAATACACTTAAATTACCTACATTTAATTTGATATTTCATCCAAATATTTATGTTGCTAAATATAGCCAACAATAGATATCAAACATGAAGTCAACAATTTTATTTCTTTTCCAAAAATCCATGAAGTTGCAATAAATAAATAAATAATGTCTAGTAACAGGTCACAATTAACAACTTGATAGCCTAGAGCAAATAATAGGAATTATAACAATTTTATATTTAGTTTAATATTGAATAAAGGACCTAGACAACTTTAAACAAAGCTGGAATAATAATACTCCACTTAAACTTTCATAGTAAAACATGATATAAATAAAGTTTGAGATAATACATTAATTAATTAACCAAAATAATAACTAGAATAAATGATAAACACCATGTACAATCTTTAGCAATTTTGGGTTAAATAATAAAAATAATGAAAAATTTTACATTTGAAATAGAATTTATTATTAGAAGGATGTAAATGAGGTATAATGTAGGTGTAAAAGGGGGATTTTAAATGGATTGAATACAACATAAGGACTTAAAATAATTATAGATAACATTTGGGAAACAAAATTTTTAAAGAAATATAAAATGAAATTAGCTGTGAAAAATAAAATAATCGTGCAAATTCACATAATAACTGACCACACCACGATGTCCAAAGCACAAGACACGCCCACTGAAGTTTAAACGTTATTGAAGGAAATTAAGATGATTATACAAAATTGTTAATTTGTAAAAAAATATATAATAGATTAATTAAATTTAAAATGATCACATAGATCAATAAAAGGAAGATTGTACTAGGTATTTAGAGACATAAATTAATTCATGAAAGAGATAAAATGTTTAAATAAGAGTAAACAGTGATGACTTGGGCTAAGAGATTAAAATTGGAAACAATAAGATATCAGTTGTTGTTTTAAACCCAAATATTTACAACAATAATTGAATTGAATTTTACACTCCTACTGTAAATTTAATAAAGGCAAGACCTATAAATCACAGCTCCAGGAAATTTGACTATTTAAAATACTAAAATACAGAATATTATATGGTAGGGGGATTAAAACAGTATATATATCACATTGTATAGACTGTATATACTGAAGGTACAATTTAATAAGCCTATTCTCTCTGAGCTAGAAAGGTTACATCCAATTACATTTTGTAAACTTGTAAAGCTTGCTTGTAGCAAACCTACAAATTATCTAAATCAATAATTGTGTTGAAAGGAAAGTAGGACTTTCTTTATTAAATAATTTGAACATTGTCGAAGACAATTAAATTGTAAATTGTAACTTTAATATTTATGAAAATACTTAATATTCTTACTAATTTGAACTTTAACATTTAAATTCCATGATTAACTATTCCTCTGTTAAAACATAAGTTGTTAAAATATAAACAGTTTAAGAGATTTATGCAAATAAATTGTCCCGTGAACCAGAGAAAAAGAGAGCTCAAATAAATTAAATAATTCAAAATAATCAATTTCATATAATAATAACTTGTATGTAATTAAATAATTAAAAAAGAGATATAAGCATGAAAAATTAATAAATAATTTTGAATAACTTATAATTTATAAAAATTGTATTCTAATTTGGAACCACAACTTGAGGTTTTAAAAAATATATATGTAGGCCTATATAAAATTATAAAGTATAGTAAAATAAAATTAAAATATTTTATAAATATTACTTTTAAATATTTTAATTGTGCTTATAATGATCGAACGTGTTTCGCAACATTAAAAAAAAGTTTTAAAACTCTTTTTACACTTAAAATTATATATATATATATATATATATATATATATATATATATATATATATATATATATTGATATGTCATACTTATAAGTCCTAAAACATTATTATATTTTTTTTTTAATGGACACATAACAGCTAAAAAATGGCCTCAAAATAAAGACTGGTTGAAAAGGGATATTCCACATGTAAAATGCTTATATTTTGATATATTCCACTTATATATATATATATATATATATATATATATATATATATATATATATATATATATATATTGTATTAAAAAATCCCTCTCCCAAAAAATCTAAAACAAAAAATATTGTTTCAAAATTTATATTTTGAATAGTGAATATTTAGATTTATGTGACCCTATAAACTCCAAATCATAGTTTTGTTATTTGTCCCATGTTAAATGTACACACAATTTTCTCTCCCTCCATGTTTAAAAATGGTCATATTAAGAATATAAAAAGATAAATGGCTACAAGTTGAGATAGTATAGAAAATTTTATTTGAACCCTTTTAATTTAAGTTGAGGGGCACACACAGACAGATTAAAATAGCGGTTTTTTTTTTAATTTTAAGAAACCGATAAAAATAAAACAAAAGCTATCATTGAATTGTATTACATAATATATTTTTTCGTTTGTAACAGGTCCCACCAATGCATGGAGAACATCATGTTCATGGCAATAGTAAAGACCATCATGTTTGCAATGTGTACTGTAACTGTTCACTTCTATATGTACAACCTGATAACACGTACGTATATCACTACCTCTAGGCTGAAAAAAATATACAAAATACTTGAAATTAGTTATAGAACATAAGTTTATGATTATAAATAGTTTCGTACAAAATTACAATACATTCAAAATCATCGTTTATTTGTAAAAAAAAAAATTTGTATTATAAAATTATTTGCTTTTGAATTAGATCACATAATCACAATTATAACACCACTAGTTTAACAAATAATAACAGTTAAATACTAGCCACACAGCTAATACACTAAAATGATGGGACGAACATTTATTTTATTGTTTTTATATGGATGCACTAATTTGCTGACCTCAATTTGGCTATTAACGCAGTCGCCATTTGAAATTTTATTTTTGAGTTACAGTCACTAATAGATGTTCAACAAGCGCTGTGGTGAATGTGAACAAAATAAAACACTGAAACCCCTACCACAAAACATTTTACCCTTACAGTCACATTTAACATAAAGTACAAATGTAGTGTAAGTGTAACATTTGAACCAAAAATGTACAACCTTAAAATTACTGCTTCAAAAATTATTATTACTTTTTTAATTGGGGAATTTTAGTGCTGAAAATTAAATATTTTTTAACAATAACTCTTTTTATCATAAAATATGTTTGAACATCATTGGATAGTAATTTTAAAACTACAACACAATGAGTTATTATACTATAGATCATAAATATATTTTGGTAAAATTCAATAATTAGCAAACATTTTAAAATTTACCAATAGAATTTTCTGGTTAACTAACTTGTCCTATAATTGTTAAAGCCAAGATTAAATATCAATTACGGACAAAAATTAACACTAATATTTATTTGTACACAATGAGCCAAAAATGGTGCTATCATTTCATAGGGTCAGACATCAGAGTTTCCAGGAAGACAACCTAATTCTTTAATTTAATAGATTGTTATACCTATTACTAAATTATTTCTATTGTAATTTCTCATATTTATATAGTAAAAAGAAAGTTAGGCAAATAAAAATATAATTTTCACATTTTTTAGTATAGGAAGAGTGTGGTTTTACAAAGGCTTTTGTCTATGCACTCACCTAGCAATTTAGTCTAAATTTAATATGTAATAATTAACAAAATGTATTTGTTAGGATTTATAATTTAATTGTATGAAAAACAATAAAAAAGAAAAAGAAACTAATAGACACTGGCAAGGTAGTTTGTAAATCTCAAAATTGGTTTAACTCGTAAGCACTATTGATTAAATGTTGGTGGATTGTGAAAGTTAAAGAGTGAAATCGGCATCACCTAAATTTTGTAGTTTTAACAATTAATTTACTATTTTTAGATCAAATATTTTAGCTAAAAATCTGATCTAAATATTTTTGGTCAAATAATGTTTGTACATAACAATTATTGTGAAAAATTTACTTCTTTTTATATATTTCTTTCTGATATTTTCTCTAGTACAGGATCAACACGTAATAATTGTAAACTTATAAATAATCTAACCACTGATTTTTATATTTTGAATGTAATGTACAGTTAATACAGAGTGTGAGAATTAAAGACCGACCTTCAGTTTTTAGTATGTGGTAGAGGTTATTATAATAATAAACTGTTTAATAGAAGGGAAATAGTGGTTTAACAATTTTCCAATAGAAATAATGTAATAGGGTACTTCATCTGTATTTATTTAAAATTGAATAGAGTTCTAACTACGTCTTAGACTCTATTTCTCCCAACAACACCACAGAATAGCCTGGCTGTCATTGTGCTTTGTCTTCGTTTTACACTATTTTTATGGGGCATCGTTTGAATTAACACCTCTTTTTTTCATGAGTTGATTCTATCTGGAATTATGTAGGATGAAATGTAATCTTCTACTTCATTTTTGGAATCCATTAAGTAGACAAAATCCTCCATTACCACTCTGCTTTTTCATTTAACTGCGACTCACTGTAATTTTCTTCATCTCGATTTTATTCACATCTTAAATTGAATCCTGAATTAAATAAACACTTTAGGTATGTGAGCATAACATCCCAAAAAACATTGTGAAATTACCTTTTAATTGTAAAGAGTAAAGAACATAGTTTTACAGGTACACATAATTTACAGGTTTATTATACCTATTTTTTTTCCTGTTTTACATTGACACAAATATTACCCTAAATAATTTTCTATTTGTAGCTGGGCATCATAAATACACAGCTGATGAATATGTAACAGTAATAATTATGATTTGTTTTAGATTAGAACAGCAGATAAGCAGATGCGATCGAACCAGTGGAAGTATTAGTGGTCGAACTTCAATAAGGGACAATGAGAGAAATTCAGACACACACAATTTACCAAGTATAAGTCAGCCAGACACATTGTATACACAAATACATTTAGGTTGGTAAAGTATAATTTAGGGTAAATGCAAAACTACATTTAGATTGTATTACTCAATAATTGTTCAAAATCTGTATTTATTCTTCTGATTATTTTAGCCTGGTGCAGGCTCGACTGTATTTGCTTTGCTGTATTGGGATGGGGCTATATTTCATTTTATTGAAATTCCTCGAAAGAAGATAATTCAGATAATAGCTTTTTTTTTTTTTTTTTTAGAGCCGAGATGCTATATAAGTATGGATCTAGTGTTGAATAAGCCTATTAAATTCCTTGGCCTCCACTTTAATCTGGCTCATCTCACTTTCAAAACAAGTGTAGTGTCATTCTACCAACCAGAGGCATTAGATAACTAGCTGGTCAGTTTGGGACTCATACCTTCCATTTTTTAGGTCATTAAACATCCTTATTCTGAAATATTTATTTACCTACAAAAGGCTAAACATTTTCATTTAAGACCAGAAAAACAAATTTGAATTATGTTTAGACAATGTGGAATCAGAACTATTGCATTCCAATGCCTAGGATAAAAGTATTAACAACAGATATTTTTAGTTTATTGCTCCCTTTTTGTTTAATAAGTTACCATATTTTAGAAAATCAATTTTATCAGTAAATACATTTCAGAAAAAAATTACAGAGTTTGCTATTAAGACTGTAGGATGTTCATCATTTACTAAGAGTAATAGTTTTTAAGGTAAGGTTTAGGTGTACGAATGAATGTGTGTGTGTGTGTGTGTGTGTGTGTGTGTGTGTGTGTGTGTGTGTGTGTGTGTGTGTGTGTGTATGTGTGTGTTTGGGGTAAATTGAGAAGTACAACTAAATTTCATTTATATAATTTCATAAAATTTGTAATATTCTATTCGTTGTGTGTTAATTTTCTGCCACATAGACATGAAGCTCTAGCACAGGTATTATTTTAGGAGGAGCTCAATTTTATTTATCCTTTTTTTTTATGTAACCAATATTAATTATTGTGTCTTGTGAAATTTAAAAAAAAATTTTTTTAATAAAATAGCAATCAAGTTTAATCTAGTAATAATTAATGAATTTGGCCAGTTTCGGGTTGTTATATTTATTTTGTTACAGTTAATATATTTTGTAATATTAAGGGTATTTTATGATGATAAGAAATTAAATTTTAATTAGTCACATTTTATGAGACAAAATTATAAAGAAAATTTTAAAAGAATATTCAAAATAATCTAATACTGAATTTATCAACTTTAATGCTGATAAAGAAAATTAAATTAACAAATCAACATTCAAACATTTATAATACAATATAATTTATTATCATTAAATAACAAGCTGTTTATTTATTTATTTGCAAATTTAAATATACTATGATTCTTAATCTCAGGTTTTCTGATTCATCGGCATTTGTTAATTAACTATCTATATAATTTTACTCTTAAATACTTACAACTAAACATGAAATAATTAAGTACAATATCTAATGATCGAAAGAACTTCTGTCTAAAATTTCTTATAATTTAAATTTATTTAATTAATGTTTAACTAAATATTCTTATTTTCAACGCTGACATTACAAAAATGAGATTTGTTACAAAAATGTCTAAAAAAAAAGTATTCATGTAAAATTTTGATACAATTAGCCATTTTAAAGTTTATCCTGTACAAAGACTTTCAATGGTCGCCATTTTGTTTTTGGATTTTGAAAAATATTGATTATTTTTTTAGCTTTTTATAATTGTTTAAAATGTATTCAAAATTATATGTTTAATGGTTATAGAACAAAAAAAATATGTGAAAAAAAACAAAATAGCACCTGTGTGAGTAACTGGGGACTTCGGATAATTTCAATATGATATTTAGATTTGCTTTTGGCCCAGAAACAATGCATTGAAATATTTGTAGAGGGTTCTGAAACGCACTGTATATTCATTTTTTTAAATGTTAGAGATCAAATACTTATATTTTTTTACTCTTGAGAAATTAGCAAAAAAAAATTGTTTAATGTTTTGATTTTTACTATACATACCACACTACAATAACAAAATCAAAATTCTGAGATATAAAAATTGTAAATAATTTAGTTATGAATTCAAAAATATAAACATGACATGATTTATTTATAATACATATAAATTTTGAAACAAAATCTTTACAAAAGAACAACCAGAGACAGAACTATAAACATCAGACGTAACATGACAAAACAAACAAAATCCAATGTTAGACTATCTAATCTTCGGCTAAGAGTGTCTACAAATATTTTAAAATAAAATTTAAGAGCTTCATCATTGATTGGTCATTTGAAACTAAATTTAATATCATTAAAATAAATATTGGTAGCTTAATTTATTATTTCGCAAATGGATCATAAATTACGACTTTTTTCATCTAGGGTTAATCAAAATATTGAAAGCTATTTTTTGAAAATGAGAATCTTGTGTCTTTCTGAAAAATTAATAATCAAACATTTGTACCATATTACCATTATCAATCTACTAAATAATTTTAAATAAATCTGTACAGAATTTTCATGTCTTGACATAAAGATATTTCTTAAATTTTTTAAGGTCACCCAAAATAAATATTTCAATTAAATCTGAAATTGGTTATTGGGCATCAGTATATGTATTAATTACAATAACTTTTATAAAAAATTATTACACGTTCATAAAACAAATATTATTAATTTTTTTTCTAGAGCAATGCAGATGTGAAGCCAGCAGCTGGGAAGACAGCTGTTCTTGTAGCGAGTCCTCTTGTTCATACGCTCAAGTCAATTGCCCTATGTCTTCCCTAACAAGGCATTCATAAAGCCTGCCTATTGTAATTAATCACTAAAATAATAGATTAATGTTAGCATATGAAACTCCTTGATTATAATAGTAGAAACCAGTTACAATGATTGTAGTTTGAATATGGTTAGTTTCTAGGTAATTGTTTGAAATGACTGGATCACATATGCTTCGTCATAGTACTTGCTGTCATTGAAACCATAATCTCAACATTTTAGCCCACAAATTAGATAATGTAATAGTTTTATATTTCTTTCAATATGTCACTAACCATGTGAATCGTAGGATGATACCACAATTTATGGCTTCTGTACCCATTATTTAGATCAATAAGTATCACTACATAATATAAACTATTTTGCAAAAGGAGGTATTTAAAATCATGAAATGTTTAATTTACTTATTTTTTAGCAGAGGACAACATCAAATCGCAGTTGCAAATGTTATATACATAAAAATAAACTACTATATCAGTAATAACAAATATATTAAAAGAATTTTAAATTCAGAAGTATATTAAAATAAACAATAAACATATAGACAAACAGTACAATTATAAAATAGCACAATTAAATTAAACCCTGATCATCCAACACTGTAATCATTCATACACATCGAGTTATTTGGGTAATATGCAGTATAGACATAAACTTTTTTTTTAAATGACAATGTCATTTTTCGAGATTGCTGATGGCAAACTGAGTAGGCAGTCATTCAGAGACCATCAATTGGTATTTGTTCACTTTGAAATCATTTGTTTAAACTAGTGTATTCCGAATTAAATTAAGTTTTTATTTTACCAAAATCAATCAAATTAAGTTTTCAATTAAAACTTCAATTAATCAATTAAATGTTATTTTTTAATCAACCGAACCACTTGTGAGCCATGACAATTTTTTAAAGTTCTATCGTTGCTTTTGGAATAGATTAAAGATTTCAACAATCTACTATTTAGATTTATAACTGTTGTTATGTAAATCAATTTCAAATTTGTCGATTTGAAGTTAACTCATACAAGGCAGATGTGTTATAACTGTCCCTATGATTTTAAGGATTATGTAGAAGTAGTTAGTTAATTTTTTTTAAATCACAAATATCTAATATTCTGTTGAAATTCTAGTCTTCGTCATTATAATCTAATCCAAATTATACTTGCGTATTTTAATTCTTTCAAAAATTTTTATTTTGATTTTTTTAAATCTAGAAATACTAAAATCATGTTATTCAAATACTTATCATATGTCTGACTGTTATTCAAATTACAAATTATATAAATAAGTGCTTTAAAAGTTATAAACAAGGACTGAATTTTAAATTATGCACACTTTTAAATAAATCATTTGAAGGAAGCTTACAATTAAAAGTAATTACAATATCTTACAACGGAGGCATAAGATTATCAATATTCAAATTGTTTTTTCTTAATTTCGGATTATGACAATTTTAAATTAAAATTTAGATTTGTAAAAAAAGTATGGTAACAAATATTTTTACAAAATTAATGTTTACAAATATGGTGATCAATATAATATAAATTAAGAATAGTTATTATTTACCTTGTAAGGACTATATTTTATTTTTCTCACAGTGTCTCATTTTGTGTGAGAATTTCCGTAGAATCCTTTTGAGTTCTATATGTCTTTCCTAATGACATGATCTCTCAAAACAAACAAATGTACCAATTTTAACCAATCAAAATATTGTAGCCTATTTTAGCAGTTTTAATTTTGTCCTCCTTTTTTTTTTAAACACAAATATCAGGACATTGCCATAAACCCTAACACAACTTTAGAAACACAACCAAAAGCAAAGATTATCAAAAATTGAGAGGAAAAGTGAAAATTTAAGTTTTATAGAGCCGACAACCAATACTTTTTAATTAACAGGGCAGGCATTTAAATTATGTTTATTTTTCAGTTTATTATGATATAACATTTTTGTTAACTAAATTAAATATGGCTGTTTTTTACATTTTCCATTACAAATCAATAAATCTAAAAAGTTAGTGCTAAATACTTTTTCATAAGCTTAGGGTTACAATTATTTAAAAAATACAATTATTTTTATTATATTGGATTATTGTATTAGAAAAAGACTACAAGTCCTTAACAAAGAAACACTCTTATTCCTATTTAATAATAAATTAACTCAAATGTTACCATAATGAATAACATAGTATATTTAAATTATTGTTAATTTTTTGTTAAATGGGCAAAATATACATACATTTTCATACAACAAGGAATGTCCTGTGTGATGACGTTTTTTTCTATCTAAATAAAAATGATTCAGCTCTATTAGTTTTTGTCTTTTCTAAATATAGGGAATATTAAAAGGATTTTTTACCTTATTTTATACCACTTATGTTATGTCATATTCATAGAATATACATAAGAAAGTTGTTGATAACTTTTACTTAAAATAGACCTTTAGTCATTTTCTACATGAAAAGTTTGCTTTAACGTTACTCAATAATGTCCTTACATAAAATCTTTTAATATATTTGAAGGCCAGTTATTTTGCAGGATGATAAATATAACTTTCAAAAGCTCAAGTAACTGCCAAACTTTGAGATTTTTATGGACCAGAATAAGTTACTACTGCCTAGACATATGAGAATGCAAAAATCCTTCCATATAATGTTGTTGTTTTTAATTCATTAAGATGATTTCCACATGACGCTATTTAAGCATTGTGATATTATACTTTATTTTCTATGTAATTTATTATTCCATCATAATTACAACATATTTTTTTAAAGTTAAATGTGTTAAAATATTTATTTATTATTATTATTATTTTATAATTTCTAGTTAGTATTTTGATTGCTAATATTTGATAGGTTATTTCAATTTTATACAAACTATAAGTTATAACAAATTAATTTCATATTTTCCCACTTAATTTATAATGTAAACATACTAGCTATAAGAACTATTCTGCATTACATGGTACTGCAATACCAAACAACGCTAAGTTGAAAGATAAATCTAGTCTTTTTATTATGTATAAGTAGTTATCATTATTTTTTAATGTATCAAATATTTGATATTAGATATTTAAAGTTAACTAATGTTGGATTTTTTTTAAATTTGTAAATACTTGTAAATAAAATAATATTAGTTAGTATCACTTATTTTTGTTGACTATTTTACGAATTTCATGAAATGGGGTATCAATTTTGTCAAAACTGTGAACTACGTGTAAAGAAACTCCTAATCTTAAATGTTAATACTATTATTTTTTATTCTATTTTTTGTGTTTCTGTCCAATATTATTCCTTCATTTCCTTATTCTTTTTTTAAAATATCCTTCTTTTAGATTCATCTACCTTATGATAAAAATATAATCTACTTGAGTTTAGTTTTCTAGAATTTTCTAAAAACTTAATGTGATTGTACTGTAACACTTTGTGAAATAAAGCCTGAACTGTATACCGTAGTTTTAAAATTTGTTAACAATGTGTTCAATGTATGAGCAAGATTACTGTTATAAAAAGTAAGATGAAGTTGTTAAAAAATAATCATCCTTTGTTTTATTCTTATTGGGAAAATGAGGGTCAGGTTACCTAATTGTATTACAGCCACAATAAGGTTATTCTTAACCAAAAATAGGATGGCAGACTAGAAGGGGAGGGGGTATTTTATAGCATAAACTGCCTGAAGTAGGTCAAAAGAGCTAGCACATTCGCACAAACTTCTTGTTTAAAGTGGAGATTATTCCAAACTGCTTTCTCCCCTATACATTAAATTAGATTAGTTCAGATCATATTACAAACTACTGATAGATATAGATGCCCACCAAAGTTTCATAAATATCCTTAATAAAATCACTTGCTCCAGGTACAAACTACAAGGAGGTATGTAACTCAATTCAAGTGGGGATTTCTTTCTTTCATAGGTTCTTCAATACTTGTCTCCACGGATCCTATGAAAACCAGAATTCCTGACAATATTTGTTCCATGGATCCTATAAAACCAGAATTCCTGACAATATTTGTCTCCACAGATCCTATGAAAACCAGAAATCCTGACATATCTTACTCATTTTCTTAAAATTTTCAAGGACAACGTATATTTTTTTCAGTGAAAAGATGGTAATTGAATGATAATTTTTGGAACTGAATTTTTTTTAAATTGGTTCCTAATTTTAACCATTTTTTTTCTACTGAAAAGTAGAAAGTCCAAATATTCCAATATATTATTTATTTTCTTAAAATTTTCAATGTCAACTTATAGTTTGTCAGTCACAAAGTTGGTAAATGAATTAAATGCCAATTGAAACTGATTTTTTTTTTAATCGATCCAGTAGTTCTTAAGTTTTAACAATATTTTGCCAACAATTCATGGGAAAATCTCTATGCCCATATAGTTTTGACATTTCAGCGACAATATGCATTTTATCAATAACAAGGTTGAAACATAAATTACAATTAGTAGAGTTTTATAAAATCACTGGGGGTTTCAAAGATATAGGTGATTTTATTTTGAAAGCTAGCTTATTTTAATTTGTGTTAAGAATAAGATATATTATGGCACAGCACACAAGGCTAGTGTATAATATAATTTAAAACTCAAATTTTGAAATCATGTGTAGCAAAAATCTGGACTCAGCTTTTGATTTAATAAATTCTTGTCAACTCTCCAGGTTTTATTCATCTAAGTTTTAAAAAATCTTAACTTTTTCTTGAAATTGAAAAAAGTTTATTCAATATAATGTATGTTGAACATAATTTTGTGCTATTTTGTAGGTAATATTACAACTCGTATAAACATATTTAATATTAGAATAGGCCTAATTGGAAAAGTACTATGAAGTATTATGAATATTTTCATAATGTCCTAATCAGTTGTTAATTGTGATATATCAAGTTTATAACATACAAAGTACATAATGGGGGAAACATCATTGCAACAATTTTCCAACACATTTATATTTTAAAAAGAAATGATGAAGACATACATTGCTAAAATCATTTTAATTTAAACAAGTAACATAATAATCTTTTGGTAATTGTTGACATTCGTAATTCAATATAGAAACTATAATAACAAGTAAATTTTAATATTTCCAAATTCACTTTTATCTAAATAAAATTATTTATGCTAAAGACCACTTCTTGGTCTTTAGCACTAAATTATTGGTGATTGGTGGTATTCCATTTTCATATTTAAAACAAACACTTTTTAGTATAAATGTGTTCTTCTTCTTCTTCTTCATTCATGTTAACTACCTTGACAATGCTGTAACTAGCGAAACCATGGTCAGTAAATTTTAAATAAAGTTGTGATTTATATTAAATAGTGTTTGTTTTAATTACTAAATAAAATTATATTATGGTTCCTTCAACCTGTATTGATTAGGTATATTTCTAATATTGAAATGAGCCTATAAAGTATATTTAACAAAACCGACAATCTTTCATAAAATAATTTATAATTTTATTATACAGTGCAGATCATGTTCAGTTGAGACAGTATAGAAATCTATCTTGATTTTTCTACTCTATGCTCTAAGTCTCCGATCGTCTTATTATTCATCCCATATTAATATTCTAATTGATATAGATTGATTTTTTTTTTTTTTTTTTTTTTTTTTGTTCTAATATATGTTCGGACTCCTTACTTTTTATTAAATTCTTATTTACTATTCTAAAATCTCACTGCTTGCAAAAAACTGGTAAATAATTCTACTCCATGCAGAAATAAAAAAATTTCAAATACTAACCTGAGGCAATTAATGACTGATATCTTTCCATTTGTTGTAAGAAAAGAGAAGAACTTTGTCTAATAATACCTAAATCTGACCCATTTTTTGTATTGCTATTTCATTTGAGTCTATTTTTTCTAAAGATAATATAATATTTGATTCTCACAATAAAACGTAATTAGTGTCATTTAAAACCATAAAAACCATGTACATTTTTTCCTTGTTCATCAGACTATTACCAAAAATTTAATTAAACCCTTAACAACATATCCTAATCTTTTCTTATTATAATGAAGTATAATTCCTGCCAATAAAACTTAGTTCTTAAGTACTCAGGTTGTACCATTTGTTTATAATTAAAAACAATACTTATTGATGTTAGTGCTATATATATTATGTAGAGGTATTACTTCATAGGTTGTACATAAATGTTTTTTGTAGATGTATCGTGTATTGTACTTTAAATGTATAGACTGCTTTTATATAGTGTGAATAAAAAAATTGTATATACTTTTGTACAGTGTACAGAATTTTTAATGGACATAAGGACATAATAAATTAATAATTCGTAAGTGCAATCAATTTTGTTTTAATTATTTACCTATTAAAAATATTGTTTTATTTTGACCAATGATGGTATGACGGTCACAACTTCTTTTGACCAGCTGGAAGCTCCGGCTGGCTGGAGACCGAGTACACTTTAGCCGAATCTTGTCAGGATGGGCCAAGGAGTCGGGTTAGGACGCTAATGAACGCATGCAACGCAAGTGAAATTAAATGTTATATTTTATTTGAGCGCCGAATTAGATTACAGAAATATTTTTAATTTATAAAAAAGACAACGGCAAGATAAAGCCTTAATAGTGGCCGAAAAGCATACCGTTTAATTTAGCTAGCACGTGGCCGAAAATGGACTGACCTCGTCCCGTTGCGGTCTTCCTTCTCGCGGCTCTCGGAACAGTCTCCCACTCGGCTCGCTGGTTCAAGCCTTCCACTCCTCGTCTCCCCCCTTCTATGTGATATTACACTGCTCAACAAAATCGCAAGTGCCAATTCATATTTTATTATTTAGAATTCCTTTACATCCTAATTTATACTTATTATAGTTTTGGTTTGGTGGGCTCCTTGGCTGGGCCACAGGTAAAGGAACAAAATATTAAATGACAAGCTATGACTAAATTTTAGCTTCATAAATGAAATGGACATCCCTCATTCAGAGTTATTTTTTTAACACCAAAATGTGAATGAAATTGACAACAGAGTGTTTACTATTTATTTTCGTCTTATTTGTTAGCTAACATTAATGGTTAATATTCTGTTTATTAACTAATTAACTACTCTCTTCTTTAATGTTCTAGAGGCTAAATCATAGAACCATTGACTACAGAGTATAAATTTACATAAAAATGAGCTATGTAAAATGGGTCAGTGTTGAGGAATTATTTGTAAAAGTTTGTTTAACCAGCACCACTTTGGTAATAAGTGACGGCTTTAAAATTATTTTAAACTCATTTGGGGTCATGGAGGATAATATCAGCTTTGATGAGAAATAAATTCAGTAAAATCTGAGAAAAATTACTCACAAGTGGCTGGATTTTGTTTTCTTAATGTGAAGTTTCTTTCTCTATTTTTAGAGTGAGTACCAAAATATGCTTAAAATTGATGACAAAAGGAAGAAAGTGATCATATATTGAAATTCTGGAGTAATTTTATCATCTAATTAAATCAACTGAATTTCAGATTGTTGTCTTTCTTTTCTTTTTTTTCCCCTTATTGTTTAACACATTCGTTACTGATATATTTTCCTTTACTATAGACCAGCCACCCAGTCTTTATCCTGTATGTGTTTAAAAGTATTCCTTATTAAGAACTCAATTGCTTTACTTCTAATTTTCTGTTGCAAAGATTATAATTTTGTTTATTATTGCTTCTTAACAAAACTCATGTTTTGGATGTTCACTGTAATATCCAAACTTATAGGTTGCTAATTGAAAAATGCTCTAAAATTCTATGCTTTAATGTTTAACTAATTCTTAATTGTTCCTGGACACCAATAAGTTATTTTTACAGAACTTATACTCTATAATTTTTACAGGGTAGTAAATTCTACGAGAAGTGTTCTTTAAGAAGAAATTATGAAGACAGAGTCAGTAAATTCATAAGTCATAATTTACTTTAAATTATGTACCAGTAATGTATGAATAACTTTACATTCATTATTATCATACTGCAAAGTTCTGTGGCTTACATTCTGGCTGCACATTTGCCCTTGGTGCTCATTACAGTAGGCTTGCAGGCATTGAACACACCATCCTCCTCTTCTGATATGGGCAAAACTTGCAAATTGTCCTTTTCTATTGTTTGGGTTTGCTGGGTTGACAGGTCTTGGCCTACCCATTCACTTGTGCATGATGTCAAAAATGAGTGATTTCAATTCCCGTTGAATTGTTGGAATTTGTAATCTTCTTTACAACCATGGCGTTACAAATTCTCTGAACACCTCAAATAAAAACTTGTTCCTAGTGATAGGTTTTCATTTTTCATCTTTAACACTTGCTTATGTGTAATTCAGGAATTTATGCCAGTTTAGCATACCATAGAAAAATACACATTGGCCACTGTCTGGTTTTCCAGTTTACAACAGACCACATTTGACCAAAAGCATCTACCCCCCTCCCTTAGTTTCATTATAGTTTTCTATAATTGTGGGTTTTTCTGTAGCTGAGATACTACCCTCTCCAACATGCATAGTTGAAATAAGACACAAAATTTTGTTTCATTTTACCTTATGTGATACAAGCCTTGTATCACATAAGGTAAAACGAAACAAAATTTTGTTTGAATTGTTTGAATTGCCATCATAAAGATATCTCATGTCTCCAACAGGTCTATTTTTAGGATTGATCATGAAATTGGCCAATTCAAGTTTATTAGCTCTGATTGTGCCTATGATTGTTAGTTTGTAAGGATCTTTAGTTGTAGCCTACCGTTATGTGGCCTCTATAACTTTTTGACATAATATTGGCTAGCTGACTTATCTCTTGGTGTAGAGCCTATACCGATGTAAGGCTTAGCATTAAGCATATATTTAGTGCCTGCATCACAAACCAAGATAAATTTAATACTTATTTACAAGATTTATTAGATACAAACATCCTAACTGGGCATCTGCCCCTAATACCCAGAAGTTGTTCAACAATGGTTAGGTATGGGCTTGGTTCACATTCTCGACGCATTTTTCAAAAAAAAAAATGTCCCATAATTTTCTGATTGGAGCAAACTTATCATTAACTCTTCTTGCCTGACGAGTTTGGTTATTGTCAAATCTTTAAACAATCTAACAGAAAAATGAACCTTTTTTGCTCATTGTGGCTGTATATAATGCTTCACTTAGGGTTTCTTTGAACATTTCAATACAATTTAAATGGTTATTTTTGTGTATGTTAGAAAACAGTAGTAGGCCTATTCCCAATCAAAGATTTTAGTTCTAAAATACTCGTGGGATGATGTGTTGTTTTTAGTTCTTGGTAATTTCTTCGTTTCAAAATAATTTCATCCTTAGTGTTTGACACAATTTTTTGAACATCATTATCTGTGATAAAGGCGAGAAAAGATTCTGAAAATTTATTAGAGCTTAGAACCCTACTTTTACTTCCTGAGAGAAGTTTACAATATATCTTGCTCTAGTTTGTTTTGAAGGTCTTGTCCAACCTTTGTCCAACAATGATTATTTTTACCTTTTATAATTCGGACAGTCCTAATACTTTCTCTCTCTACATAATTATCAAAAATAGATGTGGACTCATTTGATAGGTACCTGTTGTGAAGAAGTTGCCGTCTTCATTGGAGTACCTGTGCAGAATTTGTAGTGGAGATTCTAAAGGTATGTTTGTTTCTTGTTGAGATGAACCTTCCATAGAATGTAACAAGTCATAATGTTACTCTACAAACCAACATAATTTTTTATCAAATGTTGATGGTGTTTTATGTATTCTTGTGGGCTCCCAAAAATCGTCATCTAATGATAGCTCATCAGATTATGGTTCATAGTCATCACAGCCTGAATATGACAATTCATTGTCTTCTATTTCACTGTCAATAAAATTTCCTTGTAATTTGTCTGAGTCGTAACTATCTACATCACTTAGCCTACTTCATTGCTCAAACAGTCGATTTCAGATGATAAAAAAAATCATTTTCAACGTTTATTAAAAAAATTATTTACACATACTATTTACTACACAAACCTAAAACACTATTAGATAAAAAACAAAGACAGGAAAATTTTAAAAACAAAACAAATCTATTCTTAAAATGTCACTCGAATGGAAAGCATTTGTAAAAATTATGACTACTGGCACGAAAAAAATAAACCATGCAGCTAGACTACAAATATGACACTAACCTTGACTACCAACAGTGTGGGAATACCCGGCAGGGCAGTACCATCAACCCTAAAACCTAATGGTTATAATTAAAACACTGAGGGCAGTCGCAAAATTTATGAATGGTTTTCATTCTAGGGTTAAAAATGGTTGAGTGTGTTATGTCTATGATATAATTAAACAATTTTCATTTAGGGCAATAGTCTAATAACCTTAAAGAAGATATTTACAGTTTATGGAGGGAAGAGAGGTATATAGTACTAAATATCCAAATATTTTTGTTATATAGATCCTGTTCATTTAGACCTAACTATTATTGGAAAGTTAGTTTAATTTGAAATGTGTTGTTGTATAATATATTGAAATTTAATTGTTATATATTATATTGTTATTGTTATATGATTCTTCAATTAAAACAAAAACAAAAAACAAAATTCAAATGTTTCATGAACTTTTCTAAAAATCTGGAATTGAATGCTGAAAGGATACTCCCTTTTACAAAGTTTTTTACCATAAAGGGAACGAATTTTAAGACTCCGAATTATACACTACACATATAAACTATAATAAATTACATTTAATGGTTATTCAATGTTGTAGTACTGACAGTACTGTATTCCTAAAGTTAAAATTTTTAAGATTTGTTTTCAACAATATAGATTTAACCGCCTAAAATTAAATATTTTCAACCAGTTCCTGCCATCTATCGGTACACTACTAAACTAACACAATAATCGGCAGAGAGAATCAGTTTAGTTGTAGGTAAATGCTGCTATCTTTACTGTTATACATACACCTGTGTAAGTATCGGCAAGCTCAATATATAAACGTTAGCAACTAATAGTGTTTTAAGTCCTCTATGGAGATTTTTAGGTATTTAAAGATGCAACTAATTGACAGTTCATATTAAATTATCGGTAAACTTAAATATAAAAATATATTACCCTCCAATCGTTCCTCCTGTTTGTTTGTGTTTCGATTTCTCTATAGTTGATTCCTTGAAACAGGTGGTAAAATCAGCTGATTAGAACATTTACCGTTTGGTTATTCAGTTTCAGTGTTGGCCTTGAATTTTAGTACACATACACAGTTGACAATTGTCACTCTAATAACATGCTTGTTGGTGAGGGACATGGTATTTCATTTTCAATATTATTCTTAGATGTAGACATTTAGGTTTCTAACAATATGTGATAATTTTGACACCGTGTTTAGTGTACTTTATTTTTGATACGAAATTTCTGACATTTTAATTCAAGAAATTAGAATGGGATGTAGTTTTTATATTCATGGTTCAGTGATTCTATTGTTTGGGAAAGGTGCGGCGAAGTTGTTGTCAAGCTGTTTAAGTCACTAGTGGTAAGTATAAGTAAACATGATTTTGAAACACTCCTATAACTATAATGATTTAATTGTTCACAATATTATTTAATCCAAGGTTTTGCAATTTAAATGTCTTTACCACTAAATGTGCCAAATTGTCGGCTTCATTTTTTATCTAGGCCTATTTAATTTTCTAGAGTAAGAACACCTGTCTTGCCCATCTTAAATGGTTGTTGATTTTTATATAGGCTCTAAGCTATTCTATTTTTTAACACATTCTATTTTTTTTAATCTTGTTTTTCATTTGACTCTATTTAAGATTATTTTAAACACCCATTTTAGTAATATGTATACCATATAAACCTAGTTCTGCACTCTAAAATATATTAAATGTTACCTGGATGTTTTCAGCGAGGACCACATAATTTAATTACACCTCCAATTGGCATCTAATTAATAATATATTGGCCTACCAATATAGCCTAATTTTCTTGGTTGAAATGTTGAAAACTTTCTTATATTTTAAAATCTGTAGTTAGTGTATGTTAACTTAGTTGTATTGGATAAGTTAACACTTTGAATGCCGCATAATTGTGTTTGGCAATACTGTACAGTACGTAAATTTGCCATCTTCATCAATTTTAACTAAACACACATTAAAGAGATAACTAGGCTACATGTTTTTTTTTATGTAAAAGATCATACTTAACTCAATATAAAAGATCATTTTAACACCAATATAGTTTAAATATTTATTTAGTTTTATAGATATGTTAAATATTGCTAAAATAATGAGATATTCGATTTTGAAACACATTTAGAAAAATATCGAGTACTTACATATATGTTTAAAAATAAATCATAACTTGGCATAGATATATATGAATATATATTTATATATTTATGGAGCATGTTTTTGTATGGTATACCCTAAAATATTCTTCAGGCTACATTACAGTTCATGGATCGACACATAGCTGGTTAGTTTTCCAGTAGATTTTTTATTTCAGATTTCCTCTTCTTTAAATGCAACACAATTTCTTAGCCTAAGGGGAACTCCTTCAGCTGTTCTGCTGTGATATACTATACTACTTTGGACAACAGAGTCCGAGTGAAATATGTTTACAAGATAGGAAACTAGTGTGTTTGCTATATGAAATACAACTCCAAAGACGTAGTAAAACCATTATACTGAAGTTAAATTGAAAGTATTATAGCCTACTATAGAAACAGTGTTACCAAAAATAAATTTGATATCGCACTGGGTACAACATCAGGTACCGGTACTACATCTGTAGAGATTGTAACACTTAATCACGCTTGATCTAAAAGCCTGGGTTTATTAATATACCTAAGTAAATAGGTTTATTAATATTAGGATGAACTTTACAACATATTATATACATTATGTTAATGTTTATAATTTGTATACAGTATATAACATGGAATTTAAAATAATTGTAAAGAAGTATAAAGAATAGCCTATGAGATTTTTAAAATTAAAGGATTTTCTACACAATTGGTGTAGATTTGGAGCTGGTGTTACTTATTCTGATCTGTCAGCAGATTGTTTCTTTGCAGATAATAGTGGCATGCCCAATATCAGTCAGTTATTTTGATGACTGTTATCAATAACATTTAAAAGGGCTTTTTATATCTCCATTTTCAGATTAGGCCTTCAACAATTTAGATAAAGGTTTGAAATGTGATTTTCTTTGTAATTCTCCATTGTGCCAATACAAGTAACAATATTGGGGTAAACAAATTTTATTTCTAAAACAACAAATAAAAATTGAAACATAAGTTACAATACAATATGGTACGGTATACATGCTGTTTTATACAAGTAAGCTTGTCGAAATATACCATGCAATATGTTTTAGTGTATAGACAGTTGACCATACAAAGTATTTTGTAATCTGTAATAGAAATATATACACACAGTTATTTAGCTGCATGAATCATTTATTTTGATGACATCTTTTCATAACATTCTAACAATACAATATTAACCGTTTTAAACATTGGACCTACTTTCTCACTAACCCATACATAAAACCAGACTCTAAGCAAACCTTAGGTATTTGTCGCCATCTGCCTCAAAATACTGGTTCAGGAATTACCTATTGGTTACAAAATGAAAATAAACCATTTTACACCATTTTAGAAGATTGAAGATATCTTCAAATGGGCCCAAGTGAGATCATTCAAATTGGTGAAATTTGAAATAGGCTATTATGATCCAAACCTACATGTCTTTTCAAGCTATATAAAAGAAAGTTATAGTTCATGAGTATATGAGAGGAAAGTAAAATTATTCATACAAATTAAGGCAAGAATTTTTCTATTGACTTTTTCATTTTTTATTTTTTTTTTCGTACCAAGAGAAATAGAAGATAAATTTTGTCATTTGTATTAACCTACTAGTGTCTGTATCCTCAAACACTTTTCTCTTAAGATAAATTTTCAATAAATTAATTGTAGCTATCTATTAATTTATAGCCTGCACCTAGCTATAGAAATTTCTTAAACTCATTTGTTTTTTCTTATTTTACTTCTATATTATTTGTAAGTTTTAATAATATTCTATTTTTTTTATAGTCATTTTTGAATTCTTTTTATCTTGTAAAACATTGGAATAATAATATCTTAGGACATTATTTAACTCTCTTGGTGAATCTTTAGTATTTTCCTCATCCATCACCACTCTGCCATGGAGGGGGGGGACTTCAATTTGACCTCATACAAATGGAAGTGGTACATTAATATATATGTGATACCTCATTTTTAAGGTTTATTTAATTGTAGCATCAATTATGTATATGTATATGATTGTATGAGTTATCAAGCATGATTTGCAACCAATAACAAAAGGACATATTTTAGATTGAGGATTAATAATGGACTTTAATTGCATATACATATTAATATACTGACTAATTATTATAATTTATGTATTGGTAGGTGATTTGTTTTTTACAAGTAGGGGCCTAAAGTAGGCCTACATACTGTAGGCCAGCTTGTTAACAAGAATAGTTATAGATGTACTACCTAATTGTATTTATTTCAATCTGCTGTGTAGTTTATGATTAATCAGATATTCCAGGGAGAAATGAAAACATTTAAAGAAAAGAAAATCAAGAAAAAAATGAATGATTATAGATGGGAAAATATATTGATTAATGTGTATTATGATTAAGTACGGTATTGATTTTTGGGCATAATATCCTAAAGGAAATGGATTTTTGTAATAGAAGTCAACCATACTCTCTCTATCTCTGGAGTAATTGATTTTTTTTAAATGGTTAAATGTATTTGGGTACAAAAAACTGATTTCACAAATTACTGTAATTTATTTCATTACAAAGAAGAAGAAAGTAAAAAAGCACTGAAAGGAATATAATGTGTGGTAACACACTTTTAATTTATTCCTGTAATAACATAATTATTTGATGAATAAAAGCATTCCTAGAATGTGTTCATTTTTCATAATTATCAAATAAGTGCAAGTAATAAACTGTCAAACTCTTTTTGCTCTGATAAACACTACAACACTACATTTAACTTTTAATTAGCAGATAACTGCAGGCCTATGATACATGATTACAATGCTATTCTTCAGTAAGCCTAATATAAATAAACTTACATAAGTTAAAAAAAAAAAATTAAAATCTAAAACATTCCATGTATTTAAAAAATATATGTATGTTCATGATAATAACTACCCATGTTTTAATACTTAGAATATCTGCCTGGAAATTAAATATGGCTTACTGTATTGATGTTTTCCTCATTTAAATTGTTATCTTCAAATTGCATGAAAATTTAATACAAATGCAAATTATCATTTAAATTGCATTACTCCAAATTGTTATCTGCTTTTTGTAACCGCTAATCGACAGAGGTAAATCAAAGCTTAGAACTTCTACAAATAAGTAATTTATAGGTTTACATATAATTTGAACAATTCTAAATATTTAATTTTTCTAAAAAATATTAAAGTTATTTTAGGTACCATACTAGCATTGAATTAAAACATGTTGATAGGTGCCTTAGTGGTACTTGTCCAACTCTATAAGCTAACAAAAATCTAAAGAATTTTATTTGTATTTGTGCATGTATGTCACTCATAGCTATGCATAGCCTATATCACACTCACTTTATTAAAGTTAATTTCTCAGCTTTAGCAGCTTTGAAACATCTTACACTTGTATCATTGATGTGCCCCATAGGGCGTTAGGGGTTTTCGTAGCAATCTAGTGGGTTCAAAATGGGTGACTTGACTCCAACCAATTCAGTGATGAGGGAACACTTCATCCATTAGCTGTTGAACTTGAAGGAGATAATGGAGAGTTGTGGCCTGTCTTGCTGAAACCACATACTGTTGAAGTGTGTTCTTAACAGATTGGGAACTTGTGGCAACACAGTTTCACTAACGTCTTAACAATATTAAGTTTCCAGGAATTTCCATCTATTATGTTTGGACCAATAATATTGTTGCCAATTATCCCAGCTCAAACATTCACTTTCTAAGATCGTTGGGTGATGGCTTTCACTCATCCAATGTGAATTTTTATCACTCCAATATCTGCAATTATTGTGCATCTTTACATATCCATTCAGCATGACAGTAGCTTCATCTGAAAACAGTCTGGAGTTAACAAAATTACGGTCTTCATCACATATTCCCATTATTAAATACAAAACTCAACCCTACGATCATAATCATCCTCACCCAGTTCATGAACTAGAAGAACTTTATAAGGATTAACTAGATTTCTCAAGAATATTGTAAACCAACTTAAAGCTTATAGTAGTGCAACTTTTCTTACCAATTTCTGGGGATCTTCAACAAATGTTTGAAGGACATACGAGGTTTCATTATTTGTACCAGACTTAGGTCTTCTCGTGTTGCTCATGGTCTTGTAAATTACCATTTTCCTCAAAGCTTTGTACCGTTTTTAATACGCTTGATTTAGCTATAGAAGATCTGTTTTGTTAAACAAATCAGTTACTTGTTGATATGAGAACACATGGTTTCCATATCCCCTCATCATAGGCAATGTAATTCTCTTTCTTTCCTGTAGAGATATCTTCAATAGCTTAGCTTGTAATAAAAATAATGCAGTCTCAACCATCCAATATACTAAATCAGAACGACACTGTCACAAGATATACTTACTAATTGCTGGAACTGACTGCTTTTGTAATTCCAAAAGATAAATAAAATAGAACAAAATAAGATTAGATAAAACCTGTTCAAACTGGTGACTTTTCAAAACCTTTTAACAACATAAATTATTGAACTTTGAGCCGATATAACTTAGTTAGTTTTAAAAAGAAGATAAACATTAAAGATTCAGAAGAAGCCAGAATTAAGACTTAGCAGAATAAGTAAAAACAATACAATTCTATTTGAAAATTCCATAAAAAATCACATTTTGTTAATATTTGGAACATTCTGTATATGAAATTATAGCCTACATTTATTACGCTTTATTAATTTATATCCCAGATTTTCAATTGATATGTTGCTATATAATTAATATTTTAATAATTTGTGTTCTGTAATTAAGAAATATGTAGGCTTACTTTTTGCTTTTTATAACATCCTGTACCGGATACGTATTTTTCAATACATCTTACCTTACTTTCACAACAACAAAATAATAAGTAATTATTCACTCAGCTCTGCAGAAAATATTCAATATTGTGTTTAAAAAATTGCAAATTTTAAAACCCCATAACTCGGTTGTTATTAAAAATAAATTTAAATTTCCTTTTAAGTACAGTATCTTAAACTGACCTATTCGAATATGTAAAAATAATAATAGTGTTACTTTAAAAAGTTGATAAATTGTAAGTTGAGAAAAGTTGTTAATTTTTGTAAGATCCTGTATATCCAACTAATCTTTTGTGTACTATCCTGTAGATAGCTCAGGTTAAGAACTTTAAAATGAGAGGTCAAACTTTTTTTATCTAATCCAGTTCTTGAAATATTAAACAGTTTCCATAGTTTTTACACACACTGTATATATAATAATCTAAAATTAGGCAAGAATAAAAAGTTAAACCAGCATTAGAGCTTTTAATAAATTACTCTTTTTTTACAAACATAAAATCAGTCCATACTTAGAATCAGTTCATACTCTTTAAGAACTTAAAAACAAAAAATTTCCAATTCCTCCCCCTCCCTTCATAGCTTAAGATAAAATACCAAGTAGTTCCCAGTAACAATGAAAAGGTCAAAGTTGTGTATAAACTCTGTTTTAAGCCGCTTTAAATGTCAGTTATCCTGCCAAGGTTAACAAGTTCATGAAATGTGATACTAATATGGCAAAGAGGAAGTTTAGCTGTCCATAGTAGGCTTTCTGGTCACTTGTCTGTGCTACATTGCCTAGTCTGTGTACAACTGTACTATATCTGCCAAGTAATTGTTACAGAGCAACTTCTTAGTTTACACATAATTTTGTCGTGTTTATGATTTGTGTTGAAAAAATAAAAAAAGATAAGGTGTTGACCTTCAACAGATATGAATAAATTAATCTTCTTAACAACTTTGACTGGTACCTTATGAAGATTGTAAACAGACATTGTTATTCAAACCCATAACCTAACTGTCACCAGAGGAAATGTGTTGTTCTGTTGACTTATTTGGAATCTGAGAAGGTCAAACTAGGTTTGGCTTAGAACATATTAAACCATTTGTAAATATTAAGCCATATAATACGAGTATAAGGTACATACATAATATTATACTTAACTTATACCTAGGGTTTATTTTGATTTCAATTTTGGAAATTGTTCTAGTTGCATTTTCATTTTGAAAATATGTATATTCAGGGGTAACAATAATTAATTCCAGTACCAGTACTTACATGTAAATTTTAGATATGGCCGGGGTGCTTCTTTAAAAAAAATATTGGGTGTGCGTCGGAACAGACGGTGGAAGTTATACTTCTTTGGCCATTCACTCATACACACGCACACAGACAGACAGACAGACAGGATACATAAATGAAATATAACACATTTTCCCCTGTTATTCAATATATTTCTCTTCAGTATATTATAAGTGACTTCAGTATTATATTATACACCTACATATTATCATTATCAGTAATTTCTTCTATAATCATTCTTTCATCGTGGTCATTTTCTTGTTGGTCATTAGAAATCGTACTGTATTCTAGGAAAGACACAATCAGCTTATAACTAAAGTAACTAACAAATATTCTAGATCCAAACTTTTTAAGATATCTACTAAATACAGCATCGATGGTCGTTCCGTATTTGGTCGTACTTTGATTCTTATCATTCGACATTACCAAGTCTAGTTTTTCTTTTAGAAAATTTATCAATGGCTCTGTTTTTTCATCGGAAAAATTGATGTTGAAAACGCCGCTCATTATCATTGGGATTTCATGAAAATTTTCATCTAGCAGTGCGGAACCTTCTCTGGTATAAATTAATAAATTTTGGTGTATAAACTTTATGATCTGGTTCACAGTTTTACCAGGAGAGATGTATAGCGCTACAACTACGAATTGTCAACCAGTTTGTGGAACACATTTACTAATACAAATTTCTCCAAAAGCAGACTGCTGCAACAAGAGATTCCGATGCCCTTGAATGAACATCCATGTGAGAAGTGACTATATTATTATGGTCACTTTCATTGCAGTAAATTGCTACTCCTCCCGCAGCAACATTCTCTCGCTTATACTTTGCTATGCAATGAAAATTCGGAATGTCGATGTTTTGACCATCTCTCAAATGTGTTTCCGATAGTATAACTATTGTACATTGTTTGAATACGCTGTCATTCAGATCGAGTGCATGTGCAATTAGACTTTGACTATTTATTGAATAAAAACTTATTCCTGTCCTATTAGAAAAAATAAAACTTCCCAAATACTCAATAATTGTTGGTAGTCTATTGAGTGATAATCTTTGAAATTCTCTCTGTATATCTGTTGTACCTATAGAATTTCTTCTGCCATGCTGGAAAATGTTGCTGTCATCTTTTGTAGTTATATATAGACCATTAATACTCGTCACTCTCGATAAGGTAACATACACTAATTATATGGTGTGGCTTTTGTCGTATTCATAAACAATCTCATCGAAAGTCCCACCCTGCGATTTATGTATTGTGATAGAACATGATGATACCAATGGGAAATGATTTCTCCGAATTTTAATTGTTTTATTATTATTCATCGGTATCACGGATGACCTTCGCCAAAAAACCCCCCTTTTGCCTTACTAGAAGTGTAAATGGCATTCTTAGTTGTCCTCATCAATCTAAGGGATTTAAAAGTTTTCCAGCATATCTAGATATACTAATTAGTTGGTTAGTGAATTTGGAGTCCGAGGCTATAAGTCACTGCAACCCGAATGGATCGTTTGTAACTACCTTATTAATTATGTTTTAGTCCCATCCAAGATTTAAGCTTCCTAAGAATCTTAAAATGGTTCTGGGTGACATGATCGTTACCTCTGCGGTGGTTGGGAAAGGAATGATGAGGTAAAGTAGCTTTTTGTAGGTCAGAGATTCACTCACTCAACCAGTGTTCGGGTGTTTCTTTATGTGTGTGGTTTATTGAAGCACATTTTATTGAAAATCACTCGTAGTACTTGAACACAATAGTATTGAATGAAATTCTGGAAGATAATGAACGTCTTATAAACATATGAACAAACATCTTATAAAATTTGAATTTATTATTAAGAAAAAATGGAAAATCAACAAACTGATTAAATAAACCAAATGTCATAAATTTTTAGGTTTTCGAGAAGTGGAATATTTCTTAGTATCTGCTATTTCCTCCTCTAGCTGCAATGACTGCCTGGAGTCCCCATGCTGTTTATAACATTACTGATGAACTCTTGGTCCAAATTATCCCATTCCTCCCAAAGAGTTTGTCTGAGTTGTAGGGTCTGTAACTCCCTTTGCCGGTCTTTAATTGATCTTTCAATGTGATCCCAGATATGTTCGAGTGGATTGACATCTAGACCATGTGCTCGCCAATCCATAACAGTAATCCCAACCTCATTTGGGTAATTTGTCACAATCCTAGCAGTGTGTGGGCGAGCGTTGTCATTAAAATGAAGTTCTGGCCGACAAATCCAGCAAAAACCAATAAATGTTGTGGTAAGACTTCTTCCACGTATCGGCAAGCATTAACAGAGTCTCTGTCAAAAACAAGAAGCTCTGTAAGGGCTTCTCTGGATATACCACTCCTATACCATTACTGAGCTTCTATAAAACTGTCTCTCGTAGACATGGCATTGTGTATATTTCTCTCCTCTGTGTTCCCAAAACGCTCACACACATCTGGTGATCGCAGGCTCAATCTGGATTCATATAACCATAATACATGGTTCCACTGAGAAAATGGTTCAGTTGAGGAAATTCTGGTACACTGAAGTTGAGCTTGTTGGTGAAGCACAGACAATCTGGGACCTGTAGCTGAGCAAAAACATATTAGACATACTAGCAACCTTCTCCTAACTGTGGCAGTACTTACATTGACTCCTCGAACTGTTCTAAACGAATTCCAGAGTTCAACATATGAAAACGATTGCACAAACTTAATGAAACGATCATCCCTTGCCCCTGTTACTCTCGGCGACCTGATCCTAGCCTTCTACCATAGCTACCAGTAAATCTAAAACAAATAACAGCTCTGCTGATGGTGGATTTGCTATCCAGTAAGATTTTCGATCTCCTGTACACTGAAACCACTTTCTATCAAAGCAATAACTCTTGCACAATCAGTGTCTGACAAAGACATTTTTGAAACTTAAATATGGCTTATAACTCTACAATCTTTATTCTAGAAGAGTATAAAGTCCAAGTCCAAGTCTTTAATTTGGTTGGGTGATAAAGTAAACCATATTTTTGAATCATCAATAAAATGTTCAAGGTAAATAATAATGCTTCAGTTAATGTTATATAACATTGTATCTTATTTTTAATTTATTTTATTTTTTTTGTGTGTGTTGATTTACTTTTCTATTGGTGCATTGTAGTATGGGTTCTACTTGTTATGTACTTTATCATTTAAAACTTCGTATATCTTATTATTATTTTTCATTTATCTTTATATGCAGTTAAATTATTGTTATTGTAGTGAAAGTATTATTGATATTTTAGTTTTATTACAATTATTGTTATTTGCTGAAGTGGTAGCCTATTATTCGGTTTGTGCTGGGTTAGATGAAATTTATAGTTTTAAAAATTGTTTGCCATTGGAAGTATATATAAAGGCTACTAATGCACAATTAGCCTCAAGTTATTTGTAGTCTGATTGTTAGACTTGATCTCTTACTCAGGTGATATCTTAGTGGAATATTTCAGTAAATATAAATTATTTGTTGATGGTTACTTTTAGATAAAAATCCAATGAAAATGCAAATGTTGTGAGCAAGGTTGTACCCTAATAATTATGTTTCTTGAACCATAGACTTTTTAAAGTCATTATGCGTAATCTTTTGATTAAATTTATTCATGGTTACTGAGCCTTCCTTTGTATCAAGGAACAAAACTGCTTATTAACATATTCATTATTCAAACTTTACAGACAATTTATATTTACATTAAATTGTAAACGGCTTCAAGTTAATAAATTTACATGAATAATTGTAAGCAGACGTTTTAATGTTTAACCTTTTGTAGTAAAGACCTAACATATATTTAATAATAATAATGCAGGTTAGCAGTTGTTTCACTTCCAATACTGTAAAAATTAATGAAGTAGTACAAGTAATTTAATTAAATACAATAGTTTTAATTATTTGAGATTCAGTTAACTCTAACATTACTTTTCATATCCATGAAAACGTAATTAATTTTTATATTTTCATGTGTAATATAAAAAACTTATATTGTTGTTTGTATTGGCTGAAAAACGAAATTTAATACAGACATAAACTTATAAAATCTATTTAGAACACTTGATCAGTAGATTTGATGTAATTTATGTCATTATCATATACACTCAAAAAATATGCCGGGGGTTTCAATCTATTACGATTTGTGAAATACCCTTTTTCTTTCAACAATCCTTTATGGTCCGTTAACAGAGAAACAATCTACCATCATATAAGTACTGGTTAAAAATTATTGACAAAGCTTCTTTGTCAGTTTGGGTATAGTAGTTCTGTTTTAGACATAGTTCTAGAACCAAATGCTATGGGTTTTTCTTCTCTGCTAGGATACATAATATGTGGCAAAACACTACCTAGACTTGCATTACAAGGCAATTTAAGTGACATATTTGAATCCTAATGAGCCAAAACACTAGCAGATAACATTGATATCTTAATATCATTAAATGCATCATCACATTTCTTACCATAACAATACAGTAACAAATATAATGGGTGAAGTACGAGTATAGTCACTATATTGGGCATAGATCCTTACAAATTTACTAGACCAATAAAAACTTTTATTAATTCATTACTTATTTACTAGAAACTATCCTGTGATGAAACATCCATGGAAGAGAAAGCTACTAACTGTTAGAACAAGTAATAATTCATGTTATGAGTACTTTAGGTCTACTGAAATTGCTCGTTTGGAACTAATAATATGTGTAAGGATGTAAAATATCATTTGATCTGATGCAATAATTTATTTATGTTCATTACTGTATTCAGATGTAATATTAGTAAGTCTATGTTAGTCAAACTGATCTCAACATCATTTTTAAAGCATATAACGATACCATAATTCAAGTTATAAATAAACCATCATCTCTGGGTAACGTATACCATAAATCACAAGACCCTGATGGCCCCAAAACAGTCATGATCAACAAACCTTCTCATTACATAGCCCATTTCCATTCATGGACCATAACAAGACTCACTACAGTTAAATCACCTTCAATTGTGTTTATAAATCACTTGAACCAACAAACGAGAGATTAAAAAGAGCATTTATTTAATTATTAATACTGATCATTACCAAATCAATCGTCCATCATATCATAAATTCCCCCCCCCCCCCAAACTATCACCCATATAGATTATAAGCATCACCTAACTATTTTGTTAATCTTAAGTTTTCTTTTCTTTAAGTTTTAATTAAAACAATTGTTAATCCCTTCCTATTTTAAGTATTATATATATATATATATATATATATATATATATATATATATATATATGTGCAAGTAATAGATGGCCAAGGACAGTTCTAAATCCAATTACATTAAGAACAATACCAGAGATTCAAACTTTCAGACTAGCTATTGTATTTATTATTCATGACTAATAAAATTAATTAATTTGTAGATTTACAATTTTTAATAAATCACTTTTTATGATTATACTCGCATCTTTCTTTGTATCACCTCAGAGTTTATATATAATTATAAGCAGTTTTCTGCAAGACAAACAAATTTAAAAAATAATATTATCAAAAACATTTGTGTAGTCTAAATATTATTGCCAATAAAATGACTGCACACATTATATTTACTACAAAACAAAACAGTAATTTTTTTCCCCAAAGTAATTTAAGTTTTCTTAAAAGAGATAAAACATTTCCATCGACCAACAATCTCAGTTGTATCACTCTTATTGTGCACATTTTACCAAAATTTTTTTATGGTTGCTAAAAAAAATTGTGGAATTTATTTATTCTATAAATTAAGGAATTATCTGTACAGAGAGGAAAATTTACAATACACATTCATCCATATAGTTATTGAAGTTTTTGTAAATTTTGAGTTGTTCACAGCTGATTTTGATTCAGCTGGTTATTTCCACAGTCCTTTAATTAGACTCAAATTTGTCATTAGAGTTTGTTTATTATAAACCAAGAATGAGTTAATTGAAGGGGGGGGGGAATCTGTTTGATTACTAGTGGAACAGAAAGTAAAACAAAATTTGGTTTGTTTGATGATACAAACATCAAGTTTTCAGCAGAAGTAGCTTGCAATGAATCTTTAAACATTTTTTTTTCCAAATGTTTAAAACTGTTTTTAGAAAATAAAGGTTTATGTTCATGTTTGACCAGATTTGTTACATTGCCAAAACCTTAAGGACTATCTTAAAATATAATCACTTGTGTTTAGAAAAATCCAAGTGGACAAGTATTCGTATAAGTAGAGGGATATTTTGTCCACATAGATCTATCATTAAAAAAATAAAATAAATTAAGTAACAGCCAAATGGATATTTTTAGTAGTATGTGTAAAGTAGTTTTTAGTAGAGGATAATGTATACTAGTTTTTTTCTATCACATTCCTTAATTTTATACAAGTGTATATAAGTGTCAAATGTAAACCTTATGAGTGGATTTAAGACAAACAACTCACTTTCTTTCAAAGTTAGTAATTTCAGAACTTTGTCATATGACAAACAATTGGCAGACATTAAAAAAGTAATTCTGTCACTTAAATCATGGTATTTATGTTGGAATTTAAATCATATATATTTAAATCATGGAAGATATGAATACAAAATATACTTTTGGCATAAATTAAGTTGCTATGTTGTCACATCATATCAATTAGGGTACTATCACTTCAAAGGATTGGAAAAGAACCTGTAATTTATAAAATTGTCAACAAACCGTAAAGATAAGATTTGCAAACAAAAGATCTAGGCCCTAACGTTACACTTTTTTAAATTTGACTTTCTTTGAACTATAATTACTGCTCAGTGCATTGAAGAGCTTTAAACTATATTTTTGTGTATATTTTTTACATTTGTTATGATAAATAGGTTTATTTTTTGCAAATGTAAATATATCAATTGTTGACCTACATGTTGCTATTAAATGTTATTCAAATGGTGCGTAGAGCTACAAAATTTGTCAGTTGGGTAAGTTTATTTTAGGTTAAAGTGTTGTTTGAAGATTTGGTTTTGGTTTCTCTTAAAATGAATAATTCTGATGTCTCTGGATGTGGATTACGAAATGTCTACAGAGATTATCTAAAGGAGTAATTTACGCCACCTTTTTTACGGATAGGATCCTATGTTTGTGTGTGTGTGTGTGTGTGTGTGTGTGTGTGTGTGTGTGTGTGTGTTTACTAAACACTCTTGAGGTTGCAATTTTAGTTAAATTTGGGATGTAGATTTGGTTTTACAAATTATTGGATAAGTTTGTTAATCGGAAAATTGGTTAATAAATTTATAAATGGTGACCTATTTACAAATTAACAATGTTGTTTTTAAAGCATAATCATCTCTTATATATCCTGTAATGAACAATTGCTTATTTAGTGCAGCTTATAAACATGTTTTCTATTATAAAAAATAAGAAAGTAATTAATCAAAAACAAAATTGCCAAATGCAACCTCACAATTAGAATATTATCACCTAAAGTAGCTGGTATTTTAGTGAAATATACAACGGAACTTTGGTTTTACCAGCAACTATTTTTAAACAGTTTTCTTCTTACGAAGAAAATAATCCCCAAATTACAAATAAAACACTAACATAAGTAACATTAGCAATATACCCTTATGTACATTTCGGTAGCATAGCTACCATCCTAATTAATTAATTCTGTTGCTGTAGTGTTTTATTTGTGGTTTGGGGAATATTTCTTTCATACCATTATTAACCATAAACAAAGCTCATTGGATATTGTAGTTTTCCCCTTGCAGGTACGTTTATGGGTTATATTAGTTCTTTTTATCCACCTTGAATATCTACATAATATATTATAATAAAGATAATAAAAACACAATTATTTATTTTGTAATATCTACTTTTAATTAGTCTAGCCGACCAATGGTTTCGCCTGCTAAGGCATTGACGAGGCTGTATTACAGAATGAAGAAAAAAGACAAAAACAGAAAACCTTAAAACTAGAGGGTGGGAGTTAGGATACAATGAATGGAAGGTTAAATTAAAAGTAATTAAAAGTGGATATTACAAAATAAACCGAAACCATTGGTCGGCTAGACTAATTAAAAGTGGATATTACAAAATAAATAATTGTGTTTTTATTATCTTTAAACATGGAATTCCACCAAGAACCATCGGTCTCAACAGTAATGAATATTATAATAATACATAATATATGCACATGTGTATGCAAATACAGCATTACTATTATAACAGTAAACTTTATGTCATAGAAGTTTCAATGTATTCAATAAATCATTCTTGTAAACCCACCGTGGCTTCTGCCTTTCAGGAGGAGACACATGATAATATAGAACAATAAGTAATAATAAATATTACTTCAGATACTGTATACTTAGACAAAAGACCACTTGCAGGTATATATTAAGTTAAATTATGAAAGTAAAACTTTAAGGGTGGCTTGCTCCTTGGATTATAATCATAACTTATGATTCATTAGAATCACAGTGGTGGTAAATAACATTACATTGTATTTTTTGAAGTATATTATCCCTCTGAAAAAGGAACCATTACCATTATTACTGGTGGACTTCAGTGGATGATAATCCAAAACATTGGAAGTATATACGATCCTAATAGTGTTATATTTTACTCTAATTCACATTAATGCATATACAATCTCAAGGAACAAAACAGATATGTTGTGTAAGTATTAAATAAACAAGAATTTATTCTTATTATAAACAAGAATATTTTCATAATCCTGTGAAACTCAACAAAACAGTTTTAATTGTAAATGATAAAAAAAAAAAGTGAGGATATTTTTCAATTCTTAGTAAGGCAAATCCTTCTATGGGAGAGTTAAAGAAAATACTTCAAATTTCATTTTTAGATTTTTGTTGTTTTTGTGTATAACTACTTGTTACTCCTCGTTCACACATTATTTAATATTTTGGATTGTGTTTTATTCTTAATTGGAGTACCTGCAGCCCCGCCTCGGAACTATTATTATTGTCGGTCATTTTAAAATGGAAAAACCTTATTCCTAAAGTTCATAATGATTGATATGACAATTAGTTTGAATTATGTAAAACAAACATTCAGATGAAATGGTAAATACTGTAGTTGAATTAAAATAGTACCCTTACTTCGCTCAGTCAACCAGAATCAAGGTTGACAAACGAAGCTTGATACAGAAATCATACCAAAAGAAATTGTTATGTTAGCTAATTAGTTGTATGCTAAGTATTCAAGTATTCTATTCTATAATAATAGTTTTATTTTAACAATGTTATAATAATATACATCTGTTTTAAAAAAGACACTACAAACAATGGTCAAAATAACCATCTTAGTTGGCAACTATAAACTTGATTGTACATACCCCATATTTGCAACTACACACATACAAATATACCTACATACATACAGATACATACGTTCTCATATACACACATCTTCTGCACAATAGCAATACAAAAATTGAGCAATTCGCAGCAAAGTGATAGACCGTTTCATTTTCTTACATATTACATAATGAGCAAAGAAAATTTGCATTTTACAGTTATGGTTTATAATTGAGGTTAATAATCTCCGGGGTTTAATAATCCATGAAATGAGAGATTAATATTTTCTGTCATAATTGACTTGCTAAAATCAAGAGCGAGGTTCAGAAATGTGCGATCTCTGCCCTCCAACTAATCACCTTTTCACCAACCATACTAGGCAGCCTTGATCCCATCTGACCAGCATCCCATCTGACCAGCATTATCCAAAAAAAAAAATCAACCCTATACTTCTGCTCAAACCTCTTCCATAAATGACACCAAGACAAATTTTCAACACGATCTGCTCAGCCAGATGCCTTGACAAACGATTGGGAGCCAATATCCAAAGGCTTTTTTTTATATAACTCACGTTCAGTTTTAGGGTGAATAAATATAACTTGATGAAATTAGATACAGCATGTAGTTTGATGTTACAAGGGAGCTGAAATAACTTTTTTATAAAATGTCTTGTTCAGCTGTTTCATTATCTAAATAACCCCATACTGAGCACCATAATCCAAAATCCTCCTTATAGTGAATTTAAGTAATTTATAACATCTACTATTTTTATGTATTTAACAATAACTTACGAACTGGTATTTATTTAGAGATAGCTGTTATTATCTATCATTTGGGTCTTTAGAGTCAGTACTTCAATAAGTAGGTACTATGAGAGCCAATTTTGATAAAATCTCTATTTTGTGTTTTTCTTTATGGCAGCCTCTCCCAAATATTTTGAGTTATCAAAAAATGGAAAAGTGTGCCGAGATATAGCAAAAATGTGCCTACATACCAAATTTGATTTAAATCAGTTTGTAGAGTACTGTACTGCATATAAGACCAATGACAGTCTTTTTATGGACTAAAGTGACCACAAAAGTGATATAACCACAAATCCTCGACTTCAGTATTTTGTTCCATCACATAACTATCTCTATAGTATGTATATGTAAGAAAGTATAAAACAAAAACTTTACAAAACTCATTTGCTTTAAATAATACCTATATATTCCTGTATTTATTTTTTGAGGAGTGATTAGCAAAATCTTTTAATTCTCTGATAAAATGGACCATATTTTGTAAATTAATATTCAGTTTTGAATTTGCCAAATCAAAAATGTGCTACATTTAAACATAAAAAGTTTTGAACATTTATATTTGTGTGGAAATAGAGATCTGAAATTGAAGTCTAGCTGAGAAATGATGTGTTTTGACTTGAGCAGAAATATGGGTTCCAAACAGTCTACTGATTACTACAACAGTAACTAAACCAGATTCAAGTAACAATAATAGAAAAGGTGTCTGTGGGTAGCGATGTAAAATACCTGAGTATTTACTTTTCTGGCTATTTATAAGATTTTACTTACAAGTAATATTAGCCTATACAATTAATTGAACTAGTACTTTTTATTAGTAATGTGAAGTTGTGTAATATTAGATATAACTTTTTAATTATTCATTTCAAAGAAAAATATATAAGAAGACAGAATTCAAATTCTTTTTTTTTTACCATTCCAAAAATTTTATTATTTTTTTATGCGTATTAAAAAAAAGGTCAAATATACTAAATATTTTGCAAATTTTACTAGTTTTAAAATATATTGTTGTGACTTCCTTTAAATTATTCTAAATATTATTTATATATTGTTATTTTTCTTATGTTTAACCTTATGTTAGGCAAGTATAGTTGTACATTTTAAACAACAGTAATTTGGTAAAAACACTTTTATTTCAACTATATACATATTTCAAAATTTAGTAAATGTTTCGTCTGTTTTAGGTAATTTTAATTATAAAACTGCTACTAATTTTTTTAAAAGAAGAACATTTTTAACTACAGAGCAATTTTAATTTGACAAATAGCAAGTTGTTAGGTAGTTTCCAATAATTATTATTATTTTGTTATTGTTATAAATCAAGATTTGGTTAGGTTTTTAATTTGTTATTGTTATAAATAAAAATTGTGCTAAGTTTTAATTTGTTCTAAATCAAAGTTATTTAAAACCATAAGTACAAAATACATCTAGCATTTCTACTATGCAACAAATATACAAATATTTGTATAAGCCTACGTAAAATTTAAATGGTTTTGATGGTCATTAATGAATACTAGTCTTCAAAAATATGATTAATGTCTTGGGTATTTTTTTTGGGGGGTAAACTTTTCTCACTAGTTTATGGGTACTTTTCATGAGAAATTCTAAACAGATTTCAACTTTACACTTACATTTCTTTGTCATCTGTTCACTTATAGTGAGGCAAATAAAATTTCTAAAGTTTCTATTTCATCTTGTTCTGACTTCATTTACCCAATACCACTACATGACTTGACAAGTTTCAAGTGGAACATAATAAATGTGTTCAGTGATAAAGCTTGAAGTAATTCAAAGGAAACTAGAACTAGGTTTAGTTGTAGACTGTTGCTTGTGGTGATGTGAAAAATCATAATTTATAATAGATTTAAAATCCGCGGTTTAGCGCCGAAAACAGGCTGTTCAAATCATAAATTTATTCAATAACTTCATAAATAAAAGAAAAATAGATTTTCAAGAAAACCAAATATGTAATAATGTCAATTTTAGTATAATTTGTTTTTTATAAATAGAATATGTAAATTTTGTGTTATGTGGGGAGTATGTTGAACTTTGGTAACGTTTATCGGAACAGCTCTCTTGCGGAAGAGAGAAAAATCTCGTGCTTAGATCAGTCTTCGTTTGGGGCTAGTTGCTCTAAGACCTATGAATGGCAGTTCTCCGAGTTTCTGTTAGAACATTAAAAAATGTGTTCAGAAGTTAAATTTGTGAAAGACATGGTGTATTAACAATTTCAAAAGTGCTCAGACAATATTGTTTTCAATAAATAAACTTTTAAATGAAAAGGCGTAATAACTTGCAATTTTTAGTTATGTTGTGCAATCGCTGCCACGTGATTTTCGAATTCTCGACAAAGAACTCTTCTATAAGATATATGGAACAATTAAAGTTAGCATAAGACATTAATAATTGGTTGTAATACATGTACAACAAAATAAATCTCGTGAGCGATGAACAAAAGACAATTCGTTGATAGTGGACAAAGCATCTCTAAAATTAGCACGCAGTCACATGGAAAGACACGAATCATCCTTCGAGGAAAAGTGTTTTCTTTTATAAAGAACATAACGTGATTTGGTATAACACGTTTAGACTTTCATTATTTAACCATATATATGTACTTTGAACAATTTAGACTTTTTTATATACTTTCAAGATATATATTTGATATCATAAAATTATGTATTTCATTAATAAGATTCAATGTGTTTGTTGAGGAGTCTTTAAGTAAAATAATATGATCAAATAAAGTTATTTGTTTTATTAATAAAACTAATTCTCAATTTCAGTAAAAATTATATTTTTTATAATTAAAATATTTGCTATGAGAAGTAAAGTAAAATCCTTTTTCATTATTTTTTGGAGTTGCAACTAAATAACTTAAAGTTATTAATATAATTTGATTAGATTCTTTTTCAAATGATAGTAATATTGATAGGATGTAAGATGTCTTATATAAATTTTTCTTTTTTTTATTTCTGTTACATGAATCTAATGTGTTTTATGTTTAATAAATTTTTATGTAATATTTCAGAGACAAGTGTTTTCATTTTTGAAACCCAGAATCACTGTGAGTACACTGTAAAAAGAGCTTGCGACCCCAGAGATTTTATAAATAATTAAATTCACTTTTTTCTAAATTGGTATGCTAAAGCAAACCTGGCGCCCTATAGTCGAGCAAATAAAATAAATTAATAACATTAAAAGTAACTTCACACCCATTTTTTTGAATTGTTACAAATGTCGCCGCAACTGTGGGCCTTTTTAGTCGAAATAAACAGTGATTTTGGTAATGAGAACTCTTAAAATCAAGGTAAGGACTCTCTCTATCATAATAAGAAAGATTCTTTTTTTAAATGTTTTGTGTTAAATATAGTAAGGTAAAAAAGGAGTCAGAAATTGTAAATGTTAATAATAATGATGAACAGGTAGGGTTAGGAAATCAAAATTCTATAACAACACAAAGTAATAGTAGTAATGAATTGTTTTATCAACAGGGACAAAGTATTTTAGATCAAAATGTAGATTTAGATAGTAATAATAACAAAGCAAACAATGGGATTTGTAACAAAGAAAAGTTAGAAGTTAAGAAAAATGGTGGGGTTAATGATTTTGATGGAATAAATAAAGTTTTAAGTGATTCAGTAAATAATAATAGTAATTTGGTAAAAGAAGATCAAAATTTAAAGAAAATGGAGGGTACTAATAATAATAATAATAATCTAAGGGCTGAACAGGTTAGAGTAATCGAAGAGGTTAGGGTAGGTAAGAAATTGGAAAATAATGATCAGGATTTAGAGATTAAGAGTATGTTTGAGCAATTGATGAGTAAATTTGATCAGAAATTTGAACAAAGTAGCTTAGAAACAAAAAAGGAAAGTTTAGAGTTAAGACAAGATTTGAAACAAGAATTTAATATTAGATTTGAACAGAACAATCTAGAATTTAAACGAGATAATGATAAAAAATTTGAATGTATAAGAAATGATATTAAACAAAGTAGATTAGAAATAAGTAATAAATTTGATCAGAATAAACTAGAAATTAATGAAAAACTAGAGAATTTTAATATTAAACTTGAACAGAATAATGTTAAACTTGATAAAATAGATAATGACTTGAAACTGAGTAAATTAGAACTAAGACAAGCTAATTTAGATTTAAAAGAAGCAATGTGTAAAAAATTTGAAGAAATGAGGGTTGAATTAAAACCAAATTATGTAAAATTTGAACAGAATCTTAAAATGGAAATTAATGTAATGGAAACTAATAATAAAGTAGAATTTGAATTAAGCTATTGTGAGAAAAAAGTAGAATTTGAACAGATTAATAGTGTAGAAGGTGTTTTGGTAGAAAATATTAATAATTTAGATAACAATTTAAATCAAGCAATAGCTGAAATTGAAATTAACAGTTTTAATGAGATAAATAACATGTCAAATGATTTGATAATAATAGAAGACGATTGTGTGAATGATTGTGTTCAAGAAATTTCTAAAATAATGAATAATGGGTTAGGTAACAAGGTAAATCTAGAAATAACAAGTAATGTTGAAATTAATATGTCTAGTGGGGTTGGAATAGGTATAAGTAATTTGAAAAACAAAGTAAAAGTAAATAATCTAATAATGAAGGTATCAGCTGTTTATTTTAAAAAACAAGTGGGTCAAAAAAATGTAGAGTTTGAAAATTATGTAATGATAAAATTTAAGAGTATCTTTCAAACCCAAGAACAAGAAATTAAAAGTTTTTGTGAGAAATTTAACTTTAAATATAATCTTGAAAGTAAAAATGTAGAAATAGTAAAAGAAGGTTTTGTACTAGTGTATAAGAATGGTGGGGTTAGAATTCCTGAACGAACAGATGTTGAAATTAGGTCATTAGATTCTAAGATGTTTGAGGGAAGGAGGGGTGATGATATGTTTGAGAGAGAGAAAGAGAAAGGTATTTTGTCAATACTCCGAGACAATAACAAAGTGGGATCCTTTGTTAGGAAAGGGTCTGTTGTGATGAATAGGCTAGACAAACTGTCCATGTGGACAGAAGTATTTAACATTAAAAATGTGTTAAAAAATTCAATCATGTATTTTAAAATCTTTCACCAATCTGGGAACCATCGTAAAAAATGTATAATTTATAATTGAGTTGTAATAAATTGAAATTTGGAATGAATAAATAAATGTAAGGACATTTTATAAACACACGGACTTGATTTTTAAAATAATTAATAAAAAGTAGTTAAGATTTTGTTAATAAGTAAGTTTAAGTTTGATAATGAATGATTAAGAGTTATGAATATTAATAATTTGTGTGTATTAATGAATTTTGTAAGCTAAGACAAAAATATAGAAAATAATTATTAGCCAAGCGTAAAATATTAAGAGTTTAGTTTTAGAAAACGTTTAGGTATTTGTAAAGTAAAGACGCTGGATTATAGCAGTAAACAACTTTATATGTTTATTAAGATCTTAATATTTAGAAAACGTGACGAAAACAGATTAGCTAGATGAGAGGATCATTGGAGCTGCAAGATTGTTAGTAAATAACTCTGCATGTTTATGAAAGGAATAAATATTGATTTTACGTGACATAGATAAGATAGTTAGTTCGAAGCGAGGATTCAGAGTAGTGTTGAAGAAAAAATATGCAATATTAAGTAGGTGGATTCAATATTAAATATTCAATAAAATGTGACGAGAGAGTTGAAATTCATTTTGCAGATCGTATTGGAACCAAAAGGGTTTCATGTCTTATCAGTAGACAGATAAGGATTGTCTCATATCGAGGGGACTTGTTTATGCTTAAACCAGGCCTAGAATTCCTTTGCATGACATTAAGACGAGATACAGCGTGTGACAGAATTATTGTTCTGAAAATGAAAAACTTTTGACGTATAATCGAAAATTAACTTGCGTTTTCAAATAAAAAATTTACTTAAATAAAGGATAATTGGCTTTAAATAAAGTAAACAAGAACAAAAGTAGATTACTTAAATAACTTTAATAGTATTGAAGGTAAAATTTCTAAGTAAAGGACTTAGAATAAATTTTAAAAAATAAAATTTTCTTTTTGAATTTGAATAATAACATCTAGAAAGGATTACATAAACAGAAAATCGACGATGCTAATAATAAGACTGGTAAAATAAACATTTTTTCAACTTTGGATGAAACGATTTTAATGAAATTTTTAATGAATTTTAAAATTTTCTTCGTGTAGATGCATTTAAGGAGTACATGAACATTTTGGGTGGATGGCTGAGCGTTTGTGTAGTCAAAATAGAATGTTTTATTCGCAAGAATAAGGCATTCTGGGACTGCATAGAGGATGTGTTGTGAAATAGGGATGTGTTTTGGGCTTTATCTTGAATCAAGTAGGGATATTGCATTCAACCACTGCACATTTCAACGTTACAACATGTTACTCTGTGTAAGAGTCTAAAGAGCAATTTGAAGTATGCACGGTATAAAGTAGGCGGTCAGAAGGACTGTAGTGGGGAAAGTAGGAGGTCAAATGCATAAAATAAACAGAAAATTCATAAAAAATCAAATAAAAAAGGTATAAATAAAAAACAAAATAAAAATGGAACGTTGGAGGGTTTTATTAATCGACGTTCGACAGGGCTTTATTATAAGCATAGAGGAGTATAATTCAATTACTGTGACTATAATAAACCCCGGTCGAGTTTTGAAAAATAAAATAAGAAAAAATAAAAAAAAAATAAATAAAAACAAAAAACAAAAACAAAAAATCGTCATACGACTTATGTAAATGAAATATAGTTAAAAAATTTGACAATTTTGAGAAGTTTAAAGAACAAAGAGTTCTTATTTTGTATTCAGAAATACAGAAGTTTAGTAGAAGGAGTTCAAGAGAGAACATAGAGTTCTTGAGTATATTATAAAAATATAAAGTTTGGTGGGCGAACTGTCTTTCGAGGCAGGATGTAGCTATGTTCGAGAAGTGATATGATCAAGGCCTAAGATATCATTTCTAGAAGGTAGTGATTTCGAGTTAATTGGAAAACTTATCAAAAAATCCAACGTAGTTGTTTAGAGTTCTGTCACATGTAATTTTGGGCAAAAAACATAAACAATGACTTATGTTTGTAAGTGTCATAAACTTTCATAGATATAGAAAAAGTTTTTTTTTGAGTCTACTCTAACAAGTAAAAAACAGATGTTGAGGGAAGTCGTCAAGGGACAGTAGGACAATGCTTACATGGTGAAAGGAGGGGGTTTGTTAAGAAACAAAGCCTAGAAATAAATCGGACGTGACAGGAAGGAGAGTTTTTTTCATGAAATGAAACGAAGAGTTTTATAAAACTGTAAAAATGTTGATTAGCTGATTAGGATAGGTAATTAGATGTTAAATTGTAAAACGATAAGTTGTATGTTTGACATTGATAAATATTAAGGATTATTAGATAATATGAGATAAAAAATTGTTAGTTTTAAGTGATTTATGGTTTGAAAATATGAAGAATAGTTGTGTAAAGTTTGAGAATTTATGTGAGTTTTGCCAAGACAGATAATAATAAAGTTTTTTAAGTTTTTGATGTTAAATAGTGAGTAAAGGAGGCTAAGTTTCTGTTTTTTAAAGGAAGGAGTAATAAATTAATAATAAGTAGAGAGATTTTAATGAATTTTATAGAAAGGATAAATAAGTAGTGTTTTTTAAATAAATAATAATGGAATTTGAAATAATAAATGATGTTAAGTAGTTATTTGATAAAGGTGTCTAAAGATTTTGATGAAATACGGTGTTAGCTGGGAAAGCAATGATAATTTTTTATTTTTTATAAGTTTTTTGTATTTAAGTGATTGATGACAAAGGAGATTTTAATGAAGTAATTTAAATGAAAGAATTTTTGAGTTTTTATATGAAGATGATGAGTTTACAGAATTGTTGAGTAAAGTGGTATTTAAAATGAAGTTGTTCTGTTAATAAACTTTTATAAAGAAGGTAGTTAGGTTGCATTAATGGTAATTTTTGAGTTTTTAAGAGGTTTTTTGAGTACTGCGATGATATATAAAGAGGAATACGGCGATTTTAATGAAACAAGAGGAGAGTTAAGGAATTCTACGAAATACGGCGATTATTATGATTTTTAAAGGAAGCTACGTTGAAATAAAGAGATTATTTATACAAATATGTAGGTAACCCGCGAGGTCTGCATAAATAGATGATGAAGAGTTTTTTGGGGATTAATGCAACTTGAATTATTAAAATATGAAAGATGAGATGGAAATAATTTTAAGATAAGGTACTAAAAGATGATACAATTGTAAAGAGGTAATTTTGAAATAGATGAGATGAGTTTATAAGTGATTTTTTTGTAATAATGATGTTATAATTTTGAATTTTAGTTGAAGAAAAGAGCTTTTTGTAATTGTAAAATCAGTAGTTAACATGTTATCCCAGCAAGACAAAGGAAAATTGAGATTTTAAGTAAGAATAAATAGTTATTGGATTTAAACTAAAATAAATAATAATGTAAAATCTGAATTGAAAAGTTTTAAGGTGAATTGAAGTAATTTTGAATAATAAGTAAATAATTTTGTAATAATGTTAATTAAAAATGAGAGGTCTTAAATTGTAATTGTGTTTAGTTGAAAAATGATTCCGATGAATATCTAGAGTCAAAGGTAGATTTTCAAAGGATGTAGAAATGTCGTCTTGGCAAAGAGGATGAGACGTAGAAAAAGTATATAGACGGCTGTCTGGGAGATAAGCTTTGAGTGACGGGATCCTGTCAACAAAAAAAAAAATGTTGATGGAAAGTTTCCGCCAACGAGGTTGGAAAGGAAACTGATGATGGGTTTTATTGGATAAATAGAGATAAGGCTTAGCACTAATTGATTCGTATATTTTAATATTTATGAGTTATGATGACTCAAATAAATTGAGATAGTGAAATAGGATTTTAGCAAATAGATTTTTTAGTTTTTATGTAAAAAGAGAATCTTTCTTAAATTAGGTATACTAGTGATACTTATTTTCTTTATGAGGTCCTTAACTGCTGAAATAAGGAATCTTGAAAATCTATTGAAAAATTTTTCACATTTTGGGTTTTTCTTTCGAATTGAGTTTATATATATAGAAAAGATTTATAGTACAATACTTGTATTGTAATACAAATCTTTTGTGGGGTTTTGTGGTGATGTGAAAAATCATAATTTATAATAGATTTAAAATCCGCGGTTTAGCGCCGAAAACAGGCTGTTCAAATCATAAATTTATTCAATAACTTCATAAATAAAAGAAAAATAGATTTTCAAGAAAACCAAATATGTAATAATGTCAATTTTAGTATAATTTGTTTTTTATAAATAGAATATGTAAATTTTGTGTTATGTGGGGAGTATGTTGAACTTTGGTAACGTTTATCGGAACAGCTCTCTTGCGGAAGAGAGAAAAATCTCGTGCTTAGATCAGTCTTCGTTTGGGGCTAGTTGCTCTAAGACCTATGAATGGCAGTTCTCCGAGTTTCTGTTAGAACATTAAAAAATGTGTTCAGAAGTTAAATTTGTGAAAGACATGGTGTATTAACAATTTCAAAAGTGCTCAGACAATATTGTTTTCAATAAATAAACTTTTAAATGAAAAGGCGTAATAACTTGCAATTTTTAGTTATGTTGTGCAATCGCTGCCACGTGATTTTCGAATTCTCGACAAAGAACTCTTCTATAAGATATATGGAACAATTAAAGTTAGCATAAGACATTAATAATTGGTTGTAATACATCACATGGAAAGACACGAATCATCCTTCGAGGAAAAGTGTTTTCTTTTATAAAGAACATAACGTGATTTGGTATAACACGTTTAGACTTTCATTATTTAACCATATATATGTACTTTGAACAATTTAGACTTTTTTATATACTTTCAAGATATATATTTGATATCATAAAATTATGTATTTCATTAATAAGATTCAATGTGTTTGTTGAGGAGTCTTTAAGTAAAATAATATGATCAAATAAAGTTATTTGTTTTATTAATAAAACTAATTCTCAATTTCAGTAAAAATTATATTTTTTATAATTAAAATATTTGCTATGAGAAGTAAAGTAAAATCCTTTTTCATTATTTTTTGGAGTTGCAACTAAATAACTTAAAGTTATTAATATAATTTGATTAGATTCTTTTTCAAATGATAGTAATATTGATAGGATGTAAGATGTCTTATATAAATTTTTCTTTTTTTTATTTCTGTTACATGAATCTAATGTGTTTTATGTTTAATAAATTTTTATGTAATATTTCAGAGACAAGTGTTTTCATTTTTGAAACCCAGAATCACTGTGAGTACACTGTAAAAAGAGCTTGCGACCCCAGAGATTTTATAAATAATTAAATTCACTTTTTTCTAAATTGGTATGCTAAAGCAAACCTGGCGCCCTATAGTCGAGCAAATAAAATAAATTAATAACATTAAAAGTAACTTCACACCCATTTTTTTGAATTGTTACATGCTTGTGAAAGCTAGGAGAAGATGCACGTTATATAGCAGTATTGTATCATTGTAAAGTTTAATTAAAAAAATATTAACTTAGTGAACAAAAGAAAACTATAAATATGCTTACAAAGAGTAGTGTTTGCTACCAATGTAATGGTAAATCAGTACTTATTATAAGGAAAACAAGGAATCCTTGTTTTCTTTATTATGAATATTGCCACAGTGCTCCTTGGACACTCGAGTAATTACTACAGTAATTCATATTAAATAAGTTAAAAGTAGGCTTTTTTGAATAGGTTTACGTTTGTAATTATTTTTTATTTAAATGTATTTTTAGATGATTTGAAATTAGTTTATTATAAAAGTCTTATGGGCTACACCCACCTTTTTTAATGTTCAAAACAACTTGAGTCTTGTTCCTATTGAGTCCATGTTCGTTAACATAACGTAAAAGACAAAACTAAAAATTTACTGAAAACGGGCATCAACATATAACAAGGATAACAGAAAGTTCTTGCATTCTGTTATATTATCATGTTGTAAAAGCATAGCTAGCCTTCGACCTCCGGGGGCAAATTGTAAAAAAAAAATAAGTTTCTGAAGAAGCGAAATGTTTTTAGTCTTCGGGAAACGTAAGACAGTTGTGCGATTCCTGTTTTTTCCCTTTGTCCTTGTTATATGTTGACGTCTGTAATTTATAAGTGTTTATGTTTTATGTCGTGTGTAGTTAACTATTAATGACTCAATGGGAACCTTAAGTACTCATTAGGCTCTGCCGACTAGCCAGTAAATTTATTCAAAAATCTCCCCCACATCCAAGTAGGTTGGAACTAAGATTATTGTTCAACATTAAAGCAATTAACATTAAATATGTATGAATATTCTTTAAATTCTTTAAATATTTAGGCTGTTTCTTTGCAAGCAGAGTTCACCTGGTACTCAATGGTGTGAAATTTTCAAGAGTACTAAAGTTGGGTCTAAGTTTACTGATTTTTATTCAATAATGTTATGTGCATAACTGGTGTAAGTCATGTTACAAGTTATATTCCTTTTTTTTTAATAACATACTTTTTGTAAACTAAAAACCAAGTTTGACCTCTGAATTAAAAAGATACAGGTTTATATTTTACTAATTACTAAAATTAGTTCAACATTTTTTAAATGTTTAAAAACAATCATTTATTTTCTATGTAAAACAGCAAAATTATATTCAGGGTTCCCACAGACCTTGAAAGTCAGGAAAGTTTTTAAAAACAGGTCAAAAGTCAGGGAAATTTTTTGTTAAATCACAAACAGTCAAGGAAAATTTAGCTAACTCTTTCATTTTTACATATTTTTAATTGAAGATGGTTGATCTGTTACATCATTTTATGTTAAAGTTGTTTTTATTTAGTGTGACTGTAACTTTTATAGGACTTCACATTTTTGGGTTTCTAAGTTGGGGTTAGTACTTGGCTCAATATGTGACGTAAGCGAGATATGACGTTGGGAAACTTGCGTCATCTCTCGTATGGATGACAGACAGTGTTCCGAAATTGGTAAATGTTATAGAATTGCGTATAAACGATTGGTATGAATAGAAAAGTTTAAATATTGTATTCAAAATAATACAATACTATTTTAAATAAAAGACATTATATACTTTTTACTTGTATAATAAATAACTAACTAATTGTGAGAAATAATAGTTTTCCCCCCAAAATTAAAAACATATTAAGGAAGGACAGTGTAGTAGTGTGTTGATCTAATTGTCAGGTTATCCCCAATTGGCCCAAAGGATCCACCAATCATAGCATTTTTCAGTTGGATTTGGTACATGCGAATTCTTGTAGTTTCACTAGCTCTTCATCGTCCGACAAGAGTGATCATGTTGATTCTCTCGTCACTACTGGACCTTCACATTAGGCTGATCACCTCCCACAATCATCAAGAGCGTTGTTTCAAAAAGAGCTATTCATCGTAAAAAACAGTTTTAACCTGAATTAAAATAAAATCGGTGATTGCATCCTGATAATATCCTATATTATAGACGCTTACGTTATAACTTTTAAAACAAAGTATTTCAAAGACAAATTATTTAAAATCAATTTTGAAAATACAAAGTGCAAGATAATAATAGTTAAATATTTCAATTTATTATCAACATACATTTAATATAGATTTTTCATTTATATATGTCACTGGACAACTTTTGTGTATTCCCCATTGAAGGACAATCAGATGGATTGTGTTAAATTTTATATTAATAAACATTGACTATTTGCTAGTATTAATCTTTAAAAGAAATGTGAAAATACTTTGAACATTTTATTTTAGGAATGTATGTCATATTATAGTACATAAGGTTATTAGATAAGTATTATTATTATTATTATTTCAGGAGTGCATCCAATTAGAATCATGATTTCATTTATGTCATATTATCAATAACAATCAATGAATATGTGTATGTATTTTAGATGGAAAATAGTCATTAACATTATAAATGATATATTTGTGACTATAGAAAGTACACTTTCCATTACACGATCCCGAATTTTTTAAAATACAAGTGTTATGCATTATTCATATAATGGCGCCCATTTAAATATAAATTGTTCTAGTTTTTTTTAAATCCATGGTACATTAAAGGTTGCAGGATACTAACAGGGATTTAGTTTTTTTTTTTAATTAGTGGGGTAAGTACAAATTAAAAACAAAAATATAATTACGTTAAAGTTGGTTTTAATTTAGTATCACTTTATGGGATTGTAAAAACTGGGATGCTTGATACTAACAGGGGCTTAGACATTTTTTAAGGTACTGAGGTAAGTAAAAATTCTTTTATGAGACCAGTATTATATTCTTGATGATGCTCCACAAGAAGAACTGAATTTACAAACTTAACTAGCAGCAAATTTTTCTCACTAAAATGCTGCTGTACTAGGTGGCTTGAGTAGCTAGTACAGCTTGTATTGATGGAGCTCTAAAAATATTGTACAGGTAGTCCCCCATTATAAGCGGTAGATGCGTTCCAGCAAAGTGCTGCATAATGCGAAACCATGTATAATGGGGACTGTTTATTATAGCCTAGTGTGATAGAACGTCATATAACAGCAAATAGAACGTCATATTTACTTTACTTACAGCTTAGTATTGATATTGATCATATAGGCTTACATTAAAAAGGATTTTAGTAATTAAAAGAAGCGGTTTATTCCTTCTATATTTGGCACAACTCAGTTTAAATACAAAACCTTTCAAGGACCTTTTTCATTGTTTTTTATTGGGGGAAACTGCTTTATAACATAACAAAGTTCATAAAGAAATCAAAACCTATACATGAGAACCTTACAAATCAGTACAAAACCACTGTAGAGAATCAAAATTCAAAAGTTGGAAGATGCTTTGAAGTGAACTGTGTATTTTGTAGTAGCCTACCTATTGAAAGAAATGTTTTCAATAAGTATTTAACTTACGTTTAAAAACTTGAATTATTTTTTTGTTTACTTCAAAAAAAATAATAATAAAGTCAGTTTATTTTGTTCCTTTATTTCTTAAGTTCAATTCATTAAAAGGACGCTACTTAGATCCCCACACATTGAAACAGGTGTGACTACTGTTTTATTCAATAAGTATAAAAGTTACAATAAACTTTAAAAGGTAACACGCCAAGAGTTAAAACTAGAGGTATTACCAAATTTTTCATATCACCCGTCATTTTCCCATGGATTTTTGTGTGTGGGTTAAAGGATGAACTTCATGTAGTACAGTAGATGATATCCAAGATAGGATAACAAACATTATAAGACCGTTGACACTTAATAGCATAAGAAGAACAACGAAATCAGTAGAAAAAGAGAATGGCTATGTCTTGAGACAAAATGGATTGCAATTTGAACATTTAAATGATCAAGAAAACTGCTAGTGACATGTATAGCAATAAATATATGTTATACAATACTTGTCTTTAAATCTTGTATTTTAACAACTTTGAGTGCTTATAGCTCCTAAACGGTTAGAGATATCGAAAAATATCCCAAAATAAAAAGTCTTAAAATAATGAATTTTTTCCAAAATCGCAATTAAAAAAAAGAGGTTTTCCATAATAAAATTTAGTGCTGACTGCCATATTGGAAAAAACGGTGATATGAATTTTTTTGTAGTATCTCTAGATTTACTCAAAAATCCTGGGAGTTACCTCTTAAAGTTTTTTTGTAACTTTTATACTTACAAATAAAACAGCGGTCACACCTGTTTCAATCACCCTGTATATCACATGAGTGTAATTAATCAATAACGTTAAAATTAACATTATTCCTTATTATAAAGTATATAAAAATGGCTTTTGTGTTAAATTACTTTTGATGATATTCAGCTCTCTGATTTCTTAATGTATTAGGAGTCCTAATAGATTTAGAATTAATAAAAAGGAAATAAGGATGACTATGGAGATGGTGGAGGCGATATTAAATAAAACAAATTGTTATTTTCCTTATTCTAATTCAGTAAGATGTATTAAGAGAAAGGATCTATATTTATTTAATATGTCGATAATCAGGGAAATATTTGAAAATGGCTCAAAGAAATAAACATATATTTATTTATAACCTTAATAGGTCTAGATATACAATTAAACAAACTTCGAGAATTTTATGGTCTATATACTGTATCACATTTTTATCATATTTATTTTAGTTGGTCTAAATTGCATAGGTAAAATTATATATCCTCATGGCAAAGTTTTTAAAGCTCGACTAGTCTACATGTTGTGAGTTTATGTTTTTTAATTTGAAAATTTTTGTTTATGATTATTCCAATCCTTACTGTTTCTAATACATTTGGTATTTATTTTTATAACCTCTCTTCTTGGTGTTACAACCCTGCTTGAACCTCTGCCTCTGAAACATTGACTATTGGTTCTGTGCTGACGTAATTCAATTTTTGATGACCAGTTAAGTTCACCTTACCCCCATTAATTAATTTCATTTTTGTTCTGCCTCTTTCTCTTTGCCCACCAGGATACTCTATAATAATTCTTCTCTCTGTTTCACTTTCTAGCATGCAGGCTTCATATCCAGCCCATTTCTTCCTCGTTGTTTATATCAGTCCAGTCACTGGGGATCATTTAAAAAAGTCATAGAATCTGTGTAGTGAATGAATTGTTTTTACATTCTTTGATTCTTCTTGAGATCTTTCTTTTGAGTGTGTTTAGTAGGTTCTCACGTGTTGTGACATTATTCAGGTCTCTGAAGAATAAGTCAGTGTGGGTTATTATAACCTATATAACATTAAAAAGTATTGCTGTGGTATTTTGTATGTTTTTACTATAAATTATATATTATAGTGAAAGTGTTTTGAAATGGCGAAAAGAATGATAATTAGATTTGTGCAACTATATTTGTTTTCTGTCTTGTTAAGGTTGATTCCATTAATTTTGAGATATAAACAAACTTTCATTTTAGCTCTGTTTCTTTTTTACTTTTTTGGTGAATTTTTTCTGACTCAGAATTTTCATGGCGAGTAACTAATGTTTTCCTAATGTGCATTTTGTTTGTTTAGATTTGAGTGTGAGAGAAATTGTGTTAATTTTTTGCACCATTTTTCTACATTGAAATGAGAATCCAAGTTGTATTTTCCCAAACAGGTTAATTTATTCGGAATAAAATTCAAATATTATCTAACTGCTAACGAGTGGTCAAAATATTTTACACCTTTTCAACTTCTATTATCTTCATTTACTGTTATTAAGATAAACTTCACCTCTGTGTTATCTGAAGTGTTGATTAGATTGAGGTTAGAATAGGAGAGGATACCAGTTGTGAGTGTGAATTTGATGGCAGTTGTTCAGTTTTGTGATTTTGTTTAACATGTGTGTAAATAATGTTTATAATATTTAATAAATAAGTTTTTTTTCAATATATATATATATATATATATATATATATTTAGTGCAGGATTTACTTTATAGCTTTTTTTAGTTTATTGTTAAATATGAGTAAAAGAGAGAGCAAGAGATATAATTAAAAGAGAGATTTTTTGTAAGTTGTAGAGCAGGAAAGATGAATAATAAATAGTCTTATAAAGGAGTATAACTTTTACAAATATTTAGTTATAGTTTGATTGGTGTAGCTCGTGTATCACTAAAGAGGACGACCTTGTCGTTGAAACGCGTCTGATACTTAGGCTTATTTTTTTTATGAGAATTGTGCTCTGTGTGTTTGTTATACTGTGAAATATTAAGGGGAAATTTTTTTTTAACATATTCTATCAATCAAATTGTCATCTTTAGTAGTATGATATTCTAACTAGGTTGTATATGTATATCAATCATATGGGTTGTATATGTATATGATATCAATCAACTGTTGTAGTTATGTATCATTTGCTTTACAACTCTTGATTTGGAGTATCCTAGTATAACTCCAAATATATTGTTGTGGTTTTTTAACACAACTTTAAACATACGCTTTTAAAATGTTGCTTAACTCTGCCCACTCTAATATATACCCCCCTCCCCAACTTTATCTCATTTCACTCGAAGTAGGAGTAGTCATTATCCATGTCAAAAGAAACAAAGACAATAAAACACTTTTTTGTTATCATTGTTCCCAATGGCTTGTTTTCAAGTTCATGTTATTTTTGATCTTGACTCCCAGTACAGACGTAATTAACATTATACCCCTATAAAAATCACTACACCCCCCAACTTTTCACAAGAAAAAAAATTGCATCAATGGCTCAAACTTCATTATATTAATTAGTATAAATTTAGGGAAAATACTTTTTTTGAATTGACGTCAATTCCTATTCCTGTTTTCTTTACAGATGTCCAGTTTCAATATCTTTATTCAGATCATTATCAAATCCAATAATACACTGAGGTTCCGTTCAACTAAACTTCATTAAGATATTTAGATATTTGACATAACATTTGACAGAAACATAAAACACACATCACAAAACATTTAAAACGTGGAAAGTTTTGATGTCGTTCATGTGTGTATTGGTAGAGAACATGTACACTCGTAAACGACAAAGACTTTCCATGTTTTAAATGAATATATTTAGTAGTCATTTTAGCATATCAGAAATTAAGATGTTACTGTATATGGCATTCATTGATGATCATTTGTGCATTTGGGAAGATTTGATCAGTAAAGTTGAAAGAAAATCTTCCTTAGTCTTGTTTTTGGTTTCATCAGTATCCCATTGCTTCTGATATTTTTACATGTATCAAACCTTTTGGTTTTTAATTTTTTTTTACTAGGGTCAGAATTGTACACGTGTGTATGGTCTATATTCTTCAAGAGTAAAGAGTAGAACTTATTCATTCAACCATTCCATTTTAAATATAAGTACAAAATCTAAATGGAAATATAAATACTTAGTTTAACAACCCTCACTACACGTAAGGTAGACAAGATATGAAATGAACTCTTCTTATGACTATATTTTACTATAAAAGCAGAGAACAAAACTAAACATGAATTCCCTGTAATAATTATTTAGAAACTCAAATTAAATCATAAACATTTCTGCAGCTCATGTTGTTATTTTCTCCAGTATCAGAGTGTCTTAAGTTTGTTCTAACAAATGGTATATTTACATTTTTAATGACTGTACTTTCGATATGTCAGGGCTACCAATCCTCGAAGGACATATGTCACTGTATCATATGTTTTACCTTTACTAGTTTCCAGTATAACATAATTTTGTAATAGGTTGAAACACAAAACAATTTTCATTGATCATTAACTTACTTATGTTTATCTGAGATTTATTCCTCACCATTTCGTAGGTAAAAATGTAAATTCTTGTGTCAATTTTGTACTACTTGTCATTATTGTCTTGAGTTTTACTTCCCATTTATCAAATGACACCAGTGATTTTCTGTTTAAAAATTTTTATTTCATCATTCATCATTAATTCTTTAATAATTTATAAAGTATACATTTGACTTATTTATTTCTGTTTATCTAAAGAAGAGTTGATTTCATTTTTTGTCTTCAACGTTATATATTAAAAACATCCATTTTAAGTTCATCACTAAAAAAAACCAAGTGAAACTGACAAGTTTGGTAGCACTAGATACTGACACTGTTGATTGTTGATTCGTGTGGATAATATGTAACATGGAAGAGTGAATAAGAATACATAAAATGACCATCATGGAATATGTTCTTGATATTTGTTTCATTGATAATATTTTCAGCTGTTTAGATCACAACTTCACTGATTACAGGTTAACTTATTTTTTATCTGTCACATAAATAAATAATAGATAAAGATATTGTTTTCTATTTTGTATTTTAACTCTGAAACTCAATATCTTCTACACCAACCATAAGTAGATTTGGAGACAGTGTACTAGACTATGTGAGAAAATTGCTTAGCTCTTTCTTCATCCAAAATAAAATGGAGAGTCATAAGGGCATTAGTTTACAAAATTTAGACCATTATTAAAAACAGCCAAACCAAATTGTCATTGGCTGTTGATTTTAACAACACTTAGTTTTACTTTGTTAGTATCATTTAACAAAAATCTACCCCACAAAATGATAATTTCAATAATAATTATAAACAAAATTGTACAACTTTTCAAGAAATAGACTATTTTGACTAAACAAAATAATCAAGTTGTATACCAAGTTGGATTCTTATGGATATAAAATAGCATCCCTAATAATTTGCTTTTTTATATATTTAAAAGTGGCTTGTTGGTTTTGGTTCATCGATTGTAGGATTACTAAATTAGCTGACTTCAGAAATACAATTTTGCAAGTCTACTGTTGATTGGTTTACTGTAGGATATCTACAGTATATATCTATTGAGGTATTAGCAAATGATCTACTAAAAAGAGTTGATCTAGTGTGGTAATATTGTGTTCTAACTTTTTACAGAATTACAATCTCTTCCAATCAATCTATTTTTGATAATATAATTTTATATTCTACACGATCATCCGAGCCTCAGTGAAAGCACAAAAATGGATTACTAGAATTGTAATGGAATAATGTAAAAATCTTCCATATAATTGTGCAGATTTTATTGTGGTATCGGTTAGCAGTTCTCAGAAACTTTACCCTTCTAGAAATGAAACCTAAATACTGCATTGCAGTGTCTCCTTGCATAAACCTTAAAACTAATAATATTCCATTGTTTTCAAAGAAATAGTTTAGTTATTTTTTTCTCTGTTGTTTAAATGTTATCATCGCCTTATAAAAAAGAAGAAAGAGCATAAAGACCCTTAGCTCTGGAACACTCTATAGTGTCAGGGTTAAAAAAGAAACAGAAGTAAATCGAGAGAGACTTTATATTATAGGAAAGATGAAAGAGAGGGATCTAACCCAAGATTATATGAACAAACGTGTAAATCCAGCTGGGGTATCCTTGAGATTGCCAAGCCTGTAATCACTAATATGAGCCCTCGGGAGTAAAAAATAGTTTAATGGTATGCCTGTAACAATGCATATTAAGATAGTTAAAAATAATCCTATTTTAATATTAGATTGGTATTTTATTCTAAATATAAATTTAAAAAATTTCATTATAATCATTGTATAAACAAAAATGTTCAAAATTTTGAGGTTGAGTTGAGAATTTGGGGACTAGGTTTTATAATGATGTAAAAAATGATGTCATATTGAAATATTTAACTTATATAACACTTGTGGAAACTTCAATCGCTAAATGAAATACTATACAATTTTCCACAATAAACATTGTATTTATAACAAGACAACATTTCAGTGACAAAGTCTTCATATCAACTTGTTTCATGTATAAAAATTGTGTGTTTTTTTTTTATTAAACCTAATATGAAAATCTTAAAAATATAAAGTTGTTATTTTGGGGTTTGGACCATATCTTAAAAACAAGTTTTGACAGTTTAATAATTAATTAAGCATAACAAATTAAACTAGATATTCAGTTTAGCAGAACATTGCACATTTTTATTATATTTTGTTTCAGTTTTAACTATTTTTTAGACAAGTTCCTGTTTGTTTACTCATTCAATCATATGATTTAGAAAAAAATGTTGAATTAGATTTGGTTTCTATAGGATACTTTTTTTATTTAAAAAAATGTGATCTGTTAAAACAATTTATACATATACATATATAAATGTATACTTGTATGTATTTAAACGTGAATTTGAATGACCACTATATTTTTGTTTTGATGTTCTTAAAACTATTTCCTTGGTCAAATGTCAAGATAAACTTATTGTGAAGGAAAGTACTGTAGTTAATAAGAATAACACAATTAGGAAAGAAGTCAAGGAAAATAAATTCCAAAGAAGACATTATTTAATTCAAAAGATTTCTAGTCCTATAATAATTTAACAATAAATATGACTCCGGTCAAAACAATTGATTGAGATTAAATCAGTTTACAAGGAGTTAAATATTTTATAAACTTTGAATTAAGTATGCTATGAAGTTTTTGGTGTAGGCTAAACATAGTTGTTGTTTTAAAATGATAACTTTCGAGAGCATTTATGTTTTATTTGTGTGAAGATAAGATAATTGCTACAGTTTTTGTAGTCCTACTGGCTTCACTGATGTAACTCACCTTATCTTCATTGTACTTGCAAACATTCAATTTCATTCATTTCAAAATATATAGTGGAGTATGTTAAGATATCTTACTAAAACTGAAACTGACTTTTACCAACTCACTTTTATTTTATTCCATACTGGCAGTGTGTAGATAACAAACACATTTTAGAATTCACTGTCAGAAAAAACAATGAAAATATTTACTAGTGGAAATTTATGCAATTTAAATTTGTTGTTATAATTAAAAGAAATATTATTCAGCATGCAACTTATATGGCTGACATGGTAGGTTAAACTAATGACCCTTATAATTTCATGAGTGTTTCTGTAAGTCGCATCCCGTCTAACAAACAAGATGAAATCCTATGTATTGTCCCAAATCAAACTTTGTATAGTCTCAAAATATAGGAAAATTACTAATACGTATGTTTATTTGATGAAAAATTAATATGTTGGTGCTAGGCCAAATTTAAAGTGTCAGATATAATGTCCTCCCTCTCCTCTAACTTGAATATAGTGTGCAATCATATATATCAGTAGATATTATAGTTTTTTTGTATGATGAATACAACTTGCCACACAATGAGAAAAGAGTAGAGTATAAGTTTTAAAAGCAGTTTTTGTGAAATGTGAACTTTGTCTCAATTCAATAGCCATTACAAGATGCATTGCATTTTCATTAATTTATTTTGATTAGGGTCTGTAGGTAAAACCAAGGACCCTTATAATTTCACTTGCGTATCTGTCTGTAGGTACAACCCGTCTACACAGACAAGACAATAAATCCTATATATTTCAAACTTTGCATTAATATTCTTTTTTTCCCCAAATATACGAGGTGTATTCGGAAAGTAAGAACCGTTTAAAAAAAAAAAAAAAAAAAAAAAAAAAAAAAACTAGTAAAACAAGTTTTTTTCAAGCCAATTTTATTTTTACATGAAAGAGCATACCTTTAAACTATTTTCTATGCAGTTTCCTTCAATGTTCAAACACTTGTAGCAGGTGACCATGTTTTCTATATCTTCTTCATAGAAACTTCCCGCCAGTAACGATAGCACGACTCCACATCGTTTTTCACCTCATTGTCAGATCCAAAGTTCTTGCTGCCTAGCTCGCGCTTCATGTGCAGAAACAAGTGGTAGTAGGGTGGCGCCAGGTCCGGGCTGTACGTTGAGTGATCGAACTGCTCCCATCGAAACTGTCGAATCACTGTTTGAGTATCACAAGAAGTATGGGGCCGAGCATTGTCATGGAGCAACACAATTTCTTTACTGAGCATTCCTCTCCGTTTGTTTTGAATTGCACGCCATAGTTTTCTTAATAGTGTACCCATCGGGAACACAGCTTGTGATAATCTAAGCACTCTGTAACAATTTCCACAAAACAATTCATGTAATTTTGTTTAAAAAAAAACTTCATATTACAGCTGCTTCTTAACTGCCTCTAACTGTAATGTTTTAAACGCTGTAATCAATTAATAAACCCTTTCAATTCAATACAAAAATCACCATTTTGTAATGGTTATAGATAACCTCTTTTGTTTTGGTATATTTCTTGGTAATGAATTTTATAATAATAATCATTATTATTATGATTATTAACAATTTATCATAACTCAAAAAAACATTTTAGTTCTAAGTTAATCATAGATGTTGTACACAATTATTAGCAAGAAATGATGTTTATTTCAGTATGCTTTGACATATAGAAACAATTTTAAAAACTGTTTTGTTTGTTGTAAAAAGAGAAAAAAATATTAACAGCTTTCGAGATATTTGACTTTAAAAATTTCAAACGGCTGGTATTTTTGAAATATGCAAAATAAAGTTTTCGTTTTTGTTTAGTACCGGTACCGTATACTTGTATATTGTAACATTTAAAGTGTATATACTAAATATGAATTAAATAAATATATCTTATCTATTTCCAAAGTTATGTTTTCGTGGGTGATTAGAAAAATATTTTAATGGACATTTTATGTTCCTTTTGATGTATAGAATCCGAAAATGTATTGCTCACTAGGTTTTTTTTTTAAAAAAGTACTGCCTAATTACTCCTATTAATTATAAGGTATTTCTTAGCTTTAGTCATTTGTTTCTATGAAAAAGATCCATAGTTAGAACAAATTAGTTAGACTTACCAATAAATATAATATAGTTATCCAATTCACGTGTATTAGCATATTTTGTTCCTTCTCAAACTGAACAAATTTTTCCATCAATCTAATAATACTCTCATAACTTAGATTCCCAAAAGTATACATGGTTTTGAATTAAAATTAATCTTATGGATTAAATCTTTATATGGTGAATTATGATCCCTTTAATGTTGTTTTTTTGTTTAAATAAGGCAATTAACAATATGAAAAAAATTAATGACTAAATGTGTTGCTAAGCGCAAAACTCGAGAATGGCTAGAGTGATTGCTTTGAAATTTTGCATAGTAATTCAGATTAACCCCAAGAAGGTTTTAAACCATTAATTGAAGTCATAGGATGTTAGGTCTTTGTCCCGTTGGCCTTCAGAGTTACCATGTTATTGTTATGGAAGAAAGATTTGTTTTGATTTTATCAGATGACTAATTTAAAATATTGTAAACAGGTGTTTATTTAAAGATTTGTTTTCATTTTATCAGATGACTAATTTAAAATATTGTAAACACCTGTTTATTTATTTATGTAAGAATTTGTAAATAAAAATCTGAAAGATATTGTTTCTATAAAATGTCAAAACAAATTTTACATGCGTGTTATTCCTTGATTTTATAAAATTCATCGATTTATGTTTGATTTCTTTTGTGTATGTTTACTCAGTTCAAGACTCATACCACCTATAAAATGCAGGCGGAGCAATTTGATTCGAATAACTCGAAATTGTGGAAACCAAGCGAATTTTCAGTCTAATCGGACTGCACAACAATGTGAAGAGCGAAATGAAATTGAAAGGATTCAAATATCACAGACCCGTTCAGCGTGTCATTCAGCTAATAATCTTGCAAGTGTAAAAACGAGCTGCTTTCAGTTACAATGTTTCAATTGACTAAAGTGCCTATGAACGTGTTGCTATTGGATCTATGAACACAGTTTGCCAACATTGTAATGGATTGAAATACAAAAATAAAGCCGCTGGGTTGTGTAGTGCAAATGGCAAAGTGAAATTAGTGCAATTGGTTCCGCCACCAGAGCCATTGTACTCATTGGTTTCAGGAACAGGAACGGATTCCAAACATTTCCTTACAAATATCCAAAATTATAACAACTGCTTCCAAATGGCTCCATTTAGGGCAACAAATGTAGTTCAGGACAATTTCATGCCAAAATTCAAGATACAAGGCCAAATATATCACTGAACATGTTCACTGTTGCCAGTTTCAGATGATGACTACAAATTCCTGCAAATTATTTCATAGACAATTCAATACAAGAAATTGATTTGCGTTGTGTGGTCATAGTTCAGTGAAGAGGTATATTGTAGAAGAATTACAAACTTTATTTCATCAACACAACATAGTTAGTTACATAATTGTTATTTATCTTTAAAACTACACCACCAGACAGAGCCACAGCAATACTTGGCCAGGTTAATATACTATATGTGATTTTAAAGTAATTTCATAAGATTATTTTTTTTAAAAACATTGAAAAATAATGTTTAATTTTTCCATCTAGTACATTTATTTTGAAAGGTATTTATGAATATTTAAGTGGATCACCAATGATTAATGACAAGGATTGTCTGAAGTTCAGTTTTCTGTTGGGATGAATAATTTAACTTTTCATTGGTTTTCATAGGTTTCACAGGTTTTCATTGGCACTCTTCTATAACTACATACATGCTTTCAGTTGTGTCAACATGGTAGTTTCAGTCCCGTTAATGTTTGGAGAATTTAATGGCACTTTACATCTTTGATATTTAAACCCTTTGAATTTGAAACAATGTTTGTTCAAAACTTTATTATAACCATTTTGTTTACTCTTAGTAATTTTCTTAGACATTTTCTTAACCATTGTAATATAGTAATATTTTTTCATTTTAATAATGGAGTTCTGCAATTTAAGAAAAACTGTGCATCCTATTTATAGTAGCTATGAAACTTATCTGAATGAAAATTTTTTGTCAAATTTGTGCTCACAGCATCAAATACCTTGATGAAATGAATTTCAGGGAAAATATGTCTGTGTGAATTTTGCAACCTTATTTATCAAAAACTCTCTGAGCATTTACAATTTGTGGCTACTAAATGCAAACAAAGTTTAAACATGAAAATTTACGAAGATATAATTAATTATTTAGTACATTAACAACTAGCAAAGGCAACTAGACACCTAAAATTGGTATTTTATTTTTTTGATGTAAAATATTAGTCAAATTCTAGCTATCGTGATATCTCTCATAGAAACACAACCACCAAAACCATGAAATGTGTGCTACTTCTACCCATTGGAGTAATTTGGCACCATTTTTTGCTCATAGTTTTAGTTAAATTTTACTCAAATTTGATATGTAGGCACTTTTTTTACAAACTATTGTACTAGTTCATTATCTGCTTTCTTTTTGCTTTGAAACTACAACAATAACAACAAAATAGTTGTTTTAAGGTTTGTCATAAATATTAGTCTGTAAATTTCTAATTGGTGACCAATTTTTAAGTTAAAAAACAAGTTTTTGAGAAAAAATTTCATTTGAATGTCTAACAAATGTTCCACATTAATATATTTTGTGCAGCTTTAAAATCTGCACTCAACGATGACCAAATTACATCAGCATATTAGCTATGATATTGAATGTTAATACTTTTATCAAATGTAATATAAATAAATATTAATCAAGTAGGCTATTTCAGCATGACTAATAAACCAAGTTAATTTATAACAAAATGTTATAGTGCTGGTTGTGATAGGATAAAGGCCTACTAAGATCTTATTTATCATATCAATGATCAGCTGTTCAACAATAGACAACTTGTTAAAATATTGTATAAACTCAAGAAACTTATCTTTATTTTAGTGATCACATAACTTACAATTAAAATTTAAGCTATTGCTCATTATCTCAAGGACAATTCAAAAAGTAATCCACTTGAAAAGATATTAAATAATTCAAAATTATTGTTTGCTCTTCAAATTATTTTTTTATATTCTTCCATATATATTTAGAGTATTAAAAAACAAATAAACTGTGATTTGGGCTGTACTTATTGGTCAAAGGGAACATAAATTAGTCAACCAACAAGGAGAAGTTGAATTAGTAAATATAAAATGGGAAAATAAAATGAGTAAAGTTAACAGGAAGGAAAAGGAAGAAAAATGTCTAAAATTAAACAATTTTCTATTCTAAATTGATTTATTTACCAATTTTATCCAAACATATATTTTTTTAAAATTAGAAAACTAGATTTTACTGCTGAAAAAGAATATAGGTTATATATGTAAACAAAAATTTGGAAATCCTGCATTTGTTTAATAATTGCAATTTAAAAAAAAAAAAAAAAAAAAAAAAAAAAAAAAAAAAAAAAAAAAAAAAAAAAACATTTTATTATAAATTATTGATGTGTAGCATTCAAGTCACTGATTCGAAGATAAGTTTATACTTATTTTGTCTCATGTGCCTTACTTTAAGATATATGTTTCGAAACATAGATGTGAACAACTAAGCGCACGAGATAGAGTGAGTATAAACTCATCTACAAGTAATCTCTTATAGATTTGTTTATATTTCAAAATTTAATATTTTGCCCACCACTCCCTCAATAAATTTAATGGTTAATTTTGATATTATTTTATTTTAAAATTGTTTTGAAATCAATATTTGTTATTATCTCTTGTTTTTGTTTTTTCTTCTTCTAATTTATGTGTTATCTTTTGTCTTTTGGTTAAAGTTGTAAGTGTATTTTAAATGATGTATTTGTTTTGAAGGGGTGTAAGAGAGGATATAATCCTAACTTCACCCCAAAATAAAGTTAGTTATTCATCCCCCTGAGGGCCGTCTAGATCGAGGAGGAAGTTAGATCTCCAGAAATGAATAAGATAACCTTTGATTTATATTTTAAAATAATAAAATCCTAAGCTTGATACTTGAATTAATTGAGGATGATGATTTCCTTAAGAAAACATCTTTTTAAAATATTTTCTTTGTGGAAAAATGTTCGTTTCGTTTAATTAGCAACAGATTACTACAAATCTTGTTTTCCTACTGTTGTTTGTTCATAAGTTAAGATATTCCAAAGTCGGATGTATACCTTATCTGTAAATTTATGCTTATTTCGTAGGGAAAAAATCCATTGATGTGTATTCAACTTGGTTAGTGATATTTATTGTTCCATCTTAAAATTTGGAGTTATAACCAAATTATGATTTGGATTTAAAATCAATATCTAAGTTTAAAAAATGGTTTGGTCTGACTTGTTTGTGTAGTTTCTACAATGCAAACAACTGGACAGATTTTGATCATATTTGTCGTATAGGAATTTTTTGGCTAAACTAACATATACAGAATCTTCCATAAAACCACTCTATTTGTCACAAATCCATGTCCAGTTTGTGTCATGTAGCAACTGGGGATGGGTTGAGTTCATAATTGAAGCATTGTGTATTACACAAATAGAGTGGTTTTTGTAGAAGGTCGTGTTTTCATTCATTCATGTGATTGAAGTTTCCATGAGTATGGCTCATGGCTAGATCTACATAGTCTTGGGTTAGATCCTTCTCTTTCTTATCAAATCTCTTGACCAACTTTTGTTCTCTTCTGACCCTGGCGCTATTAGAGTATTCGAGGACATTTTGTTTTCTTCTTATTTTTTATAAGGAGACTGTGACTTTGAAGTTTTTGTCTTTAAACAACAAATTATTTACATATATAACACCAACAGTAATACAGAAGATTACATTAAATTTTTTGTTTCTCAAATATAAATTATATTAGAGACATTTTTTGGGGAAATGGTGATGATTATTGATTATTATTTCTGGGCAATGATTGTTATTTTTAGTTGATATTTGGTTTTATGGATGTATCTGTGAAAATTAATGCAATATTTTTGCCCTGTTTAATATTAACATTTGGCGAATTTATACTTTGTGATTCCAACATAGCTCTAATAGGTACCTAACAAAATAAAATACCACCATTAACTTTTAATGTTTCTATATTGACTGCAATAATTGCTATCAAATTGAGGTTAATTATTATTTTATCTTATATATTTTTTATGTAACTTTCATTGTTACTAATTCCATCTAAACACATTGTTTTATATAAACGTAGGATGTAAAAAACATTTTTTTTAACACAACGTTATGATTGAAAAAACCATTATATTTTTATTGATTAATACATTGCTATGACACAGAGTTTTCAGTGATATAATTTTCATTAAGAGTCATTTTCTTTATGTTGTTCTTTTTGAATTTTAGTATCCCTTTACTTTAATTTAACACTTTGTGTAGGTTATTAACCTGTAAATTTTCACCAAAAGCTGATTTTGATCAATTAAAATCTTTAGTGACAATCCTTTGGGCGTTTCTTAAATTTTTTTCTCTAAACACCGGAATTTAAATTTTTTTTTAAGGGTATACAAGTGAATAAAATTTTATTATAATGGTTAGTCGATTTTGATGAAATTCAGTTTTTTTAAATTTTGTATGTATAACTAATAGAAACCTAAAATATTTTTATTTACCAATTGTGAAGAAAATTTACGTATTGGTTTAAGAGTCATTTTCTTTATGTTGTTCTTTTTGAATTTTAGTACCCCTTTACTTTAATTTAACACATTTGTGTAGGTTATTAACCTGTAAATTTTCACCAAAAGCTGATTTTGATGAATTAAAATTTTAAGTGACAATCCTTTGGGCGTTTCTTAATTTTTTTACTCTTAACACCGGAATTTAAATTTTTTTGAAGGGTATACAAGTGAATAAAATTTTATCATAATGGTTAGTCGATTTTGAAGAAATTCAGTTTTTTTAAATTTTGTATGTACCGTAGGCTATAACTAATAGAAACCTAAAATATTTTTATTTACCAATTGTGAACAAAATTTACGTATTGGTTTCCGAAAAATTAGTGTTTACAAATAACAGTAGAATTTTGTTAAAATTAAGTTTTTAAACCTAGGGGACCCAAAATAAATATACTCATGAAATTCTTGACATAATTATTTTTTTACGATTACAATACTTTCTATGTTATTTAGTGATTGAAGTAAAATTGATTTGATAGGCTGCCTACTTTACTTTTATGCATAATGATACTATTAATATGGTTAATGTTGCGTATAAAATCTCTTCATTTCAATTAGCTCAAGATGTTAATGATCTTCCTTTCATTAATTCAACTAACATTTTCTCTTTACTAATATCGTCTGAATTCATTTGTAGATAGGCATGGAATTTCAGAAGTCAACTAGGGAAGTTCAATGGAAAAATGTCGTAAGTTTGATATATGAAGTGAATGTAATTACGTTTATTACTAAATTACTTACGTCATAGCAATCTTGTGTTTAGTATTTATGTATTAATATTTCATTACAGCTGTTTCGGTATAACATATACCATCATCAGATGAAACAACACATTTACACAACACACTGATACACATTTCACAAAAATAAATAAACATAAAATGTTTGGTACTGCAGTACAAGTCGAAAATAATATAAAATAAAGTTTAGATAATATAGCCACATCTTTCTAACGTGGTGGTCAACTGTTCACAAACATTTTATGTTTATTTGTTTTTGTGAAATGTGTATCGGTGTGTTGTGTAAATGTGTTGTTTCATCTGATGATGGTATATGTTATACCGAAACAGCTGTAATGAAATATTAATAAATAAATACTAAACACAAGATTGCTATGACGTAAGTAATTTAGTAATAAACTTATTTTAAAGCATTCATAAGGCAATATGGAATTAATGTAATTACATTTTTTTTTATAATTAGAAATTCAGAAAGTCTATTTTTGTAATATTTGATTTTGTAAATATGGTGAAATGTAAAGTTGACAAATAGAGGTGAATTGGTCTGAATGTAAATTTTAAGACAGTATTTCTAAAATGTTCATTTAATAATCTGTAGGTTTTTATAACTAAGAGAACTGATGTTTCAATCACAAAAATTCATATTTGAAATTTATATAGAAAAATGATTTTTAAACACTGTTGTTGATCTTTTTATATTTCATAAAAAATTTTACAATTCTTTGAAAATTTTGAAGGTTTATTGCTCCAATTAATTTAATAAAACTGTGCAAATATGTAATAAAAGAAACTCTAGGTTGGGGAAGTAGGTCTTACAGACAATGGACAATAAGTAACCTCAATTAATGAAAGAGAAACATCACTGTCTTAATATACAAAATAATTGCTTTTAAAAACTATTTTGTTATATAAAATTATTACATTTTTAGCATTTTGTTAGTTTTATCTCTTTGTAAGGATGTAGATATAAACTTTGTACAATGTCTGTATTATGTTTTTACTTTCTCAAATTATGTAGTATAGAGAAATTTATGTGATGACCCAAAACATCTATGTTGACTTTTGTGCACATATATTAGTCTTGAGGTCATCTGGGCAGTGGTCTTCAGCCCAAACATGTGGAATGATTTTAATAAAATTTGGTATGTGGGCATATTTTGATCATCTCAGAAAGTTTTTTTTTCCATTTTTTTTCAATAATTCAAAATTTGGATTAGCAGTCATTAAAAAAAAAATTGCACAAAAATGTTGCTTCAAGGACACAAACAAAACTTATTTGTCACACCATCATTCCAAAAATTCCAATTCATTAGTTATTGGTAAAAAACAAACAAAAATCAGCCATTGGGGCTGTTTAAAAATATCTCAAAATCAGCTTTATCGATTTTGTTCGATTTAGTGATTAATAATTTGAAGTGTGAAGATTAATGACCCAAACTCATGTGTAAAATATATATGTATTACAGTTCAGGAATATTTGTAAAAAAAAAAAAAAAAAAAGGAAAAAAAAAATGAACCTTTACCACTGTCATTAAAAACCTCAATTTTAATTTAATATGATTTACATTCAGGATGCATTTATGTCACAAAGTAAGTTTAGACCCTACTTAAATATTCATTTCCCTTTTATGAATGTTAACTACCGAACTGACATTATTGGTGATGATTATTTTCAGTTATTTTTGGGGGCCGGGTGAGTACATTGTTTTTGCACAAAAGAACAAAGCAGTACTTAATGTAATTGAAGAATTATTGATGCATATTAAATATTTTCCAGAAAGTTAAGTCTCAGTTGTTAGTTGAGAGTGTCAATAATAATGGAAATATGAAAATACCCGTAGGCATAAAAAGCCTTAATTTTTGAGTTCTCTATAGGAGTATATCTACTTTATAGGAAGGGGGGGAGAATTATCTATAAGCCATTATTTATTTTATTTTTTAACAACTAAAAGAGTTTGTTTAAATAATATGAAAGTTAATTATCAGGCTACAGTTTTGATTCTTAATCTTGTCAATTTGGTAAAACAGTTCTAAAATTGGTAATATTTTCTTTTTCAAAATTTTGAATATCGTCTATAAGCTGTGATAAATTGCATTAAACTATGCTAACATTTTGGTATGCAAATGCTGTATCTAAAATCTCTTGGTTCTGTACATTTAATTATTTTTAATATTAGTAGCAGGTCGTTCAATAAAATTATTAATTGTTATTCTATTTCTGAAATCGACTTTAATATAATATATTTATAATAAGTTCAAAGGTCATTCTTGCATCATGAAACCTGTAATCTGCGAGTTGATACAAATAACCAGTAATTTTATACTTGTAAAGAGGTCAGCTGTCACAGAACTAAGAACAGGAATCTAGGGTTAGACAAATCAGCTGTTAAGCAAGTTAGGGTGGAGTAGTTGCAGAGTTGTAGGCCTATACTTTCTAAATGTATCATTCAGCTGTGTCCAGTCAATTGCATTCAATTGTTTAAACTATTCTATGCAAAGTACAACTATAAACAAACTTAGGAGTACAAATATTTATTATAATTAACTCTAAATATAACATTTTGCATTACAAATAATAGAAGTTTTATATTAATTATTTTAATGAATGCAATAAGGTTCCTATTTGTATTTTCGAAATTACTTGTATTACATTTGGCATTATTTAACTTAATATTTCTTTAAGGATTAATCAAAATCATTTAAACCAAATTAAAGGTATATGAGATTTTATGTTTCTATAGTTCATTTTTAAATTTTGATTGATAACAACAGAAAAAAAAAAGATTTTTTTTGTGAATCGATTAGACCTAATATTTGTATTTTTGACTCTATTAAAGAGGCTATGGGTGTGAGAAAAATACTAAATTTTTAAGAAATAATTTTGAAACTTATATTGACCAAAACCTTATAATCGATGATAAAATTCGGTGAAAATTGGTCCATTCATTTGCTTATTGTGTAAGAACAAAGTGGGCAGAAAAGGCTTCTTTTCAAAAAAAGTATTTTTAACTCAGAAGATTTCAAGATCAAATATTTTAAAACGACCATAAAGTAACTTTTATTTGTGATTACATAACTACTTATAAAGATGGTGAATAAAGTAGTATCTCAACTAGTTTTTTTATATTATTAGTGAGATATTTTCATAAAGGACATACAGTTTTCTGCATGAAACTAAAATAAAACTTATTTATTCACACTAATAACAAAAAAGGTATCAGGTTTGTTTTATTGTTTTTAAATTTTGAACAGATTTCAATTCAGTTCCATTTCTATTTGGAATTTGTTTAGTTGTGTTTCGTATTTCAAGATATTGATGACAAATTCTTAAAAACTAATTTATTAACACATCCTAAAACTTTGACTAAAAACTTTTGTAAAGTTGTATATCAAGGTAAACCAGTATTTACACTGACAGGAAAAACTTGAAAAGTTCAGGGAATATTGTTGGTGTAAGTACAAATTAGAATTGTCATGGTTTTCTGTAAGAAGTCAAGGCCGTAAAGTTCATAATATTTCAAACTAGAAAGTAAAGGAAAGATTTAATTTAATGATTTGTAATTAATTAATGGTATTAAGAGAGGTATCAGATTAGACCAAAAATATACTGAACAGATTTCTATTTGGCTCTTACTTATTTGTTCAATAGTCTCCTAATAAATAGCCTATAGTGTTTTAATTATGTCTATTTATGTTCTTCATATTTAGAGACAATGTGGAAAAAGGAGGGAACTGGCAATATCCCGACTTCCACATAAAGAGGCAGGAAATGCTCATTTTTTGATTTCCCTTTTATAACTAACAATTCGTTTTTGAATTATGAACAATGGTTTTATATTAATTTTGCGAGTACCACCCCACAAAGCAATTCCATATTCCATTCTACTGTGAGATGGAGCAAAATATATTTGCCATAAAACACTTGAGAGGACAAACATCTTTCAACAAGAAAAATAATCTAAGAATATTATTTAATTTACTGCTCATGTATGAAATATTAGTTTTTCAATTTAGTTTACTATCCACAAAAATACCCAGATATTTTACAGAACTAGATTGTTGTAAAACAACACATGCAGTATCACAAGATGGATAATCTATACAATGTAGACATTTATATTTAACTGGACCTTCAATGTTCACTTTACCTCTCAATTTAAAATTTACATAATTAGTCTTTTCAGGATTGAGCAACATTTTGTGTTTTGTAAACTACCAGCGAAGTGCACGCAAATCTGCAACAAATGCTTCTCTTATTTCTTTCCAGTTATTTCCTACATAAAAAAGGCACGTGTCATCAGCAAAATTCGACAAAGAATCTTTGAAATTACCCTTACAGTGACCATTAATATAAATTATAAATAAAATTTCTCCTAGTACAAATCCCTGGAGAACACCAAATTCTACCACCCATATGCTATTAAATTTACCATTGATTCTAACACACTGCTGCCTATTAAGCACTTTAGAAATATCTAAAAATAAACCACTAACACATTTTCTATAATTTATGCCATCCATTTTTTCACATTTATAATTTTTACTTAAGTTACTAAATGTAAAATAGCATCTTCTGTATTGTGCCCTTTTCCTAATCAAATTGGTTTTCACTAAAAAAAATTATTCGATCAATATATTCAATAAGCTTTCATTTATTTCTCTAAAATTTTCAAAAAAGTAGGAACTATTGTAATAGGCAGGTAATTATTTTAATATTAATTGCTATCTTTTTTTTATGTAACATTATAACTACAACATCTTTTAATTTACTGTACTTGGACAAATTTCCGATTGAAAACTAATATTTGCGATGTAAGTTAGAGATTCACACATTCTAATGGCAATTTATAATTAGAGTATAGTTTGTATTGAATAATCATATAATATATTAACTATATATTACTACTGTATTATCCAAGTTAAGGAATAAGGCAGAGCTACAAGACGATGAAATCCTCTTTATGACTTTTAATTTTTCCTATTTAGACTTATTCTATCAAAAAATATGTAAGCTTGCAGATGTTGTAAGAGTAATAATTTGTAGTAAAAATTAAAGAAATAATTATAAATTTAAGTTGACCTATAAAATTAGTATTTTAATTTTTTTAATTAAAATTAAGAAAAAGTGGTTATTTTATAGGCCTAATTCAAAAGTAGAGCCCATAATGATATGGTGTTTTTTTGGAGTAAGAAATAATTCAAATTGAGCAAGTTTATGTAGTTATTTTCATATTTAGTTTCTAATAACAATTATTTTAGTTATTACTTATAGACTACAAATATACTTACACAAGTGTATCATTTGAACAGTAATAGGTAGTGACATAATTTTCATGTGTTCTTAACCGAGTCATATTAACAAACCTACTTTTTCTTTTTATTAATTAACTTGGTATGATCAATGTTTAATTATTGTTATTTAATGTGTTATGGTTGTTAAACTTACTTGTTTTATGTTCTAAATACCAACTAAATGAATCAAGTGTTTTGCATCTGTGTTTGTTTATACATCTGCTACCACTAATGGAAGTTCTTCTAATATTCCATAGAAGCATGATGTGTGAAATTGTATACCAGTTCTCATGTATTCCCCAAATATTTGTTAAACATGTAGCATATTTTTTGGCAGTAGCATTGTAAGCTAGTTGTTAGTTTTGTAATATCAGTTACTTTTCTATCTCTTCTTTTAGGGGAAATGTGACAATTTTGATCAAATTCAGGAAATTGGTGAATAGTGCTTAATGGTTTTGCCTTCTTATATAATTTGATTTTGCATAGGCCTACTCCTCACAGAATTGGAGAGTAAAGTGTTTTGATCATTGTATTTTTTTTTTTTAATGTTTATCTTCATCTTATTCTAAACATTCTGAAATAATTAATTATCTAATAAATCTAAATGCTTCTCTGTTGAGTTATTCTTTTAACTCTTGGTGCAAATTTTGTAAATTGTTTTACAAGAATCATATATATATATATATATATATATATATATATATATATATATATATAAGAAAAGAAAAAACGAAGAAAAAAAAAGAAAGAAAAAAAGTTCTTTACTTCCATTGATTTTATAATACCTACTTATTTGTATTAAATAAAAAATATAGTTTTATACTTTGCTTTCTGAGCATATTTTATGCTACTGCAGATCAAGACAATAGATAATTTTACTGTACTTGAATTGTGGAATAATATGTAGAGATTATTATAAAATTTACCAGATTAAGAAAGTGTATTAATATACAAACAAACTAAGATGGATATTATTCTTTATTCCAGATTCTTTAATTAAAATAGTATATATATATATATATATATATATATATATATATATATATATAATATTTATTTAGTCTGAAATTTTAATAAACAAAACCATTATCTCTTTCTCTCTCACTCTCTCTCTAATTTGGGTACATTGTTAGTAATAATTTAAATCAGTCAGACATTGTGTAAATAAAGAGATTAGAACAGAACAGTGAGTTCATTACTATGCTAATTAGTTATTACCAAGTGCTAACAGCTTTTATTCATGACATCCTCAGCTTAACTTAGTTGAACTGCGGAGAGTCGCTTGTTAAATTATTCAGTTGACAAACAGACATAACAGAATGCTGCGAAAACTTCAGATCCTGGTGAGCACCTAATATTTCTTCTTATCAAACTGTGATAATTGTATTGTTTTATTCTTTAGTGGAGAAAATTTCTTACCGTTTATTTATATTAAATTTATACAAGGAAAATTTTTAATTTTGTATAGCTTAATTTTTGAGATATAACAAAAAGGGAAAGAACATGTGTAAAAATCACATGTTGTTACTAACATGAGTTGGTAACAACATATATAAATTTTTTCAGTGTAAAATCCTGTAAATATTAGCAGTTTTACTATTTTCATTGTCACCATAAAAGTTCTATTTTTTTGTAAAAGATGTCCTCATAACACTAGGATTGACATATTAAAATTTACTAACCTTTTGTAAACTTAGCAACAAACTAAACTACAAATTAATAAATATTAATAATACAAAATAATATTGAAGCGGGGATTGATTTATAACCTTCAAATTGTGGTCTGGTCAATCTCACCAATTATGTTCAATGATTCCGTTCACAGTTATTTGGGATTCTAAACAGGCAAAGCTGGTTTTTTTTTTATGAGAACCCAAACAAGTATAAGGTTTTGTATTCAAATTATGCAGGAGTCTACTCTAGTATTTTTAATGTTAGGTTATTGTAAGTAGAGTTACTACTAACTCATGTTATCAGTTATATTTAAAAAGGTAAACTACATATTTATGTGTGTATATGTGCACATAAACAAAAGCAAATGACAAATCTTCGAAATGTTTTAGCATAATATATGTCACAGGACTTTCTAATAGTTATAAAAATTAAGTGAAGTTACTTTTAATGTTATTAATTTGTTAATTTGCTCGACTATAGGGCGCCAGGTTTGCTTTAGCATACCAATTTAGAAAAAAAAGAATGAATTTAATTATTTATAAGATCTCTGGGGTCGTAAGTTCTTTTCACAGTGTACTTACAGTGGATTTTGGTTTTTTAATGAGAACTCTTAGGCTGAAATGTTAACAAAAAAATTTATTAAAAGTAAAGAACAAAAACATTGACATCAAATTTGACATAAATATTATAAATCACTTATACTATACATCCTACTATTAGATGTTATTAATTCCTTTTAGGAAGATTTTAACTTTAAAGAAAGATCTTGAAATTATCTTTTTTATATTTTTTAAGTTGCAACTGAAGAATTTATTATGAATCAAAACAGATTAATTTTATCTGTTTTTAATATTAAATTTATATTACTTTAAAAAGAAAATTATGTCTGTCTATTTTTAGTATTTTTCTACGTTAAGTAACATAATTATTTTAAAATATTAGATTTATTTACAAGAACAGAAAAATCAAACATAATAAATTTTATAAGATGAACAATATGAAATTTAAGTATTAAACAATACAGAGTTACCAGTCCGTTGTCTTAAACACATCACTCGATTATGGTCCAAACCGCATGGTTCCTTATGCGATGGTGTTCCTGAAATGTGATGTCCCTCGAAGTCATTTTTAATGTAGATTTTAAACGTTAGTCTTAAGAATGTCTATTAACCATCCGTGTTTATTACTACACGCCAAATTGTCTATCGTCTCTTTATAAAACACGCTGCTCGTATTGAACACTTCAAACAATCTGCATTATTTTAAAATTAATACGATTTATGAATTATTCGTCTACATTGTCCAAATCTATTTAAAAACTGTCAATATAACATACTTTATAAGTCCAATTCGCTAACTAATGCATTCTGACAACACGTTTATTGTTTCTAGGCACTTAAACTGACTCTCCTTAACACAACCGTCGCCTATGAGCTTTCAACTAAAACTGATGTTGCCATGAGGCAAAAATCTCACTTACAAAAGCGTTCCTTCCGGTACTGTTCCCACGTTTTACCACACTGCCGTAAAAATACAAATAATTTACATAACATAACAAACAAACTAAATTACATTAAAATTAAACATGGTTATACATACTGTTGTCTTGAAAATCCATTTTTCTTTTATTAATGACGTTACTAAATTTATTTTATTATTTGAATCTCTTATCTCTTTGGCTTCACCGCGTCTTTTAAATGAGTCTATATTAAAATCTGACTTTTCACACTGTCACAAAAACCCCACAAGGTTTGTATTTCAATACAGGTATTGCAATACAAAGCTTTTATATATATATATTTCAAATCGAAAAAAAATATTAATGGATGTTCAAGACATTTCATTTCAGAAGTTAAGGACCTCTTGAAAGAAAAAGAAATACCCCTTGTGTATTCATTTTGGAAAGATTCTCTTTTGACATGAAAAAATAAAATCTATTTGCTAAAATCCTATTTCATTATTTCAATTTGTTAGCGTTATCATAACTCATCAAAACTATATATAATTCCATTAGCGCTAAACCTTATCTCTATTTATATAAAGAAAACCCTACATCCGCTTTATTTTTCAACAGCAGTTGACTGAAACTTTCCCATCAACATTTTTTTGTTGACCGGATCCTGTCAATCAAAATCTTATCTCCCAGACAGCCGTCTATATACTTTTTCTCGTCTCATCCTCTTTGCCAAGACGACATTTCTACATCCTTTGAAGATCTACCTTTGACTCTAGATATTCATCTGAATCATTTTTCAATTAACCACAATTACAATTTAAAACCTCTCATTTTTAATTAACATTTTTACGAAAATTATTTACTTATTACTCAACATTACTTCAATTCACTTTAAAACTTTTCAATTATCATCTTATATTATTATTCATTTTAGTTTAAATCCAATAACTATTTATTCTTACTTAAAATCTCAATTCTCCTTTGTCTTGCTGGGATAACATGTTAACTACTGATTTTATAATTACAAAAAACTCTTTTCTTCAACTAAAATTCAAAAATATAACATCATTATTATCAAAAAAAATAAAATTGCTTACAAAACTCATCTATTTATTTCAAAATTACCTCTTTACAATTGTTTCATCTTTCAGTATCCTATCTTAAAATTATTTCCATCTTATCTTTCATATTTTAATAATTCAAGTTGCATTAATCCCCAAACAAAAGTCTTCATAAAAAAAAAAACTCCTTATTATTTACCTATATTTTACTTCATAAATAATCTCCTTACTTCAACGTAGCTTCCTTTAAACATCATAATAATCGTCGTTTATCCGCAGAATTCCTTAAATCTCCCTTTATTTCATTAAAATCGTCGCATATTTCCTTTATTTCATTAAAATCGTCGTATATTTCCTTTATTTCATCGCAGTACTCAAAAAACCTCTTAAAAACTAAAAATTTACCATTAATGCAACCTAACTACCTTTTTTATAAAAGTTTCTTAACAGAACAACTTCATTTTAAATACCACTTTACTCAACAATTCTGTAAAGTCATCATCTTCATATAAAACTCAAAAAATCTCTCATTTAAAATACTTCCTATCAAAATCTTCTTAATCATCTATTACTTGTATACAAAAACTTCAAAAAATAATAAATTTTACATTGTTTTCCCAGCTAACACCGTATTTCATCAAAATCTTTAGACACCTTTATCAAATAACTGCTTAACATCATCTATTGTTTTAAATTCAAACATTATTTATTAAAAAATCGTTAATTATTTATTTCATTTATAAATCTCATCAAAATCTCTCTTATCACTATTAATTTACTATTCCTTCCTTTAAAAAACAAAAACTTAACCTCCTTTACTCATCATTTAACATCAAAAAAAAAACTTAAAAACTTTATTATTATCTGTCTTGGCAAAACTCACATAAATTCTCAAACTTTAATCAATTATTTTTTTTTTTTCAAACCACAAATCACTTAAAACTAACAATTTTTTATCATTTTATTATTAAATAATTCTTAATATTTAAAACATCAAAACATACAACTTATCGTTTTACAATTTAACATCTAATTACCTACTCTAATCAGCTAATCAACATTTTTACAATTTTATAAAACTTTTCGTTTCATTTCAAATAAAAACTCCCTTCCTGTCACGTCCGGTTTATTTCTAGGCTTTGTTTCTTAACAAACCCCCTCCTTCTTTATACAAAAATAAGAACTCTTCGTTCTTACCTGAACTTCTTCTACTAAATTTCTGTATTTCTTAATACAAAATAAGAACTCTTTGTTCTTTAAACTTCTCAAAATTGTCAAAGTTTTAACTATATTTCATTTACATGAGTTGTATGACAATTTTTTTGTTTTTGTTTTTTGTATATTTTTTATTTTATTTTTCAAAACTCGACCGGGTTTCATTATTGTAACAGCAATTGAATTATACTCCTCTATTCTAATAATGAAACCCTGTCGAACGTCGATTAATAAAACCCTCCAACGTTCCATTTTTATTTTGTTTTTTATTTATACCTTTTTTTTATTTGTTTTTTATGAATTTTTTATTTATTTTATGCATTTTACCTTCCTACTCTTTCCTATCCTTCTGATGGTCTAATATTTTACATGTACCCTTCAGGTTACACTTTGAACTCTAACACGAAACCAACATGTTATGACCCTAAAATATGCAGTGGTTGAAATGCGATATCCCTACTCGATTCGAAATACCGCCCACTACACACTCTAAACCCACAACACGCTTTTCGTGCAGTCCCGAAATTGCCTCATTTTCACAAATAAAACAATTTCTTTTACTACACAAACTCCTACCTCCTCCCAATGTTCATGTACTCCTTAAATGCATCTACACGAAGAAAATTTTAAAATTCATAAAAAATTTCATTCAAATCGTATCATCCGAAGTTGAAATAATGTTTATTTTACCAAGCTTATTACTAGTATCGTCGATTTTTTGTTTATGTAATCCTTTCTAGATGTTATTATTCAAATTCAAAAAGAAAATTTTATTTTTTAAAATTTTTTCTAAGTTCTTTACTTAGAAATTTTACCTTCAATACTATTAAAGTTATTTAAGTAATCTACTTTTGTTCTTGTTTACTTTATTTAAAGCCAATTATCCTTTATTTAAGTAAATTTTATTTGAAAACACAAGTTAAATTAGAATTATACGTCAAAAGTTTTTTATTTTCCTAGACAGCATTTTGGTAACACCCTATATTTCGTCTCAATGTCATGCATAGGAATTTATACCTGACTAAGGAATAAACAATCTCCCCTAGCTGTATGAAGCAATATATCTGTCTACTGATAAGAAGTGAACCTTTTAGCTCCAACTAGATTCTATTTCTCTCGTCATTATTGAATATTTTATTGAATCCACCTACTTAATATTGAATATTTTTTCTTCAACACTAAACTGAATCTTTGCTTCGAACCAATCTGCTTTATCTTAACACGTAAAGTCAATATTTATCTTAGTATAAACAACACTCGGTTATTCACTAACAATCTTGCATCTTTCACTTAGCAAATACCTAAACGTTTCTAAATATTATTTCTTCTTAATCATACTAGCTTGGCATATAATTATTTTCTATATTTCTGTCTTAGCTTACAAAATTTATCAGTACACACAAATTATTAGTATTCATAACTCTTAATTATTTATTTTCAAACTTAAACTTACTTATTAACAAAATCTTAACTACTTTTTATTAATTATTTTAAAAATCAAGTCCGTGTGTTTATAAAATGTCCTTACATTTATTTATTCCTTCCATAATTTCAATTGATTACAACTCAATTATAAATTATACATTTTTTACGATGGTTCCCAGATTGGTGAAAGATTTTAAAATACATGATTGAATTTTTTAACACATTTTTGATGTTAAATACTTCTGTCCACACGGACAGTTTGTCTAGCCTATTCATCACAACAGACCCTTTCCTAACAAAAGATTCCCCTTTGTTATTGTTTGGAAGTATTGACAAAATACCTTTCTCTTTCTCCCTTACAGACATATCTACATTTCTCTTTCTCTCAAACATCTTAGAATCCAATGACCTAAATTTGTCAGCTATCAGCTTGGGAATCCTTACCCCACCATTCTCGTATATCATCACAAAGCCTTCCTTTACTATTTCTACATTTTTACTTTCAAGATTATATTTAAAGTTACCTTTTTCACAAAAACTTTTAATTTCTTGTTCTTGTATTCTAAAAACATTTCTAAATTCCAACATCGTGTATTTTTCAAAATCTACAGTCTTATGGTAAACTCGTTTTTTAAGATAAACAGCTGATTCCTTTATTATTAGATTATTTACTTTTACTTTGTTTTTCAAATTACTTATACCTATTCCAACCCCACTAGACATATTAATTTCAACGTTATTTGCTGTTTCTAGATATACCTTGTTACCTAACCCATTATTCATTATTTTAGAAATTTCTTGAACACAATCATTCACACATTTGTCCTCCATTATTATTAAATCATTTGACATGTTATTTATTTCATTAAAACTGTTAATTTCAATTTCAGCTATTGCTTGATTTAAATTGTTATCTAAATTATTAATATTTTCTACCAAAATACCTTCTACACTATTAATCTGTTCAAATTCTACTTTTTTCTCACAATAGCTTAATTCAAATTCTACTTTATTATTAGTTTCCATTACATTAATTTCCATTTGTTTAATTTCCAATTTAAGATTCTGTTCTGATTTTACATAATTTGGTTTTAATTCAACCCTCATTTCTTCAAATTTTTTACACATTGCTTCTTTTAAATCTAAATTATCTTGTCTTAGCTCTAATTTACTCAGTTTCAAGTCATTATCTATTTTATCCAGTTTAACATTATTCTGTTCGAGTTTAACATTGAAATTTTCCAGCTTAGTGTTAATTTCTAGCTTATTTTGATCAAATTTATTATTAAATTCATCAAATTTATTATTTATACATTCAAACTTCTTATCATTATCTTGTTTTAAATCTTGTCTTAACTCTAAATTATCTTGTTTTGTTTCTAACCTACTCTGATTAAATTTCTGATCAAATTTATTCATCAATTGCTCAAACATACTCTCCATTTTCTTATTCTGATCATTATTTTCCCCATTCTTATCTATCCTAACCTGTTCAATTACCCTAACCTGCTCAATTACCCTAACTTCTTCATCTCCTAATTCCTTATCTGAATTTTCTTCTACAATTTCTACCCCTGGTGTTTCTACTAATTTTTTGTTCATATCTTCACACTTTTCTTTACTATTTAGAATCCCATCACTATCAAACCCATTAAAATCCGAACCTGAACTACTATTCGCGTTCACACTTGAACGTCTACTATTACTATTACTACTTATTTCTTGATCTAAAAAATTTTGTGCAAACTGTTCATTTGTTTGCTCATTACTTTGCGATTCCTTCTGTAAATTATCAAAAATATCCCCCATAAATTCCAATGGCTCTATATTATTTAAAGAATTTTGATTTCCTAACCCTACCTGTTCATCATTATTATTAACATTTACAATTTCTGTCTCCATTTTTACCTTACTATATTTAACACAAAAAAAAATTTTTTTTTTAAAGAATCTTTCTTATTTTATTTAGAGAGTCCTTACCTTGATTTTAAGAGTTCTCATTGCCAAAATCACTGTACTTTCGACTAAAAAGGCCCACAGTTGCGGCGCCATTTCTAATAGTTATAAAAATTAAGTGAAGTTACTTTTAATGTTATTAATTTGTTAATTTGCTCGACTATAGGGCGCCAGGTTTGCTTTAGCATACCAATTTAGAAAAAAAAGAATGAATTTAATTATTTATAAGATCTCTGGGGTCGTAAGTTCTTTTCACAGTGTACTTACAGTGGATTTTGGTTTTTTAATGAGAACTCTTAGGCTGAAATGTTAACAAAAAACATTTATTAAAAGTAAAGAACAAAAACATTGACATCAAATTTGACATAAATATTATAAATCACTTATACTATACATCCTACTATTAGATGTTATTAATTCCTTTTAGGAAGATTTTAACTTTAAAGAAAGATCTTGAAATTATCTTTTTTATATTTTTTAAGTTGCAACTGAAGAATTTATTATGAATCAAAACAGATTAATTTTATCTGTTTTTAATATTAAATTTATATTACTTTAAAAAGAAAATTATGTCTGTCTATTTTTAGTATTTTTCTACGTTAAGTAACATAATTATTTTAAAATATTAGATTTATTTACAAGAACAGAAAAATCAAACATAATAAATTTTATAAGATGAACAATATGAAATTTAAGTATTAAACAATACAGAGTTACCAGTCCGTTGTCTTAAACACATCACTCGATTATGGTCCAAACCGCATGGTTCCTTATGCGATGGTGTTCCTGAAATGTGATGTCCCTCGAAGTCATTTTTAATGTAGATTTTAAACGTTAGTCTTAAGAATGTCTATTAACCATCCGTGTTTATTACTACACGCCAAATTGTCTATCGTCTCTTTATAAAACACGCTGCTCGTATTGAACACTTCAAACAATCTGCATTATTTTAAAATTAATACGATTTATGAAATATTCGTCTACATTGTCCAAATCTATTTAAAAACTGTCAATATAACATACTTTATAAGTCCAATTCGCTAACTAATGCATTCTGACAACACGTTTATTGTTTCTAGGCACTTAAACTGACTCTCCTTAACACAACCGTCGCCTATGAGCTTTCAACTAAAACTGATGTTGCCATGAGGCAAAAATCTCACTTACAAAAGCGTTCCTTCCGGTACTGTTCCCACGTTTTACCACACTGCCGTAAAAATACAAATAATTTACATAACATAACAAACAAACTAAATTACATTAAAATTAAACATGGTTATACATACTGTTGTCTTGAAAATCCATTTTTCTTTTATTAATGACGTTACTAAATTTATTTTATTATTTGAATCTCTTATCTCTTTGGCTTCACCGCGTCTTTTAAATGAGTCTATATTAAAATCTGACTTTTCACACTGTCACAACTTTATGATAAAAAATGTAATGATTTATATTCAGTTTAGACATTTCATTTTATAGTTATGAGGAGGAAGTCTAGTGGTATTTTCACTTGTGTTGTTTATTTAAATGTTTTTATGCCTTAGGCCTATTATTTATTATTTTCATTACCCCAATTTTATACTATTATGTTCAACTTTTTGCATCTTTTAAACTTGTCTCTTTTTAATTTTAGTCGGTTTTGTTATAAGCTTTTAAAAATAAAAAAAAATTTCAAAAGTTTTCCTATAAGTCTCTTCTTATTCTTAACTTTTAAGCCATATTTGTTCAATCAGTATGTGTATGTAATTACTAATTTAATACACAGGTTATGTTAGGTTAGATATTGCTACCTATTTCTTCTAATTTCGCCTCATAATTTAAGATATTCCCATTGATTTTACATACTTAAAAATGGATTGTCTATCTCCATGATATGATTTGTTGCTTAAGAAATTAAAGGACCTAGTGTTGCAATCTAACGATCCATTTCTGGTAACTTCAAGGGGTGCATGCCACATTGCATGAACTGATTTTTCCCACACTAGTACATTCTGAATCTGAACGCACAAAACCACAACAGTTCAACCTACATTTTGAGCCTCGCATGTCAGACAGTACTGTTTAACAATTTTGTTTGCTTTATACCTTTGGTATTAATATTAAATATAGTTTTTAACTATTAAAATATAATTATTTTGTTGTCTTCTTCGGTAATGATATAAGCTAATTAAAGATTCTATAATTTAGAGAAACATTCCAAACCAGCTTTATGATGAAAATTTACCAAGATTTTGTTTTTTTATTTCAGAAAGGAGGCTCAAAAATGGACCATTCAGAGCTGGTCTCTGAAATGGCTCATGTCGAACACATGAGCACACAAGAAAGACTACACCTAGCAAGGCGACGACGGAACCAACAACTAAAACTTTGGTCACAACGGGAAAAAGAATGGCAAAAGCATCGGACAAAGGAGAAATCAACCAAACCAAAAATTTATTTCAGTGATAGTGTTATGTTACTTGAAGCTGCTTCTAGAAATGATATTGTTGAAGGTGAATATTTGTACTTTACAATAAACTTTTCATCAGACTGGCAGATCTACAAATATAGTTATTTTATTAAAAAATCTACTTACATTTATTGTAGTTGAATTACAGTAAAACCTGTTTAAAACAGAACATGATCGTTCCAGTATTTATTTTCCGTTTTGGGAGGTTTCCGTTTTATAGAGGTTCTTAATTTTTTTTTAATACTGTAAATACTGTTATGCAGTACCCTAATTCTCGGAACAAACATGACATATAGCGGCAGAAAGTACAGTAATGTAAAGAAGGATGGGGCGAGGGGTTATGATTCCTAGAAACTGCCTCATTAGTGCATGTAGCTGCTGATTTGCACCAAAGCGGTGATTGTTTGATCTGTACAGAAGTAATGACGTGGTTATACGCGGTTTTGCTTTACGTGGCAGTTTCCCACAACGCATCTACCGCTTATAAAGGGGACTATATGTACCCAACAAAATTTCTGTTTCCGCATTAGACAGTTTTGTATTAAATTACATTGGTGTACGCAATTTATTTTCCGTTTACCCAGGTTTCCGTTTTAGAAAGGGTCCGTTGTAGACAGGTTTTCCTGTAATAACATTCTTTATTTATATTGTGATAATGGATATAAATTTACATCCAAGGAAATAATTCATTAGAACAAAGAAAAAGTATAATACAAACATTTCCTTGTGGTAGATTAAACAAGTTTGCTACATTTACATGTTATTCAGATATGTTGTTAAGTATGCACAAAGCGATAGTACTACTTTATGCATGAATGGTACATAGGAATACTGGTTTTATGGTTCTGAAACTGGAATATTAAATCAGATTTATAGAATACTAACAAAACAAGCTTATATCGAAATAAAATAATGATGCTAAAGAAATAGATATTAGACTTCCTTATACAGTAATAACTATAACTTAATATCAGAAGTTTATCTCACAGAGATCTAGGCTATGTATGTATGGTATGTAGTCTTACATTGCACAACCCCCAACATTCATTGTACTCTATTATTAAAACAGAATTTTGTTTGTATGTTTAGTTCGAAGACTGCTTATGAAAGGTGTTAATCCAGATTCAACTAATGAAGATGGTTTAACTGCTCTTCATCAGGTTAGATATTTTAAATATTCATGGGTATTATAGATTAAATATTTATATGACTGGAACATGACATTTAAATTACTTCTGTAAAAACTGGAAAAATTTAACTTGCGGCCATAAAAAAATAATTAATGATTCATTAAAGTCTGTTACTAAGTCAAAGGTTTTAAAATTATTTGGTGTGTTTTGGATTTAAGAAAGAATTAATTGGGAAACAGATATGTACAACTTTAAAACAAAATTGGTCTGGTCATCTGAAATAGATTTTTTTTTTTTCACTTTTATTAATAATAAACAGTTAATAGACATTTACATAAATTTTTAGACTACTACCTACATCTCTACCTATATACCCTACCTCGTTGGGGTAGTATTTGAATCACTAATACTATCTAGTCTTGCGATTATGGAAGGTGTTACTATTTAAAAATGGGATATTGGTGATATTAGTAATGTTGTCATGTAAAGGTGTGGATAGTCTTTAGTCTTGATGATTCCCATATCAAACGAGACAATATTATTGTCTTGCTTGGCTGTTTAGTTTAAATTCAGGCATAACTAGAAATGAATTTATCTAAAATATTTTACTGAAACTATGCCAAGTTTAACAATTTAACAGTGTGTTAATTTGAATTTTATAGTTAAATTAAACGTATCAGTGATGGAATGTTTGGATTTGTTAACGAAAGTGTGCAAAACTAATTTTATTTGGGAGTTTCGTGAGGAGTAAATGGGAAAATGTTGTTTACTACATTTCAAAAATAGATGAAAACATTGATAAACAATCAAATCATTTGAATGATTGCAGACATGGTTAATATTAAGAAAGAAACAGTGGGACAAATTATACACGATCAATAAATGTGAAAGAGCAAAAAGGAAAGCGGAAAGAAATTTGCTCTGACGTTCTGAACCGCATACAAAAATCAACTGGATTTCATAGAAAATTTTACCACAAAATTAAAATTGTTCAATATGATCCAGAAAGAAAGATTCAATTCATGCACACGAAGATTCTTACATCACACAGATTGAAAAAACGCAAATTAAAAACTCAAAACTAAAGCAATGTGATTTGTTTCTTTTTCTTTTTTTCAATAATAAGAATGTTGGCATTATTGAATGGGTAGAGGTGGGTAAATAAATGAGTAGTAAAAAACAACACAGAAAGAAGTTGGCATTTTTAATTTTGGTATCATCTGCATGTTGAGTATTGTTTTTTCAGAGATTTTATTCTTAATAAAATGAGTCAAGTTGTGATTAAAGTACAAAAATTTATAAGTTTTGGAAAAAAAGTATTTCAGCACAGAGAATTATTTTTGTCACTTTTTAATGGAAATATGCTACAATTGTGCATGAACTACTATAGTATAGGAGATGGACAGAATTATCAATTGGTGATTCTTCTTTGACATTTCGACTGTTTGACATCAACAATCAGACAATCTTTTAATAACTAAGACTGTTAACAATAATTTACTACATTTTCACTATATGAAAATTCAATTCATATCACAGGGCATAATGTGGCCTAACAGTATTTAACATATTACATTGAGGGATTGAACAAGTTTCAACAAAAGTTTGTACAAAAGAAGACAAATTTGAGGTGGACTCTGCATCAAGATTATGTGTCAATATTTTATATTTTGTAGATTATAAAAAAATACCTATCCTTTAGCACCTCCTTATTTACCAGATCTCTCTCTGCCCTGAAATTTAGTTAATCTCAAAATTCAAAAGCTTGTTGAAAAGAATCCGTTTTGAGCCAGTGGAGGAGGTGAAAATGTATTTGTTAAAAGGGCAGACAGTTTTTGATATGAAACCTTCTTTTAGGTTTCAACACACATGTATTGAATGTGTAATTTTTGTTTTATTTATTTATTTTTATTTTTATTTTTAAATTTAATTAAATTTTTATTTGTTTATGCTAGTAGAGGAAATAATTTTTTTTTTTTTAAATTAAAGTAAAAAACGTATCAAATTTTTCATATCATTCCTGGTTTTATATAGTCACAACTAGTATGTGACATACCGAATCATTCAAAAAATTTTCAAAATGTGTTATTATAACTCAAAAGTTGAGAATCATAGGTAGTTACTCTGCAATTAAATTTTACACAGTCACAATATTTTCCTTACTACTATGAACAGTAGACACTCTTTAAGTCGGCATGTTTTATAATCCGGCACAACTTGGGTCTGCTCTGTAAATATTCAGGCATGACAACCTTGGTCGCTAGCCACCATTTTAACAGTCTACTGTTAGTCTAGAAACGCTTTGCATCATTGTATTGTACTCTGTTGTTGTTGTTTTTTGTTATATTATTTGTTATTAAGTTTTAATGTACTTAAGTTTAGCATTATTAATCTAGTTATACTTTTTGTTAAAACTATAACGATGTTCTCTAAGCCGAGTTGTTCCACCAGTACGAGTAATAAACGCAAACATGTGACTTTTACGATCGAGGAAAAACTGGACATAGTTAAATGTCTTGAAAAAAATGAAAACAGAAACTGTGTCATTCATGATTACAATATAGGGTCATCACGATTCACAATATAAAACAAAAACAAAAAATGAACTAAAAAAGTTTGCTGCTTAGAAAACAACATTGAGTCTCGATATATGTTAAAAAAGCCTAAATTGGAACAGCTAGACAGTGTTTTATACACTTGATTCAGTGCACAAAGATCAGAAGGTAAACCTCTGACCGAGCCTATTGTAATTAAAAAAGCAAAACAATTTCATCGTGAGATGGACTTGCAAGATAAAGAATGCGTATTTTCGGATGACTGGGTTCAACAATTTAAAATTTAGCATGGAATCCGTAGGCTAAATGGTGACTGGTGAAACTAGATCGGCTGATGAAAATACAGCTGAAGAATACATGGGAACTTTAAAAAACAAGTCAAATTTACAATGCTTATGAGACCGGCCTACTGTGGTGTTGTTTACCCACTTCAACCTTACCAGGTGAAGACGAAAAATGTGCTAAGGATTTTAAGAAAAACATAGACAATTTGACGGTTTTACTTTGTGCAATTGCTTCTGGTGACCATCAATTAACACATTTTGTCACTGGAAAATACAAAAAGCCAAGAGCCTTTAAAAGTGTTTTAAACTCCCCTATACATCATGACTAAGAACAATGCTGGGATGACTGAAGAATTTTTTAAGAACTGGTTTTTCCATCATTTCGTGCCAGAAGTGAAAAACTATTTTAAGAAACTTGGAATTCCTGAAAACAGCAAAATTTACATTTTTATTATTAGATAATTGTGAGATTCACCCCTCTACTTTAGAACTGGTTTCTGGGTAGATTCTTGTTACATTTCTACCAGCAAATGGTACTTCATTAATCCAGCCAATGGATCAAGGTCTGGTACAAAATTTCAAGTGTTTCTACAGGGGTTATTTTTTACAAGATCTGTTGGATTCTGATTCCAACATGACAAAATTCCAAAAACAGTTTTTACAATAGGATTGCCATGGAATCAAGTAAAAAAGGTAACCCTACAAAGAAGTATGTATAAAATTTGGCCTAATGCTATAGCTGATAATCAAGCAGATAAAGTTCAAGGATTATGAGTGATGACTGTAATTTGTTGTTAAACATAGTACAAAATGCACCAATAACCTTTTAAGAGATGTACCTCATGAGGAAGTGTTGGAATGGATGGAAATTGATAGGGAAGAAACTGTGGTTGAGGAATTTAGTGATGAACGAATAGTCAAAAGTATTGTGAATCCACATGAAGTGGAAGTTGAATCGGATGAAGAAGAAGAGGCTGATGTAAGTCATTTTATAGTCTCATGGAATGAAGCTTCAGATGCACTAAACAAATTCATAAACTTTGCCGAGTCAAATAAGAACTACAACTCTCCAGAACTAATAAATTTATGTATAATTCACAATTTTTGAAGAAAAGTGCTGAATCAAAGAAACAACATGTCATAAAAGACTTTTTTAAGTGTGGTAGGGCGTACTTTAAGCCAAAGTGTCTATGAATATAGTGATTTATGAAATATAGTTTTTAAATTTATTTCTTACTCATTTTAAATTTAAATCTTGCTCACTTGTTTTGTCAAATCTTAAATTTTAATATTTAAACCAATAAATAACTGTTCAATGTGCATACTGTATTCAATATGTATTCAGTGTTTTCTTTATTAAACTCGAACTCTAAATGCATGTAGTTTGGCCACATATTTACAATATTTACTCAATCTAAGAATACGTAGGAATCATATATATATATATATTCGGGCCACTTTCGATATTAGTCGCATGATTTTTCTGATAAATTTTCTAACAAAATCGGCAGTCCGATATCACCCGAGTCCCGACCGTGCCGGATTAACAAGTGTCTCTTGTAATTGAAAAATAAAATTCATAATTTGGGGTTTTTTTGTCATTATATAAACATTTTTTTATTTATTCAAAATTTTGTTTATATTTAATGAAAATCTTGAGAAGATTCCCCTAACAATTTAAGAAGGTTTAATTGAAATTGCTATGAATGTCTATTTTTTTTTATTGTGCAATGAAAACCATTAACAAATAATACTACACGAGTTAATTAACTCTTCTCAGCAGGATAGATAGAATATAATTATGGAAGTGTCTCCAACTCACTGTTATGAAAACCACACCCTTTTTATATTTCTATACTCTGTAATAGCTACATGCTAAAAGTACAGAATATATGTCACTATTAATAAGACTAAATTACTAAGAATAAATTTAACCTAAATTACCATTAATCAAAACAGAACTCTTAAAACAAAAATTATTAAATCACATTTAAGAGGAACCAAACTAAGTGGTATATGTGTTTTAGAAAAGATTATAATAAAAATTTTGCTTTTAGACACTGACACACTGTTGATACATTGACATGATAATGCACAAATATATTTAGTTAGATTAATGGATCATTAATGATATTGGTATCAAAATGTGCAGCTCATCAATCTGAATTAAATAAGCTGTTTTAAGCTAATGTATGAAAAAACTTCCACCAGCTGTCATTCTGAAATTTAAGATCTTTATTAAATGGTAATAAATTTATTAAACGAATAGTAAAAACCAGTTTATGTGCAAATTCTGGCTACTGAAAATATTATTATTGATTTTTTGTTCCAATTATAAATTATGCCATGAATTTTTTTTTTTTTTTTAAAGAATAAACTTTTAATTTTTCTAGTATAAAACCCATAAGGATATTGATGGTTACAGATATTTAAGCTCCACACATTAAGCTATTACGGAACATCGTGTGACTTATGATTGCTATTTTGAAATTACCAACCATATTTTTTTGGCCAACAAAGCTTTTATAAAAAGTATATTTGTACCAAATTGAAGATAATTGAACAGGTAGTACCAAAAATGCACATGCGTGCGCACACACACATACAGATGTATTTGTATACAGTATATATGTACTAGGTGTTGCAAATTCCTTCTCCCAATTTTAAATGAGTGTATACAAAATTACATTTTGATAGGAAACTTTAAAGGAATAAATAAGATATACATTTTGTTGTACAAATATGGCAATCCTGAAGTTCTGTAGCTGGATCTACACATTTCTTCTTCTTCTAGTCTTGGGTGAGATCCTTTTTATCTTTCATCTATCCTATCAGGTCTCTTTTGACTAACTCTTGTTCTCTTTCAACCATGATTCCATATCAGTATTCGAGGGTTAGAGGTATTATATGCCCTTTTCTTCATCTGTTTTATGATCGAAAGGTTTTTTTTTTTACTTTAAACCAAAAATAACAATAGTAATTAAGTAAATTTAAGTGGTAACCCCTTAACTGTGCATACTTAAGTGAGGAAAACTGTCAAACTGGAAGTCAACATTCTGACCCTATCTAAAATGGCAGCTGAAATTTAAAATAGAGCTATGAACACCTATTTTTACATAAGCTTGAAAAGAGTTTGATTTGAAGGAGGCAATTAAATCGGACCAAAATCATTAACAATGTGGACTTTGACGGATTATATGAAATGTTCAAATGGAACTTTAGAAAATATGTCATATATCATCTCAATGATAAGCTCGTTCAATGTAGAAAACTACTGTTAACACTTGATTTTGTTCAGTTCGCACATTTGAGAATGTCAGTGTATAATGTGAAAACCTGTGTGATCGCCTGTAATCAATCAGATACTAAATACATACATCACAGGAAACAAATGTCTGCTAACTGGCTTCTAGCGGGCTGAGAAATTGTAGCTTCTCCATTGTCAGTGTATACATGGTCCTTACTTTCTAAAATAATTAAGAATTTATATTAATGTTATTGATTACATATGTTTTTCAAAGTGTTGAGTTCAAATTGTAAGTTTTTTTTTTATGAAACTCAAGTGCTATCTCAACAGATTTTTTTTTCTACAAAAATTTTATTTGGTACTGTGATCGTTTTTAATAAGGTATGTCATTTAAAATATATTTCATTGTTTTTAAGTGTTGTATTGACGATAATGAGGAAATGATGAAACTTTTGCTGGAGTTTGGTGCTAATGTAAATGCCGAGGACAGTGAAAAATGGACACCTCTACATGCAGCTGCAACTTGTGGACATCTCCATCTTGTGAGATATTTAATTGCTAGGTAAATTACCATTTGATTGTTCTACTGTAAGTTAATGATGTTGACTTATTTGAGTTTTTTCATTAAATAAGAATGATCTTGACAGTGATATTCCTGAGATTTAGTTTTGAAGCCATAATATTTATAATAGTATCTTGGTTAGTAAGCCTATATTTTAAAATAAATCAAAACAATTATGTTATAGATAAACATATTAAGATTAGCATAGGATTGGCATTGGTAATTCAGACAAAATTAAAAGGGCCATAAAGGATAAACATTAAATGACTGAAAAATTACTCATAAGCCATCTTTAAATTATATTCAATTGACCTGCTAAAGAACTGACACATAATTAAAGGTGAGTAGCAGGTAATCTTTGTAGGTAAGGTAACTATGGCTTACCTCATAGTAAGTTTAACTTGTTTGGGCGAGAAGCAAATAAAATAAAAAGTAATTTGTCCAACTTTCCACAAAACACCTTCTTTATTCTGTTTTTATTTGCCAGGAATAACCGACTTGTTATCTTTAGATGAAATTTTTTTTTCTCACCGAGAGAGTTATTTTATTTATTTTTATAACAGTAATCCATCAAGAAATGTTAAATTAGAAAAGAAGGTCTTTTGAAGAAAGTTACAATAATTACTTCCTACAAAGTACTATTACCGGCGGTAAAAATTATAATGAATAAATGATATATTATATATTTCTTAATTTAAAATTGAAACTTAAATGGTCAGTTCTAGTTAGTACAGTTGTGGCAATCCCGAGTGGTGTCATCTTTTTCTCATGTAATCTTAAATTAGATACTTCTCTTTCATCTTTCCTATTATGTCTCTCTGGACCATCTCTTGCTATCTGCCGACCCTGACATAATTATATTATTCAAGAGTTAGGGGTCCTTATTTTATATTCTTTTCTTTCTTTTTTTTTTTTTTACAAGGTGTAATGACTTAAAGGTGATAATGTGTGGGTTTTCACCTTTAAAATGAAATGTGAAAAGTCTCACTAAAGTTATCATCAATTTAAGCATTCGTTAAGTACAGTGCACTCCATTTCTCAATCTGTCATTGACTAAATTGTTTAACAAAAACCACAACCTTTATGCAGTCCAGATGATTTTAATGCAGATTATATGAATGTATAAGTTACACGTTACAGTAAAAAAAAAAATAATAATAATAGGCAATTTCGTAGTAAATTAACACAAAATTCTCAATAAATATTTAAATCAGCTTGATTAAATTATTCGTGCCTGAGAGAGAAAATTAAAATTTTGTTTATGAGCCTTAAGTACTAAGTAGGGTTATTTGAAAAAAGAGGATAAAAAAGAATAGAAAAACTGTAGATCTGGATTATAGGAAACTACCAATTATTCAATACATTTCTTGCTACAACTTAATAGTAGTTAATATTAAACTAAATTGATTCTTTATTTTTAACCAGTGGTGCCAATTTATTAGCTGTGAATGCAGATGGCAACATGGCCTATGATATCTGTGAGGATGAAGCAGCATTAGAACATATAGAAAGTGAGATGGCAAGGCGAGGTGTAACACAAGAACTGATTGATGAAACTCGAAGTTCAACGGAAACTGCAATGTTGCAGGACTTAGCGTTTGCTGCCAGCGTAGGTGCTGATCTTGAACAGCATGATGAACAAGGTGCCACACCGGTAAGTTCTGAGTGGATCTGCTTATAGGCTGAAATGATTGTGTAAATATTTTCAAATATTCTAGCTAGAAAGTTTGGACAAAATAAATTTATTTAAAAAAAATTATATTGTCAATGTAATGAAAGGCATTTTTCTAATCCAATTGTTATTACCTTATAATGCTACTTTATATGCTTAAAAGTTTTCTTTTATCCTTGTTCAAAAAGTGAGCCTCAAAAAAAGCTGTTAAAATATAATATTTTTTAGTCAAAATTAAAAATGAGTCTTTATAAATTATTTTTTTAGATTTTTAAAATTTTGTACCTAAAGTTTCAGTTTCCTATTCTTTTTAGAAAATAAGTTTAAAGAAATACTACTTTCAGTTTCGAAATATTTTTAACTATCTGTTTACCCTCACTGTAGATTATTAAGTTTAATCAAAATCGGTTTTAAAAGTGTGAAATAAGTAAAAAATTGTCTTAAAAATTGGTAAGTGAGATCATTTTATACCTCCATTTTTCCATACAAAAATATATATCCTAGAAAAAAAAGATTTAAATTTTTATATAATATTAATAAAATTTGTTATTTAAAATGACAATTAATTGATACCCCAAACTAATAATTGTTACTAACATTATCATTTTTTTCTATTTGTTTTTTAAAACATAGTCATAGCAGTATAATAGTGATATGTGAACGATTGCAGGCATTTTTTTATTACCTTTTTAAAATATTTTGTTGTCAGGCACTATGTGGTTGTCCTCTGGGTCGTAAAGATTCAATTTATTTCGAATTAGAAAGAATTCTTTGTTTGAATATTAACACTAGATCCATATTAGTATTTGCTTTTTCTTAAAAAATAAATAAACCATCACAAATTAGTAATGGAGATACACTATGTACCTACTACAGTACGGTCATTAGTATAAATAAGTTCATAATTTAATAATTATTCTTTTCTTCTATTGATTTATCACAGATATATAAAATATTTACGGTTATATAATCAAAATCATCTCTCATTTATCATTATTGTTTTTTTAAAGATTATGGTGGGGTTAGGATCATTTGCAGCATAAGAATCTTAATAATGTAATTAAAACCATTATATATTTTTGTTTTTTCTGACTAGGAATAAATATAAAATTATTTTGTGGTTCAATTATTTATTATACCACTCAACGTTTACATATTTGTATTACAGCTACACATAGCTGCTGCCAACGGATACTTAAGAGTGGTAGAGTTCCTTCTAGACCAACATGTCTCCACTGATGTTAAAGATAATGATGACTGGCAGCCTGTTCATGCGGCTGCATGTTGGGGCCATGTAAGTATTGTTTAATACAATTTAGACATTGTACAAACTTTCTCATATGCAAAAACCACACAAATATACTAAATTGTAAACAGAACTAAAGGTGTGTGTTAACTTATAGATTTGATCTGCAATTAAAACTGGACTCTGCACAAACAAAACTTTGTGAATATAGTAAATAAAATCATACGCTGAATATTAAAAAAGCTTTAGAAATCTGTGCTAATTATTTATTTTATTATAATCTTCTCCGTCTTAAGATGGAAAAATTATCAAATCCAGTAATAAATGTATCATAATTATCATTGATTTATGGATATAGCTTAATCAAATTTTTTATCATTTTATTTGTATATAAAAACTACACAACTTCAAAAATGATGATAAACTAAGGTACATCACTATGAACAAATTATTCAGTAACTTTAAAACCAGAATATATTATATAGTATTTTAGCTACAAAGGTTGTGTGGAAGACCTTAATGCTACTTCTTATCTCAAAAGGTCTGTCAAATTTATTATCTTTTTTTTTTTAATTACAATGACCAGTGCTGACATATTTAAAATGTCATATTCAAATCTAAAACATCAGCTCATTAGCTTAGTCATTAATAGTAATCCATTAAGGATTATGGAAGTTACTAGTTGGCATGGTCCAAAACGGCAATGACTTGCTGAGCATTCATAATATTCTGTCTTCAGTACTGACATGTGCCCCCAACAATACTCACAAGATGGTTCCCTTACTAGCTACTGTTCTAATACAAGAGGAATATTTACTCCTATTTTATCACTAGTACTACATATTACAGTAGTATCCCTACAAACTAATGTTTCGCCTTGCGTTGTGTAATGTATAAATGTATTTTTTCCATTGATACCTTTTTTTGCTTAAACACTTTATTTCACAAAAACAAGTTACCATATTTATTATATATTTGAAGAAATCAAAAAAATCTTACAGTAATTGCAGAATGAGGTATGAAATATTTAGAGTAAACTGCTATTATCCATTTCGAACATGAACCAAATATTTACTAGTTTCCTGATAATGCATAGAACAATTAAACAAAATATTTTATTTATTGGTTTTGGCTATTTTCAAAACCTTTGTCTTCTTCCAAAAACTGAAGCTCTCATATTCTAAAATCTACATGAAACCAATCTTTAAGTTAAAAGTTATGTTAAACAACCCAGCTCTTTTATTCATACTGCCACCATACCAATTAAATCGATCCTCAATGAGTTAGTTTAAAAATTCATATAAAACACAAATCACTACAAGACACATTTCACATAAATTTTTAATTCAACACTTTATGAATTTCAAATTTACCATTTCGTAGAGGGAAATTAATTAAAAAATTGATGAAAAGTGATGTTGAATTTTTTCTTTTTTTTGTACATGAAACTGAGTGGGAAACCGAAAAAATTAGCAAAATCGTACTGGAGCTTCGGTAGAAAAGTACATAAAAGTGTATTTTGAGTGTATTGCTACACTATTTTTTAAATATCTCCGGTTCTATGGGTCGTAAAAAAATGGAAATATTCGGAAAAGAAGGGACTATCTAAATGGTATAAGTATAAGTAACGAGTATTACCTAACCTCAAAAAATTTGAATTTCTGGATTCAAGAGGGTTTTTTTCAGTAATAATGCAACAAATGGGGTAAGAATCATCAGATCTTCATGAAAATTGAACAAAATATGTATATTTCTGTAGTCAAATTTGCAAAAAAAAATCATTTTTATGGCCAAATTTGGCCATTTTTGAAAAAATTGAAAGCATTGTAATTTAATGAGAAGTGATTTTAGAGTAAACATTTTAAAAATTAAATTGTCAGTTTTTTACCTATTTTCTAGTAAACATGCTAGAATTTATTTATCCAAGGTATAGTACCATTTTTTAATAAACAAAATTTGTCATTTTTTCCACTAAATCTGCGCCGGATCTAGATAACAACATCACACATTTATGAAATTTCAACATTTAGTTGAAAATTTGTATACACAAATTGTTTATTTGATTGAGAATGACATTTAAATATTTTTTTTTTTTTTTTAATCTGGTTAGATTAGGTTATGATAAAAAATAAATCAAATTGTTTTTATTAAAAATGGGACTTTACCTTGATAAACAAATTCTTGCATATGTTCACTAGAAAATAGGTAAAAAAAACTGACAATTTAATTTTTAAAAAAGTTTACTCTACAACCACTTCTCATTACACACATTTTTCTTGTAAGTAAAATACTACACTTTTTACTATGTCATGTCTTGTTGGTTTACCCTGATCTGAACTAGGAGGTGATAAATGGATAAACCAATACAGTAGAACCTCGATTAACCAAGTTTCTGTATTAATGTAGGTGAATCCGAGATTTACGAAAAATCACATTTTAACTTTAATTTTCATGCATAAAACTTCATTGATTTATTTATAGACTACCTGAAATAAAACTGTATACAGTAGTACAGTTTTAAGACACTGTAAAGATTTAAAATAACACACACACACACACACACATATATATATATATATATATATATATATATATATATATATATGTATATATATATATATATATATATATATATATATATTATTTCATTGGGTTGAGAACCCAGTAGTTTTGTTCATAGGAAACTGTTGTCTCCAATTCTTGGAAACAGGGTTGTGTTTCCTTACTGAGAATAGTTCATTTACACAAATTTATATTTCATTCTGATTTGTTGAGGTATAAATAAAATCCGCAGTCAATCGGTATAAAAAATAAAAATAAAACATCTGTCAATCAACTACACGTGTTTATCCTAATGCATTGTTTGCATGCTAATATTTTGTATGTGTGTGAAACTTTGTGAGCGAGATTGTCATTATGATTGGAAAGTGAAAGCGTGTTGTCGACATATTGATGTTGCGACGACTTCGTAGCAATGCAGCAAAAATGTGTGGTGCAATTGGAAAACAAAAGACTATGCAAGGCTTGGGCTCTTTTTTAAAGCATGCCTTGTCTCATGACCACACAGATTAAAGGCTTAGAACCAATGAGATGTGGTTTTGTTTTAAAATTCTGAATAATGTGAATTTAATATGATTTAAAGTCAAAGAATTTAGATCTATTAATACTTTAGTATTAGTATATAGATGGGAAGATAGCATATATATTTCTTATAAAATATGTATGGAACAGTACAGTTTAGACTTAAATGCCGCGAGAAATTTCCCCTCGGTAATTTTCTCATGCCCTATTGTATTATACTAGTATAAATTTTCCGGAATGTGGCCGGTCCCAATTACCTCGGTTCATTGAGGTTATCTAATAAGACCTATCTCTAGTAAATGCATTAATAAAAAAAAAAGTTTATAATTAGTCTACTTTTTACTAAAATAGTATTCAAGAGTAGATTAGAATATAAAGCTATATTTACAATTACTCCAAAGAAAACCTTTAACTGTGGTAAATCAACATCCTTCCAAATAAGCTAAATTGATCTAGGAGATAAAGCGTTAACAGCAATTTCTCTACTTATTTTTTCAGCATACCTATTGGTTAAAATTTGCCTTTCATTAAAAAATTCATCCTGAAAAGCAACTGGAAAAAAGTCAAGAACAGATTCCGGTTTTATACCAGGGGGAGCTTCATAATCTGATACTGTAGTGAAGTAAAATTTTGGAAACTCTGTGTTATTACAATTATTATAATTTCACCATTTTGAATTTGCATCTCCTCCTCCTCCAACATTATTAATTTTTCTTTTCTATTTTTCTGTTGTTTATAAAAACTCTACCTTAGCACTCGAATACTCTAATAGCATCAGGGTTGGAAAATAACAAGAGTTGGTCAAATTAGACCTGATAAGAAAGATGAAAGAGAGAGATCTAACTCATGACTACATTAAAAAGGGTGTAGATCCAACTTGGGAAAAAAGCAGAAGTATACAAACTGGTAAATAACCAAGGCATTGGAATGTATTGGAGTTAGCTGCAATGTCGGTAATCTGCCGACATATGAGTGGAACTGGATTTTCACGATATTGGCAATATTCCCAAATTAATAGTGAAAAATATATACATGTTGTACCAGGAAAAACTTATACATGACGTCATCAGAAATCAAGTTAGTGACAACAGCCAAATGTTAAAAAACCATTATTATTCAAATTTAATCGTAGGCGCTGAACTACGATAAAAATATGTTTATTATAATTAAATTATCAGTAAATCACCATTATTTCAGGTCAGAGATATTAGTATGTAATTACTAGAATAAGTCAATGTTAGAACTGTATATCAGATGACAGAACTCCTCCATATGCAATGATATCTTAAACCCACAGTTATTCAATGGTTGGCAATTAACAAAATTTTATAAGTAAATAATATTTCAACATTAGATAAATCAGAATAAATAAATTAAAATTTACCATTGTTTTAATACATAACAATTAATAAAAAGAAAAAAACTTTATAAAAATCTATCATAATCTCGACCCAAGTGAGTCAAGTGATTTAGCTAACCAATTGGAGTACAAGATGACCGTTACACGAACAAAATCTACCGATAGAAGAAGGAAAAAGAGGCAAAATTTGAATGGTATGAGATAGTGTCCTTGCAGTAGTAGCGTTCTGGCGTTTAAGACTGCAGTTGATGAAGCGTTACTCTAAGTTAAAAGTGTTTTCTTTAAAAGTGAATAAAAGTAGTAAACTCAGTGTTAACAGATCAGAACTTGGTATATTTTGTCAATATTAACAAGATAAATGAAGTGAACAATAACTAAAACGAATTTCTAAAATATTTTATATAACTTTGAACAATTTTTCAAATTCAAATTATTTACGAGGTTGTTCATGACCGGCCGAGTTCCTATCCCGAGATATTAAAATTCTTCTTTAATTATAAATTCTGTTTTTTTAATAAATAAATATATATAATCAAACCTATAAATTATATTATAATGAAATGATAGACTGAGCTATGCCAGTAGGCTACATTTGAACTATATTCGAATTTAATTATTTAAAACTTGATGCCATGATAGCAATAAATGTCTAATTAAATTGCTGTAATGCAATCTATTATTGCTAACATATTAAATGTAATATTATATATATATATATATATATATATATATATATATATATATAATATTTATATATATATATATATATATCACAAGTATATATTATATTGAAATACAAATATATTAAATTATCAATTCAGCTCCCAAAAGTGTATATAACAACATTTAACATTATAAATACACTATATGTACATTTATGTCCGTCCAAAGAATAAATTGGTAGAAAGCAATTGTTATGGAAGTAATCCATTTGAATTACTAGGCTTAATTTGCATCTATTAAACCAACATATCAATCTAACTTGAGTAAATAAAGCCATTTGTAGAATATCTGTTTTAATAATCTTGTATTTCAATAAACAGAATTTACCAAAGTTATTTTCCGTACAGAGAAACCACATAAAAGTAATTTCAAAATTAAAGCATAGAGTCATGTAGGGAACCTAACACTCTCAGACATGTATATTCTTGAAATAATATTATATTGTCGATTTAAGAGCTATACAGCATTTTTATGACACAAGAAGAAGGAAGAGAGACTTGAGATTTGATCAGGATAAATTGAATTGAACATCTCTATAAATAATAGACTTCTAAAGTCTATGAAAGATATAGAGTTTAAAAAATGTAAAGCTAAATTAAACATTTGTTGTTGCTAGGGAGTATATATTCGGTGAGCGACATTTGTATTGAATGCTGTGAATAAAAGACAATACCCTCACTTTGTCCAATAAATATTCCTTTGTGTTATTGTAAGTGTATTTATTATATTGTATGTCTAATTGGTATTATTTATTGTTATTCAATTGGAATTTCTTATGTTTGTATTTGTTTTATTTCCAATGTTTGAATTACATTTTAGTAGTATAGTATTAATATTATCACACTTGTTATATAACAAATTTCTTCAACAATAAAAGATTATAATAAAATTGCATAATAAAAATAATTGCTTGAGATACAAGGTGTAAAACTTATAATTTATAACGAGTATACATGCCTTTCTTTCCTAAGACTAACATTACATTTCTTGCATTGTTATTACTAAATTAATAATGGTGATTTTCGTAAGAATTGTTTTGTAGATGTAACAAAAATTAACCACTAGCCTACATCTGATTTAATAATTATTTCTAATGTTGCAGTTGGAAGTATTAGAACTTCTTGTTCAAAATGGTGCTGATTTAAATGCCAGAACAAAACATGATGAAACACCTGCTGGTAAGAGGGGATTTTTTAATTTGGGATTGGTGGATATATCTGACAGACCGTTTTAATCTTTGACAGTTATTTTTTGTGGAGGCACACAATTTTTTTGGTATTTTGCATTTGTAATATTTAATGCAAATGGTAGCTGTAAAGAAACTTATGATGTATAATCATGTTACACATTATTTAGTTTTCAAAAAAATCTGGAGAACAATACTAATGAACTGAAAAATCTGTTAACTAAAAATGGAAAGAATATTTTTTCCAATTTAAAAAGAAATTGGCTTGGTAAGTAAGTGAAAATTTGTATTATACAAAATGTAAATGATAGAATATCAAAAATGGAAAATTTGGTAACTCTGTTAAAACAGAAAAAAAATGTGTAATTTTTTTCTATTATATTACAAAGTGTTCTGATTTCACTTTTTTACTATTTTGGAAAAATGGACAAAAGAAACTTTTGTAATAACGTAAAAAATTAAAGTTTGTTTGTATGTTTGAAAGACGCGGGTGAGTAAGAGGGGGTAGGCTGTTCAAATGACATTTTGTATTCGGTAAATTCATTTATAAGATGAAAATAGATTTTCAAAACAACAAAATAAATAATCATGTGTAAATTTAGTATAAATTGTTTAATATAAAGTGTTTATAAATTTGAGTAAAATATAGGGAGTGTGTAGAATCTTAATAACGGTGAACCGGAAGAACTGATTTTCGGAAGTGAGACATCTCGTGGTTTTGATGAACAGTTGGAGTCCAGTGCTTAGAGGGACAAGTTGTGTTTCTCGGAAGCTATATTAGAGTTTAGAAGAGCGTGGTCGGTTTTTTTAAAATAAAAGTCTAGTTTTGGTGTGTTATGTAGAACGGTTGTTCTTTAGAGTCTAAATTGAAAATTTATAGGACAAGTATAGTTTGAGATGTTGAGAGAACAGTGTGTTAGAAGTGATTATTACGAATCGCGTGTAATTTTGAAAGACAATAGACAATCACGCGAGTAATATTGAATTCGGTCGTATTGTGGACAGTTACAAAGTGAAAAGATGGACTAATAAATTAGTAGACTTTATAGACACAAACATTTTTTGAAAAGTGTAACAGAAATGCTTTCGGTGGAACTCGTTTCCACGGGCAGAAGAAAAGGGAATCATCGAACAATAGACTTCAGGTTCACCATTGGGTAAATGCATTCTGAGTCAACGAACTGGTAAAATGTGTTATTCAACACATGAACTTAATTCACTTTTTGTATAAAATTTAATATGTTTATTTTCTAATTTTATAAATTAATATTTTATATTGTTATTTTTTATTAAAAAATAATTGATGTCTGTTGACATATTGCTTATCAGAAATGAGCTAAATTTAATGCCAAATAACAGAGAGTTTGAATCTGTTTATTTAAAAAATATTTGTTGCAACATAACGTTAAATTCAATATAAAACAAAGAAGATTTTTAATAAGTAATGTTAAAGAAGTTTTAACCAATTAACTCATTTTTATGAATTAGTATGTGAAATGAATATGAAATTCTTTCAAATTTTTAATATCACAAATTAAACTAGTACAGTACTACCTCGTTTATCCGGACCTCATTCAACCGGATGTCTGGATTATCCGGATCGATCCGGAACAAAAATTAAAAATTTAATCAAGGATAAAATAAAGCAAAAGCTTAAAGTTTCAAAATATTTTAATAATTACTGTATTTTGAATAATATTTTAAATAATATTTATAATAGCCTATTTTGAAACTTTAAGCTTTTGCTTTATTTTATCCTTGAATATGGAGTTTCAACAAGAAATATCTGCTATTACATTAATGTTGATAAAAACGTGATTTCCTCAACACTACAGTGTCGCCTCGAGGTATTAGGTCGGGTTGTTGATGCACTGGGAAGAGAAAGTGGAGGAGCAATGACCTCTGCATCACCATCCCCCTACCCCGATGCGGCATGACAGTGTGAAATAAATACAAACCAGGTGCATGTTTACAACGCATCATAAACCATCATGTCATTTTTACAACTTTATTGTTGTCGGGTTGCTAAGACTCAAGAGTGTAAATCAGTAAATGTGAACATTTTGTCACATCTTAAAGCGGTGCCGCCAGCTTTGGGAACCCCCGTTCTTTTTTTTGGCAGTTGGCACATCACATCCCCAGTCGGGAGTATCGAGGACGTGAATGAGAATCGGCATAGTATTTAGAGGTGGGCGTTGTTACTGCTATTTATTTATATTCGTGTGTTAGCGTTTGTGCGTGGAAATGGCGACGAAACGAAAACGTAATGTGCTTACAATGGCACAAAAGTTAGACGCATTGAATCGTATAGACAGGGCCGCATTGAAACGTAACACCAAATTAAAACAGAGGAAGATAAATGACTTTTTGTAAATAACAACTAAACCCTGTGTAAATTAAAAGCATGTGTCAATATTTCAGGTGTGTAAATAAATGTTTTTCATCATTTACAGTACATTGTGTAATTTCGACTATTGTGTAAATTGAATAACTGTGTAAATATTGTGTTTTTTCATGACTTATAAATGGTAAGTTATCATTTTATATTTTGTTTTATTTATCTTTCTATAATTTTGGATTATACGGATTTTTGATTAACCGGATCACTTCCGGTCCCAATTAGTCCGGATAAACGAGGTTGTACTGTACTTGCAAGTTTTATTAACCCTTAGAGCACCGGAGCAAAAAAAAAAAAAAAAGATTGAAAAATACCAGTGAGTTTTGTATCTGACTGCTGAGAAATACCAGCCCTTTTTAGACCTTTCTGCATAACTTTACATTTTTGCTAATAAAACCTTTATTTTTTAGTCAAACGGAATGATTTTTTTTTTAAATGTATGTATTTCTATTATTTATCATAATATTTATTTTATTTACTCATAACAAAAGTAATTTTTTTTTTTTTTAAATCAAATGTACTCACCATATTTTGTTTTGTTGTTTTTTTTACGTTCATTTGTAGAAACTTGCTTCAAAAAAAATTTTTTTTTACAAATACTTCACTTCACTAAAAACTATAACTAAAACTGTACACAGTCACAAAGTTTGAACAAAATCTAACGAAAAACAAAAAATTTACACTACATTGAAAAAATCATAGTTCCTAGGATTCGAACTGTTATTTTATTGAAGTTTATAATTAGGACATTGTTCAATACAAAATGTCAGAAGAAACACAAATTAAATCCATAAAATACCACACATATATACACTAAATATTACAATACAAAAACATTTCTTATTGAAGTCTTTCTTCCAGCATGCCAAACAAAATTAAACAGAAGTAAAACATGTACCATGATTTGGCAAACACAATGGGTGTACACCTTTTTTACATTTTATACACTGGAAAGTAGATTTTTTTCTTTTCCCTCCAGCTTTTGTACTGGCAGCACTACAAACAGAACAGTTCTTTTCTCTGTCCATTGGTATTTTTTCTAAAGATGGTCTTAAATTTACTCTGGCATCTCCGCCCCCTAACATATTAGGTGTCGCTACAGCCCTACCAGTACAATTTGGAGAATTTTGTTTATTTCTGTTTGTCAGCCAGTTATGAGACAAATCTTCAATTACTGAAAAAATAAAATCTAACCTTTTAAGGGGTTTGTCAGTATTTTCTTTATACAGAATATAGCAATTCAGCATCATTCTACCGATGATGTTGAAGGTTATTTTTTTCCAAGCCTTTGTTGAACGCCTTTCTTCTAAGTATTGGTAGAGCATCTGATCAGACACATCTATGCCCCCCATATAATCATTATAATTTCTGATCATACTCGGTTTGTTTGTTATTTTCATATAACTTCCACATCTTTTGGTTCTTTGCTCGCTACCTGCCTTAGCATCACTCGATAAGAGTAACACTGGTTTTTTTTGAGATTTCTTTTCTCTAAATCCAAGCATCAATAATTCATCACTTCTCAAATATTTTTTCTCACTTATTTCAAATTTATTTAACATAGTTTTAGGAATTCCTTTTCTATTACGATTTAGAGTTCCTGTCACAAAAATGCCATTCTGGTACAAATATTTAGCCAAGTGAATAGAATGAAAAAAATTATCTATAAACAAATGAAAACCTTTCCTAAACAGTCCACACATTTCTAATAATTTTGTAACAACATGAAACCCAAGTCCATTAATTTTTATAATTTCTTTTTCGACTCCTCTGGATGCTCCCTTGTAAACAAAAAAACTTAAACAGTAATGAGTAACGGAATCACAAATTGACCATAACTTTACACCCCAACGATGGTGCTTTTTGGGTAAATATTGAAGTAATTGTGTATGGTTTTTTGTAGCAATCATGCTTTCATCTATTGAAATAAATTTATTAGGTGAAAAGTAGTGTCTTGATGTTGTATTGAAATGATCGACTAAAGGCTGAAATCTGGCGCAAGGATCGTAGTTGGGTTCACCTGGTTTTGCAATATTTTTAGTGTCTGTAACATGGAAAAAAGTTAAAATGGTTTGGAAGCGATTTCGGCTAAACATTTTTCCAAACCAAAGCATACTTTGAGAAGGTAATGTACTCCAGTAACAGTAAAGTGCAGGTTTTCTATTTACACCCATGTTCAATAGCACTGAAATAAAAGCAAACATTTCTTCTACTGTAATTTTAGTCCAATTTCTCAATTTACTGTTCTCTGCTATTCTATCATTATTGGTTTCCACAAATTTTTTAGAATATTTATTTGTATATTTAGTAAAATCCTCAATCAAACTAACAGTAAAAAAAAGCCTAAAATAAGCAATAGGGTTAGAATTTCTAGGTGGACAATGTTTGACTCCAGGTGTTTCATAATAGTTGAAATTATGTTCTACACCAAGATCATTTTCTTCATCTACCTCATTCCAGTGAATAGGCCTATTTTCAGTCTGCTCTAAATCAGATTCATCATTGTTAGGCCTACTAAAATCGTGATCATCAAGCCTAGGCCTAGTTTTAGGTGGTCGACCAACAGGCCTAGTAGTTGGAGTTTGTTCAACTGGTTCGTCATCACTGCTCTCACTTGAAAAACTAAATAACCTACGTTTTTTTCTGTCATCACTATTTAAATATTTGTCCAAAAAACATGACGTTGATGGTCGATTCTCAAATGCCGGTTCAAAATCAGGGTCAATGTCAGAATCGTCTACTTCAGATCTGATATTACTTTCATCTGACAAATATTCGTCGTCTATATTTTCTTCATCTAACATAGCACGCATAGTGTTCTCACTTACTGGTGACTGCGAACGATTCATTTTTATTAATAAAATTCACTAAATAGAAATAGTTAACCTCAAACTCTCACTAAACAAGCGAAACACAACACAGACTACCGCTAAATACAACTACTACGACGTGCATTTAAAACACAACAGCTGATAATTGACCAGGCCTTTTAAATCAATGAAGGAAAGTCGTAGATCGTATATTAATGCATAAATGTGCACATATTCGTAATCTACAATTCTTTAGTAACAATTTAAACCAAAGAATGGATAGTTTTGATGAAAAAATAACAATAAAAAAAAATAAAAATGGAACGTCCTGTTTCCCGGACGTTGGTATTTCTAGACAGTTCTACTCACGTCCGGATATCCGGACGTTGGTATTTCTAGGCAAATATTTTGACGTCCGGATATCAGGACGTTGGTACGCTAAGGGTTAAAGTAGATTCAATTTTTTCTTTATTTTCAAGTTAACACTTAAAAATTATAAAATAGACCTTCTTCAAAGGCAAAGTTATTAAAAATAAATAGGATGTTAATCATTGTAGTATGTCATGATATACTTTGTTTAATTAATGTATATGAATATATAATGTTTTATGTCTAATAAATGTTTATGTCAAAATTTCAGCTACAGTGTTCTCATTTCTTACCAGAATTCACTGTAAAGTACACTAATAAAAGAACTTATGACCCTGAGGTTAAATTAAATTCTTTTCTTTTCTTTTCAAAATTGATGTTAATTCATCTGGCGCCCATAAAGCTTGGCATATCTTTATAAATAATAAAATTAAGAACTCTTCAAGTTCATAATACCTCTGAATTTTAAATTATTACACTTGTTACAGCAGAATTATTAATAATTGTTTTTATTAAAGCACTAAACTTTTTTTTACTTTTTAAAAAGAAAAAAACTTACAACAATTAAACATCTGGTTTTCTTTTAACAGTTACAATGAGATATGAAACATTCAACAGATATATATATGTAAGGATAAAATTATTTTTCATCTTTAAAACAAAATTGTTAGAAATTATGTTGACGAAAAACTACAGTATGTTTATATAATTATCAAAATACTCAAAAAAATATCGAAGTAAACAACAAAAACATTTATAATTTTCGTAATGTTTTATAAAATATCTCACATGTTTTTAACTATTTGTTAGAAATGAAAATTGTTTAATACTTTTATTATGGTTTCAATATCTGTTGGATTTGAAACAAATTTGTTACAAATTAAATTATAAACAATGTTAACTTGTTCTTCTTTTTGCTGTTTAACTAAAAATTGTAAATTTTCAATAATCAAAAAATAATTAACAATTAAATAATCTTCAAACACTATTTAATTAAGAAAGTATAAAAACCCCCAATATAACAATAAATAAAAAGTATAATTATGATAAACAAGTTAGAGGTAACCAAACAAAAACTCAATCCCCAGTTTATAAACTAACTTTTTTTAATTACCTCGATTAAAATTTAATTATAAAATGTATCTTCTTAGCAGACAATAATACAAACATCTTGCCACCTCATTGTGTATCATATGAGTTTTCTAGCCTTAGAAAAATAATTAAAGTTTGTCATATCACTAGTTTTGATTGGCTGCCTGCCTGGATTATAGCTCAACTAAAAATCAGACCAGACCATTGTTTTCTTCTTTTATAATTTTTTTTAATAAAGTTGCTATAATTACCTTCTATTTAAAATTTTGTCTTATCTTCCAAATTACCTTTGAAACCTGATATCAGCTCTCGGCCACTTTAAATAAATTAATAACCATTTAGAGTGTGTCTACATATTTCCAAATATTATATCCAAAATATTACAACTAAATAAAAGTGAATCTTATTTATACAACCAGCAAGGGTTATCGATTGTTCGTGATGTGATAAATGTGTTATCAAATTTCAATTTCTTTTTTATTCCACAACACTTTCGATTTGATTCATATGATTAGCATTAAGGAAGTTGTGATAAATCTTAACTCATAATTTTGTACATGTAAATTAGTTGCAGTTATTAATGTTGTTTTTTTGTTTTGTTTTTTAATATAGATATTTGTGAAGATCCAGAATTGCGTGAACGAATCATGGAATTAAGAAGTGAGCAAGAAACAAAAAGGTTACAAGAAGCACAGAGACGAAGAGTCAAACGTTCGCAATCTACTAACAATACTCGCACACAGTCTGTACGTAGGACATCTATTCGTGATAAGACATTGACTTCAAAGAAAGATGCAGTAGAAGAGGCCCGGCTGAGGAGACAAGCTCAAGAAGTAGGACTTCATTTTTAAATTAATTTGATATTTAATGAGACTTATTCTGATGTGTTAGTCTATTATATTATTATCATTATATCTTATATACTTGAAGATCTTTACTTTTTTAACAAAAATATTTACTTTAATAAAAATATTTAACAAAAATTTAAGTTTCATTAAATTTTAAATGTCTACTTACAAAATCAAAAATGTTTTATTTAAACACTGAAGCCCCTCATTTAATCAAAAGACCTTTTATTATGTTCTATGTGAAGAAACTTGTGTGTATGTATGTATATATATATATAAATATATATATATGTGTGTGTGTGTGTGTGTGTGTGTGTGTGCGCGTGTGTGTGTGTGTGTGTGTGTGTTTAGTATATTGTCTGTGCAATGAAAACTTGTTATTAAAATGTGTGAAACTACAATAAAATGAATTTACAAATCAACTCATGGCAAAAATGAAACAAATTTATGAAGAGCAAAAAATTGAAAAAATTAAAAAATATTAGTGTATAGTAAATATTTTTTTATCAGTCAAAAATTTGTTTAAAAATATAATAAATATATATTTTTGAAAAGTGATCATTATTACTAGTTTATATAAGTACTACTGAATAACTAACTACACTACATCTAGAAAAACTAAATATTTAAAAAAATGTATTGCAAATCGAAGTGTATAATTCGAACACTACTTCTAAGATTGATTGCAGCAGAGTTCTTAGGCACAGGTAGTAATACTCTATTCCTTTACTATCCCCAGTGAAACACTTCCTCGACTATGCATGTTCATACAGATACTATACATCTGTATCAGTATTTGATCATCATTCCTGAAGGTCAATTTCAGTACAGGATGTTTGTTCTTCTAAACCTTTCTAGGATCATCGACAACGTGGAAGTGTCTTGGGGAAAGACTTATGAGCGAGGGAAATAAGTCACGATCCGAAGGGCCAACTGACGTCACTGAGGACTTGACAAAGAAAGTTGAAAAGCTTAGTCATGAAAACTGGCACTTCGTTATTGACCATGAGGTTTTGTTCTCAAATTTACAATTTATAACATTTGAAATAGTTTATTAATGAAAAGTGTTGTTGTTGTTGTTGTTATTTTAAATAAAGTTGGGCGCCATTTTGTAACTCTTAATAGAAAAACAAAATAAAAATAATTTAAAAAAAGAAATACTCTTGAAGAGAGCATAGACAATTTCTAATTGGGTCGTAAGTTCTTTAATATAGTGTACTCCGGAGAATTTCAAATAAAAATACAGAATCCAATTTTCTGAAATGTAGATTTAATTATTAAGAAAAATCTTATAAATTATACACAAGTTAAATATTTCCTGGAAAAACATAAATACATAAATCATCACATTTTTTATAACACTGTAAAATTATAATTTATCCATATTTTATTTATGATTAATTTTGTGATTAATTAGGTTACAACCTAATTCAAAATAAAATAAAAATGAAATATACTCAAAATTTACAATATTTTTATTTTATCAAATTTCTTTTATTAATTACTTATTTTTTATACACCAATACATCAAATCAAATCTAATAAAACCAACTCATGAATATTTTCTATTAAAGTTTATGATCATTATTATTTTATTTTTTACGCATTCTTCTCTTATTTGAATCCACGTGATATCTCTGCAAACATCCCATCCAAGTTTCATTAATAAACTGTAAGTTCTAGTTATTTTTATGTTTAAGTTTTTATGAAATATAATTTGAGCATGTCATACCAAGCATGCTAAAATACACTGAAGCTAAATTCTGTAACATACTTAAAGTTTTCATTTTATTCAAACTATTTCCTTGTTCAAGCCGCATGTCGTCTTTCGAACTCACATCCCATCTCTCTAAAAAAGTAACTTATTCAGTTTTACGTCTTACATCCGAGATAATCACTTATTGTTTGATTTCTCCTTTATTCAAAACTAACTTATTGAAATCATATGATATTTCTTCAAACACAAAGTCTAGTCCTTTTTTGAAAACATCTTCTTCCTTCCACGGTTTGGCTTTGTCAAATTTTTCTTATTTGAAACCACGTCTTATCTCTCTGAAAGTATCTATTTCACTGGAATAGTCCTGCTTTGTCATTGTCCCTCACCTATACACAAACACACTGATGTCACATTTATTAAAGTTATATGCACATCTACACTGTTTGTCATATTTCTCTGGCCATTTAGTACTAATTACCTTCTTTATTTATTTATATTCTTTATTTAACTGTATCTATTATTATTATTATATTCTATAACAAAATACATTCCCTATTCACTGCCTTGAGTCAAACTACTTTTCTAGTCAGACCAAGTTTACGTAACTGAAAATGTACACTATTACGCATTGTTTCTGTTAAGTTTCAATACAAGAAGATTTGTGGAATATGGGTTCTAAGAATACCAGAAGAACTTTTAAAAAACCTATGGGCACTGTTCTATCATTTTGAAAAACTATGACTGATGATGATTTTTTTTAACATTGTGTCTGGGATGGAACTTGGATCTCTTATTAAAAATAAGACAGAGTGGCAATTCAAAGAATGGCATCAATCCAAATCTCCGACAAAACTAAACAAATTCAAGCAGACTTCGTTAATTCAATAAATCATGACTACAGTTTTCTAGAATTAGAAAGGGATCCTTTTGGTTGAATTTCTGCTTCGTGTAGCAACAATAGATATGTACTGTGTAACATTGATAAGTCCCATGTGGACAATCCAAAACCATCAGCAGATGCTACACATAAATGATATATGTCTGGTTTATGAAATGCTCGACTACACATTTCAGTACTGTATTAACATTGTCATAACTTTGGATTTGAAAAAACTTTATAGCCCCCTCCCCTTCCTCATAGTCTTGATCTTATGCCTTCAGATGGTCATCTTTTTTCAAAGCTGAATGATAGTGAAATTTAAAAAAATCAATTATGGTTTGGTTAAATGGACAGGCGAGTTCTATGAAGGCGTGGTATTTACTTATACCACGTCGCAACTTCTTATATTGCTATGTAGATTATGCAGGGGAAAAAAGAAATTATTTTATTTTGCCAATTGAAATATACATTTTGTTTATGATTGAAGTTTTCTGAAATCTGTAACAAAATAGTTCTCACACAAATGGCATTTGTTTTTTGGTTTGAACATGTCGATATAAATGTTGATGAGAATGTTTTATAGAAGTTTCCAACAAACAGGGACACTAGTATAAATTATATTTCTATCTTGAAATTGATTGAGGATTACTAAAATTATTCTAAAACATGACACTTATGCAAAAACACACACAAAGTGCATCCAAAGTCAAAGAGCTAAACTCCTTGCTTCCATCAAATGTATGAGCCCATTAATAAGTAAAAGTAATTTATTAAACCAAAATATTAACTTTAATAAAAGTTTGATGTTTTAGATTTTCATTCCACCAGTAGACATTCCAGACATGGGTGTCAAAGTTCCTGCAGAACCTGTGATAAACAATGCTGTAGACATTTTACCTCCTCATACAGTGGTGGATAACTGGGAAGCAACCAATGGTGACATGATATTAGCTAGGAGAGAACCTGAAGGTAAAGACGATGATGCCATTTGTATGGTTGATGAAGAAACTAAAGGCTCTACGGTTGGTAAGTACATCTTTTATCATTTGTGAAGAATTTAATTTAGTTTTTTTAAATATATTTAATTGTCTGTCTATATATATATATAACATATTGTCTGTATATACATAACATATACCACCCTGCTGTATTTATTTTTTTTAATGTGGTCACTTTAATTATTGAAATAAGATATCTGATAATATTAATAGTAAATATTACCTGTAATTTCCGTCACTTCCGTGATTTTTTTAGTTGCAATGAATTTATACGACACGTTTCAGAACCGTAATCCCACTTTAAAAACATTTTAAAATTTGTTAGTGCCATGGATTTATATCTGAGTATACCATGGACCACGCGACGGTGTACACCAAACACAATAATTGTGCGGTGCTAACAAATTTTAAAATGTTTTTTTAAAGTGTACATATTGTGTATTTTAGTGTTTTAGTGTATTTTATGTGTACATAACAAAGTGAATAACTTGATAATGGGATTACGGTCCCGAAACTCATCACAACCAAAAAGTCAAATGACGGATATTACAGTTAATATTTACTATTAATATTATCATAGATTTTAGTTCAATTCATCGCATATACAGTGTACTCCCAATTATCCACGAAATTAGATAATCTGCAAGAATGCTAAAAATAAAGGGAAACTAATACAAAAATAGTTTTGACATTAAAATACTTTAATATACTGTATGTAAAACACATAATACACAGTACAAACTTAATAATTACATACAGTAAAAACGTTTTAATGTACATTTTACATGACATAAAAAAGTGTAATAAACAAGAAGTTCTTGTAGTAAAACAAAAGAACAATACAGGAAAACACTAGTACATTACTGCAATTTTCATTACCTCATGATTTTTCAAAAAAATCAAACATTGTTTTTTGTTTCTTACTGAGAAAACACCTGTATCTTGATTCTTGACTGAACTTTTCTTAGCATCAGTTTTTCAGCTAACTGAGCATTGTCGTCTTGTTCCTATATACTGGAATAGTCCATTGATGTGTTGCAAGGCCACGTTATCTATCATTCTCACATGAGCATTCATTCCTTCTTCCTCTTCACTTACACTTTGCTCTTCGTTCGCCCCCTTGCTTTGTCTGCTATTTCTTGGTCTATCAGTCGCTCGAATCCCGGCTAACTAGCGTCATAGTCCAACCACTGTGTAAAGTTCTCCTCATCTACATTCTCCCCCCCGGAACTGACTTCACTTAATTACCCTGTGTATAGCCAGACAGGTCTTAATTCACTTCTTTGTTGTCCAATACTAAGCAGCAATTTTCTCCATGACTTTTGAAGGGTTAAGGGTTTAACTAAATCCCAAGTAGACGCAATATCATAGATGCATTTTTCTGTGTTTTACTCACCATACTACATACTAAATGTCTTCACATTCAGCATTACTATGTGGAAGATTAGAACATTCAAGGTTACTAATGAAATATATTTAAATTTATTTGCACCATCAGCACTCTTAATTTTACTAATTGATTCCCATTGTGTGTGGTAATTCTTTCATAATTTAATATGGTGCTTAAATCTTCCAATTGTAAATTACACATTTCAGACTGTTTTGTATCAATTGCTGAATGATTAACTTTTACTTTCAATACAATTAGAAATTTATCAATAAAAAATACACACTTTAACCCGATCTTTCATGCATGGCTTAGTTTACCAAATCTAAAACACGTATTTTGCAATTCAACATTACGCCCACTTAGAATTGTCCTATCACAATAAATAAAATACCGTTGGAAAAGTAATGTTCCGTAGATGCATAATCATGCAAAAAAAAATACCACAAAACGTTATAAATAATATTCCAAAAATTGCTGAAGTTCACGTATTTTTAATACGTAACGTCAAAGATTTGAACCGTGCGCCTTTTCGTAAAACGCGACGCCATTTTCCCTGATATGATTACAACTCTATTTATCTGTCATTTAAGTCAACTAAAACACTGTTCTATAGATCACATGTTTCTCTTTCTAACCGTAGATTACAAATTATTCTGCGTCTAACAGATCCAGAGATATATCTATTTGACCAGAGAACAAACCTGACGACACGAAATTCATTTGGCATTCGGTGCACTTTACGAAATGACGAAATTCATTGGAAAAACGACTTGTCCTTTACACTATGTTGTAGAGGAAATTTCATTCTATAAGTTGGTACCACTCGATATAGGCAATACTTAGTTAAAAGGTTTTGTTTTGATCCCGGAACATACGCAATGGTGCGATGTAAATACTGTAACAAATGACATAGCGCATATTGTTTGGGAATACATATTTATTTTATTTTGAAGGTTTGTTTATACAAATTGTATATATTTTGTATACAAGTTACAATATATGTGTTTTTATATCTAAAGTTTATGTTTTTAGTGAATTTCTAGTTTGTGAAAGGTTTATCTTTGTCATAACCTAAAAGGAATATTGTGAGTCTAGGCTATATGCAAATTTTCTTATATTTAGTGTTTTATTTGAATATTACAAGTGTATATGTGTGTTATTCTTTGTAAAGTATGTTGTCTTAGTGAAATCTAATGATTTTATCTTAGGCATAGCTTTAGAAAGTTACTAATTACGCCTAAATGATCGAGGTGTAAACCTAACCTTCAAGCGTCAGAATACCAATTTTTGGAAAATCGTCATTTTTATTTAGAAAATGTAACAGATTATTATTTTTTTCCCCTAAAGATATTCACATATATTACAAATGTCAAGAAATGGTTGAAAAAATTCCAATAAATCTATTAGTATGTTATTCATTACCATTTTTGTGAACTTTCTGCTCCGTTACTCTTCGATTTTTTGGTATTTGACCAAAAAACTCCAAATGTAATACATCTAACATTTTTTTTCACTACACACCTACATTCTATGCACCTTTCTGGACATAATGATATATAGAAGTTCTGTATAAAATATATTTTACTATTTTTAATGTTTTTTTGAAAAAATAAAAAGAAAATTCAGTTTTTACGTAAAATATTTTTTTACATTTTGAAAATGTAACAAATTTATATATTTTTTTTCCTAAATATATTCACAAATAATACACAAAAATTGTGTATATCTTAGAAATAGGTAGTAAGCTATTTATTTTGGATTATACAGGGTTTTCCTGAAAAATGGTAACTTCATTTTTGACATGTAACATACTTACTCCAAAACCGTTTCAAAAAATTTTTTTTATTACATAGATGAATTCTATGCATCTTTCTGAGAAAAATGATATCTTATAAGTTAGGTTTTGTATACAAATAATATTTTTTAAAAAACGAAGAAAATTAACACTGCCAAATCATGGGTTAAAAGGGCACTTTTGATGAAAGTCTTATAACTCTTGCATGCAGCAAAATGTCATTATTAATTGAAAATTTGTGAACAATGTAGTCACTTACTTTAATGAAGCAATTGAGAACAGAAACATAGACAATATTTTTTTTTTTTTTATGAATCATTAACTAGTTTTAATTTTAATACTTCAACAATACCATAAGAAAAAACCAAAAATTATATTTTTTTCAAAATTGGCTCTAGCAATTTTGATCAAATTTTGCTCAAATGTAGCCTCTAAGAACACAAACAAAATGGTTTGATCGCTATATCCTCAAAAATGCCACTTCGAGGGTTGTCGGTAAGAATTAAAAAATTGTCCATGTAGTTGTTATAAATAGTGAATTGTGAAAATCGTGTCTACTGATTTCAATTCAATGTTAATGCTATGTGAAGATTAATGGCACGATTCTGTGCTCAAAATCTCAAGGAAAAATAGATAAAAATATTGTTCAGAAATAATTGGAAAAAATAAAAATGAACTTTGACCACCATTGTGATATTTCATAAAAAGGGGCTGAAGTTATATGATAATTGTAACTATTTGAAAATATAAAAATTATTCTTTTGAACTTGAAGAGTTCCACAAAGTATTTATTTATTGATTTGCTCGACTTAAGGGCGCCAGGTAGCATTAGCTTACCAATTTTGAAAAAGAAAAATAATGAATCTAATTACTTATAAAATCTCTGGGGTCGCAAATTCTTTTACCAGTGTACTTCACAGTGATATTTGGTATTTAATGAAAACACTTTGGCTGAAATGTTAACAAAAAACATTTATTAAACAGTAAAAAACAAAAACATTAACATCAATTTTGAAATAAATATTATAAATCACTTATGTTATACATCCTACTATCAGATGTTATTAATTCCCTTTAAGAAAGTTTTAACTTTAAAGAAAGATCTTGAATTTATCTTTTTTTATTTTTTTAAGTTGCAACTGAAGAATTTATTATGAAGCTTAACAGATTAACTCTATCTGTTTTTTAATATTGAATCTATATTACTTTAAAAGGAAAATTATGTCAATCTATATTTAGTATTCTTCTACGTTAAGTAACATAATTATTTTAAAATATTAAATTTACAAACAAAAACAAGAAAATCAAACATGATAAATTTTATACGATGAACAATTAGAAATTTAAGTATTAAATAATACAGAGTTACCAGTCCGTTGTCTTAAACACATCACTCGATTATGATCCAAACAGCATGGTTCTTTATACGATGGTGTTCCTGAAGTGTGATGTCCCTCGTAGTCATTTTTATTGTATAATTCAAACGTTAGTGTTAAGAATGTCTATTAACTTACTAGTCCATATTACACTTTACAATTGTCCATTATCCATCCGTGTTTATTACTACACGCAAGATTGTCTATTGTCTCTTTATAAAACACGCTGTTCGTACTGAACACTTCTAACAGTCTGCTTTATTTTAAAATTAATACGATTTACCATATTCGTCTACATTGTCCAAATAACTATTTAAAACCGTCAGTATAACATACTTTATCAGTCCAGATAGCCAACTAAAGCATTCTGAAAACATGTCCATTGTTTCTAGGCACTTAACTCAGACTCTTATTAACACAACCGTCACCTATGAGCTTCCAACTAAGACTGATGTAGCCATTTGCCACGAGATGTCTTACTTCCGAAAAAGTTCTTTCCGGTCACATTTCGCTGTCGTAAAATAGTCCACACACGTCGTAAAACTCAAACAATTTACATATAATATCAATTAAACTAAATTATATTAAAATTAAACATGGTAATTTTTACTGTTGTCTTGAAAATCCATTTTGTTCCTATAAATGAATTTACTAAATACAATTCATGATCTAGACATCCTGTCTCGGTCCATGTACCCGCGGATTTTAAACCTATTATAAATTTTAACTTTTTTACGTTATCACACCATTAAAAGCTTGATTTTAATCAATTCAATTGTCACTGAGGTAATGTTTATATTAGAAGCAACAGAAGTTTAGGCCATATTTAAATATCTAAATATTTTATCAGAGACGTCATCCATAGTTTATATAAAATTTTTACATCATTTTTGGCGCCGAATAGTGTTTATTTGGTTCTGGGGATCAGTGCCGCTAGTGGATATGCCATGTATTTTCAGGAACTCAATATCAAAAGTTTTACTTTTTTACAGAACTGTTAAGGAAGAAATTTGCTTCATTGCTCATGATGATAACCTTGTCGAAGTCATGGTTATTGTTAAACATCTACAAAATTTTCTAGCAATAATGGACATGCAGCGCTTTGTTTCTTGTTGTTAACTAATGTGAAATCTGCAGTTTTATAAGGATGGAAATCATTATGAAGAATTCTTCTCGTTGTTCTCCCTTATAATTCAGAACTCAAGAATGCCATCGCACTAAACTACACATTTTTTGGTCTTTACACCGTTTTCTGTCAAACAAGAGGTTTGTCTTGACCAAGCCCAGTTTCTCATCAATGACACACCCAACATCTGCCAAAACTCACACTAAACAGCCAAAATCAAATTTCTTGATAAAATGTACTGATTTACACAGAAATATGCTGCTGCACAGCCCAACGTTCCATAGCTACCTAAATACAAGGTCATGTTAGACAAAACTAGATGGTGCTCGGAACACATTCCCACCAAACACAGACCCAATGTTGCCTATTAAAAATGGGAAACGATAAATGCTGCACTCTGTATAAATAAGTAATATGTAATTGCCCCTAATTTTTTAATAATTATTTAATTAGTTTTTTAACTCTGTTGTAGAACTTCCAACAGAAGCGAGTTACACAACAGAGGGTAATGGGAAAATCAATATTCATGTGTCAGTAACAATCAATGCAGGCACATTGGCCGAGCTGAAGAAACAAAGAGCACAGAACAGAAACTCCAGTCCAGACATATCTGTGATACATCAACAGTCATCGTCACGATCATCTCTAACAGGATCAGAAAATGCTTCACCATCTGTGAAAAGGTTTGCTGGAAATACAGGTGATAATGTGATAGGAGATACTAGGGTCCGAAGGTGTTGTATAATCTCATAATATCATCGAATTTTACCTATTTATTGGTTGATTTTGTAATTGATTATTTATAAACATCATTACACATTATTACTTAGTAGATCTTTCATCAATTTCTAGACTTGGTAAAGTACATTAATGTTTTCTATTGATTAATATAGGCACATTTAATTGTCTTTATTTTAATGTGCATAATTGGCATTTTATTGATTTTGCTAAAAAAAAATCCTTTTTTAATATTTAAATTGTTGTTTACAAGTATAGGGAACTTTGATTTATCAATAAGCTAATAACGATAACAGACTTTAGGTTTTTGTATATAGAATATGATTGTATTACATTTCTAATAAGTAAATTTCATTTTCAACAGATTTTAAAATAAATATATTTGGTTATTGGTTGTCCCACAGTCTACCTGTTTCTCTCCTCTTACTGTTTTACTATAAACCACTTATACCTCCCAGTTTCTGTCACTCTTGGTCTTACCCTAATCTGTGGGGTAATTGTGATTATAGCAATAAATATACCATACAATAATCATTTGTTAATTGAAAATCTGTACAGTAATTTAAAAGCATAATTATTTAGGTAACAAAAGAGAATTTTTCATTATTCTGTGATTATTGTACACAACTATTACAGTACAAGTTTAAGAATAATTTTTGTTATGTGTAAAATATATTTAGAAATAAAAATATAACATTTCAATTTTATTATCAAATTTAATGTCCACTAGAATCACTAAACATTAAATTCATATATACATTTAAAAACATCTATTTTTGCTCTAGCTTTGTAGAAACCCATACTGTATAAAACGTTAAAATATATTCTCCAAAGAATGGTTTTAACAATCAGTATGTACATTTGACATAAATGTGTTGTAGTTTTAATATAATTATTTATTTTTATTTTATTTTTTTAATATTCATTTTTTATATTTTTAAAGCCTGCCAACTCGAATTCTACATTTTATTTTTAAATTGATGATAGATTTATTTGTAATGAGGTCATATTTAACATCAAGTAATAATTATAATTTGAGTAAGAACAACTGATCAATTGTTTTATTTATTTAAATGACTAGTTTTATTTATATTTAATTAACATACAAATTTAACAGATCCATTATAGATTAAAACAATTCAGTCTTCTTTTTATACTCTCTATTGATTGAGAAAGTGAACAGTGTTTTTGAAATATTTCTGAACTTTAGTGTTGTTTTTGTTTTTTGTGTTTTCTTATTTGCATATACTATTAGGTAATACCATAAACCACTGTCCAAGATAAACCTGTGTCTCCTATCCATACAAATTTGTATGTAATTCAATTTAATAAAACTAATGTATAGACAGAAAGAAAACTTTTATTTTAAACTTTCAATAACTGCAGTAGTTTCATCTGTGAAATTTCTGGTTTAAAATACATTGTTTTATTTAACAAAAACAACTATTGATACAATTTGATTTTTCTCAAATAAATTATATAAATGAAACCAGTAAAAGAAGGTGCGAAATCAAAGAATCATTCCTTAATTAATATATTTTCTCATTTTAGATGTTCAATCTTAAAATTTTAGAGACAACAAAATGATTTAGAGTCAAAACTTGATCCATTTGTACGGAGTTTCCAATGGAAATTAAAACACTAGGGTCTACAAGCTAAAAGCTTTTTATGGTATACCAGGTTTTTCAAAAGTAATTTAATACCTGAATTGACTAGAGTTTATTTGTTTTTTAACATAGAACAAAATAAAGTACATAAATTCCTATAGAATTAAACTTGAATCTAAAGGAATTCTTACTTGTTAGGGTTATTAAGACAGGTATTCAAAATGGCTGTCATTCTCTTCCTGGAGAAGCAGTAGTCTTTCCTCTATTCTATGCTTAACATTTCTTAACGTGTTGACATTTATTTCAGCTACGTTTAGAATCTCTTATAGCAATTTTATCTTTTACAATTGAAGGTCTTCCTGGCCTCTATATCTCCAATAGACTCGATGGTTTCAAACTTATTAATAAGCTTTTTATACACGACTATACTGCACAATCCATCCCTTAAACCATTGCGAGTACGGAACTTTTTGAACCCAGTGAAAACTCCGTCCATTTCATACACTTAATCAATGCAATGATTGTTTGTAAAGTTAAAGTCATGATGAAATAAAATAAAAAAATTAATAATTATTCTAAACTACTATAAGTTTACCACCTCCTAGATTCCTAAGTTTGAAATTAGCCAACAAAACTTATTGCTATAGCAACAAATAAATAGCTATGATAATAACAGGAGTGTATTTTTTTGAGCCGTTTGGGTATATTTACAACATATTTTCTATTTTCCATCAACAATTTCAGTCATAATTTCCATTTTTTGCCTAATGGTCTGTTTGTATTTAATTTTAATTTTACTTATCAATCTATAGAAGGCCTTTGTTCTCTTCTTGTGACAGCTGCCACTTACCGGTGGCATTTTAAAGCTTGAATTCACATTACATTTAGTCTTTACCCTAACATCACACTGTTATTTATAACACATAAATTATGTACAACAATATACATGAAATCAAAAGTTAAAATAAAATCAATAAAAAATTTCTTTTCTTTTTTCCTTCCAGGATACATCTATTTGTGACTATGTCTGTTTTACTGCTGGCCGGTTGGTTGAAATTGAGATTAGATCATATTATTGTTTGTTTTCAATTAGTTGGTTCAATGTTATCATTGTATCATACATGCAGTTGGATCCAAAGTTCAATTATTTGTCATTCAGTATATTGTTTGGGTTTTGTTTAAAATGTGAATAAATATCATATTCTTTCAAAACATTTAACTTGTTTTTATTATCTTTGTAGAGAATTTCCATATTATTTTCGATGTTATTGTAAGTGTGGTTGGTTGATATCAGATGTTCGACAAACAAGTAGAACCTTCAGGACCCGCTTAAAGGGACATTTCTTTCAATTCTTACTAACAAGCTTTGTATACACAACTAAATTTCTAATTTTGTAAGTGCAAGTATGAAAATTTCTTAACCCAGCAGATAGACTCCGTTCACATTTATAATAACACTGAATCAATGAGTGTATAGTCATGATGGAATACAAAAAATATCAATTAATTAAAATAATATAAACTACTACAAGTTTACCACCTCCTAAACCTCTGGGTTTTAAATTAATCAACAATGAGAAAACTTGTTGCTATGGCATCAAATTAATAGGAATGATAATAACAGCTGATGTTTTAATAAATCTCAATTATATCTGTATAAAATAAAGATTTTTCTTTGAGACTGGACAACAAATAACGAAACCACAACCATTTAAGGTTTTTAACTTACTTTTGAAAGACTCGGTATATTGGCTTAAGTTGTTACAGTTGATTCAGCCTTTTCATGCTACAAAAATACATACCTAAATCAATGCTATGGTTTTACTCTCTTCTATTGTTGTCTCTGTTAAATTCAGTTGTTAAGAAATGATACTATCTCTGCATTGCATTACAGTTATAATCTTACATTTCTGATGTTAACGAAAAGATATATTTGTTAGACAATTATAATTTCATTGTTGTATAACCAACAGACCACATGTTTATATAACTAGGATTAACCCTATTTTTTCTGTCTAGTGGTCTAAAAACTCACCTCGTAAAGGCGATTTCTGTTTCAAAAGTTTTATAGTCTCATCTTCAGGTTGCACAATTGGTCAATTCACTCCATGGAGGTCGTTATAAAGTTCACAAAACACATTTATAAAATTAAAAACACAGTTACAATAAAACAAAACTATTAAAACTGGTTTATACTTTGGCAAATACCGAAATCATCTTCACAAGGTGAGTTTGTAGACCACTAGACATAAAAAATAGAGTTAATCCTAGTTATATAATTTGTTATATTTTGAGATAATTGCTTAATAATATGCACAAAATCAAATGTAAACTCTGAATAGATTAACTTGTTGATTTATGTGATATTACAAAAGTTATATAAGTTGTTTTCAAACACAAGTTTTGTTGATTAGTTGTTAAAATGTAAAATTTAGTTATACTTAGTAATTTATTGTTGTATAAATTAAAGGTAAATTGTATCAATTAAATTGTTTAAAAAATGTCCAAATATGAGGGATAATTGTAGTTTTTAAATAATGGACAATTCATGGATAGAAATTATTGAAATGGTTTAAAGAGAACATAGACACTGTTAGCAGTGACAATAACATCAAGGTATAAAAAGGAATAGTCCAAATTAATGTACAGTAATGTCATGTTATAATCCGAATGTTTGTTGCTTGAGCTATTTCGATTAATAAGGAAACATTAAAAAACAACAAATAGCAAAAATGCAACTTTATCAAATGTACACTCAAAAACAAAAGTTAATACAAAGAAAAATCACATAGTGAGCAGTACACTCCTTCCTCGTAGTTCTCTTATTCACATTATCGCAGATAGTGAACGGACCTAGTGAGTCAGAGCTAATAGCTGTTAAATCGACAAGACGCTTTTTGTTTGTTCATTTTTTTTAAAATGCTCTAAATGATACAAAGTGAGATCTTGCTGTTTTGAAATTAAGCCAATCTTAAATCGAGCTAAGATCAAATATAGGCATACATGAACCAAATATTTGTTCCATTAGGAATACATTCCACAAACAAAGGTTATTGAATAAAATGTGTTCTTGTTTAACATAAACTTTCCAAATAAAATAGTTCCTATATATATCTTCAATATATTTTTATTAAACTATGCCCGTCCAATAAAAATGCAAGCTCTATCTTGTATAATGTAATACTTGGTCACCAATGTGTTAAAATATTTTAGTGTTCTTTTTCTCTTCAAAAGAAATACTTATACATCTTCTGCTCTTAACTCTCAAAATATTTAGAAATAAATCGGTTGTCATTTAAAATTTACAAAAAGCTGTAAAGTACACTATAATAATTGTTAACCAATATTTGGAAAGTTCACCGTATAGTTAACAAGTTTTTTAAAAGCTGTTAAAAAATGTAGATGAATGTATGTAGTAAAATAAAACCCCGTCCATTTAGAGTAAGCTATAATTTGTCTTAGTTTTTTTTGTTTATTATATAGAGAGGAGCAGCTCTAAAACATATTCTTAGTTGCTTATATTTACAGTGTTTGTGAATAAGAAAAAGTTAACACAATGAAGAAATTATGTTGAAACAAATCATCAGTTCAGTTATAGTGAATTATTGTACTGAAATATGTTTTTTTATAATAGCTCTGAACTAACTCAGCTCTTACGCTTTGTTACTTATCTCTGTAGTAGTTTTTATAGTTATTGGCACCATTTTATTTCCGTCTATTTTTAAATGGAACACATATTTAATTTTTATTAATTAATTGTTTTTTTTTGGAAAAAGAAAATGAAAAAGCGATTGAACTTGGTTGTTTATTTTCTTTATATAATAATAATTACAGGTCGTCCCAAAATTTTGGCTTGAAAATTAATAGAATGTAAGTCAACTTCTGATTGTTTTGTTACAATAAAATTTCAATTATCCATTATGGGCCGGGACTAAGGCCATGACAGAGAAGCACATTTCATCAATTAGAACAATGTTAATCTTTGTGCGCTGTTTTTCCATTAGAATAAAACATGGTTTGCTGTCTAGTATAACAGTAATAAATATAAATTGAACAAACATTGAAATGCTCTTATATTTTTTATAATTACACTGTACTTTACCAATAGTTTTTTTTTTTTTTTTAATATTAAAATTCAAGAATAGACGACAATATTTGAACATTGCATGTATTAAATTATTTATTTTAAATACTAGAACCAATCTAATATTTTATTTTGCCTGGGTAATAAAAAGAGAAGCATGTTTTAACAATATATATATACATTGCAATAGTTATTTATTGTGGCTGATACAGGTTAACTCTCATCATCACAGAAAAAATAATAAACATAATTGTTTACAACATGTTTATTTAAATATATTACCTTAACTAACAATCAGAACTGTTGGCCTGCATAGTAGAGATACAAACAAAGTAAAATATCTTGTCACCGTCCACAGTGTTAGAAACTGGAAAGAGGAAGGTATGGGAGGCATAATAACCTGACATTTTACAGTCGTTTGATAGTTTTTTAACAGCTTAAACTCGGTTAAAGGATGATGGATAATCGAAGTTTTACTACATTGGCCGGCTTATGAACAAATTTTTAACATCAATAATGTTTTGGTAGATCATAGTTTATCTCCGTCCCATATTAATAAAATATTACTATTAGTCAATTAAAAATAAGGGAGTATAAGTTACTGCAAAAATTAATATATTTAAAAATATTTTCCTCTCAAAATAACAAGTTTTAAAAACATACCTTAAATATATTCTGGTTTTAAAGTTATTGTTTTTAAAGATAATGATGGATTGTTCATGTTATTGATATAGTTGAACTAATATAGCCTATGATGTTTCAAGAATATAAATCAACTTCCGTTATCCAGTGCCTTTTGTTGTGTTCTATGATTTTTTGTTTTTCCCGATCATATTTACATAGTCTTAGTTATTTTGCCTACTCAGGCCTAGTTTTAATCCTGTGTTCCTCTCTTAGATTTTACTTTCCAACTTAGACCTAAACTATATTAGCTCTTTTCACATTTCTCATGTTCTATGTTTTCACTTGATAATAGGGTTGATTCATAGTCTCAATACGTTAAGTATTACTTTTTAGTTTTTACATACACAAAAGATTCCAAATGTCCGACTCTACTATATCAATAATATACCCATCACCATATTGCTAATTCTGTGGTATTATTAACAAGAAGCTTTATTTTTCAAAAATAAATAAAAAATTTTAAAATAATAGTGTAAAAAAAATCTATATTGTCTGGAAAAGAATTCCTTTGCTTTTGTAAAGTTGTATATTATGTGTTTATTATTGTAATATGTATGCGTGATTATATACTAAAATTCCCAAGAGCAAAAGAATTTTAAAAATCAATTTGGTTTGAAAATGTTAGCCAATTAGGCAAAAGAATGTTATCTATGTACTGTATTGTGGAGACTGATTTGTTATACCTTGCTGAACTTTATACTATATTTAAAAATGTTATATAGAACTAAAATGACAAGATGTACTATGGAACATTTCAGTGTATATTTTGTTATCATTCCTGAAGCTTTAGCGTCAGCTTTAATTTTCTCTTAGACTAAAGATGAGCGTTTTTGATATTTTTATAGCAAATTAACAATATTAGTTTTGTAGGATACAACTTTGTGTTTCTATTAAATGCCCAACTTCATGATAGTTTTCTTGGAAGAGGAGAAAATTCAGTCTTATAAAGTATTAAGGTGTTTTATATTTCATTCAATTTATACTTATTATAAACATTACACATTGAAATATGTTTAATACTAATTTATTAGCTTTATTTAGGTACTTATTGTAAAAGTTATGCTAATTGGAATGTTAATTTTTCAACATCTATATTTCTGTTATGTATACTTGCCACTATTTATAGGTTGTGATCGTAATTTGGTTGTGTTTTTGTTGTCGTTATATATTTTTACTTGTTTATTTAAATATGGCACTATGTTTATTTTAACATGTAAAATTAAAATTATTTCTTAGAATAAGTACATATAAAATCTATGAAAAAAAATTATGTAATTTTTGAAAATAGTTTATATGTTAAATGGGAAGAAGCGTCTGTACAGTATTCTTTTAGAGATGAGACGATTAGCTTACCAATTAATCTTAACCGGTGATTACTCGAATAATCAATTCATACTTCTCTTACCGATTAGCGCTCACGACGAAATAATGTAGATTACTCAACTACTTCATTAATACTTAACAGTGACAAATTATTTTATTCCAACTATAAAACATATATTAAAGGATATTATAGTTAATAATACAAGATTTTTAATAATTAATTATGATGCTTCGGTAAACATTGACAACCAATGATTAATTTGTTTGAAAAAGATAATCAAAGTAGACTCAGCATCTGAGATCATCTTTTTGGAACAAAAATAAGATTGACATAATGAGTAGCTTTGCGATGAACAAATCATTTCTTAATTGATTCGGGCTTGACAATTATTTCCCATAATATAAATTAAGCTAATCAACTGCTTGATTATCAGTGACAGATTATGCTTTATAGATCTCTATTCCAATAATTAATGAAAAAAGGGAAAATGTATAACGGATAATAAATAATTACCCAGTAAGTAAGTGTTAACAAAGTCTTCTTTAGAGATTACAAAGGAAATGCATCAGAAATATTGACAAATACTATTCAATATGCTTGAATAAAAAGATTATAAAAGGTAGTGTTGGCATGTGAGAATATATTTTAGTGGCAAAAATAACATTCCATTTTAAAATGTTTTAACTATAAAACAAAAGGCAGAAATTTCATAAAAATTGGTAATTTAAAAATAATAAGTACAGTAGAGTCCCACAAACTCAGCGTAATGTGGACCGGAATTGTGCCGAGTCTGTGAAATGCCGGGTTATCGGGAATAAGGGCAAAAAATAAATTGTAATTGAAACACCAAAGCGGCGGCGATATCAAACGACTTTGTTGATAGCGGTATCCCATTGTCGGCAGTGTAAAAACACCGCGGCACCAAAGCGGCGGCGATATCAAACGACTTTGTCGATAGCGGTATCCCATTGTCGGCGGCATAATAACACCACGGCATTGGCACCCGTCGATATAGCAGACATACACCTGCAAAAACGTTTGATGGGCCGCTTTTTTTCCATGAATCAATTTAGTATACATTATGGAAAATATAACATTTATTTTCAGTTTTCTTTGACAGGTACGCACAGTATATACAGTAAATAAAAATGAGCGAGTTACGTAAACGGAAGCGTGTTTTGGTTTCGTTTGAGATGCGGTTAAATGTGTTAAAAAGACTTGACAGAGGGAAAAAAGCTTTGTGACGAGTTTAACGTGGGAAAAGTACCATCAACGATTCGAGCGATCGAAGTTAATGCCCGCTTTGTAATCTGCCGAATTTTTATGAATATCGCTGTTTTTAGAAATATATAATTTTTCCCGTCGGGGTCGCCGAGTAATCCGGACTGCCGGATTATCGAGTGCCGAGTTTGCGAGACTCTACTGTAGTTCTGTAATTTTTTAGCTATATATCATGATAATTTCATTGCATATGCATGAGAGTCTTATTACAATCATATCAGATTACAATGCAAATGACTTTGGACTTTTTTAAATTCTGTTTTATAACTGAATAACTAAACCTTAAACTATTGTTTTGTTTTGTTATCTTGCATCCAAAAAATTAAAACAGAATAAAATGGGTCAGATAAGGTTTATATTATTACAATTTATAATAAAAGATGCCTAGTTCCCGCACATGTGTACCACCTTGTGGAATACAATCACGAGTTTTGATCCATACATCTATTTAGTATTTTATTAAAAGTAAAACTTCTATTCCTAGACATACCTCAAATTGAATTATTATCTTGTTTAAATTCTTAGAATGCTGAATTCTAATTTAAGTATTGATATGTGATATATGAAAAGGAGGGGAAAAAAACGATATAATATAATTTTTATTTTTATTTATGAGAATACGAAGAGGAGAAAACATAGATATTTAATCTAAATAATTATTTATACGTTTGTCAATTAGGTAAACAAATTACCTGTTTGTTAATTCAAATTAATATGTTTGTGTTCAGTCAACGTACATGCACCCCTCTCTCCAGTATCCACAGCAGTAAATAGTAGAACTATTTTTGTCTATTCGATAACAACTCAGCAGAGACAATAGATATTTATTTCACAAAAGTTTCATACAAAGTATTACAGTACTGCGTTTTCTTTATAATGAAGCAACTTTCCGCTATTCTTAATCAGTAACATCACTTGAAAATTTCCTAATCTATTTGGGTTGAATTTCCTATATTCATTTTTAGGCTGTGGAGACACTCGTGTAGTTGTAATATGTCAGAAATCACTAATTGTCAATTATTAAAAATAATCTTAATGATTAATGGTATTTTAACTAAATACAATTTATTTAATTAATTTTTTTGTAATAAATGAATTATATTGCTTTATTCCTCATACTACAAACACACAATTGAATGCTTAGTTTAAAAGCATTTATTGAGCACTAATCAAAATTTTTAATGATAGTTTAACTGATGTCAATTCAGTTAATTTGACACTTTAATTAAACGGTAACATTTATTAATTATCCTTACTTTATTCCTCATTTTGCAAACACTGTAATGATTTAAGGTTATGTTTGAAGGCATTTTATGAGCACTAATCATTAATAATTGTAATCAATAATCGCTGATTATTAAAAATAATCAGTAAAACCTTAAAATCGTCTCATCCCTAAATTCTTTTATATTCAAGTAAGCCTATTCTGCAGTTATAACAAGCCTCTGTACTTAACATCTATTGATTTATTAGGTAAGTTAGTACAGAACCATAAATTAAGTTGTTATATTTATATTTTAATTTTATAATTCTAGGCTTTAACCCATATTAGACAGTATGGTGTATAGTTTGAATGTCTCAGTTTATAAAACCATCTAATTTAATATATTTTTAATATATAATTCAACAATATTTTCCCAGAATAATCCTAAATGCCTGCCAATGTTATAATAATGCCAATTTGTAACCTGATTAATCTTATCCATGTTCATTTATATAATTTTGAAAGACTTAAATATAATTTTTAGCAAAGTTGTCACAATAGAAATAGTAGTTTATTCTTCTTGTTCAATTAGCCAGTTTATAACTGAAGCATATCAGTCACAAGGGCTTATTGCGTTCCCAAATTGAAAATTGATGGTTTGTTACTGCATACATCCCCAGGGAGACTTAAAACCTGAAACCACCATGACCTTTAGAATCTTCCTGAAAGTTAGTCTTGAGGGATTGTCAAAAATCCAAAGGTACTTTCCAAGACATTAGCATTCAAAGACCAAATCCCCTCCAATTTCATCTTGCACATTTCCTACTCAAAGGCTCCTTAAATGAATGCTCAGTGGAAAGCACTATTAAATTCCGCACCTAATCAGCATCAGTCTAATTAATTATGATTTTGACTATAGTACAAATTTGGGAATCCGCTTTCGAACCTTAATCAAATTTGATTTTTCCTGTTTATTGTAAATTTTAATTTGTTCATTTGGAAATGTTTAAATACAGAATGTTTTTGTGGTAGCTATATAAATGTATATGTAACAGTGCCATGTGTCCAAGTTTTAAACTATATTTTTATTTTGGAAAGTTTAAACAATTGCTATAACTAAATAATAAGCAATTGATTTAAATAACAGATTTGGGAGGAGGGGAGAAGAAAAGAAAAGTATACTTTTATCTTGTTTATTAGTTTATCTTGTTTATTATTGTATATTTAGGCTCTAAAACAGTACTGAAATAAATTAGTTAAAATTAAGTTGTGTATATAGATAGTATATTATTATTTCTGCTCTCACGGATTTATTTTAGAAAAAGTTGTTGTAGATACAGATTGTATAATTTGGTGTAGGAATAATTAGTTTTCTGTATGATATTATTTTTAGAATATTCATTTGACTGAATATATTTAGAGTTTAACTCAAATATTACTTTTAAAACTTTTAATGTCAATTAGGAAAATTAACAAATAACTTATTCTGTAAATGTATTAAATTAATTTACAGTATTACGATAGTTTACTTCAAGAAGATAATTTATTGAATTAACAATACAAGGATCATGATATCACAGAAAATGTTAAAATTTATATGCTCGCACATTCCAATAAAATGTTTACATGTAAATATACTGTATATTATTTAAGAAGCTTAACAAAAATTAATGTGTGCTTCTAAATGTAATGATAAACAGATTATATTGCTATTACTTTAGAAAACATTATAGAAGTTTAATCATTCTGATGGAGTTTTGGTTTTTTTTAATACATATCATATTTGTAATTAGGCTATAAAACTATATTTTCTAATAAAAAAAAATAAAAAATTTCCATAATCGAAGGTATAATTTTTGTTTAGAATGATAAATCCGATTAAAAAAATTTAAATAAAATGTATATCTATGAAAAGTAGCAATTAAAAAGGTTTAGGTTAAAAGGGCAAATCAGCGGATTATTGTAAATTAACTTGCCAATCGAATCAATCGAAAAAATTTCTTTATTATTTTAATACATTCTATTTTTCGTTTCTGTCTTAATATAAACTGCCAAATTAAATATGGTTACAAAATTATGAAATGTTTAAGTTGTAATTTAGCTAAAACTTGGAAGAAAATGGTTTGATATTATTTCTGATTTGTATAGCTTCATTTGTAAAAATATCCTAACTTTTTATAACAGCTTAAATGTTTCACATGATTATGTATACATCTAGAACTAATAATAAAAAACCCAAAATCCTCTCGATAATCAATATTTTTTCTTCAGGTCCATCGGATTTAGTAAATTATAGTTTTTACTAAATTGCTTTCATAAAACCTCCCAAAACACATATTATAATGAGTGTATACATAAGTACTATATTAGTATTAGAATAATATACTGTATATAAACTATATCTGTAAATTGGATCAGTATTAAAATAACATTTTGGTTTCCTAAACTAGAAATAGTTGGACTTTAAAAAACATTCTATGCAATAAAATTGCCTTTTATATATAATGTTTTATAAATATATTTTTTATTTTATAAATTTAAAACATTGTGCTAATTATTTACAAAATATGAAGTAATTTTATATAACTGATATACATCCACTTTAAAGTAAATATAAAATATTTATTTTATAAAAGTTAACTATTGTAAATATAATTCTAAAAAGTTAACTATTCAAGGTTTTTAATCTGGTTGTGAGAGGCTCAAATAGTATAATTAATTATTTTTTTGCAGATATTATTTTGTTAAAATAAATTTCAGTTTGGCAGAAATGTTTTTTTAAAAATTTGCAATTTTTAGAGACAGTTATTTTTTGTTTAATTCAAAATAGTGTACATTTTCACAAAATGTTTTATTTTAGAAATATTGATCTATAAAATATTTAATCATTTCTTTGAAGCATTTATTTATTATCTTGCCTCTTTTGTAAATCCAAATACATTATCACTTTTTATTTTCTGCGAAACTGAAGTTTATCCTTTGTTTTTAATTTTGTTGATTATTGTATGTTTTCACCCTGCATTTAAAAGTATTTAATAGTTATGTTAATAATTCTTTATTGTATCCCATTCAGTTTTAATTACATAACGTATATTACTTTTTTAAGATACCTGGTTAAACGTAGTCACACAATATATTGTATGGCGTGGTATGTGTCAACTAGATTTCTTACAAATGAAATACACACTTGCAACTTGATATCATTTATACTGTTTAGTCGATTTTATATATTTTGTTTACAATTTTGTACTGTTTGAGTTAATAATACCTGTGAAAAGTTGTTTGATTTAGTAATTGAATGAAGTACAAAAGTATTCAGTTTAAATATCATTAGGCCTAAAATAATATTATAAATTACTGTAAAGATACTATTTTTGTCTGAATGTACTTATTGTAGCAGGAAACAAAGGTGTTTCATTGTATTAAATGAAATAAACATTGCCTTCAAAGATTTAGATTGTTTTAAATTTGATAGTTCTTGAACCTATATTGGAATTTAAGGTTGCATTTGTTTCCCTCGTGGCTACCTTTATGGATCCAGTCCAATTACCTTCTAGCACCAAAGCAGCTGACTCAAAACATATATTGCTTAATTCATAGAATCTGTTACTTTTATCATCAAAATCTGCACTCCGACATTAATTATAAGTGACTTGTTTTTTAGATATATGAGGGGGGTCTAATTACACTGTTAATACCTACTGTCCACAAGCCACGAGAAAGCTACGGTCATTAAGTCATGGCCTATCTCAACTCCCTATTGTATTCTATGAGAGCTGTTTTACAAGTGTCCCAGTTCCCATTAAGCTTTGCCCTGTTGAAAATTTGCATGGAACAGCTCTCAACTTGGACAGTATTAAGTTCCACCAAGGCACCTGTGCCTTAACTCTTCTTTCCCCAACAGGACAACTACTTTCAAATGAATTGACAATAATCCCTTGTAGGGTTTCAGCACCTCTCTCTAGCTCCATTTTTGTTTCTAAAGGGCTTTTAAATTCTACCTACTCAGACTGCAGGATTCCTTTATATTAATCCCAATCAGTGTTCTTCAGGATTCGGTTTTTTACTATCTGGGTCTGAGTTGATTTAATTTTTAAATTAATGTACATGTTATCAGACAGTTTCGGTTAATCTGATACGTGCCAATTAAAAATATAACATTGTGTTTGCTTATAGCCAAACTGGATTGTTAATAATTAATTACTATTTAATTACCTTGTCAACGAGAACGGTCACTGACAACACGCGTCGTTCGTATATGTATGTTTTTAATCGTGTTTTATAAATGTGAATTATTATGTGTCGTTAAGTGTTTCTATGTGTTTTTATATTTGAAAAAGACTGACAAATAGTCGAAACGCGTCATATAAGATAGTGTAAACTACAAGTAAGGATTGTTTGACGGTAACACTTCAATACAAGGTAATTAAAAATATAATCCCCCAAACTAGGACATGGAGAGTCGGGTCTATCCAACCTTTACATCCTGCTTTGTTAAAAGTATGTAAGAATTTAATAGGGCACATAGCTTATTAGATGAGATTAGATTTTGTATGGACAGGAGACAGGCTTACCTTGGAATAGGTAATAGTACACAAGTAAGAAAACACACACAAAAAAACACTAAAGTTCTGAAAAACTTCTTCTTTACTCTACTGATTGAGAAAGTGAACAGTGTTTACGAAATATTTCAGAACTTTAGTGTTTGTTTGTGTGTGTTTTCTTACTTGTGTACTATTAGGTAATACCAAGGACCTCTTTCCAAGGTAAGCCTGTCTCCTGTCCATAAAAAATCTTTGTTAAAAGAAGGTTTGTCCTGCCTATTGCTTACCTCTATATTGTTAGCATAAAGATATTCAAGAAGGTACTCACCTCTTTGGTTGTTTCTCACACTGCCCCAAATAATATGGTGCGAATTGAAGTTACATCCAATGATAAAGCGTTTCCCACTTCTTTTACAGTAGGTGATAAGCTTAGCTGTATCATCTGTTGGAGATGTATTGGACTCACCAGGAAAGTAAACTAAGGCTATTATAACCTCCTGCTCCCCATCGTCAGTCCTTATTTTGACTAGCACAGTGATCAAGTCCTGTGTTTGAAACTCTGGAATAGGAAGAAAATTGACATTACTATTTAACAATATAGCTGTCCTCTTTCTACCATATTATTGTAAATTAACTTACATTTATGGGTTGGGAGTCCTCTGATGATTCCTCCGTTGACCCATGGCTCTTGGATTAGAGCTACATCTTCAGTACATTCAGTAAATCTCATGCCGAGGACAGCCGAAGCTGTCATGGCAGGGTTGAGATTTATCTGAATGACATTCAAATTTGTTGAAGGCATTTTCACTTCCTCTTTCCAGGGACTTGGTTTGTCTGTTACGTGGGAGTGTCCATCTTCAGTTTGGTAAGCAGAATAGAGATAGAAAAGTAAAAAATTAAACACCAGCTAAAGATTAGATATACTAAGTGTTTCTGGTAGTTAGAAGAAATTGGGTAGAAGGGAAATTGTCCAATTATACTTAAGGACATTTTGGTTTTGACGTTCTTCTTGTAACTTGGATCCTGCAATTTTTCAATATATGTTACGGGTAGTTCAGTTTGTTGGTCTGGGATGTTTTAGTTTGATGTTAGGAAATTCGGCTTAGGGCGACGGGTGTACAATTTTCACTCCCCTTACAGTGTTCAATTTTAAAATAATAATCTTGTATGACGAATATCCAATGTGTCAATCGGCCGTTTAGTAATTTACAGGTTTTTACAAATGTTAGAGCATGATTATCCGTTATTATATATTAGTTTTGCTCCATAGTTTAGACATCTAGTTTTTTGTAACCAATAAACGATGGCTAATAATTCCTTTTCTGTAGTAGCGTTGTTTAGTCGGTTGTAGGGATCTTGATATAAAAACTATAGCTCCCTTGTTTCCAATGTCATCAATTTGATAAAGATGTCCATATATTTCATAATTTGAGGCATCTGTTTGTAGATAAAGGTCGTTGTGGATCGGGGCGGCATAAAGTTAGTTTGGAGAAAAATTTTCATAATTTTTTGGAAGATGATTTCGTCTTCAATGATCCAATTGAATTTGATTCTTTTTGAAGATGCAGGAGAGGTTATAATATAGTGAGAAAATTCATCGATTAATTTGTTATAGTAATTTATACAGCCAAGATATTATTTTAGTTTTTTAGGGGTGGGGAAATCTGTGATTGGTTTGGTTTTTCCTTGATCCATCTGTAGACCCAATTAGCGCCGGCGCGGAGACATTAATGTAAAATAAAATATTGTGTTTTTGTGCGTGAGTGTTATGTGGATACTTGTATTTTATGTTAAATCTTTTAATTAAGTGTTTATCACCCGACGATAGCCGATAATGTCCGAAACACGTGTAGTGAAATTAGTTATATGAAAATATAAATTGAAAAAAAAAATTCAAGGATTACTGGCGGTAAATCACAGATAACAAATGGCTAAGTTTAGTTGTTTCTCCCATTTAAACATTTATTGTAAACCTACATATTTTAAACGCCTGTGTATAACTTACCACAGGTTAGCCTATTTGTGTGATGAGTATAAATCACTCTAAGTAATTTTTTTTATATATACCCTATATTCTATTGTAAGCTATGGCAACAACTTCATTGGTGCATGTGAATCCCCATCACACTTTAAAATGGTTCTAATGTGGCTCCTAATTCTCTCCAATGCTTGACTTTATACAAAGTGAATCAGTACACTCTTCCTGACATGTACCAAGGAGATAGGAAAAGGAACAAGAAGATATGCCTGCGAGTATTGTACTGTACCTACATACTATTTTCTGGTTTTAAATTGATTTAATAATGATGGATTGTTCATATAATCAATATGGTTTATTCAGACATTCGCCATCATTTGTGTATATAAAAACTAATACACAATGTTTTGAGAGTATAAATCAATTCTCATTATCAAATATTAAACTTAGAGCATAAAACAAAAAAACACCAACTTGACCGAGGGTAATGTTAGAAAATGAAATTAAATCCATAAATTAAGAAAAGAACTCGAGCATAAATTAAGCCTGAGCAGTCAAAGCTAATATTAAATCAAGCAGGCCTGTGTATGGTGGTTTTTTCTGATCACGTTTATGTTTAGTCTTAGCTTTGTATTTATTGTAGTCTTCAGGCCTAGGTAGTTTTATGATCTTCTCAAAGAAAAAAATGACAGGTAACATCTTGAAGAAATATAACATTTTAGAATTATATATATATATATATGATTCGTTAATTACTGTATAATAAAAAATGATAACATCGGAAATATTAGAAGAATTAAACAGAACACATGTAAATTTACAATAGAAAAAAGAAGAAATCAATAATATAAATTTCTTTGATTTAAATATAAAAAGGATTCTAAACAATTACAATTTGGAATATTTAGAAAATAAATTGCACCCATAATGTTATTAATGCAAATTCCAATAGAACATAATTAGCTGTCATCTGATATATGATTAAAAGATCCATAGTTTGCCTTTAACTAAAGCAGCATATAATAAAACACTTAATATTATATATCAAATAGCTGGGAAAAAAAAAATAGTATTAAACTATGTAATAAGAAAGCTGTTCAGAAAAATCAAAAGTGAAATTGATGATACAAGGTTTAAAAAAAAAATAGAAATTGTGCATAATAGAATTGAAGGAAATGACAGTTGCAACAAAAATGGAGTTTATTTTAATGCAAATTACCGGCTGAACAGGGGTTAACAAGAGTCAAGATTCAGAGAATACATTAGATCCTATAAATATGAGAAAGAAGAAGTCAAATTTCGCACCACATCTGTTAGAAGATCACATCCCAAAATAAATATAATAATAATGAAATGAAAGATTGTGTGAAATTATTAGATTATTATAGCAAGAGTATGGTTATTATAATCGGTTGAACATAATAGAAAATTTTGAAATGCTCAAAGTAAAATTAAAAGGACAATATGTTAAAAATAAGCAAATATATAGCCAGATATATTTTTAAATCTAACTATATTGGAAAAAGCTTAACTAATACAGCGAAATATCTTAACTAACCAACATAACAGAGGGCGTCGACGGATCACAGAAAGATTGGAGTCTATAGGTAGAGAATAGGTAAGGTTACTTGCATTATATAAGACAACTCTTGTATGGGACAAAGAAGTATGTAAACAGCTTTTAAAAATAGAGTTCATCTGAAATGTGTTGCCAGAAGTTAACACAATATTAGAGTGTGGCAAAAATTTACTTTAATTAATTAATAACTTATAGTTAAACTTAATGCAGTAACATTATAAGTGCATAATTGTAAATACATTCCATCGTACAGCTATAACTATTTTACTCATAAGTATAATAACACATAAATATATCTTTAAGGATCCATTTTCCTACATTAACATTTAGTTATAATCTTTGTTGCAGTTATCTATAATGCACAGTACATTATGAAGGAAATAACTTTATTTGTGATAGTTTGTACAAGTGGGCAATAATAACTAATCATTATTATAAAATATTTTATTAAAACTTTGTACAATATCACAACTTACATACATTAATTTACAAGTCTTATAGAATAAATCCTAAGATAGGTTTCTTACTTTTAGAACAATTTGTGGACCTTTAATTTCAGTGATACGAGAATTAACTTCATGTAGCCAAATATATCATTTTCTTCTAGAGCACCCTTGTAATATTTAATCTGAACTTTAGCTGAAGATACATGTACTCTTACATGTGCAAAGTATCGTGGCTAAATAAAATTAATATCATTGTTCTATAGTTCACGCTATAGGTTTTTAATACAGACTGCATTTAGCTAGACATTAAATAAGTAACATTTAACATATAATTATTGGAAGACGGTGGTAATCTAAACGTAATAAATGCTATAAATAAATATTGAGCTTGACTTGTGAGATAATATTAGATTTTAAAAAAAATTCGAACACAAGATCTCAAAAAAATTATGTTTATTTAATCAAACACGTTTCAATGACAAATCAGCCATCCTCAGTGATACATGAGCTACAATAATATAACTATAACTAAACTAGCACTGCGCCAACCCCTGTATTTATACAAAACTAAAGAGGCGTAGCCTAAACCTACTTTCGGCATTAAAAATTAAGGCATTAAAAAGTGCCTCGCGTCGAACGCTTTAGTTATTAATCGAAATAACAAAGTTAACATCTAATGCTAAAATTCTTTCAAATATTTTTTGCAAATGTGGGTAAGATATGTGGATGATATTTTTACAGTGTTTGATAAAAATGAAAATCTAGAAGAGTTTTGTGATATTAACAATGGATTTTACCCTACTATAAAGTTTACGACAAAAGATGAAAAAGATAATAATCTTCCATTTTTTTATGTAAATGTGTTTAGAAAAAATAATAATTTATCGTTTTATGTTTATAGAAAGCCTACACATTCAAAAGTTATATACAATATACTTAGCTGAATATATACATATATATATATATATCCAAATATAGTTAGATATATAACTAAGGATTCACACCATTCACCCGCGCATAAAAAAGGAGCTTTCAATTCTATGGTTCACAGGTAATAAACTTACCCCTGTCTAAAGAATATTACGAAAAAGAACTTCAATATATTTATGGTGCTGCAATTTTTAATGGTTATCAAAAAGAAACAATAGATAATACAATAAAGAAAGCGAAATTTTAAAAAAATTAAGCAATCGAGAAGTACTCTTGAGGGCAGTATACCTCGACACGGTGGGTTAAAACTGCATTTACTCCTCCATTGTCAAATATTGTAGAAAAAATCACTAAGAAAATATGTCAGAAAAATTAAAAGATAATAAACAGTTCTCATAAACTAAAAAATCAACGAACTGCTGGTCCATTATAAGACACTTCAACAGAAAATCAGATTAGTCTTGTCAATTTTTATATTCGTATAACTCAATGAGTTGATGTGTTAAAAGTTGATACAATTAGTGTGAAACTACATAGCATTGAAATAAAATTGTTTGGTCAGGTGAGTTTGTACGTTGTAATACAACTTAGCAAATTTAATTTGAATAGAATAAATTACTAGAATAAATATATTTACATAGCTCTGCTCTAGTTATTATTATTTGATGACTATAAAGCTTATTTATTGAACAGTAGCCTACAAGTTTTAGATTTACATATTTTATATTAAACAAATCTTGTAGAAAGTTCATAATCGATAATTAATAAAAATATCAATTTCCACAAGAAGAAAACACCTCAATAAGATGTTGTTCACGTAACTGAGGATGATTTATTATAATACAAATTACTGTTTTAATGATTAGTCGACAAACTTCTGATGTAAGTTACTAGATAAATGATAAATTTTAAAAGGTCTATTTTTTTTAAAGTAATGGTGCCACAAAATTTGTCAGAAAATCTGACATGTATATATTTTAAAATAAAATAGTTGAAGATTCATACTCTAGAAGTTAGCATATATTATATCAGTAATGTCAAAACAGGTCTATCTGTCATTTCAAGATCACACATTAATTAAGTAATTTTTTTTTACAAAATATTAAGCACGCATTACAGGTCTCGCAAGCGTCCACATAGGTTGTGCCATGTCTCCTTGACATGTACACGTAATAACTCTGTAACCGAAAAGATATTCTAATTGATTTAGAACAAAGACAACTGAATTATGCACTTGCACTTCGTCTTTGTTTTCATTATAGGCAGCAAATCGTAACTTAAGTTTTATTTCACTTATTTCATGTTCTCCCAAACCATAAACTTTTGTGTTTGCCATCCCAAGATTTCCTCGAACAACAATGTATGGCATTACTCTTGGTCGAATATAGGCCTGGAAGCTCAATCTGAAAATTGTAAAGTTTTATTTTATTCTAGTAAACTTATGTAAAACCATTAAAAACAAGACTAGCTTAAATACAATTTTTTTTATCAAGCTATAATTAAACTATGTGAATAAAGTGTAATACGACATTTACTCTTAACCTAATTGATTTTGGTAATTATGTATTGAAGCTTCCTCAAGATTTTAGTTGCTAAAAATCATGCAAACTTAAACTATTTTTAAGTCTCATAATTTATTAATATTGAAGAAACTGAGACTTTTTGACACAGAGAATAAGGGTTATTTGGGTTATGATGAATAATTATGTACTATGACAACGTGAGTCAAGTTAGTACCTGCATTAAAATTCTAGGAAGTAATATTTATAAATGTCTGGGAATGTAATTCAGACCTTTAATTGTCCTTTAATTTACACTAATGTAACATAAAGCATTAAAACATAGTCTTTGCACACATTCATCATAACCCAAAAAAGAGTAAATTCCTTGTGTCGAAAATTGTAAGTTTCAAATTAATGGACTTTGACAAACAAGTTAAATAGTTAAAGTTTGCATGATTTTTAGCAACTAAAATCTGGGGGAAGCTTCAATACGATATATAACTTACATAGATGGTAATTGTTTACTGTAGCACCCCAATTTTAATTTGTTTTCTTTTAGTTTCTTTATACCTGTCTTCATAAGAAGAGTAACATGTTTTTGTAAGCAAAAATGTTTTACACTTCGAAATTGACATATTTCAATGACATGTTTGTAGGTTAAGTATACATGGCAAACAATGTTTCGACTGATCACCGAAATCAAGCAACATTGAGAGTGGTTATTACTTGAATGGGTGACCGCTTATAAACAAAACGTGCAAAATTTCAGTCGGGATTAGTGTTGGTTCAAACCATTGAACAGTCAACATGGAGTGCGAGATGTGTGAATTATGATTGTTTGATATCATTAATTTCAATGATTTACAAATTCAAGACTTATGTCCGCCTCAATATTGTAAAAAGAAAATAAGTGCTATATATATATATATATAATTTTTCTAGGTTAAGGTCCATTAAGTGAATTACGCTTTAAAATATGTATGTACAGGAATTTTCGCCCTTAAAAGGTCAAGTAATGTGGTTATTTATATATATTGACACCTTACCTGAACTACTTGTAAATTTGTATTAAAAAAAGTTGTGTGTTATTTCCCAAGTTGTCACCAATCCAAGTACTAACCGCAACTTCAGTGATCTTTAAATGTATTGAATTCTATAGTACCTATTGAAATTGCGATTTTTCGGTGAAAAAGTTAGCTCCGTGTTGAAAACTTATTTTATTATTAAGAAATAAGGTATGTAGAACATGATTTAAAAAAATTCGCCAAAAATACATATAGCCAAATGGTAATTACAATTCCTTATTTTTTGACAATACTAGTAACAGATTACAAGAAGTAAAGTAATCTGTAATTAGACTATAATCTATATTATATTAGATAAATAATAGAGGAAAATAATATTAATGAATATACTCTTTTCTAAATTTGTATATTCAATAAAAAATATATATTATTTTAGTCCTACCTTAGGTTGTTTTGATTTAACCTAAAAAGGTTCCAACAAGTAACTGTTATAAACAATTTCGCTACTTCTCAGATATTATAAATATTTAATATAGTATTGTGTAATACATTTATTTATACATAATAGCAAACAGTTTATTAACCCTATTACTTCAAAGACTGACATAAGCTATTTGCATCAGTACTTTGTTTTAATTTACACCCTATAACTGAACATAATTATTATCTGAAGTCTGAACCAACTGCAAAATACAGTAGTGCAAAAAGCTAAGTTATAAGATATAGGAAAATAGGAACACTGTTACACTGAATGTCTCGCTAATCACTGATCCAAATTGCAAATCTAGTGAATTTTTGTCTAGTTTGCAGGTTTGTGAAGTTAGAACCAATTAGTCCAGTCAACCTGTGTCCTGAAACACCCGATAGAGGAAAATATAGTATAAATCTCATTTTTACCCCATTGACTACTACTATAGTACTATATAATAACTATATAAATGTGTGTTTCGCCAAAATACCCACCCTTACCCTCGTTTGCCTACACCAGAGGCCCTCCAAACTGAGAAACTCCAAGGGTTTCGTAAATCGCGTTTATCCAAATAATTAAACAAGATATCGGATCGCACTTTCTTTCGTTCGATTCCTTTTAATCCTTTTGGTATTGAGGTATTCCCTACAATTAATATCGTATGCATTTTTATCTCATCTTTTACCGTTATATAGTTATTTGTAAACTAGTTTTGAAAACAGTATATTTTTAAGTACGTAATTTCACTTTTTGTTGTACAACATTTTGTACCTACATTTCACAAAGGCAGTTTATATGCAAAACTTTTGCTTATAGTTATAGAGTTATTTGTATGTCTCAAGGAAGAAACTACCTTAAAAATTATTTCAACTATGAGCTCAGCCCAATTCTCTTCACCCCTATTTGAAAACAATAAGATGCTTAGAAAGGGTACTAAATCAAACATTAAAAAAATATTTTATAAGTGGAATGTAAGCAAAGAAATATTTGAAAGTTAGACGTCAAAAATGTATGTAGTATGTGGAGGATATCTTTGTTGGCTTAACAAGGAAACATAATATGGCAAGATCATAGAAAAAAATGTAAGAAAAGAAATCAATAGATATGGGAAAGATAAAAGATTGCCATTTAGTGTTTGATGGCTATCCAGACTACCCCATGACTAAAGGGCTTGAACATGTCCGGAGAAGTAAAAGAACTTCACTCAAACTCAAATTCACCCTAAATATGGAATGTTCTTTAAATCAAAATGAGTTTTTTGCCAATCCAAAAAACAAAAGACGGTTTATAGGACTACTAGTTCAGAAGTTTCGTGAAGAAAATATCTCCACATTTGTAGCTGAAGAGGATACAGATATTGAAAACGTTGTAAGGTCAATAAACGTCTCCAAGAATCACAGTGAAAGGACAATACCGGTAGTTGTTGTTGGTCAAGACACTGACCTTTTTATTTTACTGATAGGTCTACCTTAGTGTAAAAAACAACTATTCTTCCACAAACCCTCTGGAACACCATCATAATATGATATCAGGAAAATTCGTGAAGATATTGGAGAAATGAAGAATGTGGTGTAGTTTATGCAAGTTATGACTGGGTGTAACACTACGACTTCTACTTTTGGAAAAGGCAAACTCAACGCTTACAAAATGACAAGTACGTCTGAGGAGCTACGAACAAAACCTTTACTGCTTATGATAAAGGGACCGAAAAAATACTCTTAAAAGAAGTAGTAGAGAATTTTATTCGGAAATTGTATGGATGTAGTAGGTCTACAAGTTTGAACGAAAGTAGATATTCAATTTATCTAAAGGCTGTTGCAAAAATGTTACGGATTGGGGTTGGAGTCTAACAAACAACATGTTGTACCCGGTTCACTCAAACAAAACCACCGGCTCCTGAAAAAGTAATAAACACATTTTCCTGTAACTGCAGCTACCTTACTTAAGGCATCCCTTAATTGTATAGAAATGTGTGGAACTTGTGGAGGATCCTGCAGCAATGTCACTGTGATTTAAGTCGACGATGTTCAGGAACATCTCATGGACGTTTAATCTATCGTGTATTAAAATTCCTTTTTTTAACATACAGTAAAAAGCCTAAGCATATTTTTATAAGGCCAAATAAGAGGTTCATTTTGTATTTTTTTTTAAATATATCGACAGTTGCTAATTTCTTTCTCCAATTGAGGGATTATATCAAAAACTTTCTAGTAATTTGCAGTATTAAAATATAATAATTAAAACTTTATTATTTAAAATGCGCTTAAAAAATGAAAACTGTTGCAAATAGGTTGACAATTTTATTATTAGTGTTATTATTAATGTTGTTATATAGGTTTGTGACGAGAGTGAAGATTATTTAGCCTGCTTAAATATTGATTTTAAAAAAATCTTGAAAATATTATATTAAAAAATATTGTTTCTATAACATAAGTATTTTGAAATAAAATGACTGTCAGTTATATTTAGGATTTTCTATCCCTTCACAGCTCTAAGTCAATGAGTGGTGTAAAGGTTTCCAATTAAATGTTTTGGAGAAACGAAAAAATCTATTCTTAAATCTTTTGGGAAATGGTTCATTTTTTTACTGATGATAGTGAAAATATCAATACAAGACTTTTTTGAATGGTAAGTTATAGAGAAAGTCAAACATTGAAAATGGAAACACACACACACCACACACACACACACACACACACACACACACACACACACACACATACATACATATATATAATGGTAACGTTACATATTATTAATTATTCCACTTTTAATTAAAAACCTATAATCACATCTAAAAAAAGCTTTATGAATAAAAAAAAAATATTCCAACATTATAGAGTATATGAATTTGATTTTGTATGTGTACATTATTATACATACATAAAATAAATAAAAGGGTTTATATTTTTAATAAATGCTATGAAAATAAATAATTTTGTGTTTGTATCTAAAATCTAAATAGTTTTCTATCATTAAAAAGAAATTTACTATGATACAGTATGACATTAAGCTAAAGGTAGTTTAAAAAATAACTTCAATAAAATTGTATAATAAAACATAATGTTGGTGGTTAGTTATGACCACAGAGGTCCAAGTTTTAAGTTCCAAAACAAGGGAAAGTTGTCATGTGATAATGACATCTCTAAAACTCTAACTCTAATTTCTGATCTCATCTTATAGGGCATAGGTAATGTATGTTGTACTGAAACATAAATTTACAGATAACTAACTTCTTTTATTTTCTTATTGTTGTTTTGACTACTCGTGAGTGATTAGAAGCAATATATTTATTATTTTTTAGTTTTAAAAAACTTTTGATGTAGATTATTGGTGTTGGTGAGGAATATAATAATATAGGCCTTGGTAATATAATAATCGATAATTTGTATTAATTTATCAATTTGTTTCATAATATCAATATTCCAACATGTTTTTGCTTGTTTGTATCAGGCATTCAAAATTCCATGAATAATTTATGGAATAGGAATTATATTTGTTTTGAAAAAGATTTTCTATTGTTTTACATAATGATAATAAGTAAAATAATCTGCAGCCAGGTAAAAGTTGAAAGAAGACCTAGGTGGAGAGGGCTACAAAGTAAAATTAAAATGAACACTGGGTAATTGTTAAGAACAGTGTTTTCCTGTTGATATCCAATTTTTTTTACATAGTCTTAAGAACACAATCTGCTGAATAAAAAAACAACAAAAAGTCCAAGTGCTCATAAATCGGAAACACAAGAGCTCAAAGTCGAGAAAGTAAAGTTAAGTGCATATATGTAGGTTTCTATATAGACTAAGAAAAAAACAAAATTTAAATAATTGGTAAATATGCAGGAGACATGTCCGATCGGTTTTAAGTGCAAAATCTCGGCAATTTTTCTAGTCACTTTTTATGTTTCCCAATTCATTATTTCTGTCACTATAACAGCTATTTAAAATTACTCCTTTATAGCTTTTTGACGTTATTTCGACATATTTCATCATTTTAAGTAAAATCTATCAATGTTTTTTTTTTATTCCGCATGGAAAATAGTTCTGTTTTAAGTATTGTCACTATGAAGACTGTTGTATATGGTTACATAACCAGACCTAGTTAAAGAACTACAGGTTAAGGAAGGTTCTTATATTATATATATGTATATTTTCATTACTTGACCTATAGTTCTTGTACTAGGTCTGGGTTTCAGAGACGTAGTCATCATGAATCTTAAATCATAGAGGCTAGTTATATCAACCTGTATTAGTGAATAAAGTATAGATGAGTCCCACGAGTGAATTCAATAAGTGTACACCATAGAATATGTAACAAATTGTACAATTTTTAAGATTGTGAAGTAAATAATGAATTGTGAGAGATAAAAAACCACTAGTTTTGTTCATAATTATCAAAACTATTGAAAAAAACATATTTTGAAGACGAAATCCCAACATTTTACATTTAAAATCGATCAGACATGTCTCCTGCATATTTTCCAAGTTGTACCCACCATTTTGGAAATAAGTCTATGTAAATCTTTCGAAAATCACTTAAAATTGTAACAGGCAACTTTTTAAATATTAATAGCTCCTCTTCTAATTAAGCTTAGCTAGAAACATAGGGGGGGGGGGGGCATCATTTTGTTGCATTTTCAGTAATATAGCCTATAGCCTATATTTTCTCTAACATCATAAAATGATCAAAAATGTAGGGAAAAGGTTATATTATTCTTACCTTAATGATGTTATAGGCTAATAGGTTAGTAGACTAATGTGGAAAAACTTCACTAAAAGGGGTCCGGAAAATTTTGACAAATTAGACCCTCAAAAAAGTTTTAAGACATTTTTAGACTTGTGTTAAATGACAACGAATATTTATAATGCATTTATATAGTTTTTGGTAAAAAGAAAAGAGAAAAAAAGCTAGAGAGCAGATTTTGTGTCATTTACTGTTTAATAATATTTACTAAAGTTTAAACGTTCAACAATATTAAAGTAAACTTGATAATAGAGCTAGCCTGTTTTGTTACTTAAAATTAAAGGAATAGTTTTTCGTTTGTTTAGATCCTAACTAAATAAAATACCTTAAAATAAAACATTAAAAGTCACTGTCATCATCTTAATCATTACCAGGCCGACAAACTTCATTTTAGGGTACATATAGGCCTACATAGGATTTTCCTATGAGAAATTATGAAATCGTTAATTTTCTATCATCTTTTATTGAATCAATCAGATCATATTTTATTTCAGAAGACACTTCTCAAGTCACAAAACGGGTTTGTTTAGTAGAAAATAAGAAATATAAAAGTACGAAATCAAGCTTAGGTTACGAATGCCTATGTTAATAGTTATGACTATGTTCATCAAGTTAGTAAATGTGTGATCATTTGTTTTATTAGGTTAGACATATATAATGCATGCACATTACAGCTTAATATTATGACGTATAATTGAAGAATCATGAGAAATAGGTTTGGACAGTTGACTATAATATATATATATATATATATATATATATATATATATATATATATATATATATATATATTAACCTACCATCACCTCCCGACCTAATAAAACTAAAACTTTTTGTCAAGACAAATGTATGTTTTATAAAAACGGTCAAGGGATGATATCACTAACTTGATGAATGTAGTCATAAATGTTAACTTAGGTTTTCGTAATCAAAGCTGGATTTAACCTAACAACAGCTGGATTCCCTTGTTTTCAATTTGTTATTTAACAATGAAGAAATCATTTTGTGACTTGAAAAGTGTCTTCCGAAATAAAATATGGTCTGATTGTTTGAATATAAGATTTTTTTATTAAATCTTAATTAAAGATTTCATAATTTTTCATAGTGAAATCCTAAGAATAAGTTTTACCACCAGGCCTACACATTACATTTCCTTCACTTGGGCTTGTTTAATCTTTGAACCAAGAATACTTGAATGAAAATTCAATACTCTTTTATAATAATTTAGTTCTTCATTATGTAAAATATAATCGTAGAATTCTTAACAAATAAAATCTTTAAAGTTGTATTGTACACATAATATACTTTTTAATGTATCAAGCGAGAGTGTCTATTTATTTCCTTATACACTGTGCATTCATAAATGAAAACACTCTTAACAGATGCATTATTGGTTGAAATGCAATAACAAATTCAACAAGCTTCAAAATTTCAGAATAACAAATTTGATTTTAACGCTTAAAATATTTAATCCAAATATCATAGGTTTTTTGTTGGATTCACTTTTAGTAGTACTACTTTCCCGTCATTCAGCAGGAGGTTATCTTCGCTTTAAGAAAGTTAAAAAATTGGTCTTGACTTAAGCCATCATCATATATACTTCGCTCATTGAACAATATTACACATCTTTAACATATTCCTTAAGAGGAATACTGCTTTAAATTCATCATTTAAAAATGAGATCGTAGTGTAGTCTGGGGTAATTACAAGACACTCTTTTTTTGAGGTAATTTTTTGACACCCTATTTAGTTAATATTAAAAATATTTTTTAAAACTAAATTTATTACAACTTTAGGTACTGTAATTGAATGTTACATAAAAAAAAAAAAAAATCTAAAATGATCCAAAAGTAGCCTATGTAGGTCATTACAGGAAGTTAAAAAAAGTGTCAGAATAACATGAAAAATAATAAATCAAATAATTTTTTTTTTTTTTAACACCACGTTTTTAAAACGGACTAAAAAGTATAAAATAATTTTTCATGACCTTCTACAATTTTGAGGGAAGATTGTGGCTATGGATATATTTGGAATACTTGGAGAGAAAAACGTGGGGCGCAGCTAGTAAATAATACAAGTAGACAATCCGGATGCATTCACATTTCACAGCTAATTTCAGTGAATCGGAAATGAGATTCACTGTAATTTAATTTATTTACTCCTCTTTAACTATCATAGATTGCCTGTGCCACACGTTTTTCTCTCCAAGTATTTCAAATATATCCATTAATTATAATATCCAAACTAACACAATTTGAGTTAAATGGTTTACTCACATGATCTATAGTATCCTTTTATTAAATTTGTTACAATATGTAAAACACTTATCACTTGACTTAGAGGGAATTGGATTAAATAATATGTTAGAATCAATGGATAAAAGCTTCACTGCATTCAAACACTGGAATTACTTATTTTAACTGCACAAACATACGTTAAAATATTGTAACAAGGTATATGATAATTTTGATTGCATATTTAATGTACGACCGCTGTCCTGAAAATAGCAGACATTTTGGCCTATCACGGCGGTGGACAGTGCTAGAGCTGCCATCTTGGTGTCAGAATGTTCCTACACTCCAGTACGCATCCAGATGTAGTAACGTCTGGACTGTGTTCTCTTCTTACTTTGCTCTCCATGACGTGTTATGTGAGGTACGTTCTGTGATTAGGTTTTTAATTGGCAATAAATCTACAAACCAATTGAAATTTATTGCCAATTTTGTGATGTGTAAGGAATAATGAGTGAAAGCCGAGTGAGGCAATGGTGCATTGATTTTAAAAATGGCCATACCAATGTTCACTATGAGGACCACAGTGCTAGGCTTAACCTTGTGACTGATGAACTGGTGATTAAAATCAACAACAAAATTAGTAAATGTTTCACCATTACAGAACTTTCTGAACATTTTCTGCAAATTGCACGGAGTTTTTGATGGATCAAATTCTGGTGGAAAAGCTTGGTTACCGCAAATTTAGTACTAGGTGGATTCTGAAAATCCTAACGGAAGACTACAAAAAACAAAGACTGGCTGCAGCAATGATTTTCCTCAAAGATTACGACATAAATGGTAACAAAGTTATCAATCATATCGTAACTGGGGACAAGACTTGGGCAAAGCCTGTCAATTGTGAAACAAAAAAGCAATCGATGGAATGGGGACACACAAATTATCCCATGGCTCGCTGATCTGCATGCTGGTGTAAACCAGTGGTTGAAATCACAGGTGGTAGATTTCTACAGAGACAATTTGAAAAACTTGTGCCACAGTATGATAAGTGCCCTAATTTGAATGGCGATTATGTTGAAAAATAGCTGAAGAGTGTACCTTTCAAATGTATATAATAAAATTTGGTTTTTTCATTTTGTTAAATTTTTATTTCAAAATATCTGTTAATACTTAATTTAATAGCAAGGCCTTTTTATATTTTATTTTCAACATGTGTTTTTTATAAGATTTAGGTCCATTTTCTATTTTTTTTATGTCCTTTTCCCATTCTGTTTATGTGTTACTCTTTTGATTGGCTAATGATGGCTGCACACAGAAAATGTGAAGTATCTGACATTGTAACATGACTTAGTAAAGTTCTTTCTCATAAATTTGGCTTCTCTATGTGAGAATTCAAGCTATTTTTGTCCAAGGTTTCACTTTCTGATGACTTAATGTGAACACAATTTAAATTTGATCTACATGAGGTTATAAAGGAATAGTTCAGATAATAATTTATACTTGTTTTAAAATAAATTAAATTATTCTCAAGTTATAATTGCCATCATGGAAAGCTAAACCACTACTCTTGTTTTTGTTAAATTTTATATTTTTTAATTTGATGTAATCTCAAAGTTTAGATGTTGAAATTTAGTTCTGTCATGACACATGAAATAAGTTCCATCCTCGCATCAAAATTTGATGTGTATGTACCCACTGGAAAGTAGGTTGTAAATGAGGACCGGTATATTCTAGCTCCTGTATTGCCCTTTTCATCCATGGATCCGTCCATTTTATATCACCAGTTCTAGCACAATTTAGGTCCTTTCTTATTTTTTATTCACAAGAAATTAATTTGTTCCTTGAACATTCATTCAAACAATTCCTCAATAATTTTCAAAATATTATACCACATTTTGGAAGAAAGCTATATTTTTACTAAAAATCCTCAAAAAACCAATTCCTTGACTGTTTAACCAAGTCTTTCATAAAAGTAGGATTTTGTAAAACTTTAAAATAAAATGGTAAAAATATCATAATGTGTTATTATTATATTAAATTCAAGCAGAGAAATTATTTCAGCCTTTAAACTTTCTATAATTCAAACTAAAATCTTTTTCAAGGATAAAATAAAGCAATAGCTTAAAGTTTCAAATATTTAATAGTATAAATGAGCTACAATTGTTTCGCCTTGCGGCATCATCGGGCAACTGATAATTTACAGGTATAGACAACTATTTAAACATAAGTACAGGAAACTGAAATACAATAGAGAAATCAGGAAAGGTAGGGGGGGATGACCTAGCATGACTTGCTTTATTTTATCCTTGAATATGGAGTTTCAACAAGAAATATCTGCTATTACATTAAAGTTTTTTTAAATCTTTTTTATTAAGTTCTTTCATATTTTTTTTTGTCAGTTTTTGAAGCAAACCATTTTGGTGAAAACGATTTAAAATCTTCTAATTTTACAGAGACACCATTATTAAATTGAGTTTTTCAAAACTTTCAATTTTATAAAGTTTTCCTATTTCTAAATCTTTTTAGTTCTTTAAACTCGAATTTTGTAACACAATGATTATATAAATGGATGCTCTTACCAACAAAATGGTTATCGGTTAGAGCATCCATTATTATGTATAATTTTTTAATTTTTTATATATGAATTTAAAATCGGAACTGAATTTAAAAATTTAATTTAAAACATTGAACCACAAATTGTCCAAACGAAAAATGGATTCTACAGAAAAGCTACAAAATGTTCTTTAAATGTAAAACTAATAAAAGTAAAATAATCAGATGAAGATATCAAAGCTATAATAGAAATACATATTAAAAAAGATTAGCCTAAACAAAAAAATAAAAAATAACAGAAGTTATTGAAATTCATAAACCAATTATAAAATAATAATATTAAAAAAAAAATTCTGATACGAAACATTATAATGTAGATAATTTATGAGCAACTGAATTCATGATTTTTTTCAAAATATTAAAAAGAAAATAACTGTTACAAATACTTATAAAAATGTAATTGATACTTTTTCAAAATAGGTTTGGGTTCAACCTATAAAATGAAAAAATGCTGTTGATGTATCAAAAACATTTGAAAAAATTATCAATGGCAGTATTATGATTAGTCATAATCCTCTAAACTTATTACATATTTATATTTATAAGTGTTTATAATTAAAAAAAAATAATGAGTAATAATAATGAAAAAATATAATATAATATATCATACTGAAAACCTAGGAAAAAATGTTATTTTAGAAAGATTTAATCAAAATGAAACAGTAAATTGACAGAGTTATTGGAATTTAGTAAAAATTTTAAATGTATTAACAATATTTAAAAAAAATTCTAAATTATAATAATACAAAATATTCAACTATAAAAATGAAACATATTGATGTTAAGATCTAAAAAATAACGATATTATAGGAAGTTTTTTAAATGAGTTAAGGAAATTAACTTTATAAATTTATATGAGTACCTTTATAAATATAAAAAATGGAATCCACAGAAAATGCAATGTCTAACCAAAAAAGGTGTTCTTTATTTAAAGAAATCAAAATTTTATCTTGATTCTTAAAAATAGACATAAAAATGGCTTCCATTATATTTGTAAGGAATGTTAAAAAACTTATAATTAACAACTATATAATAAAATAACTCTAGCTACTTAGACAAAATGTAGTGTACTGTTTGTAAACATATTATGGATGTATCAGTTTTATTTCTTTAAAAATACTAAAACTAAACTAAAACCCTATTGAAAGTAATGTTCTCAATATATATATATATATATATATATATATATATATATATATATATATATATATATATATAATGATAAAATTAAAAAACATGATCCAATTAATTGTGAGTTTGGTAAAATAGGTATTATATTTAATAAGTAAATAAATGTATTCTATCAATCATCTAAAATGATAAACATTGTTAAACATTTTCCCGCAGTATATAGAAGCTCCTAAAAGCCACTGTGCTCTGTGCAACGGTCGTTATTACTAGCAACAAATTTGATCAATATTTATTTTCTAAAAAAACATATTGCTAATCAAAATATAACATTTATTCAACTCCATGATCTTAAAAATGGGGAAAAGAGAGTCAACTTTATTTAAGTACAACAGATTCGACAACGAACAACTAAAAGATTCAACAAATCATAGAATACTAGTAGAATCTTTAATTTATTTCATGAAGATAAATTGAAGAGTTAGGTAAACTGGAAATATACAGCAAAAATATGATTAAAAAACAAAAACTTCTAAAATTAACGAAAGAAGAAGAATTAGTTTTCAAACTACAAACAATTATCATATTTGTGGAAAACCATTTAAATTACAAGATAAATGTACGGTTCCTCTATATTTTGCTGTTTAAAGATAATAGTCTCTAACATATGCATAAATTTTTTTCATTATCTTTTAACAGAAAATATAGTGGAGCCGCAACATTTATCTTGTAATTTAAATTTCAAATTTGCTCAAAATTTCCATTTTTGTGTGATAATATATTTGGTTATTATACTCATTTATATATTATTAGAGAACTAGCTCAAATATTTAGAAAAGTTGATTTAATTGTCAATACTGATGAAAACTATATAACTACTCATATAAGTAAGATTTGCAGAGCGCTATGCTCCAACTACCCAGTTTCAACTAAGAAATAAATAGTAAATGCAGATATTTAATTGTATTTTATTATCTGTAGAAAATAGATTTATTAGATATGTATTGTTGTTTATGTAACTGCCCATTAGTATTATTCATTACTGTTCTTATCTTAAAATTATTGCAATATATTTCATTTTAATAGTGAGAACATACACTACTTATCAACTTTAACTTATTTGTAACATAACAGAGAATAATTTCCTTCCTACACAGTATTTAAACGTTAGTTGGATTTGTTGGTTTAAAAGTTAGGATTGTAGAGCAATTGTGTTAGGATTGTAGAGCAATTGTGTTAATGATTTTATATGACTGTAAAAATGTTTTCGTTACATACAGTTTTGTTTATGATTTTGATATATTGTTCACTTAGCGAGGTAAGTTTTATCAGTTTTTGAAAATTATGTTATTGAATTTTCCATTTTTTAATTTAAATTTTTTTGCAAATAAATCGAAATGTAGAACGTTTTGCTTTAAATTTGTTTATTCATAGGTAATTTTTAACAAGTTATTAAATTAATATAAATATGATCTATACATATGTTATCTTTCTCTCTACATTTTTATTCTTGTATTTTGGAAATATAAATATACAAATATTTTAGAATATTTATAATGTCTTGTAGTTAATCTGGTGTTGAATCATTTATAAGTTTTAGTTATTAACATGCTATAATATGTTACATTATCAACACTGTTGACAAATAATATAACATGCATTAATTTAATGATTATAAAGAATTTTTTCTGCCAGGTACAGTACTTAAGGTTATGTTTTTTTTTAGGGAAACATATTTGATGAAATCAGTGACTACTTGAGAGTATAAAACACAGAAGGATTTGTAGATAAGACTCTTCTTGTAAAATGTGTTTTCAAGACAGGGCTTCGTATGGTAATCACCTCACACAAAAAGTTCGGCAAATCTATAAACCTGAAAATATGCTTAAACTGTTTTGATAGAAACATTCTACGAAAAATCGGCAAATCTTGAAGATATTTCCTATGTTAAAAAATGCAGATTTCTTTGAAACTTTCATCAAGAGTAAGCTTCATTTGCTACTACCACAACAAAGTAGAAATTCAATAACTTCCTTTCCATTTGTGTTCGTGGAAGTCGAATCTTTTGGTCACCAACATGATTTTATTAAAACATTCATTAGTACTACATTAAACATACAGTATTTGACTACTGAAAGATAAATTTTTAACTACAGACTGTCACGAGGTAGACGGGTTGTCAAAAATGTGTTCGGAATATTAGGCAGTTTTGGATTTTTTACATCACCATAAACCTGAATTTATATCGAATAGAGTTTGTAGTGACAACTTGCTGTGTGTTCAATAAAATTTCTTCGTAAAACCTGCTCTCGTTATATTATTGAAGGAGAAATAATAGAATTAAATTTTGAAAGCCCCGTGCTTTTTGGAGAATAATCCTCGTAATGTGAATAAACAAATGCAATTGGTGAGGGACAATACATATGTTAAGTTTTTCAATGAAGAGTACATCGGGAAATTGATCATATCGATAAATAGTTCTTTTTCATAATATAATGATAAAGTGATTTAGTATTAATTTTAAAAATCTTTAAAAATTCAAACAAAAAAATGTTTTGGCTTATGTTAGTCATTATTATTGATCATAGTTCTTCACTAAAAGGCATGTCATCAAATATAGATTGTGCGTGTCAAGCATGTCTAGAAACTTCCTGATTTGCCAAGAAAAGTAGCAAATCATAATACCAGAGTTTGGAAACGTGTATTTTTTCTGGAATAGCACCTGACCGCTCACTCACACTTACTAAAATAAATATGTATTGCATCAAATTTAATGTTTTCAATCTTGTATAATTATATTGATGTAATAAAATGTCCAGAATTTCCTCCATCTTAATTATTATATTTTATAGGCGACCTTTCGAATTTTACTGCATTTTCAGCCTCTTCAAAATAAAATTCAAACAATTAACACAATGAGAAAACCACAAAATATGCAAATGTTAAAGCACAACATTTAAAACTTTAAAAAAATCAACAATTTATAATACAAATTTAAATTAATAATAACAAAAAATCTGTGATAAAATCCTAAAATTAAACATTTTCAATATTTTAAAACTGGGATAAATGACCTTATGTTCCTGACAGTCCAAGTTCCTAGTCCAAAGTCAACAAGGATTTCCAACTTACGATCGCTCCATTATTCTATCCTATCACATCACTTTTTTTGTCAATGGGGTGGTCTCCCATCACAATGGATTTTTGACCTGATAAAATCCATCTGCTCCTCATCGTGCTAAAAAACCACTCGAGATTTCATACTCACTGTCACTATTTGGAGTGTTACGTTCCATTTGGCATAGAGAGATTTGATTTCAATGAACATCAGTGTCCAGCTTTACAGTTATTTAGTTTTGATATTTATGTAAAATATACAACGTGATCTCAAGATTTGACAATTATATAATTAATTCTTCCAAATATGACGGAAACAATAATTTAAAACAATTTTCCCCTATATTATAAAAATAGAGTTAATATGAGAATGTATTTAAAATACCAAAAAAGGATAAAAAGTGATATTACTCTGCGATAACAAGCTTATCGTTTCTTCCTATCTTGGTTGTTCCAATCACTAACACGCAACACGAACATGCAACATACATTTCCCAGATTTTTCCAACACCTACCACTTACACTTTTGAGAAAATACTGTTGAATACAGTATACAAAAACTAAGAAAATATGTTGATCAGACTTTCAATAAAAAAAAATTATTGAAGCTTCTAATGTGCTTTGAATTTAAATCTAAATCATGTATGGGTCTAGGTATTATTCACATATTCACTAGGTATTATTTTGTTTTTTTAAATGATTTTTTCCTTTGTTTTGTAGATATTGTCTATGGGAGGAACTACTGGGAAATTCAAAATATCTGAACGGGTATGATCATTATTATTTATTGAGTTTAATAATTATTTATAGAGTTTAATAACTATATTAACACGTAACTACCAACCATAGACACTGTTTTCTTACTTATGGTTGACTAACTTGTTAGGTGTCTCTGGCTGTTCTAAAATATGTCTTACAAGACTTAAAAATATATTTACACTTATATTGAATTTACATAACAGACGGTAAATATATAAAAAGTTGGTAAAAGGCTAATTTTTACAACAACGCTAACTTTTACAACAACGCTAACTCGGAACTATAACGATGTTAGACTGACAGCAGTAAGATGCAGACTGGTTTGTTATTGTTGTCTGTGACGTCAAACAGTGACTCATGTTTATGATCTTGTTCTTCGGGGTTCGACCACGTCAATATTGTCTGCACGTTGAGTACAGCTGATGTTTCGGACACAAATGTCAAGTACTTAACGTGCAGACAATATTGACGCGGTCGAACCCCGAAGAACAAGATCATAATGATGTTTGTGACCGTGGAAGTCTATCGTTCAAAATCAGTGACTCATGTTTTTAGAAAAGTACCCCCGTCACCTCACCCCGCCTAAACCCGGCAGCTTGGAGCACGCACAGAGAAACTACGGCCTGTCTGTACCTCGGGATACCCATACTCTCTATATTTATGTGAGCCTCTGCTCTAAAGGGACGTGAGTGGGTTATACTCCGCGAATACTTGTAGCTCAATGCTGTGTTTTTTAATATTTATTAAACTGTACCAGGACACTAAAAATAAAATAATTCTTATTTATTAAAATATATTATTTTTGTCTTCAATTTACAGGCAACCATGGCTCTTTTACACAATCCAGATGTGGTGACCGAGTCTGCAACTTTTGGAATGGGGTGCTTTTGGGGGTGTGATTCATATTATGGTGCTAAGGTTGGTGTTATTCGTACAAAAGTTGGATATGCTGGAGGGAAGTTTAAAGACCCCACTTATCGTAATTTGTAAGTTTTGTCACTCCATTTTAAAAAATAGTAGTTAATTAGAGCTAGTTGCTATATATAACTATATTGTAACTTTTATACATTAGTCTTCCCTAGATGACTAGGGTTCATATTTAACCAAATATAAGTGTTGATTTTTTAATTAAATACAATTAACTAGGGGTGTGTGAGAATGATTTTTTAATTTCGAGATGACATCAAGAAATATTAAACACAAATTATCGAGATCGAGAAAACCAAGAGTACAAGTTTAATGATGAGAGTGAGAATGAAACTTGTATTGTCAAGGCATAAATGAGAGCGAGACCAAAAATGTGCATTTATTAATTTATTTCATTTAAGAAAAATTATGAATATCTGACTCATTACTGTAAAACTAAACTCTCTTAGATTTATTCTATTAGATTGATTCTTATACAAGGATTTTGAATGTCTGCAATTTATTGTTATATAAGATTTTCTTAAATAATACTAGTTGAGAAATTAAGTATAATAATTTTTTAAGTGTTTAGTAATTTGTATATATCATTTAGTGGTGAAGAAATAAATATTCATTGTTACTTCAGAATCTGAAAATAATATGAGCTGTTTGAAAAAGGTAATTTCTTTCATGGAGAATATATATGTTTATTCATATTAGACTCTTATAGCTTTTACAACAACAAAGGGTCTAATAGGAATAAACATTTTTCTTTTGACTAAAAGTTTGTTTTTTGTTATTTTGTTTATTCCCAAGTGTGGTAAGGGACTTTTGAAAGTGAACCTGTATATATTGTCACCACACTGCTCTGGTCTTTATTTATGTCATATATAGAAAATATTTCTTAGCTGAGCAAATAATATAATGTAAAACTGCCTCAGACAAAATGATTTTATTAAAATATGAAATATAGTAATGACACCTTAAAAAAAAAACTATTTGTTCTTTATTTATATATTTTAAATTATTTACAATTATCCTTTGTGTACCAAACTTTTATACTTAACTTACTCTTTATTTACTTCGAAACAATAAGAGACAAGTTTATATTTACAATATTTTATTCATTTATATCATACACAATATTAAATTTACACATTATTTGAGATCTCTTTCTCCTCAGGATTTTTATGTATATTTCTATCTTTATTTCAATATACTTGCATATTGTTTGGTTGAATTATTATATACATCATATTTTAAAATAAATACTTATCTAAAAAAATCTATAACAAAAATTTCAATTATATTGTCCTTATTTAGTTCCAAATTCGTTGTGCTATATATATTAGTCCTTTTATAAATTTAAAATAAATTATAATGATTAAAAAACATTTTGTTCAGAGTATCACTTCTTGAATATAACACCACTAAAACTCTGTTACACCCTCTGGCAGATTGTATGTCAATGGTATATTCCACATCCACCCTGAGGCTGATTGGCTTTAAGTATATACAGAAGAATCTTTAATACATAGATCAGGCAAAACCAAACCAGCCTGCCAACACAATTTGTTCATACTTAATACATAAATTTCATAATAAAATTGTCACACTTTTGTAATAATTTCGTTCCTGGTAATTAGAAATTAAAAGTAAAATTGTTATATGTTTAGATTTTTTACTCTACGAAAACATTGATAATCATTAAACAAATTATAATTGTATTTTTGCATCACATATCTTTCCTTAATAGTAATTAAAAAGTAAAACTTTTTACTCTAATTTTTAATGTAACATATTTTTTCGTTTGAAATCTTAAAAAGAAACTTCTTGTTAATAAATGGGGAAAAAACACATCCACTGTCTTCAGATTTTTTTTATTTCCACCTAACAATTATAAAGCAGGTTTCTTATAAATAATCGAATCGCGGATAGTGTTGTTTGTACAGTAAAGCCTAATTTTGAATAGTATATATAATATGTAATTGAGAATTTTAAGGCTATCCTGTTTACCTATAAATGGCATTAGTGAACATTATTATATGGGCTGACTTAAAATGTTCGTATTAAGGGTTATGTCATTTATATGCTAAAAAGTTTTGATTTTATGCTATAATAAAATTTGATTGCAACTATAGAATATAGAATAATCAGAAATTTTGTTTCAGAGGTGATCACACAGAAGTAATTCAGGTTGATTTTGACCCCAAAGTAATAAACTACACAGACATATTGAAAGATTTTTGGGCGAATCACGATCCTACATACAGGGTCAAACCCCAGGTGATCATATAGAATGTCAGCTATTTAGTTTAGTATTGTTTAATAAATACATATTTTTCATTAGGATATTGTTGTATATTCTTAAAGGGATATTTTTTGAGTAAATTATAATGCTTTTATTAAAAAACTTTGCCCTGTGAAACCTGCCACTGATAACATGTGAGACTTGTAGTATTTCCTCTAAAAACTTCATGTTTTAAATAAAATCCAAATTACTATTAACATTTAACAAGTTTTATTATATTAAAAATATTTGTAGCTAAGATCTTCTTACACTCTTAAAATTGTTTGTCATCTTACTGAAAATAATGGATGATTTTAATATTTAATATTAATTTAATATATTAATATTCTTAAATTAAAACATTTATATCTCACTCTTATATTTGTAGCTTCAATTTCTGAAACTGCTTTTCTTAAATTAAAAATGATAAATATAAAATTGGTTTTGTTATGCAAATTATTCTTATTCTTACATTATGAAGATTTCAAAGTTCTAGATGAAGTGTAACAGGCAATGTATATTAGTCCAACTCCACACTATTCTGGGATCCATTTCCACTGGGCATGGATTTTTGATACTTCATACTTGGTAATCATACTCTAAAACAATGTCTGACCCACCAACGCATGGGGTACCAGCTTTTAATAATTTAACTTAACAATTACTAGTATGATGGTAAATAGGCCCTGCTGTGCTGTTTACCAATATTCTTGCAATTTATCACATTAAAGACTGCTTCAGTGTTATATCAGTCCCCAGGGAAACCAGTCACTACACTCACCAACCATAATCAATTTAGCACACAGTACTCAAAAAAACACTATATTTGTTTGCCACAGATTGGCAACCGCTACAGTGACAGGCTCAGCAATTCAACTGGAATCCAGATCATTATTGTACGCTTGTCACATAGTTTATTTACTTTTATTAGAACTTCACTGTTTTTATATCCACTTTTTGAAATTAATAATTATTATAATTCTTTTCAATTTATATAAATTTTACAGCATTGGCTTTACACCATTTTCTTACTATTTACAAAATTAATTAATACTATAGTTATAAAAATTATTATACCTTCAAATTTAACCCACTCCAAATAATAATTCTTATTTTCCTAAAATTTGCTTTGGTCAAGATAAAATAAATTTCATTCTAGTTTCTATTTCAACTTAAGTTTTTTTTTTTTTTAGTTCAAATATATGAAAGTTTGTTCATTTAAAAATCACATATCTTTAATAATGTTTTGAAATTATTCTAAACTGTGTTTTATTCTCTTGTTTAGCCATGTTGTTCTTGTTTCATATTTACCATTTATCAGAACTTGTTTTTCTTTAATTTTTATAAAGTTTTTGACTACCTGTTTCATTTAATTAGTTTTTTAGTTGACATGCATATTCATTTTTACCTTTTGCACTTCTGACCATATAAAGTTCAACTCACAAAATTTTCTTAACTTTATAGTTATCCCCGATTCATTTTAGATGTCATCCTGGTCCTATCAGATTGAGATAGCAGTTATTTCTGGAAAAACACTACCTTGAACTGATTGTGCCAAGAAATCATGTATAGGTTAATACACTGCTTTTGTTTGGAGTATAACTAGCAGAAGTGATCTAGGAACCTTTAATATACAATTACAGTCCTTATACAGTACAGATTTATCAGCATACAAATTGCTGTAATGCAGATAATATTCAAATATTGCATAATTTTTTCTTTTTCTGATTTGATCAAAAGGTTTTACCCCCAGTTATTTCAACAAAATAACTTTCAATAGAATATTATAAAGTTTTAACCCATAATATTACTGATATAAAATAAAGTAATAAAAACTCTTTATAAATATTGGTTCAATCTACAGTTTTGCTTGTTTGTGTTGTACACATATTTGGTGGACTTGTGGAGACATTGGACCGATAGGACTGGAAGTTGTTTTTATACTTATTTTAAGCACTGTAAAAATACAGTTAGGTGTGATTAGATTGGAAAAATTTGAAACAGTTAGTATACAGGATTCAGATTATAATGCCTTATAAAGATGCATAAATTCCAAAGATAATGTAGATTAAATTAAGATTCAAGAGAATAAGTAGGATATAGATGTTAACACGTAGTATTTAGCATGTTAAACGAATATAGAATACTCTATAACATTTAGTTCATTTTAAATATTTAAAAGTGCTTTCCCAATGTTATTTACACATCAAAGTTTTCTTCTGCTTTCTGACCCTAACGCTATTAGTGTTTTGAAGGGTAAGGGTCTCTATTTTATGCTCTTTTCTTCTTTTTTTAAGGTGAGGATAAACGACAGGTTTTTACCTTTAAAAAACATGAAAAATAAAGTATGTTTGTAGCATCAGTTGAAGAAAATCAGAACTGAAAGCTATATTCAGCCCTAGAATTGAAACAAACCTTGTAATCAAAGAAAATTGAAAGACTGAAATCACTCTAAATTTGTGAAATAAATAAATTAGAGTCATTAACAATTTAAACTATTTTTTATTATGTTTTTTGATAGCCCAAAATATATTTTTCACAAAATGATATAATGTCTAACCAATCCAATTTATTTAAACAGTTTGTATTGAAAACTATTTATTCTAAAGACCGTAGGTACTTCGTGGTACAGTAAACACTCTCTGATCCGGATCTCTCATATCCGGAAACTCCGATATCCGGCCGTCGTATGCCATCGTATAAAAAATAATAAAAATACAATTTTCAATACAAAAATAATATTTTCGGGCCGAATAGTAGTGAACGATGTTTTTGAGCTGGGCACTTGGCAGTAGTGCGGTTCTGATTCCAAGAATGACGAAGAAAGCGGTAGGGGTGTGCGTTGTAATAATTCAAAAAAGAGATGAAGTTATTATTTAATGTTATTAATTTGTTAATTTGCTCGACTATAGGGCGCCAGGTTTGCTTTAGCATACCAATTTAAAAAAAAAAGAATGAATTTAATTATTTGAAAGAAAGAAAAAAAATCTTTGGGGTCGCAAGTTCTTTTTACAGTGTACTTACAGTGGATTTTGGTTTCAAATGAGAACACTTGGACTGAAATGTTAACAAACAAAGATTTATTAAATGATAGAAAGAAAAAACACATTAACATCAATATTCACATAAATCAAATAAATCACTTATGTTATAATCCTAATATTGAATACTATTATTTCCTTTTAAGAAGGTTTAAATTTCAAATTCTTGAATTTACTTTTTAAGTTGCAACTAGAAATTATTTATAAAACTGAAAAGATTAAATTTGTCTATTTTTTATTATTGAATTTACTTTACTTTAAATGGGTAAATATGTCAGTAGACATTTTTTGTTCTTTTACATGAAAAATATACTTTTAAATTTACAAAAACTAAAAATCAAACATAATAAATTTTATACAATTAACAGATTAAATTCAGCTTGTTAAATAACAAGTTTTACCAGTCCATTGTCGTAAGATACATTACTCAATTGCGTTCCAGGCAGCGTGGTATTTGATGTCGCCATTCTGTCCGCGGAAAAACTTCAATCGCAGTTCGTGAATGTTTGTATTGAGAAAGTCTATCAATTTATTAGTTCGCTCTACACTTATGATTGTTCATTTTCCGACCATGTTTTGATACTACACGCGCGATTGTCTATTGTCCTTTTTCGTAACACGCTATACGTATCAAACACTCCTAATAGTCAGTTCTACTTCAAAATTAATACGATTTTATCATACTCGTCTACATTGTCCAAGTACTTATTTAAAACTGTCTGTATAACACACTTTATCTGTCCAAATACACAATTAAAGTATTCTGAATTTATGTCCATTGTTTTTCAGCACTTGACTCTGACACAACCATCACCTATCAACTCCCAACTAAGACTGACTTGTTACCATGAGGCAAAATCTCACTTCCCTAAGCGTTCCTTCCGGTACTGTTCCCACGTTTTACCGCACTGCCGTAAAAATACAAATATTTTACATATTATTACAATTAAACTAAATTATATTAAAATTGAACATGGTTATTTATACTTTTGTCTTGAAAATCCATTTTTCTTTTATAAATGACGTTACTAAATTTAAATTATTATTTGAATCTCTTATCTCTTTGGCTTAACCGCGTCTTTCAAATGAGTCTATATTAAAATCTGACTTTTCACATTGTCACAAAACCCCACAAGGTTTGTATTTCAATACACGTATTGGAATACAAAGCTTTTATATATATAAATTTCAAATCGAAAAAAAAATATTAATGGATGTTCAAGACATTTCATTTCAGAAGTTAAGGACCTCTTGAAAGAAAAAGAAATACCCCTTGTGTATTTATTTTGGAAAGATTCTCTTTTGACATGAAAAAATAAAATCTATTTGCTAAAATCCTATTTCATTATTTCAATTTGTTAGCGTTATCATAACTCATTTGTAAAAAAAATAATATACGAATCAATTAGTGCTAAGCCTTATCTCTATTTATACAATAAAACCCATCATCAGTTTCCTTTCCAACCTTGTTGGCTGAAACTTTCCATCAACATTTTTTGTTGACAGGATCCCGTCACTCAAAGTCTTATCTCCCAGACAGCCGTCTATATACTTTTTCTACGTCTCATCCTCTTTGCCAAGACGACATTTCTACATCCTTTATAGAAATCTACCTTGACTCTAAATATTCATCTGAATAATTCCTTCAACTTAATACAATTAAAATTTAAACTTCTCATTTTTATTTAACACCTTTACAAATTTATTTACTTATTACTCAACATTACTTCAATTTACTTTAAAACTTTTCAATTATTATCTTATATTATTATTTATTTTAGTTTAAATCCAATAATTATTTATTCTTTATCAAATTCTTAATTACTCTTTGTCTCGCTGGGATAACATATTAACTACTGATTTTAAAATTACAAAAAACTCTTTTCTTCAACTAAAATTTAAAATATAACATCATTATTACAAAAAAAATATAAATTTACTTACAAAGCTCATCTATTTATTTCAAAATTACCTCTTTACAATTGTATTGTCTCTCAGTATCCTATCTTAAAATTATTTCCATCTTATCTTTCATATTTTAATAATTCAAGTTGCATTAATCCCCAAACAAAATTCTTCATAATAAAAAAAAAACTCCTTATTATTTACCTATATTATTTCATAAATAATCTCCTTATTTCAACGTAGCTTCCTTCAAAAATCATAATAATCGCCGTATTTCGTAGACTTCCTTAAATCTCCTCTTGTTTCATTAAAATCGCCGTATATTTCCTTCATTTCATTAAAATCGTCGTATATTTCCTTTATTTCATCGCAGTATTCAAAAAACCTCTTAAAAACTAAAATTTACCATTAATGCAACCTAACTACCTTCTTTATAAAAGTTTCTTAACAGAACAACTTCATTTTAAATACCACTTTACTCAACAATTCTGTAAAGTCATCATCTTCATATAAAACTCAAAAATTCTTTCATTTAAAATACTTCCTATTAAAATCTTCCTAATCATCTATCACTTGTATATAAAAACAAAAAAAAATAAATTTTACATTGTTTTCCCAGCTAACACCGTATTTCATCAAAATCTTTAGACACCTTTATCAATAACTTCTCACAATCGTCTATTGTTTTAAATTCAAACATTATTTATGAAAAATCATTAATTATTTATTTCATTTATTAATTTCATCAAAATCTCTTCATATTATATTATTTATTACTCCTTCCTTTAAAAAACAGAAACTTAACTTCCTTTATTCATTATTTAACATCAAAAACTTAAAAAACTTAATTATTATCTGTCTTGGCAAAACTCACATAAATTCTCAAACTTTAACCAATTATTCTTCATATTCTCAAATCATAAATCACTTAAAACTAACAATTTTTTATCATTTTATTTAATCAATAATCCTTAATATTTATAACATCAAAACATACAACTTATCGTTTTATAATTTAACAGCTAACTACCTATTCTAATCAGCTAATCAACATTTTTACAATTTTATAAAACTTTTCGTTTCATTTCAAATAAAAACTCCCTTCCTATCACGTCCGGTTTATTTCTAGGCTTTGTTTCTTAACAAACCCCCTCCTTTCACCATGTAGGCATTGTCCTATTGTCCCTTGACGACTTCCTTCAAACAAATTCTTCTACTTGTTAGAATAGACCCCAAAAAAAAATTTTTCCTATATCTATGAAAGTTTATGACACTTACAAACATAAGTCATTGTTTATGTTTTTTGTCCAAAATTACATGTGACAGAACTTTAAACAACTACGTTGGATTTTTTGATAAGTTTTCCAATTAACTCTAAATCACTACCTTCTAGAAATGATATCTTAGGCCTTGATCATATCACTTCTCGAACATAGCTACATCCTGCCTCGAAAGACAGTTCGCCTACCAAACTTTATATTTTACAATATACTCAAGAACTCTAGGTTCTCTCTTGAATTTCTTCTACAAAACTTCTGCATTTCTCAACACAAAATAAGAACTCTTTGTTCTTTAAACTTCTCAAAATTGTCAAAATTTTAACTATATTTCATTTACATAAGTCGTATGACAAATTTTTTGTTTTTTGTTTTTTGTTTATTTTTTTTTTTTTTTTTATTTTATTTTATTTTTCAAAACTCGGCCGGGGTTTATCATTGTAACAGCAATTGAATTATACTCCTCTATTCCAATGATAAAGCCCTGCCGAACGTCGATCAATAAAACCACCCTCGTTCCATTTTCTATTTTGTTTTTTATTCTTATACCTTTTTTATTTATCTTTTATGAATTTTTTGTTTATTTTATGCATTTGACCTCCTACTTACCCCACTACAGTCCTTCTGACCGCCTACTTTTTACCGTGCATACTTCAAATTGCTCTTTGGACTCTTACACAGAGTAACATGTTGTGACGTTGAAATGTGCAATGGTTGAATGCGATATCTCTACTTGATTCAAGATAAAGCCCAAAACACATCCCTATTTCACAACACGCCCTCTTATGCAGTCTCAGAATGCCTTATTCTTACGAATAAAACATTCTATTTTGACTACACAAACGCCTACCTCCTCCCAAGATGTTCATGTACTCCTTAAATGCATCTACACGAAGAAAATTTTAAAATTCATAAAAAATTTCATTCAAATCGTATCATCCGAAGTTGAAATAATGTTTATTTTTACCAAGTTTATTACTAGCATCGTCGATTTTCTGTTTATGTAATCCTTTCTAGATGTTATTATTCAAATTCAAAAAGAAAATTTTATTTTTAAAATTTATTCTAAGTTTTTTACTTAGAAATTTTACATTTAATTCTATTAAAGTTATTTAAGTAATCTACTTTCGTTCTTATTTACTTTATTTAAAACCAATTTTCCTTTATTTAAGTAGTTTTTTATTTGAAAACGAAAGTTAATTTTCGATTATACGTCAAAAGTTTTTTATTTTCAGAACAATAATTCTGTCACACGCTGTATCTCGTCTTAATGTCATGCAAAGGAATTCTAGGCCTGGTTTAAGCATAAACAAGTCCCCTCGATATGAGACAATCCTTATCTGTCTACTGATAAGACATGAAACCCTTTTGGTTCCAATACGATCTGCAAATGAATCTCAACTCTCTCTCGTCACATTTTATTGAATATTTAATATTGAATCCACCTACTTAATATTGAATACTATTTCTTCAACGTTACTCTGAATCCTCGCTTCGAACTAATCTGCTTTATCTTAACACGTGAAGTCAATATTTATTCCTTTCATAAACATACAGAGTTATTTACTAACAATCTTGCAGCTCCAATGATCCTCTCATCTAACATTTTCAAATATTCTAGTTTGCCTTAAAAGTTTTCTTACATAACACAATTTTAATTTTTTAAAATGTTTTGTTTTCAAATCAAATTATTCATTTAACGTTAAAATTTATCATTATCAATTCTTTAATTATTTATGAAATATATTTCCTTAATTGAGTGACATTGTATGTCCCTTTAATTATTTCAGAGTCTATTGTACAAATTACATATGCATTTTCTAATTTAATTTTTAAAACTTTAAACGGACCTTGATACAATAAGAAAAATTTCTTTATCTCTCTTCTTAAATTTGATGACAGATAGTGATTTTTAACCAAAACTAAATCTCCTACCTCAAATTTTGTTGGTTTTAGTTTTTTATCATGATATTCTTTTCGCTGATTTGCTTTTAACTTCAAACGTCTTCTCGCTAAAACTATTTTTTCTTCAAAATCTATTATTTTTCCCGGAGGAAATTTGCATAGTTGGTTATAAATGCGCGGACACTCTTTTTTAAACATAATTTCATACGGACTATCATTGATGGATTCGTGTATGGATTGATTCATACAATTTTCTATAAATTTTACATAAAGCGGCCATTTTGTGTGTTTATTGTGTACATAAGTCCTAAACATTCGACCTAGTTCTCTCATGCAACGCTCACTGGGATTCGACTGAGGATGATATACTGATGTGTGCCTAACTTGAATATTATTATTTATTAATTTTTCTTTCCAAATTCGTGATTGAAACTGACTACCGTGGTCACTTAAAATTATTTTTGGTTTCCCTATTTCCTTTACATATTCATTAACTATCTTATTTGCCAAAACTGTCCCAATTGCTCTCTTTATAGTATATAATTTTATAAATTTCGAAAAAACATCCAGTACTACAAATATATATTTAACCCCACCACTTCCAATCGGTAACTCTCCAAATAAATCCACTGCTACCAAATCTAACACATTTTCGGGTAAGATGTTCACCATTAATCCTTCATTTTTTATATTTGATACTTTAGTTTTTTGACATAAATCGCATGGCCTAATTTGTAATTTTATTTGTTTTTCTAAATTTGGGAATTCGTATAGTCCTTTTAATATTTTATAACACTTTCCTGCACCAATATGTCCGTATCTTTCATGACAATCATTAATTACAATTTCTATTAAAGATTTTGTTAAACAAATTTTGTGAATTCCATTTTTCTTTGACTTTTTAAATAAAACACCATTATAGATAACATAACATTCTCTTAACTTATTAAATTTAACAGATTGGTCTTCTAATAATTTAATAATTCTTATACAATATTCATCTTGACTTTGTTCTACATTTAAGCGTTTAAAGGCATTTCTTAAAATTCTATCTTGTCTTGTTAAATTTTTATCAATTTGTGTTTGAAAAATTTTAATTAAATGTTCATCTCCTGTCTTGATGACTTCATTGTGATCCGTTCGCGAAATAACATCTGCTACAATATTTTCCTTCCCTGGACAATACTCAATTTCTAAGTTATACTCCTGTAAAAACAATATCCATCTCAGAAGTCTACCATGTGTTAATTTACAGTTCTTTAAAAAGGTCAAAGCTTTGTGGTCAGAACGTATAGTCGTTTTATTTCCTAACACATAATTTCTAAACTTTTTACATGCGAAGACTATACTCAACAATTCTTTCTCTGTAACCGTGTAATTAACCTCACTATTTTGTAAAGTTCTGCTTGCGAACGCAATGACCAGATGTTCATTATTTACGTCCACTTGATACAATACTGCTGCTAAAGCTTTATCTGAAGCATCTGTGTTTAAATAGAAGGGCTCTTGGAAATTAGGGTGTTGTAAAATTATCGTTTCTAAGAAAACCTGTTTTATTTTTTCAAATGTATTTCTGTCTTCCTCTGTCCAATTCCAAATTTTGTTATTATTTCCTAAAAGATGTGTGAATTTACTAGTTAACTCTGCATAATTTTGTTGAAACTTCCTGTAATAATTACATAAGCCTAAAAAACTTTGTAATTGTTTGATATTTTTTGGTGTGGGAAAATCTTGTATTATTTTAATTTTTTCTTGGTCTGGCTCTATTCCTATATCTGATATATTGTATCCTAAAAACTTTATACCTTTTTTGCAAAAAACAGACTTTTTTATTTTAATAGTTACATTATATGTTTTAAGTCTTTCAAATAACTTTCGCAAATGTCTCATATGCTCTTCAAACGATTTTGACGCTATACATACATCATCTACATAAACTGTTGTGAATTCCAAAACTTCAGGCCCTAATACCATACTTAATCCTTTTTTAAATAATGAAGTACTAACATTTAAACCAAAAGGGAGTCTTTTGAACTGTAAATTTCTACCATTGAACACAAAAGCAACATATTGTCTAGATTGTTCATCTAATTCTATCTGCCAAAATCCACTAACCAAATCTATGCTAGAAATATATTTAACTCCTTCAAACCTTTGCAATATATCATCTATCTGTTCAGGTGCTTCTCGATCTGGTATTATTATTTGATTTGCTTGCCTAGCATCTAAACATAGTCTTATGGACGAATCTTTCTTAATTACACATACTAATGGGTTCGAAAATGGGCTATTTGAATCTTCTATTATATCATTGTCAATCATTTTTTGAATCTCCTTAGCTACAGCTTCCTTTTTTGAATGTGGTATGGCATAAGATTTATTTATAAATTTACTATCTTCCTTTACATTTAATTTAGCTTTATAATTTAACATTTTTCCTGGCTGATCCGAAAATACTTCTTTAAAATCATTTAATACAGTTTTTAATTCTCGTTTTTCACTATCTAAATTTAAGTTACTTTCTTCTAAAATTTTCTCTACAATTTGTGTCCATTCTACATCTTCATAGTTATTTTCATAATATTTTGAATCAAAATCTTGAAAAAAGTTGGTAGCTACATCATTAATTTGCAATTCTTCATAGTCAAAACCTGTCTCATCATAACAATTTATTTCTGCTTTAGTCCTACACAATTTTAATTTATAACATTCCACTTGCGAAATTTGTTTTCTAAACTTTGTTTGAATTATTTTATCCTCTACATTAAATTTAATCTTTTCTTCATCAAAATCAATTTGAGCTTTCTTTTGTTTTAAAAAATCACATCCTATAATCATTTCAATATTTAGACCTCTAACAATTAAAAAATTTACTCCAACTACATCTTTTCCAATTTCTATATCTATAAAAGCTTGTTTTGTAATCCTCTTGCTACGCACACCTGTTACTCCTACAATTGTTAAGTTACATACTGGTAATTCCAAAATTTTATCATTATTTATAATTAGTTTCTTATAAATTTCTTCATTCATAACTGTAATTTCAGAACCTGTATCTATTAAACATTTAAATTCTTCTTTATTAATTTTCACATCAATTTCAATTAACTCTCCTTTTATAGGCTGTATGCTTACATTATTATAATTTTCTTCATTTAACAATTCTTCTCTAATGTCTACATCAATGTTATTATTATTTTTTGTTATTATAGATGAAATTGTATTTTTTGAATTTACTATTTTAGGCCTATTTTGATTTTCAGACAACAAAGCTTGGGCCCTATTTATTGTTGTCCATTTTGGTTTTCCTGTGGTCTATTACCATTTCCCTTATTTCCCTGATCATATCTTTTTTGTTGGAAATTTGGCCTAAACCCTTGATTCATGCCATTACCATTTGCCCTATTAAAATTTTGTTGATTTGTCAACATAGGCCTATTACTGTTATTTTGCATATTAGGTGGTGGAAATCTAGTAAAATTATTAGGTCCCCTAAATCTATTCTCTCCCCTTGTCTCTTGAAAATGGGGTGATGCCCTAAATCGAAATCCTTCCTGTCCTAATTGCTGTGGTTGAAAATTTTTATACATAGGTCTGTCCATATTCATCCTATTGTCTCCCTGTCTTGTCCTATCTGGTCCTAATAACTTTTGACTTTCTTGCCAACTTAAAATTAACTTTTCTAGGTCATTTACATTTTTAGGTCTAGCTGCTAACATCATTAATTCTAATTTTTCAGGCATTTTCCTACTTATATGTCTTACAAATGTATCCATAGACATGGGCGGATCTAAAAATTGTGTCTTATTATATAAGCTCATCACATATCTAAATACTTCTTCCATTGGTCCCCTAAAATAGCTTCCTACCAATAATTTAGTTTTCAATTGTTCCTGTTTCTCTTCGGACCAAAACCTATCTAGAAATGCTACCCTAAACTCTTCAAAACTACCCCACTCATTTTTGTGTGCTTCAAACCATAACTCTGCTTCACCTTTAAAATATTTCCTCAAACAACCTAACTTTATCTTCCATTGTCCCCCATTTATTTTGTTAAATGTCTCTATAGCTTCTATAAATACCTTCGGGTGCGGTTCTAACCTTTCATTTTGAAACTCTGGGATTATAGTCTCATTAATTATATTCGCACTTGTATAAGTACCCTGACTTATGCTACCCTGTTCTACAAAATTCTCCCTTATTTTTTGCATAAACTCTCCTTCAAATTTTAAATTTAGGCTATTAATCTGGTCCTCTACATTGTTTTTCAACTCTAAAATTTCTTGTTTTTCTAGATTCTTCTGTTTTCCTACTTCTAAGTCTAACAAGGTTATTTTTTCGTCTGTTTTCCCTAACTGCATCTCAAACTTATCTACTCTATTGTTTACATCACTCTTAACCTCTAAAATCTCTTTACAAATTTTGTTCTCAACAACCTTTAGATTATTTTTAGCTTCTATTTGATTACTTAACAATTTTACTTCCGTCTCAGATTTAACATTATCAATTTCCTTAACTATGCTACATATTTTATCAGACATATCTATTTCAATTTTAACAATTTTTTCATCAAAATTATTTTCTATATCTAACCTAGTTTGTTTAATTTCTTGTCTTAGGCCCTGTTCTACATTTACATAACCTTCTTTAAATTCAGCCTTAGTTTCTTCAAATTTTTTATACATTTCTTCTTTTAAATCTAAATTATCTTGTCTTAGCTCTAATTTACTCAATTTCAAGTCATTATCTATTTTATCCAGTTTAACATTATTCTGTTCGAGTTTAACATTGAAATTTTCCAGCTTAGTGTTAATTTCTAGCTTATTTTGATCAAATTTATTATTAAAGTCATCAAATTTATTATTTAAATCTTGTTTCAAATCTACATTATTTTGTTTTGCTTCTAACCTACTCTGATTAATTTCTTTTTTTGTTTCTAAGCTATTTTGTTCCATTTTTTCCATCATTACTTTTAACATACTCTTAATCTCTAAATCCTGATCATTATTTTCCACATTCTTATCTATCCTAATCTCTTTGGTTGCACTAACCTGCTCAATTACCCTAACCTCTTCAGCTCTCAATTCCCTATCTGAATTTTCTTCTACAGTTTCTACTTCTAACATTCCTACCATTTCTTTATTGATATCTTCACACTGTTTTTTACTCTTTAGAATCCCATCACTATCAAACCCATTAAAATCCGAACCTGAACTACTATTCGCGTTCACACTTGAACGTCTACTATTACTATTACTACTTATTTCTTGATCTAAAAAATTTTGTGCAAATTGTTCATTTGTTTGCTCATTACTTTGCGATTCCTTCTGTAAATTATCAAAAATATCCCCCGTAAATTCCAATGACTCTATATTATTTAAAGAATTTTGATTTCCTAACCCTACCTGTTCATCACTATTATTAACATTTACAATTTCTGACTCCATTTTTATCTTATTATATTTAACACAAAAAATTTTAAAAAAGAATCTTTCTTATTATGATAGAGAGAGTCCTTACCTTGATTTTAAGAGTTCTCATTACCAAAATCACTGTTTATTTCGACTAAAAAGGCCCACAGTTGCGGCGACATTTGTAATAATTCAAAAAAGAGATGAAGTTATTATTTAATGTTATTAATTTGTTAATTTGCTCGACTATAGGGCGCCAGGTTTGCTTTAGCATACCAATTTAAAAAAAAAAGAATGAATTTAATTATTTGAAAGAAAGAAAAAAAATCTTTGGGGTCGCAAGTTCTTTTTACAGTGTACTTACAGTGGATTTTGGTTTCAAATGAGAACACTTGGACTGAAATGTTAACAAACAAAGATTTATTAAATGATAGAAAGAAAAAACACATTAACATCAATATTCACATAAATCAAATAAATCACTTATGTTATAATCCTAATATTGAATACTATTATTTCCTTTTAAGAAGGTTTAAATTTCAAATTCTTGAATTTACTTTTTAAGTTGCAACTAGAAATTATTTATAAAACTGAAAAGATTAAATTTGTCTATTTTTTATTATTGAATTTACTTTACTTTAAATGGGTAAATATGTCAGTAGACATTTTTTGTTCTTTTACATGAAAAATATACTTTTAAATTTACAAAAACTAAAAATCAAACATAATAAATTTTATACAATTAACAGATTAAATTCAGCTTGTTAAATAACAAGTTTTACCAGTCCATTGTCGTAAGATACATTACTCAATTGCGTTCCAGGCAGCGTGGTATTTGATGTCGCCATTCTGTCCGCGGAAAAACTTCAATCGCAGTTCGTGAATGTTTGTATTGAGAAAGTCTATCAATTTATTAGTTCGCTCTACACTTATGATTGTTCATTTTCCGACCATGTTTTGATACTACACGCGCGATTGTCTATTGTCCTTTTTCGTAACACGCTATACGTATCAAACACTCCTAATAGTCAGTTCTACTTCAAAATTAATACGATTTTATCATACTCGTCTACATTGTCCAAGTACTTATTTAAAACTGTCTGTATAACACACTTTATCTGTCCAAATACACAATTAAAGTATTCTGAATTTATGTCCATTGTTTTTCAGCACTTGACTCTGACACAACCATCACCTATCAACTCCCAACTAAGACTGACTTGTTACCATGAGGCAAAATCTCACTTCCCTAAGCGTTCCTTCCGGTACTGTTCCCACGTTTTACCGCACTGCCGTAAAAATACAAATATTTTACATATTATTACAATTAAACTAAATTATATTAAAATTGAACATGGTTATTTATACTTTTGTCTTGAAAATCCATTTTTCTTTTATAAATGACGTTACTAAATTTAAATTATTATTTGAATCTCTTATCTCTTTGGCTTAACCGCGTCTTTCAAATGAGTCTATATTAAAATCTGACTTTTCACATTGTCACAGCGTAAACAAATCATGACTCATTGCGAAGCTTTTCAAGCACTTGAACAGGTGATAGACTACGTGGAAGAACAAGAAGAATCCTCACCGGCCGATCTCCTTCTTTTTCGTAGATATTACATCTAAGAAGCGTGTTCAACGAGCCAAGCAAGCTACCATTACATCTTTTTTTAATAAAAACTGACGTGAGTACAAATTACTGTACTGTAATGAAAACTAACATTTATCGTACGTTCATCAAAATTCCACGTGTACAATCCTGTACGTATTTATTGTACCGTTTAATTTTCTAATCTTCATTTTTCGTTTGATATTTTTAGTTAACGCTGTAGACCTAATTATTGTTGTTTGTGTACTTTATGAACCTCATTCAGCTTAAAATAAATAGAATTTTAAACATAGCTATTGTAATATTTATTTAATTAACCTACCTTTTGTTGTTTTTGGTACTTTTGTTACCGGTTACCGTACCGGCAAATTACATAATAGTACAGTTAAAACGTAACCTCTATATATTAGAGTAATTTGAAAAACCATAGTTAATTTTTAGAATACTGTGGTAAAGCTACAATTTATCGTAAGCGCAATGCGTTTTAGCGCTAAAAAAGTAAATTTGCTACGTTTTGTTCACGTTTAAAACCACTTTAAGTATATAAAAATAGCCACCCCGAGATCCGGATTTTTCAATATCCGGATCGGCCGGCGCCACATTAATCCGGATTAGAGAGTTTTTACTGTATTCCATTTTAAATAAATTAAAACAATTTTTTAGTATAAACCACAATATTTTAATTGAAACTTGCCGACCATGGTTTCGCTAGTTAAAGCATTGTCAAGGACTTTTACAAGAATGAAACAAAAAGGTTCAGTACACTATACAACAATACAGTATAACAATAGCTGGGTATTTCCCTTATAACCTAAATGAGAAAGGTAGAGGAGGGGAGTGGAGAGGAGGGTCAATGACTTGACTTAGTTAATGGTTTTAAAAGTGGGGAATTACTTAAATCTAATTGTTCATTTAAAACTTACACATTTTTATTTTTAACTAATCTATTAATTTCTAAATTTTCCAGAAGGTTTAATTTTTTAGATTTATTAGCTACGTGTAAAATATCAAAATTTATATTAGCATGAAAATCCGAAACATTGTGTTTTTAAATGTTTAACACAAACACCTTAGCTCTTTCAAATCACTCATTTTCATTAACGATCAATGATTAAATTTTATAAACCACTGTAACTAACACTGGTGCCGCTTCTCTAACGACTGATATAGTTCCTAAGGACAACTAGAGGAGCTATCTAGCAGTGATAAATGTAACTAACTCTTCCCACCTACAGAGACACCCTTTTCTGAGAACTTTTGTACCGCACCTCATATAATAAAGTTTTAATTCTACTTGCAATCGATTTACAATAAACACGCAATATAACTTTACCATTCATTATGTTTGTTGAAGCTAAAAATATTTTTTATGATTTCTTAAAAACTGCAATACTCACAATATTTTTTAAAATACAAAGGTAGTTTAGTAAACAATTTTTGCTCATAAAATTACAATTTTTAGAAACTACGTGTGAGGTGATGTGTAAGAATTGGTGAAGGGATGTGATTCTAGCCTTGTGTTCAACTTTACTATTATTTAATTTATCGATGGATTAAAACCATAACATTTAAGAAAGACATTCATACATGTACTACTGGCCTGACCTGACTCCTCAATAAGTCCTGTGGCTTGCTTCTTATAAAGCTTAGCATTTCTGCACATTCCAATGAAGCCTACTCAAGTGTGCAAGTAGATGTTACAATTTAGAGACTTATTCCTTACAGTATGTTTAATTTAATTATTTATGTACTCCAATGTAATATAAATCTGCCATGTGACAGATAATTTGGTAATTGAAATTATTTTTTCTTTATTGTATGAACCAAAATAGGTGTAAATAAAATACATTGTAAAATATACAATGATGGAAGTAGCAATAATACCAACTTCTTAAACAAAGTTTTGAAAGAAGTAAAATTCCTTAAAAAAGTCTTGTAGCAGATTTTTTGTATTTTATGGTGGTGGTAAAACTAACTGACCTTGTTTCATTTACATATGTTTTATCTTCTTATTGCCAAAAAAACTTGCAATTTACTACACTTAAATTTTAATATCTCACACTTAATAAATTGTTTAAATAAAATAATACATTTGTAATGTTAAATACGTGAAAGAGTCGTGTTCCTGGATTCGTTGTTCTCGCTCATTTATCATTCAGCTTCTGCGGTTGTGTATGGAAACCTATTGGAACAATGCATATTTTTACCACATTTAACTTTCCCTGATAAATGATTTTCTCTGATCAACTGTTCAAAAATTTTCCCGTTAAATGGTTTTTATAAAGAAAATATGATATCAAATTTATAGTTTTGAAGTAAACTAAACTTATTTGTTTTCCTATGTAACTATTTATATTTACAAAATGTCTGATGATTCAACCAAACATCCACTGCTAATCTAGTTGTAAAATACTGTCTGCGCAGGTGCACCAATATCTTCGTTTGATTCATTTTTACAATTCACACTTAGGAGTTCTCAGTGGCAAATATTATCTCCAATTGACATATTACATATTACTGATTCCTTATAATCAGCAACAAATAATTTTTCGTAATAATGTAATGTCCTGTAAAATGAAATAAACGATGAAATGCACTACTGTACTGATTTTTGAGTATGTTAATGTTTATAAATCCAAGATCAATGTTGATTGAGAATCTGTTGTTATTCAACTTTGTAGATCTACATTGAAATAAGATAAAGAAAAAATCAAGAGGTTTCATTTCCTGTTTAACATTAATTAATTATTTCAGATTGCAAAATAAAATATTACACTGATTGTGAAAAAATTGGTGTTTTCTCCAGTTACAAATTTTTGTGTTTTATATTTTATGTATATTAATTAAGATTCATTAAATTGGTTTGTACTATAAAATTATAAACAATACTTTCTGAATACTACAAATTTACGAAAAAGACAAATATGTAAGTGTAAATTAGTATTTTTTAATAAACGTATTGATAAAGGTAGAAGGAAAGAGTTCAAGGCCCGCTAGTTCCATAACATGCTATCCTTTGTTACGTAACACATGCATTTGTTGCTTTTTTTATCACTTTTCATTTTAAATTTGTACATTTAATTAGGAGAATAGGTACTTGTAAAGAAAATGGGAACATATGTAAATATATTTATATTCTGTAGAGTATATTATTCTATTAAAAATATTGAATCCAAATTTAATGCTCTGGAGGAATGATTACAAATTTCAGTGTTAAAAATGATATTCTGCACATAATTCCCAAGCATTATTATTCAATTGCAGTAATTCTCACACGTTCAACATTGTTCTTGGGATAGTTTAAATCCAAGGTTACTGTTGGGCCTTTAGTTACAATTTAATGTTTTCAATCAAAGTGTTTACAATCCAACTTCACCCTTTCCTGTCATAAACACATAAAATAAACACAGTAATAGATCACATAAAATCTTGCCTATTCAGAGACGATAGTGTAGTATGTTTTTAAAATGCTAGTGTTTTCTTTTTTTCTCTAATCATTTAAAAAATTTTTATTAGACACATATTGAAGGCAACAGGATGAATGATGCAAGTAATATATCTTCTCGATTATAGACATCTCTATTAACATGATAAAGAGTTTTAATCTACAGCTTAGTAGTAGGTTCTCTCTTTTTCTATGTGTTTTTGATTCAAACTAAGTTCTGTATCAATTCAGTTTAGACATAAAGGTCTTTATTTGATTTATACGTTTTCTATGTAAAGTAGGTAGCATTTACTGAAATTTACTGGCATACCATATTTTACCGATAACACAAAACAGAAGAAAACTAATTAAAAATGGTAAAATATAGATAAGGCGTCCAGTTTGACAGTCATCTATAATTACTTTCGATTTCGATAATAATAATAAATAGTCTATATCAATTCTGAAACTATCTTTTTCTCCAGTTATTTACTTTACATGAGACAGTAAAATGTGTGTATATGAAAGTTTTTGGTGACGAGGCGCACAGACCTGGTAATAAATAATAACAACACCCGCTCAAAAAGCTTGAGCTTGGCTCGAATTAAAAAAACCCTGAATTATTTGGGCTTGGACACCCTGAAAAATATGTACTAAGTTAAAATTTGTTGACTAAACATCTGAAATATTCTATATAATCTCTACTTTATTTACACTATATCCTACTTATGTACATACATTTGCTGTACACATAACCACTCATACAATTTGGTTCTCTTCTTATGTATGGTGTTAGAAATTATGTTTGCAACTTTAAAATTTAGAAACTTTGCATTCCATTTTAAATAATTATTTAACTATCATTGTAATATTTTTTTCAGTACACATCATTGATATTGTATCACAGTCCTCAACAAAAGGATATTGCTGAATCAACTATGAAAGCCCAACAAAAGGTGGTCAGAGGAGAAATAGTGACTAGAATTGAAAGTGCTGCTGAGTTTTATGATGCTGAAGAGTGAGTATTTATTTCATCATTATTACTTATCATTGTTGATTTTGCTTAGTTAATACAATTTAATCTTTGCTTATAACACTGTTTTTTCCTTCATATAATCAATTTGTTCCTAGACCTAGGTTTTGCAACAAAGTATAACGAGTTTAAAAACGTCTTCATATCAATCATTTCTTGATTAGGCCCTACTCATGAATTTTTGATAGAAAGCTTGAATCCGCTGCAATGTCTATTTTCTCAGTGTGTTCTAACTGTGAAGCATATCCTAATTGACTGTGTTGCTCTGAGAGATGAGCATAGGACATTTGTTCTACTTAATTCTATTCAAACGATGTTGGGGGGGATTATGCTGAGATCCTGATAAACTATTATCATTTTCGCTTTGCCTAAAAATTTTGATAAAATTTAAAATATTTAGATTTGATTGTTGTAGTGCCCCTTTACAGCTCTGAAATATTTTTTTTTGTTCTTTATTAAATGTGATCAAAGTTTATTATTGTTAACTTGTTTCGATGCCTCTTAACGTTCCTATAATATGTTTTGTTTATGTTATATTTTATCAAAGTTTACTACTGTTAGCTAGTTGTAGTATTGTTGATTTCGTTAAAATTGTATATTTTTGTTTTAAGTTTTAATTTTTAATAGTAATTATTGGTTTTATGTTAAGGAGCATTTTATGCTATTTTTGTGAAGGCAAGGACGACTGCAATAGTTTTTATGAATTTCTGAGGATTTGTTATATTGGGTCAGTGAAGTTGAATAATTCCATTAAAATAAAATTCCATTAAATAGCGTGGAATGAGTGAACTTGGCAATTCAAGTCATATTCATAACTGTTTATGTGAAAGTGATACCACTAGTGATGAAAGCGGTAACTCCGATGTAAGAATCAAAATATTTGTTTCTTTTTGATTTTTTTTTTTTTGTGTGTACAGTATTACATATTTTATAACTAATTTTAGTAAATACATGATATTCAAAGGTTAAATGCGGGAAATGTCAGTCGAGGCCTGTCAACCGCGGACTGTCAGCCGCCCGAACATTATCGGAAAAAACCGACCGTGAGTGGCTCGGCTGATGCCGGTTAGTAGAAAGTGCCGGTTGTTAGAATGCCGGATAAAAGAGCGTCTACTGTATATATATATTTGTTTATATTTATGTTAGACATCAATTTATATATTATTAAATTAATTGAATTTTGTATTGAAGTGCTAAAAGAAAATATTCAAAAATTACATTCTTTTGGTAAACCTGTTTATTATAGTGGTTGTGCTCACTTTGTAGGATTGTATTGAAGTGTCAATTTCGCTAGTTTCCTAATTCATTGTTCTTTTCTCCTTTTTTGACTTTACAGAATTTGTGCTGTGTTTATTATTTTATTTCCAGTGTTGATAATTTTAAATAAATTGTTATTTTATTATTTTTGACTTGTTTTAAAATCAGTTTCTTGTTTATTTTGTAAATTTGTCTAAATATTCATTTTTATTCCTTCTGTTAAGTGTTTGATTAATGTCATACTGTTGATGTCTAGGAAGTTTTATTCTTATTTATTTATGGTGAAGTTAGATATGCAAATGAGAGTTTATTTATTTATCTTTCTTTCTTTTTTTATCTGGCCAATTTAATACTTCGTAAATAATTAATCAAAATACTTCAACCTGTCTAATTCTAAAACCTATTTGGACTTATGAGATTGAACTTTGGGCCACTGAAAGCAAGTCGAACATCCAATCTATGCAGAGGGTCCAAAATAACATTCTAAGAATCATTGTGGATGCACTACTCACAACTCTGAGATGCATGACTGTCCAGGTGTTGGGAAATGCCAACTGTCCAGGAAGACATTGTTTGTTACAAAAGGAAGCGCCTATCGGGGCAACCTAACCCTCTTCCGAACGTGTTGCTGATGTCATGTACTGTTGGAAGACTGAAGCGACTCACTGTGCTGACAGAAGACTGAAGCGGGCAGATTTACTATTTAATTAAGCAAAATAGGATAGTAGCCCTCTAACTCATAATGTCATTCTTCTCTGAACAGATCTAATTATACTTTGTAAGTCATTATAGATTTAAATAAATAATAATAATAAAAATCAACAAAATAAATTTCATCGACTAAATTATTCATCATCCTCAATTGCAATCAGTAAAGATGTTTTCTTGGTATAGGATTTGGAATTTTAAAATTTATTATAGATTTTGAATTTTCCACAAGTGTGCTAAATATTTTAAAGTAAATATGTATGTATTGATTGTTTGCATACTTGATTGAAGTAATGTGGTTTGTAATTGACTCCAAATAAACTGTGGTTTATTTGTTCTAAAGCAGGAATTGGAAAAATAGGATATTAGGAACTCAGTGTAAAGGACAATTAATTGCCTCCAGAAGAATGTCTCACCAAGGTCTCTGTCCAATCCCACCACTCCCAATTCTTGACACTTGTAAATGCAATCTAACTAAGGTTGGAGATTTGGGACGTCCTAACTCTTCTTCTGCCATCCAGTTGCTCTAAGGAAATGGACACTTTATTGTTTTTGATGTGTTCATTTAGGCTAGATTTTTTGCCAACTTCAACTGCCTCGGCCTAATACTCCATCCTATGTTTATGTTTTCTAAGAGGCCATTAAATCTTCTCCAGATTCCACCAGCCAAATCAGATGAAATATTTTTCAGAAAATTTTCTTTTTAAAGATATTATTGAATTATCACATTTTTGCTGAGAGTTCATGTTTTAGAGCCATTATACATAATGGTTCAAAAAGCGTAATTTTAGGATAAATTTGTATTCCTAAGAAAATCTAGCTTTAAATAAAAGATTGATTTGTTCCTTATAGAACTTCTAAATATTACAAAGTCTTATTTTGAACTTTTAAAGTCAGTCTCAAATTCATTCTTACCATTTAATTTCACAAATCTATCTTTAATTCACAACACACACAAATTTTAACTTTTTCACTTTTTTCACACACACTTTTTCCACTTTTATTGTTTGCACACTGAAATATGAAACTTTTTAATTCTTTTTAAGAGATTCTTATATCATAAAGTTATTATATCTAATTTGTTCGATTATATATTGTTAATTTTAGTTTATAATTCCCTTTTTTTCTTCTTTTTCATGAGTGTGTTCTTGCGGGAAATTACAAATGAGCAAAATAAGAATATTAAATATGGGGGGAGGGGCTGAAGATTTTCTTTAGTAATTTCACAAGTTTTAATTGATGTGTTGTCCCACATGTATAAACTGACTAGGCAGGAAGATCAAGACTTCAGACAACTAAGAATAAATATAATTGTCAAATAAAATGAATATTAGATCATAAATTGGTATTCAATTGTTTCAGCTACAGCAAATTAAATAATGTTTTATATTCTGTTTCATTTCAGTTATCATCAAAAATATCGCTTGCAGCAACACAAGGATCTCTGTAGTGAACTAGGTATAAAAGGCAATCTCCTGAAAACTTCTCATGTAGCAGCTCGCCTTAATGGATATGTTATGGGACAAGCAACGGAAAAGCAGTTTGAAGATGAAGCTCCTAAACTTGGCCTTACCAAAGATACCATTGATTATGTCAGAAAATATGTTATAAAATATCAAGGGCAAGGATTCGTATGCTGATCGATCTTATTTTAAGGTCGCCTTAAGAAAAAGTTTAAAATGTTTAACATTTTTTCTGCTTGGTAGAAAAATTCTAATTCTAAGTGTTGAAGAATTAGACATAGAAACTATATTTAAAAAAATCTAATACAATTGTATATCACTGTATTCACGGTTTTTTAACCACTGCAATATGTTACCAAATCACATGTACATTTGGCAAACCAGTACTGTACATATTACATATTTTGTTTTTTTGGAAGTTGTTTCAGAAAGAGTTTAGGAGTGTTTTCACTATCCAAAAATTAAATGTAAATCTGACAACTTTGATTTAGTCGTTTTAAAAATACTAACGTTTTTTCGGAACATTCTTTCCTATTTGAAGAATATCGAAGACTGACTGACTATGTAAGAAGAAAACATTACTTCGAATCAGCAAGTAAGATCTTTATTATTAGTGTAAAATTATCATTTATTTTTGTTTTATTAATTTTAGTATGATAATTAATTTTTTAAATTTTTTTAGAGTATTTGGAGCAATAAACTATGCTCCAATGCAATTTGTGGAAAAGTAATAAGTGATTACTCTTATATGGGTAGAGAGATGGGTTTATTTTTATTATTTAAATCATCAAAGTCAGTTGAGTAGTTTTGGTAGGAGTTAAGTGTACAAAAAATTGTATAGGCTATTTAATATAAATATAGATTTGGTAAAAAAAAACAGAATTTGCTCAAATATGGCATACATTCTGTATTAAAAGATAAAACTATTGAAATAAAACAATATTTTATTTGTACACATAGGTTTACAAATATTGTTGATGTTTTTATTTACAAACATCTTATTGCAATCGATGTTGGTTATACTTTATAATCAAAATATATTAATTAAACATTTAAACCAAAATTATTTACATTTTTATTTGTTTTAGTGTTACTATAAATGATAAGTACAAAGGTTGATTAAACTTTGCTTATAAACCATGTTAAATCAAACTCACAATTATAAATAAATCATCATATGGTTATTATTTATGAACATTACTTTAATTCGAAATGAAATGATAAAATATCTTGCAATCATAATTATAGGTGGAGGTATTTATTTTAAAAAAATGTTACTGTAAAAAAAATTACTTTTTTATGTTATAATTGTTTTGTTTTATATTCAAATATGTATTTTTTAATATATTAGAAATGTATTTTTAACACTGAAACTATTTGTTTAAAATCATTTAAAACTATCTTACCATTCCTTTCTTTCCAGTCTTCCCTTAGTTTTAATTTTTCGTTTATAATACACAGGTATTTTACTTTTGAATGAATGAAAATAGTGTTTTTATATCCGAGATATTAAACAGACATTAAACACCCCTTATTTATCAATGATATAGTATAGTGACCATCAGCTGGGTTTGCATATGAATACAGAAATCTTTCAACCACCACTTTCATAGAAAAGAAAAACAACAACATATAATAAAAAAAGTATGACACCATAAAAAATTCAAAATTATAAACATATATATCAGGTTTATATTTATTTACTTTTTCTTTTATACTTTCTCCCTCAAAAACTCAAAAATTAAATTCCAATTTTATTTTAAAGATATACACATTCTAGGCATTCTTTCCACTTATACAAATTTGTATTTAACATATATATAATAATAATATAGTAGATTCAATATAAGACTTGAATCAATAAATAGTTTTAAATTATTAACATATTTAATAACATCCTAATTTTTATTATTATTTTACCCCACTCTTCTCCAAACTAAAAATTTAATTTCAAAAAAATACAATTTAGCTACCTTAACATTGTACAAACATCTTACTAATTTATTTAAATTTTATATTAATATAAATTTTGTAAGGATAGGAGACACAGGTTTACCTTGGAAAGTGGTCATTAGTACCTATTATACTTAGTAGAACACAATAAAGTCTAATATATATATATATATATATATATATATATATATATATATATATGTATATGTATATATAACTTAAAAACAATTTAAATTTAACAAAAATCATCTGTTATCATTATTTTTACTCACTCCCTCTCCTAAAATTTTAATTTCAGGGGTTATCTAAACTTCCAGGCCTCTAACATGTATTTTACTTCACAAATCCTTGCCATTTCCAATTTCGTTTTACTTAAGTCTTTTTTGAAACATTTTGTTCTGAATTTGTGCTATTATACTAATATATATATATATATATATATATATATATATATATATATATATTGTTCATTTTAATATATATTGAAGATTGAACAAAATAGTTTTATCCAGAACACAGGGTTTAAAATTCAAATCAACTGCCTCGTCTCTAGCTTTTATGACCCAGCTAATTATTGACACATCAAAACTATCATCAAAATATCTTCTTTCTCGTAGGTGAAAGGAGAAATTCATATGGAAAAGCTTATTTTTTTGACATCAACGTAGAAATAATATTTCTTCTGTGTTTATTGTTGCACATGATAGTTTATAGAATTACATTTCTTTGTTAGTTGTATCACAAGCCACTAAAAAAATCTTGAAAAGAACAGACAGTTTTTCCTTTCCTTTGCCAGTTTTATATTAACAATAAAATTGGTCAAATAAAAAATATATTGTTCACTGTTCAATTACCTTTTCTAAATCCAGTTTGCGCCTTCATTAATAACTGACTTTTATGTTACTTAATCTCAATTTGAATTTATGTATTAATCTTGGAGACAATATAGTTATATAAAAATCATCATCACATTATTGATTGATTGATTTAATTTGGAGTTTAAAGGGCCTCATTTTAACCAGCATTGGCATCGCGGCCATCTATTGTGCAACTAAAACCTCATCATTCTAGCTTAGCAGATTTGTTCCCCTTACGAGTTTAAGTAATGCACTAATTAGCTTGTCCAATGATAGTTCCTCAGGAATTTGGAATCCAAAAAACTATTGCCTCCTATTGGTTATGCATAACGATTTAAAATTATGTGTTCTGCTGTCGTCTCATCCTTCCCACACAGATTCACCATGATAAGTTCTTCTCCTATGCAAGTGTAATTTGTCTGAGTAGTCCCCTACCTCAGGTCATTATTATTGTCCTTTCAGGACTATCTGAAGGGATGACCTTAACTAATGATTTAATATGGAAGTGGCTCTTAAGAATTCCCCATCTTTGCTGGTGTTTAGCATGAATCCACCTGTTCATGGCCATCTTGGCCAGACAAGGATATTCTGTTATCTGTTTGTGTGTGTGTGTGTATAAGTTAAAGTTGTCATGGAATTTCAATATTTTAAAAATTTTGTCCAAAATATTTGAATAAACTTTAACTCAAATACCCACTGCATGTTAGAACAAATTTTGGTTTATAAATAATTTGAAAAACAAAATATTAGCGCCAACCACTGTAGGAGTTAAAAAAACCTCTTTGTATCTTTATAATTTGTTTTAAGTGTTTAGCAAATTAATTTAGCATTAAATTGATATTTGCAACCTCTACATTAAATTATGTTTTGGTCGAATTTGGAGAAGTTTTCTTTAAAAGCCAATAACAAAATATAACAGTGGTTCAATTTGAAGGTTAAATTAGTTTTAATATGTAGATATTAAATTTCTCTACGTTATGGTAAATAAGCAAAATTGTCATTTCTCATGGAAACTTTAAAATTAAATATACAGTATTGTATATTATTAAATACTATATTGTGTAAATGTAAAACTAACAACCTAATTATTGTCAGCTAAACTTCTGTTCAGTTTGGATGTTTTCTTTAATGACAAGAAAACCAATAATTTTTTAAGTTATGTATGTAAAAACATGTCTCTCCAAACCTCCTGTTCAAGCTTTGTCATATGTTTTATTTCATTTTATTTCGATGTTACTGCTAATATTATTCGGAAATAACAAAGAAGGTAAACTTATGAATTTTAAGTTAGTTTATGAATTAGTAATTTTGATTTTGGATAAAATTGGTTTTAAATGAACTATATATATGTTTCTGTTTTAACAGATGATATTAAATCCAAGATTAACACTTCATAGAAGAAATTCAGGATGTTTTCAGCTTTGATTGGGAGTATCCTGAACAATCCGTAGATGAATAGTTATTAATATTTTTGTTAGTGTGTTTATATGTGGTGTGTGAGAAAGTTTGTGCATTATTTTTTTTATCTTTCATTTTGGTTAATGTTCACTTGTCCCATGTTTTTAAAATATTCTTTTTTTACCTATAAATACTTCCAAAATTCAATATTACGATTTCAAATAATTTCTAAATGTTAATCATTCTGGAAGTGTATTTTCCAGTCACTCTGTATATGAAATGTTTATATAGTATCGCACAGATTATTCTTTAGAACATAATGACAAACATCATTTTATTATAGATAACGCTTAATGGCCTTGCTGTTAATATCATAAAAGATATAGAAAAACACTGATGTTATTCTACACAGAGTAGTAGCAACCCAAACATTCTAAGGTAAAAAATAAATTTAGTGTACAAATTCATATTTTTAACTGTGGATTCATATTTAAAATCTGAAATATTCATTTCCAGAGGTAATAAATACCTAATTCTAAAGTGAGATGTTTGAGTAATCTTTTGGGAATACAGTAGAACCCCTCTAATCCGCCCTCGGGTGGTCCGTTACTCCGGTTAATCCGACCGTGCTTGAGCTCGTGATATTGTGCCGACTTGCCGATGACTCACGGTCCGTCTGGGGCCATTCTTTCCGGTTTGTTATCGCTTTCCCGCTTCAGTGCTGTGTCATCCCTCGTGTTGTTTCTATTGACTTGCTGTAGTACTTGCAAAGTTTATATATAGACTTTATTATATAGACTTTTAAAAGTTTATATATCACTTATTTCACTTTAAAAAAATCTCTTTATATAATATGTAATAAATATTGATTTTTTCCGGATAATCCGACCTTTTTTGCGTTCCGACCAATCCCCCAGTCCCGAAGGTGACAGATTAGAGGGGTTCTACTGTACTCTACATCTAAATCAGTACATATTTAAAGCTGTGTGCTGTTTATTGGTTTTTCCTACACATTCTTTTAAAATTAACTCATGTTTAGAGATATTCACTTTATGTGCGACTTAAATAATCTGTATAACAAATTATTTAATTTTTTTCAATTTAAGCATTTCATATTTAATACACTTGAGTCCAAATATCTCTCAGAATTATATTTAAAAACAAATATTTTTTGTTTTTTTTTGTTCTGTACTATTCTAAAATAAATAAAAGTACATTTATTTCACATACAAGATTATAGAACTTTTAAAACATGTTTTAGTAATTAATACAATCCATTATGAACTAATTTAATTCCTGGTACCAATGTTCATATCATAATCACAGTCATGTTTTTTACAGAAGCAATAATGTCACTGCAAAAGGCTTAACTTTACTACATTGTTTACAAGGACTAATCTTATAAAGTAGATAGCCTAATAAAATTTAAGATTTGCTAGCACACTGTAGAATGTTAAATTGTTTCCATTAAATACTGTGAAATATGTTGAATCTAGATTAGGCCTAGTTGTGATAGTAAACTAGTTTAGTATCACGGCTTTATAGAGCTGTCAGGCATAAACATGATAGGTGAGTGGGGCTTTAAAATTGTGTTTTAAATTAATAATTTATATTTTTAGAATATCATATACTACCTCTAAGTTACCAATGAGATCTAGGAATTCTAATGAAATAACATGAAATAAATCAGTTTATATTTCTCTGAGTCCTAAACAAGTTCTTTTAAATACTAAGTGTCTGTTATGCATTTCCATCAGTAATAACTTGTCAGAAACAATTAGAATTATTCGTTATAAATTGGTACTTAACATGTATTATTTTCTGCTATTAATTTTCACTAAAAATATAATCACCATAACACCAAATTTGTAGCATCTGTTTCAAGACAAAAACACAGTCAATTTTTTTTAAGTCGGCAGCTGATAAAATAACAAAGAAAACTTATTATTCATGATTTCTCAAAAAATACTGGTTCAATAGTTATCATTAAAAACCCATATAAATACTAATGGCACAATTAATTGTAAAGAGCCCAATTTATCAAAAATAGTTCTATTGATTTTAATTAAAGTTTTTTTAATTTGAAGAATTGCAATGCAAACCAATTTATTACACATACAAAAGAATATTAAAAACTAAAAATACAGTTTGGCAGTGGCGGCTCTAGCGGGTAGGCCGGGTAGGCCCGGGCCTACCCAACTTATTTGGTTTTCGGCCGGTGACACGCCTAAATGTACATATTACCATTTTAAGGTGTATTAACGAGCTGTATGGTTTACTTTGATTTAAATATTATTTCTCAACAACTACTTTTGTGACACTTATAGGCAATAAAATATATTATATATTATAAAATAACAAAAATATTTTTATTTTTCATAGTTGACCTGGCTCCATAGTTTTAAAATTAACAGTGTGGTGTATGCTTTTATCTTCAATAAGCAGTCCCCCATTATCCTAGGGGGTATTTACCCAGGTCCCCCGCCATAGTTATGACACCCTAAACTGTGCCTACCCAAAAAATAAATCCTGAAGCCGCCCCTGCAGTTTGGGAATAATTGGAATAACAGAAAAAAATAACTTTGATACCTCTGCCATTAAAACACTGAAAACATAAAATAAGCAATTAATTAAAAAATATAATATTTGAAATTGAACATATAGCTTATTGGTATTGCTTTGGTGGATACAAATTTATAAAATTTAATTAACATTTTCTATTTAGTACTAGATAATAAAAATTGCTATGAATTTGGAAGCACCATGTCTATTCATTGGCAACTGTAATTAGTATTAGGAATCGTGATACCAACTAAATTTCATTTAAAATAAATTTGATAATACTTAAATTACTTTGTATGCATTATCATTTTTTTAAAGTTCGAAAAATAAAGCTGTAAACTTTTCTAATAACACTCACCATAAGTGAGTGTTATATGCTCCATATGCTTCATTGTTACTCACCATGGAGCAGTATTTTTGTTTTTACTGTATTTGCTTGATTCTAGCCTCAAACTTTGTGTTAATGTATGCAAATCTTACCAAAATAAAGTTATAATCTTATAAAGTACATTAATAAGAATGTAAGAATATCAGTAGCTAGTTAACTTGTTAAATTAATAACATTAATATTTGATTAAACTCTTTTGAGACTTATTACAGGTTTTAAAAATAGACTTTTTATAATGAATCAAGTTTAAATAAAAAAATTAAACACCAAATGAATGAAAACACAGTTTTCCATAAAAAACCGCTTTATTTGTGCAATAGAAATACAAGATGACGTTTCAATGACAAAGTCATTATTCTCAATTGCTACATGGACAGTTCAGTGTCAGCAAGATTTGTGTGCACATTGTAACTGAGGATGATGACTTAGTCATAGAAACATTTTCTTATATTTTTTATTGGACAAATAAAGCGATTTTTGTGAAAAATGCGTTTTCATTCATTTGGTGATTGATTTTTTCCATAAGTGTCCCTTATTAAATTTGTTAAAAAACAACGTAAACATAATTTACTTAGCTTTTCAGTTTGTCCTACGTGGAGATAACGAGTTATCAACGATATGTGAGTTAAAGATATGTTTTCAGGATGGATTCCCATAAGATACAAGATTTGTTTTCTTGCTTTCCTTTCTTTGATGATCTCATACATCACCAGGTTTTGTTTGAGTATTGCTATAACAGAAATGGTTGTACATCACAAGAAGGGTCTTGCTGCAAGTTACGATCCAGATGCTTGTCCTTATGACCCTGTGGATAATAACACAGCCACATCGTCTAAGGTAATGGTTCAGGATTATATAATGTATTGTAGCTAGTATAAACAAATATATGTTATGTTGCAGAAAGTTTTGTATTCCCATATTAACTCAAGCTTGTAAATATTTCCTTCCTCTAAATAATATTGAATAACTGTTTATCTGCTCAACGTGTGACTTCTAATTACATCCTACAAAAATAAAAAATAAAATATTTCTTCCAAATTAGTTAATAAATCAACACATTCACAGGTTTTAGGTTATAAAAGTTTTTTGGGATCTAAAGTACAAATAATATATAAATCAATGTCAACTTTAAATTCAGTGCTTCAAAATTCACAAATAAATATTTTTAAAAAATTCCATTATTATTATTTTATATTTTATTTTATTTATTTATTTTTATAAAGTGTTTTTATTTCCTTTATTTTTATCCCTAACCTTAAAGGATGAAAATCTAATCATTTTGTAATCAACACATTAAATTTCAACATTTTGATACATTCTGACCACTAATTCTTTAAAAAGTAATTCAATCACGTATAATTCCATCTACAGTATTTGGATTTATTTCCTATGTACTACTCTTGAAAAATATCAAATGTAGTACAGTATCGATGTTTTTGTGCAATCACAATACTTTGCTTTTTATATAATTGAAAAGTAAAAAGCTTAGAAATTATGTAAAAGTTTTCTATTATTTTGCTTATCTCGGTTCTAACTTGAATCAAGAGTCTCTGCAATCATTTACCATCAAGTTACTTAAAAATCTGGTAAAATGAACACTGAACTTGTTCCAAAGAGATGAAACTTCTTGTTGAATTTTTCCACACCACAGTCTAAAATTTGAGGTGCACTTTTAAAAAATGTGGGTTAAGTGTTATGATAAATAGTTTGAAACTGGCCTTTCAAAAATGATTTTTAACACACGAAACAGTTTCATTTATTAAGTAATGTTAAATGAATTCAATATGAATGGTTTAATTTCAATATATGTAATTGTAAATAAATGTCTTCTTCTTGTTACTTACAGCAGTTTCACTAGTCTACATGGCATCTCCAGGTGTGACACAAAAAGCACAAAAAACAAAAATTGGAATTTTTTTTTTTAAGAATAGTTTTCTAGTATTAAATATAAAATAACAGTCCGATCTAATATTTTGTACGATTTAAGATAATCAGTTTAGGTTGTTTGATTTCACATGTTTATTAACAAGGATATAGTGTTATAAATTATATTGAAAGACCATTGTTATTTACTCTATGTCCACTTATTTTTTTTAATGGTTTCTAGGAAACTTGGTTTACAGTATGAGAGTAGAGGTGAAAAATTAAATATGTATATCCAAAACTGTAAATAGGTTTTTTGAGTTATTCTCTTACATAGGCTATTTGATTTTTTTGAGGGTAGCATACTAGCATAGTAGTGAAAGTTATTTATCATTCTGTTAACAGCAGAATTTTTGGTCGCTTTGTCTTATAGCTTTCAGGTTTTTATTCTAAAGATTTTTTGCAAATAAAACTGAAATTAATCTAGATTTATTGGCTATAATGAATATATATTTAGTTATAATTATTATTTATTTATTATTTTTAATCTAATGACATTTGTTGCTAAATAATTATTCCAAAAGGAATAACTTTTTTTGAGGGATAAAATTAAGAGAAATTATATTAAATTCTTGTCATTATGTTGAGTTATAGAGTCTTTTATTTTAAATTTTTTGTTTATTTTTCAATTGCATCATAAGAAAAAAATTGCAATAGTATAACAATTCTGGTAATGGGTTTTTGATATTTTTAACCTTTAGGAACTGATGTTTACCATTTTCTTGGTATCTTGGTGTCAGTTTCTGTCTGGGACATTTTCACCATACACTTTTCCAAAAATGGGTTGTCTGGTGTAATGGGTGTCAGGACTCGATATTTTTATGTAATGTCCGAAGTTTATTCCATTTAATGATTTGATTTTGGACAAAAACGACCTTTGAGAAAATCCACAATTTTGTATTGTCTTTTTTACAAAACTTATAATATTTATATATTTAAGAGTGTGAATTAAATTTGACAATACCTGTAAATACTTGTTAAATATTTTTTGGGGGAAATTGAGTTTCATTCATTTGTTTTTTAAATACTTGGTCTTAAAAATTGGAACATAACCTAAAATAACACAAAAATTTGATTTATTGATTGATTTGAAGGAAACCAAAAATATTGAAGTTTATTTTATTTGTTATTTTCTTGAGAACTGGTGATCCTAAAGAATCAACATTTTAAAGTTTCTTGCAAAATATGGGTGCACAGGAAGATTAAATCTTGGTTAAAAAGGATTAAAAATTGGCAGGTGAAATTTGGATTTGGCTGATTTGTACTCATTAACATATTTTGATCTGAGTTCAAATCTGGTTTGTAAGTAGTTGGCCTTCATATGCACTAAACATTAGAAATAAACTTAATATTTTGAAATTAACATATATTTTTGTTTCTAAACCTTGCATTCAATTTTACATAAATTTTTACTTAAGTCGTGTGTTATTCATATCTACTTTACTGCTTGTAAATAGTTATGTACCTTTAGAGTTGTAAATAAGAACAGAGATTAAGGATTAAAGGTAGATTGTGGTTTTAAAAATAAAATAATTAATTTTTATTGGCCGAGATTTAAATTAGACAGTTAGTTGCTTCCAGAAGCTAACTTGATGTGATTATGATGTCTACTCATTAGAGAAAAAAATATTTTGAAAATCATAAAAGTTAGTTTTTATAACAATTACTAAAAAGTTTTCAAATTTTAGTACATAACCTCTTATCAACAATAAGTTGATTTAAAATGTCTCATAATATATATAGTGTGCCAAAAGTATAGACACATTTTATTTTCTATATTTATAAACCATCTAGTGGTAAATAAAGACGGAAAATTAATATCTTACGAAAATTTTAAGGTTAGTCCTACTTTGAGAAGTTGAAAACTCTTACATGACTACTGCTTTGTTCTGGAATAGACCTTTAGAATGTGATGTCATTCAATTTTACTTTATATTTACAATTCGATTCAAAATAGTCGATGTAATATGATAGACAGAACATGTTGTGTTAGTACTCTTGGTTTATTCTCAGTTTTGTTTTGTTTTAGATTTTTGTGTAGGTGTTAAGAGAGTATGTGCACTGTTTATTTGAAATATTGTTATTTTTTAGTTGATAGTTTATGTAACTTGTTATTATTTTTTCCAGCATGGTAGAGAGTTTGACTGGAATGAACCCACACAAGGGTTGATTCTCAGCTCCTTCTTTTGGGGTTATGTGATCACTCAGCTCCCTGCAGGGATGTTAGCTGAACGTATCGGCGGCAAAATAACTCTTGGCTTTGGTGTACTGCTACCTACATTATGCACTTTATTAATTCCCCTAGCAGCTAGAGAAGGAGGAGCTACAGGGCTCATTATAGTTCGCTTTGTTATGGGTCTTGGCCAGGTGTGTAGTTATTTATGGTATATAATACAAATAGTAGTTTAGCTATAGCCAATCCAGTGACACTATAAAACCCTGTATTTAGACAAACAAGGCAGCTGCCTAATGCAGCGTATTGTTCTATTTTTAAATTGCTGATTTGCTATAAGCAGACTGTGATACTGAATAGCAATTGGATTCTATTACAATTCTGTTATTATCAATTTTTTTTTGTAATGTTACTTAGTTTATCAATTTTGTTATCAGGTAGCAAGAAAGTTTTCCTTATTAATATATTTGATATGTAGTGTTATAGTGAGAATTGTTAAAATTGAGGAAGTGTTAAAATTTTCAATATTCTCTTTAAATGGTTGTTTACAAAGTTGGAAGAATTTTATGGCTTAGTGATAGTCTAATTATAACTAGTTAATTCCGATCAAGTTAAGGGAGTGGTATAACATGTTATGACTTTTGTTTTGTTTTTAGCAAATGCTGATAGCTGCGACTGACCAGCAAAAAAATATCAACAAGTGATGTTAATTTGGGTTACTCAGTGATTGAGATTAAAAAAACATGAGTTCTAGTTAAGAAAGTGATATATCCGAGCTGAAGTTATTGATTACACCATTCATAAAAGAGAAATGGTGCTAATAGCTAAACATTTGATAATAGTCATTTTACCATTTATTATCGACTTCTATTTATAAACTTTTTTTATTGTTATCGAAATCTAAAAGTGTAATTAAACTATAGGATTTTGTTAACAGATTATATAAAATAATATCAGTGAAATTTTTATCTCTTCGCGATTTCTAATACAATAATAAAACTTGATTTCAGGGCATCTTCGTCTCAGTATTAGCTTTAGTAAACATCAATTGTTGACCTTGAAGTTTAGATTTTAAAGATGACAATGTGTCCATTCTTATTTTTTCAGTGTAACAATCCAATTTTTGATTTATGATTCGTATCATAGTGCCTCTTCAAGTTAAACTCCTTACAAACAGCAACTGTTTGATTGCAAATCAAACCAGTGGTTTACCTTTCCATTCTATGAAAAAATATGCAATTTCCCATTTAGACTGAAAAACTCTGCACTCACTATCAACTTTACGTTTTTGTGACATTATGCCAAAATCGTAACAATTATGGACCTCGACACAACAATTATGGATATCGCATGTGCACGACACAAACAAATGCACAATACCTTCACAAATACTACTTCGCAGTACAACTAAAATCCTTCTCCGACTGTATCGCTTCGATTACTCAACTCAACTGACTCACGTCGCACTCCTTTTATATCGATGAGGAAGGTTCTAGTCTAGACTCGAAGCGTGTGGAAGATTTTATTGTTCTCAACAAAAATAATAGGGTATTTCCGCTTGTTGCTAAGAGATGGCGTTACTGTCTATCTCTCTCGCTTGTCTAGGCACGCGCTGCCCTTGAAATTACTTATAAATGTAGTGTGCGCAATTTAAAACTTCCGTAGAGGAATCGAGTGAAGTCTAAAAGCTCTAAAAAACATGATTCTTCTTTCTGTGACACATTGCGATAGCGGGCCGTATTGATACGTCCCGGGGACAAGCTGCGGCACGCGGGCCGTATCTTTGACATGACTGATCTACACACACGCACGCATACACACAGACACAAATACACACAATCAAAGCCTATACACTAAGCCTATAGGAACCAGATGTCTATTTTTTAAAGTTTAAACTATTACAACTATCATTACCATAACCAATTTTATAAATTTTAACAATAGCTGATTTATTACAATAACCATAAAATCAATTAGATTTTGGAGGGTATTGCGTATCAACTAGATCCATAAATATGAGCATAATATATTTATTTTAGTTGTACCTCAAAACTGTTCTCTTTTAGATGACAAAACTTTCTTACACAAACCCTTATATAGAAGACAATTCAATAGATTATGCCAACTGTCTGAATGTTAATCTGAGCTACATTTTCATACTTAATTTGTAAATAGATACTAGTTTTTGGGGGTTTTTATGTTTTGTGTATAAATGTTTATTCGGAATCAATGTGTTTTAACTAAGAAACTTTTTCTGTCATTTGATAATAACCTAGTAAATTTAATTTTCTTGTACTGTAACACAATTCTTGTTTGTTTTTCATGTGTTATGTTTACCAGTGAATTTTTGTCACCATTAACCACTGTTAATTTATAACAATAAATCATGTTAAATTTGCTTGATATAAAGTTAAAATTTATAAGGAATATAAACTTGAATCTTGTGAAATTTGTTATTTGTATGTTGTGTATTACATTGTTTATGTTTTCTGTCTCTAGGGCTTTATTTATCCATCCCTGAATGCACTTTTAGCAAAATGGGCACCTCTTGAAGAGAGAGGCAGGCTGGGATCATTAGTGTTTGCAGGTAATTTTTGCTTGAAGAATATTTCTTTACTAATTTAACATCATTTTGGATACATTATAAAACACTATGACTTAAACTGAATAAAATTAAGAAAATCACTCGTATTTGAGTCCTGTGTTTGGAGTAGTAACTTCTTTTTTTTACATATGTTTAATTAGATAAACAATAAATGGGTGCAATTCTATTCCAGGTTAATCATTGTTACATATTGGCTGTTAAATACCCAAAGTTTTTAGAACAAATGTTGCCAATATTTCATGGGTTATTTTAAAATAAAAAAGTTTATATATAGTTCTGAGCGGGTTGCATTCTGGAGGGAGTGGTTTTATAATTTTTGTTGTGAAGCAGTCATTAAGTCACAGCATTGTGGGTTGCTGGATGTTGTGGAGTTGGTTTCTCTATATCCATGATTTTACATCATGTTTGTGGCCATTCATCCTGGTGATTAGGCCAATAAAATATATTAAGCTGGGGAAAACCTGCATTGTAGTTGGTAGATAACATTTTTGTGGTATATGTTGATGACTTTAATTATTTTTTTTGATTGAGAAAGTGAACGAAATATTTCAGAACTTATAGTGTTTATATGTGTTTTCCTATTTGTGTACTACTAGGATGGACACAATAGCAGGTAAGCCTGTGTTTGTTTTTAATGAAACTAACAATATTTATTTATGTATTTTGGAGCCTCATTTACGAATTTAACATTAGTTTATACACAGTAGCGGCCGGTGGTTAAGGGCAATGGGAGGGCTCTGTTTTATTTTATAGCCTACACGTAAGGGAAGGCATGTTATCAAAACATACACTACGGTTCAGAAAGCAGGAGTAACACAAGTGTTAGGATTGGCTCTCTAAAATACCTGGGTTCTTAGTTTCAATTAATTATCATCAAATCAGTGGTTCAGTATACTAATTAATTTTTATTAACAATGACTATCTCCTATCTTATTATAATAATACAATATCTTTATTACTACTATTAATCCAGAATGACTCTAATTATTGTGACTCACAGATCTGATTCTACGTTATATTTTATTATTACTTGTGTCTGAAATAATTGCAAAGTTTAGACACGAAGTTTGCTCACCCTGCTTGCCATTCATGGATGCTCATCTGAAGTCTCAAAACTCCTAGGTAGCTCGTATACGCCAAGTCCGTCTGGCTATCTTCCAGAATTATGCTCCCAGGATTCTCTTACTCGCCAAGTCCGTCTGGCTATCTTCAAAAATTCCTGCAGCACCTCCCTCGATTAATCTTGGCCCACTGACCAAGTTTTCTCCCACTCTAGGGTTTATATGTGTTTGTAGCATCAATGACGGCTGCCTTGCTTGCAAGGTAAGCAATTTCATCATTTTTCCAGGTCTGTCACAATAATTGTTGTCCTACTGTGTTCCTAAAAAGAACTTAGACTATATTCCTAACTAAAATTATCCTAATTCCTAACACAAGTGTTATTCACTCCATATTAAAAACATTAGGGGTCTACATAGCGATTATAAAGCAAAGTTTGTATAGCTAATAAAATAAAAATAAAAATAAAATAAATGAACTATTTTGAGTTTTACTTATTACCATGTCAGGCCTAGGGGGTCCTAAATCTTTTAAGGCAATTCTATGTTCTATGTTTTTAATTCCTTGACTAATGATTAAACTTACATCATTTGTCACAACGTTTACCGTTGACATATTACAGGCAACAGCATCGGCATCTAATTTATGGTGGCTGCACTGACTGATGTCTGCGCGCGCAGCTTCGGACTCTGCCCTAGAAGTCCATTATACACTGTGTAAATGACGTCACGGCACCCTCAGCACTGTCTGCTGCTTGCCCCATATGACTAAATGCAATGAAACTGCGACGCTCTGGCCACCGTCCGAACTCCAGATTACATTCCTCAAATATTTTATATTGTAAAACTTCCGCTACAAATGATGGTGAAATCCATAGCGGCAATAAATTTATATGATTCATATATGAATTTTATGAATATTATGAATTATGAATGAATATTATGATTCATAAATCATTTATCTCCAAAGAATTAAATACATATAGGTATTTACATTATTAAAATAATATTATTATTGGGGGGCGGCGTCCGAGAGTCCTTATGAGTAAGCCGCCACTGTTTATACATACAAAATACATATATGATCTCTAAAAATCTGGAAAAAACAAAATTACTAACTTTTGTTTTTATTTAAGTTATAATTTGTTTTTTACTGAACAATTTTGGTGTAAATCCTAAAATTTATGTAATATTATTTAAATTTAGTATAAGTTTATCTTACGGGATTTTAAAGTTGTCATTTGTCTTATTTTGATGCTTCTTCGAATTTAAATCTGAAGATTAATATCAAATCCATATTTTGTATATTTTTTTAGTAAACATTTGTCATGTTTACCTCCTACCTCCTCTTACCTCCTATAGGATGAAATACAAATTTTGTTTGCTCTTTATACTTGCAGGAGCAAACTTTGGTAACATCGTTTCCATGAGCATCAGTGGATTTGTATTGAGTGCAACCAATGGTGACTGGCCAGTTCTGTTTTACATCTATGGTTGTGCAGGTTTAGTTTGGTACTGTGTATGGTTAATTTATGGTTATAGTAGTCCAGATTTACATCCTAACCTATCTACAGCAGAGAAAGATTATCTGTCTGAGTATTTTAGTGATTTACATATAAAGAAGGTAAGATGTGTCATGATTTATTCTGTTATAAGTACATAATAATCTATACATTTTAATATATGTCAAAAAATATGTTTAATTTTACTTACTTTTTTTTTTTTTTTTTTTTTTTTTTTTTTTTAGAAAAAAAACATGTTCAATAAGTACATAACAATTTTTAAAATGATTACTACTTTTACAAAAACAGATTTTTTTGAGAGGTAAAGTTTGGAGGGGTCAAGTTTGGTGGGGACTTGTCATATATTTCCCATTAAAATGCATCTTATCTTTCAACACTTAAGCAATATCCTTATTAAGTAACGATTTAAGTGTATTTTTTATTTTTTTCTTCTTTAGTTTAACAGAATTCATTTATGTTTACTCGATTAAACATAAATCAAAATCATTGTTCTAATTATTTTTTCCTTTGTCTTTTTTTTTAGCTTGGTGTGGTTCATTCTCTAGGCCTACCTACACAAATTTTTTCATCTTTTAAAACTTATTTCAGAGAACCAACAGATTCCCCAACTTTTTATGCCACATGATCCTGAATATTATTTAAATTAATAACTCCTCCATTTCTGCTTCTTCTGTAATAAACCAAAATCACTGACTTATTTTGTGAGATTGGTTGTGTAGAATTTTACTCCCACTAACCTATTTAAAAAAATTCTAACCCTTTACTGTTTAAATAGAGAAATCAACTGTAGCAACTATTTTAGAATTGGCATGTACACTAAAACATACCAATATCAAAGCACAGTCAGCAAACTGAACCATGTATCCTCAGGATTGGGGGAATCCAATCAACTCTTCTTCTGCAAATTAAGAAGTCAGCTTAGTATACACTTCACATATTATAATTTTCATTGTTTCTCAACGAATTTCTAAAAAATAATTTTAGATAGAATAAAACTTGATCGCAAGATTTCCAAAAGTTTTTTTGTTAAGATCTTGTGTTCGAGTTTTATTGTATCTAATATTATCTCACAAGTCAATCTCAATATTTATTTTTGTAAATAATTTTCTTTAATATCTGGAAAGTAGGAATTCTAAACACTGGCTCAAACTTTTCCAATTTTTATAAATGAAGCAATAATAACTTATTTTTAGTAAAAGTCATCTAAAAGGGAATAATTATTAAATTCTTGAAATTGTTTGAATTTATACAATATCAATGTTTGTACTAAATTTTGTGAAAATCGGCTAATAATTGTAATTCCTTTAGAGTAAATAAATTGGAAAAACATTGCACTACCTTTCCCACACATCCATCCACAAAAATAAACAAACTAATAACATTCACCACCATCTCTCCAAAAAATGTCTGTTACATTTAAAAAAAGAAAATTTCATTTGATTCATTACTAAGTTTTCTCTATGTTTCTATATATCTTATGGATGATAAGTTTGTAGGAAAGGTTCTCCTTTATCAACTTTTTGTGAAATTTTGTATTATCAATATTTATTTATTTCAATAGAACCTGTGTCTTTTGCTTGAGCCTTAAACTCAACTTAAATGTAAAATCGGATATATTATTTTTTACTTTCAGTACTTTACTGATTATATCTCAATTATATATATATGACTGAAAATATTAGAAAACCAAAATCATTAGAAAATGCTGATTTTAGAAATTAGGTTTTGTTCAAACTGTATCTGACCTGAATTTTCCTCACAAAAAAGCATGTGCAATTTCATCAGGAAAGTTCTATTTTCTTGCATGCTTTTTTTTTCTGTTTTGCATAGAGCATGAGTCACTAACTTGCAATCTTTGTGGCACATAATTAAATCACTGAATATAAAGATTAGTGAAAACAAAATACAAAATTGTTCAGTTGTTTAGAAACAATACATCTGGACATTCTGACATTCTTTACTTTTTTCTATATAGGTATTGAAAATTTATCTTTTTTTAAACATTTTAAACATCTTAATATGCTACCATCTTGGTATCGAAATCTCACAACTAAAATAAATACACTTTTCACAGTAAGTAGTATAATAAAATTAATTTAATGGAAGTCTCTTTATAAATAATTTGAGTAGTTCTCAATGATTTTTTTATAACATTTTCCTATTATCAGTATGATGAAAGATTTACCGAGTTAATTTTATCGAGTTTATAAAACACTTTGCTCACGAATTGCACATTATATTTTGTCTACAGTTGTTGTTGAAAAAAAAATTGTATATAAATATAAATATAACCTCTATATTCATGTCAAAACTGAGGTTATTTATGAATTTACAAATAACTTAGGTGTATTGTTGAGGAAACGGGATTGCCAACTTCAAAACTCGGCAAACGAAAAATACTCTCCGTGTACATACACTGTCAATATCTTCATGAATAATTACTTCCCTTTTCAACTTTACAGATCTTTGGATCTAACTTTGAATTATTATTGAAAAAAATTATGTTATTAGCACCAGAGCTATCCTTCAAAAAATAGTTTTGGGTAAAAAACTGCTGATTCAAATCTCTGTGCTTGTAGCAAAATTTAAAGATAATTTTATTCTAAAAATTGGAAATAGGTTCATAATTAACTTTACAAATTTAATTTTGTTACTTTTGGTATTGAATGTTTAAATATTTTGTTGGTTGGTAGCTAAGATAGTGTTTAATTGCAGGTACTGCCACCTACACCTTGGAAAGCCATTTTTACTTCAGTTCCTCTATGGGGACTTATTATAGCACAGATTGGACATGACTGGGGACTCTTCACCATCATAACGGATCTACCAAAGTATATGAAGAGTGTCATGCATTTATCTGTGGCCCAGGTTAGATATCATATACACAGAGTATTTAAAAAGTGTGGAAATGTTATTAATCAAAGATATTTTTTATGAATAAAGATCATTTCAATAGATAGAATGGGAGATAATTTTAATTCATCAAGAACGAATTTGATGCTAATTTTTATAAAAATTAAAATATTGATTTTTTTTTGGAATTAACAATATAGAAAATATTATTAATATATTTTTAATTGTAGCAACTCTTAACATTAATTTTGTAATATCTGATATAAAATAGGAAATAATTTTAGTTTGTATTACCAATTAGGTCAAAGTATGTATAAAGTATTAAGTTATGGATGTAGTTCTGGGATGTCAAAATATAGTGAAGAACAAAAATTACAGTTTTGTTTGAGTAGGATATATTTATGTATATATATTTTACCATTGCTACATATACGAGAGCTGTTTTTTACAACCTCTGATCGTGCTGTGAAGGAGACAACATTCTGCGAACTCCCACTACCTCAGTCACTGCAGAGTGTACGACACCATTCCGAGTTAATCTGGGGACACATAAACATGGCTACTATGATTGATTCTCCCGGCAAGTGCGAGTTGTGAAGTGTTATTTGGTTCTTGGAAGCAGAACGGCTTATTGCAGCGGAAATTCATCAAAGAATGACCTGAGTATACAGTGAAAACTTTATGAGTGATGGTGTAGTGCGTGAATGATGTGGGAAAGTTAAAGAAAGTTGATGTTTATGATGGAGACCAAGAATGTAAGTCTGTCGCAAAAGAAGACCTTGTTGAACAAGTTGATCAATTGGCTCAAGACAATAGGTTTACCATACGTGAGTTGTAGGATAAATTTCCTAACATTTCAACATCAGCCCTCTATACTATCATAACAGAACACCTAGGTTACGAAAAACATTGTGCTTAATGGGTTTCTAAGATGTTGTCTGATGACCCACAAAGCTCACCGAATGTTTCAGCGTTATCATTCCTTGACCGTTACGATGCTGATAGCACAGAATTAAAAAAAAAATTGTGACAGGTGATGAGACATAGGTTCTGTATGATACCCCAGAAACGAAAGAACAGTCAAAACAATGGATGCATTCAAGCTCACCAAAGAAACCCAAAAAATTAAGAAAAACCTTCAACAGGGAGATCATGGCCACATTGTTTTGGGACCAAAAAGTTTACTGCTTACAGCCAGGACCACGATAAATGCAGCAGGTCACTCTTTGAAAGTTTTGTGACCGTTTTGGAGAGCCATTCAAAACAAAAGAAAAGGAATGTTCACTTCTGGAGTTGTGCTCATCCATTACAATGTCCGTCCTCACACTGCTAGTATAATGAAACGGCTTCGTGATGGGTTTCAATGAGACATTTTGACCATCCGGCATATATCCCCAACCTATTGCAGGCGACTTCCACCTGTTTCCTGAACTTAAGAAGTGTCTAGAAGGGAAGAGCTTCCGAACCAACGTGGGGCTTCAAGACACCGTGCAGATTAATCTCAATTTGCTGGTAGCAACTTTTTATGAACAGGGTATTGAATTACTAGTCCACCGGTATGACAATACTTCAAACCTATATGGTGATTATGTTATGTAAAGTAACCAAAGATGTATCTAACTTTTGGTAATACATTTATTTTACTATTCACGTTAATTTTATTTTTATACCCTATCGGATGTTGAAAAAAATAGCCCTCGTAATATGCAGCTTTATATTATGTCTTTCATGGTATTAACCCAACACTGTGCAATCAAAAATAACAATAATCAAATTAGTTGCTGTTGTAAGATAAAATGCAAACCAACCACATGTGCATTTTACTTTCTCTTATAAGACACTACAATGTGTGAACTATTATCCCAAACAGCAAAGTGTTAATTTTGTTGTTTTATCCAAGTGTAGAAATATATAGGTGATGCTAACATAGTGAATATCAATATGGATTGTACAGAGTGGGGTAAAACAGATTAAGCAGCTTTGAATGTGTGTACGAAATTCAAGGAGTAGTACAGAAAAATGGCATTTTAATTTCTGAATTCAGCAATACATACCATTTGATTTATATTGTTTTGAAAATAATGTTTTCAAGATTGTGGGATTAGCAGCAACACCCTTTTGGAGATGCTGTTTAAAGTTTTCTGCACCTCGTTGGGACTTATCGAGGGGTTATGGGATACACTTTTTCAATAATACGCTCCCTTAACTCTTCTAGGAAGTGAGGCGATATTTGAACACTCTTTCTTTCAAGTAGCCTCATAGAAAAAGATTTCAAATACTTAAATTAGAGGACTGCACTGGCCACCTGACATCACTCCTCAGAGAGACTAGATGCCCGGGAAACATTGTTCTTAAAACATCAAATGAATTTCACGCTGTGTGAGGTTGACCTCATCCTGTTGGAACAACAGGTCCCCCAAGTATTATTCTTCAAAAATCTCTTTCAATTTGGGCTGCAGAAAAGTTTCCAAAATTGAGACTTAATGGTTAGAATTGACCATGACAGTTATGCTTGAGGAAGGGAGGAAGAAAAAGAGTGGGTTTTCATGAAGATTTGAGGGTTATTTCAGTCCAGTAGTTGAGGTTTTGCTTATTTTCAGTTCCACTGTGATGTTTTCTTGCTTCTGGGGAAAGTTGCTATGAGTAGGATCTGTTCAAGGATTTGTTCACACAGAGTTCTGCGGTTGGTATAATCTGTAACACTCAACTCCTGAGCCAACATTATTTTAGAGGGATGAAAAAATGAAGTATCCTACTCAAACTATGGCTTGACATTCCTGAAGTACCAGAATGTCTTTGGGACTGCTCTTATCACCTACAAATTTTACAGTGTTTTTATGCTCTTATGTTGGCCTTGTGTACCTCCTCTTAGCGAGTTTCCAGTTTGCTGCAAATCATAATCCATAACCGAATTGTGTTCGCATTAGGAACCGAATAGTTGCATGGAATGTTGAAGCATCGCTGAAAAGCTCTTTGAATCACGATCATAGAAGGGTTGTTTTTGAAATATGCATTCATGGCAAAACTTCAATGTTCTCTAGTTCAAACCATTTTGGTTACTAAAATGGGGTAAGCGACTGAAGAGGACTACATCACGTGCATCTCCCTTCCCTGACTATACCCCGATCAGTGATCCCTTCTAAACCTTTTTAGTCCCACTCTGTACTAAATGGACAGGGGTTTTCAAACTGTATGGTGTATTTAATTTTTTGTTGTTGTAAATTCTATGTATATTGTATTAAATGACATGTTTCTGAGAAGTAACATATTTGGTGATTTCCCAAGATTTAAATTTAATTGGCTTAATAATATAATCAGTTCCTTTGAAAAATAAATCAAGGACTCTCTGTTATATTTTCCTTGGTGTGCAATATTAAAAAAACTCTTTTTGTACTTATTTTTATTGAATCAAGATATATTTCAATCATTCTTATTTTTTTTTCGATAAACGCCTTCTTAAATTTTTCCATTTTAAGGCAAAGTGTGTATGCAATAATTTGTATCAGCTGATATTTAACCTTTAATGTTGCTGTTTTAGAATGGATTAAGATCTGCCCTCCCCTATGTTGCAATGTGGATTGTAGCCATATTTTCTGGTATCTTGGTGGATTGGATTCTTTCAAAAAAACTATTTTCAGTAACAAATACAAGAAAGATTTTCACAACTTTTGGTTAGTACTTTAAATTGTTTTAAAATTTGAAGTGTTTTCTTTGACATGAAGTTTATTTTTATATAAATAAGAATTATAATACACAATTGATGGATACCACTGTGCTGGTTACATATGTTTAGTATAGGTATATACTACATTACATATATCCATTTTGAGGTAATTTGAACCTAAAATAGCAGGTTTTTAATATAAATCTGTCTGTTGTCTGTAAAAGTACTTTTTGGCCTAAAGAAGAGTACCAAACGATTGATCAAATTTGGTATCTGGACATATTTTGGTTGTATCTTGAGATGTTTCCTTTATTTTCCCTAAAACTAAAATGTGGTGTAAAGAAGAGATATAAATTATTATAGATTTTCAAGATCATTGGTTTAAAAATAATTTTCACTATAAGAGGTAATTTGAACTTCTTTGAAGTAATATAAATTTTAAATAGTCATTATAATAACAAGAAATTATGTAATAATTAAGTAAATGCTATAACAACACCTTAATAATTTACTATTGTAACATTTGTCAGTTGGTTCTAAATGAATTGTTCAATTTTTTTCTTTTTTTGAATGAATGTAAATGAATTCAAAGCAAGCTTGATTACTACATTGATGTATCATGAACATACACTACTACTTATTATGTATACTTACTTAGCATAAAAGGAAAGTGATTACATTCAGGTTCAAACATGGATGGGTAATTGTTCAATAAAGTAAATTTTCTCTTATCGTATTTGAAAAATAAAAGGGAATTATTAAACCATTAAGCACAAATCATATTTATAAATTATCTGTCATATAATTTGTTTCAACTTAAAAAAAAATTAGAAATGGCAAAAAGCATATTAATTAATTTTATTATTTGTCTATAGAATCAAACCTCACTAATTCAAACTTCCAATAACGCCAACAAAACCTCTATTTGATTGTAATTTTGAGCAACTTAAGTATATTCTAGAACTTGAAGTTTTAAACGTATATAACTCGAAATTGTGGCACGATGAATGTAAATATATTACAACCTACATGCCTCCTTTCCCGTCCACCCCAGACTATTGTCTTTCAGTAGACAATAGAATGTAGCATTTATCCTGTGGCACTTAATTGGGCATTATTTTTATTAAGAAAAGTACTATATCTAATATTGCACCTAAATAGAACTGTAAATCTAAGTCGAATTTGTTTTTCTTTGAGCCTATATAACTTGAAAAATCAGTGTTATATATCAAGAACTAAACCTTTATAGATCAAACAAACATACGAAACCTACATAACTCGAATAATTTGTCTCTTCTCTTGAATTTTGAGAAAGAGATGTTCGATTATAAACCTTACTTTAATATCATTATGTTATAGCTTTATCATTTCAGTTTTTATTTACAGCATCAGTAGGACCAGCTATAGGCATTATTGGAGCTTCCTATGCTGGCTGTAACAGGGAAGCCGTCACAGGATTGTTTGCTTTGGGAATGGGACTTATGGGATTCTTTTATCCCAGTCTCAAAGTCAATCCATTAGATCTTAGTCCTAATTATGCTGGAACAGTTATGGCACTGGTCAATGGAATAGGTGCTATCTCGGGAATTATCACACCTTACCTTGTGGGACTTCTTATACCTGATGTATGTTGACCTTCATCATTTACTAATATTATGTCACCTTTAAAATTGCAGTATAATCGGTTTTTGTAAATTTAACTTGGGGTTATATGCTTTTATTTTGAAAATTAAAGAAAGGGTGAGTGATAGTAGTCATGAGTTAAACATGATAAATTACACTGCAAAATTGACCTTTGGGAGGAAGTAAAGCTCCAATAGTTATTTGTGTAACTAGTGAGCAAAGTGGCACTTTTTTAAACGAGAGAAAAATGTTGACGCACGAGGCTTGCCGAGTGCGTTAATTTTATCGAGTTTATAAAACACTTTGCTCACGAATTGCACATTATACTTTGTCTACAGTTGTTGTTGAAAAAAAAAATTGTATATAAATATAAATATAACCTCTATATTCATGTCAAAACTGAGGTTATTTATGAATATTACAAATAACTTAGGTGTATTGTTGAGGAAACGGGATTGCCAACTTCAAAACTCGGCAAACGAAAAATACTCTCCGTGTACATACACTGTCAATATCTTCATGAATAATTACTTCCCTTTTCAACTTTAAAACGTTGTTTTGTTGTTTATTTATGTTATTTTACATGCAAGAATTAATCTAACCTACATACGGGACATTTCCTGTATATTATAAATCAATTCAAATAAACTTAACCTAAATTTCGTTTTGTTCGGTTGCCATTCGGAGTGAGCAAAGTAGCGGGCAAAGTGAAACTGTTGAGAAATCAGCTGTTTTGCAAACTAATTTAAATGAACAAAATGCCACTTTGTCAACAACTGCAGACAAAATTTATTCTTTAAATTATTATTGCTACAAATGTACCAGAGTAGAATAATATATACAAGTGTGTGAAAAAGAATACTCAGACGCGGAGGAATATAGCTTTTTTCACTGATAAGCCTGTTTTTTTAAATGTTTCATAATATTACTAAGTAAGATTTCCTGTGCATCTTATGTTTTAACTTTGTACATTTATACATTAAAATATATATTATATATATATATATATATATATATATATATTTACTATGTTAAACTTCTACCAAAACTTAATTTAAAGGGAAACACAAAATTTTGTATTTTAAACTAATATAAATGAAAATATGTTGGAGGAAAACGATAATAGTGTTGAATCAATACAACTATGACCAAGACGTTTTTCGCCAGACAAATGGTTGAGATATCTAGTGCTTTTTATCTATTTTGTAACTAGTCATGATCAGAAAAGGATAAAAAGATGGAAATATGTTTTTAAATTGAATGAAATTCTGTAGATATAGCTAAAGTCATCCGTTTTAAATCATTTTATCCGTATCCAATTACAAGTTATCCCTATTTTTGTAGGCACTTTATGTATTTTTTTTAGTGAGAAATGGAATATTTTGTATTGTTCATTCATAGAGTACAATGAAGCAGTGGAGGTTAGTCTTCTGGATAGCTGTTGGAGTTCTCTTGTTTACAAACTTTATCTATGTTCTCACCGCCTCTGGTGAAGTACAACCCTGGAATGATCCTCAACCTGATGAAAAGACACCTTCCATCAACGAATCACCTGCAAAGTAAGATTCTTTATATTCATGCCTACCTTTATAGTTGTAATAATATCACTGTTCTTTATTAGAAGATAGTATTATTTTTTCATTCTTATATTTCTAAAAACAATTATATTTCTGAGCAAAACTAAACTTAGAATTGAGTTTTTTTAATGATTTTTCTTTTGCCCAAAATACCTATCACATTTGAGTTTGTTTGATAAATTGTATGTATGACAATTGAATTTATATGACATTAAAAACCTTTAGATTAAAAACAATCAAAGGTTATGTGGCACACTGCACAGTTTACCTGTGGTATGTTCTTATCCTGTGCAAGTGCACCCTTTGACTACAGTGTCCCATAATAAGTACTGTGATTTGTCCAAAGGGACTACTCTTAGTTGTAATTTACTATGGGGATGCCTCCTAAGACTACCCCATTTTTGCTGGTGTTTTTCTGAACTCACCATTAATAGCCATCTTGGCCAGACATACAGGTATCCCTACTGCCAGCCCAGGTTCTACAAACTCTAATGTAGAGTTCTGCTTAACCAATATATCTGCCTTCTTGTTTCCCCTCAGCTCCTTTATGCCCTGGTACCCAATACTAAGTTACCTGTTTTTCAAATAAAGAGAGTTGAGGTTCTCTCAGAATTCCCAGACCAACTGGATTTTATATTAGTGCCTGCAAGTGCTTTAATCACTGCTTTGACTATCAGTGTTAAAAATCCACTTCAGATTCTCTCAAACACAGTAATATATGACCATTATTTCAGCCTGAAAAACTATAGCATATTGTTTTAAAGTAATCGAACTCTTCAACACTGGTCTTAGCCCAGATAACCAGGTTCAGTGCTTTCCTTAGTTTTGGAACTGTTAGGATTTAGGATAAAAAAAATAATCATATGTTTATTAATTTATTAAATAGTTAAATGTTAGCACCAGTTATATCTTCAATATCAGAATTATGGCAATGATTGGGAAAGAAAGCAAAAAGTAGTGAGTGAAGTTCTACATAAACTAGTAAAGTTCTAGTGTTAGTGAACTAGAAATGAAGTCAGTTGGACCCAAGATGTTTGGAAGGACGATGAAACGCTGCTGGTCACCACAGAGACGTGGCCTAAAGGACTCAACCAGTAGTGATAGAAATTCACAGTATATATAAGAAGGTGAGCAGATTCATGTGTTTTTAAACACAAGAGTTGTTGAATTTCCCAAATATCATCACTGCTCTGGTTTGAGGATTTAAAGATCTGAATGTAATAGATTATGTTTATAGAAAGACAAGAAGTTAAATTCATTGTTTAGAAGTTTTAATAGATGTTAAATATACATGTATACCTAAATGCTTTATTTTGTATTAGTAGTTATTTGTCTGGAATTACTAAATTTAATTGTTGATTTAGTAAAAAATTAATTGATGTATGGGAAAAAGTTGTTTTAATTTTTCAATTTTAATTTACAAGATTTTATTACTAATAATTTGACATACACAAAGGAATTCTTTTTCATCTAAATTTGGAAGGTACTCATAAAGATATTATTAAGATTTCAATGTTCTTTTCATTTTATATTGAAACTACTAATGATGTATATTAATATTTTATGTTGCATATATATATATATATATATATATATATATATATATAACATAACATAAAATAAATATGCTGAATATTTATTTTAAGGAGGGGGGGATCTATCTCATTACAGTTGTTTATATCGCTGAATGTTAATCATTTTGAACTTTAATTTATATAAATGGTGCAGACTTTCCTTTACATAGGTGAAAATCTGTAACTAAACATTTTCCATTGCTTCTTCTTTCCTCAAAAAAATAAAACTTCATGGTTGGGGCACACAAATTTTGATAAAGGTAATCTGTGTCTTAGATTTGGTGAATTGAGTAATCGAATTTATACACAGATAATTATCAAACAGTAAGTAAGCCATCTTTTGTAATTCACATTATGTAACAGTGAAACACAGTAATTTGTCATTATATAACATTGCGAACGTTTCAACATAAATAACTGACTCATCATGTTAGTATTAACATACGAGATTTCACTTTTATAGTAGATATATTTAAACAAAACTAGTTAGCAATATTCTGTGTCATTAACGGACACATGGTTTATTAAAAGTTGACACACTAACAAATATTTGTTCACATTAACCAGGTTCAGGACAATCTTAATGAATTTCACCCTGTGAGAAATAAAATATATCTGAATAAAGTTAGCTACAGATGCAAGAATGAGCAGTGACAATAATACTTTAGTATTTTATAGTTGGATGATAGATATGAAACATAAGAGTAATTTTTCAGGAAGACAACATTTATGATCAATTACACCTTTCAACCAACACAGATTTAAACACAAACACCATTGAAACCACGCTCAACTGGTAACAATGGACAAATATTTATCATTTTTGATCCAGGAAAACTTAGAGGATCTGGACAAATATCAGTCATATAGAGCGTCCTGAGTGAGCTGCTTTTAGCCAATGTTTGGAATAATAGAAGAAAATTAATATATTTTCCGATGTATTTAGGAGTAGCTGTAACATTTTTTGAAAATTATAGCGCATGGGATAGTGTTAGGGACATATTTTCCTTGATATTTGCGCTTGAACAAGAGAACAAAATAAAATAAAACTGAACAATAGGGTGCAGTTGCCAGGGGAGATGGTTATTCAGCACAGCATAGAGCTGCTGTGTGAGAGGTTGGATCTCGAGATGTCCATCCAGCTATGTGCTTATATTTTGAAGGGACTAAATCCAGCTATATTACTGTTGCACATCTCGTGGTGTTTTAAAAAATATATACATGTGATTGATTTTAGGAAACATGTCAATGGTATTTTGGAATTATGAACTTAATTCGACGAAAGACCACACAATCAGGAGAATGATGCCCTCTGAAAATATACTTCACTTACCGAAAACAGCTGTATTGTCCCTCTCGTGAAAAATCCATTCACAAAAGGGGAATTACAGCTACTTAGTTAAACAACAGATTGATTATACTAGTTTTAAACAATGTTATTTATTATTTGTTAAGTTATTCAAAATTTTGAATATTTCAGGTTATTCTTTTTATACTTTATTTCCTTTTATAATTAAGTAGAGAAGTTAAAGATATGTTTTTGAAATTCTTTTAAGAAATATTAAAATTTTGAGTAAAAACAAAATCCCCTTTTGTTCATAATTTACAATATTATATTTTATTTACACCTGTAAGGATAAAGCTGTTATAACTGGTTTTATTTATTAACAACCACATTGGATATCATTTGTAAGGTTTTATTTAATTGATTTATTGATTGATAAATAAATAAATCACCACATGACTTTATTTGATTGATCATTATTACATTGGGTGTCATTTGTAAGTTAAAACGACTGTAGTTTCTTTTTATGTCACAACACTTACCTATTTTTTATAGAATGTTTCAAATTACAAGTTATAATGACCCATTGTTTGGTCGTGGACTCCTGCCTTCGCTTATACCAATCTTGCAATGAAGTTGGAAGGTAGGTACTCTAAATTAATTTCTATCCAGACATGTTAGATTCAAAAATATTGTTGTTTATTGAACATAGTACAAGAAACTAATGTTATTATTATTATTCAATAAACCTATAACTAACCATAAGAAAATCTTATCATTAATATTGTCCATTAAAAATCTACTAATTGTTCATTGTCATTTTGCAAAATTTGATTATGTAAAAGATTACACTCTACTTAAGATTTTTATGTCCTTACTTGTACTAACACTTGTCACTTTTATGGTTTAAAAAAAACCCTTTTTTCTATTAATAATTTCCATAATGAATAAATTCAGTTAACATTTTAATTTTAATTTTTTATATGTGACTCATTTCAAGATGTCAGTCCCTTTCAACGTTCAGAAAGCGAATAGGCCAGCACAAACTAAAGTTGTTGATTACAAACCAAATTTTTAAATTAAACAATATCAACCTACTCTAATTAGTTACTAGACAGTCACCAATAAAAAATACGAGGTTGTACCAAATGACCGCAAAATATGATTTAGATGAGAATTCTTTTATTTAACTGTTGGCCAACATCATCTGATTTGTTTAACAATATTGAGAGGTTTATTAAATTTAATTTTAATTTTGAATCCCTGTAGGATTGTTGTCCGAAAATTGATATGTCTGTGCTCCTTCCAATTTTATATGCAAGGAACCATGGTTTATTACTTATAACTAACACTCATAATGAATTCCCTTAAAAACTAATCACAGTATACCTATTCAGTTTCTGTGTTCTGTGTATAGGTCAAGATTATTTAAAACAATTCCTTTGCAAACAGATGGAGAAACGAAATTAGCTGAGGTGAAACTCAGCTAATAAGGATAAACAGGATGGTTATGGGATGTATTCAGGACAACAGGATGACTTAAAGTTTGATATTTTACATGAACAAAAAGGGATAAGATTGACATAAATAAGTATTTATCAGATAAAGAGTATAAAGTCACTAGGAATTTAATCGCGAGATATTTATATTTATTGGCGAAAAGACCAGAAGATCTACAAGAATCAATCATGCCACTCTAATCTATTTAAATGAGGAGCGAAAAGCTGATCACAGGTTCTCCATATAGGTTAAGTTTAGTTGAAAGGAAGGAGTTAGACCAACAAGTGGAACAATTACAATAAGCAGGGCCTGTAGAAGACTCACAAAGCACTTTTGCAGCACTCTAAATAATATTTAAATGTGAATTTTACAATTTTTAACTTCACATATTAATAAGTATCAACATGTTAGCAAAGTTATGGTCTCTTCTAATTTTTCAGCAAAGTAAACTTTAAAGAACATTTAATTCTATGTAAGTAGTGAACTTACAAAATGTATATATGGATGTAATATGTTTGTAATGTTTCAGAATCGAAAATGGAGAGGCAAAGATTGAAGACAAAGAGGAAAATAAGGAAAAAGAGTTAGAGTTATAACTATATTGTTAAACATTTAACTCGTGTAAATATTTAGCTGTAAATCCTTTTTCCCCCTTCCGACGTGTGGAATAATTTTGTCCTGCAATTTTGAGTATTTATCAAATTATATTTAAAATTTTTTATAATACACTCATCAAACTAAAATCCCTTAAAACATGACTACATATGCCTATAATTTGTAATATTGCTATTGTAAATTCATCCATTTTATACAGAAGTAAAGTTGAGTTGTCATAATTTAAAACTATAGTCTTTTCTAAATATATTTTGAAAAAAAAAAAAACAAACAAAAAAAAAAAGAAAAAAAACAAACAGAATTTGGGATGATAATTAATCAAGTTCATAAGGTGGTATTTTTGTTATTGTCTAAGGGTATAAATGATTTAGTGATAGGCTGTGTAGGGTGTAAATTGACAGTTTATATTAGCCAGTTTTCTTCTCCTATCGAATACCAAACTAAAAATTCAGTCAATAGATTGACATGCTTCATGCTCTTGCGATTGTTTATTTCAATCATCAAATTAACAATAGTTTAATTTCAGCTTATGTACAGATATTCTTTGTCCTTGAATTTGTTCCGATGATGTACACTAAATGTTATTTTAAAATATTGTATAAATTCATTTAAGCTTGAATTCATTGTATATTAAATTAATCATTATGTTTATATTTATTTATTTGTAGTTAAATGTAAGAGCTACTGAAATTTCAAAAAAAAAAATGTGGTTTTAAATTTGACCTTTAATTTTGATAGTCTAAAAAAATAATAAGGATATAAAACTTTATATTTGAAAAATCTAAATTTAATCACAATTTGTATCAAATGCAATACAACTCTTAAGGCACATATTGGTTATATCCTATATTCTCTTCACGTTATTGTTATTTAGAAAAAAACATAAAATATAATATTTAATTAAGTGGTTGTAAGAAAGTTCGTATAATGTTTGTTCACAGTGATATACTTAGAAGATATATCTTGTTTATTTTTATTTTCTATAAACATGTGGTAAGTTATTATACGTAATATTTCAGTGACAAAAAAATCGACTAATATTTTTTGAGAAAATTCCTATTTGAGGTTCAAAAATGAGTAGTGGTTGGATATGCTACACAAATGTTTTATGATATGGTCTGTCATCTATGTCACCAATATTTCGACTAATTTTGGAGTTTTTTAAAAAATATATTATAAGACTTACCGTCACAATAGTCTAGTTTGTCTGTAGTTATCTCACTACGGCCGTTTCGGCTATTCAGCCATTTTCAAGTGTTATGCGGGTATTACCATTGTCTTAGTTTAAAATAGAAATTACGAACACATGACACATAACAAACACACAAGTTCTTTAAACATTTAAAACATGATGTAGTAGGCCCACTGTCACAACGCGTACATTAATCAGTAGTCGGAATGGCGAAAACAAATATGTATGAAGTTTTTTTTTATTACAATTTCTGAGTTCCTGCCCATTAGACCAAAAAATAAAATTTAGATTTCTCAAAATCAGTTTTAATAATTTGGTTTAAATGTATCCTTTGAAAAATTTGACTTCAGACAGATTTATCAAGAAGCAAAATATAACCATCCCTTCCATGATTCAACTTCCTGGATTGTAAAATTGACTTAAGCATTTTTGATCAATTGTTGGTAAGGTGAGAAGATTAATTACTAAACCAGAATTAAAAGAAAATTACGGTTTACAACTTAGAAAATTAAGTAAATTGCCATTTTCATATCAATATTTCATATCCAAAAATGCCTTGGGAACATGATTTTTATTTGATTTTGAGCGTCCTGTGACCCATATTTTTCTTTTAGTAGTTCTGGAATATAGAAACCTATCTACAAGCAAAAATTTCAAGTTTGTACCACCAAATATTTTGAGGAGTGGATCAGTCGGTTACCATTACCAACAACATATTGCTATGCAGTATAGTTAATAAAGTCACTTTTCCTTACATACAAACCAATTTAATTGTTTTTGAATATATGTTGTATTTTGTATATTATAGGCTATGCTTATTATTTTTTATGTATATTTGTAATTAATTATAAACAAGTGAATATAAATATATACTTATGTTTAAAATTAAAACCATTTTAAATTCAAACTCAGCATCTTAAAAAAGATAAATATCATACATATATCAAATTTTGTGTGAGAGTGAACTTTGTTGCTTGCATTCATAAGTGACAATTCAATTTCGGTCAGCCTGATTAGATTAGATTGGCACGATTATAGTAGATTATTAAATTATTTCAGAAACACAGTAACATTATTTATCTTGAAATGAATTAACACTGAAATGCTTAGAAATGTGCAATTAAATAGAATATTTGACATTTTTAATTACTGAATTATATATGCAAACATAAAATTATTCTATACATATCAAAATACAAATCAATTGTCGTGATGAATATTACAATAAAATCAATGTTTTATGTAATAAATATTTTGCAATTATAGGTTTCTGAATGTTCCAAAAATAATCACTTTCAATGTAATAAAGAAACAAAAATGTAATTTTCACTTATCTATTAATCATGAGGAACTATTTTTTGACTAGTGATGACTACACCATATTAACAGTATATGTGAGGAGTTTACGTTAAAGACAAATACTTAAGTGGGATCATATTTTGATTTGAGCAAACTTTTTACATTTTTTAGATACAATTTTTAATTTGGTTGACTAAAGTGTTAATAAAAAATTGGTTTTAATGAAGTAGTTTAATGATATGCCATACAAGATAGTTTAATTTGATTATTAATTGACCCTAATCAAATTAATTTTCTTTTATGTAGAATTAATTAAAGTTTTAACATATTCTGGTATATTTGCGACACTCAATATATTTGCAAAAATTCGAAGAAAGTTACTTAAACTACTTAAAATTTTAGGTGAATAAAATTAAATTGTTTCTGATTTTTCCAAACTACGCCACCAATCACAAAAATACCTAATATCAAAACACTAATCATTTGTGTAACTTTACTACCACACACTTTTGCTGTAATTAGATCTGCAGGCTCCAGTTTTTCTTCTTTGTCTAAAGCTAAGGCAAAAGAGTGAATTTTACTAATTTCAAAATCAGCAATTTTTAATTCTTCTAATCCTTTTTCAACACATTGATATATTTTCAAGTCTATTGGTTTATGAATATAATTTCTTATGTACTGGGTTGTAGCTTTTAAGATATGTAAATGTTTTACAGTGCTAGCCATTAGCAATATACCATCTTCTATGTTTACAGGAACATTTGTAACTTTATAACCTAACGATGATTTATTCCATGGTCTAAGGTGAAATTTTTGTATACCATATAAAATGTGCCGTCGATGTACTGAAAATTTAATACCTATTTCTTTTAATCTCTGGTCTGTAATTGTTAAAAACTCCCCAAGTTGAACATTATGTTTAATAAAGCATTCTCTAAACTTTACCATTTCCATACCTCCAATTAACGATTCTATATCAGAAGGGAAACCGGAATAATCTAAATTTCCATTTTTAGAAGGGAGCTGATTAAATATATTATCAATTGGTTCTCGTCTATATTTATATTCATCTATTTGTAATGAATCATCGATAGTCATTTCTTTATCTTCTTTCGTCATAACAAGTTTAGAAATTGTATTAAATCTTTTAGATAAAGCTATATCAAATGCAGTTCTGCTGTCAGAATCTATTAAATCTAACTTGACTCCTGCATCCACCAGTTGTTTCACAATCTCTTCCTTTCCTTTCAGAACCGCATAAAACAAAGCACTTTTACCCTCACAATCCTGTATATTTAAATTGCATTTAGAACTAATCAATTTATCAATTATTTGTCTACGACTTTCTTTAACTGCAAAGATAAATGCTGTTTGACCATATTTGTCTCTAGCATTAATGTCAATATTATACCTTAACAACAACTCAACACATTTTAATAGTTCATCTTCATTATAATTAACAGACATACATACTGCCATTAGTGGTGTAAAATGCTGTATACAAATCTTAGGATCAGCACCTTCGTTTAATAAATACTCAACAATTTCTGGTTTGCCTTGAGAACAGGCATGCATCAGCATTGTCCATCCTCCTCTCATATGCCTCTCTTTGTTAAAACCACGGTTTATAAAGTCTTGAATAACTTTTATATCACTATTTCTTAAAGCCATGTACAGCACCTCTTCTTCATTTTGCTGTTCATCATCTTGGACAATGGAAAAATTGGCAAGATGATTAGTTATGCTCATCTTGAAAATCTGCAATAAAATTTAATTCAAAATATCATTCAGTAATGGTTTATATTACGATGTGCCAAAACAAAAAGAATCAAAATTTGATTGTGAAGGATATAATAATATTTGTATTATAGTACTTACGTTCAAGCAGTCTTTGTTGTTGATATTTATTATTTACGTTATAAAACTTTTTCTTCTATTATTTTTATTTAATAAATTATAAATAAAAATTATTTAAATCATTATGTTCTTTAATGGCACAATAAAAATTATTCAATATAAAAAATAAATGTTTTTTTTTATATTTTTATCTCGGGGTCAGATTGGGTTTCACAATTAAATAGAAATATATTTTAATAATAATCAGTTCAATCTCACCACCATTTACAATGTTCCTTTTTTTTTATACTTCTTCCTGGTAATTGTTCAGTTCAATACAATAATCAATCCCTTCTTCATGTTTTTCATAATTAATTTTTTATTTAATATTTCTTCCTGGTAATTGTTCAGTTCAATACAATAATTAATCCTATTATTTCAATATTTCACTTTTATCAGACTGTTTTATTTTTCAATCGCATCCTATCCCTTTAAATATGTCAACTGCACTTCAGATAATCTTACACAAGAATCCCTTGAAAATTTCTTCTTTTTTTTTTTTAAACTGTTATTATTAATCATATGATTTACTGTTGTTTCACTCACATGGTCCCCCTGCACCTGCTTATTAAATTTTGTATTTTTTTTATGTAATATTTGAATAATTTCCTATAACTTTATATTTATAATTTTATTTTATTTACAAATTTATTCTTCAATTGTATAAAAATGTTACAACGTATTGATATTTATGTATCATTACAGCTGTTTCTGTATTACCAATACCATCATTAGATGACAAACACTCACATGCAAACACTAATATAAAATACACAAAAATAAATTAACATAAAAGATTAGTACTAAGTCAAAGTTAACACAATGTTCACTGGATCATGTAGGATGTGGCCACATGATCCAATGAACTTTATAAACTTTGACTTGTACTATAGTACTAATCTCTTATGTTAATTTATTTTTGTGTATGGTATATTAGTGTTTGCATGTGAGTGTTTGTCATCTGGTGATGGTATTGGTAATACTGAAACAGCTGTAATGACACATTAAATATCAACAACAAAGATTGCTTGACGTAAGTACTGTAATACAAATATTATTACAAAACAGTTGTAAGGCAATATGGAAATTATGATATAATATTTATTTAAAAAAAAGCTTAGTAGAGTTTATAGTGGTTCTAAAAATGCAGTATCAAGTTTTTACTATACATTTCAAATGATATTCGAAGTGGTTCCAAAAGCCATCATCTAGTACCACGGTTATGATAGCAACCATTAGAAAATTATGTTGTGTGGAAAACATTCTCACCGTTGGAAATGCTGTAGTAGACACCCATACTGAGTTAAAAAATGTGAATCAAAGATGGCCCTTCGAGCATATGTTAGAGCCTACAAAAAGTCTCTGGCTAATAACTTTAATAAAGTCATAGTCAAACATTTGTATTTAGATTTTGTATGAATAGGAGACGTAGGGTTAGCTTGAAAAGTGGTATTTGGCATTACCTAATAATAATATACAAATAGAAAAACACAGAATAAAAGATTAAAGTTAAGAAATATTTCGTAAACATTTTAGTAGTCTTCTTTTTATACTCTCTACTGCTTGAGAAAGTGAACAGTGTTAATAAGAAATACTTCAGATTACCAAGGACCACTTTTCAAGGTAAGCCTGTGCTTCCTATCCATACAAAATCTAAACATGATAGGCTATGTGCCCTATTAAACTCTAACCTTTAGGCAAACATTTGTGAGACATATTTTTATAGAAATTGGTTGTTTTTTATACAAGATCCAGATTAACCACTATTTGACAAATACAAACAAGGACGCAGCAATGTGTCTGTAGTGTTAGGAATGGTGTTTGATGATCCAGCTGTTTATTGATTTTTGTTTTCTGACAAAATGCTACGTTTATCGGAATTGAATCTTAATTGAAAGAGGATCCATTTTCTTGGTTTAGTACAGTTAGATATTATCTTAGATAAACCCCTCCTATAGAAAGTGTGTAACAATATGGTGTGTGGAGGCTCATTGAGTCCTTATATTGTTGAGGATGATGATGAAAATGCTGTCACTGTTAACTGGGAACAGCATAGAAAAAACATTATCACACCATTTCTGAAGGATTTGAACATATTCTGTTATGCCAGAAACCTGATATTTTGTAAATAATGGTTCTGGTAGGACGGTATTGTTTATTTTGGCTCAAGTATTTTTTATCAAACATTTTTAATCATGCTGTCTTGTTGATATAAAGTGCTTGGTATAAAAATGTATTTTTAAGACATATCACGAGTTAATACAAGCAGGCTCTTATCAGTATTATTGTTTATTTATTTTTGCTGTTATTATAAATTAAATGTTAAGACAGAAATATAAAAAAGACAAATTACGTTAAAAAATACCACATACTCATATACATTACAAAAGTGATTTTATTTTTATTGTTCCACATGATTCAAAATAACTAAATATTAACAAGCATGTAAATAACACAAAACAATAATTTTAAGATTTTATATACAGTAGGACCTCATTAAACTGGACTTCACTTAATCCGGACAGCCGTACAAAATAATGATAGTAAAAATGGGTAGAATTTCAATATCCTAATGTATAGGTTTCACAAAAAAGCTGTGCTGGAAATCTGAAGATATCAAACTGAGGTTTTGAAAATTTCTGAAGAAGACGTGAAAGCTCTATTTTTTATTGTCAATGTTCTAGCATACCCAGAGGCAGAAGTGATGATAATGATAAAAAGATGTGTAAATTTATTCCAGCAAAGACAACTTCTTTCATCTAGTCGGTGAGCCAAAGTATTACCTATACAGCCAAACATCTATAAAACAAGAACTTTTAAATGAAGTTCTCAAAGTTAGAGAACCAAAGTGAAAACTTAGTGAAATAAAATGAACATCTGAATTTTGTTGACAAATACGCCGAAGGAAGCAAAACTGAAAACATATCTGGATCTTTTATTATCCTTTGAGTTTTTTGTATGTTTTAAGGTGAAAAACCATTGCGGTCATCATACCTTAACAAAATTGGGCATAAGATGCTCCACATTAATATTATACCAATAAAACTAAACAATAACATAATATTTAAAGAACATTAACAAGACTTAAACTAGTTAACAATTGAAAATAAACAATAACACTACATGTTAGCAAGGCTGTAAAAGGGCCTTTTAATAAGGATAAAATTAAATACACAACTAAACATTTTATTACAGAGCTGTAAAAGGGTTTAGAATAATTGAATACAAAATTTTGAAATTTTATCAAACATTTTCATATTTTATCAAACATAAAAAGGACAATTCCCGATCAAGCATCTGAGCATTATCCCCCAATATTACTTGAATCGAATTTGGTAGGGCAAATGTCCTCCACAACACAATAAGCCAATGTGGCCGGGTCAAGGGTCAGAAAGATTAATAATAATTGGCAAAAGGAATTATCAATTATTTTATTAAAGTAAACAGCACACAATAGAGAAATAACAGATTTTGTTGGATCAGCATTACATTGAACTAGGGAGGGGGTAGATGCATGTGGAGCTGTTGGCTTAGGCTGAGTCTGCTTCGAGATCTAAAAGGAGTTGGTCACAGTTTTGGCCATGTTAACAATCTAAATTTGTAATCATGTCTTTTAAAAAGGGAACATGGTTTGTTTTTGTTAAATTTGTAAATATATAGGATGAGTTTTTCATTCTATTTGTAATGTAGGGAAATGTACACCACTTAAATGTTATAAACATGGCTATATACTATGTTGTGTATTATTCAACTATTGCCTTGCACTACATCCTCGCCGCCATCCTGACAAGATTTTGGCCATGTGGATCTAGTTTTCCTGCCAACAGAGAACTTCTGATTGGACCAGGAGCATTTCAGCTGTGAAATTCACCAGTGTCGTTATGCTTGTGTCATTGTACTACGACTACACTATTGCATGAGAAACTTTCAGGTCAAGTCTATCAAAAAAAAGTTGAACTTATTAGACAATCTGCAATCAGACGTCCTAAGAAGTCAATACCTCGACGAATCCTAGAGTTAGGTATTCCAAAACAAAAATCCACAAAGTTTTACACAAAAGACTGAAAATACACGCATATAAAATCCAGTCGTTGCAGGAATTTAAACCTGATGATTGTGCAAAATGTTTTAATTTTGGTGTTGAAATGTTGAACAAGATTGATGAAAACCAATCATTTTTAGATGACATAATTATAATTTTTTCAGACGAAGGTACATTCTATATCAATTTAACAGACACAATTCACGCATATGGGGATCTGAAAACCTACATACAATTTTTGAGATAATACGCGACTCGCCTAACGTTAATGTTTGGGTGTGGTGTGATGAAAAATCGTCAGATAGGGTCTTTCTTCTTTGCTGAAAAGTCAATGAATGGTATTGTGTATCTCGATATGTTAATCAAATATTGTTTTCCTCAGCTGGATGAACTCGAAAACATTCAATAACTTAATTTCCAATAAGCCTCAACATTAATGCATTTGTCACAGACACTTTGAATGAAAAGTTTGGACTTGATGGATAGGTCGGCAAGGACCTATATGCTGGCCTCCAAGGAGTCCAAACCTGGCACCTTGCGATTTCTTCTTTAGAGAGTACATCAAAAACATTGTTGACCGAGAAAAAAATCGTGACCTAAATCACTTAAGAAACATGATTAATGAAGCAATGACAACAGTTAACAAAGACATGTTAACTAACGTTCGGGCAGAACTTGATTATAGATTGCACATTTACTGAGTGACTAATGGCGCAAATATCGAAAATTATTAATTATGTAAAAAATCTGTTTCAGATGACGATTTAGATAAATAAACAACATCAGTTGTAAGTAGGCCTAATTCAGTTTTCATTTAAATCATGTTGAAAACCTTATCATTCTTTTATGATAACTCTGTATATTCTATGTAGTAAGATATGAAACAATATTGGGAGGGTATAATAGAATGGAGCAAAAATATGGTATTGAGGACAAGGTGTATCTGAAATTAAAAATAAAAAACATTTGGAATTTTATATACTGTATTTGTAAAAATTAAAGTGAACACTATAGTCCACTACCCAGAGCATCTGAAGAGAAATCAGTTAGTATACCATACAAATATTTAGTAAACAAATTTGTTTAATGGCTTTTCATATTTTGATACTCCAAATGGTGTACAAATTTTAAAACAATTTGAATTTGGGATCCATTATTTTTGAAGGGATTGTTAATTGTTGTGTAGATAAATGAACAATAGGCTAAAAATTTGAACACATTGTTCTTCAGTTTACAAATTTTGTGACAAACAGACGGACATAATTTATTTTTATAATATTTTTCTGCTGTTGTGTGGTGTGGTGTGGTCATATACATGAAAGTTTTTTTTTTTTTTTTTTTTTTTTAAATTGAAGATAAAAATGCACTCAAATCATCAACATTGCTATAATGCTTTTTGAATCATTTAAAACATTTATTAATTGTGAGGTTTCGTTATTCCAAACCCCTCACTATTTCGAATGGCCTATGTAACATTATGAAGTTTTCATATTATGTTTTGTCAATTTAACGGCTATTTGGTATGACTCACTTTGTCAGTTTTGAGTTAGCCTAAGACGTACATTGTCTACTGTGTGTTACTCACTATAAGCTTCATTGTTCGTGTTGAATTTTGTTTGAGTGTATATTTGATGCAATAAATTTGTTTTGCTAAATTTTTTGTTTGTTTTAAAATGTTTTTTTTGATAATCCGAAGAATTTGATAATCTGAACAGCTCGAGTAAACAATATTATGATTAATGCGATCTGTGAAATATATTCCGATTAACTGTGTGTGAAATATAGGATTTGATACTACGAAGTATAATAAATAAATTGTCATCAATAATAATTGAAATATAATCGACTTATATTCCTGACTGTGTGAGGTTAAGACAAATGTCTATATTAAAATGTATGACAACGTTAGTCAATCTATTGAATCTTACATCGCTCGATGATACCTAGTAAAGGAACTAAAGGGCTGGGAAGGCATATATACTAGGTCTCATCGAGACTAACCATATATATATATAGTGACCTGCCGATACCTAGTTTACGTCATTATGAACTCATACAAAAGTGTTAAGGATTGGGAACAGACCAACACCAAGAACAGATTGCAAACGGTTCAGTTCTTCATTCTCGCAGAGCATAAATGTGAGCATGGAGGGGGAAGTAGACAGGGATTAGAAGAATAGGGAATTTTAAAGAAAAATCACAATTTGAAAACTGAAATCCACCTATAGCAAAATCTCAATTCTTCACATTCAAGTCTCACAATAGGAGATAGGAATCTTGTATGGTTTGAAGCATGCACATTACAATCTCAAATATGTTATACAAATGAGAGATTTCGTCAGGCGCCTTTATATATATAGCAACTGTTTTTTTATCTCTCAAAATTTATTATTTACTTAAAAATCATAGAAGTTGACAAATTTCTAATATATTCAATCATATAGTCATATTAAAATCACTCATGGGGTGCATGCACACTTAATTAACATCACAAATTGATATTACTTCGGTTCTATGATATAAGATTCATGATGACTAGGTCTCTAAAACCCAGACCTAGTAGAAGAACTATAACCTAGATCAAGTAAGGTATGTATATAATATATGAGTATATAATGACCTTCCTTGACCTGTAGTTCTTTATACAGTAATTCACACTTATTACATGATGTCATTGATACTAAATTATATCTAGTTTGATAGTTCTTAAAATAGAACTATTTTCGCACGTTACAAAAAAAATCGATAGATTTCTCTTAAAATTGATGAAATAGTTGTCGAAAAAACCTCAAAATGCCTTAAAACAGTCATTTTAAATTGCTGTTTTCGGACAGAAATAATGAATTGTGAAAGATAAAAAGTGAAATGCGTGGAAAAGAAGTATCGAAATGATTGAAAAAACACTATTTTGAAGAGGAATTGCCAAGATCATCATCGCTTGGATAACATCAATACATATTTACTGTCTAGGTTATTGTACACTCAGACATATCCATATCAGACACTCTTTAAAATGTCATTTACAGTCATAAAAAACATTTTTAATCCAATAAATTTCGGTAAATATCAGTTGTACCTCGTCCTAGGATTTTTCTATAAATTTTTTTTAAAAACAAAGTATTTACCTATTAATCAGATCATATTATGTGTCGCAATAAACATTTAAAGTCCCAAAATGTATTAGTTTAATAGAAAATGAAATTTATAAAAGCACCAAATCCAGCTACATAGGTTGGAATGTCAACGTTATTACTAATAACTACGTTCATCAAGTCACTGAATCTATGATCGCTTGTTCTCAAGTCAGGTAGCTATAGCTATACATATACCGGTATATATAGCGACCTGACTTAACCTTGCCTATGTAATTTATGTACATTTATTAGGTCGTCAGGTGGCTCTCTCTCTCTCTCTCTCTCTCTCTCTCTCTCTCTCTCTATATATATATATATATATATAATGCTTGTATTAAAAGGGGCTATTTTTTATGTATCGTGCCTTTTTTTTGTAACATCACTCGTTTTAAAGTTATTAGGATTTGAACATTTTAAATGACCGCCATTTTGTTTCTGTAAATGATATTATTTTGAAACTTTTATCCAAGATGCACACTAATAAGGTCATTAAATGTAAAAAGTTTTAACTTGATATCTCAAACCATTTTTAAGATAGAATTTTTTTTCTAAAAAACACATAGACAGACTGACGCTAAACGAAACGAGATAGGACATATGTTTATATGAACTTTTTTCATTATTTTTACTAGTAGAATGAGCTGTATAAGTGTGGGGATAACTTCGTGAATCACCCTGTATATATATATATATATATATGTGTGTAATTTAAATACCATTTTGTAACTTAAGTAACTTAGACACTAATAATTGTGAAATTGATTTCAATACTTTGATTCCTATTTTCTAATAAACTAATGCATTTTCTGACTTTAAAAGTATATTACAAAAGTAAAAATTATCTGATTGTTTTAAAATAAGGTAGTCATAGCACATACACTAACTTCGCTAATGTAGTCATACATATATTAACTTTGGCTTTCGTTATTAGACTTTAACCTAACAGGTGTATTCAATTGTTTTATATATGTTATTTAATAGTGAAGAAATGCATTTTGGGACTTGAAATGTTTATTGCGACACATAATATGATACTTTAAATACAAGGTAAAACTGATATTTACCTAAATTTCAACTTTGGTAGGCTACATTTATGCAAAAACAGCGAATCACAATAATGATCATAGCATTAAAAAAAAGAAAAGAAAGTTAACTACGTATGCCAGGTCACATACCTTCAAGGATTCCCAATGGTTATATTTTGATTCAAGGATAGAGGCCTACAGGATACACAATTGTAGTTAGAATTTCTAAAAATGTTAATTTTTAGGTTTAATATTAGTCAAAAAAAAGGATATTATGTTCTTATAATTATGGTAATTGTTTACTGTGACTGCTATCAGTCTTTTTGTTTATTTTTAAAAATCACGTTCTTTATACCTTATTTATTAATAATAAAATACGATATCAACGCGGAGCTAACTTTTTCACCGAAAAATCACGATTTCAAAACTACAGAATTCAATACATTTATACATCACTGAAGTCAAGCAACATTGAGCGCAGTTAGTGCTTGGATGGGTGAGGGCATGAATAATTTCTTCTTCTTTTTTAAATTTACATGTTAGCCCAGATAAATATATGGTAAATGTCCAGTATATAGCCACCTTACTTGACCCTGTTAGGTAAAAATTCGCATACAAACCTATTTTAATGCATAAATCACTTAATGGACCTTAACCTAGAAAAGTTGAAAATATTTTTTTTCCGTTAGCTCCGCGGTGAAAACTTATTTTATTATTAATAAATAAGTTATTATGTAGAACATAATTTTTTTAAAAAACGCCAAAATGACAGGTTGCAGCCACAGTAAACAATTACCCCTCCCCCTCAGATTTCTTTCCAATTACAATAGTCTGAACTTAATTTTCAGTTTCGTAAAGTAGTCTTTTTTTTATCTTATAATTGATTTTATTTTTGTGTACAATTTAATTATTATGACAAATATATCAGAAGGAGAAAGGCATATTTTCAAATTACTGTACATTAATGTGACTAACCTCAATAAGTATTAATTATGAAACAAACAATATAATATAATGTAATGCGATATTTTATTACCTATAATTTCTTATTGTGAGGAATATATTGTACTTTTTCCCGTTGGTGACTTCCAAGAAAAACAAACACTACATGTGCATTGTGCAACTACACAGTACACAGTAAATTCATATTTCATAATTTTCATTGTCGTTAGTTGCACAAGCCATAGATCACATACACTATACAGAAAATTACAGATTGGATCTTTGCCACAGATAAGATGGTAAACACGAGAGATGAAGGCCGGTATTTTGGTCAATGAAAGGCATACAAGGTTATAGAAAGTCAACCGCTATTAAAGGATTTGATATTGCCAAAAAATATGAAATACATGATATAATACTGAGGTAGGAACGATTTTTTTCTATAATTAGTAGACGATTTGATTATTAATGTACAAGTTAGAAACAAACATATAAGCTATCATATGTCCTGTATATATTTTTTTAAATTTAGTCTATTGGTATGTTATAGTATCTGTTCTAAAATACTGTTCTATGTGTTTAATTTAGTTATCATATGTAATATTGTTATTAGCATAAATATTATGATTTATTTTTATATAGGCCTACATTATTGCAATGGCAATGTTTCAATCTGAATTCTTGAAGTTGTTAAGTTGCTTGAACTATAAAAAATTTGGAAGTCTTGTAATTAATTAATGTTTAGGTGTATATAAATATTACAAACAAATCGTTTTTCCTTTTTACTTATAATGTGTTTAAAAGATCATTAATCAGTTACAACGACTTATGGGACCAGATAATGCTATTTATTTTAGGATGATTGTTTAGAGGTTAAATATATATTTTCTTTTCAATAATTTATCGTAGCCTAAACAAAGTTATCAAAAACAATTAATTTTCAAAACACATGAAACCTTTAGGAAATGAGTCAGATTGGCCTATATGGAAAAAAAAATTGAGAAATTTGTTAGATTATTAGGAAGGAGTTCTAGATGTCATTGATAAGAAGCTAGTGAAAACTGAACTGTTGAAAGAAGATGCTACTGCAACAGAAATCAAGAAGCACAGATTTCAGAATTGTACAGTAAGGCAATAGCCATGCTAAATCAATTATTACAAGCTCAGTGACAGGCGAAGTTTACCAGAAGATAATGAATCAATGAACTGCCAGTGAGGCATGGGACATGCTTAAAGTAAAATTTGAAGCAATAATAAAAGATCAATTGTTAAGGGTATGTTCCAAATTTTTTAGTTTTAGTTGGTCTCAAGGACAAGATGTTTTGTCCCACGTAGCCAAACTAAAAAACTTATGGAATGAACTGAACAATGGGTTAAAAATAAAAGGTGAAAGTCAGTTGCCAGATCTATTGCTAGTTTGCAAAACTTTACACATTTTACCAAAGGAGTTCCAGAATTTTCAATCTAGTTGGATGATTTTGACCAAAGATGAAAGCAAGAAATTCGATGTAATGACTGTTCAACTGTGCATGTTCGAAAGAAACATTCTTAAGAGTAAAAATTAAGGATGTTTGAACCTGTTGAAGAAGCCTTAACAGCTAAAGTAAATTATAGACCTAGCCAATTTACTCAGAAGACTGATACCAAAAGTGAAACTAAGCATTACAAAAACAAAGGTAGGAAGAATGACTTATATAATTACTGTAAGAAAAAAGGGCATTGGTTAAAACACTGTCAGAGTTGGATTGCTGGTGGAAAACCTAATAAAATTAGAGTGAGTCAAGCCAAGTCTAGTACAAATTTTGTTAGCAATCAAATGATGACTGTCAATGAAGAGGCCATGTTTGTGAAGAAAATCCAACAGTTTGGTGGATTGATAATGGAGTAACCAAACATATTATTAATTGTCTGGATTTTTCATAGAATTTGAGAAGTTTACAGAATCTCACAGTATCAAAGATGCAGGTAAAGAGACACTAAAAGGTGTAGGAAAAGTATTGTATTGTCGAATGGATACAAACTGGTAGATGTATGGTATGTACCTGAAGTATGCAAAAATTTACATAATGCACAGGACAGAAATTCAAACAGTGAGTTTCCTAAGTCTACCAAAACAGAATGTTATTTGAAAATCAACAATAACATTGTTTTACAAGGAACAAGAAAAGTCAACGGTTCTTTGTATAAATCAGACTTACATCCAGTTTTTCCTAAACAACAATTAGAAGTTAATGTTTTTGAAGACAAAGCTATATTACAGTTGTATAATGAGAGATGGGGTCATCAAGACAAGTGTTATGTAAGAGAAATGCTGAAAAAAGAGTTTAATGTGAAGCTTTTTCTAGAGGCAGAAGCTTGTGAACCTCACATTTATAGTAAAACTCACAGATTGACATTAGGGCAAAGAAATTAAATGTTATAAACCTGGAGAACTGATGTTGTTTGATCTATGTGGACCTATTGACGAATCTTTTCAGAAGAAGTAATATTTGGTATTGTTTAAAGACAGCTATACTAAGTTTAGATATGCATTTTTGATGAAAGAGAAATCAGAAGTAAAAAATATGCTAGTAAAAGTTAGGCTATCCAGTTTTTCAGGATATAAAATTCAAGAACTTAAGAAATTTTAAGTAAAGAAGGGATTGTTCAAAGATTGACAACACCTTATACACCTTGACAGAATGGCAACACAAAGCGTGAACTCAGGATAGTTGTGGAAATGGCGAGAACTTTGATGTTTTAACGGAAAGATGTTGAGTTTCTACTGCCTTATGGGATGAGTTGGTGAATACATATTTACATCCTAAATCAAACTGGAAAGTCATCAGTAGAAAATATGAGTGCATATGAGCTGTGGATTGTTAAGAAACCCAGAATCAAGCACTTGCTTATAATAGTTTCTATTTGTTATATTCATGTTCCAAATCCGAGGAGACGGAAAATGGACAGAAAAGCAATTAATGGGTACCTAATTGGATATGACGGAGATGAGCGGTACGGATTCTGAAAAAAAAGTTACTCTCAGCAGGGATGTAGTGTTCCAAGATGTCAGAGCAGAGTATGATAGACAGGTTGAACTGATTGTCAGTGATAGAATTTCAAACCAGGGAAAGAATCCAGACATTCAAGACAACATTCATTACAACTTTGAGGAAAGTAATGATGAAGAAGAAGAAGATGATATAGAAAATCATTCTCAACTACAAGTTAGAAATCGTTCAAAACTTAAGAAATCAACATGTTTTGATGATGACTGGTGAATTGATAAATGAAATTTATGAAGAAGCAGTAGGCTAAACACTGATCAAAGTAAAAAATAGAAACAAGCCATGGACAATGTGAATTAATCTTTAAAAGAAAACCAAACTTGACAGTTAACAAATTTGCCAGAAGGAAATAAGGCTATTTCTAGAAAGTGGATTTACAATGTGAAAATGAACCCTGATGGAAGTGTTAAGTAAAAGGCAAGATTGGTTATTAAAGGATTCAATTAACGTTATGGTATTGACTACAAAGAAAGTTTTAGCCAGGTAGCTACAATTTGATCAATGTTAATTATTGCAGAAAGTGAAAGTTTACATTTGATGCAGTTTGATATATCAACTGCATTCTTTTATGGTGACCTTAAAGAGGCTACATGCAACAACCTGAAGGCTACAAAGATAACAAGAATCGAGATTGTAAACTGAAGTGAAGTTTGTACGGACTGAAACAAGCACCAAGATGTTGGGCGAAGCGCTTTGGAGGATTTGTTTCTGCAAAAGGATTTAAATCTAGTCCTGCAAATCAATGTTTTGTGTAAAAAAGAGTAAGGGCAGAAAAATGTTTGTTGCTTTATATGTAGATGATGGCAACAAATAAGGAAGATATTTCATTTTTCTTGAAAGATATGAAGAATGAGTTCAAGATAACAGCAAAACCTGCGTTATACTTTCTAGGTATTGAAATTGAGCACATGAAAAATGGAGAAATCAAAATCAGTCAGAAAACTTATGAAAAAAAAATTCAGGAGCGGTTTAATTTTCGAGATGTAAACCTGTATCTATACCAATATTAAGAGAACCAGTGACACCTTATTCTGATGAGGAAAATAACAAGAAAAGTAACTTTCCTTAGAGACAAGCAGTTGGAGAATTATACGGTATTATATCCAGTGAACTACAGTCGAAATGCGAAATCGATGTATAGCCCAAATCTCAGGATTTTTTCTTCCTATTTTTTCTCTTGGAGGTTGTAAACGATTGTTGACATGTATTGATTTTGAATCAATTTTGCTGAAGTGTATCTTCTAAGGACCCAAAAAATGTCGTCAACTCTCCGCAAATGTCGGTTTGTAAGTTATAGGGGGGGGGGGGGGCGATAAAAGCAGCCATTGATCTGTTATAAAAATGTAAAATGTCAAAATTGAGTCTACAGATTTAGTTCAAATGTTATTGAAATGTGAATATTAAATACTAAAATGTGTTAAAAAAATAACCAACCTCTCACATTTATAAAACAACGTCATGATATGAAATGGAATAAATTTATTCTTTCATCAATACAAAATGTACATAAATACAAATCAAAACTATATAATTAAAACATAAATAAACTATAACTAAAACGAGAGGAAAAGTTAGTTCTTTTATAATTTTAATACCATAAGAGAAGCTCTATGTTTCAGAGCCTAACAAATCGTTTGCAAGTAGGCTACTTAAGATTATATTTCAGGCAACCTTACTTTTAATTAATAATAGATAGATATAAAAAAAAATAAAAATAACAAAATTCCAAAACATAATTCATAGAAATCTAAATATCATTACAACGATTGACTGTTTACAAAAAAATATCTCGAATATAATTACTATAGAAAATTAACATAAAAATAAAACTCAGTTAAGACGTACTGTACAAGAGTGAATGACAAGTTCAGGTTTCAATAGAGACATGTGTTAATTCTATGATTTACTAAACTAAACGCTCCCAGGCAAATAAGCAAAGTTCACATAAAACCCTGAGTATTCACCTCTATGAATTCTAATATATATTATACAAATATAAATTAAGTTTCGGGGATGTCATCTGCTCTGAAACAACAAATTCACATTCAAACATGCGTTCCTCAACGATCCATTTAAGTCGACCATTTTCTTCTGTTTTACATGTGGCGTTTATTGATGAAATAGTTTTTAATTTTTTCCACACGACACCAGCACTTGTTGGATGTACTGTACCAACGTCGTCCAATCAAGTGACTGGACACGCCTGACCACGCCTCTTATGTTTTATCTACTGTTATTAGTTTTAAATATTTCCGTTTTATATCAGCATTTGTCAAGTAGTAAGTTTCAATGGATACCTCTATAACTAAACTTACTACTACTTCAATTACCGGTATCCAATTTATATTGCATTTATGGAATATTTTACAGTGGAATCACTTTAGCTATGCAAGTGGAAGACAGCGCTGAGAACAACTAATAATGGAGCTTTGGTACATAGGAGTCAAAAACCTCCACCACAATCAAATAATTAATATCATTACACATTATAAAAATGCTCTACCTATAGCTAGCGGTAATGTAAATGTAGAGAGTTTTATGTTTTGAGAAGGGTACGATTTTTGTTGAAAGTAAACTTTTTCAAAAAATAGAAAGACAGGTGGGTGTCACTTACACAACTAAAGCGGAACTTATATAGTCTACATGGCATATATGTTGTCCATTTCTAAATCAGCTATTATTTGTATCTTTCCTTGTTTTTTTTTTCCTATTTACACTTTGAGAAGTTTATGCTAGATCAAATAAATGTGTCAGTAATTTTATTTATTTGTATTTAATAATAGTAAAATAAAAAACTAAAGAAAGTATAATAAAAGTAAATTGAAAAATAAAAGAAACCGTGTTTAATTTTTGAATGTACATGTATGTAATTTCAAATGTAGTTTGTAAGCTATACTCTTTGGGAACTGTATTTATAAGGCAGTGCTATAGTTTACAATTACGTTTTCAATAGTTTTATGTATTCAGTTAGTGCTCAGTTAGTTGAATATTTTGACGGAGTATACAACACAGACGTTTAGCCTTAGGATCTGATGAAGGTCCAGTGTACAAATATTTGTTTATATTTATACTTTCTCACATATACTTAGTTTAAAGAAAGTTTGGTACAAAACAATAAATATCTGTTTCTGTGGATTTATCCGTTCTAAAGAACGGAGACCAAATGTGGATCGTGTATCTGTCTGTCGTCTGTTGTACAACCCACACGAGAGTATTAGTTGTAATTTGTATCATAGACATGTCTTGGCCATGCTGACAAGTGCTGTCATTTTTTGATAACCCTACATTTGGAGTAGCCACCCCAATAAAAATAACCTAAGAAATTGGCAGCGGAATGTTAATTTTAAAATAATCTGCACTATCCGAGTGCGTATTAAATCACTTTTGAAGTACCTTGAGTCCAAAAAAGTAATTTTTGGAATTTTGTCTGTCGTCTGTGCAAACAATTTCTCTCGGTACTATAAAAATTGATAAAATTTGTTATGTGGGCCGTATGTTGCCTATAAACCTTCTTTTTTTATTACTTTGAAATTTGGAAGTAGGCTACCTGTCATAAGACCAAATTGTATTCGTCGCAATCTACTCCAAAAAAAAGTCTTTTCAGAAGTTAACAGTTAAATGAGAACATGAACAATGGACGCGATAATAAAAGTTTGATATTACGAATTAATTGTAAAACATAATTGGAAATTATATTTTTTGACAGTAACTTCTCTATTTGTAATCGTACACATGTAGGGTTGTACGATTACATGCAGAATTGTAATCTACAAATTTTTATCTAATTTACTGTGTTATAAATAGAATAAAACAAAATATGAACAAGAACTTATTAAAATGGCCGTCATTTTAGGAATTTTAGTTACATTTTTTGAATAGGGATCTATATAACCCCACTATACCAAATTTTAAGTTTCTATCTTATTTTTCGTGGCCGCCATCGTGCTTACGTACAGGTGACAACGACGACGAACATGGCGAAGATAACCTTTACGGTTTCCTGAAGACTTGAAACATGAAGATGAGTCAAAAAATGGAAGTACAAATTTTAATATTCAACAAAAATTTACGCATGAGAAAGTGTCGTACAATTATTTGACTGACCTCTGTATCTATTAAAACAACACCTAATTAAGCAACTTCTTTAATGTATTTCTGAGAAATTTAAGCAACTTCTTTAATGTATTTCTGAGAAATAATTATTCATAATGATAAACAATAATTTACGCGTGAGAAGGTGTCGTACAAGTATTTGGCTCATCTCTTTATCTATTATAAACAACATCTAATTAAGAAAGTACGCTATTGCTTATATGGATTGAATTTTGTCCTTTTTTCTTAATTGATTATGTAATATTACTAACCTCTTTTTTATTTAGCGCTTGTTTTATTAAATTTCTACATTACTTATAAAATTTAACGAACCTTAGCATATGGTTATTGTGAAACTAAAATTTATTTTTAGCTTTCACGATATAATAAAAAGCATCAACACACTAAATTTTGTTTTTGTATGTTGTGCGAGTTGTGTAAACGTATAAATAATACTAGGCCGTTAAAAACAAGAGAAGAAGATTTCAAGACGCGTTGTGTGTTTGTGTGGTTATTATCTGAAAACACTTAACTTTTTATCTGATTATAATAACAAATTCGGACGTTCTATTCAAAACTATGTCCGAAGCAGAAAATTATTTATTATCGGAAGGGTTTTTTAGATGTATGGAAAAGGAGGTAGGCTGGTGACAGCTTACAATTGCTCAAAGTTTAAAAAAACTAATATTAAATAAAAGATAGGGAAAAAACCACACAAAACCGATTAATCAAAACGTTTTCAATAAGTTAAACAACTCCTCTCATGAAATTGTCGGAAGTAAAATTACAACTTAAGTTAATATCACACCTAAAGTAAAACGTTTAAAAACAAAATAAGGCAGTATCAGATGTATAAAACGATAAAAAATAAATCAGAGAGGATGTTATAATGAAATGAACGTGCCACTTCGCCTTTCGTTTGTAAAGTTTTCCTTTAGGGATTGACCTACATGAAGAAAATGTAATTTTACCCTTACAATTTCATTAAAGGATTGTTTTTTTAAACTCGTTACACAAATTATCGAAGAATTTTTGCTTTAACCCATTTTCATCAACGAGTTTAAATTTTGTTCATTTTTTTTTTATGTCAATCCGGATTTTGTATGTTTATACCTATTAATGGCGGTATATAAGAGTAAAGTTATCTATTGAGAAGACAGGAAGTTTGCTACGTAATGAAAGAAACCATCCTGAAAATACTTTTGTTAAAAGACATACTACTAAACGTGGATAGTTTTGTTGTGAAATCGTGACAATTGTCTCGTTAGCGAATTGACAAAAAAAGATCGTAAAGAGTAAGGATGTGCTCTATTTGATTACGCGAAAAATGCGTACAGAGAAATATGCGTACAGGATCAAGTTTTGACAGATGACGAGGATAAGCTATGACGTCAGAACATTTTGACAGGCGAAAAATGCATACAACCTTTAGGCGTTCACAGGTTGCTTCCACATTTCCTAAAGTGAAAGTAACCTAACCTAATCTAACCTAACCTAACCTAACTTAACCTAACCTAATCTAACCTTATCCCCATGACAGTTAAAGGCAAAGTGACAACTGGAGTGACCCAGTGACGCATCCGGGGTTGACATTCTTAGCAATATGTCTTCGGCCCGCGTGAAGGGGTGGATGACCTGGGGTTCTTGGAAGCTCTCTGATTTGTAGGCATATTTCGCTTATAAAATTTACCACTTACCCTTGTCAATTGGAGTTGTTTCCTTGAGACCAATGGCAAGTCTAATGGTAGAACTTAGAGAGGGGGAGAAACGCAAGACATTCCTTCTATATCACAACAGTTTCATCTGATCTTTGTATTATAGAGTCAAAATAGTTTTGGTCTTTGTTACATTCTAGAATTTGTTTATAATGCTTCAACGTAGATCAATAAATCGACTAGGCCAGGGAGTATCATTACGAAGTCAAAGTATATTATTGTAAATGTCTTTAAAAAGACTGTAGAAGAAAATCCGAAAATCTCAAAGAATATTAAACACAGAGTTGCTGACATACAGAATACCATCAATTACGGTAAAAAAAAGTAATAACGTAATTCAACAAATGTGGACAAAATGAGGCTTTTTCAACACCTGGAAAACCCAAAGACGGTTAATTAAAAAAATAAATATTGATAACTTTCAGAACGTTACGAAATATTGTTCACAATTTCCATTTAAATAAAACAAACACCTTGTTCAAAATCATTAACGACAGTTTTAAGAAACGAACACCCAGAACTTGAGTTTAATTTCACGGCTGAAACATTGCTCAAAAATCTAAGAAATGTGGTTCCCCTTGGAGAAAACTGACGACAATAGAAGTTAATTGAGAAAAATGAAATGATTGAAAAGATTTAATTATTTAAAAACTTGAAGGGCGACCAATAATTTTTCCTGACGAAACCTACGTTCACACTACTCATGTTAAAAGACTTTCATGGTCTGACAACTCCAAACGTGGTTATAAATTAAAATGTTTCAAAAGGGTAGGTCAATCAAATGGTCCAATGCATCTAGCCTAAGATTTTTTATTATAGGCCCCTCACTTTGCGGCGCTGCTGTACTGGCAAAAGTTATGCTAAAACTTAAATAATCATATCATTTTTGAATTTTCTCAGTGTAAACATTAGGAGTGCTAACAAATTTTCCTGTTAGGAGTATATTAACGGTATTGTATTTAACAACATACTCAAGTTTCGTAATAAAATAATCACCTCAACAATAATTGTTACTAACGTTTTTCTAAATTATTGATATCTCCATAACGGATTGTTATAAATAATTACAAATTTCACTGGCATTTTTAAAATATGTAAATATACTCCAATGAAGGAGTTGATAATTTTAATTTGGATTATAAATATTTTACTGTACAATTTTAACAAAGCGTGTTTTTGATCAGCCGGCTACGAGTCTGGTAAAAGCTTGATGTATTTTGCTGAATACTGACACCAAAACCAGCTCTGTCGGAATAAATATATATGATTTTACAAAGTTGGAAAGTCCTTTTAAAGCTCCTTGTATAGAGCAAAACTAAACATTGTAAAAAAAGTACAGGTTGCAATATTCAATATAACTCCAAGATTTGAAAAAGTATTCAAAAGGAATCAAGCACATCCGTCTCTTTAGAAATGTTGTTAAACATGTAAGCGTTGTTCCAAGTAATGTTATTTAAGATTTAATAAACTAACATTAAAAGATTTTGAATATTTCGTTTAATTTACTGTTGTTTTAATTCACATATTTCTGTAATAAAAAAAAAAAAATTACTATCAATAAAAATGGAAAATGTAAATGTTTTGCAAAGTAGGATTTAGGAGTACCAGCAATTTATTAAATAAACTTTCTGGTCAATTAAATTTGTTAGCTTTTTAAAACTTAAAAGTAGTAATACAATTGAATAAAACTATGGCAAAGTATGTTAAAAGATGTAAAATGTTAATTTTAAAATTAACATTTTAATGTTAATTTTAAAATTAACTATGAGTTTTCCCACTTAGTCATAGACCTAGTTAAAGTGTGAATGTTATCGGCAAAATAATCAGTATGCCACAGTGAGTGTTTAAAGTTTGGGAACGACTGGTCTTGATCATTTTATTAGGATGATATCGGCCAAAATAGTTGTTATAACTTGACATCAGATATGCATACAATATTACTAAGCAATAATATTTCCTTTAACCAAAGCTTAGGTAAACTAAATTTACTGAATATGATATTAATGCTGTAATTAATTAATCCTGAGGCTAACAGAAAGTAATTTTTAGTTTTTAATCCTACTGTGGATACAAATAATTTACTCTGTGATAATTTAGTTCTCAGAAACTGTTTTGTGTTGGAGAACAAATATGTTTCAAGATGGGGCTAAGGGTCGAACTATTTATAATCCACTCATGTATTTATCAGAATGAACTTAAAAAAAAAAAGATGGTACAATAACAACTGTGTTTAATTTGTCCTGTTATATTAACCATATATAAATTCTGTTTTTAGAATCAGAAGATGAGCCACCAGCACAAAAAGTAGCCCCATTAATAAATGGCAAACTCATTCAGAAAACTCCAGTAAAAAAACCAGCTGAAAGGTAAACTATATTATAGATATTTATATAAAGTTGATGTGTCATTAATGAATTATAAATTTGAATCAATACGTATATTTTTAAAGGTTTGGAAGTCTTCTTAGGTCAAGTCCCCCTAACCCCATCAACTCAAATTTTCGCGGTTCACCATTCCAAACTGACAAGCTACACAAGTGATTAACCAGCTGAATCAAACCACTATAGGAAATAAATACATCTTCTCACCGTTACATATCATTTTAGTATCTAGTTGTTTCTATCTTTTTAAAAACTGGTTGGTTCCAAATGATTCATGCTGAAGATTTGATAGCGAGTTATAGGTGGAGTGCATTCATTGTCTTCCACTTTTTATGAAATGATTTTTTAAATAAGGAAATATTTCATTCAGTTTTAAACCCACTGTGAAAGCTCTCGATTAGTGAAATATTAAATTCGAATTTATCTGTAGAAAATATCTCCAGTTGGTATGACTGAAGAAAGGTAATGTAATATAAACTTTACTTGTGTAAAGGCAGTAGATTAATCTCCTATACTAGTTTCACTAGTCCACTCAGTAGCTCGTCCAGCAAGAGTTTACCAGGAGTTTGCTACCAAGAGACTTACAATAAGCCGAGACGTCATTACAAATTTGTTTAAATAAATCGAAGCATTTGGGATGTACAGCACTGCATCAGACAGACATTAAAAAAAAAAAAAAAAAAAAAAAAAAAAAACCTTTCTTTACTCAGAGGGATCTCAAAACTGATATGTCAGTAAAGAACTTAACATCGATTCTTTGACCACCCACATAACTTTCCCTGTGCTAAGTGTATGTGAAAAAGTAAATATAAACTTCTTTTTTTTACCTTTTCTAGAAATGTGCTTTTGGATGCTGGGGAGAAAAGGCTAATCTGGACTTCTAGCACACTAGAGGCAAATCATTGAGACAACAGAAGACCAAGAAAAAGTCCAGATTAGCCTTTTCTCCCCAGCATCCAAAAGCACATTTCTAGAAAAGGTAAAAAAAAGAAGTTTATATTTACTTTTTCACATACACTTAGCACAGGGAAAGTTATGTGGGTGGTCAAAGAATCGATGTTAAGTTCTTTACTGACATATCAGTTTTGAGATCCCTCTGAGTAAAGAGAGGTTTTTTTTTTTTTTTTTTTTTTTTTTTTTTTAATGTCTGTCTGATGCAGTGCTGTACATCCCAAATGCTTCGATTTATTTAAACAAATTTGTAATGACGTCTCGGCTTATTGTAAGTCTCTTGGTAGCAAACTCCTGGTAAACTCTTGCTGGACGAGCTACTGAGTGGACTAGTGAAACTAGTAGAGGAGATTAATCTACTGCCTTTACACAAGTAAAGTTTATATTACATTACCTTTCTTCAGTCATACCAACTGGAGATATTTTCTACAGATAAATTCGAATTTAATATTTCACTAATCGAGAGCTTTCACAGTGGGTTTAAAACTGAATGAAATATTTCCTTATTTAAAAAATCATTTCATAAAAAGTGGAAGACAATGCACTCCACCTATAACTCGCTATCAAATCTTCAGCATGAATCATTTCGAACCAACCAGTTTTTAAAAAGATAGAAACAACTAGATACTAAAATGATATGTAACGGTGAGAAGATGTATTTATTTCCTATAGTGGTTTGATTCAGCTGGTTAATCACTTGTGTAGCTTGTCAGTTTGGAATGGTGAACCGCGAAAATTTGAGTTGATGGGGTTAGGGGGACTTGACCTAAGAAGACTTCCAAACCTTTAAAAATATACGTATTGATTCAAATTTATAATTCATTAATGACACATCAACTTTATATAAATATCTATAATATAGTTTACCTTTCAGCTGGTTTTTTTACTGGAGTTTTCTGAATGAGTTTGCCATTTATTAATGGGGCTACTTTTTGTGCTGGTGGCTCATCTTCTGATTCTAAAAAACAGAATTTACATATGGTTAATATAACAGGACAAATTAAACACAGTTGTTATTGTAACATCTTTTTTTTTTTTTTTTTTAGTTCATTCTGATAAATACATGAGTGGATTATAAATAGTTCGACCCTTAGCCCCATCTTGAAACATATTTGTTCTCCAACATAAAACAGTTTCTGAGAAATAAATTATCACAGAGTAAATTATTTGTATCCACAGTAGGATTAAAAACTAAAAATTACTTTCTGTTAGCCTCAGGATTAATTAATTACAGCATTAATATCATATTCAGTAAACTCAGTTTACCTAAGCTTTGGTTAAAGGAAATATTATTGCTTAGTAATATTGTATGCATATCTGATGTCAAGTTATAACAACTATTTTGGCCGATATCATCCTAATAAAATGATCAAGACCAGTCGTTCCCAAACTTTAAACACTCACTGTGGCATACTGATTATTTTGCCGACAACATTCACACTTTAACTAGGTCTATGACTAAGTGGGGAAAACTCAGGTTTTAAAAATAGCATTTTACATCTTTTAACATACTTTGCCATAGTTTTATTCAATTGTATTACTACTTTTAAGTTTTAAAAAGCTAACAAATTTAATTGACCAGAAAGTTTATTTAATAAATTATCAATACTGCTGGTACTCCTAAATCCTACTTTGCAAAACATTTACATTTTCCATTTTTATTGATAGTAAAATGTTTTATTTTTTATTACAGAAATATGTGAGTTAAGACAACAGTAAATTAAACGAAATATTCAAATTGTTTTAATGTTAGTTTATTAAATTTTAAATAACATTATTTGGAACAACGCTTACATGTTTAACAACATTTCTAGTGCTTGATTCCTTTTGAATACTTTTTCAAATCTTGGAGTTATATTTAATATTGCAACCTGTACTTCTTTTACAACGTTTAGTTTTGCTCTATACAAGGAGCTTTAAAAGGACTTTCCAACTTTGTAAATTCATATATATTTATTCCGACAGAGCTGGTTTTGGTGTCAGTATTCAGCAAAATACATCAAGCTTTTACCAGACTCGTAGCCGGCTGATCAAAAACATGCTTTGTACAGTAAAATATTTATAATCCAAATTAAAATTATCAACTCCTTCATTGGAGTATATTTACATATTTTAAAAATGCCAGTGAAATTTGTAATTATTTATAACAATCCGTTATGGAGATATCAATAATTTAGAAAAACGTTAGTAACAATTGTTGAGGTGATTATTTTATTACGAAACTTGAGTATGTTGTTAATAACAATACCATTAATATACTCCTAACAGGAAAATTTGTTAGCACTCCTAATGTTTACACTGAGAAAATTCAAAAATGATATGATTATTTAAGTTTTAGCATAACTTTTGCCAGTACAGCAGCGCCGCAAAGTGAGGGGCCTATAATAAAAAATCTTAGGCTAGATGCATTGGACCATTTGATTGACCTACCCTTTTGAAACATTTTAATTTATAACCACGTTTGGAGTTGTCAGACCATGAAAGTCTTTTAACATGAGTAGTGTGAACGTAGGTTTCGTCAGGAAAAATTATTGGTCGCCCTTCAAGTTTTTAAATAATTAAATCTTTTCAATCATGTCATTTTTCTCAATTAACTTCTATTGTCGTCAGTTTTCTCCACGGGTAACCCAGATTTCTTAGATTTTTGAGCAATGTTTCAGCCGTGAAATTAAACTGAAGTTCTGGGTGTTCGTTTCTTAAAACTGTCGTTAATGATTTTGAACAAGGTGTTTGTTTTATTTAAATGGAAATTGTGAACAATATTTCGTAACGTTCTGAAAGTTATCAATATTTATTTTTTTAATTAACCTTTTTTGGGTTTTCCAGGTGTTGAAAAAGCCTCATTTTGTCCACATTTGTTGAATTATGTTATTACTTTTTTTTACCGTAATTGATGGTATTCTGTATGTCAGCAACTCTGTGTTTAATATTCTTTGAGATTTTCGGATTTTCTTCTACAGTCTTTTTAAAGACATTTACAATAATATACTTTGACTTCGTAATGATACTCCCTGGCTTAGTCGATTTATTGATCTACGTTGAAGCATTATAAACAAATTCTAGAATGTAACAAAGACCAAAACTATTTTGACTCTATAATACAAAGATCAGATGAAACTGTTGTGATATAGAAGGAATGTCTTGCGTTTCTCCCCCTCTCTAAGTTCTACCATTAGACTTGCCATTGGTCTCAAGGAAACAACTCCAATTGACAAGGGTAAGTTTATAAGCGAAATATGCCTACAAATCAGAGAGCTTCCAAGAACCCCAGGTCATCCACCCCTTCACGCGGGCCGAAGACATATTGCTAAGAATGCCAACCCTGGATGCGTCACTGGGTCACTCCAGTTGTCACTTTGCCTTTAACTGTCATGGGGATAAGGTTAGATTAGGTTAAGTTAGGTTAGGTTAGGTTAGATTAGGTTAGGTTACTTTCACTTTAAGAAATGTGGAAGCAACCTGTGAACGCCTAAAGGTTGTATGCATTTTTCGCCTGTCAAAATGTTCTGACGTCATAGCTTATCCTCGTCATCTGTCAAAACTTGATCCTGTACGCATATTTATCTGTACGCATTTTTCGCGTAATCAAATAGAGCACATCCTTACTCTTTACGATCTTTTTTTGTCAATTCGCTAACGAGACAATTGTCACGATTTCACAACAAAACTATTCACGTTTAGTAGTATGTCTTTTAACAAAAGTATTTTCAGGATGGTTTCTTTCATTACGTAGCAAACTTCCTGTCTTCTCAATAGATAACTTTACTCTTATACGATATTTTTGAAATATTTGTTATATATTTTTATTTCGTATAAAATATTATACCACAATTTACACTCGGTAGTTTAACATTTTAACATAAAATGTATTGGTTTTTCTCCTTTATAGTAAGGCACGAGTTTTGTTTTGTTTAAAATTTTTATTTTTTACCAGATTGATTTCTTTTATTTAACCAAACAGATAAAGCACCACTCCTAGACTCCAAATGATTTGTTTGTAATGAAATATAAAAATATTAAGAGTTACAAATAAATATAACTTAAAATGCAATCTTATTTTCTTAAGTAAATCTTTCTATTTAGTGTTTACATTCCTTAAATCAGTAATGTTCATTTCCTGCCTATAATATTATTTACTCTCCTTACCTCTCATCCACAATCGTTGCTTTACCTGGGTTTTAGCTTTCTCGATGATAACAACTTTTATATTAACAATAATGTAAGGATCTATTATTTCATATTTTTTATTAGCTTTTATAAAAGGTCCCGCATTAACTAATTTGACAATATTATTTAATGACACATACTGGATAAACGACGAGAATTATTAATTTCTCAGTTTTCTTGAAATTTAACATTTGCATATAAATTCAATTTTGCCACGAGTTATAATTTTGAAATCGGATTATCTTATTTGGCTGTTGTTATAAATGTATTATAAAAAGGAAACATTTTGTATCTATGTCTTCAGTGATGCACTTTGACATTTAGTCGTTACATTTCAATCAGGCAAGTGGGGAGAACACTTAATGGAGCTTTCTGTTATAACTTTAAGAACTAACAACACATGTTAATAAAAATTTGTTTTTCTCTCATGAGAAAGGCGACTAAAAATAAATATTATATCCGTGTTTTTGTTTTATTTCCGACATCATTTAGACTGTTTTTTCCTCATTTATTAGTTCACGTTTTATCGTGTTTATTGCAACATTATTTCATCAGTATGCGCCATGTTAGGAAACTAAGCTAGGCTCGTAAAAACAAGCCGGCTCGGAAAACCGTGCCGAGTTTGTAAAATTGAACTCGGATCGGAAAATCAGTTATACTTTATTCGAGTTTTATTCTACTTTACATAAAGGTAATTAATTTATATAAACTTTATATATTTTAGGAATTTTCAATTTGACTTATAGTTCTCAAGTTATTAACAATTAAAGCGCTTAAAAATCGTACTTATGACATTTGGATAATTTCAGGGCAATATTTAAAAGACTTTAAATCAGTCATTTATAGTCACATGGAAACCAGTAAAATTAAAAAATGTAGTGAATTGTATCATCTTTTTAAGTTGTCTGTAAGTTTTGTTTGTTTCATATTTTAAGAGATGATTGATATATTATCATATCAACTAATATTCTGTATTTGATATTAAAACTTTAGTTAGAATTTCTCTTATTATTGTAAAATTGCCAAGAATAAGACAACTCTAGAGAAAAACAATTTAACTTCAATTAATTATGGGAGGGATCATCCACCGGTCGGAAACAAAAGTAAGGTAGGTCATATAAATTAAATGCCAATCTTCCTTCAAGTGAATGTCGGATTCTGTCTTCTTAAAGGAATTAGCATTTGAATAAATGTTGGCAAAATAAATAAACAGAAAAGATGTTACTGGCATTATTGTCTAGCTATAGAGTGACAAATATTACTATATAGTACAAAGCATTAAATATTATAATAATGTTTACTTTATGCTATGGTGGTATATAAAGGGCAGAAAATGATTATATACAGAGTGTCAAAAATGTGAACAAAATATTTGGAAAAATACAATGTGTTCTGAAAATGTATGTTATTCTCGTAAATTTCAAATGTAGAAGTATATTTGTTATTTGATATTCTGACTTTCTAGCTAAAACCACTTTAATATACATTTGGTTTGTACGTCATTTACTGTTAAAAAGTTATAAGTTTAAAAAAATAATTTGAATATTCAAATGTCATTGAACAATTGAAATGAAATAACGGTTTATCATGTATGTTTTTACATATGAAATGGTGCGCAGAAAGTAAAACGAAATAGTTGCTTTATTTTGAAATCAAGAGCTAGCTTTAGAAGCATAATGAGGTATGGCTTACATTTAAACCTAACAAAAAAAAAAAAATAAATAAATAAAATAAAAATGCTCAAACTGATCATTTAGTGGTTTGGAAATGAGCTAATCTGTAGTAGTAGAATTTCTTTAAATTTTTAATTGATATTTCTTAGTTTTACAGAATAATGACTTTATTTATAGAAAGCTTAGTCTCAATTTACATAATTATTAATTTGATTTGTACCTGGTAGAGAGAGGGGGGGGGGGGTGAGAACGAGCATAGCTACCTTTCCGGGTATATTCGCTCGCCCTGTAAAGTACTTCATATAGAGCTATCTTACTTCTTACTTCTTAAGACGAGCTTCCAGTGCTTTCCGCTCCGATGGCTCGATGCCTCCGGTATAACAGTGCCGTACTCTGCCAAAACTTGCTGTTTGTTAGAATATTCGCCAGGGTGGCCTCCTCACCAAGTTTCACTTTTAATATTTCTCGCTCCCAAAGGAAGTGGGAGCACTGGAGGAGAATGTGTTCCAGACTTTCCTCCACCAACATGCAGACGCCACACAGATCGCTATTAGATTATTTAAAACGGTGTAGATATTTGTTTGTGACAATATGACCCGTGCGAGCTCTTGCCGCAAATGAAGACACGAATCGAGGAATTGATTTGTGTAAACGGGGATCACTTGGAGTACGCTGTAGTGCGTAAAAGGCTCGTCCAGAGCTGGTGCCATGTAGTTTCAAGCCAGATATAGAGCTATCAAAATACAAACATCGGTTATAAACTTGAATACAGTAGGCCTAAAGGATATAATCCATAATATGGAATAAATAAGATTTTATATTATAATAATACGTTATAGTACATTTTCTTCGTTGAAACAATTGAAAATATTACGAAAAAAAAAAGTTTTTAAATTTGACAAGAATTACATTTTATTTTATAACATTTATGAAATTACGTTGGTAACCTGTGTCATCCAACTTGTACACACGGCTTGTGTATATGAGGAAATCTTAACTCCTTCCACCGCCATTAATAGGTATAAACATACAAAATCCGGATTGACATAAAAAAAAATGAACAAAATTTAAACTCGTTGATGAAAATGGGTTAAAGCAAAAATTCTTCGATAATTTGTGTAACGAGTTTAAAAAACCATCCTTTAATGAAATTGTAAGGGTAAAATTACATTTTCTTCATGTAGGTCAATCCCTAAAGGAAAACTTTACAAACGAAAGGCCAAGTGGCACGTGCATTTCATTATAACATCCTCTCTGATTTATTTTTTATCGTTTTATACATCTGATACTGCCTTATTTCGTTTTTAAACGTTTTACTTTAGGTGTGATATTAACTTAAGTTGTAATTTTACTTCCGACAATTTCATGAGAGGAGTTGTTTAACTTATTGAAAACGTTTTGATTAATCGGTTTTGTGTGGTTTTTTCCCTATCTTTTATTTAATATTAGTTTTTTTAAACTTTGAGCAATTGTAAGCTGTCACCAGCCTACCTCCTTTTCCATACATCTGAAAAACCCTTCCGATAATAAAAATAGAAATTTAATAAAACAAGCGCTAAATAAAAAAGAGGTTAGTAATATTACATAATCAATTAAGAAAAAAGGACAAATTTCAATCCATATAAGCAATAGCGTACTTTCTTAATTAGATGTTGTTTATAATAGATAAAGAGATGAGCCAAATACTTGTACGACACCTTCTCACGCGTAAATTATTGTTTATCATTATGAATAATTATTTCTCAGAAATACATTAAAGAAGTTGCTTAAATTTCTCAGAAATACATTAAAGAAGTTGCTTAATTAGGTGTTGTTTTAATAGATACAGAGGTCAGTCAAATAATTGTACGACACTTTCTCATGCGTAAATTTTTGTTGAATATTAAAATTTGTACTTCCATTTTTTGACTCATCTTCATGTTTCAAGTCTTCATGTTCGTCGTCGTTGTCACCTGTACGTAAGCACGATGGCGGCCACGAAAAATAAGATAGAAACTTAAAATTTGGTATAGTGGGGTTATATAGATCCCTATTCAAAAAATGTAACTAAAATTCCTAAAATGACGCCCATTTTAATAAGTTCTTGTTCATATTTTGTTTTATTCTATTTATAACACAGTAAATTAGATAAAAATTTGTAGATTACAATTCTGCATGTAATCGTACAACCCTACATGTGTACGATTACAAATAGAGAAGTTACTGTCAAAAAATATAATTTCGAATTGTATTTTACAATTTGTAATATCAAACTTTTATTATCGCGCCCATTGTTCATGTTCTCGTTTTAAATGTTAACTCCTGAAAAGACTTTTTTTTTGGAGTAGATTGCGACGGATACAATTTGGTCTTATGACAGGTAGCCTACTTCCAAATTTCAAAGTAATAAAAAAAGAAGGTTTATAGGCAACATACGGCCCACATAACAAATTTTATCAATTTTTATAGTACCGAGAGAAATTGTTTGCACAGACGACAGACAAAATTCCAAAAATTACTTTTTTGGACTCAAGGTACTTCAAAAGTGATTTAATACGCACTCGGAGAGTGGAGATTATTTTAAAATTAACATTCCACTGCCAATTTCTTAGGTTATTTTTATATCGGTGGCTACTCCAAATATAGAGTTATCAAAAAATGACAGCACTTGTCAGCATGGCCAAGACATGTCTATGATACAAATTACAACTAATACTCTCGTGTGGGTTGTACAACAGACGACAGACAGATACACGATCCACATTTGGTCTCCGTTCTTTAGAACGGATAAATCCACAGAAACAGATATTTATTGTTTTGTACCTAACTTTCTTTAAACTAAGTATATGTGAGAAAGTATAAATATAAACAAATATTTGTACACTGGACCTTCATCAGATCCTAAGGCTAAACGTCTGTGTTGTATACTCCGTCAAAATATTCAACTAACTGAATTCATAAAACTATTCAAAACGTAATTGTAAACTATAGCACTGCCTTATAAATACAGTTCCCAAAGAGTTACAAACTACATTTGAAATTACATACATGTACATTCAAAAATTAAAAATGGTTTCTTTTATTTTTCAATTTACTTTTATTATACTTTCTTTAGTTTTTTATTTTACTATTATTAAATACAAATAAATAAAATTACCGACACATTTATTTGATCTAGAATAAACTTCTCAAAGTGTAAATAGGAAAAAAAACAAGGAAAGATACAAATAATAGCTGATTTAGAAATGGACAACATATGCCATGTAGACTATATAAGTTCCGCTTTAGTTGTGTGAGTAACACCCACCTGTCTTTCTATTTTTTGGAAAAGTTTACTTTCAACAAAAATCGTACCCTTCTCAAAACATAAAACTCTCTACATTTACATTACCGCTAGCTATAGGTAGAGCATTTTTATAATGTGTAATGATAATAATTATTTGATTGTGGTAGAGGTTTTTGACTCCTGTGTACCAAAGCTCCATTATTAGTTGTTCTCAGCGCTGTCTCCCACTTGCATAGCTAAAGTGATTCCACTGTAAAATATTCCATAAATGCAATATAAATTGGATACCGGTAATTGAAGTAGTAGTAGGTTTAGTTATAGAGGAAAAGCAAATCTGTTTAGGTAGGCAATGAAACTTACTACTTGACAAGTGCTGATATAAAACGGAAATATTTAAAACTAATAACAGTAGATAAAACATAAGAGGCGTGGTCAGGCGTGTCCAGTCACTTGATTGGACGACGTTGGTACAGTACATCCAACAAGTGCTGATATCGTGTGGAAAAAATTAAAACTATTTCAACAATAAACGTCACATGTAAAACAGAAGATAATGGTCGATTTAAATGGATCGTTGAGGAACGCATGTTTGAATGTGAATTTGTTGTTTCAGAGTAGATGACATAGGGATAAAGAAACTTAATTTATATTTGTATATATTAGAATTCATAGAGGTGAATCCTCAGGGTTTTATGTGAAGTTTGTTTATTTGCCTGGAAGCGTTTAGTTTAGTAAATCATAGACTTAACACATGTCTCTATTGAAACCTGAACTTCTTGTACAGCACGTCTTAACTGAGTTTTACCTTAATGTTAATTTTCTATAGTAATTATATTCGAGATATTTTTTTGTAAACAGTCAATCGTTGTAATGATATTTAGATTTCTATGAATTATGTTTTGGAATTTTATTAATTTTTTTATATATATCTATTATTAATTAAAAGTAAGGTTACCTGAAATAAGATCGTAAGTACTTGCAAACGATTTGTTATGCTCTGAAACATAGAGCTTCTCTTATGGTATTAAAATGATAAAAGAACTAACCTTTCCTCTTATTTTAGTTATAGCTTATTTATGTTTTAATTATTAGTAATGTTAATTATATAGTTTTGATTTGTATTTATGTACATTTTGTATTGGTGAAAGAATAAATTTATTCCATTTCATATCATGACGTTGCTTTATAAATGTGAGAGGCGTTTGTCAATAATTAATGTTGCAATTACTTCAGTACGTCTCAAATTCAAAAGTTTAGTGTTTAGTTTTGTATGTTTAGTTGGTGCTTTTAACTTAACACCGAATACCACTTTGTTCATAAATATTATACTCGCGTAGAAGGTTTATTTAGACGTTCAATGAAACCTCACAATCAAACATGTAATATTTAATTTATCATCTATGGTAAATTTTAAATCCAATGTTATAAAAACTAAACTAGTCAGAAATCTGTCTACAACAGACATTTAAGAAGTCTGTATTTAGTGTACAGGTAAAAAAATTGAAAATATTAATTCCTCGAAATATTTCAAAATCATATTATGTTATGATTAAACTGATTGAAACCTTAATTAAAAGGTTTTCTTCAGATAATGAGTGTATGTTTCATGGAAAATACCTTTGGACGAAAGTTTGGCACACATAAATACCATAATATTCATTATTCACAATTATAATTTTAACAGCAGTTCTCTTGGTAGTTTGATGAATATTGTAAAGTTATAACAATATTTATCTACACCAGTAAATACAATTTCCCTCATGTTTTATGCATTTAAAAACAAAATTTAGCTACAACATATATTTTGTCAGTGACAAAGTTGATATGTAATTTCAACGTTATTGAAACTGTAAACTTTTTTTTTTAATCGGTGCAGTAGTTTACAAGTTATAATCCATAACTCATAGTTCCTAGTTACCAAGGTGATGAAAAATATAAAACTAGAATTTGCGATTTATTTTACGCATTTTCTTAAAATTATAAGTGATAAGATATGTTTTGGAAACGAAAAAGTTGGTGTTACTTAAATGTTAATTGGAATGTAAACTCCTTCATTCAATCGCTACTGTAGTTTCTCATGTTACAACAATTTTTCATTAATAATTAAGAGGAATTATTTAGTTTCCGGTATATTTCTGACCAAATTATTTTTTGCGGAGCCAGGTTCCCTAATGAAACACCTAAACCTCTATATCAGGCAATCTCACTTGGAACCATTTGAGCACTACTTTAGAACGGTGAATCGCTCTTTTTCTAACTAGGCCATAAGAACTTAAGCCTTAAATCTATCATCCTCTTTATGTAACAGGATGGATTTGAAGAAATTTGTCTCTGCCTGCCAGCATGTTTCATTATTCAACATTTCATTAATCAGCTCAGCTGTAAACGTTTGAGCCCTTTTCAGGTCTTCCACTTGGGACAGCAGAAGAATGTGTGATATACAGCGTCTTCTCCACCACAATATTCGGAGTTACGGCTCTCTCTATGTTCGAACCTGTAGAGTTAGATAACGACATCTTCAAAATCGGTGGCTGCTTGAGTGAAGTAGTAATTGACTCTCCAAACTTCCTAATTTACATATATCCTGATGACCCAGCAGGGAAGGTGCAAACTAGTAACACCTATAAGAGGAGGTTGACTTCCTTTGTGGTCTGCAGTAAACCAATCACATAAAACTCATAATAGATAAACTATCATCTATATAATCATTTACACACAGTTTACTTACATTACAAAATTACCTACACTTTCACAATCTCTTAGGGTTCCCATTTGTTTTGTAAATCTCTTTGTTAGGTAAGACTTTCACAGTTGGTTCTAAACTGAACAATTCAGTCGGTTGTGGATATTACGAATCCGGACGGATGTGTATGTACTCCTCAACTTCTAGTATATTTTACTGCTGAACTCTTTGTTATATTGAAAGGCAATAAAATAGTTCCATCTATTTTCCGCATTATCATTTGTGTTTCGATTCTAAAAGTGTTTTCTAAGCTATCCAGGATATGCATTTTAAAAATTGTTTGCTATGAATATTCATTGTTGCATTCAGAGACTTCAGCTACGGAACGATAGAATATAATTTTGCTGAGACCTATGCATTGTGGAATTACGGGAAACACAAAAGCAGTAAAGTAAGCTATAAGTAAGTTAGATACTTAGTTACGCATGATGTTATGGCATCCGACCTTGTATCATCTATTAAATTTGTTTGGCATAGGGAATAGGAGGAAGAATTGACACATATAGATAAAAACAAGCACAGGAAAATAAAAGATACCATTCGTCTGGAGTACATTCATTAGTGTTAGTCATCGATAGGAAGTGGTAAGTTATCCGTCTTCGTAATGGTTATTCTATGATTATTCATGGATTTCTGATGGAACACGGAAATCCACTAAAATTTTCATTCTGTTGAAGTGTTTTTATGATTAGTCATATCTTGATAGATCGTGTCGTTAAGAGATGTCTGCGTAGGAGTTTTGTTGAATGTAATTGTATTCAAGTGATGTTGGGGAATAATGCTGAGATCTTGGATTGTGTAAATTTTGAAATGTTTAGATTCCATTGTTGTAGGGGACCTTTACAGCTCTGTAATATTATATTTTCTTATCTGTTAGGATTCAATAAATTTTATCATAGGTAAGTATTTGTATGGCACTTTTACAGCCGTGTAAAATTTGTAATTGTGTTGCATCGTAGTTTACAATTTTTAACTTGTTCCAAGGAACCTTTAGGTTTGTATTTAATTTTATTTGTTAAATTTTTATTGAGAAGCATATTATTAAGGCGATGACCACGATGATTTTTTTGCCTTAAAAATATAATAGTATGGCAGGGATTATTTCCTTAGTCCAGTTCCGTCTGCCATCATTGATCTCCCATCTATCCTGCCGCCATTTATTAATAGTCTCCTTCAGTTCATCGAAAGATGTATTTCTCTTATTTTAACTCTTATTGCACGTTCCTCCACCATGAGGTTTATAAAGGGAAGGGAGCACTGGCTGATATCCAGTTGCACCGACGGTCGAAGGAATTTGCAAGGGTCGAAACATTCCTCCGTACGAAAAGTGTCTAGTTGCACCGGTGGTTAAAATCTACCAGGAAATACCTTTCTTTACTCACACTTACGGAACTTTGACATAACTATTAAACAATTCTGTACCTTTAACGGTATACCGTAAAACATTAAAACGTATGTACACACATAATAATAATAATAATAGGGATGATAAGAAAAATTAGTAAATTACTTTATTAGACTATTACTAAAATTATCACTTTTTATTTAGAAAGTATATATAACATAACCTAACCTAACCTGATCGCCGGTGCAACTGGAACACCCCCCCAAAAGGGGCTCCGGTGCACTGGACACATCAGTTTGGGGCTGATCCCTGACCACCGGTGCAATTGGACATCTCCCGGAGCACTACCATAGTCACAGTAGCCCTCAAAGCAACAGTTCAGTAAGCATTTATAGTCCTGAGTGCCATCCCCTTCTGATCCTTAATTATCAGGTTATGACACTTGGCATACCTCATCGACCTATATGTGCGCTGCATACTGTAATACCTGACCTAACGTTTAAAGCAAAATAAGGTCTTTACTGGTAGTTTGCAGAAATTGGATCTTTGTTTTTTTTCTGAAACTTCATTGTTATAATTATATTAAGCTATTTTGACGAAGATTTACTAAGACATATAATCTCTTCTAGAGTAACAATCTTAAGCATTATTCAACGTTTTCATTGTAAGTTTACAGAATAAAACACATATGCATTTATAATAATAAATAAAGATAACAAAGTTCATTTACATAATAATTAAAGAAATAAAGTTCTTATAATAAGTTTTTTCTTGAAAGATTTGTTACTTTGAGTAAATCATTGAATTTAATTTAAATCAATTAATTAATTAATTTATTGATGTTATAGACTTTTCTAAGTTAAGTTATCAGATTAGAAATTCAGTTTTACAATTACTCACAAATTAAGAGAACCAAGATTATGCTAGTTGGCGCTGCAAAGAAGGATGTTCAACAACGGAGTCCTTGTTATAGTTTATACTATGACTATTTGTGGTTAAAGAGGCTCTTTTAATATGATTTCAATTTCCTGTTAAGTTTCAGGTTCGAAATGAGACAACAACGGAGCTCGTTGTATTACCTTTTATGTGTATTTATTAACTGTATATCCTTATAGAACATTTTACTATTTATATTTTAGACATTAAACTTATAAAGGTACAAAAATATTTAAATTAACCACTTTAGGATCTCAATACAGAACACTTTCAATTTAATAATAATTACTCCGTCTAACAGTGAACTTAATATCCATTTAATATACACATGAGACCTGATCAACTATCTAATGTCATGAACTCCTATTTCTTCAACAACACTCTTCTAGATTTCCTCCAATGACTATTATGATCCAGAGCCCCTTGGGTACGTTTCAAAAGCACCTTGACTATATTTCAAACCGGCAACGTCCCTGCTCTGTTCAACGACGTCTTCACAACGATTGGACATCGTTTCTTCAATCCTGGAAGCTTATATAGGACACTGTCTTTCATAACTAATTAGAAGGTCGAAGAGATCCAATTTTTAATATTTTACAGTGTGTAGCAATGATTGTTTTGACTTAGAATTGAAGTGACTTAGAGTATACCCCTACCATTTATTATACCTTAATTAATAATTTTATTTTAAGACCCAATTCTTAATTCCTAACAATATATATCTAGTCACACGTATAATACCAGGAATATAACCTACTCTCTCAGTTCCTCCAAAAAATAACATTACAAAATCAATGCTTAATTTAATTACATATTGGAAAGTCCAAAAGCCAACTATTTAAGTTGTCAAGAAAATCAAGATACTTTGTAATCATGAATAGAAATGGATATAAATTTTAAATCCATGTTCTAGAATTATTAATACAAAGGATTCAGATGCATATAGAGCTCTTTCAACTAAGTTAAATGAAGGGGGCTTCCAATGGTTCACATATGAAGACAAGAAAGACAGGCCAATTAAGGTAATGGCTAGGGGTCTACACCCATCCTGTACTAAAGAAGAGATAATAGAGGATATAACCAATAAAGCCGAACTAAAAATAATTGATGCTGTCAACATTATCAAAAAGGAGAAGAAAACTGACAAGGACGGGAATGAATCAATCTGCAAAAGAGGACTCCCGTTATACATGCTCACATTTGATAATAGAGAAGAAGTAGGAAAAATTTATAACATCAAATCGATACTTCATATGAGGGTGAAGATTGAGCCATTGAGAAGAACTACAAATTTAATACCGCAATGTAAAAATTGTCAAGGCTTTAATCACACAACAAAATACTGCCATAGAGAACCTAGATGTGTGAAATGTACAGGTAAACATTCTACTGCTCAGTGCACAACAAATAAAAATATTCCACCTCAATGTGTTAACTGTGGAGGAATACACCCTGCCAACTATCGAGGCTGTGAAGTCGCAAAGGAGTTGCAAAAAATTAGGAACAAAGCAAGTATCCCTCAGCAAAGAAGGGGAAAAGATGAGGAGAATAGGTTGGCTCCAAAGCCCATGATACAAAAACAAGATGAAAGTAGAAGTACCTATTCCCATGTGGTTCAGACTAGACCTGGTAAAGGGGGAGATATAGCTGAAAACAATCTACTATTAGAAAAGGTATTAAGGAGATTGGAGATGATTGAAAAGCGGCTAGACTCTAATGATAGGAAAGTTGAGGAGGTAGTCACAAACCTCGCAGATATTAACAGCTATTTTAGACATGAATAAAACTCTCAGAATAGCAACCTGGAACGCAAATGGTCTAATGCAGCACATTCAAGAACTAGAAATATTTCTCTATATGGAAAAGATAGATATATGTTTAATATCCGAAAGCCATTTTACAAAGTCATCTTATGTCCATATACGTGGCTATAACTGGTACTCTGCCATTCACCCAGCAGATAGAGCTAGAGGAGGGGCTGTATTAATTATTAAAGATAATCTACAACACTACGAAGTTCTAAGGGTTGAAGAAGAATTCTTTCAGGTTATCGTTGTCAGGATTCAAACTAATAATTACAAAGAATATAATGTTGGTGCTATCTACTGTCCCCCAAAATACAACATAAAATGTGAAGAGTTCAAGCAGTTGTTTGAAAATATTGGAAGAAGCTTTATTATTGGAGGAGACTTCAACGCTAAGAATTTATATTGGGGATCAAGATTAAATAACCCAAAAGGGAAAGAACTGTTTGAGGCAGGAACAGCTCTAGCATGTAGCTTTCATTCAGGGGGTAGACCTACCTACTGGCCGGCAGACATAAATAAGATTCCAGACATTATAGATTTTTTCATATCCAGAGGAATTTCGGAAAAATATATCCAAGTTGAAAATAATGAGAGCCTTTCTTCGGACCACTCCCCAGTTATATTGACAATTAGTGAACTCATAATTTTAAACAAGACAACTACCCCCAAACTAACAAATGCTAAAACTGATTGGACCATGTTTGGAGACCTGTTGGAAGAAAACTTAAACGTGAATGTACCCATTAAAAATGTATTTCAATTAGAAGAAGAGCTTGATGCGTTTAACGAAGTCATTCAACATGCTGCGTGGAAGAGTACGCCTGTAAGCCATAAACAATGGAATAGAGAAATTAACTATCCAGTTACACTAAGGGAACTAATTAGGGAAAAAAGGAAGACAAGGAAAGACTGGCAAAGGAATCGACATCCAGAGACAAAAACAAAGTTAAATAAATTGTGTAACGAAATAAAATCTTATATTAGTGAACTGAAGAATGAATCAATTAATAGATTCTTAGATAGTCTATCCACTCATAAAAATGGAGAGCACTTCCTCTGGAAGGCAACAAAAGGAATTAAAAGACCTATAATACAGGTACCTCCGATTAAAACTGCAGATGGTTCATGGGCCAGAAGTAGCCTGCAAAAAGCAAACCTCTTCGCGGAATACTTAGAGGAAATGTTTCAACCCCTACCCAGACAAACAGAGGAAGAAAGCATACCTCCAATTGAAAAGCAGGATGATGTAGAGATAACTCCGGTGACACTTCAGGAACTAAAAAAGGAAATCAAAACTAATTTAAACTCAAAAAAGGCCCCAGGTTATGACTTGATTACTGGCCAAATAGTAAAAGCCCTACCAGAGAAAGGACTTAGGAAGTTGCTCTATTTGATCAATGCGTGCTTAAGGATTAGGTATGTTCCTCTTCAGTGGAAGGTAGCTGAAGTCATTATGATACTAAAACCTGACAAACAATCTAATGACAAGAATTCATATAGACCAATTTCGTTACTACCAATAATCTCAAAGTTGTTTGAGAAGCTATTGTTAAAGAGACTCATGCCCATTATTGAGGACAGAAATCTTATTCCTGACCATCAATTTGGATTTAGGCGTAGCCATGCTACAATAGATCAAGTCCATAGGATCACAAATGTAGTAGAAAATGCGTTTGAGAAAGGAGAAACATGTGCAAGTGTCTTCTTGGATGTAGCAAAGGCATTTGATAGGGTATGGCATGACGGACTGGTGTGGAAATTGCAAAGAGATTTACCAAAGCAGTACTACACAATTTTGAAGTCATATTTATCTGATAGACACTTTCGAGTGAAATATGAAGCCGAATACTCAGGACTGAAGAAAATATCTGCTGGGGTGCCACAGGGTAGTGTGTTGGGACCTATCCTGTACTTATTGTACACAAGGGACATTCCTACACCAGATGATACAACCATAGGTACATTTGCTGATGACACGGCGATTTTAGTGACTGATAAGAAAACCAAAGAAGCTGTAATTAAACTCCAGAGGGTCGCTGATGAGGTGTGCACATGGACTAAAAAATGGCGCATTAGTCTTAATGAAGAGAAATCAGTCAATGTTAACTTTACAAATAATAAGAACGAACATCGTATTCCAATTATAATAAATTCTAAACAGGTTCCTCATGCCAACTCGGCTAAGTACCTTGGAATGACACTTGACGTAAAGCTGAAATGGAAGGAACATGTCAAAAAGAAAAAACAAGAATTAAATCTAAAGTTCAGGAAAATGTATTGGCTGCTTGGAAGACAATCACAACTGTCAATCCATAATAAGCTGTTGATATATAAGCAGGTCCTGAGACCAGTGTGGACATATGGGATTCAGCTATGGGGCTGCACTAATAAGAAAAATATAAATATAATCCAAGTGTTCCAAAATAAGGTGTTAAGATGTATAGTTAACGCACCCTGGTTCATCAGAAATGAAGATTTACATAGGGACCTCAAAATAGATACTGTCAGAGATGAAATAAAAAAGCAGGCAGAGAAGCACAGACAGCGCATCAGGCACCACGAACGTCATGAGCTGCGGGGGATGTTGGATGTGACTGGAAGAAGACTGAAGAGAACTAAGCCTTCGGATTTGATTTGATGGACAATTAGTGATAGGGAGTAACCATTGGGTTATATCCCTTACAAACGTTATTCATTTATGAGGAATAAATTACTAGATGAGTACATCTTACTCAGTTGTAATAAAAAATCAATAAAAAAAAAAAAAAAAAAAAAAAAAAAATGTTCTAGAATCGGAATTAGAGTCTATTTGTACACTTTGTGTGTTATATAGTTTTAAAAAAAGATATTTTTTTTTGTGTTATTTCAAAACTCAAGCTTTTATAAATAGATACTTTTATTCAAACATATAATTCAAGAAATAATAAGGATAATTTTGGATATTTTATGATGTACAGTATGCGAAACAACAAAAAGTAGAGAAATTATATGTTTAAAATGTTTTATTTTGTAATAAAGGTACAACAGTGAGAGCGAACAGAGACTTTTAGCACGTGTTCTATATGCGTCCATTAAATTTTAGACAACATTAGTTACGTTCTGGCACATTTTAAAACATATTGGGGAAAGAGGTTTACATTATTTAAACACAGCTAGTTATCTAGTTTCAAAGTTCAGCGATGGTAGTTGGAGCATGGTCTCGTAAAATGCTTTCCTTCGTCAGGGTGGCGAAAGATAAGAGGATTGCAGAGGATATGGAAAATCTGTTAATTAGGAAACAAGGGAGTCGCTAAACGTTTCTTAAAGTAAAGCAAGACTGTGATTGGTGGCGCCATCTTGCTGGAATCAAAATCAAGGTTTGTGAGATCTCTTACAAAAGGTTAAATGATTCTCTTTTTGTAACGTATCTGGTTTACAGTAACAGCATTTCTGTTATCATCTTCAAGGAAATAATCACCAAATATGGCCCTAGTTGACATAGCACACCAAATAGTTACGCCCTAATTATATTGTGGCTTCTCTAAGACTACATAAGGACGATGAAATACAAGAATACGTGCTGTCTACTTGATAAAACCGTTTAAATAAACATGTCTTTCATCTGAAAACGATTTCGTACTATATTACTAAGATTGAGGCGCAATAGACAACTTTGGTTTGTTTGTCTCTACCATTTAAAGTTTGACAAGTTTTGAATTTTATATACAAATCTACAAAAATCCTTTAACATTCTTCTTAGAGACGTACTACTGATATTCATTTTCAATGTTGACCGTGGTGGCTTCTTTAAAGAGACTTGCTGAAAAAGTCTGTCATGGTTTTCATTTAGTCACGTTGGTTGGATGGCTAATAACCACTAGTATTTTACTGTGTCAAAACATTACCAATAAGACTGAAATTTTTAATGACAATACAAGATTACTTTGCGACTGCTTGTGAAATTGTTTTTAAAAATCAATAGCAGTTAGTGCTAAAATTGGACCACCTGAACGATCTGTTCCGTATGAACGGAAATAAGGCTCTTCAATGAAAAATTTTCCTTGGTTTGTTTATAACCATTGTTGCCCAACATAACATCAAACTAGAAAATAATAATAGGTAGTGTAATAACAACCAACAATTGAGTCAGCTGATCAAACATTCACTACAGCTATTAGAATTTCAGTACTGTTTGTTTTACAACCCTTCCACCATATTTTAAATGTATGCAAATAGTTTGCGTCTGGAGTGTTACATAACAGGTGATGTAAGGTCAGCAGACAGTTGTGAGTCACAAGGGAAATCAATGTCCTCGACCATTATTTAGGAATTCAGGAAATAAGTTGTGATCAAAAGAAACTGGTTATTTAAATAAATAAAAATTTGAATCTTAATTGAAGGTTTTGATCAAATTTGTTTAGGTATAGTTTTGTATATTGTTCACTCATTATCTCTATGAGTACGTTTGTAGTCATTAAAATTTGTAGACAATATGTAACGTTTAAATTTATGAATTATTGATTTATTTTTTTAATGAATCAACAGTACACTCCAAAAGCTGAACTAATATTACTGCTGCATTATTATGTATATATTATTAATATATTCCATTGAAATTTACTAGAATAACATGCCCATTATAAACTTATGTGATAACAATAGGTTCTTGGTGAAACTCTCCATTAAAGAAAAAAAAACAACTACAAACCGTCGAGTTTCACAAAAATGTTTTATTGTTAAATTATATTTGCATCATCAGGTTACCTAATGAAGCCTAATGTTGAAACATATGTTGTACAATAAAGTATATTTGTAAATTTATACTATTTTAAAATAGTTTTTAGGCCTATTTCTAATTTCTATTTAATAATTAATTGCTTTCCTTGTCATTATACTTAAAACTAATAATAACAATAAAAAGAAACCATGTCGATATTTAGAAAAAAATATGAGAAGGGAGAACCTATCCCCATTAATTTTTAGTTTTATCTTTAATTACAGTATAAATAATTTAGATTATTATGTTTTTTGAACGTTTATCTCACTTAGTCATTTTGCATTTATAATTAACATCTTGCTCGTTTATATGTATACGCGTCGTTAGTTTTTTATTTATACAATAGAAAAAAATGTACGTAAACTTCAAATGATATTTATAAGGCCTCATTTCAAAATAAAATTGAAAAATAAAACTTTTTTCCCTGACATAATTTAATATCGAAGTCAGGGTTCTTCATTCATTTTTTTAATAAGTATTATTGTTTGCGGGATAATAAAATTTTTAATTTATAACTTAAATGGGACTACATTAGAAAAGAAAAACATAATAAAACTAATTAAAGACAATACAAATAATTTTAAGATCAAACTTTTTTCTACAAAATTTATTCTCGCTTCTATTACAGGTTAATAAACCTTAAAATATTGGCTTAAATTCTATACCAAATTTCATCATCATAGGTTGGAGTACTTATAAAAATACAGATGTAACTTATACAAATCTTAGCGTAACTGAGGAACGAACAGAATTAATTACTGGGAACAAAGTTTCATTTTAAATTCGTAATATTTTTTCATTGATACTGATTAATTTACTAATTAATTGATACTAATTAACATTACTGTATATTATGAAAATTAATTAATAAACTATATAAACTTCTTCTTTTATTTTAAATGGGTAAGTTATGCTGTTTTTAATGCCTTTAAAACTTGTTGGGTTACTTGGGTTGCCTTGGGTAACTTGTTCAAGCCTTTTCAATAAACAATATCTGTACAAAATGTTTCGAAAATGAGATCAAAATTGTGATTTCCAGAAAGGAAAAATAGAAAAGTATAACAGATTATTCAATATAACCAGAGGTGTTATGAAGCTTACTACAAATACAAATTACAGTTAAAAGAGAGTACTTAAGTCAAACAAACAAAATATTAATTTGGATAATTTTATATGAAGCAAATGATAACTATATGTTTTAAATTCGAAAATCCTGTATTTATTTGCATACTATTTTCCTACCACGTTGGGTCCAAGTGTAGCCTTGTTTGAATGCTCATTGAAACAAACTTTTATAGAACAACGTTATTTGTAATACCAAATTTAAAACCACTCATATGGAAAATTGGATTATGCTATTTATTATTACTACAACTAATTGTAACATTTAAATTGCCCAAATTAATGCATTTTAAATCATTTTACACGATTAAAATAATAATTTACAAACTAATAGCTTAGACAATTTTTTTTAAAGAGTTTAATGGAATTTAAACATAAACTAGTTGACAGACTGTGATCTACAAATCAACAAAATATTTTAGAAAAAGAAAATTCCACTCTAGCGAGCATTCATTCTCTAATCTCATTACTATTAATCAATTAAAATCCGTGTAAAAACTGTTGTGAAAAGTTGACAGATAATATATAAGAAAATATATTTATTGCAACTACTCAAATTTATTACAAAATCATGACAATTCAGTGCTCAATAGTGGTGTTTACTGAACACTGATCCAGGATCATTGTTTCAGAAGGTCTCCACTGTACATTTTTTCATATAATTTTTTAAATCAGATCTAATTATTTAATAAAAATGAATGATTTGATTTGTTGGCTACTGTCGTAGGTGGCTACTATCAGAAGTGAAATATTTTAGACAAAAAATAACAAGGTGTGTAAAAGCATATGGCAAAGAAGTTTGAAGAGATAATCAGATAATTTATACAAATCTTAGCGTAACTGAGGAACGTACAGAATGGATTACTGGGAACAAAGTTTCATTTTAAATTCGTAATATTTTTCCATTGATACCATTCTGTATGTTATGAAAATTAATTAATATTATATGAAAATATCTCTGTTCATTATTTATTATTATAATTATAATTATTGTTATTATTATTATTAGTTTCATCATTACTATACATTATTATTAAAATTACTATGATTGTTATATTATAATTTAAGTTTTATATATTTAAGTAAATAGTTATTATTATAATAATATAATAATATTATTTGTTATTATATTTATTGTTATAATAATAATTATTATTATTCTTTTCATCATTACTATAAATTACTATTATTATATTATTCAAATTACTATGATTGTTATATTATAATTATTTATTATATTATAATAATTGTTATTATTATTTTCATCATTATTACTTATTAAGTAACACACCTTAGGCTTGTCTCTCTTTTGACATTTGATGAATGGTAGCAACGATTATCTTTTAAAGTAAGAACTTTGTAGATATTTGTCTATCATATACCAATAATACATAACTTTTAATTGTCTTATATTGAACACAGACATATTTGTTTCTTCCGAATGTTAACTTCCGAATACTCTATATTATATTTTGTGAATAAAACATTATAATTCAATTTACGCGGCCTCGATGGTGACAGTACTGTAAAGTGAAGCTATAATGGTCGTGTCGTGGCAAATCAACTTGTAACTTTACCTCAACGAAAGTTAGGCCTTATCAATACTTACAGGATATATTGAAGAATAACAATTAGTTAACGTTTGAGAGTTAACACAATTTACAGACGCGTAATATAAATGTTACCATTTCTGTGCTGTAAAATATCATCATTTACATTTCATTTCATAATTGAAAGACAATTCCACAATATGGTATTGGTAATTTAATTCTGACATTACTCCAAATCGTCTTCTATGTAAAACTGCATTCAATTTCTAAGCTGGAGTAAATCAATTTGTTGGTAACATACCCTGTGGTTCGTTATATATAAATGTAGTCTCACTTACTATCCCTGTACCACAAACTTAGAGTAGTTCCCTTTCCAAATATTGTTATATAACAATAATTGTAGACTTATAGTATTCCTAAAAGGAACAAAAATTATGGTTTGAAAATAGTTATTACATTTTAAAAATACCATAAATTTCAAATCTGTGTGAAAATAAATAATAACAAGAATTCTTTCATTAAGAGATAATAAATTTAATTAAAATATATTAAACTAGTAATCACTGGATAAAAAAATAAATAAAACAAATAAAATACCACAAACAAAGGAACAGGAGACGCTATAAAAACTTATTTAAGTTTCTTTCTCAATTGCAAAACTTGTATACAATGTTTTTCTGAATATTTAGAAAGATGAGAAATAAACAATTCTATCCATAAATATTGGAAAGGAAGTCTGGGAAAAGAGGAATTGAAATTTATTCAACAACTTTGTCAGAATTACGAAGTAAACAATGGACTGATTCTCTAAACATTATAAATAACTCAACTGTTATGGAAACATCCGGGGCTGTAGGCTAATTAAAATTAATTAATTAAACTTTTGTCTTAATGAAAAGGTTTGTCTTAATATTAAAATCGATAAGAGGGATAAATACTTCCTCAAATATTTTCCAATTTATCTTTCAATGAACTTTATAAACTTCCCTTACAAAACTTGAAAATAATATTTCGTGGTTGATCTTTGTACTTTTAATCTGCATAAAATATTGATGTAAAGTTTTCTGATAAATATTTTAAATAAAAAATACATTTGAATACGAAAACAAACATGTGGTAATGATAACGGAAACCATCCATACAGGGTTGTCTTATTTATTGTTCACCTGATATGAGTTTGGCTTAAATATATGCAAAATATCAGCATTTATAACTTATGTTGCCATTATATTAACGAGTAATAAAACCTACTTTTATAGTTAAACTGATCAAAAATGTTATTACAAGTCTTACTACTACACCATTGATGCTAATTTTGAGAGTATGATTTAGATAGAAATTCGTCTTTTTTTATTGATGGAAAAACATAGGATGTACATTTTCAGCACAAATGATTTATTATGGGATGTCATAAACTGAAATGAAATAACATAAGCTTGTAATAGACAGTATAGGGATTTTGTTTTATATAATATTTATAGATATAATTGGGAATGTAGAGAAAAAACTCTAATATTTAAATACCTATGTTTTGAATTGTTAGCAATATAACTGAAACAAAGGAAGATCAACTTTATTAGTTGTTTATTAATTTGTTTTACTTTAAAATAACATTAAACAAACAATTGTTTCTTCTTCATAAATATAGCGACATGAGTTAACAAAACGAAGGGATAGAATGCGTTTTAGATTTTCCTTCAATTATCAAAGAAAACTATACAAATATTTTTGTAGTTATTCCTAAAATATTGAATATTTCTCCGAGTAAATAAATTCAACTAATTTTCTTTTATAATTAAATTTTAACCCGAGTTCATCGCTCTTTATAATCAAAGTTTTAACGTTAATTAACGGTTCAACTTTATCAGATGATTATTTCCAAATCATTTTTTATCACAGTTAGCAATTTATAATTTTGTTTAAAAGAGATTAAATATTTGTATTTTACAGATCCCATCAAAGGAAAGATTCTTGCTTTTAAAACAGAACGTAATGTTATGGATGTTAATGTCAAAGCCTCACAAAGTACATTACGGGCATTGTAATCCCGAAGTATTAACAACATTTATGTCTTAGTATTAAACTTTACATATGTTAATCAATCATCAAATGGTCTTAAATAATGGCGGAATAGACGTACATTACTGAAAAACACTCAATGTGTTTCGTTGACTACAACGCTGAATTTCCTCTCTATTACAATGCTTTCTTTCGTATTGTGAACGTATGATATCTTAAAAACTATATGAGTAAGCTATTGGTTTGTCTTTATGTTACATTTTCAGTGTCTTAGAATTAATTGTTTTTCTCTAGATTTGAAGTTGAGAAGGCAGATAGAATTTTTTGATTATTTTGGACGTATACAATAGTTCTAAACATAATTAATAGAAATCAAAAACTTAATCCAAAAAACCTTTGAACATCCACCAAAGTCACTAATATAGAATAATGATAAAAGAGAAAATATCTCAATTTTTATAATTAATTATGTTAATCGATTATTTTTTATTGAAGTGGCTTAATAATTTGAATGCATTTAAATTTTATTTGCATAACTATGTGTCAAAAAACAAGGAAACTAGTTTTATTTAACTAAATCAGTAATGATTTTGTAAAAAAAGCACATATTTTTTGATTTCATGGGCTCTAAATCGAATAACTTCCAAGTCGCTTTTATTGGAGTTAGAAAGTAATATAATTTCGTTTTAAGAACGTTAAAAGCTGTAATTGATGATTCTAAACTTTTCACATATTAAACAGGTTAACGTCATATGGATAGACTAAAGCACTTGTGATCCATGAGGTTAGTTTTGTTTAGAGACCTTAACAATTAAATCTACTGCAATAGCAATAATGATATATTTTAATCAATTTTCACTCTCTGCCTATATTAATTTTTGTAGCTATAGCAAAAACAACAATTTTCCAATTTCTGATTTGTTTTTGGCTTAATAAAGATATATTGTGATTGACTTGTGTTAAATTTTAATATAAAAAAAACAAACTTGAACACCTTCTTACAAATTTATTTGTTTGTATATTAAATTGAACGCGTTTCAATGACAATGTAGCCATATTCAGTGATGCATGGACTACAACATTAAAAATATAACTGATTATTGTTGTTAACAGTTATAGTTTGATTATTGTAGGTAAAGATATTGTTGTTGAAACGTTTTTGATTTAGTAAACGTATTATTTGTAAGATAATGTGTTCAACTTTTATTTCTAGCATAAAACAACAATTTAATGAAAGTATGATTAATTTTTAAGAAAAAGAAACATCATCGTTTTATAATCAAACGTAAAGTATTTTATAAGTATAGTCTAATAGGTTTGCTTCTTTTTTCTCAAAACTTGCCCTAGTTAATAGGATTGGTGCACATTTCATAGTCCTTCGTTACAATATTACCAATTAAAAAAGTTTCCATAGCTACAAAACAAGCATGAAAATTGATTACCGAACAGTTTTATTTATTATTATGATCTTATGTTCACCTGTAAATTTATTAAAGAGGCATACACTTTATATATTAGTCAGAATATTATAGAAGGTATGCACAATTTGTAAAATATATCTTTGTATATGCTGAAGTGATAAAAGTTATTTGTAACGAATTCCAGTGTATTGTAATTAGTGAAGCGAACTGTTATTAAAGGCTAGCAAAATTTAATAAAGTTGAGTGACGCGTTAAATATAAACCAGAGGTGTTACTATGCTGGTTGCAAATACAATTATGATTAAAAGAAAAGTTTTAGGTGATAGCAAAAAACAAGTAAACAATGCTTCATTTTTTTGTAAAACTAATAAATGACTACAAGCAATTAATTTGACAATAATTTGGTATAATGTTTACCAAAAGGATACCTCACCTACGTTATTGAATTTATATCTAAGAAGTTCCACGTTAAACGATTATGTGAAGCTCAATTTATGATTTTTTATTGATATAAAATCATTGATTTGGATGAAAAAAATAGTATAATTAGTTGTATTATCATTAGTTTTAATATTTAAAAAAACATATTTGAATATTGTTTTTATTTTCACCTAAAATTTATCTTTTAACCATAATTGTATTGGCAACCAACTTAGTAATACCTCTGGTTATATTTATCGGGTCACTCAACTTTATTGAATTTTCCTATCCCTTTATTAACAGTTCGCTTGACTAATAACAAACGCTTGAATTCCTCATAAATAACTTTTAACACTACAGCATACACGATGATATATTTTGTATGTGTTGAATATAATATACTAACCTTATAACATTATATCCTCTCTACCGATCAGTATATAGAGGTTATGACTGTTTAATGTAAATTTAAGCATGACAATAAATAAAATTAGTTATTGGTAAATTTCCAAGGTTGGTTTGGTATATAGAAACTGTGTTTATGGTAAGATATATCGCGGGACTATGAAATGTAAGTATAGTAGGTTTCGCCCAGTAGTTCGAAAGAGAAAAGCAAACATACTGTAATTATATAATATTTTTACGTATTATTATAAAATAATTCTGTTGGTGTTTCTATTTTATAGAAATAAATCATACAATTGATCAAGTGGTAATATAAACTTTTATTTTATTATTTATTAAGTAAAAGAGAAATCGGAAAATTTTATCTTGTTGTTTCCTGCTATTTTTCGTTATATGATTTTAGATTATATATAGCGTTGGGGAAAATGTAATGATAGGGTATACAATTAGTAATACAGTAGCAATTTGATTGTTAAGGTGTGTATAAAAAACTAGTTGCATGGATTTCACGTGTTTTAGTTTGTCTATGAGATTTATAACTTGTTTAGTATTGTGTTCAAATTTGGAAAGTTTTAAATGATACTAGCGATTACAGCTCTGAACATTATGAAGAAAATAATATAGTTTACTTTCTTAATCTACAAGTAGGGATAAAATATTTGTATGGGGAGGGAGGAATTAGTGATTTTCACTCAAAAGGAACGTAAAAATGGTATTTAGTACAAAATGTAATATGACTAACGTAACTGATTTTGTTGATCATAAATTATTTTTTATTCGTAATTATGCACGTAAAATGTAATTGTATTCAAATGAGTATACTAGTGAAAAAAATTATTAGTTTATATATAATTACTATTAATACGATTATGTTACCGTTACCCCTATTCTATATTAGTAACGTAGGTGAATAAATAGTTTTAAAATTATGTTTGTGATTTCTGTTAATTATTTGTAACAATAATTATTATTCAATATAATCCCAAACTCCGTCATCCCGCAACTTTTAATCTAGAAATAAATTATAATAGGATCCCGTAAATGTATCAAAAAAGGAGAATCAATATTCATTTAGTTTTAAAGATATTCCTTTCAAAATACGAAAAAGATTGCTATGGGATGAAAAAATCGGTGTTTATCTAGCAAGTGGTGATTGGTGGAACGCTGGTATGTTAAAAAATTTCACTAATAAAATAGAATAGGTAATAATAACGAACCCTTCACCTTAACTACAAAAATTTGTAGCTTAGAAAATTTAAGTAGTTCGATAAATATTCTATTCTCCTAACGCTTAAAATATAAAAAATTAAAACTAGACCCCCCCCCTAAATCTACCGCGATTTCCCGACCCTTGGAAGTAATGGCAATAGGGTGATACTCCATGAATTTTAAATTCAGAAAATTGACTCAATATACATTTAATGTTGAAATTGAGTATAATTTACAAAGTAAATAGGTATGTTAAGAAAACGCATTTTTTACAATTAAAGCTTAAAAATTCTTTATTAATAACATTTGTTATTACAAGTCAGTAACAAAAGTAAATGAATTCATCACAGCCTTAATAGTCAGAACTGACGGTTTAAATTTAGGAACGACATAATGTTGCCTTAAACATAAAAGTGAGAGGGGAATAGTTATTTCTTAAGGGACAAGTCACACAGAAAATACTCAAGGAATCTGCTGCAGTACGGAGAATGTACCTTGACCATGGAAAGTTTTAGGGATTTCATTTATGCACGGGATGTCATTTGGTGGTGAAGCAATTTATTTTATATACTTTATACTTAGAGTCTTTGTAATATTTAGTACATTACTTTTATTTTAATTACTATAAATTATTTTATTATTATATTAAGATAAATTTATGAGAGAAGTGGAATTAAATCTTGAAATGCTGCCGTCAATATCTTTGATAATTGGTGGTGAAGATTGCTTCTCAGAGTTTGATGCTGAAGAAGTTCCTTCGTGAGTTTCCATTCCCATCTCTCATTTTCTATTACTGAAAGAGACATGTTTGGTCCATCCGAGAATGCATCTGGCTCTTTCTGTTAGCTCTCTCGAAACTAACTCATGTTCTTTTCCGACCCTGACGCTAGAGTATTCGAGAGCTAGAAGTCTATGTTTCATAACCTTTCCTTCATCTTTGTTTTATAAGAAAATGAATATATAGTCCCTCGCATGGACTTGAGGGCTGAGCGGGATTGACGAAGCTGAACAGTCAGAAGAAATTGTTCCAAACAAGCCATAGCTCAACTGAGCATAGTTACCAGAATCACTTCATTTAAATACACAGTGATAGACATGTTAGTATTGCTTGACGAATTGTCAACACTGCCATAATTAATTACCATCCTGTATATTACCTCATTTACCACTTACTGGTTCTCGGACTGACTAAAATATCCAGATAATTCAAGATCCTTGAAGACTCCGTAAAATCTTTCAACGGCTGGAATGAATATTCGTACTAATTGGCCATGAATTAGAATTTGTTTTTTAATTGTTTTTTCGTAATTGATTATTTTTGTAAGAAAAAAAGATTAAATTTACAAAGTTCTCAGACATTGATATATATATATATATATATATATATATATATATATATATATATATATATATATACAACTCCTGTATTTTAATAGAGTTTTAAACGTACAAAGATCAACCACGAAATGTTATTTCCAAGTTGTAGTACAGAATATTAAAAAGTTCATTAAAAGATGAAATGTGAAGTATTTGAGAGTTATCCCTCATCTCGATTTTATACAAATATTTCAGTAAGATAAAAATTTAATTAATTAATTAGAGTTGAATTTTAATTACCTTACATCTTCCGCCTGTGTCCTTCAGAGTTATTTATAATGATTAGAAAAATAACTTTTTTTTTTTACTTTGAGAAAGTTAAAAAAATACTTTCAATTCCCATTTTTTTAACACTTCCTTATCAATATTTAATAAGAGAACTGTATATTTTTCATATTTTCAAATATTTTCAAAAAACGTCGTCTAAAAGTATTGTAGTGGTAAAATCAAAAATATATTTTGTTTTTCTATCTGTTTCTTTAAGTATCTAATTTTAAATTTATGATTATTTATTAATTACATTTAGAAAAGCTTAGTAGCCCTTAATGGAACCCTCTAACCCAATACATTCACTTATTGATTCAAAATATATGGTATTTTTACAAATAGGACGTAACGGTATTATGTCCTACTCAATATGGATTAAATATAATTTGTTAAAATTAATCCAAACTAAAGTATCAACTAATTTATATTTTACATTTTGATATATTTCTGTGCTAGTGCTACGTGTTTGCATGTATTATTATATATTTTATCCTATTATTGGTATATCCAGTGAGTGAGACTACATTTAAATATCAAGAACAACACAGCCTGTCACAGATATGAGCGTAGCAACTTTAGAAAGTAATTTCTGGGTAATTTGAAAACGGGTGAGGGCTAAATTACTGACATATATTGGATTAATTATTTATTGTTTGAATAATTGGACATAAATGTTATTTATGTACATATCCGAATGTAAATTTCAAATTTATATCGCAAATTTTCAAAGTGAAAAAATATTAATACTTTGTTTTTTTCCTATTTGCTGTGACAGAATAATAACCCATGAAGGTCTAAGTAATGTTTAGTCGAGGGAAAGTTAGCAGTTGATTTCCCATAAGACGACATTTCGTAATTTCACTTTACCGGGATGCCATCATCCAGACAGTACATGTACAAGATCTTAGTGAATAAAAGTGATATTGTTATTTATGATTTATTAAGGGGACAGGGTAACGCATGTTAAAACTAGCCAAACATTTTCACACATATCTAGGTAACCAAAAGAGATATCTCAATGAAATTTTATATTATCATTTGGTATACCCTTTTACATAATTTAAAAGAGGGAAATTTATATTAAAATTTTTTTTTTGACATGCAGTCTTTAATGTATCCTTCAATTGTTATATGTTTATTTGTGTAGAGGTTACTTTGTAAAGTACCCCATAGAATATAATCATGGGTGCCAAATCAGGAGATATAGCAGGCCAAAGTATTGCACCTCTATTACCAATTATTAATTCCCTCAATCTATTAAACTATGTGTAAATTTGACAGTTCTATGACAACTTTTTTTCTTATTAAAACAAGCGTTAATTAAATTTGGAAACATATCATTACTCAAATTACCAAAAATGTTTAAAGGTTTCCAGCTGGCACTGAGCATTGCTTATATGTACTTATTTGAAAAACTTAGATTATTTGATTTTAAATGTAAAATTTTGGTTTTCCACAAAATATGCGTATTTACTATACAGAAATACAAATTTAACAAGTGAATTTTATTATTAATATTTAATTATTATTTGTAGATTAAAAATAAGAATAACATATCAAAATGAACTTAATTAAATGACAAATTTGATAATAATTTAAAATCTACCGGCTATATAGGTTGTGACATAAATTTAGTTTAGTTATTTTCGTCACAATGAGTAGATAATATACTATATTTACACACCAATGCCATCCTTTACCACACCTCACTTTATACCTATGTTCACATGGATATTATTCTTTACATTTCAAAGTACACAATATTTCATATTTATGCTTTACATCTGTCAGTTCTTTGTCAACTTTCTTTCCTATTAGAGCAAATACATGATAACAAAGCATTTAAATACATAGAAACATTACAAAAGTGCCAAAACACAATAGAACGTTAAAAATGTCTATTGATTCACAATATTTTCTTCTTTTTTTTTTTACTTTTGTCATATACAAGCCGAGGGATTATCTCTAAATTCAGTGTCTAGATAGAAAAAATTTCTACAGTACAGAAATATGATTTGAAAATTATTCAACGAGAATACTTATAGCCCCAGGTAAAATAAGGGTAAATGCGTCACTTTAGCTTATTGAGTTATAGTTTCATGCTTCACGCCATCCTTTCCCCTACAGATGTCAATTTGAAAGTAGTTAAATGTTTCTTGGCTAGATTAAAAAGGTATATAATACATATTTATATTGATTAGCTTGAATTGCTAATGTAATACAGCAACTTGACATTTTGCTTTAGCATGAAAATGAATCACTTCCTGTAGAAGTGTCATGAAATTCATCTTTGATCTTACCGTGTTTGATTTAGAGTCAAATTACTAAACTAAATACTTTACAGTGAACTATATTATTAAGTCCAAATTTGGTTTAAATATATTTTGACAATTTCTACTGCTATAAAACTTGGAATTCATTAACTTATTTAAAAAATTAAACTGCAAATTTGTTTTAAGTTGCCAGCAAAAGTTCCCATTATATTTTGAATAATTTCTTAAAATAGCATATTTTAAAGAGCTTTTAACTCACACCCTATATTGTAATTCTATTGTTTAACGTTGATCTTTTAATCTAATAACCCTAACATTGTAAATCGTAGCTTATATCTGTAATTATTGTAATTGACGTGTCGACCCTTGGCAACATTATGCGTCACCGTCTAATTTCATTCTTTGTAATAATAATAATTATTGGTCATGAGAGAGTAGAAAAGGTAAAAGAGAGGAATTTAACCCAAGACTTCATGAAAAAATGTATATCCAGCTATGGGTCTCTCGGAATGTATATACCAGTAGTCACTAAAGTCAGCCTCTGAAGAGATATATCACCACCATAATAGTGACTATGATGTTTTTAGTAATGATATTTTATTTCTTGTGCAATATTCGTTTTTTAAGGCCTCAGAGGTACAGTAAAATCAGTAACTCCTTACTATTGATTTATTCTGTCAATATTTAGGCAAATATAATTTCTTTTTGTGCAGAAAGAATCAGACATCCTTCTGAAGGGAGCGTTCAATTATATTCCCTACCTTACTTTTATTTCCGAAGGATAGATGTCCCTTACCGTTATTATATTTAACTTTTTTTTAAAGAATTCTAACACACTTGACAATTTCAAAATAAACGGAATAAAAGAAAATAATATGGTAGTTTCATATCAGCATGCATTTATTTCTGCTTATAAAATGTTTCACAACAGCATGTTGGCAGTTTTAATTCTAGATATTTTCTCACAGCAGTAAGGATTTATAATTGTAGTTAAACGTAATAAACTGTTGAGTATTTCTCAGTTCTATGTACTCTTGTATGTTGCTTACATAGGCTTTAAGATGTAAACATCAAAACATATAAAAAATGATAATACATATTTATAATGATTGATTTATATCCTATCAAACTGTAACACAAGTTTTTTTAGTAAAATTTGAGAAAAAGTAAATTGGTTACCAACTGTTTCTTACCATTAAAAATGTTATCACTTTAAATAATCTTGTTCATAGTATTAATAAATTGTGCAAGAGTATCTTTCTTTTCCAAATTTATAAAATTGGATATAGTAAAGCTAGGAGAGTTGGCGCACAATTCAATAAAAATTAAGAAAAAAATCAAAATATTAATTTTTTCCTTAATGATCCATGAATATGTTTACTTTATTAGTTTTTAATCAATTTCAATATTGCTACTTAATTTTTTTTCTGTAATTTGACACGATGGCAGTAATAAAACAAAAAGAGTTTTTTGTGCAATCTCTCCTAATAGGGTTGGTGAGATTACGCACATGGGTAGGCGAGATTGTTGACAAAAATCATCTTATATTATCTTACATAAGATATCAAATTTTATAAATTTGGAAAAGAAAGATACTCTTGCACAATTTATTAATACTATGCACAAGATTATTTAAACTGATAACATTTGTAATGGTAAGAAACAATTGTTAACCTATTTACTTTTTCTCAAATTTTACTAAAAACTTGTGTTACAATTTGATAGGATATAATCAATCATTATAAATATGTATTATCATTTTTTATATGTTTTGATGTTTACATCTTAAAGCCTATGTAAACAACATACAAGAGTACATAGAACTGAGAAATACTCAGCAGTTTATTACGTTTAACTACAATTATAAATCCTTACTGCTTTGAGAGTATATCTAGAAATAAAACTGTCAACATGCTCTTGTGAAACATTTCATAAGCAGAAATAAAAGCGTGCTGATATGAAACTACCATATTTTTTCTTTTATTCCGTTTATTTTGAAATTGTCAAGTGTATTACAATTCTTGAAAAAAAAAAGTTAAATATAATAACGATAAGGGACATTTATCCTTCGGAAATAAAAGTAAGGTAGAGAATATAATTAAATGCTCCCTTCAGAAGGATGTCTGATTCTTTCTTCACAAAAAGAAATTATATTTGCATAAATATTGACAGAATAAATCAATAGAAAGGAGTTACTGATTTTACTGTACCTCTGAGGCCTTAAAAAACGAATATTGCACAAGAAATAAAATATCATTACTAAAAACAGCATAGTCACTATTATGGGGGTGATATATCTCTTCAGAGGCTGACTTTAGTGACTACTGGTATATACATTCCGAGAGACCCATAGCTGGATATACATTTTTTTATGAAGTTTTGGGTTAAATTCCTCTCTTTTACCTTTTCTACTCTCTCATGACCAATAATTATTATTATTACAAAGAATGAGATTCGACGGTGACGCATAATGTTGCCAAGGGTCGACACGTCAACTACAATAATACAGATATAAGCTACGATTTACAATGTTAGGGTTATTAGATTAAAAGATCAACGTTAAAAAATAAAATTACAAAATATGGGGTGTGAGTTAAAAGCTCTTTGAAATAGGCTATTTTAAGAAATTATTCAAAATATAATGGGAACTTTTGCTGGCAACTTAAAACAAATTTGCAGTTTAATTTGTTAAATAAGTTAATGAATTCCAAGTTTTATAGCAGTAGATATTGTCAAAATGTATTTAATCCAAATTTGGACTTAATAATATAGTTCACTGTAAATAAAGTATTTAGTTTAGTAATTTGACTCTAAATCAAACACGGTAAGATCGAAGATGAATTTCATGCCACTTCTACAGGAAGTGATTCATTTCCATACTAAAGCAAAATGTCAAGTTGCTGTATTACATTAGTAATTCAAGCTAATCAATATAAATATTTATTATATACATTTTTAATCTGGCCAAGAAACATTTAACTATTTTCAAATTGACATCTGTAGGGGAAAGGATGGCGTGAAGCATGAAACTATAACTCGATAAAGTAAAGTGACGCATTTACCCTTATTTTACCTGGGGCTATATGTATTCTCGTTGAATAATTTTCAAATCATATTTCTGTACCGTAGAAATTTTGTCTATCTAGGCACTGAATTTAGAGATAATCCCTCGGCTTTTATATGACAAAGGTAAAAAAAAAAAAAGAAGAAAATATTGTGAATCAATAGACATTTTTAACGTTCTATTGTGTTTTGGCACTTTTGTAATGTTTCTATGTATTTAAATGCTTTGTTATCATGTATTTGCTCTAATAGGAAAGAAAGTTGACAAAGAACTGACAGATGTAAAGCATAAATATGAAATATTGTGTGCTTTGAAATGTAAAGAATAATATCCATGTGAACATAGGTATAAAGTGAGGTGTGGTAAAGGATGACATTGGTGTGTAAATATAGTATATTATCTACTCATTGTGACGAAAATAACTAAACTAAATTTATGTCACAACCTATAAAGCCGGTAGATTTTAAATTATTATCAAATTTGTCATTTAATTCAGTTGATTTTGATATGTTATTCTTATTTTAAATCTACAAATAATAATTAAATATTAATAATAAAATTCAATTGTTAGAATAAATTTTTATTTTTGTATATTAAATACGCATATTTTGTGGAAAACCAAAATTTTACATTTAAAATCAAATAATCTATGTCTTTCAAATAAGTACATATAAGCAATACTCGGTGCCCGCTGGTAAATTTTAAAATGTTTTGGTAATTTAAGGAACGATATGTTTCCAAATTTACTTACTGCATATTCTAATAATAAAGAAAGTTGATATAGAAAGTTGAATATTAAATTTACAGAATAAATAAGAAATATTGTGTACATTTACATGTAAACAATAATCACTGTTGTGAACATAGGAATAAAGTGAACGTAACAAAGGACTAGCATAGGCGTATAAATATTGCATATATATAATAAATAACCCAAATTTGTGTCATGGTAAAAGAAAAAAAACAGTATAAGCTTAAAATTGTTAAATTTTTCACATTTTGGCTTTTATATAGATTATTTCTTTCTAGTTTCTAATTAACTAGCAAATCCTGTGTTGAGTACATGTTGCCATTTCACGATGAGTCAACATTTCAACAAATGTTTTTTGTCGCTCAAATAATGAATTTGAGAGACACTCAATGTCAGTAGGAAATGTTTAAATTCATATAGAAATTTAATAACAGTATATTTTCAGATTTGTTTGTATATTACTTGTGCTGTTCAGAGATAAGTGAATTTCTTTAAATTCTATTCAAGCTATTTAATCATTATACTACATGGTTCACTAGTTTATGTGAGGTGACGACATACCTAAATAATACTCCAGAATGTAATGCAAAGGAAGAATTTACAAAGTTAATTAATTTTTTCCCTTTAAAAGAGCTTTGTAAGTTTATTATAACAGAAGTGAAAAGCTTTCAAAGTATATAAATGAATTATTAACAAAGAAGATTATTGTAGACATCTCCTTTGATGCTGAAATCCACTGACGGAAGCTTACGGTCCTTTGTTTTCTCGTCAATGTTTGTTTAAGATATGATGTTGAAATTAAAAATATTTTAAATTAACGTAATTGATGGTAAAAAATTACTTACTTCTGATTAAGGTAAATCACGTTCTATATAAACATGTTTTGTTAACTTTTGTTAGAGCGTAAATATAGGAGATAAGAGTATAAAAATCATTTGAAATGACAAAACAAAATTAGATTAATAATTAAAGTATTCAATTAAATTAATCGTCATACAATTATTAAAAAGCCAAAAGTATCGACACGGAAACAACTATTAAAAATGGACTTTTTTTAGAACGACAGGATATTTTTTGGGCGTACAAATGTTTTATGCATATTTGTATATGTGTCTCCATCTAATACAAATAAACGGTGAAAAACATTGCACAAATTGTCCCTCTCACCCATTCATAAAATCAAATATAAAACAAAACAAAACTAATCATCACCACAAAATGTCAGTTCAAAAATTGTCAATCAAAATATGAACATGAACCATAGTCATCGTTTCTGGAAAAAAATTATACATTTAAATAAGGGATCAAACTTGCTTCACTTGTGCCATTTAAACTCGTCCTAGCTGATAGTTGTATTTCATTAAACGTAGCTTATACGTAACGTTCAGTTTGGTTTCTTTACCAATCATTCATGAAACGAAATATTGTATTACTTTTTATTTTGATCACAGGTTTGCGTCATTAATCTCTACATTTCACTAAAATTTAAACGAAATTGGTAATGCCGATTAGAGAAATTAAGTGTTTTATAAAAACTTTATATAAATTTTTTAAACTTTATCTCACGTACAGGGATTTTTGAAGAATTGGTGAAGTTTTTGGTGTTCTTAGAGGCTCTATAATAAAATTTATTCAAAATAGCAATACTTTGTTTTTAGAAGCAACCCCCATATTGTGAGGTCTTAAAAAATTGTTCTCAGATGTTGCCAAAATATGCCCACATAGCAAACTTTGTTAAAATAAGTCTATTAGCTTGAGCTTTAAAGTACTGCAAATACGACAGACAGTAATAATATATATATATATATATATATATATATATATATATAAACCCTTTTTTAACTCAGCGACCTTAAAGCGCATATATCCGGGAAAAAATAGGCATAGATTTGTCGACCGTCACACAACTTTCCGTATATTACGCATATCTGTGAAAGTTAAAATCTATTATTGAATAAATAGAGTATACTAGGTGTCTAATCTCATATAACTCTTGAAATTATCAGTTAGCAGCAACGGATATAACTTCCTAAATTGAAAATGTTGATGAGTTACGACCAAAACAACATAAAGCATTAAGTGGTAATTTACAGATTTCATTAATCATTGATGCCAATATTAAATACAATTTAAAGTCAAATTCATTCTAGAAGTTTGTTTTAATCCTTGAAACATGTTAAGCAGACATTGGCTATTCTGAAAAACTTAGTCGTACGTCATAAAGCTCTTATACGGTAAAATTGTTGTAAAATTACTTGATAAATCAAAACAATTTAGTTACAGTTTTCAAATTAAATACATTTTGTAGAAATGAATTTAGGGAGCTTAAAAAAAAATTGGTAAATAAATATATTTTGATTGTTTGTTTACAGTAATTCATTTTATGAATTGTATTACATTGGTTTACAAATTAATTAAATTATCAATCACAGATCAGTAATCACTCACAGTATTATATTCAGAATGAAATTATTGAAATATAAACAACATTGTTTTATTTAAACTGTGTAATTAAACTAAAATAATAACTGAATTATGAAATATTTTGCAATAAACGGTTTTATTGATTATTTGACGTAGGTGTCTAGCTAGCCTAAAACAATAACTCTAAAGATACAACATTCAATTCAGATAGGGCCTATACTGCTGCGACTAGGAGAAAGGCATATTAGCGTGAATTTCTGCAGATGTTTGTTTAATAATAAAAAAAAACCATTCACATTCACTATTTATCGTAATTAACAGTAAGGTGCAGGCTAGTTTAAGAATCAAACTTCACACACCAACCTCCATCCCTCTCCCCTCTGACTTTTTTTAATAGACCTATTTTAAGAGAAAATAGGTTATATCCAACACAGGATTTAAAGGTTTGTTTGTACTAAATACAAATTGCGATTAAATTTTGCATTGAATTAGATCTTTGAAATGTAAGATTTTTTTTTTTTTTACGCTAACAAAAATAAAAATAAAATATCTCTTCTGTTCATATTTACTGCAGTAGCTCTTGTAAACTGCAAAGCAACAAAAACAAAATTAATAATTTCATGCACAACGAAATTATACAATATTTTTAAATAATGCATCTAGTTTACCGCAATGGAACAAATTACAGGACAAGAGATACTTGTACATAAGCAAAAATTTAATTATTGTTAATTTAAAGACTGAAATTATCAATCTGAGAAGCAACGTGTAACTTAATGCTTACTTGTACAAGACAATAGAACACCCACTTTCACAGCATACAAGTTATATTTGTCCGTTTCAGCATCCAATAGGCTTGTTATTCTTTACAAGTACAACGACAGGATACTACAAGCCTGTAACTGAATGTATATTCTAAGACATTAAATCTATAAAAATATTATCACATAAACTTTATTTTTTTCCAAAATATATTTCGAAAAAAATACAATTTTAAGTAATGACAACTCAATTTTACATAAATCAATGAATTTATATCTAATACTACAAATTTAGATACATTAAATTATGTTTTAACGGTTGTTAGTTTGATGAGTGTGTTGCACAAATATAATTCTATACTCAAAATGTGTTGACAAGTGTAGCGACATGATACGAGGCCTATTATTAAAAAAAAAAATAGGATTTGGTTATTAATAATAATTATGATAAAAAGATATTTTTTGTTTTTAGAATTAGTTTTTAAAATAATGAAAAGTTAATGGGAATAAAAAATATACAAAACGAAATATTAAGGGGAAAAGTAATTACCAATAAAAGTAAAAAAAAAAAAAAAAAAAATTAGGTGAAGCAAGGTTTTGAACCCGTTTCCATCATCGTGCAAGTCCGATGTTTTAACCACTAGTTCAAGACAGCAACAAAACGGAATTCAACATTTAATGTAATTAAACTACTCTAATCAATTTCTCTATTTTAATCATCCTTTGTTTAAATATGCCTTAAAATTTGTCGAAACCAATATTTATTCATGCATAAATAATTTTCTAATAATATATCTACGTAACAACACCAATTTCAATCAAAGGAACTTAAAATTAATGAAATAACATCCATCATGTGTTTTCCATATAGTTCAAGTTCTGTGGGACTCACCGGTATATCAGCTTTCACATTGTTGATGCTAGATGGCATTGTAGAACGTATTGTCTGTTTTAAAGTTAACATTAATCATAATCAATAAATAATACGCATAATTTAGAGTTTTTATTATATTTTTTATTGTAAACTTATTTATATAATAAATGAAGTTAGTGAAATGTTTATTAAAAATATTTGAGTTCTGAGATAAACACTAATAAATCGACACTCTCACTTAAATAATAGAGAGTAGATTCACACGTTTTGATGTATTGTGTAGACATGTATATATTTTAACTGTAACACAATAATTTTTGAGAAGGTCAGGGTTCCTGGGCGCTAACACAAACAATTAGCAAATACTAATGCCGTAGAAATTGTAATTTACTTATTATAATTACTATGAAACTCATGTCAATTTATGTTAAAAATTATTCTTCAGGGATAAAAACCCAACAGTAATATAACACGGAATCATTTACATTACAATTGATGATAAAACCTGCATTTGATTAAAGACCTGCTAAATGCTAATAAAAATAATCATACAGTAATCATAATAGTAAATAAAGTAAAATATTGGCAAGTATAAAAACCACGAATCAAGGTTCAAACAATTAACTAAGGATGTTGGCGATAAAATGGCAATTAGGCGCTATAGGGTCATTTACACCAATTGAATTTCCTCCCTTAGTCTACCTCTGTGGGAAAGTTTAATTTATACTCCATGTTTTATTTGATAAAATATACCCATTGGAAACGAACGGTGTAAATTTTGGTACGTCGTTTAATTAATTGGATGGATGATACTTATTCGTAATAATGTGTTGAAAATCGGTTTGTATTTTATATTACTTCACTAATGACGACATATTTAGATATATCTCCCAATACTACATTGAAATCTTTACAATATAAGATACCCTTTAAAAGATATTTTACCAAATTAGTTTATTCTGCTCAAAAAGAGATTATTGTATCATCATTAATTATTAATTTTTATTGTTTGTTAAGAGAGGAATTTCAAAATTATTCAATCTACACTGAAAGTTGCTATTAAAGGTTATTTTTCCAATTTCCTGTATAAAAATATATATTGTATGTTTCCTGTTAAACAAAACATTTTAACAGTCGATTAGGAAAAGTATGTTAATTCTTGTTGGTTAGAGTATTTTTTTTAATATAGTCCCACAACACTAAAGAAATTGTTGATTTAAAGTATTGTCTGATTTAAAGTGAATTAAAATATAAATAAATGTAATATAAAATATGAATCATATACACAATTGTATATACATTTATTTACAAAAGTAAATTTAAATGTATTATTTAAAAGGAATTGTTTGTTTGCCGAAGAGATCAATGAAGATGAAAAACAGAAGACATCCATGAAAGAGAGTCAAGACAGTAAGAAAGCAGAGAAAAAAGAAAAGAATCTGAAGCCACTCCAAAAAGAGAAACAAGACAAAGTGATAACAGAGAAAGAGAACAGAGAAGAAGAGAAGCTGAAGCCAACCCAGAAAGAGAAACAAGTCTACAGCTAGTTAGACTTTGAAGAAGTGATGCTCGAATTTGCATCTAAAAAAATGAGTGAATTCAGCTTTTAATTACGACTCACAACAGTAGATTATATTCTCATCTTTAGTGCATCATTGGATCATAGTCTGCAACATGCCAACACTGTGAAGCGAAGAAGTGGAAAGGTGAAGCCCCAGGTGCAACGAAGGAAACTTTCAACTACCAAGGTCAATAGATCTACCCGGGTCCATTCCCTTTACTGATTGGAAGAGCCCACAATCTTTACAAAACTCCAAATAGAAAAACATTTAATATGGTGTATTCTGTAAGCAAACATTTCAAGTAATAAAAGTAGTGAAATTCATAAAACGAAGTGTTTGTGTGAAACAATGACTACAAGAAGATAGAAGAACATTTTTTATGTCAGATAGAGGTGGGGTTCATTGTAAATTATTTTTTGTTTATCTTTAAATGTTTTCAGGATTAGTGAGGTGCTAGGAATGAAGCAACATGCCCGTGTTATGTCGGATTGCGGAGGAACTCATTCTTAACTTTATTTTATTTCTATTTAAACTTTTTAGGATCAGTGACGTGACATAACAAGAATCATGACACGGTCAACGCCATTCGGGTACTGCTAGTCTTCAATAATTTGAATAAAAAAGGTTATTATTTTATATTACTGTAACAATTTTAAAAATTCATAAATTGGAATTATTATGTGTTTAGGCTTGAACCAAAACAAACCATTTTTTTTAATACTCTGTATTATATACAATCATTTATGTATACAATAATTGTATGAGCGCGAAAATAGGAAATTGGAATACATGTCATTCCCTTTTTTCACCCTCAGTCTACTGCAATTACCGTGAAAGCCTGCAAGGCCATTATAGAGTCACAACAAAACCTCGTCCACGTTTTGATTGCTTTTAACTGAACAATACACCTACCTAAGTAATAACAGTTTAAATAAATGGACATTTATTTATTTTTAAAAATTATATCAATAATGTATTTCAAATTTGTTTTCTTTTACAAAGTTCGACTGATTTGTTTAACTAAGAATGATATATTTTTCAACACCATTTTGACGAACCATATGCCATTATTGCTACTTTTAAGAGAGAAGTGAAATCAAAATATACGTTTTATTGTATTTATTGATTAATTCTTTCTACCTTTTCATATGAAAATAAATTTTAACATGACAAAATTGTGAAGAGAAAATCACTAAGATTAGATACAAATTTTTTCAGGATTTGAAAATATCAATACTAGAAATTACATTGTTAAGGTGCTGGAATAAAGTATACATAGAATTAATAAAGAACAAACATTTTTAACCTTTCGCTGTGAGACGTATACAATCTCTGAAATATATTATTCCATTAATGTACATCATTCTTTTATACAATCTCTGAAATATATTATTCCATTAATGTACATCATTCTTTTTTTAGTTTCCATTGATTAATTCCGTACCGTTCAAAAATTAATTGGAACCATCTTGGTTCTATTTTAAATTATATTCTGGTTAGGTTTGTAGTTGTGGGCGTGGTTCTATTTAAATGTATATACATTTATTTTGCCAGGATGCCAGGATGCTGGTCAGTGTTAGTTCTACTTTATTTTAAACTATTACTATGTGTTTTAACAATTACAAATTATCGGAACGTAATTTTGAAACTGGTAAGTACATTTTCTACATTTGTTACATTGTCCAAGTTATTACAAAACAAACACTCTAGATTGAGACAAATTTGAAAATTACATACTTTGTACTGATCATACTATTACCAAATATGGAAAAAGTATGAGCGTATAAAACACTAATTAATTAAAGACGAGATAACTACATTTGAAGTAGCTATGTCACCTGTTATACAATATCGCCGTCTGTACAGTATTGTTAAGTTTTGAAATCACAAATTGCTTGCTAGGAGAATTTCTCTGTGCATTTATCTTTATTAAAGCATGATTGATTTATCAATATTAGTTGGGTACATTCATTTCCGTAAGAATTGTTTTCCTAAATTTTAAGAATAGTTAAAATATATTGATGATTTAACTACATGAGAGGTGCATATTTTCCCTTGTTTCATTGAGTGCTTTTTATTTCATCAAAACTTTACTATAATAAATAGCTTTTGTAAAGAGAGGCCAACAAAAGAAAAGTTTATTAAACAACAACGTATAAATCAACTATAGGGAAAGAAATTGAACTCTACGATGAACGACTCTATTTGTTGGACAAAAGTAACGTAGGGAATATAATTAAATCCCAATTCCTATGAAGTCAATGTTTAATCTGTTTTGTTAAATAAGAATCAGAAAGGAGTTACTAAAATATTGTAAACGTAAAAAATAAATTCTACATTGCACAACATCCAAAGAAAATATGATATTAAAACATTGATACAACAGCAATGTGTAGAACTGTAATGGTGGTAATTAAAAGGTTAATTATTTTTAATTTATGAAAAAAAGAAAAAAAACTATGTTAATAAAATTGTTACGTACTGAAGGTTGACCAGAAAGTGCGGTTTACTCTTAATAATAAAACCAAATAAGTAATAGAACTAAATCGATATCTGCAAAATAATGTAATATTTTATCACTGTTCTTAATACTGATGAATCAAACTTGGTAACATAATCTCACCGCACTCTTTACCGCTGTTCTAATTTGAGCATATTTAACATTTCCAGGCCGCAGGTGAATTTGGTGATAAATTATGCCGCTGCTTGTGTTTGTGAAAGACTCCAACTTCGGTGTTTGTTTATTAAGAGATTTTTACCTAAATATACCTCTTATATCAATTAATGATTTATAGTAATATTTTAACCATAAAGCAATAAAAATACGTATACACCAAAGCATTTTATTTTATCTACAGATGATTCAGAATTACTAAAAGTTTTAATGACATTTTCTAGTTAAACTTCAGTGTTATAATGAGTTTTTACTTCATAACAAACATACATTTTGTTGATACACCACCACTGAATACATGAACACGTCTTTTAAATTTTAAATATTTACTTACAGTTAGGTTAATAATTTTAAAAATAAATTTCAGTATTAACGGTAAGTGTATCATAAATATGCATCAGATTACTTCAGTTCTATATTTGAATCTGAAAGTATTTTAATAAATTGATTTTTGTTTCTTTCATTCCATAGAAATTTTCCTTGATTTATTCTTGTATATTCTATAGTGAATTTCAAACATTAGTCCAATTTTACAAACATTCCAATTATTTTCTCTATTGAGTCTTTTCAGTAAATTAATTTTTGTGCTTTCAATATTACTACAATTTTCAACAATTATTAAAGCTGAAGATTAATAACATATACGCTATATACTGCTTATTGAATTTTACTCTATGTAATTAAACGAATAATTACTCTATGTATTACTATAGAATACGAATAATTTAGTAATTTTAATAACATTGTCTTTAAGTCTGGAACTTTCAAATTTTTCACATAAAGCATATTTTACAGTTTTTCTCATTTCACTTTGATTACAAAGACACAGTGAATTTGGGGTAATTTTAAAATTAAAGTACTCTTCGATGTTACTGTAAAACTCAAGTAAAACTCTTTCGTTTCTGTACAGAAAATAACGGATGTTTTAAATATTTGTAGACATTTTTGTTCCGTCATAGTTACGTCAAGTTCCTGTTGCTATTCTAAAGACGGAATTTTTGTTCAAGGCCACACACATACAATTACAGATTAGATATACACGTATTCACAAAAACACACAACTTACGAGTTTTAATATATATTGAAATATTTTCTATTAATCAATTAAACTACAATTAAATTTGATCGAGACGTAGAAGTTATTATTACAAGTAAATTCAATCTAGAGCTTAGGTTACAAATTCGTAACTTGCTTAGTTTTAATACCAGAAGAAAGACGTGAAGTACGAAAATTTAGGAAATGTAATAAGCTAGAACGTTTATATCAAAACTTTTTCATACGAATAATATTTATCGACAAAATGGCGAGACGCAGTTTTACTATACTTTCACCCCTCCTCCTCCTCTCCTTCATACAACCTTTAGTTGTTTATAATATTAAACTTGATTAACTTCTTATCAAATTTCGTTGTCTCAAAAAAAAAAAAAAATCTACCCAATTGTATCCATTAATTTTAATGCACTAGTTCGATTCACGTAATGTTGGGGGATTATGCTTATTTTCCCCCCTTTACTTTCCTTACAAAGGAATTATGTCGTTCTTAGTTCAATAAAGTTTCTAGGCTTATGTTCTCCTAATTTGTTCACAAGAAAAAGTTATTGAATAATTAAACACTTGAGTTTATAACCGAAGTTAGTGAAGAGTAAATTAAATTTAAGGATTAAATTAAATTAATTAAATATTATTTTAAATATCACTTTCCTGGGAATTAAATAAGAAATAATGCAATATAGACTTTAAATGGGGTGGTAGAGTTTTTGATACGAAAAGCTCTCTTAAAATAATTCAAAGCTAATCTGTTTCATATTATATCATTAAGATTTTAAGTTTTACACATTTAAAAAAATTAATGTGATTGTTAAAAAAATGAAACAGTGGTAGTTTTTATTTATGTGTAGCTCCTTTTTATAAAGCATAATATTATATAGTTGTGGAAAAAGAAATTAAAATTAAGTTCGAAACTAATTAGGTAATTTGATGTTACACAATGAACCGCTTAAAATTTCCAGAACAATTTGTTCAGCTAAATTGTGACTTTATGTGATTTTGTTTTTAAAGAATGTTACTGTTATTGTGTTATACGTGATTCATGTGTTAAATTATTTATTATTTTTTCGATTGTTTTATAGATATTCTGATCATAAACAGTGACCGAATGTTTGTTTTTGTTTTGTGAATTTCCTTATAATAGACGTTGTGATAATACCATTAGATCTAAATTTATGGTTTTACTGTATAGCGTGTGAACCCCTTGTACCGCGTAAAGGTATTTTACCAATAACAATAACAAACTTTAAATATATGTAAATTAAACATTTATGTATTATCTGTGTGTAAAGCTGATATCTATTTTTAATACCTGAACAAACCAAAAGGCAATTAATAAGCTTAACGTAAGTTTATTACATTTCGATGTCGTAAGATATTATTTTCTAATAATTGTATTCGTGCTCTAAGTAGAATAACTATTAAAAGAAGAATGGTTTTATAAAGGATGTCCGTCCTTCTAACCTTCTCTTTTAACCCAAGTTTCTTTCTATCCTCCCACCTTTATTGTCTGATACCCTAATATTTGATTTCCTCTTGCTACTATAATACAATTTTCAATAGAGTTATGCCAAGTTATTCTGACAATAAAGATAAATAGCGCAAAAATAATATCGGGTGTATTAGACCACATGTGTAGCCTTATATCGCACTAGAAAAATATATGCAAAATTTATCCCGTTTCAAGATGGCGGCTATAAACTTACACAATTTTGACTTTTGAAATTTTATTTACCACCACTAAACCAAAATGTCACCAAATATTTTTCAGATGAAATACCCTCTCAAACAATAGACAATTAGGGCAGTTTTACAAGATTTCCACCATTTAGAATTTTGTATAATTGAAAAAAATCCCATATGTAAAATTTCAATAAGGTCGGTTGATATATCGAATCAAAGGTTCTCAAAGGTGAAAACATTTTTATTTGAAGTTTCGTCATATCTCTAACTGTTTTAAAATGGCGGCCAAATAACTGAATATTACAAGTTTTGAAGCTCTGTTTCAAAGCGATTTGGTTTAGCAGTTGGGTGTCAAATAAATAGAGTATAAAAGTTAAATCAACTTTTTAAACATTTCTTTTAAGGTATAAAATTTTGTTTTAAAAACATCAGTTTAGTCACTTTTTTACTTGGATAAAGGAAAATGAGATATTTCTATAGCCGGATTTGATTGATTATTAATTAAATTTTACAAATAAATGTTTACTTTGAAATATTCTTTACAAGGTACCATAAATTAAGTTTTACTTTACCTGCTGTAGATTAACATAGAATAAAAACTTTTTCAAAGTATTAAGAGACTATTTAAACAACAACTGGAACTGAATGTTGAGACAATCAACGTTGTGTGTAAAGGAGGTGATGGAAGCTAACAAGTCCTCTTTTGTTTTGCAATTGTTCTGAATAAAGCTCTTTCTAACTACAAAACAAATATTGTACATCTACTTTCGGAATTTTTAATACAGTCTTTCTTGTAAAGCTAAAAACAATTTCTAAGGCACTTCATAACACTGTTGTCTGTACATATAGTCTACAGGTTTAAGTGTACTTAATGAATAAAAAGAATTTATAAAAGAAAGTTGGGAAGAGTTTTAACAGTAAATAAACATATTGAAACTTATCAGTTTTGTTTGTGAAACACACATCAACATATTATTATTATTATTTTCTGTAAAGATTATTAAATTTTAAATTCCAATCTATATTACAGTGTAACCATTATACTGCCTAATGATTAATGACAAACTAAGGTAGACTATTTTATGATTTTATCTCGCTCTTTACGGCATAATCGTCATGCTTTACTTAATTAAACGGTGGATTCAAAGAACCACGCTTTTAAGTTTGTTTAGAGAATATGTGACTAAGTGAATGACCATTGAAATTTATTACTCTTTTATTATTATTTTTTTTTCCAAAAACTCATTGCCGTCATCAACACTTTATAAAAATTAGCAAAAATAAATAAAAATCTATTTAAAACTATATTTGTTGAAAGGAACTTATAGTCTAGCAAAAAATAATATTGACAAAATACCGGTATTTATTTTATATATATTTTTAATATGATACTAGAAACTTACACAATTCAAGATCAAAATATTTCCTTTACTGTTGTAGAAAAATTAAAAATCAGTAAACTGTATATTACAGAATTATGTTATGTAACTTTTCGTAGGATTAGTTGAAAGTGAACACATATTTTCATTTTATATTTTGAAACGGTAGCTGTTTGGTTTATTTGTGTGTCCATACATATAAATATGTGTCCCTTTAATTACTTTTTTAAAAAAATTATCGACCATTATAACAAATTTTGTAACAATTTATAAATTGGTCTTTTTAAAATCTATAAAGTGGTTGTCTAAGTAGAGACTGCATGTACTACCAAATTTTATCTATGCAGCTCTCAACACATTCCTAACAACAACATTAACAATAAACTTTGGTTGGATAATTTAAGAAAACATAGTAATGGTTTTTGACGCAAGTCTCAGTTAAAGATAGTTTGGATTGGATTATACTTCTCAATAAAAGATTGTAAAAGGTTTAATCATTGTGCAATTATTTGTAGATTATTCATATATTAATGTTACTCGTATACTCGATATTATTTCAATAATATTAATAATTGAGAAATGGCAATTATTTAATGTTAACCGATAACTTTTATGCAATGATTTTGAATGTGCATCGTATTTTTAAACTGGTAAAATTGCTGTAATTAAAAAAAAATTAATGTTGATAAATTGACTTTTCTCAATTTTTATAAAACGAAACATGTATTAGAGTCTGAAAAAATATAACCAAACATTATGAACATGTTCTCAAGTTTAGGCCTTTAAGTGAACAAAATTAACTTTGCATAAACTCTCTCGCAACTGATCAAATTTCCGTAGTTTAGTAGACAATTAATTAATTGCAAAGTAGACTTTCTACTGCTTCCTTTCATACAAAGTGTTATCTAGGAATATAACTGGCAAGGCAGTGTTGACAACCTGATAATGTCAGATATGAAAGCATATCGACTTGAAACTGTCATTTTTCCTCTTCATATTTTTAAATATAGAGTGGCTTTTTTAGAATTCATGTTAAAAACAAACTTACAAAATTATTGTATAAAACAAACGTAACGATATTCATTGTATTAAGGCCAATTGATGTATTCATGTGAGTTTTTTTATAAATGTTAACTACTGATATGGTGGTTTAACAAGCTACAGTACTATAAAATTATGTTACTAAATAATTAGAAAATAATTACCTTTATAGAAAACGTGTAATATTTTAACGAAAATACAAAATAAAGACCGCCATTAACTTTAATCCATTATCAGCCCAAGTTCATTAATACCCAAAAATTGTATACCTTTCAAAAAGTTCCATATATATCTACAGATATTTTAAGAGGATAATCATCACAATAATTTTGTAACAAGCATAATTATTCATGACAATGTGTTACAAACAACGCTTCCTTTTAAACAAACACCACAAGTTATTTGAACTTATTACAACCCAAGTGCAAGGTGTGAAAGAAAGAAAAAGCATATTGTCTCTACATCCCTTAAAAGTTTCTATACAACGTGTTTAAATGATCAATATCACACGTAAATAAATATAAACTCCTAAAAATTACCTGTTTATTAAATGTAATTTAAAAAAATAATTACTTATGCATGTAGTTTAAAAATATAATACAACTGATGATAACATTTTTTCATAAATTTAATAGTAATTAAAGTAATTATCCTAAAGAAACCTAGTTTTAAGAGCTTAACTTTAAATTTGTATAAAAGTAAGTAGTAAATAATCAAGTAATTGTATTTATATGTTTTAATATATTTCCATTATTTCTCATTTATTATTTTATAATTTACTAAGTAACAAAAGTTTAGCTTTAATTGCACAGTAATGTTTAACGTTTACATTCTTTCCTCGGAAAAATAATAATATTTTTAAAGCAATTTATTTTCAATTATTCAAAGTTTCAATGTCATTTTCTCCATAGAAGCTTGTCAAGAAACAAATTAAATTGTCAACATTTAAAATGACGTGGAATTAATTTTCTTTATGATATGCAAAAGAAATATCTATATCAATTCTTTAAAAATATATATTTTTTTAATAAGGGTAGATAAAGTTAAAAATCAAACAGTTTTCTTTTGTTCATAGAAATACTGTACTTATATACCAGGCTCTTCAATCTTGTTTGTCTGTAATTAAATTCCATTGATAAGTGCATTCCTTATTTTTTACTTTAACAAATATAAAAGTCAAAGAAAAACTTTTATTATAAGGAACTCTGTAAAATCGTATCTGAATCCATACACTGTTTTAAACATTTTAATATGAGCTGCAAAAATTTTAAAATACCTTTTAATTAACAGTATACATTTTATGATAAACGGTCAAGATATAAATGTTTGCAGACGTTTTGGTGTGAAACATTGTTTTTAAATTATTGATCCTCTAAATTAATCTTAGATTGGATTTTAATTTATAAATACTTCTAAATAGGTTATGACTAACTCGTTAAACACGGTGAGCTTTTTAACTATCAATAGTTATTATTTGTAAAGTAAACTTTAGTTAACTACTAAAAACTTTTCTTATATTATAAAGTTAGAGCAGTTCAGTCTCTAGCTCTTTTACAATAAATCCATAGATATCTTTTAATCCCTAGATATATCTTCAGAACTACATTAAACTATTTGCTTTGCAAGGAACTCTGAAAAAAGTTATTAGAGTTATTAAAGTGCTTACTTAGAAAATCATTGAAAACTTTCAGATAAGATCAAATTTTTATCTATTAAACTGGTGAGGAATAAGTTAGAAGTAAATAGGATTTATATTTTGTAATTGTTTTCTCTAAAACATACTCACCAGTGGTATTAATAAAAATAATAAACAAAATCGAACTATTATGGAACATGAAACATGCAAGTCCAACAAATAAGAAATTCACTATTTCCTTTCTTTCACTAAACCATAATAAAACATTCTGTACCAACATAAGATCAGATGCAATAAACTTGCCTCCTTATAATACATAACACGTTGTAACAAAATAAGTCATTGACTGATCTATAACATTTTACAGAACAATCTTTTATTGTTCTATATATGTCTTAGTCAAGTAATCGTGTCAACAAAAATCGAAATATGAACTTACGCAACAAAGTTTTGTTTTATTTTGTTTCATTGAATTAACGTATTCCAATCGGTGAGGGTAAAAATCAACTGTTCAGCTACCATCTAAAGAAGTGTGTATGTAAATATTAATCTGCATATTGATTTTAAAATGGCTTCTGTTCAAAGTGCAATGACATAATCAGGGTTATAATATTATTATATCCACAAAAACCTAAAATAAAATTCCTATTTCGTGATCTTGTTCATTGCAATTTATGCGAGAATGTGCAGACAGTATATCTTATTTCCTTTACCCTATTCTCCACTATCAAATAACACATTTTCCATTAGAGATATTATTCATAAAAGTATTTGTTAGTGTTTATATCAACGTGTAAATAATTTTCACAGTTCTATGGGAAATTTGTGTAAGTTTATTTTTAGAAAAATACATTAAAATGTAGTAGGGATTTCCAGAAGAAGAGATACGAACCAAACAATTTAGATAATCGCTTATTTGGGGTTAAAGTATACAAAATATTCAAAGTAATCTTATTATTTCACTGATAATTTTTATTTTATGAATAGAATTGTAATTTTTTTCCAAAAAATTATGACTATAGTTACAATTATTTTAAGAAAAATAAATAGGTTTACTTTTGACTTATAACTTTGTGAATTAAGTTTTAATTATGACGATTGTATTATAAGTACATAATTAAGACTCCATAAAATCAATAGTTAAAGAAATTTAACTAAATCAGTAAAACTACAAAGCTAAATAAACAAGTAGAATCTTAGAAATAAATGCTAAATAAACAGTCAGAGATATATTTTGTTAAATGCATTTTTAAATTCAGAAGGCAAGCTTTTTTCACAGTCTATGAACTCACACTACTTAAATATATTTTGCGTAAGAAAGTAAAATTGCAAATGATTTGATTAGTAACTAAAGAATTCATCGAAGGTAAATTTTAGTTTTTTTTACAGAAAGTTGAGATATCTGTGGTATTTAAAATGGCTTCAATTTTTACTTCTTGATCATAATACCAGAATTTAACTTATATTTCATAGTATCCTGCAAATTGTGTTTGGATTCATAGGAGATAAATTTAAGAAGAAGTATTTAAAGATGTAACCATATATTTTTAAATATAAAAAACACAGTATTTGGTTTTATTGGTTATTCAAAAGTTTAAATTAGAATGTCGATTTAATAAGAGAATTAGAAAAAAATTATCGTCAAACATTTCATTCACCAATAGTCGACCGACAGACATAACCATTGATATGATAAAGTGAAATATTGACAATAAATAAAAACCACAACTGAACGTTAAACACAGAATCAACGATGGATTTTACCAGTAACATCAGTAATTAGAGGCTCTAACATAATACAGATACATTGAATCTCATCCCTATTCTCTATGTTGGTAAAGAGTTTATTCATACGCTTTGTTTTATCTGATAAAATGCACCCTTTGTAAATGAGCTGTGGAAATTGTAGTACTTAGTTTAATTAATTGCCCGGGCGATCATGACTCGTAGTACGTTGTTAATGATCAGTTTACCTTTGTTATTTCTTCTCTAATAACAAAATTCTGAGATATAGCTCCCACACTACATTGGACTATTTGCTTTGGAAGGAATTCAGTAAAAGGCTTTAGAATTAAAGTACCTAGTAAAACAAAATACTGTTTAAGTAAAAGGACACCACTGAAATCTTTTGATTTGTATATAACATAATTCAATCCAACATGGTTTACTTTCCCAATGTTCGAATTAATTTTTTTTTGAGGATAATTTATTTTTCAATACATATATTTAGAAATCCCGTAGTGTATAATAATTGCACATGCTCGCAAAAAGACACATTATATTTCCTTATTTAGGATATCAATGATTATTTTATCATTTTTTTGCATTAAAAAAATAAGACAAAAATGTAATTTTAATCTAAGAAATTACTTGAATCTAATTACATACATTTTTGTTACAATCAATACCCCAACAACTGCACTGTTAAAGAGCAGTTACAATATATTTATAGTATGAGTAGAATTAATATATTTCTTAAACTGCGAAATTTTAACTACTATGCTTTAAGGGTTTCGAAGTTGAATCGTTTTCCTCTTTTATTCTCTAATTGAATACACGTTTATTTTTTTCCCGCGATGCTGTTGTTCCGCTATTCTGTGTCTTTCTGCTTTTTTTAAATTGACACATTTATAACCTTGTAATGTCTCATCAAATCGACATAACTGTACATTCTTTTTGGTAGTTTTATTAAAAACCTTAATAATTTCCTTTGAATTACGAGATATAAAAGAACATTGACAACCACTAACTACCTACTTTGATCTATTTTATTGTTCCCGACTAACCATTGTTACTTTTGGGGTTTCCTCTATTTTTTTAACACCTTATTACTAATTAAGAGAATTTGGTGTTTAGTTGTAATTTTGTTGGCATGGAAAAAACGGACTAAGTGATAGAGGAAATTGCCAAATTTTCAAAATAAATTGTTAAATTTTTAACTAGAGGTTCACATCTCTCTATCAATAGAAGTTAGTTGTTCGTGGACATTTTGTTTCCTGAAATTAAACATTTAAACAATAGTTTTATCACTTATAATAAACGCTGAGGACCAAGAAGTGGTGGAGGTAAAGTATATTTTCTCGGTTAAGTCACCATTCCAGTGTTTATTTACACCAGATGGTTACACCATAACGTGTACTACTATTATTTACTATCATACCAATGAATGGTAAATTATAATCACAAAACAAAGACCAAGCCACCTATAAAGCATATAAGTCTTACTATTTCTCTCCTAGGAGTAGTGTCTCTCTATAAAATAGTTGTGATATTATGTACTATAACTTCATGGTGTCGCAGCTCTCTGGGCCGCTGCCAAATTAAATTTAGAACTATTTATTGACTGCAAATTCCAGTTAGTGATTTATGCTGTTTGGAGAACCTATTTATTTACAACCTTATTTGTAAGAAAACTGGTTTATAAACAATATTTCATGTGTAATAAATATAAACTACACATTACTTTAGTTTAGAATCTTCCGATGATAGTAACTTGGTTACCGAAATGTACATCAGTGACTGTAATAACATAGACTAATAAATTATATTGCCTAAAGTTTATTTGTGGTTTGTTATTGACCTAACTTGTAGTAGGGGACTTAGTGTTTACAATTAATTATAAACTACACTTCAACTGACACAAAGTGTTATGAACTACAATGTATACAAATTTAATTAATTAATTAATCTTTTCCCCTTGATTCCTAATAAAAATAACCATGTTACAGAAATAGGTGTTTAATGACATTAATTTGGTATAAAATATCCACATTGTTAAGTTTAAATAAACGACTCGGTTGTTATTTACAGCCAGTAAAATACATTTGCTTCTGAGTATGACCAATATATTATTCAGCGTAAATGGAACAATATATTTTCATTGACGGAGGCAAAAAGCGATTTGGGTTTCTACATCAAAATAACATTGTAACCATTGTTATGAAATAGGCTTGTACAAGAGTTATAATCTTTGAAAATATACTTCAGTTATTGGATTGAACATTGAAAAAAGTTTTTAAAATAAAAATAATATTATAATATATTTTAAAACTTTTTAGAGAACAATTCAAAACGTCTAATTTTAGTTTTTTAGAACGATCTGATACTAAAATGATAAATATCTTATTTATTATTCCTTTTACTTAAGAATGATTTGTTGTTTAAGAAAATTGTAAGAAACGGAAATTTCAACTTTGAACAATTTATATAAAACTAAAACCTATAAATATACACTTTATAATATTAAAAGTCATCTGCCTCCTCTGACCACAACTTATTTCTGCATATTTTACTAGAAGATGGTTGAAACTATTGATTTCCATCGTGACATCACCTGCTATGTCAAAATCTAGCCACAAAGTATTTGCATGGATTTAAATAGTAGTTTTAATAATAAACAATGATATATTAAACATTTAATAAAATGAGAAAAATTTACTTAGTTCTATATCCTGAGAAATTGTACGAGTATAAAGAGATTTGTAATAATATACGAAACACTTTGAGATCATATAAAAATGGCTTACTATTATCAAAATACAAGATGAAAACTTTTGAAGAATTACTATATTATAATGACTTGCAGGACGAATTTTTAAATAACTCAATTACATTTATATTATCATTTTTTACATATGAACTCATTCGTTTAAACTTCAACATTTTCTAATCTTAGGTTGTTTATAATGTATTTTCAAACCGTGGAACAGATTTTTAAGACTTCATAATTTTTGAAAGAAGGACCCCTAGACTTCATCGAACAAAAAGAGAACGGCATATTTCATTCTCCCTAATACCTTCCACATTGTCTGAACCTTTGGATCATTCGATCCCTGAGAGTCGTTTTGTTATATTTTTTTCCTTTATTTATAAGGCAATGATAAACGAGAGGTTTATCTTTTAAAGTGGCTCACTTAGAGTGAGTACGAACTTAGAAATCCCAAGGACTATAGCTGGATTTACAAATTGTATCATATAGTCTTGGGTTAAATTCATCTCTTTCATCTTTCCTACTAGATATATCTTGACCAAATCTTGTTCTTTTCCAATAGTAATGTATTGGAGTGCTATTGGAGTATTCGAGGGTTTTTTATATTGTTTTTTATTTCTTCTATAAGGCGATGATGGTTCCTCGCCTTTAAAAGTCAAGAACAAATTATTAATGTTCATGAATTTACTTATCGTTCAAAAAGTATAAATGAACTCTAATGGCCCGTATTAGAAATTCGAATTAGTAAATTACGTATCTAAAAATAAAAATTTTTACTAAAAATATGAATCACATTGTATTATATAAATATAGATCATCACTTATTTAAAAAATGAGATTATATGTATATACAAAGGCATGGCAACAGTTTCTTAACTCAAATTTAAAATACTCCTGTAGTAGAAAATAATCATATAATTAAAAAAAATTAATGTCTTTTGAAACTCTATGTTTACGTTATTAATCGATATAAAATTGCTATACAAAGTAATCACAAATATCAATTAAAATATTACGAGACACGTTGAAATAGTAATAATTTCTGTCCCAAAAATTATAAGTTTTATCAAAATTATATAAGTTGAATACTCAATATCATTAAAAAAGGCGGTTTACATTACACATAATTATTAAATTTCGTAAGCACTTGAATTTATATCCTTCAAATTTGTGTTAGTCATTATAATGATATAAACAGCATACTGGTTTTAGTATGTTATAAATTAGAATTTAAAAAAAACACAAGAAATTTAATATTCTGTCATTTATTTCAAAAAATATAATTAGGAAACGTATTTTGAGTTATTATGATAATAAATACTATTCGATAGTGTATTTAATTTTAAAACACTTCCTGTCATTATGTTATTATTATTATTATTTTTCTCCCAAAGTACACTTCAACTTTTACGAAGTCACAATGGCGTTTTAAACTTCTGTAGAAAAGTTTTCTTCAGAAGAAATATTAAAAATTCTGAAAGAATATGTTCAATATTTGTTTTACAATTATAAAGTGCTTTGTTCAAAATAATTGCAAGACAAAAGAATACTTAGATTCTAACACCTACTATTCATACAAAGGATAAAATAATAATATTCAAGAGAATTTTTATTGTCCCAACATTCCCTTCTTGTTATTGTTTAAATTGTCTGAAAAGTTTTAAGTGACTTTTGTTCTTTGTTATTGTAAAAATAATTAAAGAAAAATTCTTCCAGCGTTTTAAACTTAATTTGAAAATAAATATATATTTATTCTTGTTTAGATTTAACTTTCACACTCTCTGTTGTATGGGAAACAAAGCAAAGAAATAAAAGCTGTTGTGAAATGGTGCTATTCCAAGCTACATTGATGATCGATATTTATAATAAATAAACTACAACTAAAAAATGCGGGGTTGCTTATATTTTCATTTTATATACTTTTAATCCAACATACATGCAATATTGTACAAGATAAATAAATGTTAAAATCCAGAATATAACCAATAAAATCAGGTTTAAAAAACTAAATCTGATATTTGTTTAGGGCAAAAAAATGATTCAAATAATGTTTGCAAAACAATGTCTCTAAACAAAACATTACTTATAATGGAATTACACACAAATTTCTGATCGATGAAAGTAACAAACGTACAAAGCTTTTATGACATACAACATCAGAAAAAAATAACTCAAGAATATTGGTGTTTCTTTAAATATTCACCATATTTGAAAGTACGGTAATGTACAGATCTTAAGTGTTATGGAAATGTGCTGTAAGTAAGGATAGTAAATATGCCATAGTGTATCCACATTTACATACATAAGAATAATTACTATCATTTGTTTGCTGCTATCTTTGCAAGTAAAAGCTGAAATGTCAATTTATAATCAGTTTAATAATTTGGACCTGATTTGTATTATAATGTAATATAACAGTACCTTGGTAAAACTCCACAGATGAATATCTCAATTTTTGATTTTTAGGGAAAGGCAGGTTTTGGAACTATACAACTCAACACTGAAACTATATATATATATATTTCCATCCTAAAACAAGAAATGGAAATTTTTAAAGCTATTTTCAGTTCCATCGACGAGGCAGCTTGACAAGCAACAAATTAAATTGTCTATATTTTAAAGGACGCGAAATTAATTTACTTTCTGATATTCAAGAGAAACGTTATTTCATTTCTTTTATTTAATACAAATGATATTTAATTTCAATGGAGTAGATAAAGTACGAGAGAGAGGGAGAGAGAGAGAGAGAGAGAAACAGTTTGATTTTGTTTTTAGAAATACTTACATTTCTGTCTCTTAATATTTTTTTAATCTCCAATTGACTAATGGAATTTGTTTTACGAAATATATCAAGTTTAAGGGTAAATTGTCTTACGATATGAATTTTAGTTTTGCTGATATTTTATGTAGGAAACCTCAATTTCAAAATTCTAAAAAACTCACTAAGATATTCTAAAATTATATTCAAATTAAAAAAATAAGTTTTGATGTTACTAAATTGTCAACTATTTTGACATATATAACTTTAATTATTTCTCAACAGTGAAATGAACTATAATGAAAATTCAAAGCTATTCTTGTATTCACTGATTACATTCAGAGTTGGTATAAATTATATAACATGCTTTATATTATGTACTTTTTGATTTAACAATAAATATAAAACAAAATAGAGCAAGAATTTAAGAAAATGAATCCAAAACTAAGAATTTTCTAATGTAAAATTAAAATCTCGCAAATGAAAAATCCAATACTTACAGTTTTTCATTAAACCACTTAAAAATAGTCTTATACAAAATATTACATTAGATACAATTAATACTACATTTACCTGCTCATAACTCATCACACTATAAGCACAAACAGTCACTCATAGGAACTTTCTCACATATTCATTTAACCGAGACAAAAAATAAAAATCTCTAAGAACTTGGGCACCTAACTTTAGTTTTGTTTCGTTTCATTTTCTAAATGTTCTAACATTTATTTCACGTTTTTTAATCTAATTGATTTAGGGTGAGAACAAGAGTTCGATCTCCGGGTGTAGACCTAAATATAAATTCTATTCTACGTAAGGATTTCAAAATCAGATTTCGCATATGATTGTAAACAAAAAAAATTAACACAACTTAAATCCTTTTTCCAAATATTTGAAATTACACTTTTTTCCAGGAAGCTATCTAAACTAAAATAAACTAAAATTTTTATTTCCTTAATTAACTGTTCAGAATACGTAATTACAGATAATATGTTAATTTAAATATAATTAAATAAAGAAATAAAACTCTATACATACAAATACAATAAATCTAATTGAAAATAAAACAAAGTTTTATCTTAGAAACCCAATTATGTTTACGCACATGAAATAGATTTTTTACACTGAAATGAAAAATAAAACAACAAGGATAAAACAAATTAATTTGTATCTAGGAGAGTAAGTAAGTAACTCTTTTCGACAAGGCAGATTTGGATTTACCATCTATTTAGTAAATTAATGTAGCATAAATGCTAGCAAGATACTTATAAAGTTTGTATGTTTCTTGTTCTTTACTGAATTACTTTTATAAAATATAAAATAATGCCAAGCCAATTCTAATATAAAATTAAAATTAAATTACAAACCTCCACACATATTATAATTACACATTACCAGTTTATATAAACATTTCATTTAATAATTTAAAAATAATTAGAAATCTTTAAATTAAATACATATACACACATTCATCGAAAAATGTCATCCTTACCAATTGTAGTCAGTCCGGAACTATACAATTTTGCCACTATTAATCAATTTCGAACAATATCTGACTGATTGTGTGCCTATGTGAATAGCATTGTTTATTAGTGTTGGATACTGACAACAACAAGTATACAAATAAAATAGTATTAAGGAAAATTTGCGTTAGATTATTTGTTGGAAAAATACATATATTAAAACATAGGAAATTCATTTAGTAACCCCTGATCATAATTGCTGTTATAAATCAAATTCACCCTCATATTTCCAGATAAAATTACATGAATAAAACAACAAAAGAATTGTTTATTTGGGGATAATTTGTATTAAACATTCTCCCTTTTGTATAACTGTATTTAATATTTATGTACGCTTTATCAAGGCAAATATATTTTCCTTATTAAATAACTTTTTCAATGTAACATTATTGTTTTCTATTATAAATCATTTGAATAAAAAAATTTAAAAAATCAATAGAGCTCAATAATCAAGTTAAAGAGACTTCAACTTAATTTTATTTATATATATTTTTTCCTGCTACGTCCAATCGGTTTAGACACGAAACAAAAAGTATGAAATGGCGAAAACTATTTTTTCCGTGTGGATTGATATAGGAAGTAAAATGTTATCTTCTTCATGAAATCTTATTTTAACTTCACAAATAATTATTGTAAAAGATCCACAATAACGATGAGGGAATGAATACACTGTCGTGATGATCAATCATTCTCATATTTGAAGTAACAAAATAAAAATTGTCTGTTTTTACATTAACAATTTTCAAAGAAACAGACTTTCCCACTCCAATGTACACACATACACAACGATATGAGTACAACCAATCTACTAATAAAACATTATTTTTTTTGTATCACATTGAGTTTTTAAATAATAGTTGTGAATAATTAGTTAAAATGAGTGAATGTGATTTTTAAAATTGTAACTTTAATTATAGAGCCAAAAAGGTATTTTTTATTTAATGAACTGATAACGTTTAAATTCTGATTTTGATATTCCTCCTAAAAAGTTTAACTAATACATTTTGTTGATCTTAATTTTTGCTCCTTTTGGGTAAAATTTCATCAATATGGTTACGGCTAGTTACGAGAAATTATTATGTAAGCTTTTTTTTTCTAATCGTTTTAACACTAAATTTTATTTTACACTTCAATAATTATAATTAGGACACTCATAAAATACTTCAAGTTACCAATTTATAACTGAATCAGTAGAAAACCTTCTTAAACATAAATTCCGACATAAATAAATTAAGAAACATTTTGTTAAATCCTCTCAATTTTATTGACTATGAATTGGCACTCTAAAAAGAAATTAAAACTGTATTTGTTTGTACGTTTCGAAGAATTTAATGACTTCAGTGGAGATTCGCTTTCATGTTTTGTATGGAACGTTTTATGTATTTCGGATGAAAAAGGCACGGGTTTATCTAGCTGCAGTTTGTAAAGTACAATTTTCTTTATTTTTAATATCTACTACGGTTGGGTGATGTTTTCACTTTTCTCTACAATTTGATGCAAAATAGCTTTGTTAAATTTTTAGCTGTCTTATTTTCTAAGGTGGGGATCAATTGTTTACCAAAATAATTGTTAAATTCAAACTTTTTTCTTAATAGTGTCATTAGAATGTTGTTGGGGTTAATATGAGACCGGTATTTAAGAAGAATTTGAATAAATCGTTACTGTGAATTTAATCTATATAAAATATATTATTTTACTTGTATAGGTTTCTCAAACAATTAAAATTAAAGTAATCATTTGTTGAGAAATTTATAAAAATGTTTTCCCCAAACATCGTCTGGCTTTACAAAAAGACCACCGATTGTTATAATTCTACACACTATATAATGAATTAAAATTTTGGGATGAATAGAAACCATGAGTGAAAGTTAGAGACAATTAATGAAGGATTATGACTGTAAAGCGGCAATTAGGCGTAATGGCGTCATGTACACCCATTGAATCTCCTTACATATGTGAGTAAGGGATAATTTATACCTCTTATTTTATCTGGTAAAATACACCCTTTCGAAATGAGTTGTATATATTTGGTACTTGGTTTAATTAATTACAAGGGTGATCATAACTCGTAATAAGTGGTTGAAAGTAGGATTAATTTTAATAAATCTTCACTAATGATGAAAATTTGATATACAGGGTTCTCATAAAAGAATGATGGGTTTGTGAACATGAATTAAATGAAACAGAATTACTCACAGCTGATGTTGTTTATTTATCTGAATCGTCGTCGTTTAAAAATGTACATATTTTATGTAAAACATCTTCAACTAATATAAAAGGAAGTGTTTAAGTGCGAAAGAGAGCAAAGAAAAAGAGAAGCTAAAAAAGAGCCAAGAAAGCGAGAGAACAGAGAAAGTAAAAAAAAAATTAAGAAGAGAAAGTGAAACCACCCCAGGAAGAGAAATAAGACTGCTTCAAGATAGAACTTAAAGGAGTGCTGCTGGATTGCGCCTGTGGAGAAATTAAGAGAAAGCTGCTTTTAATTACGACCCATCAGCTGATGATGTATTTGATCCATCGTGCATCATTGGATCAATGTCTGAAACATGGCAACGCTGTTAATCAAAGAAGTGGAAAGGTGAAGCACCTATTAAGAGCTACAAAGAAGGATAGGTTCAACTTCAACGGTTAATGGATCAAGCCCCTACATACTTCACTGATTGGAAAAGCTGATAATATCATTACCCTTGCTTCAAGTGGATGAACATAGAATATAGTCTATACTGAAACCCTCTAAGCAAACATTTAATTGAAGAAAAGTGTTTTCCTTATAGAATTCATAAAATGGAGTGTTTGTGTATGAAAAAATGTCTACAAGAAGATAGTCACATAAAACATAACACAATTTTATATGAAAGGAGGTGTTAGGGCTCACTCTGTTGTCTTTTTAAATCCTTTCAAGATGAGTGAGATGAAATGTCCGTGTCATGCCAGGTGGTTGAGGGATCATTCTTAACATTATTTTTGTCTCTCTTTAAATGTTTGCAGGATCATTGAGGTGAAAGGAATGAGGCGACATGCCCATGTCTGCCAGGTGGTTGAGGGAGACATTCTTAACATTATTTTTGTCTCTCTTTAAATGTTTGTAGGATCAGTGAGGTGAAAGGAATGAGACGACATGCCCATGTCATGCCAGGTGGTTGAAGGAGTCATTCTGACATTATTTTTGTCTCTCTTTTAATGTTTGCAGGACCAGTGAGGTGGAAGGAATGAGGCTACATGCCCATGTCATGCCAGGTGGTTGAGGGAGTCATTCTTAACATTATTTTTGTCTCTCTTTAAATGTTTGCAGGATCAGTGAGGTGAAAGGAATGAGGCGACATGCCCATGTCAAGTCAGGTAGTGGAGGCCCTCATTCGTGACATAATATTTTTTATTTACTAAAATGTTTCAGGATCAGTGAGGCGATATAACAAGAATAATGTCACTGACAACACCTTGTGGATACTCCTACACTTTAGTAATTGGCAATAGATAAGTATTATTTTATATTAGGAATTTTGAAAATTCATATATTGCAATTATTATGTGCTTATATTTGAGTCAAAACAAACAATTTTTATTTTGTGTTACATACAATTATTTATGTATACATTGTATTCACTGTATGAGAGAGACAATAGAAAATTGGATTTCATGTCGTTGCCTCTTTTTATCCACAGTCCACAGCAATTACCGTGAAAGCTCGCAAGGCCATTACAGCATCACAACAAAGCCTCGTTCAAATTTGATTGCTTTTAACTGCACAATACATTTACCTGAGTAATAATAGTTTAAATAAATGGGGTCTTATTTTTTATTAAATCGTATCAATGATGAGAATCAGTTCAAAATGTTTACTTTCACTGATTTCGAATCGTTGTTTAATTAAAAATGATTTATTGTTCAATAACCATATTGAGGATCCCCCAACAGTAAACATCATTGCACAAGTTCCTATAAAGAATTCCTAAATTTTTTATTTGTTAACTAATAAAATCAAAATATGCGTTTATTTTATCAATTATTGTATTTATTAATTAAATTTTTTCCACATTTTTCATAAGAATAAATTTAACATGACGAAATTGTGAAGAGAAATCACTTAGATTAGATACACTTTTTGTAAAAATTTAAAAATATAAACACTAGCAATTACACTGTTTACTGGTGTTCGAACACTGTTTACTGGTGTTAAGTTTACATATAATTAATAAAGAACAAAAACGGATAAACATATCTGTAAGACGAGTAAAATCCCCGATATAGATTATTCCACTATACCATCTTATTTTGTCTTCAACGTGTATCGTTCAAATATAAATCTGGAATTTCCATGGGTAATAATTGAAATTAAATTCTAAACACGTTTGGTGTAGTGGACGTGGTTAGATTAAAATGCATACACAGAATGTGCCCTGCTGATCTGTGTGCGTTTTACTATTTTAAAACTGATTCTTCATATTACCATGCAATTTGTAATCAATGCGACATTGAAGGTTTATTGGTGGTTTTACTGAAACACTTAATAATTCTCTTTGAACTACAAATTTAAAAATATTTACAATCACCACTAAGTTGATTTATTTAAACGTTTCCGAGTAAAGGTCGGTTGTAGAGTTTCAGTTATTTGTTTTACTGAAAGGTTTAGTATTTACGAAATAACTTTTTAACTCTGTATTTGCCATTACTTCAATGGATAAACTAATTTTGTATTTAAACGTGATTTGTTCAGTTGATTAAAACATACTAATGGATAAACAAATTGCCAATTCTTTAAAAAAAAAGTTTAAATAAACTATTGATTTATAAATAGGTTATCAAACTTTGGTGATGTTAGTAAAAACATTTTGTTACAGAAACCTTTAAAATTTAAGAAAATAGAAGAGTAAATAATAATGAATAGGCCCTACATTCTTAAAGGTTTTATTTTACCAAATTTCATTAAAGTCGTACATCTTTATAAGTTATAAGTAACTAAATGTTACGTAGCGTTACCTTTGTTTATGTGGTTTAATTATCTGTCTTCGACGACCACAGTTTGGTTACTATCGAATAAATTTGAAGTCATTTAATTGATTATAAATTCACTACAGAAGGTCACTTTTTATTTAAAAAACAAACCAAATTCATAGAGTAAATAAGAAAAAAATTACATAAATCAATATGTTTCATTTATTTATAAATATAACTTGAATGTTAATGCTTATTCTGACATTTATAAACTAATATTTTTTAAAAATTAAATTTATTTAATTAGGCCAGCTTCGAACAAGTTTAGTGGCCATGGCTTTTTTACTATGAAATCTGTCATTTTAGAATGAGACCGGAAAACAGGTTTGTTGTATTGGTGTGATTAATTAATTGTCTTCCCTGGTGTTCTGAGGTTTTGATCTCCTTTTTAGAGCCGCATCTTGAATCTGATTATATAATTAAATACAACGGCAAGTTAAGTGAAAAATTTGGAATTTTTAAACATTAAAACGAAACATTTTTATTCCACGACAATTTTTAATCAATTTCATAAATTCTTCATTTATATTTAAAAAAAACAGCGTAACTTATCTGGAATTTTATACTATCTCCATTTATTATGATAAGAAAGAAATATAAACAAATTTACTTTGTCCCGCAAGGAATAAAACAAACATGTTTTAACATGGTAAAACAGAATTTGACCAAGTTTTAAGTTCGGTCAAGATAAATAATAATTTGACCAAGATAAATAAGTTTTACATGGACATAATGAACTTTAGTTGAGCTTTCTCAACTGAATAAACTTTAGCAGATTAGATAACATATAATTACAATTTTTAATTCCCCTTCTCACAGAGAGTTTCTCTAAAAACAAAACTTCGAGGCGTTGCTGTTGAAATGTTACACAAAAAATATCCTAATATGAAATTATCCATTTAAATATTGTTTGCTAAAAGAAATTTATTTTCAAATTTCTATTAAAACAAGAGCTTAAAATAATTCGAAATAAATCTTCTAGGCAATAACAGGTATAATAGCTTTAAACAGCTATTACACACACTATTCACTATGAAAGCTGCCTATAATGACAAAGGAAAAAGAGTTTGCAAGAGTTGTTGAAGTGCTTAGCCTAATTGTATTTCGTGGTGTTGGAAGATTTTAACTCCTTTTTAGATCCATCTTCTTGAACCTGACTATAGATTTATAATAGAAAGGCAAGTCAATGGAAAAATTTGAAGTCTATTATTTAATATTAAATTGTTACGAAACATTTTTATTCTAGGACAATTTTTAATCTACATCGTAAATATGTCATTTTCATAAGAAAAAAAAGGAAAACTTATCTAGTATTTTATAGAATATAATTATATCCCCATTTATTATGGTAAGAAAGAAATGCTAAGAAATTGTCTTTTCCCCGCAACGTGTAATGCAAAACATACATTAGAGTCTGACAGAATTTGACCAAGCATTATAAATCAGTTTTCAAGTGGACATAAGAACTTTTCCTTCTTTTGGATTGTACGTAAAACTTTATTTATAATAATTTATTTTCTTTACAAAATTTATTGAAAAAAAATCAAAATTTGGGTAAAAAATACATTTATTGATTAATTTAATGTACTTAATTATGTATTTCGTTTCGAGTTAATATGGTTTCCTGTAAAGGTTTCCTATAAGATTAATGTTTCGAACAAAACCACAAATATTAAAAAAGTCGTACAACGTAATTTCAGCTAAATAAAAAAAATCACTTAGGAAGAAATAATAAATTTTGGGAAATAATAAATAAGTGTTTAGATTGTTAAAGTAATTAAAAACCCTTCGCCAAATAAAACCCTCATCAGGCCAAATAAACTGGTTAAACTCTAGGCCCAAATAAAGGAAAACCAATCTCCTAACTCTGAGTGTCTGTGTGAGACTCCCGACCAACACAGACACTTTAACAGAATAAACTGGTTTTTTTTTCTCTTTTTTTCCCCCAATTTACATAATCTCAGCTTTCGTAAGTAACGTTCCGGTGATTTACTAGACTATTTCATTATGTTAAATTGAGTGATTAAAATATTGAAAGGATATTTAATTTTGGTGAGAATAATTTAATGAATTTAAAAAGTACACTACCATTTTTCTCGGTGTCTATTGGTTTTATATAGGATTGGATAGGAGAGGTATTATATGGTAACTTTTACTTCAAGTTTCGGTAGTGAAATAAGATTTACGAATAATTAAAGTAATTTATATATTTGGTGAAACAATTTTTGGTATTGAATTAGACTGAAATATTATTGTAATATATATATATATATATATATATATATATATATATATATATATATATATATATATAAAATATATATATATATATATTATATATAATATAATTTTAAATTTAAGGAACTTCTGATATCAGAGTTTATAAAATCGCATTTTATAAAATAAAAAGTAACGTTTTTACTGCATAAATTGGAAAGGGAGCCTGAAAAAAAAAATTAATGATTATTTCAAACCTTTATCATATCATGAAGTCATAAACTGAAATTTCCAAATTGATTGTACATAAGGGAAACAGTGAAGGGAAACTTCGATGGATGTAATATAATTAATACTAAGATAATTTATTTAATTAAAATATAGTCTAAATGAAAAAAGTTTTTTGTTCATTTAACTCGAGGAAAGTTTTCTAACAAATAAGTCTACCTTTTTAACAGTAAAAAACAAAATGTAGAAATAATATGTTACACTGGTTCGGTAATCTCTGTATTTTTATTGTATAGTAAAAGATTGTAAAATTAATCAAGAATCTACATACGTCGTTCTGAAAGATTATATTTTGCTGGTTAGATTTTAAGCATTGGTTAATTTTTAAAATGATGCTATTTATTCAATTTACGCTCTTTGTTGAAAAATTAGAGGAAAATCGTAAGTGTTGCTATATTTTCATGATTACTGATATATTTTAAGTTATCGATTTCCGATAGTTTTTAGTTGAGCACTAATGCTATTATCATTATTAGTCCGTACAATGTAGAGGCTTTGGAAAACCACTATTGGTGCTTCCAAGTTGTACAGAAATAATAGAGTTTACAAATATGACGATCATTTAGTAGAACATATCCTTCGTAACAAGTAAAGGATATATCATCCTTCTACAATGAGTAAATAATTATTTAATTGTATTTTGAACCTTCTGAAAAAAAGAAGATATTGTAACTTCCTTCATTGACCGGGCATTTGCTCTTTTCATCCTTATCCCATTAAGAGTTTTAAAAATGCCATTACTTAAAACACATCTCAAGAATTCAGGACCTTTTTCCTCACACCAAAGCAATGTAAAAGTCTTTATACACATAATTCCTAAAATGCCTAGTTTTCTATCTAGCGCAATTTTGTGTTTGTGTTTTTAGAAAAAAAATCATATCTTTGTAACCGTAAATGACAAGGAGTTGAAATTTTGCATGATTCTTAAGTGTGATAAAGATTCAATTTATAATATTAATAAATAAAAAAATTCCTTGCTCATTTCAAAATGACGGCTATATAAATTTTCTAAAGTCGAATATCTTGAAATATGTAAAATTTACAAAAGACAAATATTTTTGTTTTTTAACGACAAACAAAACATTTTTATTCTTTCTCTATCTTAAAGGAAAACTGAGTTACCTAAAATACTGAAAACTTTTGTTTCTTAAGTATTGTAAAAAAGTATTTTTGATTATTAACCAATGTCATGGTGGTCTCATAGTTTTCCCTTCATAATTCCGTTACTTATTGCAAACATCCAATAAATTTTGAATTGTCTATTTCTTTTTAATAGGTACGTTTTAAATTTGTTTTTTGTTTATATATTTCGAGATATTTAGCACGAAAAATAATATAATAGGAGCAATGTTAAAATAGTTAACGGTCGCATTTGAATTCATAATCCAATTGAGAGCAATTTATTTTTTATTTTTAATAAAAGTATAAGAATTCAAAAATATTTTGAGATCTAGGTCAATTATGGGTGCTGTAGGCAACTAACAAGAAATTTTGTTTCCATTTTTTCCCTTACAATAACTCGGTTATTTTTGACCTACAAAAAAAAAAAAAAAAAAAAAAAAAAATACAAACGCATATTCTTTGTCATTAAGAAGAAAACGTTTTTGTATCTTATCAATTATTTCGTGACGTTAATGATTTTCGAGTTGTATAATATTCAATATTTTCCGTTTGGGAAATATACAAAATAAAGTCTTCGTTTTCGGTGCACTTATAACACGTAATATGCAAAATGTGTATACCAAATCTGAACTCAATATTTTATTTTTTTTCAACGCTATATTTTTTTGTAAAAAGGTTGCAGATGTCTGTAAAATGAGCAACAGCGAATTTCTGAATGTCAAATTTACAGAAGAGAAATTATTATCCAAAAAGTTTATATATATTTAGAAGGATACAAGTATTTGTATGTATACCGACATTAACTGATATCGTACTGATTTTGGAACAAGTAATAATAATAACAACTAATATCAGTAGTATTATATAGTAACTACTAATATTGCTTTTACTAATAGTATAAGTTGCTATGGTGTAAGGTTACAGTGTCAATTTTCTTTTCTTAGCTATAACGACCTCATTGATTATGAATGGTAATAATGTTTGTGTCATTGATTGTAGAATGTTAAGCTGAAATAAACAGATCATGTTTGAAAACATAGGAAACTGACTGTAATAGGTAAACAACCATAAACGACTGAAATTTGTAGAGATTTCTTTCTCTTTTAAATAAAACTATGACTTGTGATATTTTTTTATTAAAATACGATTAGTTGTTTCGGAGAAAAATAAAGAAGGCGGTGAGACAAAAAATAAAGGAAAACAAATCTAGTATTTTAACTTTTTAAGTTTAAAACTTTGGCATGATTTTTTACTTTCTCACAAATAAACTATTTAGTCTACAAAAAGTTTTAACGTACAGGAACTTTGCTGTTGAATGAAAGAAATTAGAAGCAGTTACTGTGCGGTGAATTTCACGGCCTATGAAGACATCAAAGACTTAGTAACAATGTGTGTAGACGTACATAATTACAGCCATTAGGAGCACTCCTACGTAAATTCATTATAATAATTGTACAAAGAGCAATCCCTAAGAAGCATTTTATATGTTTATTTATCTTAAAGGAAAATTGAAGTGGAAGGTCACATACCTCTCCACCTTGTATTTGAGCTGCTGTGAAAAGTATAAACTTAGATTACAAAAATACCCATATATATATCACAATTTGTTTCAAAGGTTATCAAATTTTCCTTGTAATTTTTACAGTATTATAATGTGAATACAATACACATTTATAAAAATTGATAGAACATTTTACTTCATCATTTCTGAATAAATAAAGGAATGATTGTTAACAAAAGTGATCATTGTTATTTTTAAAGATAATATCATAGTAGTTTCTGAAATATTGAAACTTAGACAAATCTGGTCGATATTAGTTTGGTTTTGGTTCAAAGAATGTGTTTTTTCGCAAAAGTGATCATTGTTATTTTTAATCCGATGCCTTGAGTTAACAATCATTCCTTTATTTATTCAGAATTGAGGAAGTAAAATGTTCTATCAATTTTTATAAATGTGTATTGTATTCACATTATAATACTGTAAAAATTACAAGGAAAATTTGATAACCTTTGAAACAAATTGTGATATATATATATGGGTATTTTTGTAATCTAAGTTTATACTTTTCACAGCAGCTCAAATACAAGGTGGAGAGGTATGTGACCTTCCACTTCAATTTTCCTTTAAGATAAATAAACATATAAAATGCTTCTTAGGGATTGCTCTTTGTACAATTATTATAATGAATTTACGTAGGAGTGCTCCTAATGGCTGTAATTATGTACGTCTACACACATTGTTCCTAAGTCTTTGATGTCTTCATAGGCCGTGAAATTTTATATATACATTAGTAACCTACTGGACTTGATTCAAACAAGCAAGGCTTTATCGAAAATACAAAAAATAATAATAATAATAATAATAAAAATCCAAAAATAGATAAAAACTTATATAAAAAAAAACTCTTTCAAAATTTTCAATTTTTTTTTTAAAATTCATCTTGCTTGTTTGTTTTGGTTCTTACACACACACACACACACACACACACACACATATATATATATATACAACAAATACACCTCTCAATTTATTTATTTAATTTTGTTTGTTATTTCAATTTCACTCTTTACAACACTCAAACAGACTTTGGGATTTCTAATGTAGGTGCCCAGATTTTGTATAAGACAACATGGTTGGCTTGTTTATTTTCCTGTTTAAATTGTTTTGTTGTTAACAAGTTAACATGGTTGTTTCATTTATTTAATTGTTGTTAGGGATGAGAAAACCGGAGTTGGTTTTTCTATATTATGGGTCACCTTTATTATACTTACTTTGGCTACACCTTTTTTTTTACATATCTTTTTTTAAAAACACCTAGACTAATTTTAATGAAATTTTTTTTTAACATTATTTTTTTATTTAAGTTAAAAAAAATTTTTTAGGGGCACATGATTACAGACATACATAAGATCTTAAGTCAACAGTTACATGTCCTGCCTTGTGCAGCAGAACAATTTTCGACTGTCTCAACGTTTCATACTGCTTCTTTGTTTATTTTGGAATTATTTTTTGTTTTGGCCTTTCTAAATTTTTTTTTAAATCACGGAAATTGTTAAGAGCCGTGAATAGATTAAATTTCTCTTCGTATGGGAGAAGAGAAGTTTAATAACGACGCTGTGCATGATTTGACCTGCAGCTTCAGGAGATTTTATTATATTTTTTATTATTTTTAATTATTATTTTAAATCGGCTCAGGGGACTGATCCCCCCCTCTGAGTCCGATTTCCTGAAGGCATAAAGTGTGATACACTTCCCTCCCCCTTTGTTTGCCCGGAGTAGTCACCTACTTTGAGTTCCCGAGGTGCTACTCCTCCCCTTTGCCCCACATTCCCCCTCGTACCTTAGTGGTACTATGCCAGGTCATGTACAGCAATGTCGACAAATTTTACGTCATTTTGCTCTTTCTCTCCTGGGTCTAACCCGATTTTTTTGATTGGCGGGAAGAGCTGAGACGTTTTAGAAATTTCAAAATTTAATAAGTAAGCGCCGAAGGAGGCTACACCCTAGAGTGGTGATTAAAAGTACTATGAAGCGTTGTTTCTATCAGGTGCCCCTGTTCGCAAAATTTTGTGGGAGGCCCTTCTGGCCCCCTTTCTGACTCCACCCCAACTCCGTTTTTCGGGGGGGGGGGAGAGCTGTAACGTCCGTTATATAAAATAATCTACATTGCCAATAATGCAGATTAAATTAAACTACCTAACAAAGACTCAGGTCTAGCGCTTGGCAGCTGCTGGTTTTTGTTGAACTGGCTTGGCAGCTGCTGTCTTAGCTGCAACTTTAGCTGTTGTTTTTGGGGGTTCCTCTTCAGAACTGTCATCATCACTACTACTACTACTGTCAGCTTTCTTTGGTGTAGGTTTCACTTGAACTTTATTTCCTTTAGGTGTTTGCATTTTATTTTTTACTTGAGGTGGTGTATCAGACTCATCGTTACTATCTTCACTACTGCTGCTTTCTTTTTTAGTAACTGGTTTTGCTTGTGGTTTCACTACAGCTTGTTTGGCGGTAAGTTTAACTGAAGTGACTGGTGCCTTTACTTGTGGAGTTTCATCATCTGAATCATCACTACTATCATCGCTGCTATCTGCTTTCTGAGGTGTTGGTTTCACTAAAGCTTTTCCTTTTGTTGCCTGACCCTTAGCATCAGGTTTCTCATCTTCACTACTTTCCTCACTGCTCGACTCACTTTCAGCTGGTTTCTTTACTGGAGTTTTGTGAGCGAGTTTGCCATTTATTAATGGGGCTACTTTTTTGCTGGTGGCTCATCTTCTGATTCTGAACTAGAATCAGAAGATTCTGGTTTTTGTTGTTCCTGCCCTCTTTTAAGATTCAATTTTTTTGGCGAAGTGCTTTGAAAGTGACGGACTACTTCTGAAAGTGTTGGCGAACCTTTGGGCAATGCAGGTGCTTTGGTTTTCTTTTGAAAAACTTGCGCAAGATTGACATCTTTTTTTTGTAAGTAATCATAAACAAGTGCTAAGACTCCAGAGTCCTCACCAGTCGCCATGATCAACACACGTTAAAGATACAGCAATGATAGTAGTGATGATTCAGATGATGAAACTCCACAAGTAAAGGCAATTTTTTGAAAATTGTTTCTTTTTTTTAAACATGTTTACCAATGGGTTCCAAAAATTATAATTCTTAATCGCCTGGTAACAACATATCCAATGTGTCTGCACTTTGTCACTGCCGACATTAGTTTTGATATTTAAATACCAAACCAAAAGTATGAAGTGAATTTTGTTTGCTTTATTACGGTGTTTAATAGTCGCGATAATGTTTGATAATAATCAACTTTATGAAACAATTTCTCATCATATGATTTTAAACGCAATATCTCACTATGGATTTAAATGATTCTTAGAGAACAAAAGAAGTTGATTAATATTAGAATAATTATCTTCAATCTACAAACTAATATTATAGTTTGAAAAAAATTCCAATGTCCATTTACTTTAAACGTTTTATTGAGGTAAATGTATTTTTCAGAAAATGGAAATTTTATTCTAGGTCATTTATTTTTTAATTGTTCAGTGTATTAACTAAAGATAATATCATAGTAGTTTCTGAAATATTGAAACTTAGACAAATCTGGTCGATATTAGTTTGGTTTTGGTTCAAAGAATGTGTTTTTTCGCAAAAGTGATCATTGTTATTTTTAATCCGATGCCTTGAGTTAACAATCATTCCTTTATTTATTCAGAATTGAGGAAGTAAAATGTTCTATCAATTTTTATAAATGTGTATTGTATTCACATTATAATACTGTAAAAATTACAAGGAAAATTTGATAACCTTTGAAACAAATTGTGATATATATATGGGTATTTTTGTAATCTAAGTTTATACTTTTCACAGCAGCTCAAATACAAGGTGGAGAGGTATGTGACCTTCCACTTCAATTTTCCTTTAAGATAAATAAACATATAAAATGCTTCTTAGGGATTGCTCTTTGTACAATTATTATAATGAATTTACGTAGGAGTGCTCCTAATGGCTGTAATTATGTACGTCTACACACATTGTTACTAAGTCTTTGATGTCTTCATAGGCCGTGAAATTCACCGCACAGTAACTGCTTCTAATTTCTTTCATTCAACAGCAAAGTTCCTGTACGTTAAAACTTTTTGTAGACTAAATAGTTTATTTGTGAGAAAGTAAAAAATCATGCCAAAGTTTTAAACTTAAAAAGTTAAAATACTAGATTTGTTTTCCTTTATTTTTTGTCTCACCGCCTTCTTTATTTTTCTCCGAAACAACTAATCGTATTTTAATAAAAAAATATCACAAGTCATAGTTTTATTTAAAAGAGAAAGAAATCTCTACAAATTTCAGTCGTTTATGGTTGTTTACCTATTACAGTCAGTTTCCTATGTTTTCAAACATGATTTGTTTATTTCATACAGCTTAACATTCTACAATCAATGACACAAATATTATTACCATTCATAATCAATGAGGTCGTTATAGCTAAGAAAAGAAAATTGACACTGTAACCTTACACCATAGCAACTTATACTATTAGTAAAAGCAATATTAGTAGTTACTATATAATACTACTGATATTAGTTGTTATTATTATTACTTGTTCCAAAATCAGTACGATTTCAGTTAAGAATGGGGTATCTTGGAACGAACCATAAAATAATAATAATTGAAAACGCAAATTGCTTTCTCATGTTAGACAGAAAATACTTTTGTTTTTGTATTAAGTTGAAAGAATGATACAAGTTAACCCCTCTTTTCAATTACCTAAAGTAACATTTTCCATTGGAGGTATTTTGTAGCAGTAGCTTGACAATGACAAGAAATAAATTAAGGTTTTTGACATCCGTTATTTTCTCTAATATAAAAAAAAAATGTGAAGTTGAAATATTTATCTTTTTATTTTTCTCTCTCAGAAATAAAAGTATAATAACTGTATTGAAAAGATTTTAAACAACGTGTTTTTAAATGTTTATATTACTTTATGTAATAATTATTATTTAATAAATGCGTGAAATATTAAAAAAAAGAAATTTACTCATGTTTTTAGGGTAATTAGTAGATTAAATTTCATCAAATAAACGGCGCAAAGGACAATTTAATTGTGGCTCAAAGCGTGAAGTGGCCGATAGAAAATTTCATAGCCCTTGAAGAAAAGCTAAACAGGTATGCCTTAAAATAAATTAAAGTTAACCATAATATATGAAAAAAATATAACAGGTATGCAAGATCTGAAAGTAATGAGAAATACAATTCACCTACTTAGGAACCATATAACTTGTGATAATAGATTATCAGAAGTAAAATCATGGAGAGTAGGCTAATAAAGTTTTTTACTTATAAAATGAATAAGAAAGAATGTCATCTGCGATTTGCAAGTCTATACTATGATCGTAAATGTTATAAATACTAATTTGAGGAATATTCTCAATATCTTGTTTAAACGGATTTTAAGAAGACATCTGGAGGACGCGTAGAACTGAAGAACCAAATAAGTTATTAATAGGAGAAAATTAATAGGAGTTATTAATAGGAGTTATTAATAGGAGAAAACTTAGTCAGACAAATCAAATAGTTTAGTCTTGGATACGTGACCCACATGGAATCAATGGAAAGACATAGAGTATCTAAATCAGTTGTGTATGACCAGATAAGAGGAGGTAGAAGAAGAGATGGCGAGTATATGGTGAAATATATTAAATTCGAAACCCATTTATTCGTGAAACTTGAATATGTGTTCATCGATATAAAATTGCAACGGTAAACATTCTTTTAAAAGTATGTTACAGGGCATCTCAAATATGTTTTTTATCTAGCTTCGATTCTAATCTCATTAAACTCATGACAGATTATATTCAGGTAATTTTAAGGGGAGAGTTTTACAGCAATTCACTAAGTAACGTAAATTTTAGCTACACTTAACTTAGAATTATGTTTTACATTTTAAATATTTATATTCTTCCTTAGAAGCAACTCATAACACTGGTATCTATGAGACATTGTTGAATCTCATAGCTGCAAGTGATAGGAGTCATGTTGTCCATCATAGCCAATTGTCTGTCCCTAATATGTTAAAACATGATTTATTTTGTGTGTGCTTATTAAGTTATAAAATATAAGCAAAATGTAATTTGGTTTATTACAGAGATTGTTAAAAATAACCTAGCTTTCCTTTTGATGAAATATATTTTAGATAGAACTACAACTTTAATATTACTTTACAAGCGCCTTACGGTAACCATGCAACTGTTGTTAAAACCAAATTCTTGGATAATTACTCTGTTTTTATGAGTCGTCGTGACACTGCTTTTCGCTAAGCTAAAAAGCCCCAAATTGTTCGTGATTTAAGTAACCACTCTAATCGATGATTAAACATCAATGGCATTTTCAAATTTGTGATAACTTAAAGAAAAATTACCTTCTTACGATCAATCAGTTTGATATTCGTAAGAATCACAGCACAAATTCCTCTGTCCTCTGGGTTAATGAGGACATCAGCCAACCTATGGATAAAAAGAAAGCTACTTTCATTATTTTATTGTATTTTCCTAAAGCATTTGAGTATGTAAACCATCCGCACCTATTGGTCAAATTATTAAAGCTAGGCTTATTGGTATACTCTGTTGCACGTTGAGCTCTATTTACCTGAGAGATACTGGTATGTTAAGTTTTGTGAGAAATCGTCTTCCTGTAAACGTATTACTAGTTTACCCCAATATTCAGACATAGGTCCATTGTTATTTAGCATTTACTAAATTATGTAAATAATCCAATAAAATATTCAAAATTTAATTTATATGTTGATGAATTGCACGTTTACATTCATTTCAATATCTTAAAGTTGTCAGAAACTATAGAAAAGTAAATACTAAATATTAATATGAAGACAATCGACCATTAGAACGTGATGATCATATTACAAAACATTATAAACAAATTTCAATCCCAAAACGTAAATTTTCCAAGTTATCATATTATGTTGTTATTGCACGCTATATTGTTCAATGGATTGCAACGCTATCTGGTAAAAAAGTTGGTTTTTATCTCAAATGTAAATATGATTGACACATCACTAGGAGCGTCATAATTACTTATAACCAAAATAGAACTTTGATTTCTAATAAATGATTCACTGTGACAGCGTGCAGAATTTGTAATTGGTTAACGGAACGCATTAAAGATGCGTGTCGTTCGAAAGACTTTTGGTTGTTAGTTTAACGATTCTATAAATAATTTGAAAACGTGTGTGTTTAAGAGAGTGAGAGGTTTATTTTGTATATCCATTATCAGACTACTTTGTTGTCATTTCATCTATTATTATTTACTTATTCCTTTTGTTATTATTTTATCTTGAGAGTCAAATATATTATTTATGATGTTTGTACTATTATATTTTCTCTCTCTGAAGTTATTTTCTATTGTATTTGTTTATTATTAAAATTTTTTTTTTTCTTTCCTGATATTATGTGGAAGCGATTGCCTCATAATTAAGATTTTTATTATTACTATTATTATTTTTATAAACGAAACCATAAACTACCAATAAAAATACTCATCACCAACTTCCAAAAAGATATTTCGGTAGATATCTGGTAGGAAATGAAATTGAATCAAAGGTTGAATAACTCAAATAGGCATTATTATTTCGATAAAATTGTAAGGAAATACGAATTTATTTCTCAACAAATATTCCAGACCAATTGAAAAGTAAATACGATTACCGGGTAATTTAGAAAATATGTAAACGAGTAAGATAACCATTGAAGCAAAACATACTGTTGTATTTTGTCCTTATTAACAGGTAAACTACCTCAAAATTTAGAATTATAAAAACATAAAAAACAATATTTTGCTTTACATAAAAATTATACTTATAATATTAACAAGATATTATTCACATAATGCAATAATTTTGCAAAATCTACAAATTACCAGATTCTCTCAAATGAAAACATTATTTCACATCATCTTCTATATCTTAATAGATAGAAATTCAGTAAGAATTTGGGTTGAAATCCAGAATTTTAATAAATAAATACGGGAAATCTTTAAAACGCTGTTACGTTTAACAACACAGTAAATAGAAAAGAAATTGAAATCCATGGTTTAACTACAAAAGCGTTAAATTCTACTCTAGATATCAATTTCTTCGAAACTAAACAATAAGAAGGAATTCAATTAGAGTAATTAAAACGGGTTGTAACATTTTTAGAAATTGTTTGCCTAGATTGAAACCCAACCGATTTTGTGTGTAACATAGAGGTTTTAAATTGAAAATAAAAGACAAGAATTTTCAAATAATTCATGTGAAAGTTATAAATTGAAATATTATTATTCATTTTTATTTACCTTCATTTTCAGTACAGTGTATATTATAAGAAAAATTCACGAAACAAATTATATTATGCTGCAATTAAAATGTATTTTTAAGTTGCACAATATATGTAATTTTCCTTACCAAAATATTTAGCTAACGTTTTATTTGCTAATATGCTTTAAAATGACATTGTCGGCAGATTTTTTAATACTTATATTCTATTTATGTTTGTAAACTTACCGATCTTAAAAATAAATCTATATTCTTTACTTCTTTTTTTCCTTTTGGTATGATAGAAACCACACCATGACATACATATATGTTTTTTTGTATCATACCATCTGTAGAGCTCTTGAAAGAAGCGTGTAAAGTTTTTTTTATACGGAGTACATGATAATATAAAATAACATCAATTAAATTAGTGTATATTATAACTAACTCTAGAGAGTGTTATTAAATATATCAACTGATTTAAAAAAAAAACAACTTATTTTATTAATTTTATAGTTACAATATGTAATCCAGACTACAGGTAAACTGTTTAAATATTTGATTCCACACTAAAAAAAGTTGAGATTAATGTCAGTAGTTTTTATTACATTTTTACAAGAGGAAATTAAACCGTCAATTTAAAGTTTCTATATACATTTAACTGTGAATTTCATTTGCACCTGAAGAAAACTTTCTATTTAAAATATATGAGAGACTTTGCAAACCACTTTGTAATAATAGCAGGAGGAAAAACAAATATTATGGTTTCAGACAATAAAGGTTCAAGTAATACTTTGTGTAAGAAAGAAGGATAGAAGGGAGGACATCCTTTACACATCCGTTTCTGTTTCAATAATTGTTTTTCTCAAAGCTCAATTACAAGTTGTAACAAAGAAGACAATTATTGTTGAAAAATAAATACCGCTCAGCGGAGAATGCTAATAGAATTCCTGTTAAGCTCTTTCCATCCCTTTTTGTTGGTTATTGCGTTGAACGTAGTTGTCAAAACGTTTTAGTTTCTTAAACACTTTAATTGTATCACGTATAGAAAAGAGTACTTTATTTCAAAAAAACTAAAATACTACATTACGTTATTTGAAAATCTATTAATTTCAGATACGAGAATTTATTTGTGTTCTTATTGGCGAGTTATTTTGACGTAATTCAGAGTTTGTTGTGATTTAGCTCATTAAATGGTGTTGTGACAGTAACGTCTATGGAAACCGGCAAAACATGTGTTTTAGATAAACATGCAGTTTAAGTATTGTCAGGGATGCATGTTACAGGGCATCTCAAATATGATTTTTTATCTAGCTTCGATTCTAATCTCATTAAACTCATGACAGATTATATTCAGGTAATTTTTAGGGGAGAGTTTTACAGCAATTCACTAAGTAACGTATAATATAATTATATTATATATATATGCTACAGAAACAAAAACCTGCTAAAAAGAGAAGCAAGCTGGTTTTGCCGGAACCTCAGATTTTTGATGTTGTAAGTAAAAACAAACATTTATTATTCAGAAGGTAAAGTTTTGAAATTTTGCCAATTATATTCACAGAAGTTTTTCAAAACATCATATTTTACCATTCTCTAGGCCACTCCCAATCGATCAGAGGGCGTAAACAAATCTAACATTATTATCAAACTGGCTTTTAGGGGGTATAGTACTGGTCATAAAACTATTCACGGTTAACCATTCTTTATAGAAAAAGTTTAATATTTGTGGCACAACCCATTCTACTTTTTGGAATTTCCGACAACCCGATTTCACCTGATCCATTTATTTATTGCAAATTGGAAAGTTTCTTATATTTTCAGTTAAAACATCCAAGTCCATTTTCTAAATTATGCAGAATGTGTTGGCATATCTTCGGTATTTTCATCAGTATCTGTTTCAGATTCTAGGTTATGACTAGGCCTAGAGGTTGAAGTTGATGGAATAGGCTTTAGTTCACATTCCGACCTTCTCTATTTACAAAACTTATGACTCCTTGTCATTTTGGAAACTATGAAAACACTAGAACACATAAACAAAAATTACATCACAATTACACCCAACAATACAATAATGGAAACAAAACAAGTCAGCTGGTTATTAACTGTCTACAGCAGATAGTGGAGTCAAATTAGGGAAAATCGTCCAGAAATCTAAACTGGCATGGATGTGAGATTTTTTTTTTATAATCTTTTCTTTGAGTGCTACAAATAAAGGAAAATCTATTCACTCGACGAAAAAAGTATGGTTTCACCTATTTTTAGGCCCTATTTACAAAATGGTTGCCTATTACTGGTTTTTAATATATTTTTATTAATATATTGGGTTCTGTGATACCTAGGACAAGAAAAAAAAAGCCAAAATGTTCGAATTGAACTGTTCTTCAACTCTGTACCACGTAACGATCTCGTAACGGACACATAACCCCAAAAAAAGTTCAACCTTTCGCAACCAACTTGAAAACACGTTTTATTTTTCTCGGCATCCCTTGCACCGATTTGGATAAAATTTGGTATGAAGGTACCTCACAACGATACACAAGTGCTTATAAATTTTTAGATATACCTCTTACATAGAACACTCGTTCGGTAGCTTTAAATTATCGTGGTGGTCTCAAATTCTGGTAACTTTGCGACCTTGTTGCTACTGTGCATTACCACTTAGAGGCATATTTGTTTTTGAAATTTTTGATTTTTCAAGCCCTTTTAAATGGGACCAAACACGCTATTTAACGTTGGACCGTTTTAAAATGGCGGCCATGTTTCTTAAAAAAGTAATTTTTTACTTATTTTTCTATTTTTAAATCCATAATACGGTAGATATTACAACAGGTTACTGTTCTATGCTAGTAAAATTAATTTTATATACTGTTTTTGTTTAAATTTAACTGAAACAGAAAAGTCTGTAATGATTAGATTAACAAAGGACGTTAAAGAATTTGAAATATTTAATGGCATACATGATGCGGCATTTAAAGCAGTACTATCCTAATTTTATCATAAACTGGATGAGTTAGGGACAGACAAACAACCAACTAGTAAATTATGGGTTCAATATTTTCAAATGGTAACCGTTATGAAACGATTTATTGAAGCAACTAAATCTACTAACAGGGATGATTATTTTCATAGTATAGCATTAATGTTACCTGGTTTTCACGCAGGTGGACATAATTTGTATGTCAAATGCGCTCATTTATATTTACAGGAAATGAAAAAATTTGATAAAAATGAACATTATAATTACATATCTAATTTCTCGTGTAGATGAACAGATTTAACAAAATGCCCTTAATTTGATTGTAATACCTTACAATGAAATGCAAAAAAAAAACAACATATTTATAACGCTTGTATTGATAGGTAAGAATAACTTATATATTGTATTCAAACTTTAGAAGTAAAGCACAGAAACGCTGTAAAACAAATATCAACATTCTAAACGGATTTAAAAAACGGGAGTACCCAAAGACGTGATGCTAATTTCCATAGATTACACTTGTCAATTTGATGTTTATTTCAAATATACCATATTCTCCCTATGATTTAAGTTTGTATTAATTAAAACTAAAACCCTACTCCCAAAACAAACTATTTAAGAGCAAAATAACGTTTCAATGTCTCTTGGGGGTAAAACAATTTATTTTGGAGATTGAGTTGCAGTGAGTGACATTCTTCCCCAAGGTTAAACAATTGTAGAGCTTAGTAAGAATTTTAAAACTTTGTAAATTTTCCTGGTATTTATCTAATCATATTGTATTTCTGAGATGTTTTATAAAAAACACACTATCATCATAAATTATATTTTATAACTTTGTGAATGTTGTTTATATTTATCATAGCATGATTGAAAAGTTTGGGTAACACTGTTAGTTGAGACATTAAAACATATTTCGTAGATAATGTCACAATAAACCATATCAATCTCCTACAATCATAAATAACTTTATATGCAGTATGTGAAATATTGTATTGTAATTTATCCTCATATTTACTATAACAACAATTTTTAAATGAAATAATTTGTACACTTTATTTATACCACAACTAACTGTAAATTTGTGTTATATTTATCATACTAATGATAAATATAACAAATGTACAAATATTATATATTTTAAATGTTGTTTATTTTTAAATTAATGAATATTATAATATGTTCTAATAAAATACTATTCACCATCTAAAACTTTATATTTTTTAACTTTATACGTAAAATTAAAAATATTTATTTATGTAATATTTACATATTTAAGTAAGTTAAAATAGTTAAAATCCTCTTTATTATGGCGATTTTCAATACGTGGTAAAATTAAACTGTTTAAGAAACTTAAACTTTTCATGAACTATAAAAGTCATAGAATGAGCCTAACAGGAGTTCTATTTCTATTCTCCGCTAAGAGGTATTTATTTTTCAACAATTCTTGTCTTCTTGCTTTGAGTAAAACAATTATTGAAACAGGAACGGATGTGTAAAGGATGTCCTGCCTGCTAATCTTCTCTCTTACACAAAGTATTACTTGAACCTTTATTGTCTGAAACCTTAATATTTTTTTTCCTCCTCCTATTAATACAAAGTGGTTTTAAATGCCTCTTCTTTATTTTTAAATGGAAAAGTTTGTTTCGATTCAAATCAAATAATAAAAGAAACAAAAACCATGGATAATAATTACGTATACGTAGGTAAATATGAGTAAAGAACATTTCAAATTAAAAATCGAAATTACGACGGCACATATGTTAAAACAGCAAAACTCCTTTTACTCATTCAGATTCCTCCACCTGAGATCTCTCTTTCATATTATTTAATATTCTTAAAACAATGTTTATTTGTTTTTTATTTGCTGGTAGAATATTTAAATAATATATATTTTATACTGTAATATTTTATTACGACCTATGGTACGTTTTAGATACAAACTCGTGACGGTAATTTATGGGTTTTGGTCTGCGGAGTTTTTCTTTTCATTCTTCGTGATTATGTAAACATAATTTATTTAACAACTAACTTAAATTAGTCTACTTTCTGCATGTTTCGTTGAATCTTCGAATTACTATTAGATAATATATATTATTTACCTTTGAAAAAATAAGAAGACGCAACTTTTCTGGAGATTACAGCTTTACGAGTATATAAAAGTTTATATTTTCCATTATAAGTAGGGAATTTATTGAATTTAAATTAGGTTATTTTAGCTACAGATTTTAGTTGTGCTTTTAAAAATGGAGAATAATTGGATGATGCATTTTTCGTGAACTTTTTGAACAGAGAAAATTTTGAACAAATGAATAAAGAACCACCAATAATTATTATATTGCTACACTGTTACACTTTAACAACCTTTTTTTGTCACATTTTTACAATAATAAAGAATACACCTTGCTCCAAACTCTTAACAGAAAGTTTGAAGAATAATATAATAAGTATCTTGATACAATAAACATTCTTGTTACAATTATTATTTTACATTTTGTGTAAAATGTAGATACTAGAATTTTGTAAGTACTCTTTTGTATTGCAATTGATTTGAACAAAAGTCTTACAAAATAAAATGAAACAAATATTGTGCATCTCTTTGTAGAATTTTAAATATATTTATTGTAAATTTAAACAATTTCATAACACAATTGTGTCTTTGTACAAGTTTAAATATAACTAATAGAATAAAAAACAGACCAGGTTGTCACAATTGTGACAGTATTCTCCAATTCTTTTTTAATGGCTTAGTCTCTCTTATACAGGTTCGGGACAGTCTCATATGATTGTGACACTTATATTTTTGTAACCTATTTTTTGTGGAAATTTTGTTGGCGCAGTATTTTAATCTGTAATCTGTTTCCACGCTGGTTCCCGTCTATTATTTCGTTGTTTTACTGTATTATTATTGTTATTTTTTTTAAACAGTAACTTCAGTTGTGGCTATTGTTATTATTACAGTTAAATACATTCCAATATAGTACTGCAATTTGTTTTGAAAAGTAAATAATAAAGTTAATAGTGACTGCATCAATTGTGACTGAACATAAACTTATATTTAAGTTGTTCCTGTTTATTTGTTGAAAAGTATTTGTAATATTTTATTTTAACAACTATACAAAATGAATAGTTCCTTGTTACTATATGATGAAATATTGAACTGTTTAAATGAATTAGATATTGAGGAATTTTATGAAGATGAAGGGGATGTAATTAATAATCCCAATTATCGCTGAATCTGGTGATTAATCTGGTCCATCTTTTAATATAGGGTGTAAAAGATATTACGTACCTATAAACCTGTCCATAATATGTAAATGATAAGCCACAACGTCGTAGCTTAGCTATATTTTTGAAAAGTCGTTTACAACTGAACTATTCCAAACGTTGAACTATTAATTTTACATTACTTTGTACTACCATCAAACTAACAATGAGACTATGATGTAGCCAGTCACATTTGCAGAAAGGAAAAAGTTTTTTGAAATTTGTGGTTTAATCGTTGTTTTCCATATCCATGGCTGAAAATTTACTGGAAAAAAGGTTTCAACTTAAAGTCATTGCAGATGCAAAGAGTTGGGACAGATTATTTCCGTTTATAGCAAATTTGCATTCTGTTAATAATCTTGGCGATATACACTGAAAAAAAAAGAAAAAAAAAGAAGGAATAAACTGTGGAAAGTGCAGACTGTGATTGATTCAGTCGGAAATCTATGTCTTCAGATAGATCATTTAATCACAACGTCTAAAGATTTGTCGTTAGATTATGAAATTCACCAAGGTTTGACTACTCACCTCACAGATAAATCTCTTGGCCATGATGCAAGTGTTGAATTGATATTCTTGTCCAAACCTTACCACCTGTAAGTTTCGTTTATTTTGACTGGTTTTTACTCCAATTCCACTTCTACAAAACTTACTGAATTACAAATTGAGAGGAAAGGCACTATACTGGCAATCCGTGTATAAGAAAAGACTATCATATCAAATTTAAGTAAATTCGATCTTAGATTTGTGCGATAAAGCCACCTGTGTGATATTAATTCTTTTATCTAACTATTGTAAATTCCTGATTTGTATATTCATTTGTTACAAAGTAAAAATCAACTCTACCTATTTCAGTTCCACATCTTAATATCAGAATACCTTATTGGAGGGCCTACAAGAAAAAGGACCTAGAGGGCCTTGAGCTCTATAAAAAATGTCCATAAAAATGCTACTCCTGCACTTAAACCCCATTCTGACAAAGACATGACAAACATATTGACCTGTTGTGTACAAACTGTTAAATCCACATATGAGTAGAAAAGAAAACTGGTCTTCAAGATCTAGAACAAGATGTTCCAAACGTAATGTTTATTTATGTTTGAAGAAGGATATGAACAGTTTCAATTCAGTACCGTACGCAGGAATAAAGACAATTACAAATGGTAATTATTATTATTTATATTTAAGAAGATATAATTATTTATTTAGTTAAGAATATTTACTCCTATGCAAATATTTTACATTTTTTCTACAAAATAAAATAATCTTTTAGTAACAATCATGACATTGTTCTTTTTATTTCACGTTGAGTCCTAGGCGTCACAATTAACACCCACACAACCCTACACCTAATTTAAACAAAACAAAGATTTAAAAACAAAATCCAATTCACAAAAACGGTCATTCGATTTTGTACACGTTTAAAAGTAAAAGTATTTGACATATATTTCTGACCAAGATTTTTTCATTACTAATATGTTTCGTAATTACAATAATGAAACAAAAATTGATATAATTAATTTCTTGAGTTTTATTACTATTTTCACAGTAGTTTACAAGGCATAATATGAAAAAATTTATAAATAAAAACGTAAACATACGTAGTTTTAATTGAAGACAAATATTTTAAAATATTAAGGTTAAAATTCCTAACAAAGTATTGACTTTAACAGGTAGTTTTTACAATTATGTCAACTTCTATAGACAAATTTGAACTGATATAAAACCGTAATTATTAGATATTGTAATTATATAAATAAACCGAGAGGTGTTTCTTCATCATACAACAAGATATATATATATATATATATATATATATATATATATATATATATATATATATATATATATATATATCAAGAAGACAGATGACGTTAAATGTTAAAATAATTTCTTATAAACATGTTTACCATGCAATCCCAAAGTTTTTAACTGGTATTTTCTCACCACAGATATATTTTGCTTTTTAAATAAGCATATTTCATATATAACCTACCAGGCAGCACTCATTGATTGCATCATTCGTTACAGGTAGAACGGTGTCTCGTAACTAAAACGTGTTAAATGAACCATTTAATATCATGTGCTGATTCTAAAAAACCATAAATAATTTAGAATTTCCTACACTAATGTAATTCCACATGCAACACTGTTGATTCGTTATAATTCATTTCTAAAACAATAACTAATTAAAAAAAAAACAATATAACCTAATGAAACACAATTGGCGAGATATGAAACAATTAATTTAAATTAAAATCTTTTTGGTATATATTTTAATAAAATATGATCCAAATTAAAAAAAAATAATAATTATATTGGACATCCCCTCAAATCTTGTACTACACTCAAAAAGGAAAAAAAACTCCTCAAAATACCTGACACTAATTATGAAGAAATTCTGTCCATAAAGTGCAATCGTCGGATTGACATGATACTGAAAACCACATTATTTTTTGAGATATTTTGACAACACACATTTTTTTCTTACAAATTACGCAACTTTCTATCTATTTGTTCTAAAGTAACATATTACATGCCGCACTTATTTTCACTTATAGGATACTATTTGTAGATATTGAGTACACTCATTAATAATTTAATGTTGACATCTACAGTAACATCGGATTGCCAAAATTTTCCGTATTTCATGAATCATTCAACTTGGCCTAATTTTAGTGAGCAAAATAAACTAAGGATCATACTCACCATTCATATCTACAATTTGTATAAGCGAGTGAAGAGGCAATTTCATTACAAAAGCCAATTAAAGTGGAAATACGAGAAAGAAGTAACAGCTCTCGTAACACAAACTCAGAGTTAAGTTCCAAGTTAATAATTTAAAATCTGCCTCAGGTCTCTTTTAGGATTTGTGCATTGTTGCCTTTCCTTTTATTCGTGAACAATATCTTTTGTTAAACAATTTCTTTAATTATTAGTCTTACATGTAGTGCGTTCTTGTTTTCTTTGTTTGAGAAAGGAAACTAACATGATATAACATTAACATGTAGTTTCAGTTATTTAACAGATTTGGGGCCGATCCTTTGATGATTATATATTGATGGAGTAAGTATTGAAATATACTGTATGATAAGTATGTGCGAAAAACAAAATTAAAACTTTGGATAGGGAAAAATCCAGTGAGTAACCTTGCGACATAAAAGCTCTGGTTGTGTCGAGGGGACTAAACTTGAGAACACAACTGTACGAGGTATTTTATGCAACATGAAAGATGTGGTTTATTTATAAATACCTTGTTAGTGAGTTTGATGAAGACTGCTAATTTTGATCGAATATATATGATTATTTAACTTCCACTACTGGCATTATCTTAACCTTTGACGATGCGTTATATACGTAAATAGTGTTTGAAAATGTTTCTGCAGCCGTCAATAGAAGTTAGGATATTGCTAGGAATGACAAAACAATTTACCCAAATTATTTACTTTGGTAGTTTTACATGCAACATATTCTTCTGATGCCTACTTTCTTGGGTGGTTATATATGAACGTATTCTTCTGATGCCTACTTACTTGGATCGTTATACATGCACATATTCTGCTAATGACTACTTACTTGCGTCATTATACATGCACATATTCTTCTGATGCTTACTTATTTGGGTCGTTATACATTCATATATTCTTCTGATGACTACTTACTTGGGTCGTTATACATGCACATATTCTTCTGATGACTACTTACTTGGGTCGTTATACATGCACATATTCTTCTGATGACTACTTACTTGGGTCTTTATACATGCACATATTCTTCTAATGACTACTTACTTGGGTCTTTATACATGCACATATTCTTCTGATGACTACTTACTTGGGTCGTTATACATGCACATATTCTTCTGATGACTACTTACTTGGGTCTTTATACATGCACATATTCTTCTAATGACTACTTACTTGGGTCATTATACATGCAACACATTCTTCTTCTGAATACTCGAAACTAATCCTCCTCTTTTGAAATATTCTGTCTTTATAAAGTCTGAGGTTGACATGATAACTATATAAAATTCAATATATTTTAGACATTATGATTGAACAATTATGATTATCCTTCAAAGTCCACTGTTGATTGCTTAACTTATTTATAGAGTATATATATAAATGATATTTAATGTAACAGCAGATATTTATTGTTGAGACTCCATATTCAAGGATTAAATAAAGCAATAAAGTTTCAAAATTATTTTAATAATAAAAATGAGCTACAATTAATTGTTTCGCCTTGCGGTATCATCGGGCAACTGATAATTAACAAGTATTGACAACTATTTATACCTACACAAGTAACAGGAAACTAAAATACAATAGAGAAATAGGGAAGGGTAGGGGGAATCATCTACCTGCTAGATGTAAGAGTAAATCTTTACACAATGAAATATAAAAGAGATAGTTTACGCAATAAAATTTTCAAGAAATTGTCTGCTTCAATCACAAAGTGAGTGTTCATAAACTTCGTTTTGTATATGACGGTTTTAAGATTTATAATATAATATTTACAAACGATATGCTGATGGGGTATTAATATACTAAATGGGGTTCAAGGTATAATATAGACGAATACTGTTGCAATATTTATTTGTTTTATGTATATTGTTGTTGTTATATTGAAATTTTAAATAACTGAAGTTCACCTGAAACTAAATAAGATTGATTTCTCATCTAATACTTGACAAAGGAATTCTGAGTTGTGGAGGAGTGGAAGAGCAAGAGAAATAATTAATTTACATTTAATCCGACTTGCTGAGAATGCAAATTTTTCTTTTTAAGAACCTTCTAACCCTACATCATTTTATTCTCTTAAGTTTTAATCGAATATTTTTATTGTTAAAATATATTGTTGTTAAAAAATATTTCAATGTTTAATCAATTTTTTAGTAATGTTTTAAATATTATTTTCATATTAAGCAAAAGAAATATATCGTCAATGTCAAAGTTAGATATAAAACGTTTATAGAAAAATACACTTTGTAATTGTTTGGTTTGATAAAAATGGTTTGATATGTTTTATTGTTTTAATGGATTTCTTATCAGTTTGTGAACAATTTCGTCTATGTATTAAATCGTTTACTGGTTAAAACTGTATAAAAATACAATGAAGCCAAGCACTTTACTTAGAAATAAGCTGTAAATGTTTAATAAACATTATTTTACAAATTCCCAAGCAGAAATTTTTCAATAAATATGATTTTTTTAATTGTTATAAATAATTCAATGAATGATAAATACAGTTCTCAACTTCTATTAAGCATTATGGGAATGTTAAATTTGTGCTTTTGGAACCATAAAAATTTAATACATTTAAATTGATCTTGTGCCGGACAAACTTTACCACTCTTTTATTATTACAGCTTATTTCATAAACAGAACAACAATTGTTGATGAAACTAAAATTTTTTTTTGATATAAACTAATACGCCTTTAAGTAAAATTACATAAACACACTTTTCTCAAGAACACCTAGACAGATCTTGATAAATTTTTTTTTCTCTCTTTGGTAAATTTTTTTTAATATATACATTAGTAACCTACTGGACTTGATTCAAACAAGCAAGGCTTTATCGAAAATACAAAAAAAAAAAATAAAAAAATAAAAATCCAAAAATAGATAAAAACTTATATATAAAAAAAACTCTTTCAAAATTTTCAATTTTTTTTTAAATTCACCTTGTTTGTTTGTTTTGGTTCTTACACACACACACACACACACACACATATATATATATATATATATATATATATATATATATATACAACACATACACCTCTCAATTTATTTATTTAATTTTGTTTGTTATTTCAATTTCACTCTTTACAACACTCAAACAGACTTTGGGATTTCTAATGTAGGTGCCTTATTCAAAATTTAATAAGTGAGCGCCGAAGGAGGCTACACCCTAGAGTGGTGATTAAAAGTACTATGAAGCGTTGTTTCTATCAGGTGCCCCTGTTCGCAAAATTTTGTGGGAGGCCCTTCTGGCCCCCTTTCTGACTCCACCCCAACTCCGTTTTTCGGGGGGGGGGGGAGAGCTGTAACGTCCGTTATATAAAATAATTTACATTGCCAATAATGTAGATTAAATTAAACTACCTAACAAAGACTCAGGTCTAGCGCTTGGCAGCTGCTGGTTTTTGTTGAACTGGCTTGGCAGCTGCTGTCTTAGCTGCAACTTTAGCTGTTGTTTTTGGGGGTTCCTCTTCAGAACTGTCATTATCACTACTATTACTACTACTGTCAGCTTTCTTTGGTGTAGGTTTCACTTGAACTTTATTTCCTTTAGGTGTTTGCATTTTATTTTTTACTTGAGGTGGCGTATCAGACTCATCGCTACTATCTTCACTACTGCTGCTTTCTTTTTTAGTAACTGGTTTTGCTTGTGGTTTCACTACAGCTTGTTTGGCGGTAAGTTTAACTGAAGTGACTGGTGCCTTTACTTGTGGAGTTTCATCATCTGAATCATCACTACTATCATCGCTGCTATCTGCTTTCTGAGGTGTTGGTTTCACTAAAGCTTTTCCTTTTGTTGCCTGAGGCTTAGCAACAGGTTTCTCATCTTCACTACTTTCCTCACTGCTCGACTCACTTTCAGCTGGTTTCTTTACTGGAGTTTTGTGGACGAGTTTGCCATTTATTAATGGGGCTACTTTTTTTGCTGGTGGCTCATCTTCTGATTCTGAACTAGAATCAGAAGATTCTGCTTTTTGTTGTTCCTGCCTTCTCTTAAGATTCAACTTTTTTGGCGAAGTGCTTTGAAAGTGACGGACTACTTCTGAAAGTGTTGGCGAACCTTTGGGCAATGCAGGTGCTTTGGTTTTCTTTTGAAAAACTTGCTCAAGATTGACATCTTTTTTTTTGTAAGTAATCATAAACAAGTGCTAAGACTCCAGAGTCCTCACCAGTCGCCATGATCAACACACGTTAAAGATACAGCAATGATAGTAGTGATGATTCAGATGATGAAACTCCACAAGTAAAGGCAATTTTTTTAAAATTGTTTCTTTTTTTTTAAAACATGTTTACCAATGGGTTCCAAAAATTATAATTCTTAATCGCCTGGTAACAACATATCCGATGTGTCTGCACTTTGTCACTGCCGACGTTAGTTTTGATATTTAAATACCAAACCAAAAGTATGAAGTGAATTTTGTTTGCTTTATTACGGTGTTTAAATACGCGATAATGTTTGTATCAACTTAATGAAACAATTTCTCATCATATGATTTTAAACGCAATATCTCACTATGGATTTAAATGATTCTTAGAGAACAAAAGAAGTTGATTAATATTAGAATAATTATCTTCAATCTACAAACTAATATTATAGTTTGAAAAAAAATTCCAATGTCCATTTACTTTAAACGTTTTATTGAGGTAAATGTATTTTTCAGAAAATGGCCATAAAGTCTTGATCGAGGCTTTGTTGTGATTCTATTATAGACTCGGAGGTTTTCACAGTGATTGTAGTGGACTGTGTATGGAAAAGGCAACAAAATTGAAATAGCATTTCAATTCAACATTGTAGATCTCATACACTCAATATTTTATATCCAAAAAGTGATAATAATATCACAGATTTTTTTAAACAGAAAGTTTGTTTTGACACATATTAATTGTAATTTATAAATTATCAAATTTTCAAATACAAAATAATAGTCATGTACTATTTCTCTCAAAGCAGAACTTTTTTACTCTCTCAAATATATTTATAATAATGAAAGTTATGTGGTAAATCAAAAAATCGATGTTAAATTATTTACTCAAATATCCATTTTAGGATCCCCTGATTCCAAAAAGTATGATGTCCGTTTGTCTCTATTATATCCAGTGAACTACAGTCGAAATGCGAAATCGATGTATAGCCCAAATCTCGGGATTTTTTCTTCCTATTTTTTCTCTTAGAAGTTGTAAACGATTGTTGACATGTATTGATTTTGAATAAATTTTGCTGAAGTGTATCTTCTAATGACCTAAAAAATGTCGCCAACTCTCCGTAAATGTCGGTTTGTAAGTTAAAGCAGCCATTGATCTGTTATAAAAATGTAAAATGTCAAAATTGAGTCCACAGATTTAGTTCAAATGTTAATGAAATGTGAATATTAAATACTAAAATGTGTTAAAAAAATAACCAATAACGAATATTTCGGTTCAGGAATATTGAAAAACAAAAAAATAAACTTTGATAATTATGCCTATATTTCTTTTTTATATATATACATTTTAAGTTTAAAATATGTCTTGACTGTTAAAAAAAACTAATAGTTTCTAGTTTTCATATTCAAAATTACCGAATGTTTTATTTTATTGGTTATATTACCACGGATTTAAAATACTTTAATAGGTACGTCAATTTATTTGTAATTTTATATTATACTGTTAAAATGATATTATATCCAAACAGAATAAATATTACTCTTTTCTAAAATCGGATTACCATTTATGTAGAATAGGGATCAAATAACTGAATGTAGTTTTACTTCAAATAACAATTTCAGTAAAATTGTATTTTGTAAATGATTAAAAAATATCATTAATATTTAATATTAAATATCAAGTTATTTAGGAAATCGTTATTTTAAAAGTGAATAGTTTACACTTTGTCTGAGTTAAATAACTTTTTAATACATTTCTCAAAATAAAAAGAAGTTATTAATAACTGAAAGATCGTAAGCAAAATGAATAAACTTTGTTAATTATCTTCAAAATAAAAACAAAATGTTCCTGTTATTTGAATTATAACACACCTATGAAGGTGTTATATGTAAAAACAAAAAAAAAAAATCTATTGAGTGTTTGGAATTACTTCTAAGTTGACAAAGAAATATATAAAGTGAAACTGATTTTCAACTATCTACTTTATAGTAGGTAATTTATATTTAAATATTTCAATAATGAGAAATAAATTTAACAATGTGAGGAAATAAAAAGAGCTCATTTTCAAGGATTGTATTTTATCCCTTTATTTAAAGATTAAGTTAAATTAACTCTATTAAAAATAGTTAATTTAATGGGTGTACACAATCCTATAGTCTCTAATTAGGGCTTTGACATGCATTATCCCCTATTAATTGTATGTGTAGCCTTTACTTGTAGCTAGCTTCTCCTCATTGCTAACATTTTACACAGGTTTTTGGACCTCTGGACACAAACTCTGTAATATATGAACTATGATCGTAGTCTTGCAATTCGTCAGTCATCTGCCCTAGATAGTCACCTGTTTGCACTCTGTGTAGACCCCCTTTATGCGCATGCACTACACTTTCCCGAGTGCATCTAAATGTGTTTTAGTCGAGCCTGGGCCTTAGTAGTGTACATTAACAATCGGGAGTACCTTAGATTCGTCTTCACTCTACTGCCAATTTACTATTACAACGTCGTCGTTTACCTCCTGTGTATTATTCACCTGGACGGACGGACTAAATAACATTTTATATAGTTCAGTAGGCTGCCTGAATATCGCTGTCTTGCTTTTATTTTCTCTCTGTCCAATCTTATTCCCTCATTATGGATATAGACGCCTATGTATTGTGTTTTGTCTTCGTCAGTCGTACACACCCAGACTCGTCTTGTTTTATTTTCAGGAACGGAATTATTATGAATTCTTTGAACAATCCACCTAAACGGCTTTAGCTGAATGTTCCGATTTCATATTCCCAGAGTTCAAACATTTCTCTTATTACGTAATACCTTTGGCTTGTAGTTTATTTTCGCGGCTTACTCTCGCCCGCTTCGCTCGAGTCGAGTCAAGTCGAGTATTTTCCATACAGGTTAACTTCAGCATTTTTTTTTTTTTTTAAATTTAGAATAATATGTTACTCGTATGATTTTTTGAATTTAATTCGCTATATAAACTTTTGACCTGGTCGGGGAGCTTATGCGTTGCGGAAAGAACAACCCAGACCACTGGAAGTTTAGGTTGAATAATTGTCTGGCCCGGTTTGAGCGCTCCCTTTACCGAGTTTATCAGCCCGAACTCGATGGAATCCTCCCTATTTATTGAAATACCTTCAGTAATTATATTTACTTTACAAGTAACCGATTAGCTCCAACTTTTTCAATTACTATTATTTTCTACTATTCGTAATCTCTGGAGCGTAGGATCTTGTAACCAACCTATCTGCATTATACTTAAATGTGAACTAATAATGAAATTTTATTTCAAAAACAGATCAAATGATTTTTATTTTATTTATAAAGAATTTTGAGACTTTATGTTATCTATGCAAAGGTCGTAATTTTTCTGCTTTTTGGTTTAATTGATGAAGTCGTCACAAGTGTGATTTAAAAAAGAAAACTATTTTTATTTGAACTCTAAACTTGTAACAAACAAAATATATCAAAAATCCTGCAAACTGAAAACATACATCTTATGACAAACAAGTAATCAAATTAATCGCACTTGATAACTTTTTTGAATTAAGAAAATTAAAATTCCTAAACTTAGGCGCAGATCAAAGCAGATTTTAAATAAAACACAAAACAATATTCTTTCAAATTGAGAAATGTATAAAAAAATATTATTTTAAAATTTGCTACTTTTTTCTCAAGAACGATTACTTTAAAATTTATAATTGTATTCATAGAAAGAAAATTATTGGAAAAATGACAAATCTTATTCTTAAAAGAAGTTTAATTTAAAATTGTCAAATTCCAACTCAGAAATTCTAAGATAATTATATTTATAGAAATTTTGGCTTATGGCACACGTGAATATCATAAGAAAGCCCTCGGAGTATCATTTAAATGGTTTGAAAGGGAAAAAAAAATCCGACTGGCGCAGCTAAATCGAATCCGCGATTTTTAATTTTTCAAACTAGGAATAATATTTATTTTTGTAATGTATATAAACAACATTTTTTTAAAACTTATTTTATTTTAATGTAATTTTACCGTGTGATGGGCTACGTTTGCGGTAGTACGTTTTTGAATAACTTTGTAATATTAATGTTCCATACGTATAATTCTTTTTTATGTTATATCTGTGATTTTAAATAAATATAAAATTAATGAACATCTCTCACTGTGAAGGTGTTTTTTCTTTTTAAATTTCCTTGTTATTTATTCCCTTATCCAAATTTTCTCGAATCCAGACTACGATGCTCCTAATTGATTGGTACAAGGAGGTTAATTTTGAATTTTAATATAATTTCAAGGGTAATGCACTCATTGTAAACTATTCATAAGTTCACAACAGAAAATTACGTTAAAACTAAAGAATTGAGTTATAAAATTTATAAAAGGGATGACTTCGTGGTTATTAAAGATTTGTTTTCAAATGATTTTAAAATAATTAAAGCAACAACTTTAAACTTTTCTCAAGTGGTGCTCATTAATATTGAAATGGTGTTTCATTATTTCAACTTTAAATTATAAAATACGTAAACATTAATAAATTGTCAAGCACTTCCTTCCAGTAATTAATATTAATAGAATCATTTTAGCACGTAGAGAATAAAAAAAAAACAAGAACAGAACTACTGTAAATTGTAAATCTTTTCAATCCAATTCAAACGTTAATCTCAAAATCACATGAAAATATTTAATATTTTCCAATATATATTTTTACTTTGTGAATATATTATTATTAGGTTTTATATATATATATGTCACGATTTTTAGATATTAAACCAGATTCGGACTGAAATTTATCTGTCGGTGTCATTTTTGTCATGAAGGGGTTGTAAGATTAGATTATAATTTTCAACTTTAGATGAATAAAGGAAGGGTAAAAAAGTCACGATAAAACAATATCTTTGAACAAGTTAACGTGAATTGCTCAAAACTTTTGTTGTCGCATATAGGCCGTCAATATCCTAAAAAAAAAATTAAATATTATTATTGCTCATTAGAAGTGGTAGGATATATAGGGTTGAGCCAATATGTAAAACATTACATTCTTTAAAACGCTAATTATTTCGTATATCGTTCAACTTTTAAACACTCTGTATTCTAATATGATTAAAGTATTATAATTGGATTTTCCGAGTAGATGATGGTATCTCTGTAAATTGAGACAATGAAGATCGTCTCGTGGGAAATCAGTGGCTAACTTTCCCTCGACAACACATTACAATTAAAGTTTCATCAATTAAACACTCGCAAGGTGTCATACTACTTTGTCTTTCTTAGATGAGTATTGTCAGTTGATTTTTTATATATACAGTATATTTTTGCCTTTTCAAATATTAAAATATTAGGAGCAACACAATGATTGCTAAATATATTCAGTGTGTTTCTGAGAACCAAACAAATTAAATATTACATTTTTCTCTCTAAATATAAAACCATTGGCCGCTTGTTTGCCTGAATTTGATTCATTTTCTCGGAAACTATTGAAAATAATTCAATGAAAAGTGACACAGATTTTCCTACATTCAACTCCACAAATCAATGTGAAATTCGAATTAAAATCCTTCAACCCGTTTAAAAACTTTCTTTGTAGAAACGTGTTAACAGTATTTCTAGTAATACTCCGACAATTGATGCTTTTGTACAGTTTGACATATTGCATTCGCTGAACAAGTAAGTTATTTCAAAGAAACAATATTTTAAAAGACAAACTACATATAAATGTTATTAGAAAAAAACTTGGAGCAGCATTTATAATATTAGTCTGATTTTAATCAAGTAGTTCAACAAAGGCCAAAAACCTGATCAATATTTATTGAAATGATTGAATCTGAGTTTTTATTTTTAAATAAACCATTAATAAAGATTAATGAAAAACTAAAATTGTTTTCTAAAGTAAGACACAACTTAATATTCTTTTTGAATAAAACTGAAAGAATGATAAAGGTAAACCCTTCTTTTCAATTACTTAAAGTAACATTCCCATCGAAAGTGTATTGAAGCAGCAACTTACCAATGACAAGAAACAAATTAAATTGTTGACATCGTTTACTTTCTCTAAAAGATAACATTAAATACAGTTCCAGTTTCTTTCGAAAAAAAAAAAAAATAATAATATGCTTTAATTATAAACCCGTACTTTATTTACTAGCACAGTTTGTTTATTTTTTAAATGTAATTGTAAATTTTCTGGTGAAAATTGTAATACCATTTGGAAAGTACGTGCATAAAACATCGAAAAATATACTCTGTAAAAACAATACGCATACTCTCTCACATACACTAGGCTATCAGTTGTATTCTACGTGATCACCAAAATTTTTGTTTTTTGTTGTTGTTTAAAGGCCAAAACCTCTCGGTTATAATTACCTTTAAACAAATCCTCAAACCAACGTGTTAGTTTTCGAGTAATTTGTAAAATACCAAACAAAACTGAACGACTGTTTGGAGCAATTAAAATTTTGTGTATTTTCTGTATGGCAGTTACCTTTATATTTTGAGTAATGATAAACGGTCTGGGAGATATACAACATACACCAAGTAAAAACTTTGATATAATTCAATTCAATAGTTAGGGCTTACAACACTGCTCGGTCTGACAGATATCATTCTAAAATACAACTTTTTTAACACTTAAGATCGAATTTGCTATACCAATAATTTCCTCCTCCCCCAACTATTTATTCTTCACATTCTCTCATTTAGAATTCATATTATCTCGGATATTCCAAGATTCGATACTAAAGTTTTATGGTTTTACAATCCTAAGATTGAAATAATTGAATAGCTCATAATTAAAATAATTAAAACACAAAAAGAGAACATAGCTATTACTGTATATTGAAAGCAACGTAACTGAAAAGATAAATGAAATCTAAGGACTAAATAGAAGTAATTAAATACTACTCCCAATATCAATTTCTTGGGAATTAAAAAAGAAGAAATTTAATTAGAGTCTTAGAATGGGGTTTTAACGTTTTATTACTTAAAACTCTCTTGCACAGATTCAAAGTGGAACGGTTTCATTTAATACTTTCAAGTTTAAAATGTAAGTTAAATGCATTTGAAATAAATAATATGAAAGTCGGATATTGAAATAGTATTAGTATTAAATTTTATTCATTTCTATTTATAAAAACGTTTTATACTTTTATATTAAGAAAAGTAAATGATGAAATATTATGATTAAAATAATCAGGCTTTTCAATGTTACATTGAATAACATTGACAGAATAATTTGTATAGCTAACAATGGGCTGTTTAGTTGTCTAATTGTATAGTGATATATATTGTGTCTCTGCTTTTTATTGGGGTCCATACGTAAATCGAAGAATCCTTATAATTTAACGAGCTTGTCTGTCCTTTTCTGTAAGTAGAACCAGTCTACACAGATAAGATGATAACTTATTTCTACATATTTCAAACTTTGTATTTATGTTCTTTGTATTGTTCCACACATAGGAAAAATATAGCGGTTACAAATAAATGAACTTGGGTTAGGTAATTGGCAAAAAGTGTCGAATTCAAAATTTCTTTTTGGAAATATTAAGTGTAGGGAATCAAATAAAACTAGAAGTTATTCTGATTATGAATACGATTACGAAGAAACATCAATATTGGCGTCGGCGCTAGGCCAAATTTAACGTCCCAGATATCATGCCCCCCCGCTCTAGCTTGAATACGGTGTGACCTACAATTCTGAAAACTAAAATACATTATATTAAAGTGGTTGTTGTGTCAACATTGAAAGTATGAATGTATATGAGCCTAAGTGTATGACATATTGTACTATCATCAAAAATACACTAGGATTGAAAGTTTGAAGAAAATCTGTTTAGTAAAAGTGCCTAAAAAATAATTTATTTCAAGAGTTGATCTAGAACAGACGAATTTTGTAACAATAAAATTTTAATGTGTACAGACTACTATCTAATATATTTCACTTGGAATTTACACGAGTGCCTGAACAATAAAGTGCCAAGAGAAACGAGAAACATCAAACCATACGACTTTGCTAGAGGAATAGATAAGAAACGCAAACACTAAGCGATACTGCAGGTTACTAATCCCTAACCTGCAGTATCGCTTAGTGTTTGCGTTTCTTATCTATTCCTCTAGCAAAGTCGTACATCAAGTTGGACTTAAAATTCAATTGGTCATTCAACATATATTCTGGAATTTTTAACTGCGCTTTATATATTTCATTTGTTTGCTCTTCCTGCATATGTGAATTGGATGGAAGTTGCTTTCAAAATTAGAATACGAGTGGTTTTCTTCTATAAAGTGGTTTTTCTTACTTTATATTATATCGTGGCACACTCAACATCTGAAGAAATTCACGTTAATAATCCTTTCTGCCAGTCCCAGTAGTATAATCTGAATATTGTATGTTGTATCTTTTGATTTATTGTTTAGGGGAGTAGAAGATAACCAGATGCCTACGTTAAAATAATCAAAAACAATTTATTGCGAAATATTTCACACTTTAGTTGTTATTTTAATTTAATTACACAGTTTTAATGAACAATGTTTGTGGTTACTGATCTGTGATTATAATGTAATTATATAAAAAAATGAATTACTGTAAACAAACAACAAAAATACAATGACTTTTTTTAAGTTACCTGAATTCATTTCACTTTTAAATCTCTAATTAAATTGTTTTGATTTATCAAGTTATTTAACCACAATTTTTCCATAAAACGTACGGAGTTTTATAACACACCACTCAGTTTTTTAGGAAAGTCAATGTCTGCTTAACATGTTTCTATGATTACAACAAATGCCTATAATGAATTTGACTTTAAATTAAATGTAATATCGGCATCGATGAATTATAAAATGTATAGATTATCGTTTAAAGTTATATGTTGTTTTAAACGTAATTCATAAACATTTACAATTTACGAAAGTTATAGCCATTGATGAGTAATGAGTCGACCAATTTGTGCCTATTTTGTTTTTGGTTTTTTTTTTTACATATACAGTATACTTGAGCTTTGAGATCTATGAATTCAACAAAGTAGTTTTTGGAATTATTTCTGTCTGTCGTATTTTTAGTCCTCCGTAACACAAACTATTAGACTGATTCCAACAAAATTTGGTATATGGGGATTTTTGGCCACATTAGATTTTTTGAATTTTTTTAACACCTAAAACTATGGGGTAGAAAAATCATAAAAAAATACTACTTTATCAAATCGCTCTAAAATTAGCGGTTCCAGACATACGGTAAATAATAATAATAAAAAATATTAAAAAAATAATAAATGAAGTACGCTTTCATAAAGTAATTAATTTCTCATAATCAGCTTTACCAATTCCGTTTAAATTTTAGTGAAATGTAAAGATTAATTTGCCAAGTCCGTGAGAAATAAAAAAATAATATTACGGTTCAAGAATAATTGGCAAACGAAAATTAACCTTGACCACTGTTATTATAACGCTACGTTCTATTGAAATACGAATTACTCCTAGGAAGTTTTTATATGCCACAAGGGAAGCAAGTTTGATCCCTTATTTAGTTTTTTTTTCTGATACTGCGCCCATATTCATATTTTGATTGACAATTTACTACTGAAATTTTTGGTGATGATTAGTGTGGTTGGTGTAAATTTATTTTTAGACGGGTGAGAGGGAAAGTTTGTGCAATGATTTTGTATCGTTTATTTGTATAGCATACAACAATCTTTTACTATTACAGACATATACATATACAAATATGAATAAGAATTATTAAGTGCAAAATATATCCTGTCAACCTAAAAAAAAAAAAAAAAAAAACATATTTATAGTTGTTTCCCTGCCACTGCTTTTGGGTTTACCTAAATGTTGTATGAAGATTTATTTAATTAAATAATTTAATAATCAACCTAATTTCGTTTCGCCATTTCAAAATAATTTTCAGAACTCATATATTTACGCTATAAAAAAAGTTGACAAAAAATGTAGTTTGTATTTAGAAGGAGGTTAACCTGAATCAAATTTATGTAATTTTCTTACTTTAATTAAGTTAATTTCAACTTGTTTAATAATAATAATAACATATTTTAACAAAAACATATTGACGAGGAAACAAAGTATTCTCAGCTACCGTTAGGAGATTCCAGCATCAAAGGAACTACAATTATTTCCTTTGTTAATAATTATTTTATATTTTATCTGAAAGCTTTTCACCGATGTTATAATTAAATTTAATAAACTTAAAAAACTCTTTTAAAGAAAAATAAAATTAACCTTTTGAAGCCCATTATTTGTAATATTCATAATAGTTCGTGGTCATGAGAGGATAGAAAATATGAAAGAGAGGGATCTATCCCAAAACTACTAGAAAAAAGTATAGATCCAGGTAAGGTATCTCGGGGTTGCCAAACCAGTAGGGAGCTAAAGTGTGTCCCTGAGAGACTCTAGACAAACCCAATACTAATTGTAGTATCCTTCGTTATGATATTTTATGATTGTGTATTTTTTGTTATTTTTATACCTCAGAGGTACAGTAATGTCAGTAACTCCTTTCGTTTTTTTGTTCTGTCAACATTTATGCAAATATAATTTCTTTTTGAGAAGAAAGAATCTGACTTCCTTCTGAAGAAAGCATTTAATTAAATTCCCTTCCTTACTTTTATTTCCGAACGGTAGATGTCGTTCACCGTAATTAGATTTAAATTGTTTTTTTCTAGAGTTGTCTTATACTTGGCAATTTTACAATAAAGTGGGAAAAAGAAACAATATAGTCGTTTCATATCAGCATGCTTTTATTTTTGACTATGTAATGTTTTCACAACCGCATGTTGACAGTTTTATTTCTAGAGATACTCTGTGTTTGAAGAGAAAGCAGTAAGGATAAATAATTGTAGTTAAATTTTAAATAAACTGCTGAACGATTTTAGTTGTAATAGTGTTTAAAAAGATCTGTATGTAAACTTCAAAAGGTGGATCTCAAAACAAATTTATAATGATTGTCAAAATGTAAATGAGACAAAGTAAAAGGGTTACTTTTTATATATATTTTTTTACAATTACAAAAATTATTAGCTTAAAAAAAAATCTTATGTTTAACAATCGATTATAAAAAGTATCTGTCTTTTCAAAATTTATAAAATCAGATTAGTAATTGTAAATGTTGTTCTTTACAATTTTTAATAAAATCAATAAAAAAAAAACTAATAATTTTAAGTTCTTTTACAAAACAAATCTATAGATTGAGAAAACGTAAATCACTTTATGCGTAAATCCCCCAGATATACACAACTTAAAACAAAGTGCAATGACAAATGTTTATAAAGTAACTATAATTATTGTGTTTCTTAACGCTCTATTCATGTTTGTCATTGGGAATTAGTACCAGAACCGCTTTAAGCTAGTACACAAGAAGCCAACAACCTAGAATTAGTATTGAGGTATAGGCTCAAAAGAAATAATTTATGTGTATATAAAATTAAAACCTTCTTTTGGGAAACATTTTTTGTAATGTCAACTAACTGTTCATCTAAACTAATGATAGTTGTTCCTTAACAAATATTTAACAATAAAAACAATATAATATGTTGTATGATTATTAGGAAAAAGGTTTTTAAATAATGAAATTATTATTAGTAAATTATATAATATTTAAATTGCGTTGCAATTCATTACAAAATATACGAAAATTTGTATTTATTGTACAACGGGTCGTCCTTCAGTGTCTTTCTTCTCCTCTCTGTTATCACACTCCTAAACATGACTGCTTACTAACTATAAAGGATTGGGTTCTGTATATTATTTACTCCCTTATTTTAATTAGTCTAACTGTAAAAAAATAAATAAATAAAGATTATAAATAAACACAAAAATACAAAGTATACATTTATTTTAAACAGATATAACTTAAGCTACAACTTACTCGATACAAGTTTGAAAATATTCCCTGAAATAAACTTGTGATAATTCAAAATATACTAAACTTTGTTAAATTTAATCTATAGGAATATTAATAATTCATAAATAACATTATTGCTTTTATTGAGTTTAAATTCACATTTTAAAATGCTATGTACTGTAAATGATTCCATAGCGCTTAAATTAAACTACTGGTATAATGTCTTCTCGTGTGGAATCAACAACTAACTTTCTCTTGAAAAAAGATGACTTACACCTTCATCGATTATAATTTTTACAGAAGATTTAGAAACGTAGCAATATATTTTTTAGTTTGAAAATTTGCAATTAACAATTTGAAAATTTACATTCGGATATGTATATAAATGAAATTTCTGTATTGTACAATAACCCCATAGGCATTTTATCAATCAATAACGAGTCCAATATATGATGTGATTTAGGTCTAACCCGTCTTTTAATTACCGATGAATAACTGTCTAAAATTGGTTAACTCATGGCTGTGACTAGACCTGACAAGCTTTGTGCTCCATCACTGCTTACACCTATAGAGTGATAAAATATACTCTTTGCCAATCTTGATACTACTACTTGTAAGTAGTAATACTACTACTTGTAAACAAGTAGTATTCACAAAAAAGGTAAACATATATTTTAAAACTCATTGCGTTTGTATGCAAGTATCCAATGAATAAAAGAATAATGATCTCTTTCTGTGTGACTTTTTGTAATTAAAGTATTTTACTTAATTTACATGACAAGTTTCGGAACTTGTCCCATCTTCAGATTGTCGCTCTGTTGAGGTCGTTATTACGTTAAAATAAGTATTATTTAATGTAATAACGACCTCAACAGAGCAACACCCTGAAGATGGAACGAGTTCCGAAACGCGTCATGTAAAGTAAGTAAGTGACAAAAAGTCATAGAGAAGGACATAATCCTTTTTTTTTTTTTTAAATTTTAGTTCGTTGAACCATATTATATTTGATCCTTATTGAACATACATAATACCGTTACTACCGTTACTCAGTTTTGAATCAATGTGTGGATGAAAAACGGATAAGAGGGTTTTATTAAGTGACACTACATAATAATCTTACATTTAATACTACATAGTTAAAGAAACATTAAAAAAAAAAAGAAAAGAAAAAGATATTTGATTTTATAAGTACAAAACTTTCACACAAGAAGTTCTGAATATTTTGAAATATAAAAAGTAAATTTTCTTCATAATTATTGATAAAAATGTCTGGAAAAAAAGATACTGAAAGTGAATCTCAAACTTTCTCAAACTGATAAAGTAAAAAATAACTGCTTTTTCGAATCATTACAAATAATTGAACTTAAATGGACACAGTTGGAAAATGTAAGGCAATTAAAATTCAATTCAATTAATTAATAAAATTTTTATCTTAATGAAAAGGTGTGTCTTAAAGTTAATAGCTATGTGAAGGATAACTCTCAAATATTTCATCTTTTTAAATTGAACTTTGTAATATTCAGTAACAAAACTTGGAAATAATATTTCATTGTTGATCTTCATCTAAACTATAATTTAATCTAAATTTAGACTCCATTCAACGAGTGTAGTATACTCAGTTGTGTTGTGGATTATTTTGAAAACATTTTCTGACCGTTCGGGTTTCATCCCTTGTGGACAATCCACCCCCTTCCAAGGGACTATATTTTGAATTGTATTTCTTGGTTTCATATCCTGTGTTTGTTTGAAAATAAATAAATAATAAACAGAGTTATGGAGGTACAAGTTTGGGTTATTTATCTGCATCATATAACAGATTTGGGTTTAAAACACTCAAATCGCTATTTCATAAAATGTGCTAGTATCTTTTAGATAAAAAGACAATGGTCTCAACCACCGAATAATTTAAAATAGTTTCTTTTTTAACAAGTAAAAATTTAGTTTACATGCTAACTTTCACTAAAATATAATTACTATTCCTACTAACTACAGCTGCGTTTGGTAATTTTTAAGACATGAATGCAAACAAGTTAGAGCTTGAGTGGAAATTTTAAAGTTGAATTTATTTGTTTTAGGGAGTAGGTTAACAGTTTTTACTAACAGAAAAATTAGATTTAATTTACTACCTCTGTTTTCTTCTTGTTTAATACGCTAAACGTTTTGGCTATCATCGCCTTTTAAAAAAGTAGAAGAAAGAATATACAAAGTTGACTCCTATCCTACGAATACCCTAAATCAGAGTCAAAAAACAACATTCAGTTGGTCACGAGAGTCCTTATAGGAAACTTGAATGAATGGGATCTAACCCAAAACTACATAAAAATATGCAGATCCAACTAGGTCCTTCGTGTTCTAAAAATAGCCCCTGAAGGACAACCGATTTCGTATCATCATATATGAAAATTCTGTTAAGATAACAACTTCAATAAAACATTCTTAAGTTTATAGCTATAGGGAGAAAGACCCTATAAGATTAGTGAAAAAGAAGGATATAAACCAAAAGGTCTAGATCTAGATAGAATTCCTTGAGTTAGCCCACACCTTAACTCACCTTTAGGAGCACTAATTTGGGTTTATTAAAATACACACGCGCATGCGCCGATGAACATACAAAGACACCAAAACATAATGTCAAATTTCTCCAATGAATAGGATGGGATGGAAACCTCACAGCCTCTGGTGTCATGAAGGAGAACACAATAGCGACAATCTCAGTACTGTATAATAAATTTTCATCGTAAACCTAACTTTCAGTTTTGAGTTGATGGACAGCGTTAAATTAAAAAAACGTTACTCTAAATTACAAGCATATTCATGTTGTTTATAATGAAAAACACTTTTCGGTCGACAAAACGCGAACATTTCTATTGTATTTCAATAGCGTTTAGTTCAAGAATATATTATAAACGTTGAACATTTGTAAACAGAATAATAATGTTATTTGTATTTTTAAAATACATAAACATATACCAGATTATTTTTAATTATTACATCTCATTTTTTGCGTCAGGATAACTTGTTGTTGTAAACCAATAATTCTAGTAAATTAGTTTGTGATGCTTATGATACACTGTGGTCAACACAAACTATGGTTGTTGTGTAACAAAACCACATTGGTTCACCGAACTCATAATTATTGTGTACACTAATCCACCCACTATGGCTCCATAGTTAATTATTACTTTCTTCAGATCGGATGATCAGTTTTGTTTTTCATCATAATGTAATGATGGACACTGAGGGAAGGAGGGGGCGAGTACTTATTAATTATCAATTAGTTACGTATTAATGTAAGGTCATGTTGGAAAGTGCATGGATTATACCCTTTGAGATCGAATGATGACATCCGAGACCTTAAATACAGTCAAACCTAACACTACCATTCTTTGATAAACTAATTCCAGAAACGATACCTTAAATGAAATCTATTCTTACAATTAATTAATACTGATTGGCCAGTTGCACTTTAAACGTGAACAATATGGGCCTTAGTATGCCAAAGTCAAGCTACAGACACGATTTATGCCAATTCCAGAGTGCGGCTCTTTATAAGACCCGCGGTCCTAGATCCTTCAAAGGAACGTTGCTGAACATTATGAAGGAAAACTCTAGAAATAATGAAATTAAAAGACAACTGTTAAATGCATTTAGCTAGTGGGATTACTGGACTCTAACTGTGGGTTTCGGGATTAGTGTAGCTTCAAACCATTTCAAGCATAAGTAATGCACCCACGAGTTGTACGACCAGCGATGGGTGAGTACTGGATCAGGCGAAGCGAAACAATGAAATCATTTCAATATTTAAACAAAATGATATAGTTCTACATAGAATATTTGTTCTAGTGTTTAAAAAAACTTGTGATTAATTAAACTTTTTAATTGACATTATTCAAATATAATGCACATTGAATCATACAAAATAGTTGTTTACTCGTATATGTTAACAGCTAATATTACTTAACTAAACAAATTTCCAATAAGTTGTTATTGCCTTTGCCAAGTTAATTTATAAAAGTAAAAAATTTATTACTCACAAAAATATTTCGGTAAGTGATTTTCTATCTACATAGTCTCCGTCATGTCTGCCTCACTGTCACAAAATGTATAGATCTAATAACTGAAAAACTATTAACTGGTTAACTCTAAACGTAGATGATCTTTTTCTTTCTAATTATTAGAATCCTACGTACTGTTTATACTATCCAAATATATAGGTTAAATAAGATAAAACATGGGGATAAATAAAAGATAAAAATAATGTTGTAATAAAAATATTTATATATTCGGCTGAGGTGAACTCAAAGGTTAATTTCGAAGTAAACTCTAAGATTAGCTTAGGAACCTACTAAATAACAAATGTTGAACAGCAGACTAATTCATCAGACTTAACCATGTTAGTTATTAAAATAAGGCAAATAAAATCTTAGTATTTATATTGTAGAAGATGTAGATCATAATTATACATTTTAAAATTATTACTTTAAAACTAAATGAAATACCAAGACCATAATCAGATTCTGACAACGAATGATTGCAAATGGGTATTGTCGTATTGCATCATACACTAATCGAACATATACAAGCACTGTGTATATCTGAGTAGGTATTTTGCATATAGGGGAAAACTCTAATATTTACAACGCCTCTAAGCCAAAAAGTTTTGTAATATAAATAAGAATATAAAATTTAAAAGTCAAACTTTACATCTTTAAGCACCTAATTTACCTTAAAATAACAATTGTTCCTTCTTTATAAATATTGGAAAATGAGTCTGGAAAACAAGAAGATGAACTTTGTTTTAGATTTTCCTAGACTTTTCTGAGAAAACAATGAAAATGTTTTTCATTGTTATTTCTAAAGCATTGAATATTTATTCGAAGAAATAAGATTAAATAAACTAACTTTGTTTCTTAATTAAACTTAAGACTGAGAGTTAGGTAGATTTTTATTAAAAAAGTTTCGGTTATTAACAGTTCATCTTTATCAGAGAATTATTTTGACATCTTTATGACCTGAGATAGAAACTTATAATTTAGTGTAAAAGTTACTAAATTAATATATTTGTTTTATACGCCTGACCTACTAAGCCTGCTTAACTTTAATTAGTCAATGTGTACTACTTGATATGTGTACCAGGTAACTTTCTAGTGTCACAAATAAAAATTGACGTCAAATTCCAACTCCAGAGTAACAAATAAATAAATATATTAAGTTAAGCTAACTAATTAAAAATCTATTCATTATATGGGATATATAGTATTGTTTGGTTTTACTTACAGCATTCAGATCACATGTTTTATTGTGTGACAATTAATTACTAGTCCTTCTCTTATGTAAACCTCCAACCATTTTTGTTTTTAACATGTAATTATTCTGTGAAACACACATCCAGTAATAAACTTTAAAATGTACTGTTAAGAAACCACATGAATGTGCAAAAAGCGTGACGAAAATGTCGTGAGCGGTATAACATTGTTCCTAGTGTCTTGCCATTAAGAAAATTTATAAAATCCCATAAATAAACATGTCCATCACAATATTTTTTTTACTTGGGTCATTGAAAAGGAGTTTAAAATCATAAATTGGCCAAATAAGAATAGTATACATAATTTATACTTTTGTTTTTAAATAACTATCGTAATATGATCTCAAATATTAATAACAACAGGAATATTAATTTAATATAGTTTAATGAAGTAGTTTACTCGGTAATCTAGATGTCAAATTTCATATTTTTAAGTGTGGTTCATTAACAGGAACAATTATTGTTAAAACATATGATCAAAATAAATTTGAGATTTCTGGGGATATGGTTTACAATTACAATTTTGATATTTTACATCTTTATTTTCTAAAAATAAAATGTCCATTCTTCAAATATTGAAACTCCTTCATTCAAAATTTAATAAACGTTGACATTAGTATCTTAATTTTTACAAACTTTCCCTAGTGTCTACTAGTTTCGAAATTTTGATTACATATATTTCTAACATAGTTTTTTTTTTTACGATTCCAACATTTGGTGGTTCCAAATAAAATCGTGAAGTAGAAAGTCAATATAACATGTAAATGCAAGTGATTTTTTGTTTAAATATACAATTTATTACTATTTAATTACTCCAGAACTAAGAAAAATATGCCTTTACTTAGAAATTAAACAAGAAATAATTTTTGTGATATTGCGACACAACTAATCTGTAGCCTTATCTGAACACTTATTGTTTTCAGTATCCAACACTAATAAACAAACCCATGCATCTAGGCATAAATTCAATCACATGTTTTTCTAAATTGGAATAGTGCAAGGGGAATTAATATTGGCAATATTGTGTAGTCCTGGAGCGACTAGAATTGGTGAAGATGGCAGTTTCGGATGAATATGTGTATACGTGTTTCTTGTAAATTAAAGATTTGTAATTATTTCAAACTAATTAAATGAAATATTTGTGTAAAGCGTGATTGCATAAACATGTATAATTATAATGTGTTTGGATGTGTAAATACAGTTGTATAATATAATGGGATTTGCTTTGGTATTATTTTAAATTTTATAAAAGTAATGTAGTTTTGTTTACAGTAGTTTTGTTTATAGATACGTTGTTTGCAAACATTAGTTTGGGTAATTTTTTTTAATTTTACCTATTGTAACGGTTAAAGCACCGTGCAATTTTGGAAAAAAAATTATTTTTTTTAAAATTAAATTTTTCTATAAAACGTAGCTAGAAAGATATCTATGTCAGCTATTTTCAGGTTCTGAGATGTAGGATCTTATCGCGAAACTGAAATCTTGGAATCAGTAACTTGTTCAAGGCTACTTCCTGTTCTAGAATAAATGGAACAAATTTAATGGATTTAAATTTACAATAAAACTAGTTTTGAAGTTATCGAAGTAAGCTCCTCAGAATGTACTGATGATTTTATGTTCTTTCTATCACGCTTAATTAAATGTTACGTAAGGGTCGATTCCAAAACATTTTTAAAAATTCTCAAAATCCGATAACAATAAATTTATTATAAAGAAACACAATAATAGAAAGGAAAGTAAAGAATGAAAATTATTTGTGGATAATCTGATAATTCAAATTCGATTGAAACATGTTAATTTCCAGAGCGTAAACAAAATAAAAATAATAATAACTCTTTAGAATAAACTAATGCAACTTGGCTATTAAAGCTAAATAAATTTAAACTTCGTAAGAAATATTAAATTTTAAATGTTTGATAAAATTGAGAAAAAACTAAGGAATAATTGATTCAAAAGCAAAAGCAAAGGTAAAGAAATTAAAATTTGTCTATAGAAGCGTTATAGTATGTAAGAGATTGTAACTCACGCATTTTAATTTCATTAGCCCCGAAACCAGAAGTGTTAAATAAACAATAAGTGGAGTGCGAAAATCACAGAAGCGTGATACGTACAAAATCAACAGTGCGCGTAGAAGTAGAAACTTTGTCCGGATCAATAGGCAAAGTAAAGTGACCAAAAGACATAAAACTCTTATGGTGTGAAAATTCGAATCATAAAAGAATACGATGGGAAGAAAAATCGATTTTCTCGGGAACGAGAAGTTCCACAGTGAAGAATCGAAATCCCAAAGTTGCACCAATCCGAAAAGAAAAAGGAGAACGTCTTCTGAAGAAAATTCTATATCCATGGAAGAAGATAGGGGAGTTTTAAGAAAAACAATAGGCGATAAGTACAAAGGTTTTACAAAGGTAGCCGAGTAACGAATTCAGACAGATCAATGCAGTAGAGCCAACGATCTCTAAACCACTCTAATAAAGCTAATTCTGGAAATAAATTAAAATTAAGCAAATAACTATAAATAAAAAATTGAGAAAGGATAAAATTTAAATTAATAATTAATAAATTACTCACTCAAAAATGAAGTAAAAAGATACAAAAAGGAATAAATCTGGGGCTTAAAAGAAAAAGGGGAAAAGGGTTGGTATCAGAATATGGCACGGCAAGGGAGAAAACCTTAATTTACTATCGCAGTGTTTCGTACTTTATTGAAAATCTCATTATATGTAATGAAGTGATAATTTTAATAAACGTGTAATTTCTAAGCATATATAGAACAAAGTTAATTTTTTTTTTCATTTTATTAAATGTTTAATATATCACTGTTTATCATTCGAACTACTATTTAAATCCATGGAAATACTTTGTATGAGCCTGACGAAGCAGTTGACGTAATGTCAACAACCAGTTGTGTGTCACAGGGGAAATCAATGGCTTCAACCTTCTTGTAGTAAAATATGCAGGAGTAAGTTGTGGTCAGAGAAAAGGGGTTACTTTCAATATTATAATGTGTATACATACAGTTTTTTTTAATCTTTATAGGAATTGTTGGAATTTAACATTTCCCTTTCTTACAATTTTTAAATAACAAATAATGATTCAGTAAAACGAGAAATAAATAAGAAATTTTAGTTTCAGATTGTTCTAAAAAACGAAAATTAGACGTTTGGAACTGTTCTCAAGAATTTATATATATTGCAACGGTGTAACCTTATGCAATGAATGAAAAATTGAGTTTTGCAATAAAATGTAAAAATCAAGATTTCATAACAGAAGTTGTGGTGCACCCTATACTTAAATAGATTAGAAAAAGACAAATCCAGGCCAGATGTACTGTGTCAATAGACCTTGACTTTTGTCCCTGAGCTTGTTTCAAGTTGTTGAAAAGACTTATGAAAAAGTAGTTATTTTATGAGAGAATGGGGTGTTAATTAAAATAATAAAGTTGATGAATTTTATGGGTGAATGTGAAACACGGGAGGTGTTAACATTGGCCATGAAAATCACAATTTTGTAAATTAAAAAATGGTAAAGTTAGAAAGGATTAAAGTGATAGAAAATTCTCAAATTTGATCAAAATTAAATTATAGAGATATTTTTGAAAAGAGTAAAAGAAGATAAATAAAAAATGTTAAATAACAAATTAAGAAATTTTTGGTATTTTAAAAGTTAGAGATAATTGTTAAAGTTTGAAGGTGAAAAAGCACCTGAAAAAATGAAAAGGTAAAAATGAAAAAGTATACAAGTTATAAAGGAGTAAAAGTTTTATAAGATATAATTTTGTAAAATTGTTAATTAATTAAAATAATAGGTGAAGAAGTTCACACCTATATTAAGCTTAAAATAAAAGAAAAAAAGGTGATAAAAGAAATGACCTAGTGTTAAGAAGGTAATAATAAAATAAAATTGTAAATCTCAAGCTAAAGTATCAATTAACAAGTAAAATTTCAAATCCAAAGGTAAATGTTAAAATAGGCAAATCTACGAGTCCCAAAAGTAAAAGAAAAATCATCGGACAGAAATGAAATTTTGGCTAGTAGATATTAAAACCATAACCAACATATGTGAAAAAAAGAAAAAAACATTTTTTCACAAAAACAGAAGAGTTTCCGCGAGGAAAAACCGCGGAAAACGAAAAGTCGAGCCATAGGCGAACCAAACGTCGCACGACCATCACACAACTTTGAGAAGAAAGGAAAAAGTACAAGGAATAAGACTACGAAAACCGCAATCCTGTAAAACAAGTTTCAGGGAAAATAAATAAAACAATAGGACAATATGCCTGTAGAGGGAGTAAGAGATAGTAAGAAGAAACGTCATACTAGGAAGTTAGTGGGGGTAGTACCAACCCAAGAGCTTCAGAAAAAAATACAAGTTGCATTGCGAGATGGCGAAAAAGGTATAGAAAAGAAGGGAAGAAGTTGGTATCCCGGAGGGGGCAAAACTGCCGATAAAAGGAGCTTACCGAAGCGGAGGCGGACATTATGGAATTTTTCTCTGGAGGAGAGATGTACGACGAGATTACTCAATTTATATTTTCTCTATAGTATAGATGTGCTACAGTGAACAGTTTTAATTTTCTCTTGTGTAAAGACGTGCTAAACACTTATAAATTTTCTCTTGAAAGCAGTATTACGAAACCAGTGGTTTGAAATGTATTAAACTAGCAGTGAACATTTTAATTAATAAAAATATAATGTCATATAATATTTCAACAAACAGTTTTTATTAAAATCATTCGAACTTATATACAAGTTAACTTAATGTACAGAGACAGTGTTATATCAGTTTTCATTACAGATAGTGAAAAAACAGTCGAACAATTTAATTGAAATAGGCTATAAGTGATGCATATAGCTAAGGCGTCTAAACAATAGTAAATGACGTAACGACAATCACAGGGTCGATGTAATGGAAACAACTGGAACACCAAATGGATTTTGAGAAACTACTGGAATAAATAAGCGAAGATCAAACCAGGGAAGGCACTAGAAGACTTCAAGGAAATTTAAAACAGGAAAATTCAACTAGGCAGAATCAAACCACGGGAGACGGTCAGCTATTCCAACGAGAACCGGACTTCAGGGTGGCTGTATTTCCATCAACATTCCTGGGAAAGCAGTTCAGAGTCAAGGGTCGCAGTAATAAAAGGTCTGTCAACAACATTACGATGTCCCCTATCCAAAATATTGCCTGAGTTAAATTCAAATAATTATTGATACTGGGTTGAGATAGTTAATTAGGTTTTTCAAAATATGAAATAATTAATCTTGTAAATTAAATACATAAAATCATTTTCATAATTAAATAATTAAATAATAAAATTAATTGCAAGGATAATTATGTAAAACTAAATAAAATAGATAAAAGCTTAAATAAAGAATAAATGGTTCTACCTAAAAGAAGTAATAAATGGATGTAAATAGTAAATTTAGAATTTAAAATTTTATTTAGTAGTGGAAAGAAACCATGAAGAATTTTGAGTTATTTTGTTGAATAAATTTTCTTTTGATTTATAATTTAAAAAAATTTATAAATAATTTACCTTGTTCAAGAAATTCCTATTATCTGAGTATCCTAATGTAATATAATTTCATTTGATATAATAATTAATAAATATTGCCCTACGTTGAGGCATCAAATGAAATATAATTCTCCTTGAAACTAATTTTGCCCAAAATATAATGTCTTAATATTCAATAAATTATTTAATTTTTTTTTTTTTTTTAAACTAATTATTGAAATAAATAACTAATTGATTATAACCATGAAAATAATAATAACTTTATTTATTAGATAGTATAAAATTAATTCTGGTTCACTATCTAGTAGTTAATCAATAATTATATAATTAATAATTGAATCTTAAACTTATTATAGATAAAGCTCAAGAAACTTAATCTCGGATTAAATAAATAAATAGGTTCTCGCCGGCACAGTCCAAACCCTCACACTTCAGTAAATTTATATACATTTAAATATTTGTAATAAAACTATATACATATTACAACTATAATACATAGACATGAATATGGATTAGAGTTCATTCAAAGTTCAAGTTTATAGGAATTATCAATTAAATTATTGATTCAAAATAGTTTGTATATTCAAATTCATAGTTTGTATATACAACTTATAATTAGTTATTGTTGACTTTATGTGTCAACTATATATATCAAGTTCAAGCTAATTAAAGGTTAGCTCTTTGGTTAATTTTTACAACTTGATAAATAAGTCTTTATTTGGTTAGTATTTAAATTCTCTGAACACTGTTATATTTTTAATGATTAATAGTCAATTATTTTATTAACTTATTTGTTCATAACAAAATATATAATTCATTAGGTATTGGCAAAGTTCATGGCAAATTAATAAAATGGATTAATCTCACCCATATAGAGTCTTGTTCAATAAGCCTGTATTTATTTGTAATACACCTTTTCTTGATAATATCGATAAGTTGGATAATTAATCTTAGTTTTAAAACTGTTCTGAACCTCTTCTTTAATATTTTAAGACTGTTAAAGAAAATAGGTCTGCTTCGTTCTGGAGTTTGTATCAAAATTAGTAATAATTTATTTTTTTTTAACAAAGGAATATTTTAGGCTTAGCTTTGCTGTCTTGATAATATCTTTTTCTTCTTTTTTTAACTTCGTTGCACTGCACTTTATTAACATTTTACATTTGATTTGTAACTTAATCTTAACAAATTTATTAAACTATGAAATATTTAAAATCAATAGTTTTCTTTGACAAATTTTTTAAATTTATTTATTTATTTAGTGGTGTTTTGGCTAACTTTACCATATTTAATTATTTTTGTTTAAACATTGCATATTCCATGATACAGAATTATTGTGTGTTTAAAATTGGTGCAATTTATATGATTGTATTCGTCAGGAATGGTTATGATTTCACTATTTATCTAGGCCGTTCCAGTTTACGTATCTTCCGCTGTCCATTGCATTACGATAGAAAGGAATTCAATCGTTGTACTGATTTAAAATTTTTTTTTTTTTTTTTAAGTAGCGAATTGTTACACTATATGATAAGTTGTTTTCAGTGTATGATCAATATAGAAGGTTCACTAAGCACAAATAATTTAATTATTCTAAGGTCAGTTCCACAGTTCTCACTCCTCAGAGATCATCGAATAAAATTAAAATTAATTACTGAGCTGAGCATATTTAAAGTTAATAGTAACTTCAATAACTGGAAGAAATTTTATAAAATATTTTTCGTTAAGGTGACTATAGACATAGTTATCCTAACCAGAGTTATATCACCTAGGCTATTGAAATTAATTTGCCTTAAACTTCCAGTAGGTGATATAATCTCTTTATTTTGTGACCAAGTAGGGCAATCCTACAGACAGAAAACATTGTGCAAAGTTTGCGCGCTCTGTCGTCGCAAAGGTGACGTCACTACGAGTGGCTTAGGCAAGCTTTTGCGCACTGTCCGTCGCAATATATAAGCTTATATGAAATTTAAAATTAAAAGCGTGAATAATACCTAACTTAACACAATGTAAACGTTATCAACTCTGAAGGCAACCAGAGATAGTAAAGATGTGTGAAATATACAGACAAACATGAAACTTTAATACGCGCGCGCGCGTGTGTTGTGTGTTTAGACGGTCCATGAAATCGATCTCAAGGAAGAAAGTTGAAAAAGTCCAAAATTCTAAAAATAAACCAAAATAACCCGTAAGTAGTAGTAATAAGAGAAATAATTAGATTCCGTATAGGGAAATATAATGTAACTAGCCAAGGCTAGCAATAACACAAGAATGTACGGACAGTAAAATCTGAGATTTCAGGTCACGACTTTCAAAGCTTCATAAGAGCTCATGCTACATTTTAAAAATTAGAATTTAGATATAAGAATAATGTTATTTTGTACAGTAATTATAATAGATCAAATAATAATAATAATAATAATAATAATAATAATAATAAACCTAAACTGTAAAATAAATAATTAAAAAGTTATAGAAGGAAGAAAGATGAACAATGAAAAACTTTCGTAAATCAAAATTAATCAGAAAAGTAAATATAAAGTAACGTCGTCAAAAGACCAATAAATAATAATAACAACTAACAAAAAATGATAATAAATTAAACATAATAAAATTAAAAGGAGAAAGAGTACCAAAAATAGGAAGAAAGTGTCATAACACGGGAACCAAAGAAGCCAGAATGAAGAGGGGAACGGTTTTGAGACTTTTGGAATAGGAGGATCAAGAATCCAAAATAACATTTTAATGATTTTCAAAATTAAGGAAATTAAACTTGGAAAATTCACGAAATTTTAAAATCACCATAACTCAGGAAAGGAAGGTCGCACAGGTTTAAATAAAGTTTGGACAGAACCTGGAAGAAAGGAGCTTCAAAATGAGCCAATCCAAAATAAGATCGAGCGAAGAGAAAGTGAGTTATGGCGAGTTGAAGAAATCGAAGGTAAAAAAGTCGGATTTCAGGTTCTAGTAGAAATTGAACGACAGAACGGGGATGGAGCGTACTGGACGGAGTGGGGGAAGGCTTGCCAAACGACCATGCACAATACAGTAAAATAAAAACACCTAAATAAATGAAAATAAAAGGGAAAATTAATAAAAAAACAAAAGAAACGGAATCAGAGTACTTAGAGAAGCCATAAGGAGTACATAAAAGCACTAAGTCGAAAAACCTAAATAATTAAAGGAAAGAGAAAACAGAAATTATGTAAAAGTTGGTTATCGTGTAAAGTCTAAATTTGTCGATCCACTTGGGACCAAGTTAGATCGACAGTTTTGTACTAACTTCAAGGAAGAAACCACGTTTCTCGGTAGACTGAAAACGGAACTCGTTGTAAAAAAAATTGTTTATTATTCTAGTACTTCTCGAGGTAAAATTCGATTATCAAAAGAAGGGTGGGCCTTAGAGAAGACGTCACTACAACCGAACTAGGCTTGCCTACGCGAAGTTAGTGGGAATTCCGGCAAATATCAAAGTAAATATTCTGTCGTTATCGCCGAAAAGAAAAATATAATTAAAGAGGAAATTCTGTCAAAATCTATGGAACTTGGAAAGAAAAGAAGATAGAAAGGACTTCGGAGGATTCACTCGAAGAAGGCATCACTTGGAGAAATCTTTGAAGACCACAGTCATCCAAAGCCTGAGGGAGAATCGATCTGCTCTACTCAACTAATAAGGTACCACATGAATGAAGAATTTCAAAAATAATATCTTTCAAAAATTTTATTCAATTATCAGTATAACCGGGAATAAATAAACTCATAAAAGGAAGTACGCGAAAAAAAATTAATTAAAGTAGAGTCATTACAAATATTGAAACAAACTAACAGCTATTTAAAGGAAACAGATTGGTCAAATTTAAAATTCAAATTTAATAAATATTAAAAAATCATTTAAATTGTTTAGAATATCAAATTTAGTCGGGTAAATATAAAATTAAGTGTATACCAGATTGCTAATAGATATAAGGTCTAGATTTAAGATGTTAAAATAAGTCAACTAAATAAAGTTGTAATGATGTCTTAGAAACACCAATTACAGTCTAAATTTTGTTTTAAAAATTTAAAAATCTATTATATGTTCAAACTCATTATGAACTTTTCAATTTATTCTATAACCAGTATATTTCCTTAATAAAGAAAAAAAATAGAGTGGTCTAAAGAAAAAGAAAATTTAAAGTAAAGATAAAAGTTCATTTTGGTGAGATAACAAGAGCTCCAAAAGGCACACCCTTGAGAGAGAGTCTGAGGGAATAAAAAAATAAGGTCAGGTAAAAATTGAAAATGAAAATAATTGTGTTATAAATTGTTAGAATAAGATAGATTAAGAATTCTAATAATACTTGTACCATTTTGAATAAAATTGTGTACGAAATAGTAGAGAAAAGAGGGTAGTAAGGGTTATAGGCTATGAAGTTAAGAATCCATTACCTATCAACTGATATTTTACCAACTGATATCTTATGTAATCTCTTGATACGACAGCCCTTGAAGGGATTTTACCTTCCAATGGTTGTGCACTGTTTCTATCTATATGGTGTCTTTAAATCCCCAGTCTTCAACACCTACACTTTCGAAACTGCTTTCCTTTTCATCAAACAATTAATTGTTTATTTGTTCTTCCAACACTTTTCTCACTTGTCGTATATGGTTTGTCAACTTCTTCAAAGTTTACTATCTTTATTTCTTTTCATGTATTCATCTATTTGTATTCTCTGCCCAACTTCATTCAATCAACGCAATTCAACATCCATTATCAAATAATTTGACTTTCAGATAACTACTAGCCTATCTGATTTAATCTCTATTTAGGCATGACCATACTATAATATATCCCTCAGAATTTTTCCTATTGTGAATATACTTAACAATATATATATATATATATATATATATATATATATATATATATATATATATATATATATAGTAAATTTTGATACGATAACTTTGCCCTCACGTTGGAGTGCTAAATTATAATATATTTGTTTATTTATTTTGTTTTTATTTTTATAAACTCACTTGATAACCAACATAGTAAGGCTGTATTATTAATGATAAATATTTAATTAAATTACCAGCTATCAATAAGTATTCTTTCTTTAGAAATATAAAACATTTAATAAACTTTATTTTCAGAAATTCAATATATAATAGTATTTGCAAATTATTTAATTGTTCATTTTACTTAATTAATATTTTAGAATGTTTATGATTCCAAACCTTTTTATCAATTGGAATAATTTATTACAATATATAATGTTCCATACAATCACCTATTTAAAGTCTTTGGCTTATCCAAATAGCTTATTGGTTTCGATTTATTGTTCATTTATATATTTTTGGGTTCTTATATTATAAATTAGGTTAAATAGTCTATATATTTCACGAGATCCTTAATGTTTATTCAGACCATTATCAATATGTAAGTATTATCTTTTGTTTCGGTCTACAAATAATCTTAATCTCGGGCTAGGGGCACTCGTGCTGACTAGACCCCTCTCACCTAGGCTAGTACTATTTTTATAAATGCTTAAAAATATAAGATAATTTAATAAATTTGGTTTTTAAATTTCGAAAAATTAATATTCATAAAGGTAATAAAATTTAGTTAATTTTGAAAAAAAAAAGTTGTAAACTATTATAACCTTTGTTATTTATTTTTAATTAATTACTTTGATTAAAACACAACTACGTTATCATATTTAAATTATTTATTCTTTAAAATACAATTTGCACCTAAAGTTGGGTGCCAATATATAACAGTTGAATTAATTAAATCTTCAAATTAATTGATGCACATATGAGTATTCAAATTTATTCATCTTATCACTAAATCTCATCCATTCAACTTAAACTAGACATAAACATTTATAACACAATGAAATACTTAATTCTAGAACATAGCAATTTTATTATTATTATTAGGTGCATCAAAATCGTATCATTAATTGTAATTTTAATTTAGTCTTTATATTTTAATATCTCAATTGTTTTATTGATTTGTTGGGCGCCAGGTATAATTTACCAATTATATAATGAAGTTACTTTGATTGCTCTTTGAAAATTTAAGTTTAAATGGCTCTCGGCCTAGCTCAGATTTTATTTAAAGTGGGGCGTGGTTTCTTTGGTAACCTGAAGTAAAAACTACAATAACTAATCAGATAACTTATCGTGGTTCAGTAGCATGGAATGATGTCTTCTTGGAGTTTTACAGGTGAGATGATCCCTCGAACTTATGGCAGATATCACAAGAAACTTAATCCAATTTATAGGCACTTTGACGATCTCGAAGCTTGAACTACCTCACTCTGTTGCTTGAATTCTTGGTCAATTAATCAAAACTCTTCTTTAACTTTACGATGATTTTAATATAATTCGATGACTTAAAACTTTTCTTCAACTTTACGACGATTTGGCGAACTTCGCCCTGTTCCTAGTTCCTCTCCCTTGCGACGCTCGTTCTTCACTGCTTTTTCTGATTTTTGAATTCCTACGCAGAGTTTTCCCGTTTTACCCCTTCTTCGCTTATTTCTGGATGACGCTTCTTTTTGGTTGGTTGGATTTGATTTTTCAAACTCTAACCGTCTTTCAAAGTTCGTTAAATCTTGTTTCTTAGCTGAGTTCAACGTACCTCTGCCTAGTTTTTTGTCTCTTTTTCTTTTGTTAACTTGGGCGTACACAAACTTTCTACTTTCCCATGTTGTCACATTACATAACTCAACTCTTCCTATTTAATTTGTCACGCTGCCCTCGCCCTTTCAATAATTTTGTAGTTTCGAAGTATTGTTTCCTTAGAAATCCTTTAACAAATTTATTATGTGTTGGAGTGACGTTTATGTTTGACATTTATTTCTAACTGACAAGGTTTAAACATTTTGAATTGGACAAAGCTTTTACTTAGGGCTTCTCAACGTTACATAAGTCCCAAGAAATTTTATGTTAATTGCATAATTAATGATAAAATTTGCTTTTGATACACCTTTACACTAAACTTATTTTAATAATACACATATACATATCGTAACATGGACTATGACCTACTCTTACTCTCATTTAAAAACCCATTAGAATTACTGTCCCTTTAAATGACTTTATGACCTACTCTTACTCTCATTTAAAAACCCACTAGAATTACTGTCCCTTTAAATGACTTTATGACCTAAACTGCGGTCAACCTTTTTTCTTAACAATGGCATTGTCTAGAATCCCACGTCAACAAACCCTTCTTGTAAACCCCAATTAACATTGTTCCCTTGACCCTCTTCAACTGTAGGACATGTGTTTGTTTACATTTTATTTTACAGTTAAATTCATTTATTTTTGTTTACTTAACTCTCTAATTAATTATGAAACCTTTTTAATAATCTACAATTAAATATACCTCGGATGTGAGTTTTATTATTTTTAATACTAGCTAACTTATAAGTAGTTTTTCCTATCTTAGAGATTACGGTGTATGGTCCTTCATATAGTTCACAGAACTTGTGATATCGTTTTTCAATTGTGCTTGACGGAATACAAGCTCTTACTAGTACTAAATCATTTATCTGATATTCGGTTGGTGGATGCAGTTCATTGAACTTCTTAGCGAATTTTTCCCTTTTATTTTTAATTCGTAAGTATATTTCTCCGTGGTCAATGTCGTTTGTTTCTGTGTTGCCTGGATTAATTAAATATTTTTTCCAAATTCGTGTCGGACGTGTATTAAATTGTACTTCTAATGGTGTTGACTCAATTGTATCATGGTATGATTCGTTCATGAAACTTTCCACAGTTTCAAGTAGCCTTCCCCATTCTTGGTGATTGTCAGGTAACAGGATCCTGAAAAGTTGACCTAGATTTCGCATTACTCTCTCCGCCAAGTTGCTTTGTGGATTTCGTATTGCAACGGTTCTTTGTCTAATTCCCAGTTCTTGTAACCCTTCTGTCCATTTTTTGGATGTAAATTGTGTACCATTATCCGAAAGTATGTATTTTGGTAATTGGACTTCTTTAATGTATTTCCTGATTTGATTTAATGTTGTTACGGTTGTTGTGTTTTTTACCTTATACAATTTTGTGTATTTAGAAAATGCGTCAATCACTACTAAGATGTACCTTGACCCGTAGACTGACCGAGGCAATGGTCCGTAATAGTCTACACACACTAGTTCACCCTTACCTTTTGGTATAATAGGCGTAAGTTCTGCGTTTCTACCTTTGTTGTCATGTTTACATTTTTGACATCGTAAACATTTAATTATTATATCCCTGACCTTTTTAGCGACTTTGTCTCCCGTGAAATCTTCCTTAAAATTATGGTAACATTTGCTTATTCCTATATGTCCGCAAATTTCATGAATTTCCTTAATTAATACTTCAATGAATTTTTCTGGAATCATTAATTTCCACATTCCTCTTTCCTTGCGAAATAATTTTTTTTCAAACAATTTATAACATTCTAAAATTTTTGGATCATTTTCTTCTAATTTACCTACTATATTCCTAAATTTTGTATCCTTCTTCTGTAAAACTTCTATATTTTGTAACTGTTCGCCCACTTCTGGATTAAACTTCTGTAACACTAATTGGATTTGTACAAGTCGGTCCTCCCCATTTTCTTGTGAACATTCTCCATCCTCTGGGAATCTGCTCAATGTATCTGCAACAATATTTTCTTTTCCCTTGCAGTGTCGAATTTGGATGTTATACTCCTGAATTAATAAGATCCACCTCGTCATTCTAGCGTTAAGTAGTTTGCATTGGTTAATGAAAGTGATCGCCTTATTGTCAGTTATAACGGTTATTTTTCTCCCTAATAAATAATTCCTAAATTTCCTTAATCCTAATACTACACTATACAATTCTTTTTCGGCAGTGCTATAAAATCTCTCAGCCCCTTTAAATGTTCTGCTTGTAAATCCTACTACAGCAATGTTATTCTGGTCATCGAGTTGGTACAGTTGTGCTCCTGACGCAATATCGGACGCATCTGTCTGTAAGTAAAACATCTTTTCCATATTTGGGTGCTTTAACGTTACAGCCTCAATAAATTCCTCCTTTACAGCTAAAAAACTCTGGTTAATACTATTTGTCCATTTAAATTTTGTTCCTTTCTTCAGTAGTCCTTGTAATGGAGCTGTTGTTTGTGCGTAATTTTTTGAAAACCGGTGGTAGAAATTTGTTAATCCTAAAAAGCTTTTTAATTGTTTTGGTGTCTTAGGACGCGGAAAATTTTGAATTGCCATCATTTTTTGCTCTTGCGGTTTGATACCATCTGTGGTGATAACAAAACCTAGATAATCTATTTCTTTCCTGCAGAACATAGATTTCTCAAAATTTACTGTTAAGTTGGCGTCTTGAAATACCTTTAATATTTTTTCTAATTGGTCCACATGATCTTCCCAGTTTTGCGAAATACATAAACAGTCGTCCACATACATAATTAAATTCCTTTTAACTTCTTCCGTCAGAATTGAGTCCAAACCTCGCGTTAAACTTGCTAAGCTTGTGCTCAACCCAAACGGAACGGTTTTGTACCTGTAGCACAATCCTTTGTACAGAAATGCCGTGAAATCCTTGCAATCTTCGTGCAACGGGATTTGCCAAAAACTGCTAGTTAGGTCTAAACTACTCATCCAACTGATCTTCTTACCGATTGTCAATAACTCTTGGATTGGTCGAATCCCTTCGTAATCCGGTATGGTTCTCGCATTTATAGTCCTGGCGTCTAAACAGATCCTTACGCTCCCATCTTTCTTACATACAGGTACTATAGGATTAATGTATGCGCTGTTTGCTCTCTCGATGATCCCATAACTTAGCATTCTCTGAATCTCTGCATCAACGGCTTCTCTAAACTTAGTTGCTACTGGCCAACTCCTCTGACAGTATGGTGTTCTATCAGTTACTTGAAATTTATGGTAATAAGTTGAAATTAATCCTGGTTTTTTGCTGAAAACTGTTTTATATTTATTAAATATGCTGTATAACCGCTGCCTATTCTCAAGTGGTACATGTTCCAAATTGCTTATTTTGTTTATATCAAATTCATATTTATCCTCTTCAATTTGTAGGCAATTATTCAAACTTTCAATATTAACTTCTGACGAATCCTCGAATTTAATTTCCTTTCTACCAACTCCATAGTTTAATTTATTTCCTATTTCTAACTTATTATTAATAAAATTGACGATTGCATGATTTCTTGATAAAAACTCTAACCCAAGTATACAATCTCGAATTAGTTCTGGTACTATTATAAAATGCACGGCGATTAATTCTGTTCCTAACTTAACTTTAATGAAAATTTGTTTTTTAACACTTTTGGAACGCAGACCTAATGCTCCAATAACTTTTACTCCTGCTACCGGTAATTCTTCAAAAACTCCTAAATTTAATTTATTTGTGTTGTAGAAAGATTCAGATATCGAATTTACCTCACAACCTGTATCGATTAACGCTCTGACCTGTACACACTCATTAAAAACTAACTTAATTTCTGGACATTTATTAATGTCATTAATTATATCGCTTGTGTCGTGATTGTCCTCTAAATAATCTTTTAAATCGGTGAATAAGGTATTTATGGTTGCCTTGTTCTTATCCGCTAGGTCTACATTCCATTCCAACTTTCACTTTTGCCCTCTTCCGTCCCTGTCTGCAGGTTGTCGACCTTCCCAACGGTTCCCTGGTCCATTTTTTATGTCGGCACGCACATCTGGTTTTCTGTAAACATCCCCATTCTGACGTAACGGTAAATGTCTACTGTTGTACCCATTCATTTGTCCCCAAGGCCTGTTTACAACTTCTCCCTCTCTCTCGTCGCGTGGATAGGATGCCTTATAATTACCATTTCTTTCTTCGTAACTATTAATGTGTCGTACATCTGCCTGTCGGAATTCCATCAATAGTTTTACAAATTCCTGCTTTGTTTTCACACCCCTGGTGATAACAGCAATTAGTGTAGTTGGGTGAAAGTGCTTAGCGATTTTTTGGACTAACTGGGCTTCTAAAATCGGCGGTTCTAACTCTGAACATTCCAACATCATGTTCTCCACATATGTGATAGCTTCATCCCCAATTTTTCCTTTAAACTTTCCGAATTCCAACCTGTCTCGGATGTTTGCTTGTATCATTTCGTTAAAATATTTATCCATAAATATTTTTTCAAAATCTTCGAAGTTTTTAACTTCCCTACGGTGTAGAAACCACCATACACATGCTTCATCTTTTAAATATCTATCTAACCAATACATGTTCCCTTGATGTGTGTAACTAACGCTAACTTCTTTTATGATCCTTAAAAATTGCATTGGGAATCTTTCTTTTCCTGTAAAACTAATATCCCTTATCTCTGGTTCCCTTATTATGATACCATCCCTTGTTTTTAAATTACTTAATCTTTCATCTACTTCTGTCACTTTATTTTTCATTTCGTCCGTTTGTTTCTGATATTGGTTAATTTTTTGTGAATTTTCTTGGCATTGTGATTCGATTTCTAGAATTTTATTATTAGATCTAGCTTGACTTTCCTTTACCTTATCAATCTGAGCGTCTACGTTAATTTGATTTTCAGTTAAATTTTTGTTTACGGTGATTTCGATTTCTTTAATGCTCTCTTGCACATCCTTTTCTACTTCCACGACTTTACTTGCAATTTCTTTTAAATTTTCTCTTAAATCTTCGCACTTATTACCTAATTTATCGGTGAAATTTTCTTCAATTTTATTTAATTTATCATTCATTTCCGTCCTAATTGTCTCGGCTGTGGTATCCGATCTTAATTTAATTTCTTCGAGCTTGTTCTCGAATCTCTCCGCAAATTCATTAAATTTTCGGTCCATTGTCTCCGCATTTTGACTAACATTGCCACTAAGTTCTTCTAATTTTTTATTATTTTCCTCGAGCTTTTTATTTTGTTCTGCGAATTTTTTATCGAGCCTTGCTTTTAGAATTTCCGCATTTTTATTAATTTCTTCGAAATTCTTTTTATTAAGGGCTTCCGCATTTTTACTACTTTCTTCAAATTTTTTATCGATGCTTGTTTTTAGGATTTCCGCATTTTTATTACTTTCATCAAATTTTTTATTAAGGATTTCGATTAATTCGTTTAATCCTACCGTTGGGGTCCCATACACCTTTAAATTTTCACTCTCCCCTGAATTATTACCCTCATTAGTATTACTTTCACTATTATTAATCCCTATAGCTCTATCCATTTCTGATTCTATCCCCATTTGATTATTAATCTCCTCATCAAACCCCATTGTTATTTGGTTATTTGCCATCTTTTTATAATTTTTTATCCTATTACTACGTCTTAACATTAAATTAATTATATCTAATAGTCTTTCTGTCTCTTATCTTATAATGCTACCTTCAGGTTACACCACGTGAACTAAATTTTAATTTTAATTAAACCACGAGTTGGACGCCAATTATAACCTTTGTTATTTATTTTTAATTAATTACTTTGATTAAAACACAACTACGTTATCATATTTAAATTATTTATTCTTTAAAATACAATTTGCACCTAAAGTTGGGTGCCAATATATAACAGTTGAATTAATTAAATCTTCAAATTAATTGATGCACATATGAGTATTCAAATTTATTCATCTTATCACTAAATCTCATCCATTCAACTTAAACTAGACATAAACATTTATAACACAATGAAATACTTAATTCTAGAACATAGCAATTTTATTATTATTATTAGGTGCATCAAAATCGTATCATTAATTGTAATTTTAATTTAGTCTTTATATTTTAATATCTCAATTGTTTTATTGATTTGTTGGGCGCCAGGTATAATTTACCAATTATATAATGAAGTTACTTTGATTGCTCTTTGAAAATTTAAGTTTAAATGGCTCTCGGCCTAGCTCAGATTTTATTTAAAGTGGGGCGTGGTTTCTTTGGTAACCTGAAGTAAAAACTACAATAACTAATCAGATAACTTATCGTGGTTCAGTAGCATGGAATGATGTCTTCTTGGAGTTTTACAGGTGAGATGATCCCTCGAACTTATGGCAGATATCACAAGAAACTTAATCCAATTTATAGGCACTTTGACGATCTCGAAGCTTGAACTACCTCACTCTGTTGCTTGAATTCTTGGTCAATTAATCAAAACTCTTCTTTAACTTTACGATGATTTTAATATAATTCGATGACTTAAAACTTTTCTTCAACTTTACGACGATTTGGCGAACTTCGCCCTGTTCCTAGTTCCTCTCCCTTGCGACGCTCGTTCTTCACTGCTTTTTCTGATTTTTGAATTCCTACGCAGAGTTTTCCCGTTTTACCCCTTCTTCGCTTATTTCTGGATGACGCTTCTTTTTGGTTGGTTGGATTTGATTTTTCAAACTCTAACCGTCTTTCAAAGTTCGTTAAATCTTGTTTCTTAGCTGAGTTCAACGTACCTCTGCCTAGTTTTTTGTCTCTTTTTCTTTTGTTAACTTGGGCGTACACAAACTTTCTACTTTCCCATGTTGTCACATTACATAACTCAACTCTTCCTATTTAATTTGTCACGCTGCCCTCGCCCTTTCAATAATTTTGTAGTTTCGAAGTATTGTTTCCTTAGAAATCCTTTAACAAATTTATTATGTGTTGGAGTGACGTTTATGTTTGACATTTATTTCTAACTGACAAGGTTTAAACATTTTGAATTGGACAAAGCTTTTACTTAGGGCTTCTCAACGTTACACTATGTTAATGGTTTAACCTCACTCAAGTCTTGTGTCTCTGAATTATATATATTTTTTAAAAATTTTTCTTATTTAATTAATAAATTTCATGACCTTAGATGTTTTTACTATTTATTATTTAACTCGCACTTATAAAAAAAATTCAAACCGATTCCTTTCTTCAAAATTGGTTAAATCTTGTCCATGCCCTAGTCCTTCGTTAAAAGTGTCTATCTCAATTTTTTTTTTAAATCCAGCTTCGTCTTTTTGCTTGTAGGATCTCTATGTTAGTGAAAGTCGATCTTCTATTGGTTTACACAATAATAGTTGCGGATGAATCCTTTGTAGTTACTTTCGTGATGAGTGAGAAATTTTGATTTATTATATAATTATAAATATTATAATTAATTTAGAATAAATTTAGAATCTTTTACTAACTGGTTTGAAAAATATTTCCTTTAAAACTTAAACTAATTATATTATTTCTTACCTTAAATACGCCGCGCGATAAATAGTCCGCGATTTGCGTCATATGTTCTTCGACCAATGAGATGAAATATTACACTATCTACTTCTCTCCATAAATTATGTTTTGAAACTTCATAGTGTTTTATTTACACTTTTGTAGGTTATTACCATATTTTTACATTCAGGTCCTTACTGCTAATTGGGAGTTAATGATGTTATTACCTAATTTCATCTGTCACATTCTTTCTGTTAAATAACTTTGTTTAGTTTATCTTTGTTATTTCCTAAATACAAGTGGCTGAAAGTTGTGAGTCAAAACCTATTGTGTATTTTCTTATCTGGACAACCATAGTACCATAGTATTCTGTATTATATGTCATTAGCTAATAGATCTAAAATCCTTTTTCTTGGACCTTCACCTAACTTATTCTCTGCACTTTTTGTAGATACATACCTTGTTTTTTACATGTAGCTGCTAATTACGAAGTAAAATCTTTGTTAATACAATATAATTTTGTCTGCTATATTATATCTGTTGAATAAAATGATCTATGCCTAGTTTGTTTTTATTTTCTTATCTGGAATTCTCAACGCACATACAACTGACTTCTATATTGTTTCATTTGCTAATAGCTCTACATAATTATTTTGTCTTTCACCTTAATATAACTAATGGTATTTTCTCTACACTTTGAAGCTTATTACCTTTTTTTACATGTAGGTAATTGGGAAGTGTTGTTATTACCCAATATAATCAACTATGATCCATCAATTGCATATTTTTTTAAAAATTTACCTCCAGTGCGTTATGAATGCTTATAACGCACTGGAGGTGCGTTATAAGGCTTTATGTTTTCTTTATAACATTGAGATGTTATAGGAATTTCAACTGTGATTGAAAATGTTTATCTGATTCTTGTAGTGTGATAACTGGATTGTATTTTTTTCTTACCAGAAATGATCAACTGACTTCTGTATTATCTTGTTAGCTAACAGGTGAACATAAATACTGTGTCTTGTAGCTTTATCTAAATCATGGTATTTCCTTTTCACTTTTGTAGCTTGTTTTTACATGTAGGTACTAAGTTGAAACTAAAGATGATGTTATTACCTAATGTCATCAAATATGATCTAATAATTCCATTTTTTTTTTTTTTTTTTTTTTTTTTTTTTAGTTTACATCCGGTATTTTATAAATACCTTATGACTTCATGTTTTATCATTATTAGAAAATTCGACTACCGATGCAAATTTTGTGTCATTCCCATAGTGTGATCATTTGATTGCATTTTCTTATAGGGATTGGTCAACGACCATATAACTAACTTCCTAGTACCTAGCTAAAATAGGTCTACATAAGTTCTGTGTCTTGCATCTTCAACTAACTCACAGTGTTTTCTTTACACTCTTGTAACTTATTACCTAAGTTTTACATTTAGCTGCTAATTATTACTAAGTAAAGATGTCTTATTATTTCTACTGAATAAGTTTGTATAGTTTGTCACCGTTATTTTCTATATATTTTTTTAATGTTTTCATTATACATTGATATGTTAAAGGAGTTTTTGTTATCGATAAAAGTTTTACCAGATTCAATGAACATTGAAACAAAAATGTATGATCAATGACCATACAACTAACTTTTGTTTTACGTCTCTAGCTATTGGTCTACATAAATCCTGTGTCCTGTATCTTCATCTAATTCGCAGTGTATCCCCTCTCCACTTTTGTTGGTTTAAATATAAATTATTACCTTGTTTTTACATTTAGGTTTTCTGCAATTGCGCATTAATGAAGTTGATCCATACTTTTGAATATTGTAAATGCTTGTTATTCCTTCTGTATTATTACTTTTCATTGTTAATTCCCATTACTTTTATGTCAAGAAGGTTTCTTGTTTTTGTTATTCATTGAGATGTTAAAGGAATTTGTATTAAGGATGAAACTTTTCAGGGATACTCTTATTATGTTAAGTTTTATTATACTTTCTCATCTGGAATAGTTGACAACCACTCAGTTTACTACAATTTATTATGTAATTATGTAATAGGGGAAAATAAATTGTGAGTCTTGTAATGTACCTTCATTGTTTCATATTATTAGCTTTAATCTTTTTTAAAATTATTTGTTTACCAAAAAGTTATTCATTCGTTACGAGCCTGTCTTTGTGCCTGTGGGAATACCTAATTCAATAATCAAAATGTTGTTGACATACTGATCTCTTTCATTTATTACTTTTACAATATTTTATATATTTCTGTATATATATATTAATTGTTAGTGTCAAATTCATTTTAAGAAGATGAAATTATTTTAATAAATGTTAATTAAATTTAGTTTCAATTTAATAAATGTTTTTATATTTAGTTATAAGATTATTAAGAAAAGATCAGTTTTCTTTTGTTGTTTGATATTTTTGGTTACTGTTGGAAATATGTACAATTTAGTTTGAATACACAATAAAATATTTACTTACATACTTAACTACTTATCTATTTGTTTTTCTATGAACAATAAACAATATTGTACACTTTATTTAATGAATAATATGTAATCCTAATTCATATTATGAAATTTTCAAATTATAATGTATTGGTTAGGAATCCATTAAATATAACTGTTACACCTTCGTGCATAAGGTTGTAGCGTACATGATTGCAGTAGTCCTATCAATTTTAGAAACATCCCTCATTTAGGCCAAGATCCTGAATTTTCCTCAATTGTGTTTACATTTTGGTGAAATGTAAAGTTAATGTCCAGTGACCAGTGTCAAAAATCGTTAGTAAAAGTAAATTATGGTTACGAATGATTCAAAAAAAAATTACAAAAATGACTGAAACTTGACATATGTCACTAAATACTCAATTGAGTTATATACATTTACGCTCTTCATGAGTTTACAGAACAAGGAAAATCAAACTTATTCTCTATTTAAATATATAAATATCTCTCTCTACAAATATTCACTCATATTTCATGAAAAGTGCCGACTATTTAAGAATCGCATGGGGAAACATTCAGTAATAACAAATTACCTATTTTTCAAACCTAAAAGTAATAATGAAAATTTAATGATGACATAAGGAACAAATGTTATTTTTGGTTTTGTAGATGAGTGTATAAGAAAGTAAGTGGAATGATTTACATAGTTTGTTTTGTTTCAGTATTTCTTTATTTCTCTTATATAATATCTATTATATTTCTCTTATATTATATTATCTACATTACTGATGAAGTAACATTCTATCTTCTAGTTTTTTGTTGCTGCAAAAGACAGAAAGCTACTTCAGAAATGGCGCAGCAAGTCTCCTTAACAGGAGTTAGCAGTCTCGAGGCAGAAGTGGAAGTAATAGAAGCGGTGGAGGAAGATGCGGTGGAGGTAGAAGGTAATTGTTTTTAAAGCTATTGAAATAGTTTCTTTTAAACTAGTTTAGTTTCTTTTTGATCTTTGATGAAATTAGAGAATACAGAGTCCCCAAAATATAGAGAGAAAATTTAAGAGAGGATTTCATTCCCAAAATAAGTGAAGCATTTATGCAAAGTGCATTTTTTTAAAAAATCGTGTCCAACATTTTGATTACAATCATAAGTCAAAAATCAATTTGAACCAGAGTTTTAATCCCTACATTTAAATATTGCAACGTCTGGCTGTATGTCAGCTTATAAGATTTTCATGCCGTCTTATTTTTTATGTAAATTAGGTATGTTATCTGGTCAAAGTTTAGTCTATGTTTGATTAAACTTGATTTGGTATTTCCATTGATCAATAACAAAGTTGGTAAATAATGAAAAATGTATTTTAAATTGAATTACTTAAATCTTTTCAAATGTTTAAAATCTATAGGTCTTCTAATATAAATGTCGATGTGCGACATAGACACAGTTAGTTTGTAATATATTTTCAAAATAACACTTATAACAAAATTAACTTTCTTTTAATAGAATATTTGAATGTCCAATTTCTCTTTAATTTGCCCCACGTTGTGAAGCTATTTTATAACTATTATTTTAAAAATTAGATTGTAAAATTTTCATTGATTTCCATTAAACATTAATATTGACCCTACTTAGTTCAAGCCAATAGTTGAAATTTGGAATAGAGATAAATTTGATTTTTACTTATGAATAGTTTTCTAAATTCTAAGTCTAAAATTATTAAATGAAAAACTAGAGATTAGTTAACAATATCACTTTAAACAGTTATTTATTAATTATTATTATAATACAAAATTATATTTGATATATTTTTGATTAGTCTTTGATCTTTAGTAATTACAATTGGAATAAATGTTCATTCAAATGCCTCTAGGCTTAGCTCAGTCTATATAGTAAAATTTATATTTAAATATATATTTTAATTGGTTCAATTAATCTCGGGATAGGCACTCGGCTGGGATGATTGTATTATTTTATTTTTAAAAACGCATATATAAATTGTAGTGAAAGTTTATTAAATTTTGAAAAAGGAATTTAAATATTCAAGTTCTTATAATGGTTACTTAATAGTTCTAGGCCTTTAATAAGGTTCCTTTTAAATTGATAAAAAAAAAAGAAAACGTTTAACTGTTATTAGACAGAATATACCAAGTTCTGTATTTTCACTGCTTTTATTCACTGTATAAAAAAAACAAAAACACTTATTAATTATAAAAAAACTTTGGAGGTGGAATTTTTGGCTTCTTGCTATGTCGAATGCTACAATGTTAATAATAATTTTCATATCTAAGCGGGTTTTTGCTTCGTTGCGGAGGGATCTCTTCTCTGCATCGTTTGTTGAAGTGCCGATCGTCTTCCGCTGTTGTATATAGTCCTGGTATTTTATACCTTTTCTGGATATTAGGCAATTTTTGATTATACTGATACACTTTTACATTCATATTGTTTATAATAATTCAATTTATGGGTTAATTAGTTATTATTAAAATGGTTAAATGTTGTTTCTAATCGCGATTACAAATATCAGCTGGGCGTTTATTTACTAAGTCATTCGATGGAGGCTTTGGCTTTTTATTTTACCCTAATTTTATTTCTTCTTATTTATTAATTTATAATGCTTAGTCTCAGATGTTATTTGTGCTGTTATACACTATAGTAAAACTTTATTTAGTGTTATTTTATTTAAGCAAATTTCAAACAAAAAATTATTTAAATAATTATGTTCATTAATGACATAATAAAAATATTCAATATAAAAAAAATCTATTTTTTATTTTTTTTTATATAAATCTATAATTAAATTTTTCAAAAAAATTATTATTGTCTATCTCGGGGTTAGGTTGGAACCGGCTTTTTTTAAAAAAAAAAAATTTTAATAATAAAAAAATAATAAATTAAATATAATACAAAAAAATCAGTCAATAAAATATAAATTGTATTAGTGAAAACAAAAAGAAAAATGTATATATATTTAATATATATATATATATATATATATATATATATATATATATATATATATAACAATTCTGATTAATAGTTCAAGTTTCTTTCATTAATTACTTAAACAAAAAAATATATTTCAACCATAATTATTTAATCTCACGACTATTTCAATGTTTTCTTCTTTTAATATTATTTTCAGGTAATTGACTAGTTAGATATAATTACTTCTTTCTTCATGTTTTAATAACTATGTCAATATTTCATTGTGATTAACTATTTTATTTTCTCATCTTATTTAACACACTATAATATCCAACTGCACTTTCTTTAGATTCTCACAAGATTAATAATGAAAATTTCTTTTTTTCTTAAAACTGTTGTTTCTAATCACATGATTCACTGTTGTTTTTACTCATATGGTCTTTTTGCACTTGCCTATTAAATTTTGTATTTTTGTATATGTGTAATGTTTGTGTGTATATAAATATTAATGTATTAATTTAAATATATAATTTATATATATATTAAATAATGAAAATAAATTTGAATAACATGAAATATTTGAATAATTCCCTTTAAAATATATATTTTGAATTGTTATAACACAAAAGGTAAATCTTTCTTTTTAACAGAAAATATTATATATTTTTTATGTAAGAGTCGAAAAGGTTAGATTGTAGAAAGAAACCTAATCTTTATTTAATCATCTCTTTCAAAGTAACCTAATCAAATAAATTTCTTTGTGGAGATCTTTATAAAACAAATTAACAAAATAATGTCTAAGTTTTATAGTCTACAGCATACGATGTTGATTATGATGGCCTCAATATGAGATTGTACATAGATTACTGTAAGTATTATTCTAAGTTAGTGGTACGATTTTTATTGTATATGGAATATTAATATGTGAAATTTAATTGCACAGTATAATATATTCTTTCTGCTATGTTAAAAGTACAAATCAAAGTTTCAAATTTTTTGTCGAAATGTCAAAAAAATTTTGTTCACAATAATAATAATTGTTATAAAAAATAATATGACAGTTGTTAATATTTCATTGTGCTACGCCATATTAAAATAATCCTTGAAATCGGTCTATAAATATGGTGAAACGACGAATTTTTCATCGAGATTGATTTGGAATATGCCAAGTTCAGTACTATTGTCGCGTATCAGTGATGACTCTCGTCTTCGTCGCTCGGCAGCTGCAGTCAATTTGACAATTAAACCTAATTACAATGTATGATGATTTATTGAGATATATTAACTCTCAGTCTGCCAAATAAGTTTACATTGATTTTACATTCTATTCACAAGACACAAAATATGTAAGTGCTATACATTTTTGTTGTATACTAAATGATAGCTGAGATATCACTAAGAAAAACGTATTTTCTTTAATAGTTGCATTCATATCATCCGAAATGAACCTGGGTACGACGAAGAAGATCTTTAACCAGCTGCCATAAAAACCAGTTGTAAACATTATTTATGTGATAAACATAGCTTTTTGGTTACAATATAAACCAATGCAATAGAAGATAACTGAAGTGGTAATAACAGCCAAACCTAGCAAATCACCAATTGAGGTCTTGTCAGAAAGATGATTTGCTTTATAATATATCTGGATGATGCACAGGCATGTGATAAGGTTTTGAACACACCTCATAAAGTTCTAGAACACAAGTTACAAAGAGGTTTTTGCCTAGGACAGTATACAAAACTATTAAAAATATATTTCAAATGAGCTCATCAGGGTGAAATCTGTAGGTGGTTATTCTGAATTAAAAACTTTGGTTGGTGAGTTAAAGGGGAGCTTTTTAAGACCAAGAATTATTATACTTAAAGTAAATTATCCTTAAATTAAAGTCCTTATATAAACAATTGCTAAAACCTGTATAGACGTACAGAGTGCAGCTGTGAAGTTGCATTCAGAAAAGTAATATTTTATTCAGGTTTTAGAATAAATTATTGCGATGGATTCTTAATATACCGATGTTTAACTAACTCTGATATACAGAGAGCTTTAATGGCTTATGAAATCAACCGGTATCGCCTGATACCACTCGTACATAAGACGAAAGGACATAATAGTGTGATATTTAAATTTCTGGGGAATAGTGGCCAAGGATGGATATCTAAAAGAGTGAAACCATTCAAAACAGTATAGTTTAGTAGAGATAACATATAAGAGATGCGTTTTAGTCTTTGGAGTATAACAATCTTCTCATTACAACTTTTAAGACGAATACTATATTATTGAACTACTGATTTCTTGGAACTATACAACACTTTTGAATTTTAATTGCACCATTGTTTTCAAGGGAAAAAGGCAGTGGTAATCGACTTGTCGCATGACTATTTTCTCATAAAGAATTAGAAAGTTGACTTCTATATCTTAGATCTCAGGTAACTCCCAATATTTTAGAATACCTCAAAAATTAGAGTTTACTCCCAATATTTTAGAATACCCCAAAGATTAGAGTTTCTAACTTTATAATAAATGATATCATTGAAAAACACTAATAATTGTAGAAAAAAAAGTAGAGAGGAAGGGACTTTATAACCACCCTGTAATTGTATTAAAAATTAAAAATTTGTAATCTATTAGTGTCACGAGTAGTTTAAAGAAACAATTAAATATGTTATGAGATAGTCAGGATAAAAGGTTAACAACGCCTAAGGTATCATCAGATATTTACCATAACCTTGAAATGGAACCAAAACAATATTATTAGGACCACTCTTGTATGAGAACAATATGATGGACTTGTTATTCCAGAACAGTTAGTATTAATTTAATTTATAAACCATGGATTATTGACGAAGCTACACATTTTATGTGCAACTTGTAAGGAAATGAAACATTCTCACTTTTATTGCTGAATGATCAGTTTTGTCATGGCTCTGATAAAAAAATAGTTATATAAATCAAAGTTAAATAGAACAGAGTTCAAACATATTTAAAAGGGAGGAATTGGTTACTCCTCTGGAAATATATGTTTGAGAGATGGCAGTATAGATGGGTTCTAATAAATCAATTCTAAGTTAATATAAAAGTCAAGTGTAATTAATTTTTTTAGAATACTGTATTAATTTGTTTAGTGTTTAGTTTACCTATAAGTTAAAAGATAAATATTAAACTTTAATTTTATTATGCATTTTAATGCTAACACAGCACACAGTCTGAGGGATTGTTTAATAATATTATTAATGATATCAGATGACTATTACCAAAGTTTTCTTGTTAAAACCCGTTAAATAAATAACTAGTTCATTATTATTATTATTATTATTATTATGCATTTTCTAAAACGGAAAATAAAAATTATATTTAAAGAGAAATATTCTTGTATTATTACACAACACTCAAATTCCAACGAGAAGATTACACTAAGATTTTTTTTTAGCATAACTTTCAATATGAACTGTTGCATGTTATTGAAGTTTTCTAAAATGTTAGCACTATTGTTTCTAAAATATAGTATATTTTTCAATGATACTAACCTTAATAGTTGTGAATATACTTAACAATATATCTAGTAAATTTTGATACGAAAACTTTGCCCTCACGTTGGAGTGCTAAATTGTAATATATTTGTTTATTTATTTTTTATTTTTATTGAACTCACTTGATAACCAATATAGTAAGGCTGTATTATTAATGATAAATATTTAATTAAATTACCAGCTATCAATAAGTATTCTTTCTTTAGAATTAATAAAACATTTAACAAACTTTATTTTCAGAAATTCAATATATAATAGTATTTGCAAATTATTTAATTGTTCATTTTACTTAATTAATATTTTAGAATGTTCATGATTCCAAACCTTTTTATCAATTGGAATAATTTATTACAATATATAATGTTCCCTACAATCATCTAATTAAAGTCTTTGGCATATCCAAATAGCCTATTGGTTTCGATTTATTGTTCATATATATTTTTGGGTTTTTATAAATTATAAATTAGGTTAAATAATAGTCTATATATTTCACGATATCCTTAATGTTTATTCAGACCATTATCAATATGTAAGTATTGTCTTTTGTTTCGGTCTACAAATAATCTTAATCTCGGGCTAGGGGTACTCGTGCTGACCAGACCCCTCTCACCTTTAGGCTAGTACTATTTTTATAAATGCTTAAAAATATAAGATAATTTAATAAATTTGTTTTTAAATTTTGAAAAGTTAATATTCATAAAAGTTAATTTTGAAAAAAAAAAATGTTGTAAACTATGTCAATGGTTTAACTTCACCCAAGTCTTGTGTCTCGGAAATTATCTAGTTTTTTTAAATTTTTCTTATTTAATTAATAAACTTCACGACCTTAGATGTCTTTACTATTTATTATTTAACTCGCACTTATATAAAAAAAAAAAATCAAACTGATTCCTTTCTTCAAAATTGGTTAAATCTTGTTCAGGCCTAGTCCTTCGTTAAAAGTGTCTATCTCAAAAAAAATTTTTTTTTAATCCAGCTTCGTCTTTTTGTTTTTATGAACTCTATGTTAGTGAAAGTCGATCTTCTATTGGTTTTCACAATAATAGTTGCGGATTAATGTTTGTAGTTACTTTCGTGATGAGTGAGAAATTTTGATTTATTATATATAAATATTATAATTAATTTAGAATAAATTTAGAATCTTTTACTAACTGGTTTGAAAAATATTTCCTTTAAAACTTAAACTAATTATATTATTTCTTAATTTAAATACGCCGCGCGACAAATAGTCCGCGATTTGCGTCATATGTTCTTCGACCAATGAGATGAAATATTACATAGTTCGAAAAAAAGAATTACAAAATTGAAAATATCTCAAGCATTTACAAAAAGGCATATAAAATATCTTTAAACGTTCAGTTTCTGGACTCGTTAAAAGATTTGCACAAATTATTGAAAATAAAACCCAAATAGCGTATATCAGCTAAGGTAAGTAATATTGCTTGTAATAAATAGTTCAAAAACAGTGAATTTAAGACCTGCTAAGTTAAAATCAATTAATAGTTTGTTTACAAAAACAGATCAAATTTTCAAAATTTTCACGTATCTTTCATTGTAGAGTTAAAGTACTTAGGTACTTGAAACTCTCAGAAAATAAGCCTTTTTACGACCATTAAGTTACCTATTCTAATAGCTGGAATTTTTACACGAATTAAAAAAAAAGAACATTACTTTATCTCAACTAGGAGCCGAGATATATTTTTAAAAATTCGTCATTAGTTTATTTATAAACATTAATCGTCGTCAGTATTTACTCCTGGTACTACCTTTGAGAAAAAATTATGTCAAATTGACTGCAGGTGCCGAGCGACGAAGAGGAGAGTCATCACTAATACGCGACAATAATATTGAACTTGTCATGTTCCAGAAATTAACTTGGCATATTCCAATTCAATCTCGATGAAAAATTCGTCGTTTCACCGTTATTTATAGACCGATTTCAAGGGTTATTTTTAATATGGGGTATCACAATGAAATATTAACAACTGTCATATTATTTTTTATAACAATTATTATTATTGTGAACAAAATTTTTTTGACATTTCGACAAAAAATTTGAAACTTTGATTTGTACTTTTAACATAGCAGAAAGAATATATTATACTGTGCAATTAAATTTCACATATTAATATTCCATATACATCAAAAATCGTACCACTAACTTAGAATAATACTTACAGTAATCTATGTACAATCTCATGTTGAGGTCATCTTAATCAACATCGTATGCTGTAGACTATAAAACTGAGACATTATTTTGTTAGTTTGTTTTATAAAGATCTCCACAAAGAAATTTATTTAATTAGGTTACTTTGAAAGAGATGATTAAATAAATATTAGGTTTCTTTCTACAATCTAATAGGTTTCTTTCTACAATCTAACCTTTTCGACTCCTAAATGCAAAATATATAATATTTTCTGTTAAAAGATAGTTTTACCTTTGTGTTATTTTGAAGATATATTACAAACTAACCGTGACTATGTCGTACATCGACATTTGTTTTAGAAGACCTGTGAATTTGAAACATTTGAAAAGATTTAAGTAATTCAATTTTAAATACATTTTTAATTATGTACCAACTTTGTTATTGATCAATGTATATTGTTGCTAAAATTTCACAAGTATACTTGAAGAGTTGAGATATGTATTTTTTCAAAATCACCACATACAAAATGTCAAAATTTGGAATATACTGCACTGCTTTAACAACGTTACCAGGTCCTATTGGTGTTCATATCAAATGCCAACAAAGTCATAACAAATCATTGTTTTTTTAGAAAATACCCTTGGACCCAAATGTTATCATAACAATGGAAATACCAAATCAAGTTTAATCAAACATAGACTAAACATTGACCAGATTTACAAATAAAATAAGATGACATGAACATCTTATAAGCTGACGTACAGCTAGACGTTACAATTTTTAAATGTAGGGATTAAACTCTGGTTCAAATTGATTTTTGACTTATGATTGTAATGTTTGTAATCAAAATGTTGGACACGATTTTTAAAAAAATGCACTTTGTAGAAATGTCTTCACTTATGTTTGGGAATGAAATCCTCTCTTAAACTTTCTCTCTGTATTTTAGGGACACTGTATACTCACATTTCATCAAAGATCAAAAAGAAACTAAACTAGTTTAAATGAAACTGTTTCAATAGCTTTAAAAACAATTAAACTTCTTCTTCCACCGCTTCTATTACTGCCACTTCTTCCTCGAGACGGCTAACTTCTGATAATGACATTTGCTGCGCAATCTCTGAAGACACTTTCTTTCTTTTGCAGCAACAAAAAACTAGAAGATAGAATGTTACTTCATCAGTAATGTATATAATACAATATAAGAGAAATATAATAGATATTATATAAGAGAAATAATGAAATACTGAAACAAAAAAAACTATGTCAATCATTCCACTAACTTTCTCATACACTCATCTACAAAACCAAAAATAACATTTGTTCCTTATGTCGTCATTAATGTTGCATTAATACTTTTAGGTATGGAAATAGGTAATTTGTTATTACTGAATGTTTCCTCATGCGATTCTTAATTAGTCGGAACTTTTCATGAAATATGTGTGAATATTTGTAGAGATATTTATATATTTAAATAGAGAATAAGTTTGATTTTCCTTGTTCCGTAAACTCATGAAGAGCGTAAATGTATATAACTCAATTGATTATTTAGTGACATATGTCAAGTTTCGTTCATTTTTGTAATTTTTTTTGAATCATTCGTAACCATAATTTACTTTTACTAACGATTTTTGACACTGGTCACTGGACATTAACTTTACATTTCACCAAAATGTAAACACAATTGAGGAAAATTCAGGATCTTGGCCTAAATGTAAGAGGTTTCTAAAATTGACACTGCAATCATGTAGGCTACAACCTTATTCACGAAGGTGTAACAGTTATAATTAATGGTTTATAACATTATAATTTGAAAATTTCATAATATGAAGTAGGAATACATAAATATAATTCATTAAATAAAGTGTACAATATTGTTTATTGTTCATGGACAAACAAATGGATAAGTAGTTAAGTATGTAAGTAAATATTTTATTGTGTATTCAAACTAAATTTTACATATTTCCAAAAGTAACCAAAATTATCTAACAACAAAAGAAAACTGATCTTTTCTTAATAATCTTATAACTAAATATAAAAAAACATTTATTGAATTGAAACTAAATTTAATTAAAATTTATGAAAAAAATTTCATCTTCTTAAAATGAATTTGACTCTAACAATTATTACAGAAATAAATAAAAAAATAAAAAAAGTAATAAATGAAAGAGATCAGTATGACTACAAAATTTTGATTAGAGAATTAGGTATTCCCATAGACATAAAGACAGGCCGGTAGCGAATTAATAACTTTTTGGCAAACAAATAATAAAAAAAAGATTAAAGCTAATAATATGGAACAATAAAGGTACATTACAAGACTCACAATTTATTTTCGCCTATTACATAATTACATAATAAATTGTAGTAAACTGAGTGGTTGTCAACTATTCCAGATGAGAAAGTATAATAAAACTGAGTATAATAAAAATGTATAATAAAAAAAAGTATAATAAAAAAGAGTATCCCTGAAAAGTTTCATCCTTAATACAAATTCCTTTAACATCTCAATGAATAACAAAAAACAAGAAACCTTCTTGACATAAAAGTAATGGGAATTAACAAAGAAAAGGAACAATACAGAAGGAATAACAAGCATTTAAAATATTCAAAATTATGGATCAACATCATTAATACGCAATTGCAGAATAGCTAAATGTAAAAACAAGGTAATAACTTATATTTAAACCTACAAAAGTGAAGAGAAAATACTGCGAATTAGATGAAGATACAAGTCACAGGATTTATGTAGACTAATAGCTAAAGACATAATACAAAAGTTAGTTGTATGGTCATTGTTACAGAAAGAATGTAACAGATGAAATTAGGTAATAACATCATTAACTCCCAATTAGCAGTAAGGAGCTAAATGTAAAAAAATATGGTAATAATCTACAAAAGTATAAATAAAACACTATGAAGTTTCAAAACATAATTTATGGAGAGAAGTAGATATAGGGAAATTCTGAGGGATATATTTAAAGTATGGTGATGCCTAAATAGAGATTAAATCAGATAGGCTAGTAGTTATCTGAAAGTAGAATTATTTGATAATGGACGTTGAATTGAGTTTATTGAATGAAGTTGGGAGAATACAAATAGATGAATTCATGAAAAGAAAGATCTTTGAAGAAGTTGACAAACGAAAAACAAGTGAGAAAAATGTTGGAAGAACAAAAAAAAAAAAAACAAAAAAAACAGTTGTTTGATAAAAAGGAAAGCAGGTTCGAAAGTGTGGGTGTTGGAGACTGGGGAATAAAGACACCATATAGATAGAAACAGTGCACAATCATTGGAAGGTAAAAACCCTTCAAGGGCTGTCGTATCAAAGGATTACATAATGTATCGGTTGGTAAAATATCAGTTGTAAGTCTTATGAAATTATGTAAAGGCCTACTTTTAATTTTAAAGAATAACCTAAAGTAATAATTAAAAACCGTGTATATAGTTTTGTGTGGAAGATAATTGTTAATAACAGAAGCATGCACTAAAAATTCACTTCCAGTAGAGTGTGGGACGGTTGGGCACAAAAATGGTGGGGGTACCCCCACCCCTCCCCTCCCCCCTTGGCCCCTCCCACTTTGCCCCTCCCCCCTCTCCCCTTGGCCCCTCCCCCTTTGCCCCTCCCCTCCCCCCTCCCCTTTGCCCCTCCCCCTTTGCCCCTCCCCTTTAGGCCCCTTCCCTTCCCCCATTGGTCCCCCCACCCCTCCCCCTGCCCCTCCCCCTTTGCCCCTCCCCCTTTAGGCCCCTTCCCCCATTGGTCCCCCCACCCCTCCCCCTGCCCCCTTGGCCCCTCCCCTTTAGGCCCCTTCCCTTCCCCCATTGGTCCCCACCCCTCCCCTCCCCTGTAGGCCCCTTCCCCCATTGGTCCCCCCACCAGTGACGTATTGTTGTCGACACACACACACACACACACACACATGACGTCATACTCACACGACGTCATACACTTAACTTTTTTAATACCAGCGGGATTCGAACCTGTGAAGTTTGGATTCGAAGGCGGACACGCTACCGACTGAGCTATCGTGCATAGTATTACAAGTCGGATATTTAAAGCAGCATATAAGCCGCCATGTTGTAACCGCAATAATGTGTTATATATAATGTGTTAAGATTTTATCCTAACCTATAAGTGTCCTACCTTTGCCCATCCACAGCCTATCAGCTGCTACAATAATGTGTCATTATATAATGTGTTAAGATAGTTAACCTAAAGATTCCCACTTTTGCCCATCCACAGCCAATCAGCTGTTACAATAATGTGTTATATATTTATATAATGTGTTAAGATAGTTAACCTAACCTCATAGTATTACAAGTCGGATATTTAACGCAGTGCCGCCATGTTGTAACCGAACGTCAGAACATTCCGTAGAAGTTCGGACACGAACCCCTTACCGTAAGACTTACCGAGTTTTTCGCGACCGCGAAAAACTCGCGTAAGTCTCACGGTACGGGTCTGACCCGAACTTCCGGGTTTAGGAGCTTTGGAATAGGGTTCTAAGAAATAAGAATCAGTGTACCCATAGCCAAGTATATAAATATATTATGATTCACATCTACGACAACAATAACTTATATATTAAGTATATATTTTGATTCACACCAACGACAGCAATCGCTTCAGAGTTAAATTAATATTCAAAGTATAGATTAAGAGCAAATACGTCAGAGTTAAATTAATATTCAAAGTATAAGTAAAGCTGACAGCTGTTCTCCACATTACGCCTACAAAGATGACACCTCCTGCATTGTACTACGCAGTCGGAACAGAAGACGTGGCCGCAAGGTATCAACGCCACAGTAGGAAGTTTGATTAAGCATACTGGACAAGGTGAGAGCATCCGACTATGTACGAATACTCCCGAGGACTGTGGAACTTCCTGTAAGCAGAAAAAGGTAAGTCACATTATTGATCTTCTCTGTGTGTGTGTGTGTGAGTGTGAGATTGAAAAGGTTACTTTATACAAAGCTTTAATACTTACAGGGTATCGTGCACGGAATTCTGCTTGCTGCATAGTATTCATTCCTTTGTCTATTATAATACGTAAATCCCTCATCATGAGCCGCCATACACTCTGCGCAAACGCTTGACCAGTCCTGAAGTAAGGACGTCTAGCAGCGTTCTCCAAATCAGTAATAAGACATTGTAATGCAGGTAACGACCCAGTAAGTATCTCAATAGCCGCCTGAGTTCTGGCCTCGTTGATGGAAGACTGTGAAAAGAAAAAGATTATTTACAACGTAACCAACCATCGGACAGTTGACAAGCTCTCTCTCTCTCCTATACGTACAGAGTAAGTGTTGTCCACAGCCTGGTACATTATGCCGGAAGACAAACAGAATCCACAATCCAGTCGGCTGTGTGGTTGCATCGCTAGGTGTAGTGTCTCATGACTGACTGGGCCGTGATGGTGTAACGTGTATGATTGTTGTTGCGAGGCTGGTTGTGGCGTGACTCGAGTAGTGGAGGAGGAGGAGGAACGTATCCGCTGCATTTGTTCCGCGTCAACAGGTACGACATTATATTCAGCCATCCGCCTATCCAGAACGTCGGACAACGCAGCCTGAAAGGACGTTAAACTGTGAGACAGCCCTGCTCTCATTGCCTCCAGATCACGTCTCAAGTCATCACAACCGCCAGCAAAATATCGTTCCAATTCCTCTAGCCTCCTCTCGGCGTAGACATTCATCTATAAAATATAAACAATGGATATCTATAAAAATCTATTGAACAGATGTCTATAAACAGTCGGTTAGTGACAAAGTTTAAAAACATAACTTACACTACAAGCGCCCTGTGTTGGAGTAGCATCAGGCGCTATTACAACTGGCCCTTCTACATTATCAGAGGCTACAGCTGCTGGTTGCACTACTGGACCCTGAAAGAAAAACAAAAGTCAGTAAGAGTGTGTGTGTGTGTGTGTGTGTGCGAGCGTGCGTGCGTTGTGACTAAAGTCGAAAGAACTACCTGTTGCTCCAAGAGCTGCCGAAGCCAATCTGGCTGCCTGTTACGTCGCCTAGCGATAGGCTGAACCACCTGAAATAAATGCAATAGTTAGGGTGTGTGAATGTAACAGTCAAGAAAGAAAACAATATTTAGTAAAAAGTAGTGGTTATACCATTGGCCAAATCGGGTTACCTGTTGTTCCTGTGGTTGCTCTTGCGGCTGTTCTTGCGGCCGCTCTAGCGGCTGCTCTCGTGGCTGCTCCAGTAATCGACGAAGCCATTGTGACTGTCGTTGACGTGACATATTTTTGCTATCCTGAAAATAACGTTACAAAGTGAAGAGCGAGATTGAACCGTACGACCATTTAGAATAAGTTGACCCTACAATTCTGTGTAACGCTTTGCCAGAAATGTCCGGATTCGTTAAGCAGATAAAAAAACAATTTTCAACGATTTAATTGCGACCGTATTGGTTCAATCTCGCTCTGAAATGTTACTACCACTACCTACAGAGGATGAACGTATCATCCTCCGGGGAGCCGCCCCAACCACGCGGCTCCCGGTGACGACCATACCATGAATCTAGTGTCGCCTCCCTGACTACCGGTAAAAACTAGTGCCGCAATTCTACAAGCACTGTCTTCCCGCTATGACCAGTCACAACAAGTTTCGCGCCAACAATCTCAGCAATATCCGATTCGCTCAGAGTGTCTGCGTAACGCTTTGGTAGAAATGTTCTAATCGGATTTTCCTCCGAATCGTTAATCAGATCAACAAATACACACGCACCGAACTTTGACTCTACAATCTTCGCATCGACAATAGGATATTCGAATCCTATTTTCAAAGATCTAATTGCTACCGTCTCTACGGCAGCATAGCCGACCGTATTGAACCTATCAATAGCAGACGCCATGTCAAACTTACCTTGTACTACAACGGTAGACAAACCGAGTACAGAATGATTACTGAGCTCACAGAACAGCGCTTATATACAGTTTGGGGACCGATCCCACTCCTACCAGTACCACCTCCACAAACATAGACGTCACCCCCACCTATCCGTCCGAGAGTGGGGATCGGGCGTACCGACATTATAAATGCGACTCACCCCCTCCCATCATTCTCATTCTTCTTGGAACGCTTGGTGAGTAAACTTGATAGCTGTAGTATTCTTTAGAATTGAATAATGTCCGTGTACGTTGTTTCGACTTGTGATTCGTACGTAAAAAAGTTTCGTTTGTACGGGACCAAAGTCGTTTTTAAATTCAATTCACTACCGTCGGACGTGGAGGAAATTGAATGGATCAAACGTGGTTTAGAAGAGTTGATCGATCAAATGACCGAAAATACGACCGACGAAGATCAATTAGGGTTTACACTGACTAGTTTGAATGTAAAAAATCGCGAGCCTGGGTACGTAGCTTTCAGACCCGCTACAGATATAACTTACGATGTGCTCTGGAAAATATTCGGCGGTATTATTCAGAGCAATGCAGAAGGTTTCAAGTCTAGCGATACGTTTAAAGTAGAATGTACTAAAGTAAAAGTACCTGTAGGCCGAGGACGTCGTGTTAGACCTGGCTTGTACAATAACTATGACGAAGAATGTAAAGCTAGACGGGGTATTGTCGTGATTAAGAATACAGACTCTCTTTGCTTGCCTTGCTCTATTGTAGTCGGTAAAGCCCACGCCGAGAAAGACAAAGACTATAAGCTCGTGCGTATGGACAGAGCTAAGAGACAGACAATCAGAGCTAAACAATTAATGACTGACGCAGGTGTCCAAATCGGTGTCGAGGGTGCAGGGGTGCAGGAATTGCAAAAATTCCAAGACTTTTTACCCAATCACAAAATAACTGTGTACAGTTATGGAAATAAAGGGCGTGTCGTGTATTTCGAAGGTGACGTAACCAATCCTCAATACACAATTAATCTACTCTTCCACGAAGGTCATTTTAACGTAATAACAAATCTCACAGCCGCCTTTGCTTGCGGTTATTTTTGTGAAACGTGTCATGTCCCATTTAATCATCGTGGTGATCATAGATGTTTGGCCACTTGTTACGGTTGTAAACGTTCGCCACCGTGCATAATGGAAAACGGTCACATCCATTGCGGCGACTGCAACAGACAGTTTATGAACAAGGACTGTTTTGTTGTACACAAACGAAATATCTGTGCCAACATGAAAAAGTGTCGCGAATGTGAGAAAATAATCATGAAGAGTAAGCGTAGTACCGAACACGTGTGCAGTGAAACGTACTGTAAAGTGTGTCGGGATTACATGCCCGCTAATCACATGTGCTACATGAAAGTAGACCGTAGGAAACCGATGGAAAAAGATTTCCTCTTCATTTTCTTCGATCTGGAGACGCGTCAAGACGAAGCTCTCGACTCGGCTCAAGTGCACAGAGTAACTTTATGCGTAGCACAACAGTACTGTTGGTTATGCATAAACGGTGAAGAGTGTGAAAATTGCGGGGACCGTACACACGTCTTCAAAGACGATCCCGTCGAAGGATTCATGTCCTACATAATGGACGTACGTAAACCGTACAAAAAAGTCTGCGTAATCGCTCACAACGGTCAAGGTTTCGACTTCCAGTTCCTCCTAAAGTATCTGCTGGAGAAAACGCAGTTCACTCCAGAGCTCATAACACGCGGTACAAAAGTAATACTCATGGAAATAGACAATGTAAAGTTTATAGATTCTCTGAACTATATGCCTATGGCATTGTCCAAACTACCCAAAGCATTCGACCTGCCACCTGAAAAGAAAAAGGGATACTTTCCTCACCTTTTCAACACGGTGGAGAATCAAAATTACGTCGGCCCTATCCCCGAACAAAAGTACTACTGTCCCGACTCGATGTTCGACAAAGGACACAGAGAATTTATAACTTGGTACGACGAGCAGGTACGATGCGAGTACGTATTCGATTTCCAAAAGGAAATATTCGAATACTGTCTCTCCGACGTGGACATTTTGGCACAAGCGTGCATAAAATTTAGAGCCTCGTTCCTCCAAGTGTGCAACGTCGATCCCTTCATCGAGGCCGTAACAATTGCCAGCGCGTGTAATCTGGCATTTAGACGCAACTTCTTACGATCAAATACCATAGGCCTTGTTCCCAAAAAAGGTTACCGATTGGTCGATACCCAATCAGCTATTGCACTGCAGTGGTTGACGTGGGAGGAAGATCAGCGTGGGGCCCTAATGGAACATGCAGGGCGTGGTCGTGAAGTAATAGTGGATGGAGTGCGTGTGGACGGAGTGTGTGAAGGAATTCTGTTCGAATTCCACGGTTGTTACTGGCACGGCTGTCCCAAATGTTTCCCCAACGGTCGCGATGAACCCCTGGCAGACGATCCGTCCGACACGCACAACGCCCGACTAGCTCGCACGAAATCTAAGATAGCGAAGCTGTCTCGTGATCACGATGTGATCGAGATTTGGGAGTGCGACTTTTTAAAGATGAAAAAAGGTAACAAAGACATGGCCTATCTTGAAACACACCCGATCCTAGACACTGCACCCCTTAACCCTAGACACGCGTTTTTTGGCGGTCGTACTGGTAATACAAGATCCTATTACGGATGCAAGGAGAAGGGTGAAACAATTCAGTACGTTGATGTATGTTCACTCTATCCTTGGGTCTGTAAATACGGCAAGTTTCCAGTAGGCCACCCGACAATTCACATAGGTAACGAGGATTGCCGGAAGCGCGGGATGAATGCAGAGGGTCTTTTGAAATGTAAAGTTCTACCACCCCGTGATCTGTATCATCCCGTACTTCCGGCAAGCATGAACAAGAAATTAATGTTTGTCCTGTGTCGAACATGCGGCCAAAAATTAATTTCCGGTGAGTGTACTCATACCATTGACGAACGAGTGTTGACCGGGACCTGGACAATGGACGAGATACGAAAGGCTGTGTCTACAGGATACGTAATAGTGGAAATGTATGAACTCTGGGAATATGAAATCGTGTCGTTCAACGAGGGGCGTGGTGGATTGTTCACAGAGTTCATAAACACATTTCTTAAAATTAAACAAGAGGCGTCAGGGTATCCTAACTGGTGTAAGACTGACCAAGACAAGACACAGTACGTCAACGACTACTTTTGTAACGAGGGCATACGCCTAAACAATGAGCGAATAGGCAAGAACGAGGGTCTACGCTCTCTGGCAAAACTTATGCTCAATTCATTTTGGGGTAAGTTCGGTCAGAGAGAGAATCAGAGTAAGACGTCCATAATTAGGCAGCCTACGGAACTTTTCAAAATGTTAGTCAGTCCGTCCGTCGAGGTGAATAATATACAGGAGGTGAACGACGAGACGATAATGGTTAACTGGCACTACGTTGAAGATGACTGTGAGGTATTGCCGACAGTCAATGTTGTAATTGCAGCGTACACTACGGCCCAGGCTCGACTCAAACTGTACGAGCATCTGGATTCACTCGGTTCACAGGCTCTCTATTATGACACAGACAGTGTACTCTATGTGCATAAAGAGGGCTTACACAGAGTGCAAACAGGTGACTACTTGGGACAGATGACTGACGAATTGCAAGACTACGGTCCTGGTTCATATATAACAGAGTTTGTGTCCGGAGGTCCAAAAACCTACGGTTACAAAATTCTGACACCCGATGGACCGGTGACTGTATGTAAAGTTAAAGGACTGACTCTGAATCTGCGAACCGACGGTATTGTGAATTTTGAAAGTTTAAAGCGCATGGTTCTGGAAGAAGAAGAAGAACAATCTCTAACGATAACCGAATCACGGATCCGTAGAACAAGAGATCGTGATGTGGTTACCGTTAGCGAAAGTAAAACGTTTAGAATCACAGGTGCGAAACGAAAAAGAGACGGACAATATGATACACTACCCTATGGCTATTGTAAAACCATGCGTTTCGAGTAAAAATGGTGACAGCTGTCTATTACTCTGACATTGTTGTGTGTGTGTGCCCTCTGGAGCGGTGTAAAAACCCGTAAGGCTGTGGTGCCCTCTGTCGTGACGTAACTGTCCACAAGGAATGTATGTACTTTGTTAGAGTAACAGATAGTATGCCCCTCGTCATGGGCTCGTCTGACGGTAGGCCTCTTTTTAGAGGGATTCTTAACGACACCATGGAACGGCTACCCTGGCCTTAGGCTATAGGCTCTAGCTGGTGATGGAAGGTTCCACCGTAGTTCATATATATAGCCAAGGGGATCCGTCATACGGACTCATTCGTGAAATGGAGGGCGTGAGACAAACTATTGCAGCAGAGTTGCACAAACCGGCTCGAAGAAATTTCAAAACACGACGTGTAACGTTGAAAGGTGTGAATGATTTGTATCAAGCCGATTTGGTAGAAATGATACCGTACTCTGGTGAGAATCGTGGTTACAAGTATATATTGACAATGATCAATTGTCTGACAAAATTCGCTATTGCAGAACCGTTAAAGACGAAATCGGCTCCCGAGGTGTCCAGAGTACTGGAACCTATATTGAAAAAACATCGTATGAAAAACTTTCAGACGGATCAGGGTAAAGAGTGGTTTAATTCGCACGTGCAAAAATTGATGACAAAATACAATATAAATCACTATACGACATATACGGAGAAGAAAGCGTCCATAGTTGAACGTTTGAATCGTACTTTGAAAAATATAATGTGGCGTGAATTTACGGCACGCGGTAGCTATGCGTGGTTGAGTCTCTTGCAAAGTGTTGTAAAAACGTACAACAATACTGTACACAGTACTATCGGTATGAAACCCGGCCGTGTAACGAAAAAGCACGAACGAATACTTTTGGAAAAAATTGCACCGATGACTAAAAGTCCCAAATCAGCCCCGAAATTTAAATTAGACGACAAAGTTAGAATATCAAAATATAAAAAAACTTTTGCTAAAGGCTATCTACCCAACTGGACAAACGAAGTGTTTACCGTGTACGCCGTTGTACCGACGAAACCCGTAACGTACGTTTTACAAGACTCGAAAGGGGAGATCCTAAAGGGCGGATTTTACGGTGAAGAATTGAGTAAATCGATTGTCGGTGATGTCTATCTTGTAGAAAAAGTATTGCGCAAACAAGGGAATAGAGTTTTTGTAAAATGGTTAGGCTTCGATAAAACACACAACTCGTGGATAGATAAGAATAACCTTGTGACTTAATATTGCGACAGACCTTGTGACTGCTAACCGGTATTTGCTTATAACGAGTCTCACACTTTATATTCAACTCAGTGTTACGTCATAATGCGAATAGAAAACACATCGCACGTGCTCCCGATGACAAATTTCGATCTATATACAGGAACGGGTGTAGCCGAAAAAAGAAAACGTCACGGTCCACTATTACCGAATACGATACGAGCTATAGTGTGTGGACCGTCGAATAGTGGTAAAACCAATGTTGTATTCAATTTATTGTTTGAACCCAACGGACTCAGATTTCGAAATGTATACGTATTTTCAAAGTCACTTAACCAGTCAAAGTACAAGTTTTTGGAAAAAGTGTTAGGCGGCGGTGGTGACGACGACGACGACGAGATCGGTTATTTTCCATTTTCGGACAATGAAAGCGTTATACCGCCTAGTGAAGCTAAACCGAATTCCGTGATGATTTTCGACGATATTGCCTGTGAAAAACATGACAATATACGTAACTATTTCACCATGGGCCGTCACAACGATATAGACTCTTTTTATTTGGGTCAAACCTACAGTCGTATACCGAAACAATTGATTCGTGACAACGCCAACCTGTTGATCCTGTTTAAACAGGATGACATGAATTTACGTCACATTTATTCTGATCACGTCACACCTGACGTATCGTTTAAAGTTTTTCAAAACATTTGCGCCGCGGCCTGGAAAGAGAAACACGGATTTGTCGTTATAGACAAAGACAGCGAAATAGTAAACGGTCGCTATCGTATCGGCTTTGATCGTATCGTGAAGGATATATAAATGCGTATCTACACGTACGTGCATGGCGTAACAAACGCACCTATATATTTCCCAGTACCGACAACACAGAGCTCATTAGTCGTTTCGACAGGCACGTGTACGAATTGCCACTGTGGTCCGGTGGCATCCGCCGGTGATATTATACGGTTCCTCTGTGTCTAGGAAAAAGTAGTTTCGAACTTCCGTAATGGCCGATCGTCGACAGCAGGACGTACTAACGATGGAGATTGCACTGTTGAAGGACGCTATCAAGAGAAAATATCGTCGAATGCGATACGGTGACGTAGACTCTGAACTAATGCTCACAAAAAAATATAGCCCTATACTGAAAGAGTTGTCGAAAATAAAGGGTTCGCCGTCTGCACCCGATGTCAAAGCCGAAGTAAAGAACGAGATCGCCGAGATGGGAGGGGATAAGGTGGAGGGAGGTGATGAGGTGGAGGAGGGAGGGGATGGGGTGGAGGAGGAGGTGGGGGATGTGTGGGGTTCTCCTAGTTTTATGGATACCGAAGTAATTGCAGAAACTCCGGGTCCGCCGCAGACCAGTGTATCGGAGCTATTGTCTACACCCGAAGGGCAAAGTGAATCTGAAAAATGGGTAAACAGTACTTTCAAACATCCGCTGGCACGAAAGTATATGCTCAAAATGATTAAAGATACCGTCCGTAGTCAGAATATAGATCACAGTTACGGACCGAAAATCGGAGCCGACTCTATTATGATCGGTAACAAGACGCTTCAGTTGTCTGACGATGGTAAACTTATAATTGACGGAGTTCACTATAAAGGGACACCCGGATTGTACGAGTTGGTGTTTAAGCGTATACCCGATGATGAAATATATACCGAGGACGATTTACGAGCGTATAGAGATATCTGTTTGGCGTCCAGTGCACACAAACAATTACACGATCCGAACGGACGCATTAATAGTAACAGATCGTATAAATATAAAAACATTATAATGCGTTTATTCCCACCTAAAAACGTTAGCGGTAGAGGTTATTCATACTGGGACGATCCGAATGAGTTGTGTGACAGACTGAGACTTTTGTTGGCATCTCACGATGCCGGACATACGGGTCACGCAAATGAAATCGCCTCCATCGTTGAGGAACTACGAGAGGCAGGATTCATAAAAGGTTCGGGTAATAGAAAGATACGGTCATTGATACGATGAGTGTCGACAAGTTCGGACGTTATTCGGTGAGAAGGGCTTTATCCACCCAACCGATAGTTAGAGGGTACGACCTTACCCCTGAGGGGAACTACGATATAAAGGGTAAACTCTTGCGTAATGTAGGCGCTCCTCTAACGGAAAAAGATGCTGTAAATCTAGACACTGTGGATAAGACGTGTATAACCTTTGATAAAGTCGCACAAAAATATCACACAAAGGGCATACCCTTGGGCGGTCTGGGTCCGACTAAAGATACCGATGACGCTGTAACTAGAGGATATCTCGAATCTCTAATACCGATTAAACTTATGACCGACTATTCCGTTAGACAGAGTCGAATACAAGATGTAGGTGAACCTATAGACGACGGTGATGCCGTCAACATAGCATACGCCAGGAAAAATTTTCTCTTGAAAAATTTGGAGGGGAGCGATGAGATGGAAGCGGGAGCCTTTGATGCTCGTAACGCTAGTATCTGTAATTTAAAGTATCCCTCTAGTAAGACGGACGCCGCCAATAAGATGTACGTTGACAATAAAAGTATTGTATCCGACCATATGGGGTATTATTTTCTTCATCGTCGGATTGCAAGTGTCGGTTCTCCCGTCTACGCCGATGATGCTGTCACTTTGATTTTCCTCATGGAAAATACCGTACATCTACACCAATCACCGACATCCGGTGAATCGGTTTTCAATGCCGAAGATAAGAGGATAACCAGTGTAGCCGATGCCGTCGACGATATGGATGTAGTGACTTTAAGACAGTTGAAAATATACATTCGAGAATTGGAGACGTGGATAAGGAACAATGTGTTGTTGTTGAAAAATGGCGGTTGTTTTAACGCCGAGGGGAAACGTATCTGTAATGTCGCCAAAGGCGATGTCGATACGGATGCAATTACAGTGGCACAATTGGCCGGCTCTATAAAAGCGTTGGAAAATGGTTTTAAGGCGTACAGTAAATCGGAACTTATCGCTTTCGCTCGTGTTATTAAGAGAGAATACAGTAAAGTGGATGTTTCCAAAGACCGAGTAACGAACTGGAGATCACTATGGGGTTCGGGGAGCGATAAGGAATAATTACTCATATAAAGCTAAACATCCGGATTCACTCTCATTTGTAAACATGACTTTGACCGAAGCGGTTGTCGTCTTTGTACTCTGTTGCAACGCGACGAGTCTCGCTGATGATTTCAGCGACAGTACTACTACTACTACTACAGTAGATGTAGCGGGTTATGGATATTGCGGCTATAACGATAGTGTTAATCCACTCGACGCGTCGGGACAATTTAGATGGATAAATACTACGCTAACGTGGTACATGTACGGTACCGGAAACCGTGAACAAATGAAAACTGTACAACACGCTTTCAACCTTTGGAGTCGACATTCCAATTTGAAATTTTTTCGTGACAGCTCACTACCCAATATAGTCATTTCTTTTGGTGAACAAGATCATATTAATTTGGTCAACGGTGGTAATAAGTGTTTTAGCGATTTCGGCGGTAGAGGTGGCACCCTTGCACACGCAACTCTACCCACGCTGACCACAAAGCAGACGGAAATTCATTTCGATATGGAGGAAAATTGGGACTTTAGTATGAATCTACCCTCAAATAGTCATCAATCATTCTATACGGTCCTTGTACACGAAATCGGACACGCCCTAGGTCTACACCATTCACCTAGTCACACCTCCACAATGTTTCGCTATTCTATTCCACCTAGAAACATTACAGATATGTATCAGTTGGATCTCTCCCCTGACACTATTTCCGCTATACAGCAGTTATACGGACCTCTCACAACGACGACCACTACCACTACCACTACCACGACAACTCCACGGCCGACAACAACAACAACAAAACCGCCCCCAAAAATTACTACCCTCAAGTCACCCGTTTCTCCCCCTGATCTATGTAAGATAAGACGTAAGATCAATACAGTGTTTATAGCTAATAAACATATATATCTGTTTTACGAGAAATACGTGTGGATAATACCTTTGGACGAGACGAAAAGAGTAGGAAATCTAGTACCCGAATTGATAACAGATTGGTTGGATTATTTACCGAGAGACTTTGTACGTATCGACTCGATTTATCAGGCACCCAATAGCGACATAGTTTTAATAACAAACACGTCTGTATACGGCATCAACTATCCTAGTCTACGAAGAAAGTACATGTATAAACTCGAAGATTGGCTCGGTAGAAAGATAAAAAGTCACATAAACGTTGTACTGAATGATAATCGGGGTATGACGATGGTGTTGTACGATAATAGTTATGTGCTTAGACACGATGAGTGCTCCAGCATGGGCCTACACGAAGGTCTGATTACCGATCTCTACAACGGTGTACCGAATACTGTAAAAGGAGGTTTCAAATATATAGACGGTAATCTCTACTTCTTCGGTGAGAATAATGTGTACGGCTACAATGAGTTTTTGGGTTACGTCACGGAGGTTTATACCGATATTTTAGATGTGTTAAAAATCACTTGTATGAAAGAGAATCGTCTCAGGGAGTTGTACACACTACTATCGGAGATAATTTATACTCGTGCATAGATTCTGTGTCAACAGTATAGAAATGGCGGTGCAACGATCAACATCGCTCAGTCGTAGACGAAGAGCGGTGAAGAAAGGACGTGGACTTGTGTCTAGGTTATTGAGTGCTGGTGACACGGTTTTAAATAAAGCTATCGATCTATTACCGGTCGAACTACATCTACCGTCGTACAATTATTGCGGTCCCGGTACAAAACTAGCCAAGAGATTAGCTCGTGGTGATAGAGGAATCAATCCGTTGGACGAAGCTTGTAAAGAGCACGATATAGCGTACAGTAAATATAGTGATTCGGAAAATCGCAGGCAGGCGGACGATAGATTAGCGGGTAAAGCTTGGAGTAGGGTTAAAGCAGGGGACGCATCTTTAGCCGAACGCGCTGCTGCGTTGGCCGTATCGGCCGCTATGAAAGCGAAAACAAAGTTAGGAGGTGGGCGGAGACGGAAGAGAGGGGGAAGAAAGCTCACGGTTCACCAACTGTTGAGTCGATTGAAGGGCAAGGGACTTTACTTAAAACCTTACGTAGGGGGCTCGGGACGACGACGACGGCAACGAACGTGTAAAAAAAAACGCCGATAGATTCGATCCCGATAAAACCTCTGACTAACATTGACCTCGAAAAATACGCTGTTAAACTGAAAATACCACATTTCAGAGGAGTCTATATGAGAGACACTCTACCCGTACAACCTTTGCAAAACGAGTCGGCCATTGTGAATCTGGACACTATTTCGGGAGAGGGTACCCATTGGGTATGCTATAGGAAAAGTGGACCTAACGTAGAGTACTTTGATAGTTTCGGTAATCTTAGGCCCCCTATCGAACTGTCTAGATATTTCGGTTCCAACGCCAATCTTCACTATAATTACAGACGTCATCAGAGTGACAACTCAGTTGTCTGCGGACATTTGTGCCTAAAGTTTCTATCGCAACAATGAGCATTGTTCTGAGCGGTAGTGGACCTGTAATCGCTTGCGATTTTTTTCCAATCATAGAACTGAGCGTTGATGACGAGTGGGAAATCGGTCTCATAGATTTTGCCACTTACAATTCCATCCCCAATATAACTGAAGGTATAAATAACAAGCTACGAATCGTCGGCGACGATTCTGATGTCACCATTGGTATTCCCACGGGTTCTTACGAAATCGAGGACATTGAAAAATATATCAAAACCCAACTGCCGTCGGGGGTGACATTTTCACTCAAGCCGAACAATAACACACTTAAAGCGGAGATTAGGTGTTCTGCAACGATTCATTTCGATAACGACGCTTCTATCGGAAAATTACTCGGTTTTAAGAGCGGTAAATTGGACGCCAATACTAAACACGAATCCGATTTACCGGTCGATATTATTAAAGTGAATGTGATCCGCATAGAATGTAACATTGTGACCGGTTCCTTTCAGAACGGTATAGAGTCTCACGTTATGCACGAGTTTTTTCCTCAGGTTCCGCCCGGTTACAAGATTGTCGACACTCCACCGTCGATCATATATCTACCTGTCAAGGTGAAAAATATTCATAACATAACCGTACGTCTAACTGATCAGAACGGTGCTCCTATAGATTTCCGAGGTGAAACAGTCTCTGTCAGACTACATCTACGTAAGGGAAATGGGTCTCGTTATTAATAGCGGTCGTACTCAGACTCGCATCAGTATACATCAATCCTCGGTCGAGTTAACACGACGAAATATCCTGTTCCTGAGAGCTTTAGGTTTTAAAGTGAAAAATGGATCTGTTGGCAATCGATAGTGCTGCAGAGTACAATGACGTCATCAGTGGTCTGGAATACCATTCGCATAGACCGTATGCGTCATCAACGTACGGCAATAATGATGAAATTCGTATTCCCATAAATCAACAGGACGTGATGACGTCACCGTTTGAAAGTCAATTGTATATAAAGGGTAAAGTAAGTGGTAAAACGCTGACCGGTGGAGCTGCCACGGTCAAGTTGGTCAATAACGCCGTAGCTTTTCTCTTTGACGATATACGTTACGAGATATCCGCCGGCGAAGTGGACCGTACGAGAAATGTAGGCATCACGAGTACACTGAAAAATCTTTTGTCGTTGCGTGAGAGTGAAAAGAATAAACTTGGCAACGCCGGTTGGTTAGGGGTTGGAGAAATGAAAGTTGTGACGTCAGACTTTACACTCTGCGTCCCGTTGAAAATGTTAATGGGTCTTTTTGAAGACTACAAGAGGATAGTTGTCAACGTGAAACAGGAACTCATACTTTTGCGTTCGTCGAGTGATTTGAACGCCGTTTACAGTGCCGATGCTACGGAAATAACACTCGAAATAACCACGATACAATGGAGGGTTCCTCACCTGACGGTGACCGATGCCTATAGATTGAAAATTTTGAAAATGATCGAACGAGACAGCCCCATTCACGTACCATTCCGTTCGTGGGAGATTTACGAGTTTCCAACATTGCCTCAGACGAGTCAATTATCGTGGACGGTCAAAACGGCTAACCAGCTGGAGAAACCTCGATACGTTATTCTGGCTTTTCAGACGGATCGGAAGAATCAGATCAAAAAGGACGCCGGTCTGTTTGATCGTTGCAAAATTACCAATGTAAAACTGTACTTGAATTCTCTCTACTTTCCCTACGACAATCTGCACGGTGACGTTTCCACTATGTACGAAATGTATACACGTTTTCAACAATCGTATTACATGCGTGAATCATCTCCGTCCCTCGATTTGGACACATTTGAATCTCGAGCCCCGATATTTGTAATAGACTGTTCCAAACAGAACGATTCCATTAAATCGGGCCCTGTGGACGTACGCCTAGAAATAGAGGCAAGTGAAAATATACCGGCCAATACTACAGCCTACTGTCTCATTCTACACGACTCGCATATCGTGTACACTCTCCTTTCGGGTACAGTCAAAAAGGTGATGGTATAAGTGCGCATGCGCAAAGTCTCTCTCTTATAATACGATACAATCATCGATCCAGTCATTCACGATCGAGACATCATGTGCACCACATACCCAGGAGTCGTTCATGCCTTCCTCAGGCTCGTGCCTAAGGATAGAATATCGGATTTACAGGACTTTTTTAGCGAAAGCAAACTATATTATTTATTCAACCCTAGTGAAATAGACAATCAGTTGATCTTGACATTCACAGAGTATATCTACGATGGCGACGATGACGACAAATATCATGTCGATAAGTCGCAAGTATCGGAACATGTCTATACAGGTTTAAAGAGTCGGCTATCTTCGGGTGACATCGGCCCGTCTTCGGATTCGGTTTACGTTTTAGTGGGTGGGGTGGGGATGGTTTATCGCAACCATTATTGTGTCAGTTGTGGGGAGGATGATATAAGCGACGAAAAATACTATCAATTCGATTTCGATGATGCCCGTCTACACGAGTTCCCATTGGTTCTAATCGAACCGGAACTTGAGACAGGTTATTTGCACAATCTTTCGTCATTTTATCAAAGAAGTCAGTTGTAACTGTCGCCGTCGGTCAGTCGAGACAATGGATCCGAGCAAGATGGACGTGGAGCGAGCTCCTACCAAACGTCAGGTGCCACCTAACCTCCCTTTGGGAATTTTTCTTAAATCCGTTCATTTCCTAAACAAAGAGTGTACTAAATTCATAGCAACCGGTTTGTTCCAGCATACGGGTTTTACTCTCGGACTTTTAGTACAGAGTGGTAAAAAATTTGTTTACTTAAATCATAATCTACTCGACGGATTGTCGATTAATTTAAAATTTATAACGGCTGCTCTCGGCAGCAAGAGTACGTTAAAATTCGACATGAGTATCGGTGACGTAATAGTACGGACTACTTTCGGAAAACGTTACGTTCAATTGTACGATGGGCAACATTGTATGACCTTGACCGCTGACGAATGGAAGCTATTCGAGGAGAGTATGCCGCTCGTGTCCAGACGTGTCGCCGAATTGTTTTATATCGAGGAAGAGTTACGCTCCTACATCATTGAGATCTTGGCCAGCGACGAGCTCGTATCTAGCACACTCCCCGAAGCGGACAAACTGTACGACGAAGTGAGCTTGTTTAAAAAACATGCAAGCGGCGGTAGTTGAATTTCACGCGTTTCACGATAACGACAACAAGTATATAGTCAAAGAATTGGCCATTGTCGGTGATCACTTTCAAAGTGTTACGGTCTTTAAACCGCCCTACAGATTTTCTCTCCTTAACGAAAAATCTCAAAAATCGGCTCGTTGGCTACAATCACGTTTTCACTATATCAGATGGGATGAAGGCGGTGTACCTTACAACGAGGACACGATACGCACTTTGTGCAAGCCTTTTGCAACACTTTTCACAAAAGGATTGGAAAAGGCACTGTTTTTGAGACAATTCCATCCTCACGTCATGGAATTGCCTCGAGAAGAGAAATTCACCTATAACAATAACATTAACTGTATATTACCTCAGCATAATAGTAACGTAGATAGTAAATGTGCACTAAAAAGTGCTAAAAGTTATTACGATTTACTTCTAGCCTAATTTGAGTTGTGTGTGTTTCTTAGGTCCCTGGCGAGGAGTTAATTCTCTCGTAAACCTGTGTGTGTGTGTGTGTGTGTGTGTTTCTTAGGTCCCTGGCGCAGAGTTAATTCTCTCGTAAACCTATGTGGCTTGAAGTAAATTTGTAACATAAATTTTAAAAAAACAAAAAAAAACAAAAAAACAAAAAACATTAAAACAACAAAAAAAAATTTTGGAGGCCACAATTTTGTAATGGAGTGGTGGTCACAGGAAATAGCGATGGATTTGGGGCTATTTCCACAAGGGGTAAAGCCTTCTGCTTGCCCCGGCTTGTAATGTGAGCACGAGGAACAGCTTCACTGTACCACGTGACGGTTCCAACCCCGTGAAAACACAGAGGACAAGTCTATTTCGTTTCAGTATCGAGCTGAGACGCCAGCAAGGAACATGTGGACGGATTGTATCGCTCTAGTGAATGTACGTCACAGTGCATACTCTACGTACGCTGCGCGATTGAGTAGCTATTCAAATTGGAAACATTCCTTGTCACCGATCAAATTGTCCGAAGCTGGCTTTTTTTATCTAGGCTTTGAAGATCGTGTATGCTGTTATGCCTGTGGCTTGGGTCTCAAAGATTGGGAGCCGAGCGAGGACCCAATTATCGAGCATTACAAATGGTCACTTAATAGATGTAGGTATATAAAAGCACTGAGAGCAATGGAACGAAGTAACACGTTACATAGCAGCAGCAGCAGCAGTTCGACCTGCGAGTGTAGGCTATGTAAAATATGCTACGAATCGGATATAGAAGTTTGTTTGTTGCCTTGTGGCCATTTATTGGCTTGTACGAATTGTTCACTCAAATTAAAGCATTGCGGCCTATGTAGAGAAAAGATAGCTGCCACCGTACGCGTATTTTTTACATAGATATCAGGGATTGACTTTAATTAGGCTGCCTAACCACTAGCGACACTACTTTCGTTTAACTAAATATTGTTTATTGTTTTATCTAACAAGTTTATAATAATAATATGTTTTAAAAGCAAAGACCGTATAGATCTTCAACCCGCCGCAAAAACCCGTATGCGAGTTGTTTGTTTTTCGGCTTATAAAAGTAATTAATATAATTTAAACTAATTAATATAATTTAAACTAATTATTATCTAACAAGTTTATAATATGTTTTAAAAGCAAAGACCGTATAGATCTTCAACCCGCCGCAAAAACCCGTATGCGAGTTGTTTGTTTTTCGGCTTATAAAAGTAATTAATATAATTTAAACTAATTAATATAATTTAAACTAATTATTATCTAACAAGTTTATAATAATGTTTTAAAAGCAAAGATCGTATAGATCTTCAACCCGCCGCAAAACCCGTATGCGAGTTGTTTGTTTTTTCGGCTTATAAAAGTAATTAATATAATTTAAACTAATTAATATAATTTAAACTAATTATTATCTAACAAGTTTATAATAATAATATGTTTTAAAAGCAAAGACCGTATAGATCTTCAACCCGCCGCAAAAACCCGTATGCGAGTTGTTTGTTTTTCGGCTTATAAAAGTAATTAATATAATTTAAACTAATTAATATAATTTAAACTAATTATTATCTAACAAGTTTATAATAATGTTTTAAAAGCAAAGACCGTATAGATCTTCAACCCGCCGCAAAAACCCGTATGCGAGTTGTTTGTTTTTCGGCTTATAAAAGTAATTAATATAATTTAAACTAATTATTATCTAACAAGTTTATAATAATATGTTTTAAAAGCAAAACATATTATATTTACAACTACTTAATATCTAATGCTAAAAGCTGACTCTACATTAAATGTAAAGTGAATTAATGAACCCATACGCAGTTGTTTATATATTGTCTTGTTAATGGTGGGAGAATGCTATGTAATACGTGAGTGAATGCTGCCAATACGTACGTGATGTGTTCAACATAACAGCCGGAGGCTTTGTAATCATTAGAGAACCGGTATGCTAATCGATCGAGGCTCTTGTAAGGTGGCACGCTTGACATTCTTTCTTTCTTTTACTTAATTCTTATAAATCAGTGTATAGAGTTAATTTGTCTTACACATGATATATGTTTTTGTCTCTAACAAAGCATATAACACGACACATTTTATTTAAGTATTAATACATTTCATTTTTATAGACGGTATATTTTTTGTATACGACTTAATTTGTAACACACGCGAAGTATGTTTCCGTCTCAAACAACGCTTTAGAGATTTTGATGAAATTAATGTATAGACAGTTTGTAACACACGCGACGTATGTTTCTGTCTCAAACAACACTTTAGAGATTTTGATGAAATTAATGTATAGACCGTTTTTTATTTCAATACCGATTACATTAGATGTACTTTGTGTACACCGAAAGTTTAAGTATTAATAACTTTCTTTTACTTAATTCTTATAAATCAGTGTAGAGAGTTAATTTGTCTTACACATGATATATGTTTTTGTCTCTAACAAAGCATATAACACGACACATTTTATTTAAGTATTAATACATTGCATTTTTATAGACGGTATATTTGTATACGACTTAATTTGTAACACACGCGATGTATGTATCTGTCTCAAACAACGCTTTAGAGATTTTGATGGAACACATGACTAAACAAGTTTTATTTAAGTATTAATACATTTCATTTTTATAGACGGTAATTAGGTGTCTTAGTTCAGATTATTTCACATGTAAATTTGTATAGGACTTAATTTGTAACATACGCGAAGTATGTTTCTGTCTCAAACAACGCTTTAGAGATTTTGATGAAATTAATGTATAGACAGTTTTTGATTGGTACTACAAGGCGGTGTGCTGATTTGTCTCAAACAACGCTTTAGAGATTTTGATGGAACAAATGACTAAACAATATTTATTTAAGTATTAATACATTTCATTTTTATAGACGGTAATTAGGTGTCTTAGTCCCGATTATTTCACATGTAAATTTGTATAGGACTTAATTTGTAACACACGCGAAGTATGTTTCTGTCTCAAACAACACTTTAGAGATTTTGATGAAATTAATGTATAGACAGTTTTTGATTGGTACTACAAGGCGGTGTGCTGATTTGTCTCAAACAACGCTTTAGAGATTTTGATGGAACACATGACTAAACAATATTTATTTAAGTATTAATACATTTCATTTTTATAGACGGTAATTAGGTGTCTTAGTCCCGATTATTTCACATGTAAATTTGTATAGGACTTAATTTGTAACACACGCGAAGTATGTTTCTGTCTCAAACAACACTTTAGAGATTTTGATGAAATTAATGTATAGACAGTTTTTGATTGGTACTACAAGGCGGTGTGCTGATTTGTCTCAAACAACGCTTTAGAGATTTTGATGGAACACATGACTAAACAATATTTATTTACGTATTAATACATTTCATTTTTATAGACGGTAATTAGGTGTCTTAGTCCCGATTATTTCACATGTAAATTTGTATAGGACTTAATTTGTAACACACGCGAAGTATGTTTCTGTCTCAAACAACGCTTTAGAGATTTTGATGAAATTAATGTATAGACCGTTTTTTATTTCAATACCGATTACATTAGATATACTTTATGTACACTGGAAGTTTCAAATAAAACACCTTGTAAATTTTAATATACATTTATTATTATTTTTTTTATTCCAACATTCTTTCGATGGCAATCAATTCTTCCTCTGGAATCTGTACTAGATCGCCTGGATCCATATCCAGCAACTCTTCCAGAGTCGGTAACTGATCACCATCTTCCTGACATGGCGTTGGTGGTATCGACTCTACGTGGTCCCTCGCGGCAGCTGGACGCCAATCGATGGTTGACCTGAAAGTCCATACCACCCGGGACTCACCGGAGGCTTGAAGGGCCCTTAGGGTATTCATGATTTCTCTGAAACAAAGTAAAACACACAATTGTTTTTATTTTGTTTTCAGTTAGCCTATACAATAAAGTGAACTCAATTTACTGAGGTAACTATTATTTTTTTTTGTATATCGTTACAATCAGTTTTTTAAAGTTAACCTATACAGTAATGTGACTAATAATATTTGTATATCATTACATACGGTCTAAACAAAACTTTTTCAACTACAAAAAAGAGATTATTTGACCTCTGAGATAACTACTGTTTTTTGTATATCATTACAAACGGTTTTTTTTGTTTTAAGTTAACCTATATAGCAAAGTGAACGCTTTCCTAATAATTTTTTGTATATCGTTACAAACATGCTGTACAAAACTTTTTCACCTACACAAGTTATTTCCTCTGCGGTAACTAATACTTTTTCCTAATAATTTTTTGTATATCGTTACAAACATGCTGTACAAAACTTTTTCAACTAATATTTTTTTTGTATATCATTACATATAGTCTGTACAAAACTTTTTCAGCTACACAAATTTACCATAGACTTACCTTTTAACACCTGCCTGAATTTTTCTTATATCTCTCTCCACCTTACGGCGTTCGTATCTTGTCTCCATTTTCCTTACGTTAACCAAGTGTTTCTTCCCCATGGTGTTGTGTGTATGAGCTGTTGAAATCGAAATCGGCCGTTTTATACATTACGGGATGGTCAGGTTAACCTCTATAATACCATTACAGGGAAATTTATTGATATGATATACATGTATCACATTCGTGCTTTGGCTCACATGTTACAAATTCTTTGACATTTTGTATACCTATATGTTTACACTTTCGTATTCAATTATAAGGCCTTTTGTATACCTATATGTTTAAACTTTCATATTCAACTGTAAACCTATGTGATATACATTTAGCTTCCGTGTTAGGTACTTGTAAACCAATGTGATTAATTATGTAGTATAATTTTCACCATTATGGGTGTTAGATATATGTTTACCTAGTTTATATTTAACCAATGTAGTATAGTCAACCGTTGTATATATACTTATTATCCACTGTTGCCAATATACTATGTAGTATACTTTTCACCATTATAGCTGTTAAATATATGTTTAACTAGTTTATATTTAACCAATGTAGTATAGTCCACCGTTGTAAATATACTTATTATTCACTGTGGTCAATATACTTATCTGATTCTTAGAACCCTATTCCAAAGCTCCTAAACCCGGAAGTTCGGGTCAGACCCGTACCGTGAGACTTACGCGAGTTTTTCGCGGTCGCGAAAAACTCGGTAAGTCTTACGGTAAGGGGTTCGTGTCCGAACTTCTACGGAATGTTCTGACGTTCGGTTACAACATGGCGGCACTGCGTTAAATATCCGACTTGTAATACTATGAGGTTAGGTTAACTATCTTAACACATTATATAAATATATAACACATTATTGTAACAGCTGATTGGCTGTGGATGGGCAAAAGTGGGAATCTTTAGGTTAACTATCTTAACACATTATATAATGACACATTATTGTAGCAGCTGATAGGCTGTGGATGGGCAAAGGTAGGACACTTATAGGTTAGGATAAAATCTTAACACATTATATATAACACATTATTGCGGTTACAACATGGCGGCTTATATGCTGCTTTAAATATCCGACTTGTAATACTATGCCGATAGCTCAGTCGGTAGCGTGTCCGCCTTCGAATCCAAACTTCACAGGTTCGAATCCCGCTGGTATTAAAAAAGTTAAGTGTATGACGTCGTGTGAGTATGACGTCATGTGTGTGTGTGTGTGTGTGTGTGTCGACAACAATACGTCACTGGTGGGGGGACCAATGGGGGAAGGGGCCTACAGGGGAGGGGAGGGGTGGGGACCAATGGGGGAAGGGAAGGGGCCTAAAGGGGAGGGGCCAAGGGGGCAGGGGGAGGGGTGGGGGGACCAATGGGGGAAGGGGCCTAAAGGGGGAGGGGCAAAGGGGGAGGGGCAGGGGGAGGGGTGGGGGGACCAATGGGGGAAGGGAAGGGGCCTAAAGGGGAGGGGCAAAGGGGGAGGGGCAAAGGGGAGGGGGGAGGGGAGGGGCAAAGGGGGAGGGGCCAAGGGGAGAGGGGGGAGGGGCAAAGTGGGAGGGGCCAAGGGGGGAGGGGAGGGGTGGGGGTACCCCCACCATTTTTGTGCCCAACCGTCCCACACTCTACTACTTCCACTTCAAAAACCATAAAAGTTAGCACTGAAGTAAGTAATTATTATTCATAATATTATCAGTTATTGTATGGTTGTTTAATAAAAATGAAAGCTCCACCCTTCAGCCTATAAATATATTCATTTCAAACTGCCCATATTTATTGTTCTGAGGTTTACATATTGAAAGCTACTTTAATTAACTGATTACAGTCACCAGTGTTGTAAAGTATTACCAAAATAATTTATTAATTTATTCTAATATTAATAAATACTTACCCGCTATAAAAAAGCTTTTGCAGCCCATTTTATTACAAGTGAAAAATAATGTTTGGTTTTGAAACCATAGAAATGTATCTCATGATTGTTTCATTGTTGTGAATTTGACTCTAATTTTAAGTAATTATTTTATTTTAATTTCCAAATTATTTATAAAAAAAATATACGTATATCTTGGATTATTTACTATAAATAGGATGACGTTATAAAATAAGCAGATCGAGGTTCATTATAAAACAATCTATGGTTCGGTGAATTATATGGTTTCAATATAATCATGTCAATCTTCATTAATACAATTTATTATGTTTTTAATGTAATCAGTGAGTAAATTACTTAAATTAATTAAAATACTTTAATTTCTATCTTTAACCCAGAGCAAAACAATGTATGACCTGAAGTTCAATCAAAGTCCCTTCATATAAGCTTTTTGATACGAAGTTAGTATAAAACACAAAATATAAACAAAGCTTGCTCACCTCTATAGTGTGAGCTCAACCTAGATCCTTCGTACTCCTTATTCTTCCAAAGTGACCTCCTGCAGAACCGAACGATCCTTATTGACCCCTCTCTGCAACTCCGACCTCCGACAGCTGACTGTCAATCGACCCCTTCTGTGTCGGACATCGATTTCCTCCCTACTTTAGTCTTTCAGAATTACGTTCAGTGGGTTTCTCACTGTTTACACTCTGGTAACTGTTGGACTTAGAGTGAATCTTAACTAACTCACCTAACCCTAATGTTTAATTTCTAACACTGTTCACAATATTTCTTCCACTACCAACCCCCATTACTCTAACTTAGTACATATCCCATTCTAGTACCTTTCAGGTATATTATAAATTACATCCTGCTCAGTTTCATATTGTGTTTGCATTCTGCTATTATATTTTATCCCATTGTAAAACTGTGAAGCAATCTCTTAAAACCGATGGTACCATAACGTTTTTAAAAATTTATTATTATAATTTTTTTTAGAGGTTTGGCAAAATACTATTATGCACTCGTTTCAAGGGGACTTATGAGTCGGACACTCCGATGGCCTACCGACTAAAAACGTCCTCTTTCCCAGGCATTATTCCACTCCGGTACCGCTCTTGCACCATTCTATACTGATTCTAACTTACGCACCTGTAATTATGTTACTGTTATTCTATATATTGTAGATAGTTTTCTTCCAGCATTTACAAATTATTTAATTTTATTTATCTTAGAAGTACATTTCAAGTAAAACATCATTATATTAATATTTTAGTTTTTTTAAATAAAAGCAAAAATATGTAATTAATTATTCTGACTTATTTTAGTTTTCATGTGACTAAACAAACAATGTTTAAAATACATTTTTTTTAAAGTTATGTTGATGAGAACATTAATATTGTTTAATCTGAGTAAAACCAGTTCATTGGTAATTATCCCCTACGAATAATTATTGTAGATCTGAGGGTGAAAATTAACCATAAACGCCTTATCAGTATTTTATTTATTTTTTAAAAACAGATTATCATGACAATATGTGTAAAACCGAACACGTTTTAATATGTTAAAAATGTCAGAACGAATTGTCATTTGAAGTCACCTAATCAAATGTATATTACCACCAAACTCATCGTTTATTCATCCGCCAATATTTGACAGCTTAGTTTGAAAAAAAACTGAATTGTTTTTGAAGACAAAAACGCTTTCTTCGGATATCAATGGAAACAGAAAATTTGTTATTACTGTTTCTGCCTGTATATAACTTAGTGTTTGAGGTGTTGAACTTAAACGATATTTAAAAAATGTATGTTTAAGTAGCAGTGAGTTTATCAAACATTTGAGTAATTAAAATTATTATAATAATTATATCTGAAAGAATTTAGATAATTAGATTGAGTACAATCTTCTGTCTATCCTTGTACTGTCTTATTATTTATATTTGTTTCATTAGTACTAAAGTGGGTCTCGTAGATGGTGGAAAATAAATACTAAGACAATGCTGGGATTGGCAGAAGATTATACTTAAACTAATTTGACTAATTACTAAGGTTTGTAGACTAGGACAAGTAGATTTTATTATAGAGAGGGCAATAAACTCACATGAAAATTTAATTAAATTATTTGTAAAGATGTAATAAAGCGTCCACAAATGGAGTTATACTTGTGAAAGTGGCGGGGGGGGGGGTGTTACAATAGCAATTAACCCTACATAAACGATCGTCTTTGTTGTCTTTATTTGTGTCCATTTATCTGTGAGTATGAGGGTGAGTTTGATTTATAACAGCAATAGGGATGTCTGAATGACTTTACTTTGTTTTAATGAATTATTTATACTATTTCATAGAGACATGTATTAATTATTTTGTCTTGATGTCAGTATTTCAACACTAGTAAAAGTTTTTATGTATATAGGTCTACTTTAATATATATATATATATATATATATATATTATAATAAATTTTCTTATATTCAATTTAACCAGCACGCTGAGGTGCCAAATTTATAATAAAATTGTTAATACCATAAATGACTAACTGCCTTTTGTTTTATAAAATCAATGTTTAATAACTGTTGCTCAATTGATGTGCAAAATTTCTCTTTTGAGAATTAGCTTTAAACGAAATTACTATTAGCTTTTTACAATTTATACATCTGGATATATTTAATACACAATTAATACTAATATCTAAAAAAAATTTAACAAATCTTTTTCTCTCGGGTTAAAGAATCCCTGGCTGTTAAATAGGCAATCACTTAAATCTATGCTTAAAACTATATTACAAATTGGATTATTAAAATTAATTTCTATTAGGTTTCAAAGTTCAAATGTTCAAAAACATTTATGTTTAATTAGTTTAATATAAGATTTTATACATACATCTTCACTTTTTGGATACAAAATTAACAGTCTACAAAGTTCAAAAGACGCCACACCAAATTCCAAAGGATATGGCGCTCTACAATTAACTCACGGCCATCACTATCATTGTGTTGAATATCCTATTCCCAACAGGCACACTTGGTCACATACACATTATTTTCAAAAATGTGTTTCACTGTTTTTAACTATATATTTTACGTAGTTTAAACTGTTTATTAACATATATAACTTGGAATTACTTATTATTATTACTTTTTTTTTAAAACTCGGGGATGTCCATTTTAATATCTCATAATATTATAGAATGTACTTTAGTCGACGTTATTACAACTCGATCACTCAGGCGCTTATTCCTCGTCTACCATTTAGCCTTCCGTGTTCCGTAGTCACAGTTTATAATCATTTCAATCACGCTTGTTATGGGTTATGTTACAAGTTACAACTTTATTTTAATATTCTAACACTAATTACTTATTTAAATTATACACAATGCTTTTAAAACAATTCTTAATATTATTTACACTAAACATGATTGACTTTACATCGTAAGAACAATGAAAACGTTCTTACCGCTAACTTTAGGCTTGTGAATAAAATTTGGTTGTATTATTTATTTGTTTTGAAAATGGGTTTATTTTAATTTAGCTTTAACTGGTTATAATATGTGAATTTAATGTTATTTAATTTTTATTTTTAAAATCCCGAAATACTTAAATTTTCATTTATATGAATTCTTATCCAAATACGAATTTTGAGGTTATATTTACTTTCTACACTTTATCTTTGAATCTCATATTTCATTGTTCTTTTAAATCTCAGCCAGGACTATTTACCTTTGAATTATTATTAATTTACCCTTCAATTGTATAAAAATGTTACAATATATATATATATAATTATATATATATATATATATATATATATATATATATATATATATATACATACATATATATATATATATATATATATATATATATATATAACTAGTAGCTTGTAGGGACTAAAGCCCCTAATTTATGTTCAGTTACGGATACTTAACGTGAAATAAACTATGTAGTCATTTTGAAAACTTTATTTATTAAAACAAAGTGTTACAGCAAAACATCTTTGAAAACAATATTCTTTGTGTAATATCCACATTTGTCCGTTCCCTATTCACTGGTCTTTTTGGTGACTACTTTTACATCTTGAGGTATTTATACTCGGCTAAAGGCCACATATAACACTAAAGGCCGTGTGTGGAAACTGGTGATGGTAAGTAAATGCCGATTTTGTCAAAGGTTTGACCCTGCGATTTATTAATTGTTACAGCAAATGATATCCGTATTGGAAATTGTACTCTTGTCATATGGAAAGGCATGGTAGGATCTGTTGAAATGATTTTTATCCATGGTAAGAATATTACAGTACCTTTTCCAAACCCTGTTATTATTTGTCCATATACTGGGTCCCAACACTTCATTACATCGTTTAGGAGACGGTCTATACCGTCAACAGCTGTAGCAGGTACCACCGAGGACTCGTCTGTTATAATAATAGAAGCTTTTCTGAGAATAGTCGCTCTATCGGAATTAGCCTTAATTAATGAGACCGATGAGGGTAGTACGGGTACAGGAAAGCCTAATAAACGGTGTAGTGTAGTGCCTCTGTCTAAAAGCAATGCTGCTATCCCAGTCCAAGCACCTGATAAGGCAATTTGGCCTCAACCTCAGATTATTTTCAAAATACATGAGAATACGAAAGTCTTTCCACATCCCCCAGCAGATTCTTGTTTAAGTTCTGTCGTATTGTAGAGTGACGAAAGATCAGTGAAGAGCTTTCTACATAATTTGCCTACTTATCGAAAGGAAAATAATTTGCCATATTGTACAATGAGTTTTATAAAAAAAGATTCATGTTATTTTTCTAAACAATTTCGATTTTTTACGTACTATGGTAATTAAAAATAAAACGTTGAAGAAAAGAAAAGAAATAGTGAATTTATTTATCAATAATAGCAACAGAGTTTGATGTTGAAAGTTGCCTAATCTACATTTTTCTTGTCCCTGGTTCAATGAATGGTTTCGGTTTACTTCGCGTATTATTATGAAGTTATACTTCATTGAAATACTAAATTTTTTTAATATTTATCCAAATGTTTATTTATTTTTATGAAGCTGTGTTATACAGTTCTAAATAGGTAAACCAAAGAATTTTATGAGTCTTAATTATAATCGTATTATGAGTCTAATATAATCGTAGTAATTAAAAGTTTAATGTTAAAGCCATAAGACGAAAAACATATACGTTAAACTTTTCAAATTTGGCAATGACGATATTGATGAAATTATGCCCAAATGTAGTAAAAAATAAGTTTAACAAAATGTATTAGTCAATTATTTTTAGGAGGAAATATCAAAATCTGGATTAAAATATTATCAATAAAATTCAAAAGAAACTATTCAGATCTATAATTAAAGGTTTAATTTCTAAAAAATCACCTTCACAAGATTATTATTAAATGATTCCAATTGAATCTTCACCACGATTTTTAAAAATTCGATATGATACAAAAAACAATGTTTTATTAAATTGCATTGGTTCTATTCATAAAGCTGTGTTTGTGTGTGTAGAAGTTAGAAAGTAGAGCATTATTTTTTTTTCTATTTAGAAATGGATAATGTAAAACACATACAATTTTATTGTGTTACTAAAAATAGATGTAAGATTGAATTTTCATCACGACAATGCATTCAGTCCACTCAACGTTATTATCGATCGTCTGACAATATTTAATTTTAAAGTTAAAACAGGTTTATATGAAGAATATAACATTTACTTCCCATATCAATCCATACGTAGAAAATAGTTTCACCATTTCACATTTTTTCTTTTCGTGTTTAAGCCAATTTGATGTAGCTCAATATGTTTATGTTTAGGAAAAGATAAGAATAAAATAAAATAAAGTTGAAGTCCCTTTAACATTATTAGACTGTATTGATGATTTGTTTTAGGTTAAAATTATTATGTAATCGGAAACAGTAATGTCATGTTGAATAAGTAATTTAATAATGAAAATATATTTGACTTGATAAAGCGTACATAAATATTAAATACAACTAAAAGGGAGAACTGTATAATACAAATTAGCCCCTAATAAACAATTGTTTTTGTTGTATTATTCGTGTTATTTTATCTGGAAATATGAAGTTTGATTTATAACAGCAATTAGGATCAAGGGTTACTACTACACAATGGGGTGATTAAATCGATTTACTGTGTTTAATATATGTGTTTTCCCTAAAAATAAATTTACTCAAATTTTCTTTTATATTATTTCTTTGTTTACTTGTGCTCTCAGTATCCAACACTAATAAACAAATCTATGTATGTAGACATGCATTCAATCAAATATTGTTCTAAATTGGAATATTGCAAGGTGAATTATTATTGGCAATATTGTGTAGTTCTAGAGCAACTAGAATTGGCGAAGATGGCAGTTTCGGATACACTCATATTTATATTAGCTTAAAGCTATTTACAATGTAAATTTAAGCAGTTCCTCATTTTAGTTGTAGTTTATTTAGGTAAAAAAGAAATTATGGATTATAAATTTAACTTGGAATAACATCATTTCACAGCAGCTTTATTTGTTATTGCTTTTCATTTGGATTATTTTATATTGAATAGAGGAATGTTTTTCGTACAACAGAGAAATGAATAATAAGATAAACCTAAACAAGAACAAACACCTGTTTGTTTTGAAATTAAGTTAACTATGCTCGACCAATTTATCTTTCATCATTTTTGCAGGAACAAAGAACACTTAAATTTTTCCAGAGACAATTTAAACAATAACGAGATGGGAATGTTGAAACATTCCCGTGATAAATATTCTTGTGAAAATTATTATTTTATTCATTACATGGATAGTAGTTGTTAGAATGTTACAAGTAATCTTTTGTCTCGGAATTATTTTGAACTATAATTGAATACAAAGTTCGTATTCTTTAAAAATGATTAATATATTTCTTCTAAAGAAAAACATTTCTATGGAACTTTTAAACGGCATTGTGTCTTTGTACAATAAGAAGTATACTTTGTGAATAACGTGCAGCGTTTTAAAACTAAAATACACTTACCCATGAGCAGGGTGAATAGTTTTATTTTCATCGTAACTCAAATGCGTTTAGTAATTATATTTTTCGAAACAAACGACAGAATGGTAAATATGTTGTTGTTTATTATGTTTTTAATTCTAATTTATAACATACTAAAACCAGTATGCTGTCTATGTCATTATAATGACTAATACAAATGTTAAGGACATAATTTAAAATGTTATTGAATTGAAATTGTCATGGGTAATACAAAAAGACTTTTTAATGATATTAATTAAAAACCCAAATAATTGTGATTTAGAACAAAAATTATTACTATTTTTCTAACGTGTACTGTAATATATGAATTTCATGTGATTAATTTATATTAAAAAATTTTATATCGATTAATGACTGAAACATAGATTTTTAAAAACACATTTATATATATATATATATATATATATATATATGCTAATTTTCTACTAACCAAGTATTTTAAATGTGAGTTTAGAAACTATTGCTGCATCTCCTATGTGCATATAGTATATATATTAAATAAGTTATTATCAATATTTGAGTAATATAATGTAATTCATACGTGTAGTAAAACGTTAATGTATAGAAACATAGCAAATGTATTTATAGTCAAGTGTAGACTAATGGTACAATAAGTCGCTCTTAGTTACATTTGACTTAGAAGAGTTTCTGGCACTATCTGAAACCATTTGCAAGTACAGTTCAAAAATGAAATTATACATGACTTAGTTTAAAATTTATGATTCAGATACTAACGGTGCTTAAAATGACTGTTTGGTGGATTATAATTTGAAATACCCTAAATGCTCAAAGAATAACTATTAAAATAAATGATTTACAAGAATGGATGTTATGTAGTTAGCATATAGACTTCTAATTCTCTTTCAAATAATATTAAACCCTCTTCACAAAATGACCTTTTAATTATTTAGTTTACTTTATAGACAATATTCTCTTGCATCAAACAATTAAATAGAATAACACTCTTCACACTCCAAATTTTAATTCACCCTCATCATCGAATGTTATATTTGGCCAACAGGTGTATTTTGAACAATATCTAATCATTCTATTCCGTAAACCTACTTCTCATAAAAATTGTATAACATTATATCAATCTAGATAGGTCGTGATATTAGTTTGCCCCCATTTTCATTCCATTATATAAGGGATTCGGACGAAAATAATTAATATTTTCGTCAATTTAATTTTGTAACCAAAAACAAAACCGAATCGTAACCAATCGTAACCGAATTTATATCAATCTGGTAATTCTTGATAAACATAATTTTCTATATTTCATCTATAGACAAACAGTAGTTTACAGATAATAAATTTCAATCCAAGGGGCTTAAATATTGAAAAAATCTCGTTTTATCGTGTTAATTAAAAGAAAAAAAATTAAGTAAAATTTGAAAGGAACTAGAAAATATAGTAATAAATTTATTTCTAAGAATATTAACTATTCTTTTGAGAATACTAACTAGAACTAGGAGAATAAAATATGTCGTCCTCTCCTGTCGTCCTCTCTGTAGGACATGATAAGTATAGCCCCTACTACAAACGTTTTCATCATATATTTTGTTAATGGTAAGCGATATGGTTTACTTCGCAAATTGTTTCGTATTTTATTGCAAATCTCTTTATATGTAATGAACTGATAATTTAAAATGAAAGTACAATTTAGCAGGACATGGCTTAAGTTAATTTTTTATATGTTTATAAATGTTTAATATATAAATGTTTATTATTCAAAGTGTTATTTAAATCCAAGGAAATATTTAGCATCTAAAGTCTGACATAACAGGTGACGTATGGTCAACAAGCAGTTGTGTGTCACAGGGGAAATCAATGGCTTCCAACATCTTGTAGCGAAATATGCAGAATTACGTTGTGGTCAGATTAAGTGAGAGACTTTTAATAAAAGTTACATAGTCTTATTTTCAGATCGTTCTATAAACCCAAAATTAGACGTTTCGAATGGTCATGTGAGAAGTTTACTTTATGTTAAAAAAATATTGTATTATTATTATTATGTAATTTTTATCATTATCTTATTTAAAAATTATTTTCCAAATTTCACTCAAATAACTGTAGTACACTATTATATAATATAACTTCTATACAAGCCTATTTCATAACCGCGATTGCAGTATTAATTTTGTTTTAGAGCCAATATTGCTTTTTGTTTTCACCAATGTCAACATATGTTCCATTTTCGCTTAATAATACATTGGACATACAGTACTCATAAGAAAATATATTTTACCGATTTTAAATAACCAGTGAGTCGTTTATTTAAACTTAACACTGTGGATATATCCTAAAAAATTAATGTCATGAAACATCTATTTACGCAGAATGATAATTATTCGGTATATGTATCAAGAAAAAAGATTAAATTTGTATACGTTTTAGCTTATAAAACATTGTGTCTGTTGAAGTGTAGTTAATATTTAATACACGTGAAATATTGTCTACGCAACCAGTTTTCTTGCAACAAAGGTTGCTAATAAACCTATTAGGGTTCAGCAAACTGTATAAATTGTTCCTATTACATTCAATAAAAAGTGATGTAAGCTTAACGTGGCTACTGCACAGTGAGCTGTGACACACCTTGAAGGTACAGTACATAATATCACAGCTGCTGTAAAGAGGGACACTACTATGAAGAGAAGTAATAATACTTAAATGCCTTATGGGTGGATTGCTAATTGCTTTATGATGATGAGTTACCATTTATTGGTATCATACTGAATAGTAGTAATAAAAGTTATGTGTACCCATCTGATATATATGTAACCCTTGACTTGTAACTGTATTAACCGAGAAACTATTCTTTACCTCCACCACTTCTTACGTCCTCAGTCAGGAAACAAAATGTCTACTAACATCTATAGATAGAGACACGTCAATTTCTAGTTTAAAATTTAACAATTTATTTTGAAAATCTTCCAATTTCTTTTATCTTCTAGTCCGATTTTGTCATGAGAACAAAATCACAACTAAATATCACAATAGTTTATTCATTAATGTAATTCCAAATACGTGTTAAACAAATAAGTGAAAAGTCCAAAAGTTACAAATTTAGTCTCGAACACTAAAATAAATCAAAGAATGTTAGTGGTTTTAAATGATCTTTAATCTCTCAATTCAAAGGCAATTATTAAGGTTTTCAATAAAACCACCTATAAGAATGGACAGTTATATCGATTTAATGAGACATTACAAGGTTAATACATATTACAATGTGTCAATTTAAAATAAAACAGAAAGGCACAGGATAACGGAACACCAGCATCGCGGTAAAAAAAACGTGTATTTAATTAGAGAATAAAAAGAGGAAAACAATTCAATTTTGAAAGTCTGAGAAAATAGTATGTAGTTAAAATTTCACAGTTAAAAAAATAAATAAAAATATTACACTCATACTATATATACCTTGTTACTACCCTTTACAATGCAGTTATTGGTATTGATTTGATTCTAACAAAATTATAATTTCATCTAATTTCTTATGATTAAATTAAATTTTTATCTATTTTTTTTTAAATTGAAAGGTAGAAATAAAACAAAAAGTGATAATATTAAAAGTAAACTTTGATATCCTAAAATAGGAAATATAATGCTTCTTTTTCAGAACTTTTAAAATTATTATACACAATAGGTATTGAGCATTAAATGATCCTCTATAAAACAAATAAGTCAAACATTGGGAAAATAAACCATGCTGGAATGGATTGTGCAAATGATACATATTACAAGACAAAGATTTCAGTAGTGTCCATTTACTTAATCGTTTTACATTAGTTAAATGCATATTTCTATTTAAAACAATCGGAAATTGTACGGTATTAAGTTTTAGGTCTAGTTTATCCTAGCCTGCATTCACAAAAGTTTCAATGTACTGTTTATTAAAAAATAAAACAACGTGAAAGCCGATTCAATTCCTTGTTGTTACTCTCATACAATCAATACGTTGCCTTAAGCGACATTGTTTTACTAAGTAGTTTAATTTTAATACCTTTCATAGAGTTACTTGCAAATCTATTATTAGTTCAATGTAGTGATGGAGGTATATCTATGATTTCGTCATTACTGAAGAAATTACAAAAGTAAACTGATTTTGAACAACATATTACTAGTAACTATCACCCCTGTAATTAATTACATTAAGTCAAAAATTTACACAGTTAATTTGCAAAGGGTCTATTTTATCAGATAAAACAAGGGGTATGAATTACCCCTTTGTTCACATAGATAGAATAGGGAGGAGATTCAATGAGTCTACATTACCACACTGCCTCTAATTACTACTTGTACTTGTATAATCCTACGTTAATTGTTTGTGTGACCTTCAATTATTCATTTCCAACATTTTACTTTATCATATGATGAGTGATATAACGACACCTGTAGATACATATGGTGTTTGTCTAAAAACCTTTTTCTAATTCTCTGTAATTTGTCACTTTATTTTGAACTTTTTGAGTAAGCGATAAAAGCAAACACTATGTTTCTAATTAATAAAATATTGATGGTAACATTTTCAACGATATCTTCTTAAATTCATCTCCTATGAATCCGAACAAAATTTACACAATTCAATGGAAATATAGTTAAATTCTGGCATTTCGATAAAAAGGTAAAAATACAGGATGGAAGCCATTTTAAAGTCAAATAACACATAAATATACAACTGTAAACAATATAAATTAACAATGAAGGAGATTTTTAGTCTCTATATCAGATCATATTGGATTTTTAATTAAGTTATTAATATATATATATATATATATATATATATATATATATATATAAAGTAATGTTCACAGACTGTGAAAAAAGTTTGCCTTCTGAGTTAAAAAAATTTGATCAAAATGAATCTTGACTGTTTATTTATCTTTTAATTCTAAGATTCTACCTCTAGATTTATAGCCCAAAGTAAGAGATAGTCTATGTTTCATTTACATTCCATTATGAGTACAAGTTTGATTTAGAACAGACAATATTTAGGATTAAAGATTACTATTACATAATGGGGTTACTACGTTTTAATGAATTTGTCCTTGAAATAAACTCACACAAATTTTCCACACGACAGTGAGATTTATTTACGTGTTGATACCAACACTAATAAATTCTTATGATTATAGACCTACATGCAAAAAATATTTCATTTGAAGTTTACAATAGTGTAAATAGAATATTTTGAGACCATTCAACATTGTCACTAAAAGTGTAATGAACAATGATCACGAAAAATAAATAGTTCTAGGGTTTTTGCGGGTATAATAATAGTCTATCTCTAATTATATTTGTCTGTGGGTTCACATGTATCTTATTGCTCTTTAAACAGAAGTTTTTTTTAAATCCATATGCAGAATAATATTTACGTACACGCTTATTCAGATGGTAAGCGCAGATTTGATTTCTTACTCTCACGGATTGGAAAAAGGTAAATCAATTAAACGAAATAAAACAGAAATTTGCAGCCTAAGTTTTTTCCCTGTTTTTATTGGCATGGTTACCTTACTAAGAATAGTTCTATATAAAACCTTATAAGTGACCGTTTCTACTTTGAAATGTTAAAGGTCAGTCCACTCGTGGTTTTACATCGTGTTAAGTTTTATGAACAGCCAAGACATGATGATTGGATCTGATGTTATATTAGTACAAAATAATTTATTGCGTTTCAGTGAAAACAAGGAAATAGTGAATTTGGTATTTGAGGGAATTATATGTTTTATGTTCCAAAATAGTTCGATTTTGTTTTATTATTTTTATTAAACACCACAGGGTAGGATGTTTTAGAGAAACATTTACAAAGTAGAAATCCTACATTAATCATTACTTATTCCTCACCAGTTTAATAGAGGTTTCTAATAATAATTTGATCGAAATTGACTTTTGTATTCTTAACATGTTTATACAATTTATTCTATGAACTTATTTATAAATTATCAGAATTTTCTATACCCTTAATATAAAATTATTTTTTTAATACCGTGGCGGGCTCTATCTGGTTGACAAACATAAATAAACTTTGCAACAACTCTATACGTAATCAATCATTTTGAATAGAAAAGTTTGACTGATAAGAACAAATGAAGGTTAAATAGGTCAAAATGTTTTAAGGAAGTAGTCATTAACGTAACCTATTTGAAATATAATTTAAAACCAAATTTAATATTATTTTTCTGGAATAACATTTTAAAAGCAATCTTGAAAAAAAAATCATACCTTGAATATTTATCGTAAATTTGGGCGTGATTCATTGAACCATATATTAAAATTTGTAGCTCATATTAAAATGTTTAAAACAATGTATTTAAGTTAGCAACGATTTTAAGGAGACGTTTTTCTTTGACTGCTATATTTTTTTGTTAATGCAAAGAATAAAGAAAATAATAATGAACTTGCTCTCCTCAGGAATTTAGTCAATTACAGATAAACAACCATAAAGGGACAGATATATAAGTATTTCTATGAACAAAAGAAAACTGTTTGATATTTAACTTTATATAACCTAATTGAAAGAAATATATATTTGTAAAGAATTATTAATGATATTTATTATGCATACAGAAAGTAAATTATTTCCACGTCATTTAAAATGTAGACAATATAATTTGTTTCTCGACAACCTTAAACTAGGGAATGGAATTGTAACTTTGAATAATTGAAAATAAATTGCTTTAATAAAAAAGTTATTCCTTGTCCGAGGATAGAATTGAAATAGTTGAACTTTACTGTATAAACACAGTTAAATTTTTACTTACTTAGTCAATTATAAAAGAATATATAACAAATAATGCAAATATGTAGTCAACTCAACATTATAGAAAATGGAAAGAGTGTTAGGGTAGAAATATGAAAGGGATTTGAATATTCCCAACTTAATATATCCGATTAATAACAAAGAGGTAATACATGTAGTTTAAACGAACAAGTATTAAAAATACAACATCTAGAGAATTTAGTACATATTGCTATAAAAATGAATGGGAACTTTAATAAAGTTGTATTCAGTTGCATAATAAAACTGATAAGTATTATTTTATTTATGAAATTACATTTTTAATGTACGTTATTTCCTCTCTGGTAGAATAATTTTTAACGGCTTTTATTTATTTATCCCACTGATAAAAAACATATCCGCGTAATAGACCACATCCATGGATAACCATTTTCTTTTTAATAAGTTGTAACATACCACTTTCAGATATTTAAAGGATATGTTTATTCACTGCTTGTATTTGCGTTGTTAAAAATTAAAATGTCTTGCTTTTATAAATAGGGAGCGTTGTTTGTAAACAAACAAGACTACAAAGCTGATAGAGATTTGGGAAGATCTATTAATTTCAGAAATCCGTTCTATTCTTGATATTTTGCAGTTTGTTCAGATTGCTAGAGAGCTTTACATCTTATGCATTCTTTAATTTATAATATGGAAAAATAAATGTTATAAAAACAATATGAATTCTAAACCCATGCTATTTTAGTTAGGGCGAATCTTTTGAGATCGAGTTGCGGCATTGTGTTCTACTCTTAAATGTCTTTAATTCGATATACAACTCGATATATGCTCTCGTTTAAGATATATTACTTACTACTTGTTTGCCGTCCTCCTCGAATTGTAGCAGTCCACTGAATACGTACTAAAACAGGTTTTGGTGTACATTAACAATGTCCAAAGCTTTATAGCTCTATCTGTAATGGTTAAAACAATATTAAGCCGTCCCGGGACTTATTTAACACGCTGTATAGTGTCATAAAAACTTAAATACAATTGGTAATATAATTTCTGTTTCCAACTGCAAATAAAATATATTTCTGCAACTATACTTAAATATATTTCTTAAATTCAACTTTGACTGCACAAAAGAGTTTCAGTTAACGATAATTCGTAATCAATTTAAACAAATCAATCAATGTTTATGTTTAGCAAATATTGTTCCAGGCTAGCTTTGGTATTTTGAAATTAAATAAGAGAAACCAATTATTACGAGTATAAATTACATTTAGTCATTGAATGGGGTTGATAATGACCGCTGCACTGGCCCATTAATCTGATTGTAATCATAAATACGTTTTCCTAGCATTCAGTTTTCGTTTTGCTTACCAAATTATCTTTTTTATTTCATTAAACAAATGTAGTTATTTACTCTTTCATAAATGTATTTTAGAGAGGAATGAAACAAATTTTCGTCATTTGCTCGAGTTTTGTTTAATAGTAGGCTAAATACACAAAACTACTAATTGAAATAAACACACAGTTTCAAATAAATTATTTAAAGTAATATAAAAATAAGTTTACGATATTTGTCTTATATTGCATACATTCAAAAAGTAAATTGATGAACCGCATAGAGGAATTTTACAAAATCAATATGATGCCAACACCACCTTAAACATAATTAACCAATTACCCCCCTCCCCCTTTTCAAATGACGAACTACCTAACGCAGCTGAATAGCATGGTAACAAAACATGTCAACATATGTTAAATGTAACATTATGTTTTAAGTTTTATGTTAAAATTTTTAGCTGTTTTAATACTCTACGATAGACTGTAAATTTCTGTAACACGTGTCGTCTATAAGTAATTGTACGTTTTATTATTGTTTATTTATTTATTGTGTAAAATATATATTTTTTTAAAATATCGTAATAAAGAAAAGAGTTCAGTATTACAGATATTGCAATATACACAACACCATTTTACAGATAAAAATTAAGGTATAAAACTTCATACAAATCATTCATTAACATTGCAAAAAAAGTAGTAAAATGAAGAAAAAATTTGGTACTCTCAATAGAAAAAACCTGTTTCGAGGTTACCATCCCTTAACAACTAGAGTTCCAAAACTAAATGAACAAGAAAGAGTTATTTTTTAACTATAAGTTACCGTGGCAGACAGAATTTAACTATTTTATTTAATTATATAAAACAACAAAAGAAAACGCTCCCTTACAAAAACCAAACAAAATAAAGTAACACATCACATTCATTAAATTGTAGGTTCTCTACTGTAAAGACAAGACCATAAAAACAGTTTATATGATAGCAGGTGGCAACACATATGACATAGATTATTGCATTAAATTAAATTACTTATTTTTATCTTTAGTAATGTGCAATTGTCTCGAATGAGCTATTTATTTAGTGAGTTTATTCAGAGCAAGAAAAATAAACATAGTAAATATATCATTACAATAAATCATTGAAAACAAATTCATAGCCATCTCTTAGATAGTGCTAACTCTTAAATAGATAGCTAACTCTTCTACTTATAATCGATGAAAACCATATTATTTCAATGGGTTAAATATTTTTGTATATTTGAACAGGAAATTAAAATATCACGTATAAACTCTAATTAATTATTAATTATTAAATTATTTCAAAAATTACTTTTAAAAAGTTTATTTAAATAAGTATTTAATCTTGTTGTTAATGCTTTTCAGATGACTAAATAAAAATTTTAAATGTCAAAGTCAATTAGAAAATGATTACGTACATTTTAAAATATGTAAACAAAATTAACAGGTCGGAGACTGAATTGAAATATGAATGTGATAGAAATGTTCAGTCTAATTGGAAAAAAAGCGAAACATCATTGGAGGATATATAAATGAAGACATTAATTGCTAAAAACACACACGCATACAAACTAGCGAGAGTGTTTTGTTCACCTTGGTACTTCATTAAAGTTTTAGTTAGTCTATGATTTAGATCAGAAATACAACAATCACTTTTTTCAAATATTCTGTGTAAACTAAAAATAGGGAAGTCGTTTACAACATTGTTTGTAATGCCGGAGTTAAAATTGACACGGAAAACTACATATATCTACAATCAGTAATTATAAAATTTTAACTGGCGTATTTAAACATTTGGAAATAGTAATTAAAACAATAATACATTAAGAAATAATAATTAAAATGTCAGCTATAGTAACATATATATTAAAATAATAATTTTAATTAAATAAATTATTTACATATGAAACATCTTACAATAATTAAAAAAAAACTCTGGAATTCCATCGAACATTTTTTGACTGAAATTTCGTGTAAAATACTTATGGCCAGTTTTCAAAAAAAATTATTGCAACTAAATTAACGTTGTATCGACTGATCTCCATCTTTAATATGTGTTTACACAGGCGAAACATCATATTTATCATTGATCCGTTAACAATGTACTGGTTAAGTTATATAATAATGAATTATAACAATTCATTCCTAGCTGTGTCTTAAATGACTAAATGTTTGATATTTTAGATTTAAAGAAACAAGATTGTATGCAAAAACTATTTTAATATATAATAATGACAAGTAAGTATCACTTAAGAAATTTGTTTAAAATTAGTCTTGGTGGTTATTAAAATATGTAGTATATTAAGTAAACTGATTGCATTTTTTGCTTTGAGATTTTTTTAGGAACGGAGTACGAATTGTTGATAAATTTTATTAGTTAACCAAGAACATCAATGTAAGCTATACGGTTATTTTTATTACATAATTTTATAATTATTACACAAATAGCAGTTATGTTTTTAGTAGCCTACATTTTAGAAATTTAACTAGATTTAGCACATAAGCTAAGATTAAATATTTATTTATTTTAATTTTTAAGAAAATAAATAGTACGCAGAATTCATATACGTTGCTGTTTGAATAGATTTTCCATTGTTGCTAAGTCTTAGTTAATGTAATTATGTCATTCAATCAATTATAACACTATTAAGGTCATATAGGGCTGCTGTAAAACTAAGGAGGGATGCTGGGAAATCATAAATGATGCGAAACGAAGGACGAAGGAATTAAACAAAAAGAACCTAATTTGAGAGTGTATTTTAATTCATAAAAGTTTTTAACTATATTGATGCTACGTAAATTAAATTACAACGTCACAGTTTAGTTTTTAAAATATACCGAGTGCAATTATATCAGTTTCTACAATTAATCTGCATGCGCTTTGGTTGTATGTTGTGAACTGTGACATATAGTCAATAAACATGCATGACATAGTAAGGAAATGGCCATCAATCAAAGTCACACGAACCGTAACGTGACAAACATGCGAAGGGTTTACAACCATGTACATTAACCGCTCAGTCTCCTTCCTTCTTATTCTATCTTAAACTTGCGTTAACTTGTTATATAATACCCGGTGTTATCGTCAAAGAAAATAATTTTCTTAACTTGCAATTTCTGTGCCTCAGAAATGTCTAAAGGAGGAAACATTAGTTTAATATCTATCTATTCTAATAAAACACGGTGTTCTATCTTTGTCCTCTCAGCTCTTAAAAACGGTTACAACGATTTTAACGAGGGTTGGTAACATCATAGTTTCCACTCAGAAGTCGGTTTTAACGTTGAGTTTTACGATATCTGAATTGGAAGTTGAATTATAACAATGAAAGGTTTCCTATTTCCCCTATAAAGGAATGGCGGCCGTAAGTGTCGATCTTTGTTCGCGGTAATCACAGCATCTACTGGACCGATCTAAATGAAACTCTGAAAGCTTATAGTAGTATTTTTTAAGAAGCATTTAGATTTGTTTCATATTGATATCTTAAGAAGAATTTTATTATTACAATTAATGTAGATCTGTAACAGTCAACGTTCGCTCATGGTCAGTAAATAAAACGGAAATCAGTCGGCAACTACTTTGTGATTCTGTGTTAGAAGAAACCTAAAATTTACCAAAGAACCTAAGGAGAGTATCATGAGTTCTTTTGATCTTCTTTGCTGTTTCTGACTGAGTAGATTATTAATTCTGTACTAATACATTTGTAGACCTGTTTTTTTTATTGATAATATAACAGGTGATTTAGTCCATTACCAGCATTATCTTCAATAAGCTCAATACAAAGATAGTTGAGGCCTGGCCAGTGTGAAACATTTGACTTTTAACGCTGACTCCGTCCATCAGTTACAACAATTAAACACAAAGATAGATTACGTTTAGACTAAAGTAGTGTGAAACATTTAAGAAAGTGTTTAATAACTTAATTTTATTTGTACATACAAATTTAATTACAAAGCAACCAATACAATATTACTCTTAAAACAGCTGATTAGATCCATCAGCTTTAATAATTCAACACAAAGCTAGGTTAGGCCTAGCCAAGACCAATGTGTAACATTTTTCATATGAATGTGTATAAAATTTGTATTTAAAAAACGATTCTCAAAAACTATAAATGCTTTGAGATAATTTAAATTCTCATAATATGTGTTATTTAGCTAATTTAACAATCAATATTGAGTCTGAAATTTTCACGTGCTAAGAAACAGGCAACACCCCCCAATAATCTAGTTTTAAATTATTGACTAGACAAACCCCGTGCAGCGCAAAGCGCCGCGTGCTTGCTTTGCTCATAATAAGGAGGACTTCATATTGAATTTATTAGTTTTTAATAAATCTGAAGATTATAAAAGATTAGTAGAGGGAGATTGGGATAAAAATATTTTTTTGTAGGGCTAAATTATTTATATGTAAAATTTTGATAATATGCAAGAAATTAAAATTTTACTTGACTTATAATTACAGTTAAATATATTAATTAATAAAATACTTGGTATAATTTACTACAAAATGTACTTTATTTTAATTCTTTTCTACAGATAAATAAATAACTTACACTTAATAATATATAAATATATTTGTTGCTGATGTTTTGTCATATAATATAGATTATATATATAGATTTTATATTCTTCTTTCTATCTAGATTTTATTTTTAATAGGTGTTCTTATTGCTGTAATATTTATTACATAAATATCAACTAATTGCTAGATTATTGGTTTTTTTTCCATATCCATTGTCTGATTCATATTCTGATAATTAATGTTGATTTTCAAAGAACTTCTTTCCAAAAAATGTTAGCTGTTCGAGGAGGGTTAGTCATTATTTCAAATTTTAACATTGTCAAACGATATGGCTGGGGAGAAGGTAACTTACAGCTGTCCATGGCTGAACACAGGCTCAGGGAGGTAAATACCTACCTATTCTAAGGTTTGCCTCTGAGCCTTGTTTAGCGTGATGCAAAAGGCAAGCTAAATGGGGAAATGCCATATTTTAAATGAGAATGGTAAAATTGTGTCGCTTGGGGAGAGGTCAAGCCGAGGTAGTATCACTTTATTTCCTTAATTTTGTCCAGTGATTATTTCCAATATTAAAACTATATCATAAATTTTTTGTACGCTTAGTCTGGTACCGTTTAGGAGACCTTGTTTGGCATTGAGATTACGTATTAGCATCACAATACAACCTTCTTTGAGTTTTAACTCATGAGATGGTTGACCACTTACCTCAATACTGTTTAGAAATTCTGTCGGGAATTGTAAAAGTTCATTTTGATCATCAGTTTTTTTATTTTGGTAGTCTTTATTTGGTTTTCGTTAATCTTTTTTTGTTCTAAGGTCAAGAAGACCTTTTGACCTTAACAAATAAAATTGGTTTTTTAATCGACAAATAGAGCACCATCTCTTACAATATCTTCTTTATTGGGTTTGGAATATTGATACATATCAAAGTAATAAATATATAACTTATTTTTTAAATATGCTGCTACGGATCCATACAATATTTGTTCGACAATAATTAGATAGTAGCTCAATTTTCTCACTATGAACGAGTGAAAAAAAACCATGAAGTAATTTTACAAAGTTAAATAAATAAAGTTATAATAAAGTTATTTGTATATAATATTGGAGATATATTATTCAAACGTAAGTGCGAAATGGAAAATATCGATAATTGCAGTTACAAATTATTTGGTAAACGGTAACGATATAAGTCTACACCACTACCAACTCTGATAAGTCACTTTCTGCAAAAAAAAAAAATAATAATAATAATAATATTGAATGAATTAGTTAATGTCTCAACGTTGTTCAACATATTGCAGTTCTACAGTCTTACTCAAAATAAATGTAAAATATTTTGAGTTCAAATAAAAGTTTAGACAAATAAAAGACACTATAAGATACACCTTTTGAATTATTATTATTATTTTTTTTAACATTTCTGAATTATTATTTCACATTTATTTACCTGAGAGGTTATTGTACTGATTTATTTAAAAATTCATTTCTCTAACCATTTCAAAATGGTGGCCAAACAATAAATATTACATATTTTATAGCTCTATATTTAATAGATATGATGGAGCAATCGGTTAAGTCAACCCCTCTGGTTAGGTACGAAACTTTATTTTGCAAACATCAGTTTGGAAATTTTTTGTACCAGGGTAAAGGAAAATCAGATAATTTTTTAGCCAGATTTTATTGATTATTTATTTGATTTCACAAATAAATATTTACTTCTAAGTTAAACAACGACACAATAAGTTTTATTTTATGAAGTGTACAACAACAAATAACAAAATCTTCTTTAAAGGATTTAGAGACAATTTAAACAATAACTGCAACTGAATGTTGAGACAATGAATGTTGTGTAGAAAGGAGGTGCTGAAAGCTAACAAGTCCTCCTTTATTTTTCAATTGTTCTGAACAAAGCTCTTTCTACTGCAAAACAAATATTGTGCCTCTACTTTCGGAATTTTTAATAAGTATTTTTCTTGTTAAGCTAAAACAATTTCTAAGGCACTCCATAACATTGTTGTTTGTACAATACACAAGTTCAAGTATACTTAGTGAATAAAAATAATATAAAAAAATTCGGGAAGTGTTTGAACAGTAAATAAATATATTCAAACCATGTAGGCAAATAATTTGTGTATGGAACAAAACTAAAATCTGTTTTGCTTGTGAAATTATTAACAAATTATTATTTGTAAAGTCCATTACGATTTAAACTCCAATCTATATTAGAGTGAAACCATTATACTCTATAGTTCATTGACAAAGATTAATCACAAATGTATGCCTCACAATTATTTTAAATGACAACCAGATGAAAAGTCTTATGAATGAAATTAACAAATTGCTTTGAATCACAATTAAATACACGTGTATATAAAAATATAGACTTTTATTTACATTTTTTACTATTATCCCAACTTGTATACTAAAATTTAAAATGATACATTCGGGTGGTATTGCAATTGTATAATGTATGAAAATAGAAAACATAAAATACCGTAGTGAATATTCTTTGAAAGGTGCTTCATAAACTTTTCTATTTATATGCAGAACATATATTTCTCACTTTTCTAGATTTAATATTAGTTTTTAACAGGACAAATGGTTTTTCCTACTACATAAGTAAGGAATTAAAATATTTTATGATGAATGTAAGTGTACCTACATACATATATTGGATAATAGAAGAGATTTCAATATCGTATATTGTATGTTTATGTGGGTACATATCTAATCTGTAAATAAAGTGCGTGTCTTGAAAAAAATTCCACGTTTAGAATAGAAACGGAACTCGCTAAATGTGATGAAAACAGGCCAGTACAACAAGGTCTACTAATATTTAAATTATCTGTTGTTTACTGTACAGAAACAAAAAGACATAATTTTATTTGAGTGATATAGTACCTTCGAAGAGTAAGGAACTTTAAATTTAAACTTGCCACATATTCACTATGTCTTTATAGCAAAGTGAAAGGAGAAAAACTGTAAAATAATTATTATCGTAGATTTTGGAAGTTTCTGAATTAAACAAATTGTGACTAAAATTAATGATTCAATTGTCAGATGAAGGGGCTTTTTATTAGACTACACAGAGTAAAATAGTTATGTTGCAAACTATTATTCATCAGCTGTAATAATGATTGAAATTGTTAGTTATAGAAATTAATTAAACCAAAAGCACATAAATTAGTGAACAGTAAGAAATTATAGGGGTAATATTTGGAATATTTATAAAATTGGACTAATGTTTGGAATTCCCTTTAAAAGAAAGTACAAACCCAAAGGGTTACTGACAAAAATATTTGACAAAATGATAAGGTAAGTAATTTTCCTAGCTTCTACAAATGAAAAATATCCTTCTTTAAACAATTCTATTTTGTAACATCTAACATACCCACTTCAAATAAGGTCTCTAATTAGTGTTTTATAGGTCATGCTTTTTCCATATTTGGTAATAGCATAATCAGTACAAAGTATGTAATCTTCTAATTGGTCTCAATCTAGAGATATTTCATTGTTATAACTTGGACAAAGTTACAAATGTATAATATCTATTCACCAGTTTCGAAACTATGTTCCGATAATTTGTAATTATTGTTAAAATAAAAACCCCTATCTATTTTATTACGATACAAATTCGTCCTCCAGGACATGTTCAATATAGCGTCGAAACAAAGCTTTTTTGTCTATTTGTATTTTGTTAATAGTTTAATGTTTATATGCTATTAAGTTTTTCATGTATTATTATTACAACACTTCATATAGGTATTGAACTGATTATTTCAAGTATGCTTAAAATTTCTGAGCACATAATGTAATGGTTTAAAACAAATTGTAAATGATTAATGTCATTGTTTACTATTCGATCTAATATTTAAATACTTTAAAATACATTGTTTCAGGAGTCTCACGTTATAGGTGGAGTAAGGTCAACAGAGAATTGTGTGTGACAGGGGAAATCAATGGTTACACCCAACTTGTAGCAAAATATACAGGAAATAAGTTGTGGTAAGATGAGTCGTACAAACATACAAAATTTACGGTTTTATTCAACTTTATCGGTATAGTTTGAACAAGATATTTCTACAACTGACAAATTATAAGGCTTCAGAAGAAGGTAACTAGTAATTTTAATTTTGTTTCAGATCTTCCTTATTAATGAGGAAGAAAGAGCGTTTGGAAATTTTATGAATGGAATGTACATTTATAATATATATATATATATATATATATATATATATATATATATATAAATATATAATTGGTGTTTCAATGATTACAGCTCTTATATGAGTCTATTTCATAACCGTGGATGCTGTATTTATTTTCCTTTAAATTTAATATTGCTCTTGGGAACAGTTTTGTGCGTCGGTCAACGGGAGCAAAGGTTCTATCTACACAGAATATTAATATTATCTACATTTTGTACTCACGAGAAATTGTATTGTAATATTATAAGTAACTACAAGAGTTATTATTATTTAGATGTAAAGGTTATATTACTTTTTTTTAAGTATTTGTGATTTTATTTTGATTACTAAATAAAAAGTTAGAAATATATGGAAATAATGTGACACAAATTCGCTGTAAATAATACACATATCATCATTTTTCACCAAGTAAAATCTTAAAATTATGAGGTAACTGTAGGATGGATTTATTGACGACCGTGAAGATTCATTTTCATATTCAAATTACTCATCAATAGGAATATTTCGATTCGTATTAATTGACTTTGCCTCGATTTTCATATATGAAGGCTATACTATTATATTGTGTTTTAAAATATTGTGATATCCAGAGTTAGCCGTATATGACACGTTGGTTGATGAGCAGTCCAGTATAAGATATACAAAACAAAAATTTGTTTAATTCCATGTAAGTAGATAGAACGATGTAATAAAATTCATATAAATTTACTGTCAGTTAGATTTTGAAGTCAAACAAAGTTAAGGGTAAAAATTAAATTAAAATATTATTTTATAAATATATTATTTGTAAACTAGTAACAAAATTAATTGTTTACTCTTATGATGAAAATCGGGCTACTCAATTATGTTTTGATATTTGTTTAGTTTACTAATAAAATTACAATTCAATGTAAAATGTAATGTATGTAAACAATAAAATAATAATGTTGATAATAAGACAACAACTGTTACACTAGAAAGGAAAATTGACAAAAATAACCTTTTATTTTTTATAGTACTGTACCTGTTGAAACTATTGCAAAAACAATATTAGTATCAATATTTGTGAATATCGGATAGAAGGTTATTTATAAATATATGCAAATATAAACATTTTACAATATCTGAATTTATATATTATAATTTAAAACACTTAATATTGTTGTTTTTATTAGGAATGTGATATTGTATTATAAATTTTACAGTAAAATAAACATTTGCAGTTAACAAAAATATTCACTATTAGCAATCCTCGACACACCAATAAATAAATAAATCTCAACATCTATTTTAGCATTTAGCCATTTATTTTAATTGTACTGTCTTTTGATTCACCCTTCAGGGAGTTGTTATCACGTGAACTGACAAAATAAAAACTAAACATCAAATTAGGTTATTAATCGATGCTACGGTAAATACTGAAATGACAAGCTCCTCTTTAAATGCAAAATGTTTTTGTGAAATACATAACTGAAAACCAAAGAATTTGTGAAAACAATTTTATAACAACTAGTTCTTTTTATCTATATAGCTTTAAAGGTAGGAGTAAATCTTAATAAGCTCCTGTTAGCTTACCCTCTAGCCCTAGAGACCCCGACGGGCTTTGTCATCTGTGCCAACTAAACTCCATTCTATTCTATCCATTGTAAACTTATTCCAAATACTGACTCTCATAACGTTCCTGTTACATTACACTTCTCCAGCCCTAAAGCTTACGATAAGCATTTGCTCTATGATAATTCGACTCTATTCTCTTCGATCCATCGCAATCCGTTTCCCACTCCTGACACTCCGAAGGTTCCCGTTATCTTTCCCTCCAGTGCTACAACCTACGATGCACTTCGGCTTCCATACAATTTGTCTACATTTTGTTCGATCCATCCAAACTGTTTCCAAGCAATTACTGTCCTGAAGGTTAAAATAGGTACGCATAGGTTCATTTTTATTTAAATGAAAATTGCAATTTTTTTCTTAATTATAACATTTCTAGTGCTTAAATTTTATTTATATATATCCATAGATACATTTTTTAACAATTTATTTGTGTAATTGCCAATATTTTCGTTTTTTAAATCGTAGTAAAAACCATATATACAAAATTTCAAGGTTACATGGGTTACACATTTAAAAATTAGGAATAAATAAGAGTAAAATATTTTTTGGTCTATAATGAAACTCTAAAAAGGTTTTATAACACATTACACATAACATTGGGCAGTATTTTTAGGGAAGGTTATATGAACCTGATTGATTAAAATAGAGTTTTCATTATAAACCTTTTAAATCCACTAAACGACAAAACATTATATTTAAATTAAAGATATAAAATGAGGTGTTCTGCAATGAAAAGAAAGTAATAACTTCTGTGAAATAAATTGGATCGTAACCCTGATATTTGCTTCCAACCTTATTGGGAATAATGAAAAATAAATTTTCTTCTGTCTACTTTTTACCCTATAATAAAAATGTCAAGGAGGAGTTACATTTGTTGAGACGAGTTATATTTTTTAATAACTTTAAATAATATATATATATATATATATATATATATATATATATATATATATTTTACTTTACTGGTCGGGATTTTGTTTCCTAGTTGTAAGAATGAAATTATCAAAGCGAATAACTTCAGTTTTTAAATAAATTTACGCGTACCAGAATGTTTCTTACCTCAACGACAAAATTAAATTCACTAAATTTGTTGGAAGATGTTTGAGGGTTTGAGGGGTTGACTTAAATGCTTTTGAAACCAAGTATGGCGTACAAATTTTTGTACCTCACTAAGAACGTAAAGGATACTAATTTGATATTTCCTACAAAGACTACCCCGCTTCTGCCCTTCTTTTCATTGAAGCTATCTGTAATAAAAATAAAATAAAAAAATCTCATAGAATATAGCCTAAAACAATTTAAAAAATCACAGTTGTCATAAAATTGCCAATAGCCAAACCTTATACTTATCAATTATTATTATTATAAAACTAGCTGATGTGCCCAGCGTTGTTCGTATTTATTTCCAAATTAACAAACAATTAACCATTTCCTTACGATGTACTTAAAAATATATATTCATTTGCCTAAGTTTCAACTAAATGAATTAAAAAAGTCCATATTGAATTATATACGGACATATCAATTAAATTAATTTTAAAATGTTGTAAAAAAAAGTTACATAATAGCTTTGAGACCAGTACTGTAAAAGCTCTGACTGCTTTTTCAAAATAAACTACCATGACTAAGAAAAATATTAATAGTATTCAAACAAACAAATGAAATGTCACAATTTACAGTAACTGAACACAACTGTTAGTATTCAGTAATACAAAATAACTCCAACCGCGACACGTATGCATACCTGTTTGGAACTGATACAAGTTTTGAGTAGATTATTCGAGAAAACTCCATGTAACATTTTACACAAAGATACACTGATTGACATTTATGTTTGATGATAGTAAATATACTCTCACCTTGAAGTTGTGGTTTATTATCCAGATCAAAACAAAAGAAAACCTAATAGGAACAATAAAATTATAGGCAATGATTTGCGACTTGTCTTGTCACATCACTTAACATTTCTCTAGTTAAAAAAACAATGCCGGTCGGTGAAGGTGGTTGTGTGCCGGCAAAAATGGAGGGGATTTAAAGTAGCAACACGCTTATTTTTAATTTACCATTCCCAATCACTAGTCGACATTGGTGTGGCCTTTGTATAATATTTTATAGACTGCGACATAATGATTAAATATGACGAAAATAGGATCTTTTTCCGATCAATAACCTTCTCGGACGAAGTAGCTCTCATGCCCTACGGCCATGTGAACGGACACAATTGGAGATCTGAGAATCCAAGGTGGATTACAAAAGCTATACCAAACATCCGCATAATTTTAATGTTTGGGCGGGTATACTACACGTCGTCGGACCTTTTATAATGGTAGCAAATTTATACGGTGAATAAGATCTCAACATGTTAATGAGACAATGGTACCTGCAATACAAAATATTACTGGCCAGCAACAATTAAATTCGACTTTGTTTCAACAAGATTGAACAACTCTGCATTATGTTGTTGCCGTGCGTAACTTCATAGATTTTAATTTCTCTAATGGCTGATTTGGTCGAAGAGGAGCAATCAAATTGCCTGCGCGGTCACCCCACCTTAAAATTTTATCAAACGTATCTAGCATGAAATTCTAGAGCGCTTTTAAAATGAGTATCATTTTACTTTAAATTTTTCTACCCCCAAAGAGCTGAATGAAAACAATTCGAACATGTGATAAAAACTTCCGAAGGTATGAATATTCTAATGTACTTTTAATTAATCGATCACGTAGAACAAGATTCAATTTTTCGTTTGTTTAGTAGACCAATACTACTAGTATCACACTGAGTAAGCATTGTGTTTAGTATAAGAAAAACCTATATTTGGTGGTTTTTAAGGATATATTCGAATATTTACTTTATAAAAGTATCTCAATATACAAGGAGCAAACAAATAATGTCTCCTTGGTGATCGCTATTTAAGTAAGTTGTTTTTGTCTTAACTGTACACTATGACACATCGATTTTCTGAACTCTGTAACTCTAAAAAAACAAGAATATTATTTTTATGGTAATTTTTTTTAATATATCATTTATGGGTACCATAAACATACAAATCTGAAATGTTTTATAACAGAATGTAAGCAAAAACAAAACAAAAAAAACATTTATTCACTCTGGAATGACATTTAAAACTAGGTAACAAGATTCGTGAACATTTCATAGTCTTGGGTTACATAGATAAGGTCGGTTGCTATAGCTACTTACCAATATAGATGTTTCCTAGAGAGCAATTCATTAAACAATTATTTATTAGTAATATCACCCATAAATGTATTATAACAAACATAATGTTATACAATCCAACTGGGGCCAATATTTTTACGTATATGACAGGTAATTATATTTTTTTACATTTGATTACAAATTCAACAATTAATTATTTTCTTTGTACGATTTTTCTTGTTTAAGTTTAACAACTGAGTTTTGTTATGTTTAAGAAAGTAATGTTTTGAAATCGCAGTTTTTGTTAACGTCTTTATAAATCCGCCCTAATACAAATGTTATCCAGTTTAATAGACCGGGCATAGAAATTTTTGAAATACAATAACATAAATATTATCCTTCATCTTTAAATATTATATATAAACGCTCTTTCATAAAAAAAACATCAGTTTTTACTTCTGGTATATACACCCTATAAAATTGTACCTTTGGGAATGAGTTATTGCGTTGAAAATGTAAATTTAGTAACGTGCTTGAGGGAGTACTATCTTTCCTTTAGGATGTAAACAGCAAGCCTCTTTTGGGAAAAAAATTCTTCTTTCGTAATTATTAAAATAGAAAAGTGCTTAGGTTAATAACTTTTTTATTTTAATGTCAAATTGTTGTAAATAATACTGGTAAGAATGTACATTATAATAATACTGTGGCAAGTAATATTTGAAAAGCAGTGAATACATACGACAAACGACTCTCCAAATTTATTCCATAAGTGATAATTTCATAAATATATTTTTAGAAGTAAATACTGTAATTTTCTCAAATTTTCAATTTAATTTTAATTTTACATATTTTTAATATGGATTAAATTACATAAAAATATATGTAGACCATATAAAATCAATTTTGAACTAAATACATTTAACACGAACAAATAATACAATCCCATAATAATTTTCATTCTAACATTTTTCTTCCATGGCATAGATGCATTTTACTATAGAATATTGATTAAATACGACACCCATAAACATAATTCACAATTATTACGATTTCATATGGAATTACTAGTTCTTGAGATATTTATATACGATCATAATTCTTTACCACGTTTTTATTAGTTCGGTTTCCGTCATATCTGTCAGTCTGTCCCGGTGGATTTTTGCAATCGAGTTTAAACTAACTTCCCGATAAGCTAGAGACCTGAAATTTTGAACATAGGTCAGAATTGGATAACAATATAATATTCAGGTGGTTTTTTGTCTCTACATTTGTTTAAACAATAGTTATTTAAACAAATAAAAATTGACCAATATAGATTTTTAACCGCGTTATCGCTTAAACTCGTTATCGCTTAAACGCCTTATCGCTTTTGAATGGTAACCGGAATATTTAAGTAGGATGAGGCAAAATTTTCATGGCTTGTGAGAGTTATTGGATTAATAAAAAATCAAATCATTTTTTTTTAACATACCACGTTTTTAAAACGAACTGAAAAGTATAATAATAAATAAAAAAAAATAAATAAATAAAAATGAGCACGATTGCTTAAAACTCACTGGCAAAACACCTTGCAATGAAGATGCCATGACGGAGATGGGAAGACTGCGTCAAATACGACCTTCACCACTATAAGTTTATGATACATTTACAAAATTTGTAATGGAGAAGGATCTGAACATTGTATTGTTTTAATTATTCATGTACACGAAAAAAAAATTTTTGTTTACTTCTTTAGTTTGATTTACTGAGTTACAAGACTAATAGAGCTATTATATGTAATAAGAGGTAATATTTTGAATTTCAGACATTTGCAGCAAAACAGGATGTGAAATGCATTGGGAATTTCCTATATATGTCCCTGTCAGAGTCTCATCAATATATACATAAACGATTGAAATCTTTCACCCGGACATAAAACTAAAAAACAGAAAATAATAAAATTTAATGTTACAACAGTCGGTACATGATGGAATTCCATGATAATGGAAATAATGAGATGATTATTTAATTATTCCACAAAACAGCTTTAATTGCGACATATGTTTCGCTGTTAGGCATTTTCAAGCAACTCAATGCTTGAAAATGCGTAACGGCGAAACATATGTCGCAATTAAAGTTGTTTTGTGGAATTAAATAATCATCTCATTATTTCCAGAAAATAATAAATCAAATAAAACGTTTTTTTAAACATACCACGTTTTTAAAACGGACTAACAAGTAAAAAAAAATTTTTTTTTCATGACCCTCCTACAAATTTGAGGGAGGATTGTTAGTGGCTATGGATATATTTGGAATACTTGGAGAGAAAAACGTGGGGCGCAGGCAATCTATGATAGTTAAGGAGGAGTAAATAAATTAAATTACAGTGAATCTCATTTCTGATTCACTGAAATTAGCTGTATTTGAAAAAGTCTACTTGTATTATTTACTGGCTGCGCCCCACATTTTTCTCTCCAAGTATTCCAAATATATCCATAGCCACTAACAATCCATCCTAAAAATTGTAGAAGGGGCAGGAAAAATTATTTTATACTTTTTAGTCCGTTTTAAAAACGTGGTATGTTAAAAAAAAAGAAGATATTTTGATTTATTATTTTGTTTTCATCACTATCCTTAAAGGGATTTTAAGTCCCATTTAGAAAGTACAATTTCTGTGAAACTAACCAACATTAAACATGAGTATATTTTTGTTATTGCACAGTAATTCATCATATAATACAGTAAAGAAAAGCTAGTCAGATATCATTAAGAAATAGTACTTTAAACTATTCGTACTCTTACTAGTAGTACACAAAACATCGAGGTTAGATGGAAAAACTGTAGCGAAATATTAAATATTATTCTTATTATAGTATATTTGCAAAGTAAAATATTTTAAATATATTTGATTGTTTTGTAAACAATTATGTAAAAGTTATCAATTAATTTAAAAAAATATTATTGTTAATGAAGTTATATATTTGTTACTACTTAAGCATTTTATTTCAAACATTGTCATCGGTTTTATTTCCATAATATAATATGGTTCAATTTTACTATGTTCAACCAAAGTGATATATCTTATATTCTATATTCTTAGAAATCTCACAAGTGAGTTCATTCACTTGCGTGTTCACAAGTTAGTAAATTAAGTGAGATTCTGAAAATTTAGTAAATTTTATGGGGAGGGATATAGTTTGTGTTATTTGTTTGGTACTTGTAATATCAATATATATCATAGATTCATAATCTGTGATATATTTGTAGAAATGAAGTTCATTAGTACCACAATAATTGTCTAAAAAAAGGTTTTTCCATTTTAAAATGATTACTATAATGTAAAAAACCTGATTTTTATTCAGAGTATTGTCAAAACTTTGCATGACAGATGTTAATGTTCATTACTAAGCCGTTTTTCTACAATTTATGGTCCACATTCACAAGCTTTGTTAAAACATAAACGGATTAACTAAACATAAAATACATTACAGAAAGCTTATAAATGTTTTTAAACAACACACAAATCATATTTTTTTCTTCACACTAATATATACTTACACTAATGAAATTATAATTTAATAATAACAAATATTTTTAAAAACAACAATGTGCTTTTATTATCTAATTAAAGATAGGGCATTTGCACATACTTAAGTAACTAGCGTTGTAAAATAAAAAAAAATAAAAAAAACTTAATTACAACGTAATATGTGCAGGCAAAAAGAAAACGTATTTAATATAATATTGAAAACCATACGAAGATATAGATTATAGATTATTATATACATGTGTATATTTCTTTATTTCTTATTGTTGCTTTGCTATTACATTAAAACTGGTGGCTTGTTGGTAATATTGTTACATCTGCAAAATAATTCTGTGAGAGAAATAACTAATTGATTCTCATTTAATATAATATATTATATTACATATAATATATTTAATATATTCCCAGGCAACTAATTTTGAAACCAACGTTAACACAGATTAACAAATATGAAATTTAATGAAAATTAACCTATATTGGAATAAATTTTTGTACTACTAAACATTCTTCAGAACAACAGGTAGTACAATGTTAGTTTAAAGAAAAGAATAAAATCACATTCCCCAAATACTTGTTGAGATGAAGTCAACCGTTCAACATTTAATTGCCTTGTTAAAGATATAACAGATAAGTAAAGCCGACAAAATTTTCTAAGCGTATTGTAGATACGCTATACAATCAGAAATAACTTCTTTCTTTGTAAAATACCCTTTTAAACACGATTCGTAAAATAAAATAAAATTGGGATTTCATAAGAAAAAAAAAGTTTTTAATATAAAACCACTGTTAGTCACTATCTAAACCCAAATATTGTTTCTATTTTTCTGCCGCCAGTTCGGGCATAATTATAATATAACAAATTACTGTTAACGGTTTGGAAACTGTAAAATATTTAAAGAAATATTATTGTTTGTGGAAATAAATAAATATTGTAAAAAATTACACCTTTACCGACATCATATAATCTTTATCACGTTAATAAATAGTAATTACTGTTTTCTTGATAACTTGATAACATACAGTACATGCACTATTTTATATTCGAAGACAAATTAATAAAAGAGATTAGAAGTCTTAAAACGTAATTTATACTTTTACATGTTTGTCTCGATCTGTATGATTATTTGTATGTCTGTTACCATTCATTAAGAAAAAACATCTTCCATTATTATTATTATGGAACACAACAGTTTTCTTAATTACCTTAATTTTGTCATCGAGTAAAAGTTGGAGTTAAGCCCTCCTTCCTTTGTGAATATGCCTTCTCATTCACAACATATTGTCTGCAATAGTACTTTCTTGAAACTATTAACAAAGAATGTATAAATTACTTGGATATTAAACAAATATTCATTAAAATGTGATTAATCTATTGTCATTACTCATCCGTAATGACATGTTTGAATTGACATAATATTATAAAATTTACAAATTTTGTCACATATATTTATATGTTTAAAAAAAAGTTACTTAGGTCTAACTGTAGGTTTTAGTTTAGAAACGTAATAGTTAATAATAGCAATCGGCCTCACATAAATTATATCTCCATATATTCAGATCTGTTTCTTTAAGAGGACTATAAATCTAAAAATAAATGCCACTATTCAAATCTGCAACTTTCTGTATTTTAAAAATAAATAATGGAAATTGAGTAAGCGTAGGCATATTTAATGGTATCACACTTACACAACTTCTATGCAGATTATAAGGTATTATAATAATTAATTAAGTATATTTTAAAATAAATGTAAAATTTGTTCAACCTTTACAATAACAACATTCGGATGAGAAATAAAACGTGTTCACAAGAAATTATTTTGGAACTCAATATTTGTTAATAAATACCATTGATACTAATTCCTTATCTCGAATTAGTAACACATCTCGTTTAAGGAACTTAACTAATAAAAGAAGCGTATCTATTATTATGGTTAATATCAACTTTATTCAAGTGCACGATATGAGCAAAGCGAATGGAGAACTCGATTTAGTCATAAACGACCATGAGGACAGTTCCGTTAGGGAGAGATTTATTAAAGATTAAGATATTGAGACTTCAACGGCCAAGTGATAGATATGAATGCAGCATCTATTTATTATTATTGAATTATAAGGTAAGTCAGGACCTAGTCATTAACACTAGCATAGTTAGTAGAAACTCAGTTTGGTTTACGATAAATATCAGATCTAATAGCATATTTAAAAAATCATAATATTATCCGCTCTTGGCCACTGATATAAATATTATATCCTATATATATTTATGTTATTTGTTTATAATGTGTTTATTCCTTGTGATGTTCATTTTTCTAAAGTTCCGCTGGTCTAGCAGTCAGATATTATTTTATTTTTACTTCATTCAAGTCTATTTTCTTGGATAAGAACAGAAAACCATTGTGACAGTCTATATGTATTTGAAAGTCTTTAAAACTATTCAATATAGATTTAAAATTGTAAGTATAGTTGTTTTTTTGACTAATTAAAATTTAGTGACAAATTTATGTTGCAAACTGTACGTAAATCGATTAAAATTATACCAAATACGAGTATTGTTTATATTTAATTTTGATAAATATTAGCTAAGTGTGAGTTCTGTTTCGATACCTTCTTATATTGTTTGAGTAAAAAAGACAAATAGTGTCTTTACTCATAAAAACAACTCAACCAATTATTTCGTAAAAAAATAGACATATTAAAATATTCCTGTATAAAAATAAATACGTGTGTAAATACCACTCCAATAGATTCAAATGTAGAAAGTTATTTATTTATAATATTTATTAATATAGCCAGAATTTGCAGTACTTTGTTTTATAAAATTAACAAGAATCAACCGTAGAATCTATGTTAATATAAACGTTTAAACTTATCGAAATGCAAAACAAAATTACATTGATGAGGAGTGACCCGGAAAATAATTATTGCTGCTATGTTCTATGTCATAAATGTAATGATATAGTAGTAAACTAAATGCAATTTAACATTGTAGTCATTAGTGGAGAGAGTGCTACGTTTGACCATTAGAAATAGAAAAATTCTATTTCAATTTAACATTGTTACTCCTCAATAGACATTACAAAAAAAATTAAATATAAAGTGTCTTTTTTTCAATCTACACAACATACGAGTGTTACATTTCGTCCAGAACTATGTTAGTAAATTTCACAACAATCATATTGCAACCCTTATTTTCCCTTCAACTATGTATCTATCTCTAAGTACATTCAAAATTGTCTATTAGTATTCTAGAATCTACAGTCAACTGTCTCCTATGAAATTGATTTATGTTAACTACACTTTTAAATATATATTTATAAAAATCTAAAAACAAGAAGAAACTGTGACCACAGAACAGTGATTTTGTACAAACATAAATATGTAGATATCAATTCTGCAAATCAGCTGATTTGAAAATATATTTTTATGAAATCAAGTATTTCTTAATTTTTAACCATAATGTCAGGAAAATGTGACACTTAAACGGAATTTCTAAGTATGTAGTAGTTAAGAAGGTAAATATATAATTATCATTGATAAATATATTATATATAAATATACAGAGAAAATAGTAAATATATTTTTGTTTTATTACAAAAAAGATAGACCCATCATAATTCATAAAACTTCGTATAAATAATTATACCGGATCCCACAAATAATCTGCTTGTTTGTACCTTAGCTGTTTGTTGTGAACTGTAGCATGTAGTCAATAGACATTCATGTTATAGTCAGGAAATGGCAATCAATCAAAAGACACACGAACCGTCATGGGACAACATGCCGTGGGTAGACAATGCAGAGTAACATGCACAACGCACCAGTAAGAATATCCTTCGTTTTCCATCTTTAGTATATAGTAACTGTCCTCAATTATAAAAAAGAACCTTATAAAACCCAGTTTTCAGAAAGTCATAGACTCATAGCTTAATCTTAGAAGGGAGTAAAGCGAAGATATTAGAATTTAGATTTAACGGGTGAAGCCAATTTAAAATAAATATCAAAAGTAGAAATTACTGTGCCTAGAGGGTCTAAATGTATTTAGTTTAAACTGATAGTATATTATTATGTTGGCATTAAACTATCTGTTAAATTAAATTTAAAGAAATATGCTCTCCTAACGTTAACAACAACAGAATGGTTAAGGTGACATCTTTACTAAATCACTTTTCATGTCAAACTGTGGACATTTAAATTTTAATAAATCTAAGCAGGCTAGTTATAAATTTGTAAAACTATTTATTTGTTACAATGATACTAAACTATAAAAAAAATTGAATATATATATAATTTTATTTTTGTTCTCTACTTATTTATAGTTATGCATTTAATGTGATTCGTTACTACGTATTTCACAAAAACTGCATTTTTAATCACCATTTTCACCATGTATATTGGAAATAATATTCGAAAATTCAAACTGTTTCACAGCAAAACTGATGTTGAAATAAAACCATTGATGGATTATATACCATAAACAACAAAAGTATTAGCAAAATTTACTATAGATAAAACTGAACTAGAGCTGTTACTGCTTTTAAGCAGCATGAGATGATCGCTCTTCCTTGTAAGCCTCAGTAAAGGTTTGAAAAAAAAAAAAAATAATAAAATAAAAACATTCCGTTGGTATTTTGTTCAATAATACTAGGAATTTCAAATTAACACGTTAAAACTTTAAACCTATCAGTATATCTGTATACAACAGAAAACACAACTATGCTAATTTATTACATGTAATTGTAAAATGTTAAAATTAGTTATTTTCTACCGTTTACAGCAAGTCAACTAGAGTTAGGCTGAATTTCAGTTATCGAAAAATTGGTAATAAAAAATTATACGTTTTCTAAGTAATTAATACTTATCACTTAGGGTGAAAAGCTTACTTTAAATCATAAATTACAACTTGTATATAATTTAAATAAACTAGTGCACTTATCAGTCGCTAATTCAATTACATGTTCAAAACGTATACAAATCAAATGCGTTTCAACAAAGAGCAAATACAAAGTAAGTAAATAGCAATCGCAAAATAATTATTTAGTCCGTTCTCATCACTGTTATCTGTTTCGGTCAAACGGAATGTTTAATGATTTAAAGAGAATGGCTGTAAGCAACGTCACTCATTTCACAGACAAGTTGAGTAATATTGGTTTCAAGCGCTATGGTTTAAGCTACAATTACAAACACCGTATGATTGAAGGGAACTGTAACTTCAAGTATTTATACAACCGAGTTTTCTTATACTACAGTCATGTATGTTTCTATATACAAAACTTGATTAATTTAACTAACATTAGTTTTGTTTAGTTTTCGGATCGGTAAGTGATAACCATTGTGGAATGTTTTTTGCACCATTTATTTTATTTTGTAAAACGCACAATATCATTCACTTGAAAACATTTTAAGCTACAGTCCTTAAATTTGTAGTGTATAATATTACTTTTTGTAACCATTGGGTGTTTCACAATGATAAAGTGCTGAGTTAAATTTAACTTTGTTTTTACGAACATAATTATTAGGTTGTAACATTTACTATAAGTAACGTGTTTCCTGTCTTCATTTCTTTGCAAAATGTAATAAGTGTAATAATTATAGATTTTAAATTTAAACAGCTATTGCTTAAAATTTTGAAATGTAAATAATTTATTTACAAATCATTGCGATACAATACTACAATATAAGCAAGATATTATTCTACTTCTTATAAAAGTAAGCCGTCTCAAAACCGGCTAAAACAGCATCACTAATAATGTTTTACATATACTGTATAAGACATTTTGTTAATCCATTTTGCAGCGTGTTACATTAAAGTGTAAAATCATACAACTACAAATAATATCATAGACTAATCGCACCTATAAATTTGTACATATTTTAATACAAAACGTAATTAAAAATGTTTAAAAATAAAAAATAAAAATTGTCAACTTAAAATGTATAATTAGGTATGAAAATATAGATGAAACTCTTTAACTTTATGATTTAAACATTACTTTCAGTTAATGGATGTACAAATTTTAAGTAATAATGTCAAAAAATGAGATATTTTATTAAGTATGTAACCTGAACAAATTTGTTATATTTCTTTTTTTTCCCAACAACTCTACTATACTTTAAAACTGAGAAGTTAAAGTTAGGTAAATTTATATATTAAATTTAATCTTATAGACATTATTTCATAGAATTACGTATGATAATTATGTTGAAAGAAATCTGAATGTTTAATTAAGACAAATCAAATATCGACCGTATCATTCCCTGGTTAAAGATACATGTTCAACACATATACAAATCAAGTACGTTTCAAAAAATAATAAATAAAAGTATATAATAAAATCACATATATTCACTGCAAAATAAATAAATTAGTACGGTCTCATCACACTGTTTTGTCAAATAGAATGTTTAATAACTGGAAGCAGAGGGATATGAGCATCGTAACTAATTACAAAGATAGGATCTGTTGATAATGTTGAATTCAAATTCCCGTCTTCTCTAAAGTTACAAACGCCGCTTGAGGGAAATAAAAGCTGAGGGATTTATTTACGTAAATGAAATTGGACTTTATACAGCATGCGCCAAAATAAACAGTACTGAAATTGTAAGATTTTATTTACATAGTTTAACCATTATATACAAGTAAAAGAAAGCCAAATTGGTTAGAGTTGGGTAATAATGTGCACATGATATTCATCTGAAAACTATACATCACTCAGAAACTCAGGTTATCCATAGCACATTGCTAACATTGAAGCACAGTACTGAACTCTGAATGTATTGTTGATACAGTTCAAAGGTTTGCCCAGTTTGTATCTTGGGAAAACCACCATTGTTTTTAAACATTCTTCTCAACGACGTATTGCTTATATTCAGTTTAAACGATGTTCGGTTTAGGCTTCTTTTCGGTGACTGCAACACCTGATGCAACACTCTTCCGTGGTTTTCATTTGTACAGACAGTAGTTGGGCGACCTGAATAGCCCTTCGCTGCGCCAAAACACTATCTGTTCTTCGAAATGTTTGAACAACACTAATAATCACAGCATTACGTGGTGGGTTTTTGTGAAAACGTTCCTGAAAACGAATTGCAGTGTGTGACAAAATTGGCCCACCCGCACGTCCAATTCCGTATGAACGAAAATAATTATCTACGATAAAAGCTTTCTCTGCAGTAGTTAGCACCATGCCAGCAGAAACGAACCTCAAATAAGAAAGAAATAATTATCACGAAGACGTTGCAACAATCAAAAGTTGACACAGCTGATCGAGAAGGCAGCTACAGCTGATTCAGTTTCAGTACTGTTTATTTTGGCGCACACCTTATATATAAAATTATTTATAAAGTGACCTGTAAATTGTCTAAGCTTACCGATACAATACATTTTGCTTCCATATTTTCCATATGATTTGTCCATGAAAAACCAAAGTTAATTTAGAGGATTTGACATAGAAAATATTATGATAAATCTCTGCGTTATTATACTCTATACTAATAAAGTTTAGAAGATACAATGCAGTCTTCATGAAATCCAGGGCTGCATGACCAATCTGATTAAATTACAGAGGATTACCGGCACAGAATGTTTTGAGATTTTACTAGTTACATCTTTAAAAAAACCAAAACTTACAATGCATCTGAAGGAAAACAAATTTAAGTCCATAGCGAAGTTTCTTTAACTCATTTTTATTTAGCGCTAACTAAAATTGTGATGAACCTCTTTGAAATGGTTTAAAATAAAATTTCCATTCTATTATTAGGTTTTAAAAAAGTACGTAATACTAGCATAACGTATTTCTAAATAATACATAACGTTAATGTAATATTTAAACAATTGTGTCTATTGAGCTTGTCTAGAATGTTGGTAATTTTAAAGAAAATCATTTTTATCAAGAAACAAAGATAAAATTCAAATAAGTTTCATACAGTTTAAGATATCCATACAAGTTAGTTTAAAATAGAACTATAAAACTGTACATCGAGGTTTTAAGGAAACAGAGCTTACCTTTGTATATCAGATTTTTATGAATTTGTGCTTCAATAATAAATAATATATATATATATATATATATATATATATATATATATATATAAATTTTATCGTGTTAATATGCATATTGTTGTTCTGTATCTACTGGTACAAAATTAATATCTTTACGATAAACATTTCGAAATTGTAACATTTGGACTGGGAATTTTGTGTTAAAGATATCTTCTTTTTTTTATTTAAAATTCTAACTTAGAGTAATTTGTAAATTTAATGGCTTTAAAGACTTTTAATTTTTGTAATTATCTTTAAACATTCTGAGTATTAAATAAATATTGAACATGACTCGTGAGTTGTTTTAAAGTCATAATAAAACTTCACAACAATTTCCCACAAATATTAATAAATCAAACGCTTTTCAACGACAATGTAGCCAACTTCAGTGACGCACCTGTTATAATAATTAAATTATAACTCTCGTGGTAACTATGATATAACAAATATGAAATTCAATGTGTTAAAAATTTCACAATGCTTTAAGTCCCCACGTTTACATAATATAGTATGCAAAACTTATACACATACCCAGTCTTCATTGACACCTATTGGTTCTTTTCAGCAAATTTCACGTCAAGAACTTTGGGTTATGATTACACTGTAGTACATACCAGACTGGTTCTTTTGTCTGGTACTTTTGTCAACTGGTACATACATTCAAAATACAAGACGTAATACAAAAATAATATACTGTTTACCTTAAAAAGTTACATAATTGCCTTACATCTTTGCTCTGATTAATCGTGGAATTGGGTACAGTGACCAATTAAGAACAGTAAACCATTTTTGGAATATCAAATAAAAACACCTTCTTACTTTACAAACACCAACCTAACATTTAGCCATTGAAAGAGTAAGAGAAACACATTGAGTTGATTGGAAACGTTTAGTAGGCTATATTTTCAGTAAAATTATAAAACTAAAAAAAAAAAAAAAAAAAAAAAAAAAAAATTGGGTGCGTAGAGACTACGCGCGTTAGAAGTGAATACTTATATAAACCTTGTTTTTACCATATTAGCTTATTGATTATCTCGAGGTTAAAAGATATATATTTTGAAATGTAAATTTAATTATTTATTATTTAAAAAATTTAATATCATAATCATATTCGTAATTTCGTAGTTTTATTTTTATTTGTAAACAGTAATAATATTTAAATAGGGAAAAATAAATTTTTAAAACGCATAATACATAAAATAATGATTTATTTATTTATTATTATTATTTGTTTAATTGTCATTTTTAAGTACGATACAATTGATTTATGGTAACTATAGTATGATGCAATAAATATAACAAACAATAGTTATTAACTCTGCAATGTGTATTTGTTCAAACATCAAATGAAATTCATATTTAAACTTTATTAAAAACTAATTTACCAAATAACCAATAACAGCAAACCAATATGTCCTCTACATAAGTTCCAGTTGAATTAAATTTTACATAGAAAAATAATCAGCTGTTTTATTAAATCAGCTGATTTAATAAAAAAAATTTAGTTTTATTATTGTCTTGAAACACTTTAGCAGTCAACTTTTAAATTAGTTATTAAGTTCACTAACCGAGTGAGATGATAAATAAAAGCTCTCGTGTGTTCTAGTAAATTACCAACATTTGTTCTAAATTTTTTTACCAAAATCTCGTAAAATATCCTTTCGTATAGGCCTAAAATATGATTTAAAAAACCTCTTGTGTGTTTTAGTAAACTACCAAGATCCGTTTAATATATTTTTTTACCGATGTCTCGTAAAATATCCTTCAACGGATAATAAATATAATATGATAAAGAAAAGCTCTTGTGTATTCTAGTAAATTACCAAGATTTAAAAAAATTAAATTTAATGCATAACAGCAAATCAATTTGTCCTCTATATAAGTCCATCTGAATTAAATTTTACATAGAAAAAATATAAAAAATAATCCTAATAAATAAAAATAATAAATAAAAAATAATCTTACTCTATATTATTTTCCGATTTTGATGTACGTACATTAATGTAGTCTTCCCCTGTTTTCAGCTACAAGTTTAAAATCATTTAAAGAAATTACAAGAGATATATAGAGAGTTAGAATAATGTGTTTACTGTCCAGACTTTATGGCATTATGACTTTTTGATACATTTGTTGTCTGTTATGTATATGAAGTACGGCCCGCAGTAGAGACTGACCACAAATCAAATTGTAGTGTGGGTAGCGGTTGAAATAGCACGAGTGTGGTTGCTCAACAAGGATTACCAAGATCTAAGATTAACTAATTGTTTAGAAACTATCAACCATGTACAAAACCGTTTTGTGTATAATCGGGCAACAGATTACTTACAATTGTTATTACAAGTTCGTTTTATTTTGTATTATTATTGTTGTACTTTGAAATTTAAACCGCGTGCTGAGTTTATTATTCTTAGAGTATTTAACTTTAAGAAACAAAAAACCTGCAATAAAATAATAAACATTTGGTGCTATTAAAGACCTTATTTTCATTATAAACGTTTCTATAAATTATGTCACGTTCTGCCCACGACAAGAACAACCAGTGATTTAAATGCGAATAGGGTTAATAATCCAAAGCTGTTTATATTCAATGTCATAATAAGTTTTGAATATATTCAAGTTACTGTTTACATTTATATAAACAAGTAGAAATGCAAGAATACACACACACACGCACGCACACACGTAATCATCCAAATTATTTTTATGCTGTTTGAAGGCAAAAAACTATTGGTCATCGTAAAATAATAAAAAGAGGAAGAAAATAATAAAAAATACGATTTGTAATCTAATTCTCTAATAGCGCGAAGGTCGGAAAAGAACCAGACTTGATTAAGATGAGTTTACATTTTAGGAGAGATGAAAAAATTTTCTACGTGTAAAATTGTGTAATTCCAGTTTGGCTGTCTCTTGAACCATCATTACAAACTAAAGTGAGCAACTTATGGCCAATCTAATTTTTGTTTTTGAGGTAATTTTTATAGAAGAGTGAGATAATTTTTATCTGTATATTGATTGAGAGAGTACATAGTATGTTATTTACTGCTTTTAACAGTTACAAAATAAAAAATTATTTGAATATTTCAGAAAAGTTTTATAATAAACTAGATACGAATGTAATTTTTGCTATGGCCATCTTTTCTGACCACATAATATATAGATTCTACCCATTGCGCATAAGAAAATGAGAAATTATATTAATTTATAACTATTCATGTGTGCATATGAAAATAGTTAATACCTATCCGAAATCTCGTTCTAAATTCATGATACTTTTGTTATTTTATCAATACAATTTGTAACTTGTACTATAATTTAATATTTATTCAAAATTGTAATTCTTTAAATTAAATCCATTTTTAGTTCACAACTTTTATTCTGTCAACAAAAAATAACATTGGAATCAATATAAAGCAGATTTTCTGCTTTAAAATAAATTTTACATAAATTTGTGGTAATTATCAGTTTGTTTTAGAAAGAATAAATAATACTCTAATTTTACATATTTATGAAAAAAGAGTGTGTTGATTGTGTGAAAGTATTGGAATTTTAAAGGGTTGTTTGTGTGTGTATGTGTGAGATAAATAGTTCGTGCGTATGTGTTTATGGAAGTATATATAGATTAGAGTTTGAAAAACTAATACTTCTCCAGCTAGACATTGAAATATTACTTCACGAAATTAAAATTAAAATAAATGACGGTATTGCAACGAATACAACGTTAGCTGTTGATTTATAGAGATAGTTTGAAAATGTAAACTCGTCTTGAAAGCTACCTCCTCACATTACCTTGACATTAAAAGATAAAAGTCAGATAGAGGCAACATTTTTTTTCCTTCATTATTCTCATTAAGTTTGGAATCAAATTCCAATGGTAAGAAACAATTTATTTGAGTGTGCATTTATTACTTTCATTTTAATTGAGTAATTAAGAACGCACTATTTTTTATCTTTATTTAAATTCAATATTGTATATTGTATAAAATTAATTACATAAAAAGAACAATAAAATGCAATCTACTGTTAACTTTTCAGTCTTTGGAATTTATTTTTCTATTTTTTTGGATTTTTCGATTATTTATATATTTTTGATATAATATAATTATTTAGGTTATTTTTATTATAAAAACCTGTCATTTGTACCTGTAACATCTAATCTTTGATATTACAAGTTTGTCACTATGATTTCAAATACATTTTAATATATATTTAAATATTATCAAATCAAATGATTCATTACATAACAACCATAACTGAAATCATAAATATTCGTTAAATGGATTTGTGAAATTTGTCGCTAATTGCTATGCACTTTGCCATCACTTTACTTGTTCTATTGCAGTAATCTAAACACTTTTCTTCTCCTACGTTATCCCCAACTTACTACCTCTGTTCGGTGTGATCTATTCCTTACACTTTTCTTTAGGGTTAGCTCCATCACCTATAACTGTATACCTCTTTTTTTTCTCTTAATTTTCTTGTTTTATAATTGAATATTTTCTAGCAGGGATGGAGTAGCTGAATATTCTACCAGGAAAAAAAATGTTTACAGTAATTGTTGGGACGGAAAAATATTCTACAATAATAATGGGACTGCTGAATATTCTGCAATGATGTAACAGTTCAATATTGTCTAACAGGAAAGAGGTTAGGTTTGATATTGGGATGTAAGATGAACTCGTTACAGTAGAATCAGAACAGATGTTTGAACTGTACTTGTTGTATTTCTCACTGCCCTTTTAAAAGTCTGCATTCTCTGTCTTACAAGGGGGTGGGGTGGGGGGAGGTATATAAATTAGACTGTAAAGTGTAAAGTTAAGTACTTACACTCATACATATGGTGCTGTGTGGGCAATTTATTTTTTTAGAAATGTATCAACTTGATAGTGGGGTAATGTGTGTAAGTAAGATGCTAATATTCGTAAACTGTTGGTTACACAGTATACGACGATACTTTGTTTGATTAAGGAGAGAATAGCTTAACTTCTAGAAGGAGATTTTTTTATAACAGGCGTCTTCCAACTTTAGCCATACCTAGGTATTATTAAATTCAATACTACCTAAAGAATCGTGACAAATAAAATACAAGAACACATACAATGTGAAAGTTGAGGACGAAAGGTCTTTTCTACCCCTCACAACCCAACAAACTACTCAGCCTCAATAAAAATGAACTCTATAAATAAACCTGAGATTCTCATAGATGGCGATGTTAAAGTCAAAGATAGAGTAATTTCAAAATAACTATAATTCGTAGCGACTTGATTTTTGTATAAGTCTTTTGAGGTAGCAGTGATTTATATGAGAGTACAATAGGGACCTGAGATGGTACAGTGATGGTTAACCAAATGTAGAGACATCAGTTGCTGTGTAGAATATAGCGAGACATTCAGAATAGATTCATTTAGTCGATAATCAACTCTTTCAATATTTTAAGGATTTGAAATTTAATACTGTATTCAATAATTTATAACAAAACCTGGATCCACAGTTACACTGTGAGTCAGAAAATAATTAAACCTTTGTCAAAGGATCATAAAATCAATAGTGGATATAGAATATCTTAATAACTCATTACCTTGCCTTGTCAATCAAGTTCTATTGTTAATAAAACATTATTGTGTGTGGTGTCAAACTTTTTTTATTGTTACAATGTAGATTTTTGTGTCACACTTTACAATTTTCAGATATAGAATGACACAATGCAATTTACACAGGACTGTTCACATCCAATGTTAAGATTGTAACGTTATTCTCTTCTTTATGAAACTACTCTCCAATAACACTTCAGAAAGAAATAGCGTAATATGAAATAAATTGTTTTCTCAAGTTTTATATTTCTTCTCAAGTAGAAAACGGGATTTTGTCTTGTTATCTCTAAATACATATTTAAACAATTATATTAGTAACGACACTTACATCTTGTTTATAATCACGTCAAATATTTTATTATCTCTTAATTTGTTTTCAGTTTTAAATTTCTCTTCCTACAACTCATTTATTTTAGAATGAAAACATTGTCAACTCTAGTAACTCAAGTTATAAGGATCTGCATGTATTCATATAAAAATATAATCTCTAATTTCATTTTCGATGCTTCTCTTGCTGATTTTATAATTGTTAATATTTAGACACTGCTTTCCCTTCTCAACATTGTTTTTATTTAAAACAGAATCATACACTTTTTCTTTTCAATATATGTAAGTATTACACACTTAATTTTCATCAATACATTATGAATTTCAATAGTAGTAATCAAAACAAAATCTACAATTAGATTTTTCAATGTTTATTTTGTAAGTAAATTACAGAAGTTTAAACTAGTAGAAATAATTATACTGTTCTACTTGTATTTGTTAGATTAAAGGTATTGGAATTTGCCTCTCATCTAACAATTAAATGGTCTTCAATACATCTTTATACGCACGTATAAACGTATAATTTAAGCCACACTTATGAAGTATTTGCATAAATTTAAAAAAAAGCTAGTTAGTGCTAAAAATATTACGAAGTTTCAATTCAATGTATTGGAGACAAGGATTATTTTTATTATAAGCAAATATACAAAACTTTATTGTTTTTTATTAAAACATTTTTAACGATATATTTCTTACACTTAACCTATGTCAATTGTAGTGTTTTTTGGAGATATTATTGTTTCTACATAAACGTAGAATATCCTGATTTAAAGCCATTGTTTACCCTTAGAAGTAAGTACCTCACCAATATTGTACCAATTATATAATTACCATTCTCGTAGCTAATTGTAAGTAAATAAATCTACAATATTTTCTCTGTCCAAACTAACCGAATTTAATCTAACAACTTATTCTTTAATTGGTCTTCTAGTAAGTACTATACCTGCAGGATGTATATTAATATTTACTGTAAAAGTTACAATGCGTGCAATAAACATTCAAGATAGATTTTTTATATTAGTTTTTAGTATTGTCTGATGTGGAAGATGTTATCTCTTATTTATAATTGATTAGCCTGAAGATGTTGCTTGTACGCAGGGAAACATGTAGCTATAAACAAAAATGAATACACTTGAACCCACAAAATGTATTTATTAAACTTCATCATTTTAAAAGTGAAATAATTAATCGAATATTATGTTATTCTATATCATTGTGTTAAGAAGGAAATAATTTGTTACACATTTTGAAATAAATTGAACGATATCACCTTTTCGTTGTTCACCCTGAGTAATTGTTTATTATTTTATTTGTTTGTGGACAAAAACATATATCTTCATATATATGAAGATCATCATTTTTATTTTTGCCAAAAGTTTAAAAATTTTCTTTACTTGAACATCCTTTCTCTAAAGAAAGAAAACATAAATTTTATAGATTTTTGTCAACATCCCTTTGAAGGGATGGGCTTTTTTCATTTTAAATTCAACAATATTTCGCCAGTTTATTTCAAGAGGAAACCTGTAAAAGAAGGAAAACAGCAAAGTTGTAACTAAATTGTAATTAAACTTGACAAAGCCACTGAACTTTGTTCAGTTGAGAGAAACTTCATGCAAAGTTCATTATATCTACTACAAGAGTCAAACTTAAAAGGATATTTGCAACGGTTGGTCAATTTCTGTCAAATAGATTTTGTTTTAGAAATAGAAAGGGAAACTCAATTAATCAAAATGTTTTACTACCCATTAAGATATTCACAGATTTCTAATTTACGTTAAATATTTAATTTATATTGTGAAGAATGTGTATTTTGTTTAAATGTGATATTTATAAAATATGCTACAAATCGTTGTTATATATGATATGATAAGTTTGTTATATTTTTTTATTTATTCACAATTAATATAATGGGCTGAATGAAAAACATCGATTTGTATTATTGTTTTTATATACTTAGCTGTTTTTATAAAAAAAAACTACTTATAATGAGAGTTATGTTTTACTTTGCCATTAAAACAAGTCATTTGAAAATTTCATTATATATATATACCCGCTGTGTTGAAACGACCAGTTTCCCGGTTTATTATTGAAACACAAAGTTAATGTTAAAAGGTAATTTTATTTATCATACGAAGTACAGAAGACTTCACTGTAAATATCTTAAAACAACCCGTCTTTTGTTTACCCTTTTTACAGCCACAGCCAACTATATGTTATACGCCGGAAACAAATATACTCACAATATCTTCTTTGTTTTCTGCTACGGATATTTTATAAATAGTTGTAAAAAGAAATAATCATGTACAGCGCCAACAATTTAGAATATAGAAACATTTTCAACAATCTAATAATAGGCATTTCTAAACTGTTTAATAAGTTTCAATATACTAAAAATTACAATTTTACTTAATAGTAAATTATTCTTTGTTCTAAATTAATTCATATACAAATTTGGAAATAAAACATTAAGCGCCAGGCTATGTGTGGTATTTTTTGAGTCCCTAAAATACATACTTACACTGCAGTACTACTTCACTTACCTATTTTAATTATATTTGAAATTAATTATCCTCTAATCATGTGGTATTTGCAATTCTAGAGTGGACACAAGTTTTAATTCAACATTACTGAACTTGTCTGTGGAATTAGTCACCATGCTTACAGCTCTCACTTTAAATCATTAAACATTCACTTTGACAGATGGGATTAATTTAATTATTTTACAATTGCTATTTTCAAACCTTCTGCTTGCTCCCCTTTGAAACGTACTTGCTTTTTGGATATATAAAAGTCCCGTATTTCAATAAATTATGTAATCGTTATAGCTTATGATGTTTACGTAAAACGTTGTTATTAGGTTATAAACATATGCAACTCAGTAAACTTGAATTCTGAAATAATAATTTTGCTATAAATAAGAATATCTTTTACAGTTGACTTGTCGTTAACGACAGAAAAATAACAAATTGGTTAATATTTTACAATTAAATTTAACAAATTTTGTATAGTTGTGTTTTGTGTTTTATACAAGAATAATGATAAATTTAATGAGTTTAACATCGAGTTAATTTTAAAATCACAGTAAAACTTAACAAAACACAGAAGGAATGTTTTAAAATGCTTACTGAGGCATACCCAGAAGAACTCATGTCTCGTGCACGTGTATTTGATAGGTACAAAACATTAACTAAAATCAGAGCTGGTAATGATAGCTCCAAATTGATAAATTGATAGCCCAAACATTAATTTTATCAGGATTATTGGATTTTCCATCATTAAAGAAATTAGGATTTCTATTGACTCAACAACTAATTTTTTAAATTTTATTTTATTTAAAAAAATTTTATTATTTTTTTTACAAACCCATTAAAAATTAGACGTACACTCGTCATCACTAAACATATATTTTTCAAGAAATTAGTTTTAGAAGTGACAAGTTCGTTCACTTTTACTTACAATTAGATTATCCTATCGAAGTTAACTTCTCCTAAATCCTTGTAATTTTATATTCTGTGGGGATGTAATATGTTAACTTTCATTACATTTTTGAAAGCGACAAGAAAAATTCCAGTTCGTTGAGTATATTGATTTTATTTTTTTAAAATGAACATATATCAATTATTTCTTGTGAGGTGTAATCTAGTTTTAGAGCCAAAAACGTTAAAAATTAAAAGAACTTCCACAACACAGTTTAACAAAGCAAACTCAACTGGTAAATTCGCTCAACAACCCTTTTTATTTAATTTGAACTTAACATTATCTTAAGAATATTGTATTTTAAAATGGTCAAATTAGAAAAAAATTGTTAGTCTGAATAATTTTAATATTAATAAAGCAATTAAATTTACTTTTAATATTATCAAGATTTATTGTTGGGTACAGATGAAAATAATATAAAATGCAGTTGCATTGAAGTAGTACCATATCTAATTATACTATATCAGATTATTGGTCATAATTTCATAACCGGTAAACCGAATTGAAAATTTTGAATACCACATTACATCTCATATCTTTTTAAGCGCTTTAAAAAGACGGGTCATAAGCTTAAAAATTTGAGTTTTAAAATGACAATTTTCAACAAATCTTTTGGCTTAAAATGTTCACTTTTAATTGAAAATGAAAGGTTATATTGAATTTAATTAAACATGTGCAGTATTTAAGTATTTTAAAAAGTTTCGTCTTTTAACTCAATAATTTAATTATGATTCCGAAATTCTGAAGAAAAAAAATACTGTAACAATATTTGAGTGTAGCGAGCGAAATTAATTTTCAACACACTTTGTGGTTAAAATTTTGAATTTATATTCAAAATCATCATTTAAAATTAATTTAATTTATATGTATGCAGTCTTTTAAATACCTAAAATTTTCGTTATTTAACTCAATCATTTAATTACGATTCTAAAATTCTGGAAAATATTACTGTAATAATTTACAGGTGTAACGAGCGAACGAATGTGACAATTTCAGTTTTATTTTAAACAAACATTCCATAATTTTTATGAAATTCGATTATAGATATCACAAGTTATAGGTTGCTAATCCAAATTTTGAAATTTGGGTTAGTAGGGTTGGGAAGAGGTAAACTTTTTTTCAATATTATAAAATATATTCCTCCTCTAAATAGTTAATATTCACAAAATTAGAATGTTTGTAAAAGTTTTTCAGTAGTACATATGTAAAGCTTATACGTCAACCCCCTGTACGTCAAGTTTGTATTAGCTCACCTGACGATATGTATGCTTATTTTTCTTAAAACCTACGATTAAATTATTACTTCTGTAGTATTTTCAGAAAAATTACCTTTCGTGTTTTATTTTATATTTAATGATAAAACCATAATTACATTTATAGTTATAGAGACATATAAATACAATACATGTATTTCTAAGACTGTCAGAATAAAACATCGCTATAAACAAAACCATTTAACTCTTATTGCACCGAGTGACATCTACCGGTCGGATACAAAAGTAAAGTAGGGAATGTAATTAAATGCCAATCTCCTGTCAAGTGGATGTTGGATTCTTTCTTGCAACGGAATTAATATTAACAGAAGTAAGCTACCAACATTACTGTAAATTGGATTAAAATACACCATTTACAATTTTACAATATACACACTTGCGTAATATCCTTTTAAAAGTCCGTTAAAAAGGGGTTTACTGGTATGATGTAGTAAATAATAATATAAATATTTATTATTGTTATAAAACATTTACAACTTGGATGATGATGTAACTCCTAGTGTGATACTCATTCACTACAATATTAATCACGTTCACCACAATATTAATAACAAGGAACCTGTAAATAATGGATTAAATGATGATTATAAAGTTACGTAGCTTTGCCGTATCTTTTTCAGTTCCTTTGTTTTTGGTGGAACTAGTTTCAACCTTTACTTCAAGATCATCCTCAGATCCTTAAACTTCGTTAATACAAATCACACACAAAGGCACAACACACGATACAACTATTAATATTTAAAACTTATACTGTCAATAGACATATCTCGCACTAATTGTACTACATAGGTTAAGAGTCCGGTAAGTATTATCTGTATTAGTCCTTCTCTGCTTAGTGATAATGAGTTTATTTAAATAATTAAATATGGTGTGACACTTTAATTTGTAATTTTCATACAAAACTATTTTTTTAACCAATTGTAATGCTTTGAAGATTTCGAATTATTCAACGTGTACATTTTTCGACATTTTTGCGACGTGTAAAATTTCCAAGTTTAATTCAGCGCTTTGGAGAGTGTGATTTAGCTCGATCATAAGTTGAACAAAGGTTGGTAACAATGTTGAAGCCTTGGGGATATGTTATCTAAATTGTGTCGTGTTTGTCCGATGTAATGGATATTGCAAGTGGAACAGTTAATTTTGAAAAAAGAAGGGGGGAAAAAAACCGTAAACGCACGTAACCTTATAATCATTGAAAACTCAGTTCCAGTGGCTAAAATCTCTAAAAATGGGCAAATTCTCTTTGAACAGTGGTGAGTTTTTATGAAATATAACCACAATTATGTATGCCTTAAAATTCTGTGAAATTTAGTAATTTATATGTTTATCACCGAAAACAATAAGACTCTGGAGTCGAGGTAAGAATGTAGGGTAACAGCTAACCTCCTTTTGAGTAATCAATCTTAACACGAATGTTAATGAGAAATGTATTTCTTAAATTTTGTCAAGTTAAACTACTACAATTAGTTAATTATTCTAGCCAGTACAATCGAGATAAAATGCATTGTAAAAAGAAAAATATTGCATAAATTGAAATATAGGAATATATGTTTTAAGTTAATTAATGTATTTTGAATTTAAAATGTCTTTTTTATTACACATAAGTATATTAAAATCAACTTTAAAAAGTCCGAAGAATGTATAAAGCATTAACATAATAAACACAATAAATCTAGGAAATGTTATTTCAGGGCTTAAATCCTTTAATGAAAATTTACTATGCACCGTTTTCTGGTGGATGTATTATTAAGAAGGTTATCTCATATTAAAAATAATCTTTAAAGCAAGCTTACTATGCATTGTTTACTGGTGGATGTATTATTAAGAAAGTTAGTTCATACACAACATAATTAAACTGATTCCAATAAAATTACAAAATGTTTTCTTATATTACAAATTTTATTTCATATAATCCCAAAACTCTTATAAGCAGCAATTAATTAAGTAAATGATTAAATAATAAATCAACTATCAAATGAAGTAGTGACAAAGGTATTTTATTTGAGGTATGTCTATTAAAATAAAAACATTTACATATTTTCAGATTTCTTTTTTTTTTTTTTTTTTTTTTTTTTTTTTTTTTACATCGTTTAAGGTAGAATATATGCATTACCACATCTTTCTGAAATGAAAAATTATCAGTAACTAAAACTAAATATTCAATCGAAAAACTGGCAGTTAACTTAATCCCATTAGTTAAAATAAGGTTATTGCTAGTTCAAATGACAATGAATAAGGGCTTATAAGGGGGTAAAATTTTGTATATTTACGTGTGCGTTGTTCAATAAATATTTAAAATATAAATCTAAAGCTCAACGATAATGCACATAAACACACTTCTATTTTTGTGCGCACAATTTTTTCTTGGTTTTGAATATTTTCCGTACTGAAATGATCAATGCATCATTACTATTATTATTTTTGTTTTTATCTGGATTAAATTAAATATCCAGTACAAAAAAATAAGAAATTTTTAATTTATAAAATCTTTATTTTTTAATTGTACAAAGAATATAAATATTTCGTATTTGGGATTTACCATTATCTTTTAATTATGATTGACGTTTATTATAGAATTACAATTAAAAAAATAAAACTAATAACGGTTTGCAACATTTCTGAAATAATTTTGTGAAATTATAAATATTGTACATTGGACCAATATAGAAATTTCAGTTTTATAACCCAATTCTACGTAAATAGACTAATTAGCATGATGGTTCTTTTTGAACCAATATGGTAGCTAACAGAATTGTAATTTATATTGGTAATTCATAGATTTCATTTAAAGGGAATATTAAACAAAAACCAGCATTGTGAAACAAGTACTGAAAACATTTTAATTTATTAAAAACTCCGATTAGCTAAAAATGAATACATCATTTAAGTTGGATGTAGGGATGAAATTTGATCTGCGAGTTCTTAGAACTGAAATAATAATATATGTGTTAATTCGTATTTATGTTTATATCTATGCGTTTATGTGTATTTATGTTCATATAAATCTAACAGAATGTGCTACAATAAATAAATAACGGGTATAATGTTAACGGGTTGTCCATATCATAATAAATTGTTAACATTCGCAGAGCTTTTTGATAATTTTTTATCATATTAATTTGATAAATACACTTACGTCCCACTATATTTTATCGTTTTTTGCTGGTTTTAATTAAACATAAACTTATGAGATGTAAGCTCCACTGATTACAGAAGTGATTACTTTAGTCGTGTCCGGAAGTTATTGATACTTCTCTAAAGAAAAGCTCTGAGAAACACTTCCTCAGCCAGATCAAATCCGTTCCAGATTTGTCACTGCTTAAAGCAAACGAAACCAAAAGAAAATTTTATGCTTCGTGAAAGAACAAGAGGCTATTTGAATAAAATATTAATCACTAATAAAACCATCAAATATATTAAGAGATATTTGAATACATTGGGATTAATGTATGTAACTTGAAATGAAGAGTGTGTCATCATCACTTGAAAACTAAGGAACACATACTTCTTAAATGTGCAGCTCTAGGACCCACAAGACTAACTTTATTGGGCCGAAATTTAACTCTAGAAAAGATAAGCGATTTAGGTAGACAAATTCTCTACCCAACCAAGGATAATTTTATATAAGCTCGGTAGAACAATCAGGAGGTACAAAAAGTCATATGAGGTGAGGTGTTTAGGGAATAAAACCAGCGTCTAGTACCATTAATAATAAAAATGTTAGTGGTAATAATGAAGTTAGAGGTAGGAATATAATTTTAAATTTAGGTTCTTATAAGTAAAATAATAATTAGTACATGTATTTGTATTATCTATGTATCTTTGTCCCCATGTTGATTTGACAGAATGTTTTGTTGTAGATAAATAACCGTTATTATGTGACTGAATTCTACAATATTTATTATAGCTTGTTAATATATATTCTATAATTATCCTTACATCCTACTAAATTATGTTGTGTGTGTGTGTGTGTGTGTTTTTTTCTTTTACACTCATAGTGTTCTTGATTTATAAGAGATAACAATTGACTGTGCTAGTATGAGATATGCACTATTATTATTACTAATATTGTTATTTAAATGCGTTTAAAATTCAAAATAAATATATAAAAAGGTACAATTAGTAAATTTATAAAATTCTGTATTGTTCTTTTAGTTGTAAAATACCATCTTTAAAAACACAAATGTTTCGTGTACGGGGGTAAACATCGTTTGATAATTTATTATAAAACAAAATTAATATTTAAAGAAAATAATTATAATTATTAATATCAAGAAAATACAGATGTATGATGTAAATGATGGGTTAATATAGTATGACAACAATGAAAGTAAACAACTCGTATATATATATATATATATATATATATATATATAACACTGATTACAAACTCTGATAATGATAATGAAGTCACGGGTGATTTTTAAATTATTTTATGACTATATTTATAATTTTATTTATCACAGGTTACCTTTAAATAATTAATTATAAAATGTCTCACATCGACTAAATAATTTACAATAATTCATTGATTCATTTGTAATAAGTTTTTAGGTTTTTCAAAACTCTGTGGGTCACTCTCACTTACTATGACAACCTATATATTAAACATAAATTAAAACAACAAAAATATTTGATTTGTCAAAAAATGGTTGAGAAAATAAAAAACCGGTCTGGAAAAATACTAAACTACCAACCACATGGTACTGTATGCTGTTATAATTTATGATTAGTAAATACAAGACTCTTATTAATGGAATGATGTCATCTCAGTGAAAAAAAACATAAAATAATATCTGACGAAAGTTGTGTTATATTTCTAAATAATTCAGATATAAAAATAACATTGAAATTTATATTATGGATTCTCCAATGGAAAACAAATTTGTGTAGTAGAGAAGATATCTTTTAATTTGTTATTGATATGTAAAACGTTTTTTGTTTGACATCGATAAATATGAAAAATATTAAAACAAAACGTGTGACCCAGGAAGGCGACGACAATTCATAGGTCACTTTATAAATCACTTTATAATTATATAACTGTCCGTCCTACTTAACTCAACTAAATAAATACCTCAACTTTTATTTCCCTCTAATCATGTGGTGTTTACATCTCTAGAGAAGGCTGGAGTTTTAATTCAACATTACAGATCCTAACTGTGTAATTAGTTACGATGCTCGTATATCCCACTGCTTCAAGTCATTAAACATTCTGTTTGACAAAACAGAGCACTAGTGATGAGACGGTAATAATTTATTTATTTTACAGTTGATATGTGATTTATTTATGTACTTTTTATTTAATTTCTTTTAAAACCTACTTTATTTGTATATGTGTTGAACATGTATGTTTAACGTGGGAATGATACGGTTGATATTTTAATACATTATTTTCAAGATTTTACTTAAAGTAAGTTTGTTTAAGTTAAACATAGTAGTTTCATAGGCCGTTTTTTACTACCATTAACGTTTCAAAGCCCGTTTTTTATTATTATTCACTTTTCGTGACCATTTTATAATTTATTTCACGTTTCAAGGCTCTTTTAAAACTGATATTTAACTTTCATATCGCGTTTTTGAGTGTAGTTTTATGAGCAATTTTGTTAAGGATATTCACGTTTCATGGCCCTTTTATCCGATATTCTTATTGCCAGGCAGGTTTTGTACTGATTTTCAAGTTTTACGACCCGTTTATTACTGATGTTTACGTTTTATTGAATGTTTTTAATGTTGCACATATTTCAAAGGCCCGTTTTTGACTGATCTTCACCTGTCATGGAACGTATTTGACTGATTTTTGAAATACATGTTCCGTTTTCGACCGATAATCTTCTTTAATGGCCTGATTTTGACTGAAACTCACCTTTCGTGGCCCGATTTTTATAGATGTTCAGTTTTGAAGGGCCGTTTTGTTGAACTTTACATTTCTTTGAAAATGTTTTATGGCCCAGTTTTGACAGACAATCACGATCATGTCCCGTTTTTGAGAGATATTCACGTTTCAAGCCCGTTTTAGACTATTCTTCACCTTTCATGACCGGTTATCTGATCTTCTCCTTTCATGGAACGTATTTGACTGATTTTCGCAATTCTTGGTCCGATTTTGTCTGATATTCACAATTCATGGGCACTTTTTAACTGATCTTCACTTCTAATGGCCAGTGTTTGCAGAAAATTACGATCATGGACTGTTTTTGATTGTAGATAACGATAATTGCAAGTTTTTTACCGATATTTTTACGTTTGATGGCTAGGTTTTGACTAATATTCACGTTTTATGGAAAGTTTTTGACTAATCTTCACTCTCATGGCCTGTTTTAGGCTAATCTTCACCTGTAATGGCAGTCTATGTCTGATTTTCACGTTTCATATCCCGTTTCTACTGATATTTAGGTTTCATGGCTGGTTTTTAACTGATTTTCACTGGTCAAGGCCCTTTTTCACTTATATTTACCTTTCATAGGCCTTTTTTTATTCAAGTTTAATGTCCCGTTTTTTATTGATATTCACTTTGTATGGACCTTTTTATACACTGTAAAAACTCAAGACATTTATTTTATTTTAATCATTCCAATATGTATGGGAAATATATAATAATATTTAATATATATATATATATATATATATATATATTTCTGAATACATATATACCATAGTTCTGATATCCTTAATGCAACCCGCTGTTAAATAACTTTTATTTATATATTCATTTACTTATAACTTTAACTTTAATTTTTGTCATATAAGCGTAATTTCTTATGAGTAAAGCTCACAAGATTTTGAGTCGGCTTACTTTTATAAGAAGTAGAATCCAACTATCTTGCTTAAATTGTAGTATTGTATTGCACTGATTGTAAATAAATGATTTATATTATATAAATTTAAAAACAATACCTGTTAAAGTTTTTAATCGATAACTATTTTGTTTAAGAAGAGATTTAAGGTAATGAAGACAGCAAAGGTTGACTAATAGTCAATGTTCCTTCAATAATAATAACAAACAATATAATAATTTCGTACGTAAAAACCAACTTCAATTTCAACTGAACAATTTTTAATTATATAACACCTAGAGCTGATAAAGAATAATATTAAGCCACTGCAAATTTAAGACGAGAAATTAAAAAGTTTTAAAGTAAATACAATATTGTATTTTACTAAATAAAGTTAATAAATTGTGCTCAAACATTTTACAAAGTGTCTCACTTACCAATCCGAGAAGAAAATAAAAGCGAATATAAACTAATCCTCATTAAAAACGTCAGTTCTTTATTAGTCGATCAAAAGTAAAAAAAGAAACTTTAATGACGGCAATAAATGTTATATTTGTATTTTTGATACTTATTTCTTAACTGTAATATTAATTTTTTTTTTGCAATTTGAGATTTTACGCAAGAACTATGGACAAAATATTCACATTTCAATAAAATGTTTACTAAATCGATAACTTTTGATAACGTTTTTTATAACAGCCTTATCTTCTGTTCGATGTGTTGTACTTTAATCAATTACTTAAGAGTTAAAATTGATTCTCCTAGGTAATAGATTTAATTTTCATCCTAACCTATTATTTACTCTCAACACTTTAGTTTGACCAATATTGCGTATTTCGGAAAGACAACTGCAATATGTTGAGTTAATCGTATATTCTGTTCTTGGATAGTGTTTGAGAAACCTTCCACGTTTAAATATATCTAAATTTGTATAAGAAGTGTGTTTGTTTTTCCTCATACAATTTCTACCCATAATAAACGGGATGAAATAATGTAATTGTTGAAGTGTCTGCGAGTCATGCTTTTTGGCACAATTTAGTTTTTGAAGTTGAAATAACATTTTCTTATTCAAAAAACAAAATAAAAACTGGGCGTAGTTAGTTTTCTCGTTTTATAAAAATATCAAACGCACATTGTACCCGAAGCTGTAGGCTAAGTTTCATATATAAACGGAGAGAGTTCAATAAATATCATAAAGTTAAATGAATATTTCGATATCTACCTCCAAACATGTCAAGTCATATTGGCTTTAAATATAAATAGAGTGTGTTTCTATTTTTCAAGATGGTGTTACTCCTAATATTATACACTTTTTTTCTACAAAACTTGTAGTCATAAATCTTAGCTGTGTAAACAATAGAAAAAATAGGTAAAACTTTTCATCTCAATACACGTGTAATTTGTATAAAGTTAAATATAACTAACAATGATAAAAGAAGAAATCATAAAAAATAAATTAAAAGACTGGTTCGATTCCCAGTCTAGGTCATATATTTATCACTTGAAATATTTTTTAATTATATTGGGTGCTGAAATCGAATTTTTTACTATCAAGGTAAAGAATAATTTTATTTTAGGAGATCATATTACACAACTGAGGTCGGAAGGTGGCCGTAATATTAAATGAAACGGACAGAGTTGTCAATTACGAGAAGTGCAGCCCGGGGTTGTTATAAGAAACATACCGGAGTGTTCTTTAATCTTTATTTAAAAGATATGTCATTATTAGAAATGGTTGGTCTTTTTAAAATTATTATAAAATTTTACATAATGACATCCATATTAAAATAGAGGTTAATAAGATTGTATCAAAAGATCTTATTTTGCTTCATAAGATTTTATAATATTATGTTTTCGTGAAAAAAAGAGAATATATATTGTTTTTGCACAATCCGACTAAACATTTTATCTACAAAGAAGTTAAAATTAAAATATTTTAAACCGCGCAATATTTATAGGTTAAAGATTAGTTTTGAGTTCACATTAAAAAAATTATGTACCATTTTATTTTCGATATTTTGTTTCGTTTGAACATTGGTTAAAATTATTAATAAAAAACTCATGTAATATATCAATCATCGCCATAGAAATTTTGTCGGTTCTTACAATTAATCCAGTTAAACTTTAACTTTGGCTAATTGTCAATGAACTTGCATGATACCGATTTTTTAATATTTAATGCATGAAACTTTTCAATCATTATTCCATTATAAACATATGTGGAAAACAGCATTAAATAAGGACCGTTAGTCCCGGATTACTTTATTAACTTCAGAGTAGGTAAAGAAGAATAATAGGAAATATGTTCAATGTATAAAAGTGTCGAAAGTTGTAGATCTAGCTGGATATTTCCTGGATTTCAAGGCCGTATTCAATAAAGTTAGCCACTGACGGTTGCATGATATATAAATAGCCATTGGTCAAAAACACAAGTACCCTTTTATAAGCAATAAATTTAAATGATTATAATTTAAATATTTTTAATATAGATGTTATTTCATACATACTTTATATACAAGGGGTATTCGGAAAGTAAGTACCGTCATGAAAAAAAAAATAAATAAAATAGTCAAACAATTTTTTTCGAAGGAAATTTTATTTTTACATGAAAGACCAAACCTCACCTACCCTAACCTTAAACTATTTTTCTACATAGTTTCCGCCAATGTTCAAACACTTGTCATAGCGGGTGACAAGTACCTTCTTCATAGAAACTTCTCGCCCGTAACTATAGACAAGACTCCACAACATTGTTCACCTCATCGTCCGAAGTAAAACGCTTGCCGCCTATTTCGCGCTTCATGTGTAGGAACAAGTGGTAGTCGGACGGCGCCCAGACCGGGCTGTACGTGATTGAACTGCTCCCAAGGAAACTGTTGAATCACCGTCTGAGTGTCACCAGCAGTATGTGGCTGAGCACATAATCATGGAGCAACACATTTCCTTGACTGAGCATTCCTCTCCGTTTGTTTTTTTAACTGCACGTCGTAGTTTTCTTAAAGTCTCACAATATCGTGACACATTAATGGTTTCACCTCTAGGATGAAATTCAGTAAGCAAACCCCTTTCCTTCACAGGACACAGAGCACATAATTTTGTGTGTTCACATTGTCGTCTTGAACTTTTGTTTTTTCGAAGATTGAGTGTGACACTACTCCAATGACTGTTGTTTGGATTTTGGTGTCACATGACGAACCCAAGATTCATCACCTATCACAATTTGGTTTAAAAAGTCCTCTCCCTCTTCACTGTACCGTGTAAGAACTGTCGAAGCACTGCCAAGTCGCTCTGTTTTGTGAACATCATTGATTATTTTTGGAAGCGATCTGAAACACAGCTTGTGATAACCTAAGCGGTCTGTAACAATTTCGTCCAAAACTGTTCGTCAAATTTGTAGAAATTAGTTGGAAAGCTATGTCATTGTGAAACGTCTGTTCTCATGGGTTCATTCATCAACTTTTCTTACCAAATCATCGTTGACAACATACAATCGATCAAACGAGCCTAATCGTGGACATTCTAACCCTTTCCATGACTCATCCTATCTTCACCATATATATCTTTAACTTGTAGATAAATTTCTGCCGGTTTCACATACCTTGTGTTCAAAAATCAATTATAGAACGAATCTCACAGTCGGCGGGATGAGTAATTGTCTTAAACATATCAAATGTGTACAGCAAACTAAAAATACAACGTAGAGCAACCAATATGGCGTCAGTTGAGAGCCAAGGCCAGTGAACAAGGAATACTAATGCGCATTCGCGGAACGCCGACCGCATCGCTGGGGCAACGATAGAATGAAACGGTACTTACTTTCCGAATACGGCTCGTATATATATTTTTCAAAAACCTGGCGTTACCAAATGGTATACCTTCAAATAACATTGCCTTGGTAGACCTTTACAAAGGCATTATAAGTTAAAATAAATAAAATAAAATAGAAAAATGGTTACTATAGCAACCTTTTTCAGTTAATGTCAGCGTATACGTAGAAATACCTTCACATTGCCTCAATATTGGATATACATGTCATTAAAAAATACATAATATTCAAAGTTATTTCGATTTTATTCTTTGTAGGAAACTAATGTTCAGATTAAATCGAATCTCTCGTCACAAAATCAATATTGTCTTTACAGAATTAATTAATACTCTATCCATTGTTAAGAAATTGATTCCTTTTTTTGCAGCTCTTGATAGCTTTCTTACTTTATTGGATTAATAATACAAAGTCGGTAGATTTTATTATTAATTATGAAAATTAACATTTCATTGCGTAAGAAACATTGTAAAATAAAAATAGTTGCAGTAAATGTATCAAACATTATGTGTGTTATTTCTTATTACAATATTAAAATTTCTTAATAGTAATCAGAAAAGGAGGTTAAATATATTAAAAGTTTTTTATACACAGTAATCAGAAATAAAAAAGATAGATTGTTTTATTAATTATAATTATTCAGTTTGTAGGTTTTTATTTGTTTCTAGAGCAGGAGAAAGGGCTGAATTTTGTATTAATTTATTATTATAATGCATTCATAGTTATGAAAATGCACCAAAAAATTGGCTGAAAATTGTTTTAAATCATTATGAAATTAATTATTTTGGAATGAACCGATTCAATTTGTGTCAATAAATACAAGTAGAAAATATGATGAACAAATTTAATAGTTAGTTTCTACAAAATATGACCTATGCATATAAATATCTGCATATAAATACCTAAGTATCTGGATAAATAGAGCAGAAATAGCTTCATTTACAATCCCTATTAGTAACTCAATAAAGTGTAATTTATGTTCATACCAATAAATTGCTTTAGTAAGGCTGATGTTTAACAAGCCAGCTTTGTGAAACGTTTGACAAACATATTTCGATATATTTGCTTAAATTTATTATTAATTTCCTTTTAGCTGAATATCAATAACATAGATGAAGTGGGGGGGGGAATTTAATTTGATATTTTGTAGAACAACAATCATAATTAATATTACAAATTTTATAGAAGTACATATTAGTTTGAGTGTCTATTTTACGACCTACACTCTATTACGTGCATATAATGATCTACAATTTTATCTTACGTCATAAAAAATTATATATTATATATATAACGATGCGTAAAGCCAAAGGTCCTGGGTTCGATTCTTGGCCTAGGTCGTATACTTCCTTTGCGGTTGGAAATTAATAATACTGTTATTCGCTTTATAAGTATTTCACTAGACGTAATAACACCAAACCTAAATTGAGAGGAAACATCTACATTCTTGAAAATCCCTAAAGACAAACAATCACTGTACACGCAGATTAAAAAAAATTAAAACCAACAATCTTATCAGTGATTGTGAGATTTAAGTCTGATTGAGGATAAGTACCTAAGTTTCTTGCTACTGGTAATCAAGTTAAGTACAATTTTTTTATACAATAAAATTTCAAGTGAAAAATTGTACTTAACTTGATTACCAGTAGCAAGAAACTTAGGTACTTATCCTCAATCAGACTTAAATCTCACAATCACTGTTGGCACATTGTTGAGATCTCAGAGTTCTAAAGCAGAAATAAATATTTATCATTTTTTGCTTCTGCTTGTACAAAATTAAAAAAGATGACTTAATAGTATTGTTTATTTGTTTTAAACTTATTTATCTAAGTAACTAGTTCAGAAACATTATGTTTAAACATTGAAAACTATAGTTGTAATCTTTCCCTTTATTCTGGTCAACAAATTTTTGGTTTAAGATTACTTACTCTACTTCTATACAACCGTACTCATACTATTGAAATTAGAAATATAGGGAGCTAACATGTGATTGAGCATGTGTACTCTTTTTTGAAAAAATAAAGTTAATCCCAGGGCACGAATTCTTTCCAATAATGTATTTATATTAAAACACAGTCATAGTATCTAAAATGCATTATCAGATTTAGAATAGAAAATATATTTAATATCAACGTTAATCCAATCTGAAACACATATTCATAAAATAAAATAAAAGTAAAATGTTCTTAAAATAGTCTTAAAATTTATATATTCATTGGAAAAAATATAAAACCATCTCTGGATTCATAACATAATTGAATTAAATAAAGCATATGTTTAATACCCACTTACCATCACACAGGCTATGAATGTGTTTGTTATACTTTTCTAGACGAATCCAATGGTCTGGTCTACGTGCTAAATTATCAGGCTTTAGTTCAAACTTTAAAGAAAGAGACAACATGTATTATATTATTAACTTTGCCGCCTGTGCCTAAGTTAGCACGTAGACCAAAAGTGGGTATTAAACATATGCTTTATTTAATTCAATTATGTTATGAATCCAGAGATGGTTTTATATTTATTCCAATGAATATATAAATTCATCCAGTCATCACTGGAATATATATATTGATTTCATATTATTATTTTATGAATGCTACATTTTATGATCTTTATTTTCTCATTTAAAGATATATATATTTGTATTTTTTGTTAAACAATTTATATGGAGGAAGTCTATGCCAGACTGAAGGAATGTAATGAATGATAATAAGTAACATTTCTTCATCATAATAAACAGTTTTCTTTTGTTTTTGTTAGAAAGAAGAAAATATCCTGCATGGACCTCTGTGTTTATTCTATTTCTGTAGCTAAGATATCGTTCCTGTTCAAACTTTTTATCATTGAGGACTCTCAGAAGGTATGATCACACACTGTTCCAATGATCCTCTGCTGTGGAACATTTTCCTATGGGGTGATGTCTCCTATTTATTCTCGAATTCTTTGCAAAAATGTATTTATATTAAAACACAGTCATAGTATCTAAAATGCATTATCAGATTTAGAATAGAAAATATATTTAATATCAACATTAATCCATTCTGAAACACATATTCATAAAATAAAATAAAAGTAAAATGTTCTTAAAATAGTCTTAAAATTTTAACCAAATCAAAATAATTGTTCGTGTCTTTTTTATTTTTAAAGTGTCGACACAAATGTCCGAAAAGCAAATATATCTCAATAATTCCTTTAATCATTTTAATTATTGTCTCTAAATCAAAACTTGAATTCATAGACAAATCATTTCCATAATAAATCATTCATTTGCAAGAATAGATAGTTAATTGTAAAACTTAGAATGTGCTATACCTAACACAAATTCACTGAATTTAATGATTATTTTAGTTGGAATACTGAACTTGGATATTCTCTTCGAATAAGAACTTGCGTTATTATTCTAAGAATTTAAAATAATCGTCTACCAACCATGCAATATTGTGCCTTAACTTAGACAAAATGTATCGGTTGGAGTCTTCTCAAGAAGTGTCTTTAATCCCGTTTCTCTGCAAGGCATAAATTTCCTACTTTTTTATCTATTAGCTAAAATAGTATGACGTAATTTGGATATCAAGTTACTAGAAGGTTATTTCCTTAGTTGACAGAAGGAATACAAAGAATTTGATCTAACAGTGTTGTCAGATCTCTTTTTTAGATTTGAACTAACGGGGTTGTCAGATTAAGCATATTATTCATTTTTTATATTTAACCTCTTTATTATACACTTGTTACTCACCATTTTATGTTGAAATAGTTAATTTTATATCTCTCATTTTGAATATCTCAAATCTTGTTCCGTATTAAGTAATCAATCCAAAGTCCAATATTTCGCCGATGTATCCACAGATGAACCGTAACAATTTATCGATTGCAACTGGTTATAGATGTCACAAATGGCAACTATCAGATTATTTTGATTACACTCTGACTTAGACTTTGAAAACGATAAGCGCAGAAATGTGAAACATTACAAAGTTCAATCTTATCTTACATCTAATTAAAAAAACATATCTCCCAGAGGGATGTCATAGTAGTAAAGATTTTAATGATACTAAATACATCTTATAATATTTGGCATGGTTCTGAACGCACCATTTATACAATTTACATGTATCAAATAGGAATTGGCATATTTTATAAACTCCCAAAGTCACTGAAAGAAATACCTTAAAGCTTCAAATCAAAATTCCAATATTTTCTATTAGAGAGGGCCGTGGTACTCAGTGGACGAGTGTATTTCGCAACCATGTTTTAATTTATTTATGCAAGTTCCAGAATAATAAATAAATAGTATTTTATAGTTTTTTATGTTTTGTGTATTCAAATGTATTTACCAATTAAGAGTATTTTTGCGAATGCTAGCATCTTTTAAATGGATTGTTTTCTTTTGTTTGTTGTTGACCATGTATTAGTTTTGTGTTCCATTAATTGATGTAATTTATATATGCCAATTTTTAAGATAATTGTTATTATTTTACTAATAATAATAATAATAATAATAATAGTTTACTTCTGGTGATATTTCACAAGTGCAAAGTAAAATTCAAATGGGATTAATTATACATAAGCCCTTACAACAATGCCAACATCCTTCAAAATACATAATAAAAAATCAAGGTTATCTCCACACTAGCTATAAACTAAAGGAAGGTCTCCAAGACCTTCTCCATTTTGTTAAAAGGATGAGTTTGATGTGAACTGCTGCCTGGTTCATGGGACACAGAAGACCTCATGATTAGGTTCATTCATCCGGCTGTAGGCTCAAAACCAGTATAATAATAATAATAATAATAATAAAAGCCCTACTTTTTCATGTTACTATTTTTTGTTTTTAACAAAGTCCTACCCTATCTTGCCCCTATCTTACATACTGTGGAGATGTAGCCACCATTCGCCTCCCCCTCCCGTAGGAGACAACACTCGTCACTTCTTTTTTAGTAGTACCCCAATATAAAAGTATGCCTTGCTAAACCCGCAAGAACAAGGGCGGTATGGTCCTAGGGTTTATATCTGGGCGAATCAGGTTTTTGGAATTTTATTAGTATTAGTTGAACTAACACACAGCCATGTTAGGCCTTTCGTGTTAGTCCGACATGTGCCAATACAGTGTAGTTTATATTAACATTTGGTTTTAGTCTAAATTGGTGTTGTTAAAATAATTTAGTTTTAGAATTAAACCTGTCAAAAATGGCTAACCTAGATTGAGATTCGCCCAGTGTACATATACTAATATAGCACACGATCTGATGACCCAGCAACGCATAATAAAAGCAGATCCACGTCCCCCTAAAAGGTTACACTCGCAATGCTTTTTTATGTTCTAAAATATATCACTTGATAACAAGAGTTCATCCATTCTATCAATATTTGTGTATTTATTTTTATGTAAACAAATGATGGCAAATGTCTCAATAAACTAGACTAATATGAATGATCGATCATTATCTAATAATTTCAAAACTATCAAGGTTTTTTCTTGTTGTTTAAAAGCAAAAATCCTCGTAATCATTATCTCCTTACAAAAAAAGAAGAAAAGAAGATAAAAAAAGACCTCTAGTCCTTGAATACTGTAATACCATTAGGGTTGGAAGAGAACAAGGGTTGGTCAAGAGAAACCTGATGTAATGAGAGGGATCTAATTCAACACATGAAAAATTGAAAATCCAGGTATTTTCCCTAGGGATTGCCATGCTGATCCTTACTAAAAAATCCTGATACTTATTAAAAACGAGCCCCTGAGGGTAAAAAACTCTCGTAATAAAACTTTAGTCATTATAGAAAAGTTGCAAAGTTAAAACAATTTTATTGATAAGGTAGATTAAATTACTTACTTTTAAAAAATCATTTGTTCCAATCATGAGTATTATTTTCTGCCCCATTGGATAAAACTTCTCTTTGACTCATCGGTGAAGCTCCGAGATTGTTTGTCCACTAACACATATTCCAATCCTACCATTTCCTAAGGTAATAAAACATAAATTATTTTCACAATATATACTAAATAATACACAAAAGGAATATATTAATTGTTTTTAAGTTAATCATAACAAACTGGTACCACAAAGAAATTCTGTGCATTTCAAAAATAGGCATACAAAGATTCAACTAAAATATCACATAAAATGTCTTTTTAATAATTGATGTTGCTCAAATCGCAGTTATATTTTATTTTTTTAAATATGTGAGACACCCAAGACAAATGTTTTTAATATCCTGCAAAAAATTTGTGTATTAGAAAACTATCAACATGATGTGTACCGTGTTAGCCTATTGGTGACCCAAAATGGAATCGAAGCAATGTTTGAACATGTACAGAATTAAAAGAGTAGGCCTAATTAAAACAGTAGATTTCTTCAGACAAACATACTCTAAAACATCAGCTGGAAAGATCATAGTCACAATTTTTTTGGGATTAGGATGGCATAATCTTTATCAATTACCTGTGAAAAGGAAAAATTATTACATGATCTTCAGATGCCATAACACGATAAGTGACTGACAATTAACTTGAGCTTCCTCTGCTGCTTCCTCTGCTGTTGAGTTTCCAGTTATTCCACAATGTCCAAGTACCCAGCAAAATGATTCCCGACGTCCTGTATCTGGTCTTTGTATAAGACACAGGATATCCTGAACCAAGAGATCCTTAGAATACATTTCCTGAATAGTCTGTAAAGCACTTTTATAATCAGAACACAAAAGATATTACAGAAACCAGATTGGTTGGTAGTAAGGCCTTTCAAAATAACAAAGATGGGTATTCGTTAATTATATAATTAAACTCTTGATGATATACTGCATCAGTAGGGGCTCAAACATTTACGGAGTTGACTAAGTTTTGTGAAAAAAATTGGGAAGCTACAATTAGTAGCAGACTCTGAGAAAGCTAGAACAACGGCAACACACATTACTGACTAAAAACCATCTAGCAGCCTAGGCTCTTCACAGACTGTTGTGTCATTGAGTTATTTAACTAATGAAACATAGGATGGTGACATCACTGTTACTGTTGAAATTTGTTTCACTATTAAACATTATCTGATGAGAATCTATGTTCTATTTATTTTTCTGTATGTGGGACTGAGATTTTGACATGCTCTGTAAATAGTTGTAATAAAGAATATACCAAGATGTCGAGTCGAACAAATTTTTGATCAGCTTCCATTCGTTTTAAATAAGAATTATTATTTTACCGGTATTCACAGTAAGAATTAAAACTTTTAAACTAAAAAAAAAAAGTTAGTTTTTAATAATTTCCTTTTAATTATAATATTAAGGTTAGGTTAGGTTATACTTTACAAAAGATAGGCTAAATATATACCATTTGGAGTTGGAACTCTTGCTAATCCCAAAATTTGTTGCCCAAACCGACAAAACTGACTGTCACCTACAAGTTGGTATCCCACAAAATTTGGTTCATTGTTTGACTCTTCAGTTTCATGTTTTATTTCTATGTCGCCACTTTTGTTTCTGCTCCCTTCTGAACTGTCATGATTGGAATCTTCAGTTTCATTTTTTATTTCAATAAAATTCCTCTTAGTTCTATTTTTTTCTGAACTTTCTTTACTAGACTCTTCTGTTTCATTTTTTATTTGAATATAAGTTCTTTTTGTTCTTTTTTCAGGACTGTCATTACTGACTTTTTCAATTTCATTATTTTGTATTTCAACACTTTTGGGCTTTTTAATTTCATTATCTATTTTAATATAAATTCTCTTAGCTTTTCTTTCTGAAATTTCATTTTTAGGCTTTTCAGTCTCATGTTTTATTTCAATATCAGTTCTTTTTTCGGAACTCTCTTCATTGGATTCTTCAACTTCGGGTTTTATTTCATTATCAGTTGTCTCCGTTCTGCTTCTTTCTGAACTGCTGCTATCTGTTTCTTCATCTTGGTCAGATTTCTGAAACCAAAGCAACGGTTAACAATTATTTTTAATCATTTCAAAAATTTAATTTAATGTTACAACAGTCGGTACATGATGGAATTCCATGATAATGGAAATAATGAGACGATTATTTAATTGCACAAAACAGCTTTAATTGCGACATATGTTTCGCCGTTAGGCATTTTCAAGCAACTAAATTGAAAACAAAACAAGTCTAAACTAAAAATAAGAGACAAAAGGAAAGGTTAGAGTAAAGGGGTTGAGAAATGACAAAATAAAGGCCAATGATCTAACCTGTGGGATGGGTGTTTTAGAAAACAAAGGTTACACAATAGGTCTCAATAGTGGTGATGAGTTAAGATGTATTTGTTCATTTAAGTTGGAAGTATGTTTTTTTTTAAATTGATCTATTGATTTCTAAATATTCCAGGTTATTGAGTTTTCTACTTTTTTGTTCCATATGCATAAGTTTAACGTTTAACTTAGGATCAAAATTATGTCCTGTGTCTAATAAATGATTTGTAAAATTTGAATTAGATTTGCCATACTTCCAACTGTGTACATGTTCCTTAACTCTATTTTTAACTGACCTTCCGGATTGACCTATGTATTCACAATTGCAATCATTACAAGAAATTTTATATACACCACTATTTTAAAACTACCTCTCTTATCCTTAATGTTAATAATTAATTTTCCTATATTTCTAGAGCAATAAAACGCAGGTTTATAATGATATCTATTAGATATTAAATTTACAACTTTATAACTAGTGTTTCCAATGAAATTAACCTTACAATATTTGATGTTTTCTTTTAATTTTTTTATTTAAAATATTATCAACTAATTTGGTACTGTACATGTTATTGACTGCAATTTGTTTGATAGTATTCAATTCATTCTGGAAATCTGTAGGAGACAAGGGAATGCTTATAAGTCCATGAAGGAGGCATGCTTATGGTTAATGGGGTGGTTAAAATATGCTGGAATAACAGCATCTGAATATGTAGGTTTTCTAAAAATATTGAAAGAGTGAACATTATTTTCTATGTTGATATTTAGATCAAGAAAATTGATGTTATTTCCTTCCCCAATTTCCATAGTGAATTGATTACGTTTATGAACAGAATTAATGAATTTAAAGAAATTTTTTAACTGTCTCGTAGTACCGTTAAAAAGACATAGGACATCATCCACGTAGCGATACCAGTATACGATTTTGTTTAAGAAGGGATTATTAGACATGAATAATTTTTCTTCAAATTTAGCCATGAAAATTTCGGCAAGGAGGGGTGACAAAGGAGAACCCATTGCCAATTACTCTGCTTGTTTATAAAATTGATTGTTAAATTTAAAACAATTATGATCCATGCAAGTGTATATGGAACATTTTAATTGATCAATAAAATCTTTCTCATTGGTGTTTTGAAGCATATCCTGAATGATGTCCTTACATTCTCCAATAGGTTCACATTCTCCAATTAATTTTTTACTTAGCAAACATAAAAAAAAAGTATCATTATCATTTAGAGTTAGGCTATTAAATGTGCACTTGTAATAGGGAACTCATACAACCAAAATATAGTCAAAAAATAGTAATAGTGAATAAATTAATTTAGAAGAAGTAAAAATTTTTTATTAACTTGTCATAATAATAATTACCAAGTTTAGGTCACATTAGATTCAACAATGTAATACAAGCTCGATTTACAGACACAGACACATGTATTCATTGATATTACTACGGTTCTATAATTTACGATTCATGACAACTAGGTCTCTGAACGATTGTATGTATATTTACCTTATCTTATATAAACGATATTAGTTACCTTCCCATACCTGGTTTTACAGATTTGACAGTTCTTACTAGTTTGACAGTTTTTAAAACAGAACTATTTTTGCAGATGAAGAAAAACACAAAAACATTGATACATTTTACTTAAAATTGATGAAATAGTTGTTAAAATCACCTCAAAATGCGATAAAATAGTCATTTTTAAATTGCTGTTTTCAGACAGATATATGTAATTGTGAATGGAATGATAAAAAGTGAAATGCTTTGTAAAGAAATATCGAAATGATGGAAAAACGCTATTTGGAAGATTAATTGCCGATATTTCCCACTAAAATCTATTGGAAAACATCAATCATATTTACCATTTCTACAAAATTGCAAAATATTTTAATTATAAATATAAAATATTAATTAAATTGTTGCGTGACAATTATTCATTTTTTGATAGTTACTGATATTTCCATACCTAAACTATTTATTGGCTTCCTTGCTGTAGTTGGTTTTAAGTATGTGCCTAAATTAGGTTAGGCTAAAAATAACTTGGCTAAAATATGTAAGAAATGTAATGAAGAATATTATTCGAATAAACTTATTAATACATTTAATGTGTGAGTTTATTCACTGAAAAATGTTATTTGAAATCCGTTGAACATTACTTATGTGTAAAGAAATTGGTCTAACCTAACTCTGTACAATCTGAAAATCTATAAATTTACAATAAAATAAGCTAACAAAGCTGTAGGATATGAAAGCATATGAATAATAAATAGTAACCATAATATTTACCGTTGAATTTGTTTGCTCTTTTTATACGTACAATACATTTTCATCAATATTCATACCTAAGCTTAAATTAACACACATACTTTACACACACACTACAAATGTAAATACAGTATATATTTTTATTTTAATATTTACATTTCAACACATCTTCGATATAAGGGACTAAAAGTGTCTAAATGTTGGTATTAGAATTATGAAACGGGATTAGTTCCTCGACCACTTGATCACAAGTTAAAATATTTACGGACATCACACTTTCAACAAGATAATAAAGGTATTGACAATTTACTTTAAATTAAAGTACATACAGTAGTTAAATAGAGAAATATCTCATGAAATAAATCAGTGCCCGCTTTTTGGTAACGGGCAAAAAATTTAAATTATGGTGAGAGGACAAATGAATGGCCAAATTCCAACTTCAACGGGATACTTAGCAATCTTGGCATGCACTTTACTGACACTGACATCATAGATAGTGATTTCTTTTGTATATCCGATTGTTTGTAGATATCTGTATTATATAAATCCAAATCTCTAGTTGCACAAAATGAGCTATTACAGGTCTAAATAAGAAGGAACGATTGAAAACATGTTTCAAACAGCCACTATTTAGAAATTTTCTAAAAAATTGAAAACCTCGCTCTTGTTCGAAACTTGATTAAAATCATTGGATTTAGACGAAAGAGAAGACGTCTCATAACATACTATAATATGAGGCTTCAATAAGTGTGTCAATCAGGTGAAATTTTGTGGGTTCGGTTTAAAATATGATATGAACTTAGTATAGCGGAGAACGCACTTCACTATCACAAATTCAACCTGTATGACAACAAATTCAACCTGTATGACAACAAATTCAAACTGTGACCACTTTCTATGCTTTCTTGTATTTTTCTTCTGTTGCAGATTTTAGTCGGGTCTGATGTAGTTCTCTCTCCCCCCCCCCAATTCTATGCTATAATTATATGTATATTTTGTATTTTGTCTATGCTTTTGCTATGTGCTTTTTATAAATTTTGTTTATATATTATGTATTTTCTGCCATGTATTTTGTTCATGTACTTTGAATATGTATTTTCTTATGTATTTTGTTATGATTTCTGTACGTCGCTAACAGTTTTCCTCTGTTGCAGATAAACCTCCAGCTCCTCATCCCCCATTTTTATGCTATAATTATATGTATGTGCCTTTAAAATAACTTTATTGTTCTGCCTATGTATCTGTTTGGCAATTATGCCAGTGCTTTCTGTAAGTCGCTAACAGTTTTCTTCTGTGCAGCTTAATTTAAATTTATATAACATGTATTTGTATATGTATATGTATAAGTATATGTATATGTTTGTGCCTCTAAAAACTTTTCTGCTTAGTGAAGCAATAGTTTGCTTTTTGCAGCCATTAGGGAGTTCCCTAGATGCTGCAGTCGCTCTCCCCAGTGCATGTCCGTGGTGAAGAGGGGAGGTTGTTTTAATGGGTATGCCCTTCGGGGTGAATCCCACAGTATCTCTCTGGAGAGGGATCTGTTTAAAACATTTTTTCCTCCCCAAAAAAAAGCGGAAAACGGAGCATGATATCCTATACATACACTACCAAAAGCGGGTCATTAGGTGGAAGCACTAGAGCCTCTAATTTCTGAACTTCAAACCCTACTTTACCATCCATGGGATATAGTTTAGGATATATATGTCAAATCAATGTTGAAATCAAACTAAAATATCAGCTACTGGAACAATTATTGATATATTTTTTTAAATTTTGAAGTTATATATTTAATGATTTACAATTTATAATTTTCATATTTTAACATTCAGAAAACAGCTTGGTTATTTGTGGGAGGTTATAGGACCTATAAGTCCTAAAAAAACTATTTCTTCCAAGAACGAATTTTGACATTAGAAAATCGACTGCCATTTAAAGTTTATCACCAGAATTTTCTGGTAAACGAATTTATCCAATTCGTAAAACAAAGTTTATATACCAAAATTTGAGCAATCAAACCAAAATTGTCTAATTTCTAGAGTTGTTATCTGGTCTAGAGCTTTTACTAATCCATAGGCATATAGTATATACAGGTGTACAAGTATAAACTAAAACTGCAGACAAATTACTTTTATGTATAGGACTGTTGAATATTTTATAGTCTAGTCTAACATATTTGCTTTTCCATGAAACTTCTATAGTATTTTTGTTCCAAATATTTGTAAATAATCCTTTAATTTATTTACCCCAGTACTGTACTTTATATATATGACAAAATGAAAACTTTATTAGGATGGATAAATAAAGCAATGTCGATAAGTAAGGTTTGTACAGTAGTAATATTTTGATAACTTCGTCTTTGAAAGGTTGAAAATTTTAGTTTTTCGGTAAAATATTGAGTTTTAATAATATCTTATTCTAAAATAAAATTTAAAACTTCAAATATTTATTAAATAATCAAATATTACCTCCACTAGTCTTTTGGTTGTCCCTTCAGCACGAAAATCTTACAACCCGTTGTTGTGGTCTGTTGGTTGTCTCTCTATCACGACAGGTCCCTTGTATGTGTGTTTTGGTTGTCCCTTCAGCACGAAAATCTTACAACCCGTTGTTGTGGTCTGTTGGTTGTCTCTCTATCACGACAGGTCCCTTGTATGTGTGTTTTGGTTGTCCCTTCATCACAAAAATCTGACAACATCTTGTCGTGTTCTGTTGGTTGTCCCACTATCACGACAGGTCACCTTTAGTAGGTTTTGATCTTTTGGTTGTCCCTTCAGTACGGAAATATGACAAATCTTTGTCGTTGTTTGTTGGTTGTCCCTCCATCACGACTGGTCACATCCATAAGACGTTGTCTGTTGGTTAACTCACCGACACAGAAATTCTTTAACCTTTTGTCGTTGTCTGGAGGTGGTTCCTCCGGCATGACAGGTCACCTTCTTAAATCGTGCTCTGTTGGTTGTCCTAGCAGTACGGAAATTCTTTAACCATTTGTCGTTGTCTTCCCAGCATGACAAGTCATGTGCCTAAAGTCTGGTATATTGATTGTCTCCCCAGCACGACTTCCAGGTTTCTCTTTATATACCATTCCTATTATCATGTTACTTCCTATTACCAACCTTCCTGAACCCACTTAGCATTAATTTTTCCTTCCAAATTACTCCTTGCCGTAGCTGTGCTTATAAAAGTCGAGTACCTTCTGATAATAGAGTAACGTAATACCGCAACTGAAAAATACCTCGACAGTGGCAATAATTATTAATTTACTGTTATTAACATATTTATATGTGAATACCTAAATGTTGAAGTCATGCACATTAAAATATTACCTTCAGAGTATGAAAACACATTCAATAATATATTCCATTACCATCCACATTTACCTAGAACAATGATGGAACTCACTGAAATGTGATCTCAATTTGTTTGTGGCTCAATGGAAAACATAGGAGTCTAATAATTACTTGTTATTATATCCGAAAGTAATAAGTATCTGATTGTAAGGAATTAAGGATACGTCACAGGAAGAAAACACGTTTAGAGCACTTATTCGTAAAAAATAATAGATGGTTTTATTACATGTATGATACCAAATAATATATCGTTCCAGCACACAAGTAAACGCTGTGAAATATTAGTTGTGATACTAAGTGACACCTAGATTTAAAAAAATTCTTTCAATTTCTCTTACTAAAAATTCAATAGATAGATTTGACCTAGGCAGTTAACCAAACAGTCTTGAATGGCGAAAAAATAAATACTGAATGGATCCTATTCAAGAAAAATATTTGAAATTTAATTATTATATTTTGTTTTTAAATTATTGTTAATTGAGCTTAAGTAAATTAAAATCGACGTAAAACTTTGTAGAAAGTATAAATTAATAACATAATGAAGAAATTTATTCTAGAAGATTTGTTTGATATTAAAAGTTCATTGTGAATGTTCATAATATTCTGTTTCTTTGTAAATGTATGATTAAGACAGTTATCAGCAATTAAGAATATTTTTTAATAAATATTTTCTTGACGTAATGAAGAGGCGGTTTCTCTCCATTTGAATTTGATGGTATTTAATAAAGTGCCTTAGTGCATTTTCCTTAATTTCGCTAGTTTAAATTTGATTAAAAAGTGTAAACTGTCAAAATGCATAGAAAATATTATTTCTAACGAGAAACATCAAGTTTTTTAGTTACTATTCTCACTGGTAATTAATTTATATCCATCAGTTATAAATACTAGTTTAATGCAAATACAAACTCTAAGTTAGTTTAGGTAAAAACAGTTCCTATTAAACATATTATCTTAAATAAATTAATTGTAATAATATTTTATAACATAGGCTACTTAATTGAATAAAAATCAATAAATATGAATTGGTTTAACAGTAAATCCTCATTGGTGTGGTTAATGGTTATTATTGTGTCATAAAAATGCAATGTCTGTGTCTTTAATATAAATGGGATTATTAGTTGGTACGCGAAGCAGATTTTATAATAGCTATATAAATGTAATACCTTATATACGTTGTACAAAAAGTATGCAAATATGCAATATATGGTTGGAAGTTCATGGGAAATTAAATTCTTGTAAAGTAAAACTGTTGCAGTATATTAAAAATAACTGGTTTTACAATACACTTAGTTGTGTGTGTGCGTGTGTGTGTGTGTGTGTGTGTGTGTGTGTGTTTTTTGAAGATGGAAAATTATGTTCCTTAATATTTAATAATATGCTTCCATTCTAAAATAAATTAAAAATATTATTCAAAATTAAGGAGAAAAAAATTAACACATCAGCAAACTTTGTTTCACATCTTTAGCTGACAGTAAGTAATTCAGTTAAAAAAAGCAAGACATATCTTGACAATTCAATATTTTGATTTAAAATATCAATGTTATTTAAAAATATGGGGACTAATGAACTATAGCTGAATAAAGTTTTTGCACGTAGAGTGTTGCACTACTATAAAAAAAAGAATTATTATATCGACTTTATTCTAGAATCAACTAACGTCTTGAGCGTTTGAATAATTGTATTGTATTACTGTGAAATATGTAAGCAAATAGAGTGTAAATTAATAAATTATTTCTTGTAACAGTAGAGAATTCAATAAATAAAGATTATCTGATAAATTTCTGTTTATATGTGAACGCCGTTCGTATAAAGGTAGCCCTATGAGTCCATGATTTAAAGCCATTAAAAAATACAAAATAAAAAAAATCAGAAATTATTTAAATAGTTATTTCAATAGTCCTCAAATTTGTAATTACGATTGATCAAAGGTGAACTGTGGTTTTATTTAAAATACCAAAAATAAAACAAACAACTTAAAAAAAAGTCATTGAACAAAAAATTATTTTTCATATTGAAAAACAATAAGTTTACATCCATAATTTTTCCAGTAATTAATATATTTGAAATATTTGTATTGAAACCTAAAGAAACAATTTCTTGTTCATTGATGTAACCAATATCTCTAATTTACACATGTCCCACCAAATTGTAAGATTACTATAAAATTATAGGGACGATATATGAAAGCATAGTACTTATGGTATACCATTAGTTCAATTACTCATTAAATTTACTAAACATTTCCTCAAATGTAATAAGTTACAGTAGTTGAAATTTTAATAACCAATGAATGAAAACACATGTTTGCACACAAAATCACTTTATTTTTTCACCACAAATACAGGACGACTTTTCACAATGACTAAGTCATCGTCCTCAGCTGCTACATGGACAAGTACCCTACTGACTTTCATAGTCCTCTGTTGGTTCGGTTTGTGTGGTGTATGTAGCAGCTGAAATGGCTTAGTTATTGAAATGTGGGATTGTATTTGTTTCGCACAAATCAAGTGATTTTTGTTTGGAAAATTGTATTTGCATTGATTCATTTCCTATTATAACATAAATTTTAGTTTATAGAGTAAAGTTGTACACGTTCTTCAACTCTCCTACCGATTACGAAAGAAATATCCAATCAAGATAAGTGAATGTAATATCTCAGTCATAATAAAAAGGAAATTCTGGGAGATATCAAGGCAAGAACATCGGAGTACACGATAGTAAATATATAATTACATGGCACATAGCAAAGCTTATGATAAACCGTAAAAAGTTATAACACAATGCAGTAAAGCTTCTTTATGGTGCCTTAAATGGGACAGTACATTATTCGTAGTAGCTTTATTATAGCAATAATAATATGCACATATATTTTCTAGCTTATCTTACACATTTTATTATTAAGCAAATGTATCTTTAAAAAACATCTTTTGTAAACACATTAAAAAAACTCATGAACCACTATAGCACACTGGTGAATATACAATTAAAAAAATTCCCCAAAATAAGAATACTATTGTTTTTATTATAAAAAAAAATACAAAATTAACGATGAACAAGTAATACAACCAGAAAATCTAAAATGATATCAGTGTTTGTTAAATGTTTGCAGATATTCTATGAGAGTGACAACAATGTATAATAACCTAATAGCCTCTGCCACTATCTCTTATATACATATAATGTCATATATATATATATATTTATATATTATTATCTATATATAATATTATCTATATATATTTGTATATATATATATCTAGTTTGTATTTATTTATGTTTGTTAAATTACTTCGTGATTCTCTTTATTTTATTTATAAAGTATCCGTTTACTTATAAACTGCAATGATATATGACGTTTGATAGAAATTATTTTAGATAGATAATAATTGTATTAAACATTATAAAAGAGGTCACAAATTTTTTCTCACAGTCATGAATCATTTGTTCTGAATTTGTGCATTTATTATGAAGCATGTGTTGCAAGACAAATGAGAACTTGAATGATTCTCCTCTTTACACAAACCTCAAAACATCCATTTTAACAATTTTTATTGAAACTATATAAAAGGAAAACTGTTGGAGAAAAATAACTTTACTGGAAAGTAAGTATTTGTTTGATACTTGAAATTTACTTTTGTTGTAGGAATAAACTTGATAGAAATGAAATAAACTTGTAAGACTATTTTGTTGAATTAAAATGATAGTTAAAAAGACGAAACTAGTCCATTAATTAGTCAATAAATTTCGGATAAATTGTTGTATGTTGAAAAAAACACATCAAACAAAGAATACAATGAAGCTATTAAAAAGGAAAATATACAAAATACAAATTATTTGCAGAACAATGTAATGATATAATATAAACGTAAGACCACATCAAACAAGAATGTGTGTTTTGTTCCATATATAAAAACTTTAAGTTTTAATTCGAAAAGTGTCATAAGCTAAAATTTTGTTTTTTAATTATTATATTAGATTTATTGCAGTGATGAAATTAGGAAACCTTGTTTTGAAGATACAAAATAAACAACAAATGGAACAAGATTATCAAACAAGTGAAAAAAAGTTTACAACATTAAAATACCAAAATCTAACTGCCAAAGTATTTGAAGCTAGCCATAGAAGAAAGGGGCAAAGTTTGATAACATAACATATCTAACTGTTATAGTGTTAATTTGTTTTTGTTGTTTACAGACGAAGAATATCTACGTCATTTTGGTTAAAAAAAAAAAAAAGATACAAAGAACATAAAATAAAAACCTCTAGCCATTTATACACTAAAAGGGTAAAGGTAGGAAGATAAGAAGACTTATTTAATGTAGATCTAATATGAAATATGAAAGAAAGAGATCTAACCCAAAAAACATGGGAAAAGAATAGATCTAAGATCATTCAGAATTGTCCTGCCCGCACGCACTATAGTACGCTCCCTAAAGGTAAGGTTAGCGCGCTCCTTATAGGTATATTAGGTAAAATTATATAACCTAAATAATGGAAGTTACACTATACAAAAATGTTATTCTATCCTGATAATTTGATAATTACTTTCACTTTGTAATTTACAAATTCCTACGTAGGATAGTCCATAATTTAAATCACTCTTCCTGAAAATATAGAACGTCATAAAAATTTAGAACAATAATTAGGAGTACTAATACTTTTTAATTTCTAAATTTCATATACATTATTTTTATAGAGTATAACTGACTTTTAAATTTTAAATCTCAATACCATTAAATGAAACCGTTTTCCTTTAAATATGTAAAGAAGGATTAGGTAAGTAAAACGTTACCGCTCCATTTAAATATCCTAATTGAATTTCTATTTCTTTAGTTCCCAAGCAATTAGATTTATTTTCTTTCTACTTACTTCGCTTCATAACCTAATAGATATGGGTTTTACTATAATACTCTAGAATTAGAAAAGATAGTGTTTGTAGAACTTTTTTTATAAAATAAATGATATTTATTATAATCATTTGCCTAACCTTTGCTAACATTTGAGTTATTTTATGTTAGTCTATGGCATGTTTTGGTCGTCTCTTATTTAATTCCCTTGTATTGAAGGCACAGATTTGAATAGGAATTGAATCCGGTAGTAATAATTTATAAAGGAAATTAATTATCGAATTTTAATAGACAAAATTGGAAAGTAAAAACATGTATTTAATATATATATATATATATATATATATATATATATATATATATATATATTAAATACATATATATATATATAATATATATATAATACGTTATATAAATTAAGTGGTAAATTTAATCTAAAAGTAAAATGAAAATAATAAATGCTACAAAAAAACTAAAATGCTGTCTATCTTAGAACAAAGAGTTGGTTAAATATTAAAATAAAAATGAATTATGAACGTTTAATTATGTCATAAAATTTAAAGGCTTATAGAGGAACTGTCATAGTTTGTAGACCTTAAACCATATAAACAAGATAACAACAAATAAATACGAAAAAAGTAATATATTTTAATGAAAGTTTTATAACAAGTAATAATTGTATAAAATATATCATAATTATATTTATTCTAACACTACTCTTCTATAATGGCGTGGTTGACTCTTTGACAATTTAAAATATTAAAAAATCTGTCCTCTAATTAATTTTCTCTCAAGCCCCATAGGCAAAACACGAAGTGTTTATGTAAGTTACACATTAGATTTGAAATTTATGGTAATTGGGCACACAAAATGATCAGTTCTTGAAGATTTCAGATTTAACTAACAGGATGTGTGTTTAATGCCTAATGTTTAGTATTTATAAACAAAGACTAGAGCACGGGGGTGACAATATATACAAGTACACTTTCAAAAGTCCCTTACCACACTTGGGAATAAACAAAATAACAAAAAACAAACTTTTTGTCAAAAGTAAAATGTTTATTCCTATTACACCCTTATAGCTATTACAACAACAAAGTTATCATCTTCAGCGGAAATCTTAACAAAGACTAAATTTATACTATTTACAACTAAAGTGACCAGTTTCCCTACCCCACTCCTCTGGTGCATTGACCTATCAACAATAGGGTTGACAGTTCAAACACCTGTACTGTTACCTGGAGCGGGGAAGGCCCAATCCTCTAACATACAAAGATGTTTTAAAGTTTACAATATTATCATCCCTAAACTAATTATCTTAACATATTAACTAGAATAATAATAGTAGATACAAATTTTTTTAATGACACATGAAGAAAAACTATGCTAATCTATTCTCTTAACATATTAAACAAGAATACGAAGCTATAAGATTCTAATAGGAATAAACATTTTTACTTTTGACAAAAAGTTTGTTTTTTGTTATTTTGTTTATTCCCTAGTGTGGTAAGGGACTTTTGAAAGTGTACTTGTATTTAGTTTTGTGTTTAATACTAATTGAAAAGTGGTTACTTGACCTATTAGCTTCATCATATAATCACATTTGTTCTTATAACAAGACCATAGATCTACAGTCACATGCAGACACCCTGACACAACATATAATAAGACTAAATTGAGTAAACGCTAAAAAATATGATTTTCACACAATGTCGATGTTAAAGAATCAAAATTATTTAATAATTGTAAGAACTATAATTGCTTTTGTGTAAACATATGTACTACCACAATATTTGAAAAATTTCTTTCATCGTGAATACTTCTAAAATTAAAAAAATAATTGCATTTCATTTGCCAATTTAAAAAAAAAGTTGTTTGCAGTATAAAAAGTTTCCTCAGATATTCAATATTTTTTCTCGAAGTTTTTTTATAAATCCACAAATGCGTTTCAAATATCAAGAGACAATGTGAGTTCATAAATAAACACCACATCGTGTTCTATGGTACCACATAAATAAGGTTTTGGTTAATTTTAAACAATTTTAGGAATTGAGAATTCTAGAAAACGTTTTAAAAAGGATGAGTAAAAAACACAGAAGTAGGACATGTCAGTTTATAGCGACGTTAAACAGTGTTATATAGGTACTTACTTCTACTCAAAATGTCATCAAACACTCACTGTTGAATAAATCATCTTTGAAGTGAGACATATCTTAGGTGTCAGATATAAATTTGTTTTCTGTGGATCTACTAATCCGATAGACATGTAATTACACCATGTCTGTTAATAATTTGAACACAAAAATATGTCAGACAAATGAAACTTGATAATTAATAATAAAAAAATACATAAATTATTAATCTCTAATTAAATATTAAAATATATAGGAATTGAAAATCTCTAAATTTCCAACATACTCGCACACTATAATTAAGGTATCTTTTCTTTCCGTTCTGGAAATTATTTTAGGTCATAGAGCTTAACATTTCGTAAAATTTGTGGAGATTTTCTACTAGTAAACTTCCTACTACAATGGTCTGATAACTATTAAACTTTTTCGACTCCTTAGGCTGTGATTGAGAATATTTGGTGAAAGTATGTAAGTAAAAAAAAAAAATAATAATGGCATTATTTATTTTATTATGAATCTACAAATTTATAATTCATTTTTTTAAAATGCTGGTTTTTATTCTACCGAAATGTGCTCATGAGTCAAATTTGTTCAACTTATCTATTAGTTGACTATTGTTCTGTAGGCTTCTGCACAGAAAATAAGCATATATTCAGTAGATGGCAATAAAACCTGTATTATCATGAAATATTTAATAAAGATAATCTGACCGTCATAAATATTTCTCTATAAATCTTTAGTAGTTGTAGAATAGTAAATCACAAACTTTGTGACAAATTAAAAACAAAGACATACATACACACTAAACAATATAAATAATATTGTACAATAAAACATATTGAAGATCAAGTGTTACATTCCACTGTCGAGAAACATTTAGTCGGAAAGTGCTACCTATTAAGATTGAACTTATATTGTAGAAAGTTAGGTGTCATGAATACACTGTCTATCGGGTTCATATTGGCGGTGTTTGTATTATTGTCTAGATTTCGTATGATACCAAATAATATATGTGATTGAAACTGAAATTTGTAGTTTAGTAAATTATGTAAAATGTCAAAACGGCTGTCATGAAATAAATGACGAAAAAAAAACAATGCTTCTTTGACGAAAATTCTAGATAATATAAAAATATAGTGTTTTTAACAATATAGATGATATACCACACATATCATGGGAAAATAAACTCATTTTGAAATGTAACGTTTCATATTACAAAGTAATATGTTAAGGTTAAATGGCAGACGTAATAGAAATGTATTCTTTCTTTATTTGAAATTAGACAGGAAGCAAATGTCAGGGTTAAGATCCAATTTGTTCTAAAGTTAATACTTTTATTTTAACATAGAAACATACATTCCACATTTTCCCTTTAACTACGATGTTTTGTTTTTTCTTTATGATATAATATTACAATTAATTCATCCGTCGCTTTAGTTCACCTACAGGAGTCTTTGGTTTGAGACATGGATTTCATTAAAATCGTAAATACATTTAATATTTCATTGGTTTTGAATCTTGGAACCCCTTAAAGTCATGAATTAATTTGATGTTTCATTAGTTCGAGTCTTGGATCCCCTTAAACTTTTAAATAAGTTAAAACAATGTTCTTTCTTCTTCCAAATTTAATATAATATCTGGAACTGTCAAATTAATTTTGTGACCTTACGAAATAGTATCCACAAATACTTACTATTCTAACTGTAAACGGTTTACAATCTCTAAATGATTTTACGTCTGTAGATAAAAAGGTGAGTTCATGATTAGGTACTCACTAAATTTATGTTTACTTGGAGCCAACAGACACAGTGACACATAAGATAACATAAATTTACGAACATTAGTACATATTAGAAACACTAAAATTAATTTTATTAAATTGTGAAATAATATCGAAATTTTTAGTTTTTTTACTATAGACAATTTTAAGAATCAACAATGCTATAACTATTATAAACATTTTAAATACTTTTATTAATGCACAGAAAGGTAGAGGTACAAACGCAGTCGTTGTAGGGCATATCAATTTTGGGCCTCTACCTTGTTAGCGACGTACAACAAATTACACTGCCTTAGACTCAAAGGCTTTTACATCCATGACACAAAATCATTTCAGTGGAATTAATTTCATCTTGGAGTTAAGAAACATCTCAGAGGTCAGGAAATTATTTACTTTGTGAGGCCTCTGTATTTATGCTTTGGTTAATAAATATGTAGCAATGCAGATTGATCTAGAGATAAGAATTTTAACAATTAAATGTAATTTGTAATTTTATACCCGCATTTATAAGAAATACTGAAAATGTACATAATTTGATACACTTGAGTTGTATGTAAACGATGCAAAGAAAATAATATATTTTTTGTCTCGTGTATATTTTTATTAATAAATTTATTATTGAACTTCTATAATAAAAATTGTCACAGTAAAAACAAGTATTTATTAACTCGCTCAAGGTAAATGAAATACATATCGCTTTGCACTTAACATAGTCATATATGAAAAATGTAACATTATGAACTTACATGGCATACACAAAATTGAATATATACCAGGAATAAAAAAAAAAAAAAATACCCCTAGGTAATAATAAAACCTGTGTGGAGTGAAATACTCAAACACGGTTTATTTAATGCCTAAAGCAAAAGTAATTAATTACTGTAGCCAACCGAGTTATCCAAAAGTTATATACTATTAGATGCGTTTTATTTAAAAACTAACAAAAAACATAGCCACCTAACATATACAAACACATACGCACACATATACATAATATAGTATCCATATAAATACATACACATAGATATAAAGTTGTACATCCCTGTAAACGTAGTCACATACACACACAAACCTATACATATAAAATACATTAATATGCTTACACAATAGATATATTTCTACATACATACATACAACCACCCACCCACCCACACACACACACGCGCGCGCACGCACACACACACACACACACACACACACACACACACACACACACACACACACACACACACACACACACACACACACACACACACACACACACACACACACACACACACAGATAATGTCGACAAACACAAACATACTATATTCAAAACTTAACTCCACCATTTTGGCTTACTTAGATAAAGAACACATATTTCCCCACTGTCAATAGTTATATGATTATTTACAATACCAAGGACATATGAGCAGACATTCATAATTTATTAGCTACCGGTGGATTAGTTATATCTACATTGGAGAAATATTAAATCTGTTTAAGATATAATCTTGAAATAAAAATTGACATTTTCTTACTTCAGTGAATAGTTACATAATACTATACATATTTACTAACATATCTTTGGAAATTTCTTGGTATATATTTCTTAATTTTTTATACAATTTAAAATTATTCAATTATAAATTTCAAATTTAACGACAAATGTTTCTTAGTTCGGCAACATTGTTTTATCAGGGCTTAATGCTCTCCTAATACTTAAATTTTTTAAAATGAAAAACATTAAAAAAAAAAAAAAAAAAAAAAAACTAGTTACATGTACGTAAGACTACTGTCATACTTCATAATTTTCCGATATACACATCCAAGTCATTGAAAAAAAAAAACTACAAAATTTGGGTATTCTTTAAAAATAGTGTTCTAAATACGCATACGGTATTGAATATATGCAAGTTATCAAATAAGTGGATACTGTTCAAATAAATTACACCTCCCACGTTAATAACCTTATCCTAAACAAATGAAAAAATTTAACTAGTAGACAAATAGGCCTATATTATATTTTATTTGTTTGGAAAATATAAACTCGTCTTGAAATGTAACTTCTCATATCTCGTTGACATTAGAAGATAAAAGCCAAACAAAAGTAAACAATTTAATTTTTATTATTACCAATATGGTTGGAACTAAATGTTAGGTTACGATCCAATCTACTTGCCTGTAGTTATTTTTTATTTTAAATGCAAAACACGATAATTTATATATCTTCCATTTAAATCAAATATTTTTGATGTATGAAATAAATTACATTGTAAATACAATTAGATATAAAACAAAGATGTAATCTAGTGTTTGCTTATCTTTTTTTCGAAATATATTTTTAGTTTGTTCTTTGATAGTTTCTATTAAATAATATAGTATGTTATATATTTTTATATACAATATCATGATTCTTTAAGACTAACTATTTGACATAGACGTAAATTTGGTACAAGTTTAGTAGTATAACTTGTAAATAAATTGTATTATATACTTAACAAAGAGAAAAACAAAGCATAACATAAAAGTAAGATTATAAAAATGCATTTTATATAACCATACACAGATATATGAATCATGTTGCCAATTGCCATGCTCTATACCTCTCTTTCTGTTCCATTTGTAATATTTACACGTTCTTTCTCCTTCGATTTTTCACTCTGTTTCTCGTAACGCTATTCCTTCAAGCATTTCTTACGCCTTATTCTCCATCATCTATGCTCTCGTATTCTTCTCCTTGGGAATTGTCTTGTTATGACCACTATATTTATCTTCTCACATTTTCTACCTCGTCATTCTTTCTCTGTGTGATCAATCGCTACGATATAACACATTCTTCGTTGTAATTCTCTCAATATAGACCCATTACTAAGCTCTCATGTTTGTTCTTCTTGTAAATCTCTATAAATGTTTTCAATCACTGTGTATTCACGCCTTTTCCCTCGATACTGTCTTTTTATGAGCGTCATCGTTATACTCCAAGTGTTCACAGTGTTAATATCTCTGTAAATCCTTCATTGCATTGCTCTTGCGCATTCCTCCAGTACTCTATCAATATAATCTCAGATTTTTCGTAATTGTTATTTTCTCTATCTATGCTTCATCGAAATCCTATTGCACTCTCTTCCCGTCCTCCGTCGTTATACCTTCACAGTTTTATCCGACATTTTAATCTTTATATATATTTCATCATAATTCTCTCGCAATTCCCTTCCGTGCTCTAGTGACATGCCCTCTCTTTCCAATTGATATACTCTCTTTCGGTTTTCTTCTTCGATATAATCTCTCTATGTTTCTTATAGCTTCAATCTCTGATTGTTATTCTTCGTTATTCAATTTTCTTCTTTTTTCCTCCACTGATAATACATGTATTGTTTGGTTTAAAACAATTTCCTTTAAAAGACATGTTTATGTCAGGTTAGCTGAACTTAGAAAATAATTACAATTAAAATAGGTTGCCAAGTTATATGCATGTTGAAAATCGAAAAGTATAGCTTTATATGAAATACAGAAAAAATGGATACTTGGTCAACGATCAGAACAGGATGGACTTAACTAACATGTTTATTTTAACATGTACTATATGTGTGTTGTTCTAAGTTTCGCACGTTTTTGTATGTACCAATATGTTCAATAATAAAACTATGCACATGTTCTACAATAAAGTACTTGTAGGAATTCGTAAACGCACTGGGGAATATTTGAAATGTTAGGATTTATACAGGTCTTAAAATGGACGTGATTTATAAATGTATGGTTAAGGAAATCAATAAAATAATAAAATTTATTTTGATGTCAGTTTAATCATAAAATAATTATTACCTATTTAAAATGACCTAAAAACTGCTTGGAATATTCACAAATTAAAATGACTTGAGTGTTGCTTCCTGAAATCATACCCTGTTTTTATTTATAACAGCACATTTCGTCAGATTTACATATAGATAAATACACAAATGACCACAGATATATACATATATACAAATTAATGTATCAATTATTAATGTAGTTCTACCTACCTACAAATTAAATTCCTTTCCTACGTCCAACTTAAACAACGCCAATTTAATTCAGCTAAAGGGCATGTGCAATCAATTAAAACAATTATAATAAAATGTGTCGAACAAACAATTCATAAATCTATTTGTGCAAGTATGAATTGGAAAAATTGTAGTCCTGATGAAAAAAAAAAAAAAAAAAAAAACATAAACCTACTTCATTTTATATTAATTAGTACTGTTATTCAGAACTTAATATACTTCAATTAAACAGCAAGGAATAATAGAGAAAAAATATAAAAACAGCTGATTTATAATATATGTATTGAAGAAACAAGTGTATATAATGTACACAGTTTTAGTTATAATGTATATCATAGTTTTAGTTATAATAATTATATGAAATGGTTCTGCACATTATCTCTTCAATTTTACATTTTCCTTATTTTTAAGACAACTCTGTATCTTATTTTAACCTTAAATATTAAACTTGATTAAGACCTTCAATTTGATTTTCGCAAGTCATATTTCATGAACTAACTCTGAGAATTCTTCAATCAAGGTTTTTATAAAATCAAAATGTGTTCAGATCTTTCTACAACATATATTTTATAAGAACTGATTTTGAAATTAAATAGAAATAAAATGCACTTTAAATATTTCAAATTTGTGTTGTAATAGTAGCAAAAATACCTTTCAAATACAATAAGTATATTTTGAGGAGACTGTTAATAGAAATGTATCCTACCATATAATATAATCTGTTGTTTGATGATAATAACAATTAAAATATGCTAATCCCGTTTTTTGTGAAATATAATTGTATAATAACTCTATTAATTTAAAAAAAAACAACCAAATGAGAATATTTACGGGTAAAGATTACAATTTAATACTCCTTACTTTTTTCAGGATAGAATGACTGAGAGTTTTTTATTCTTTAAACAACAAGAAAAAAACATATCCACATTTTTTGTTACTCCATATCCACATATTGCTGTAATCGACAGTTATGACATGCCCATGTACACAAATTTGGTAAAAATCTGTTAAACCTCGATGGGAAAATCGGTCACTGCACAGAGTGTTAAGAGGTCGGTAAAAAATTTCCTACTTTACAAAGTCTGGATAATTTAAAAAAGTATTCTGGAAAATCTGTTCCGACCCTACCACATATCTATAATAATCCACGTCTTGGATTATAGAACCCAACATATAATCATCTCTATACAAAATATTTTACCTGGATCTACATAGTTTTTTATATAGTCTGGCTTATATTCCTTCAATTTATATTTTCTATTAGGTCACTATTTACCCGTACTTGTTTTTTATACCTCTGGCTCCTGTGATTATTCGAGGGCTAGATGAATTAATTTTACGTTATTTTCGTACTTTTTTTATAACACTGTGATGACTCATAAGTTTTCTCCTTTAAACAACAAGGCAAAAAGAATAAAAAAATATTATAAAGAAAAGAAGTAGTGTGTCTTTACCCTTGGTCTAAATGACTCCCACTGGAAATTCTTTGATGTCATAATGACGTTACAATGTCATCATCAGTGTTTAATATGGAGTCATAATTTCTAGCATAAAATAAAGCAATAAAGCTTAAAGTTTCAGAATATTATAATAATATAAATGAACTACAATTGTTTCGCCTTGCGGCATCATCGGGCAACTCTATACATCTGCATAATTTGTTATTTCTATACATTTAAAATGTCACAAGAACAACTAACATCTCTTGGCATCTCTTGGCGGGGATACACCTTAAAACTATTCTATGATATCATTTACTTTTCAAAAATGTGATTGTATTTAACTCCATTATTAATATTTTGTAGAACTTGAATGATCGATCACGTTGGTTCAACTAGCTACTTTTTTCTTGTTTCAAATTTTTTTAAAACGTTTTGCAGATTACTAAAAGGGTACATAAATCATTATACAAATTTATATTTACAAATAATAACACAACTGGGATTAAAGAAGAACTACAAAGTTAACGACATTTCAACTGTAGTTATGTCATACGATTACAACGTGATGTCATACGATTACAACGTGATCGAACATTCACGTGCTTCGAGGTGTCTTAGAAAGCTGTTGACAAGAGATCATCCAGCCATGTATGTACGACATAGATAATCAATAGCCTAAACGACCTAAACATACAATATCTTCAAACATGCAATAAGTATTAAAAAATGCCGATTACGTGGGTAAATTATTGATATTTATAGATTATTGATTTTTTGCTTGTTGCTATTCTCACTTCATCAACTTAGAAAGAATGTTTAGGACTGTTAACGTTTAAACGGACTATTTCTAGCAATTGATAGATGATTTTTTGCTTGCTGCAAAGCCGAAATTACTCTCACTTTTGTCGATAAATAAAAACACATGTTATATTCTACATTGAGTAGAATTATTAATTATAGAGCCTTAACAGTTGACAACATACGTCATTATTTAAAATAATACCCAAACTCTATATTTAAAATTGAACATAGTGTTATATTTATTATAAATTAGATTGGACACTATACGTATCACACAATCACCCTAGCATCAACATACATATAATAAGATTAATACAAATTGTAACTATTACAAAACGCATAAACTTCATTTTCTTAAAAACGACAGTCAAGAGTTCTTGTCATAATTGTTACCGAACCACAATCAATCTGATCTCATTATTACCATTCTGAGCATTTGCTTCCCATTTATGATATAAACGTTTATTTTTCATGTAATTAAATTTCGTTTATCCTTTATTACTTTTCTTTTATCGAATCAAAGACACGAATAAACACCAAATGAGTTTATTCATTAATATAACGTCAAATATGGAATCTCAAAATTCAATTATTATCCGTTATCAATATTTGTTTTTCCTGAATAACGTATTTCAAATGATATCTCTAAGTATGTATTACCTTGATGACTATATTAATTTCTATTAATAGTTTCTAACCATTAATCTCATAATAAAAATGTATACATAATTTCTTAATGAAGAAAATAAAATAGGGTTTATAAATTATAAGAATATTTGTAACAATATATAATTTTATTTATACTGAGATAGTTCAATAATATGATAAATATTTGTAGTTCTTAAAATTAAATAATAATTTATACTGGATAAATAAACGATTCAATGCTTATGATTATAAGACACAAAAAGTAACCATTTACATAAAGGCAATTTAAAGCAATTTTTTTTAGTGTAAAAGCAATCGAGATATGAACGACCTTTTTTTGTAACTATTATAGAATAGCAGGCTTTTTCGGTAATTACAGTGGCCTCCTCATGGAAAGAGGCATCAATGAAAAATACGGATTCAATTCTCAATTGCATGTATAATGCACTCAATAATTTGACACAAATTAAGGTAAATATCATAGAAAATTAACAGGAGGAATGTTTTGATCCACATTTAATTAAATACTAATTACTATTTATGAATTAACATATTCATAGCTAGTAGAGAATAACATACAACTCCCTTCAGTGTAGGAACTTCACTAATACTTGAAAAACGTATTATATTTAAAAAGAAATTATTGTAAACCTTGAACTTATCTATATCATACAAGATCCTTTAAAATGTAGATACATAATTACTTACTTACGTAATCTTTTAATCTTGTATATATTATATTATTCATTCTTTGTGATATTTATTGTAAATATGTAGTATAGTGTTTATATGCAATGTGTATTTTTCAGTAAATTACGTATTAAATCTTTAATCTGCACGGTTAAAGATATATATTTCTTACTATTTAGAGTTATAAATTATTTCCAATCAAAATACGTTAAATGGCCAATTTCTTGTTAATACTTAGCGTATTAAAAATACATTTATTATCAATTATGGCAATTTTTAAATCACCAACTACTTACATGTTGTATCGGTGTTAATTTTTGTTTTCCCCTTGATTTTTAAGAGCAAAAAACCTCTTGGTCATCATCTTTTTAGAAAAAAGGAAGAAAAGAACATACGAGAAAGATCCCTAGCTTCCGAATAGTGTAATAGCGTCAAGCTCGGAATCAACAAACGTTGGCCAAGAGATTTGTGATAAAAGAGAGGGATTAGAACACAAGATTAGAAGATGAAAAGGTGTAAGCCTTCGGAATTACAAACCCGTACTCACTGTAAATGAACTCTTGACTGTATTTCTGTTTTAAAATGCAAGATGTTAACGAACATTTGTAAAATATTATAGTTAGCACCAAAACCTTTACTATTAGGTAAAAGTACAAAATTTGAATAACTTTCCTACATACATTCCAAAACTTTTAATCTTAGTCGTTTTTTAAAACTCCGTGTTTATATCAACACCAAATATGAATTTAACGTTTGTGTAGGTGTATCTTCAGAACAGGATATATTTTAAGTACTTTAACTAAAGTAATCGGGATTTGATCAAATAATTTTGGTTGTTTTATTTATTTTTTTAAAGAAAGAAAATACTTGTGTTTATAATAAATTTTAATTTATAGATGTAATTTTTATCATAATTCACAAAAACTAAAAATAAGATGGATAAATGGTAGTTTAAATATCTGTGAGAAATTACTGAATAGTTGCATGTAACACAATATTTGCTATATATCACATCAAGACAATATTTAGGAGAGCAAAAATAAAATTAAATAGGCACTATAAATTTATAATTTTGAAAATTCATATAGGACAAAATTCTTTGGATAGTTATAATCAGAGAAAGTAATTCGAATAACAAATACTTGCCTTGGTCAACAGGGATCTGTGAGACGTGGGAAGGTAAATGGTTTAGAATTATACAAAGGAATCTCTAAACTCAAGATTGTGACTACACACAACAGGTATTATCTTTTATAGACAGCATTATCAGTAATCAATAATCTAATTTCATTGTCGCCACGACGTCAATTGAATCATTAAATACTTCATTTTATTATGAAACATCATAAATAAAAAGACAATTATATATACATATATTCCTTAAGTATGTTAGAACTCGCCAAACTATATATATATATATATATATATATATATATATATATATATATATATATATATATATATATATATATATATATCGAATGGTTTATGCTCATCCAATCTGTAATTCACTTTAATTATTAAACTTCATTTAGTTGCAGTTTTCGAAAAGATATATAGGAGGTAGCTTTTCAAATAAAAATGTTATCCTACATAAAAAATATAAAAAAATATGACAATTTATTATTTTTGTCTTCTTATTTTTGATAGTATAGCCTATCCATTTAGAAACTATTGGCTCTTAAATTCTTTCCAAAATGCATTAACTGTAGTTCTACAGATAGGAATAATCCAATAATCAATTAATTATAAAATTACCATAAATAATTAGGCATATATAATAGTGGTGTTAGAACAAACTCAAATAAAATGTAAGTTTTCTCTAAACATCCTATATGAAATATAGCATTATATTCAAAAGGATAAATGGTTTGTTAGGATTTTGTTGAAACCTTTATATGGAGTTTTCAAAAGTATAACCAATCCTTTCAAACTATATATTGTAATTTGTATGAGTTTAAACCATTCTACTCTGTACATTTGAGAAACAGTAAACATTTGTGCCAACATTTGGAATTGAATACATATGTTTAGTATAATATGAGTTACATATTAAGTTCAATATATTATTTTGTAAAATAAAATAATTGTATATATTTTTTTGCTATACTTCCTTTATATGTTTTTATTCTTCCATCCATTACTCAACTTTCTACTGTAGTTGCCAACCTGGAAATTCTGAAAATCACCACATAATATATCGTAACATAAATACCAGTAAAATTTTTATTATTTTTAATGAAGAGGAGAGAAAACAATTATTTTTGGTATTTTGGAATAGAAGGGTTAACAATTCTGTTATATATTACATAAAGTAAGAACAAACGAGGTTGCTCATGGTTTTAGTAATGACCAAAATAATATGTTCTCTGAGGTTGAGTAATAGATTTAATTTAATTACAAAATTATATTAAATTATGTTAAATATATATTTGTTTTTCAATCTGTATGTACTACAGGAATTGTTTAGTCTTCAGTGATAGAAAATACAATTAATGTGAAAGCCCTTTGCAAACTATTTAATATTTATAATTACAAAGGATAACAAGATGGTGGAACCCAACCCTATCATACAATATTATTAAATAAACAGATCATATAAATGTAATGTCCAGAAGTTAGTCTCTTGGGTTTTGTAGGAAATATTAAATTGTAGATCAAGTGGTCTCCTAATAGGGTAGGTTTTAAGTTTGTTTACAACAGTCGTTATACAGGTTATGCATGCCTCGTGACTCAGCCCTGTCGAATATCTTACCTATTAAAATCATATTTTCTTGGGGGATGGGTTCGAAAATACATTTTTTTACAATAACTGCGTTGTTTGTCATCAAAGAGAGGTGAGGTTATTAACATTACATGCAAATGTAAAATCTGGATTTAAAGAATCTAAGTGTTGTGTTATAATTGAATAACACACTATTTAAAATATCCAACATTTCAACTTTTTAAATTTGCTCTTTCTGAATTTCAATAGAGTTCTACATGAGCACACTGTTGTACCATATATCAAATTCGAATTTAAGTTTTAAATATTACAAAAAGTATATCTTCTAACAAGTTTATAGCAGGTCTCTTTAGGTTTATTATAATGCTAGTTGTTTAACCCGGCTTCGCCCGGGACTTCTAACATGTTACTCACGAATAAATGTTGAATATGATCTTGATTTCAAAATATTCGCAAACCCGTCTATTAGCACCTAAATGAAGAATCATTCGCAAGACCCAAATGATAGTAATGAGATAAATAAAGTATTTTTACAAAGTAGAAATTTACTCGGTTAACTGTACCTTTTTTCAAGATGATCTGGGGCTACAGGATTGTGTGTTAGTTGGAATATAGGGAGATAAACCTCAGAATATAAGAAGTAAAAGCTTTTTATTGAAAACATTCTAACTATTTATAATACTTGTTTATAAACAACATTTTTCATTTTGTTATCTGGGGTATATTATACAAATTTTTCGGATTTTCTACTCGAGAGCAAGCTACGTATAGTTGACCTTGAGAAAAGCAGGAATCTTTGAGACTTATGCCGCAATACTTTAAAGTTTGTCCCTGCGATTTGTTAATAGTAAAACTATAGGCTAGTTTGATTGGAAATTGCAGTCTCTTTAATTGGAATGGTAATTCCGTCGCTATCAGTGGTATTCTGGGGATAAATATTGTATTTCCCATGTATTTTTCGGTCATAAGTTAGGCCCTTTTATCTTCCAATGGACGCCCTTAGAGACAAAACGGAAACCTTCTTCACGGATGGGCAATAGAGGACTATCACACCATATACCCCCTTTGATTGTACCGGGATTCGTTTTTGAGTTTTACCGGCACGCACATTAAAGACTTCCTTATTATATATATATATATATATATATATATATATATATTGACTACTGAAATAATTTATCAATAAAAAATTTGTGAAAGACACTACTTCCTTAACCTATATCATTGTGTTTGTTTCTTTAATTGTAAAAATATATGTTACCTTTACATTCCATTTCATATCCATAAAATTACCAATATATTAAAATATCATTTATTTAAATATGTTAAATTGTACCTTTTATTCTAAGTCCTACTCTTAAATTCTAAGAATATGGGCACAGGATTATTCACTTTAAGATTAATTCGTTTTAGTTTAACTGATAAAGTCAATTAATTTTTTTCTTCCAATTCTACACAAGGGTATAAAACTTTAGAAATACTGTATATTTTATTAATACATTAATGTATATTCATTATTTATACCAATTAAGACAAGTTGCTCATGTAAGTAATCTAACAGTACAAACAGTATGGGGTTACCTTGTGGCTTGTTCATGATGTACTGCGTGTGTGATATGTGGCAGTTTGTTTATCTTTCATTGATTTTTATTTCCATACTGTGTCAAGCATGTTTATTGTCTATATGTCACAGTTCAAAACAGACACCTAACTGTGACAGGTGCATGTAGTTTAATTGTGGGAACTGGCATTAATTAATCCTACTATGTATTATGATCAACTGTGGTTTGTTCATATAATATTTTATTAAATATTTGTTAATTTGGTTACTAAAACAGTATTAACAATTTTATACTAGCCTTTGTTATTATGTATGTCAAAAGACTACTACTATAGTATCTTAAAACCAATTCCATTTTCTTATCTTCATTTTATCTTGCTTGCGTACAGACGACAACGGTAACGACAATAATGATGACGACTACGGATTGACGACATATGAAAATATATTTTTTTCGGTTCTCTAAGGTCATGAAGCTTGAAGATCAGTTAAAAAAGAAGGTCGAGAAGTTTATCGGTGCACTTATAATCCGCTTTATTATGCATCTACACTAATATTTAAAATATCTGGAACATATTGTAGGTTTTTATCTCAACATTGTAAATAAAATATAAAGTTTTATTTTGGAAACGTGAAAAGTAAATTGTGTAGAATTTTGTCATACTACGAGACAAATGCTTTAAGTTCAGATAGCAACATAAATGAAAACGTATTCAAATAAAACTCTAAACTTTGTGCCGTATGTTAAATGTAAATTACATAACTAATATAAAACAACCTGTTGGTGAAGTATAGATAAAGGAGAAAAAGTATTATTATATCATAAAGAATATCTTTGATCAAAAACAAAACATTGTTTTTAAATTGAAAATGTGGAAGTGGGTTTCTACGTTAAAATGAAAGTAATAACTTTACTTAAAAGAAATAGGATCGTAACCCTGACATTTGATTCCTGTCTTATTGGGATTAATGAAAAATAAATTATTTACTCCCGTCTGCTTTTCATCCTCAATAAATGTCAACGTAAAATGAAAAGTTGCATTTCGAAATGAGTATATTTTCCCGTTTTTATTTGAAGTAACGTAACTGTATTGGTAATAATTTACTAGAATATCCGTCAAACAAGCCATATTTTTTCGTAATTTATTTCATGACAGCCGTTTCGACGTTTTACATAATTTACTAAACAACAAATTACAGTTTCAATCGCACATATTATGTCGTATTAAATAGACAATAATACAAACGCAGCCAAATGAGTCAACCAGCGTAGTCATGGCAACTACATCCATCAACAGTTTAAGAGAGTATCTAACTGAATACGTAGCACACCAACTAAATGTTTCTGCGAGTTGAATTTGATATTTAATATGTTTCAATTTATAATGTTAGTGTGTATGTGTGTCTGTGTATTTAATTTGCTCAATGTTTATGATTTACAACTACAACTACCAACGATTTATAGAGAAATATTTATGATCGTCAGATCATCTTATTAAATATTTCACTATAATAGAGGTTTCTTATTGCCATCTAATGAATATATGCCTATTTTCTGTGGAGTGCGCTACAGAACAATATAGTCAACTAATTAATAAGTTGAATAAAAATTGACTCATGAGCACATTTCGGTAAAATAAAAACCAACATTTTATTGATACATACAGATTTTATTGACGTCTTCTGAATATATGCATATTTTCTGTTCAGTGATCTACAGAAAAATAGAGTCAAATATTGGTGAGCACATTCGACCGACGAACATTATAAAAAAAAAAAAAAATTTTAATCTGTAGAGTTATAATATAAAATCACTAATGCCAATTTTATTTTGTTTTATACAGACATTCAACAAGTACGGAAGCTGTTAAGTAAATCCCATGTTTTGCAGAGAAAAAATATTTGTAAATTTAATAAAACAATTAGTAATCTGATCTTGTTACTCACACATTGCAACAAAAAATATAGCAACGAAATATTACATGGAGGGGGTAGAGTTATTTATTCTACTATTTTATTACGTGTATATATTCAGAAAAAAAACAAATGTTTCACCAAAACTTGCTAACAAATTTGAATATTATGAGTTTTAATAAAATCAACCAATACTCCGATCTGCAGTATAATGCATATAGGGTAACTGTTTACTGTAGCGCCCCAATTTTTATACATTTTTTTTTGCCATACTGCTTCAAAAACAGCTGTTTTCAACTGTTTCTACGCTTTTACGAATTAATTAACGATTGTAAAGAATATATAAAAAGAACTTATATTCTCGATTGTAAATAACTGTTAAAACATCTGTTACCATCGATTTTATAAATAAGTACCACTAACACAAACTAAAGAGCTGTAATAGCTGTAAACTTGTAAACTTGTGTAACTTGTCCAAAATTTTGAAAGTAAATAGGTCATAACATTTTAGTTTTTGTGAAATTTTTTCTTATATTGTTTGCAGTCCTTGAACTTGTATCGAAAAGCTTCACTTTTGGTCCTAGTGATGAAATATACTATTTCGATAATTTTGTAAAACATACCTCTCTTCAAAAGAATGGTGACATTAATTGGTGAGCAAAAATGTTTTTCAAAGGGGAAAAATATAATTTCAAGTTTTCTAGATTAAGGTTGAAGTGAATTACATGTTAAAATAGGCTTGTACGCGAATTGTTTTTACCTTACAAGGTCATGTAAAGTAGCTATATATATATATTCAACATCTCACACTCCATGTTGACTATTCAATAGTTTGAACAACACTAATACCATGCACACGTGGTAGAAAAACTATCACCCATCCATATAATAACCACGCTGATTGTTGCTTGACTTCCGTCATCAGTCGAAACATTCTATTTGCCAAATAAATTTTACCCACAAATACATCAATAAAATATGTCAATTTCAAAGTGATAAACATTTTTGCTCACTAAAAAATGTTACTATTCTTATAGAGGTATGTAGTACAAAATTAACGAAAAAAAAATTAAAATTGGGATATTGTGTTTACCATGTAAACTTAACCTACAAATATGTAATTGAAATACGTCAATTTCTATGTGAAAAACATTTTTCCTCTCGAATAAATGTTACTATTCTCATAAAGAGAGGTAAGTAGTACAAAAATAATTATATTATTTACAAAAAGAAAAACGTTTTATATTCTTTTGTAGATTATTGTTTTTACATTTCTTTTAATTGGTCATCACTTTCATTTTCTGGCAAGTTTTACTTATTTTATAAATGCACTTATCATACATTTTAATGTAATAGCAGATATTTCTTGTTGAAACTCCATATTCAAGGATAAAATAAAGCAATAAGCTTAAAGTTTCAAAATATTTTAATAATATAAATGAGTTACAATTGTTTCGCCTTGAGGCATCATCGGGCTACTGCTCGGAGTTGCCCGATGATGCTGCAAGGCGAAACAGTTGTAGCTCATTTATATTATTATATTTTTTGAAACTTTAAGCTTATTGCTTTATTTTATCCTTGTATTTATAATAAATTTATTTTTACTTCTTCAGTTTGAGTTTCTATTGTAGGAATATTATTTAGGCTTCTTCACCATAATGAAACGATTTCCTGTATAGGATGAATTCTACACTTAAAACCCATTTTTAAAAACTTAGATATTTACGTTTAAAGACGAAATACTTCTTGGTCATATTGTAAAGAGAGAAGAAAATAAAATTAAACTTTTTCGCCCTAGAATACTCTACTATCAACAGGATTGGGAAGAGAACTTAAGGTAGAGAGAAACGCCTTACAGGAAAGATGAAAGAGAGGGATATAACCCAAGGTTACCTGAAAAAGGTGTAGATTTAGCCACAACCCCTCGGATATGTGAAGTCCGTATTCACTACAGGGAGCCTATAAGAGTAAAAACATATATGTTATCAACGATTTTGCTCAATTGATGCGTATTTCCTACAAGAAAAATTTCATTATTTAAATATGATCTCTCAAACAGTATAAACACAAAACACAAAAATTTTACATTTGATCTGCATATATGTTTTAAAATCGAACTTAATGAAAGGGATCCCTACTTTAATAATTCAGTACATTGCGTACAAAACACTAGATGTGATACTTTTGTAATATTAACCCTACTCAGTGCATCTTCTTGTCAAGAGTAGGCTACATGAGCATAATGTGTATATAATTCATATCATCGTGTAGGCCTATAATGTATGGCCTTGCTTTGCTTCAAAGTATAAGATTATGTTGTCAGAGCATCATATTTTTAATATAACACTGAGAGTGTTATGTTTTAGAACAAGAAGTGATTTAAGATAAATGACAGGATGGAATTTGAAATTCTACCAAAAAAATACAGAAAAAAATATATGTACAACATAAGTTTCAGTTGATTTAATTTTATCTTCAGAGTTTGACAAAGAATGGAAAAAAAAATCTATTGATTAAGCAAACAAATTGTCAGTACCCACTTTGATCAAAATATGTATTACAGGAAAACAGTATTTTATAGATGGATCTCGTTTACTAATATGCCTGGGGTTAATAATATTTTTTACGAAAAAAAAAAAACCATTGAAACATATTTATCTGAGCAATATTAGTGACGATTAAACATTTTTTTTTTTTTGTTAATTTTTCATTTAACCCGGATAATTTTTTAAAAGAAAATACTGATTTGAGAACCAAATTTCAGTAAAAACACGAACAATAATAAACTTTGTATATTAAATCACTGCAAAAATAAATTAATGTTTGACCGTTTCCTAACATAAGAAATGACCGTTTCCATATTTTAGTAGTTCCAGTTAACAAATAAAAATCTACGAAAATGTATGTAACTTAACTCTAACAACCATTTTAAATACTTCACACTTTTATTTATAACCACCTTTTACATTGTCGATCTTGACAGGCGCAATAAGTGATGATTAGTTGTGCTGAAATACCGTGTGCAATGGCTTAATGAAAGTAACACACTCTGTTCTATATTTATATTTGGTATTGTAACCATAATTTATTTCTCGAAGCAAATAAGCATATTATTACGGTACTACATTCAAAATGATGATGAGTCAATATTATGATAAATAAGTTGGTTTTCGTTTTAGTGTCTCTCAAGGACTGGAAAGAATCATTAACTAGTAAGATACATATCACATTAAACCTATATAAAATAATTAAACAAATGGAAATGTTTGTTTCCGTCATTAAAAAAGGATTGTAATAAATCTCGAGAAGCTAAAATGTCAAAAACAGATGACACAAAAAAAACTCTATAAAATATAGTTTTATAATTCTAAGTTGTGTAATGGGTCATATTGGCTGATATTTGAAAGGTACAATATAAATATGTCATATAATGTTTAATGTATATAATAATTCAAATGAAAAAAAAAAACAACTTTTTTTCATAATTAATTGTTAAGTGCTTTTTCTTCATTAATAAAATATGAAGAGATATAAATTTTAATTTTACCTCATATAAGACTGTATATTTTAAGCATGGAAAAGTGCATTTATTTTAATACTAAAGTTACTACCACTATTTTACACCCCTATGTAAGACTCCCTAAGGGTTTTTTTTATTGCGCTATGCTATAACGTTTTACTGTTTAACGTAAACTTTGCTATATGTCATGTAATCATATGTGTACCATCAAGTACAGACATATTCTTCTGCAGCTATTTACTATTCTAATATTATAATATACATAATATAATACCCACCTCACTTGGATTTGGACTCGAAAGCAACTTGGTCATTATGCGAAGAGCATGGATAGTCAACGACTCAAGGAATCAATAAATTAAAATATTGATACAAACGACAGAAATAACAAGCGTCATTACAATATTCACATTGAAAGGTATTAATTCATAAAAGTATTATAACCTAACAAACTATAAATTTGCTTTAAAATAAATGATTTTCAAAATGCGTCTTTCCTAATAATATCCAAGCATTTCTCGTAATTATTATCATTATGTTTTTACACTTTAACGTTATTTTTTACTATATACAGACAATTTCTAAAATTTGAACATTAAAATACCAAAACCGACCCTTATCTTCATGGGTAATAATTTATGTAATTGTTTATTTATTTATAGAGAAATGTTTCGAATTCCAAGGCTTGTCTCCAGAAAAAAAAATTAAACATTCCAATTTCGATGAACATATTCAAGTATGTTTTTTTTATTTTTTTTTATTTTTAATTTTTTTTTTATTTATTTATTTTTTTTATCCAGTCATGTTCAATTAAACTAAACCTCGAATTTATTGTATACGAGCACACATACAAACATCCAAAAAGTCTACTTTCCAGAAAACACATTATCTAATCTCAAAAGATCACTTCACCTCTTTTAAATTTTTTATATGTATATGCAAAATATAACAGTGGCTCTTTCAGTATGATCAATAAAATCTCCGGTAATCCTTGGACACTATAAAAAATGTCAAAATGAACAAGTTATATCTATAAAAATGTTTTTAATCTGTTTTGTTATTGCTGTATTAATTTTCAATGAATAAAATGCATAACACTAAGAAAGGAAAAAAAATTACAAAAACTAACCTGACATTGTTGCAATATCCTTTGTATATAGTACATACTCGTAAGGGGACTTGGACGGTCCATAAGAGCCTATGTTCAATTAGCTATACCTAGGTACATTTTTATCAGGAGTTATTAAAGATAACATTTTGAAATTTTTACCCATTATTTGAAAAAGCTAATGCTCTACTTTTATGAATATCCAACAAAAACTCAAAGTTTTAAGAATTTTTTTTATTAACTTTTATAAAAAAGCCAATTTTATGTAATAAAAATATTTATAATTCAGTTAAATTTTATTCTAGCACTTTTAAACAAGAGCAGTAGTGTCTAGTGTACCTAACAAGTAAACATTGAAAAGTTCAGTTTGATATCATCAATACTTCCTGAGAAAAATGTACCTTCTTATGAAAAATATAGATTTCCGGAAAAACCCCAAAAACAAGAAAAACCTATTTTATTTTTACAAAACTTTACTTACATATTATAACCCACCAGGAATATATTGTGGATCATCTTCTACATCCTCTCCAAGTAGCTGCCTCCTTTTCTTGACCCGGTTTACTTTGGTCATTGCCTCATCAGCGAGCTCGGCCTGCCGTAGTCGCACTTCGTCGAACCGTTGTAGAGCGGTGATCGTATGCCTGCCCAGATCAACTACTCATAGTATCCTGAGCCTTCCAACATTTCCATCATTGAACACAACAGCAGCATCCCTAATACCAAGTTCTAGGGTGTCTAGGCCCACAAAATCATTTTTATGCACCCGAGTCCATACGACAACGTTGAAGGACTCATTCACATTCTGATTATGCCCGTGTAATCATTTCCTAACCATGTCAGGGTTTGCTAAAGCTTGAAAATTGGCTTTATTACAGTCCCTATGGGCTCAGGGATGGAATGTGAATGCCTGTAAGAATCATTCTTAGCTTGTGATTTTCTGTATTTGCACCATGTGTCAGGTGGTGCTAGACACAGTTGATGACTCGGGTTGTTGTCTGTTGCCAAACGATGATAGTAGGTGGCCCACACAGCCATGTTGTCCAAGTTGTTGGAATTGTCCCTAATGGCCTTTTCACAATAACTTTGTAGTTTATCAATGATTTTGTCTGTTAGCCTACAGGCTCCCTTGATAGGCCTACCATCAGACAGCAGATTATTACAGATTTTCAACTTTAGATTACGTAGCCTAGTACCCATCCTTTTCATAACATGCCCTACACATTCAAGTTTTTTTATTTGTTTATCCCCATATGGCTTATATTCCTTTACCTGCTCCAAAGCATTCGAGTCACCATCCCCAAGAAAATTCACATACTGAACTCGTCGCTTCATTTACGAGCGTCCAAAAATGGAAACTGCTGCAGTGGTTTCCATGCCACCACTGGAGCCTACATAATTTCTTTTACATACAATTGCATGGGATATTCTTTTGGCTTCATCAGTTATTTTAGTGCAGCTACAAAAATTCTAAATCACTTCCAAATCTAACACTTTACCTGTATCGATAGAAGTGACGGTAGCAAAGCCATTTTGAGCTGTAGCCACGCTTCTGCCAGCTTCCATGGAATGCAACACTGAGTCAATATTAGCTCATATTGAACTATTTCATGCAATTTAAAGCTGGATAACTTAGTTATACAGTGGATTACTTCTCCTCCAGTGTTTTTTCACATCCTACGTGTAATAAACGTGCTCTATGCGGTTTATTTTCTACTAATTAGAGTTAGTAGAAAGTCGGAATATATTTTTTATATCACCTCCTAGATGACATATAAAGGAGGAATAAACATTGGATAGCTCTGGTGACGTAGTGATTTAGGGTGGAAGAACTATGAAATCTTAGCGTAGTAATATTTTCCAATTTAATTTTCCTCTACACAAGATGGAATATTTTGTTTAAAACAAATGTTATAATTATTTTAGTTTTCAAGATATTTTGAAAAATGTAATTGCACATTCCTTATGCAACTGTTGGACTGGAAGTCTGAAATGTAATTTGTTATATCGTCTTCTCGATGATACACAAAGGTTTTGAAAAGCTGTGATTAAGAGCTATTTACAGGGTGCCCCAAAAATAAAATTTAAATATACAGAGTAATCCAAAGCAATTTAAAAAAACTTATTTTCCAAATGGATTTAAATATAAGTATATTAATATTTATCAATGTTAATTTTCTCTCTTTAAGACTTCTGTTATGATTGAAAACGAAATTTTATAAGTTATTTAGTTTTTGAGATATTTTGCGATATGTGAATTGCACGTTAAAAATCACCAATGATTCTAACCTTAATCGCTTACAGAAATTTTGTGTCCGTTTACAAAAGTTTAAATACGTTATTCTATTTTTTACACAGTTTTAATATTTGAAAGAGTTAGACAAAGTATTATTAACTTTCGCTTGTGAAAGGTTTAAAGTAATTACATAATGAATCTATATATTGTCATATAATAATAAAAATCTAATAATTTCTTGGAAGTAAAACTTTAACGTAGATTACGTCATCCCTGATTGTTCCTAAGTTTTAAATCTATAAATAATTAAAACAATATAAATCAAATGTTGGAAGTCTCTCTGCCACCATCCATAACTCCACCAGTCGCGTCATGTTTCCAGTTTCTAATAAATGAGTTTTGAAGTCAACATTTTAATTTCAACGAGTAACGTGGTTTCAAAAATATTTTGGCCAATCTGTACTAACTATATTCTTTGTACAAAAGTCAGGAGATCTGAGATCAGGCAATATGATAGCCATATATCTTTGAAATAATGTAGTCTCCAAAGAAAGGAAATATGGAATCTATTGAAGCTCCTAAAGTTGCGGTGAGTTTTGGAATTATCCTTTCATCAACCCATTGTCAGTAAATTATTTCATAAATTCCATAACAATCCGTTCATAAAACCATACTATTAAATTTGATTCGTGGCTTCATATCCCCAAGTTTGTAATTCTAATTGACATCAGTAAGATTTGATTTAAAATTAATACAACAATTTTAACGAGTGGGTAGAAGAGATGTTTAAATTTCAAAATGTTCCAAATAAACTTCTTTGTAACAGTTTGTCTGTTAGATTCTTATTTAAGTTCTATAATAACTAATTTTGTGCAATTTTATATTCTACACATAATAATACCAAGGTCAAGGATGCATGGTTTGTCTTGTAATAAGATTTACAACCGTATGCCATAAAATAATAGAGAATATTTACATTCGGCAACTCAGACATTAACAGTTGTTTGTCGAAGTCAAACAAACAGAAAAAATATCTTATCTTACTGTCTTCGAGATAATGTAATTGGGTTCTTTATGTAAAATACTTACATCATCAAAATAATTATGATATTTACAAAGTAAATGTGAACTTTAATCATTAGTTTTGAAAAATGAAATTCATTTCAGAGTTCCAAATAATTTGTTACACGGCGAAGACAAAACAGCAGAATCTGTTATCTCAATAATTTTAAAATAAAGGATTTAGATTTTATCAAACCCAAAAGGCGTGGGAGTGTCTCTGAATTTCTTCAAAACACATTAACTACATTAAATAATACCTCATTTTAAAGATCTTTGTAAATGAAACATTTTTGCTGATCTTTCAAAATTAAAAAAATGGCGCCGTAAGGTATCTGAAAATTAAATTTTACACTCATTTACAACTAGATAATGTTTATAAGCAAACTAATTAAAAATCAAATAACGCACACAATTAAAAACTTCATACATTGGTTGTCTTTTCCAAATATTCATAAAATTTTCCAAATATAATTTATTAAAAGTTAAAATGACCTGAAACATATTATATGATAAGATTTTATATCCAATGAAAAGCCTTTAAAAACTGAACTTTTTTTATTTTCTGTTTTATGATGTGTGGTTTCAAAATGGTAAAATTATTTATTTTTAAAAATAATGAAATTTAACCTAACCTAACCTAGCATATCCTAATAAAACCTAACCTAACCTTTACATTAAATACTTTGTCCACCAATTGTGTCATAAGTATGGTCACACTAAAATTACATTTCCATACAACAACGTAGATAGAAAATGCACCGAGGAACACCATCTAACACTTTAATAAAAGAAAAGAAGAAAATCAATCCAAACGAAAAATATAATAACACACAGTCCACCAAGGTGTAAAAAGAAAATGTACTTTTTTTCAATTTATAATGGAAGTAGATTACCATGCAAAAATCTTCTTTTTTTTAAATTCCAGAATAGACAATCAGAGAAAACAACAATCTGGAAATAAAATTGTGAGCTATACAACAGGAAAACTTATAGCAACTAAATCCTAAATTTTATTAACATTTCACGATTGACTGACAGAACATAACAAAACACCTTTAGAGAGGATAGTTATAATCTGTAACTACAGCATTTGTAGGCCTAATGAAAAAGCACTTTCTCAGAATTAATTAAAATGAGAAAATTAAAACAGAATTGGTAAAAAAAGGAAAAGGAGAAAATTTGAAAATAAAATAAATAAACAGGAATTGCATAGTAAGGCAGTGCAACGAACTGCGTCAAGCGACCTTGCTGAGATAATTCCCAGTCGGCGATAAGTAACTGTTGAGTACACGTAAAATGGCTCCATCTTTGGAGACGGGTTATATAATAACTCATCCATAAATAGCACCATCACACATTTAACTTCTCTGATAGAAGACGGTGATATAGTTTAGATATCGGCAAATATAATGCCAATGCCCTCTGGCTTGGCTGTGGTCACATTTTATATAAAGGGTATTTCGTACAGCCTACAATTTATTGTATAAGTTGTGAAATTGGCGTGTGAGGTATTACAAACACAGAGAAGGACAATCCGCCATTACTAAAATTATCGCACATGTTCGCTTATGTCTCGCCGCACCGCTCTCATTTTTATTCCGTACAAAATAATTCTAACGCCCCGTTTTGATTGGCAAACTATGTCAAAATCACGCTACTGAACATTAAAACATTGCACAAATCTTCTCACATAAATATACACCGGTAAAACCAATTATCGATGTTAAAGTTAATCATTTAAAATAATGTACTTACATTTTACAAATTCTTTTTATAAATAATGTTATAACTAAATAAAATATAATATATTTATTATAATATCGCCATAGAAGTTTACACTTCCACCGTGTAGTATTAAAAACACAAAGTAGTGCATTAATTAGGTTACAATTTTTCAATCTTAATTTGTTGTTGTAAACTTTTTTGGTGTGTGTGTGGGGGGGGTGTGGTTAGTGAGTGTGTGTGTATATATATACATGTGTATGTATGTTTCGTTATGTGGAAACGAAATAAATAAATGAAACAAAATAATTAAAAATGCTAGATAGGCGTTATCTCTTCAACATAATGAAAAGCTTAAAATCTTTTTATTGTTGAAGTTATAAAATCTTCAAGGTCAAGACAATGCGACGTATTTCAACCAACATTTTCGTATCACTTATTTACTTTTTGATAGAAATGTTTCTGATTGTATTTATATAAGACGATAAACCGTGTCACAGGTAACACTCTTGTCCAAAATGGTGGCGAAGTACTTTGGCGTTCTTTGCCTGTTTATCGCTCTCTGCAACTCTCAGGTAAATTTAATAATTTTCTAAATATACAGAGTGATTCAATATTACAGTGTTGCAAGAGCAAAAACAAACTTTCAGTAAAGAATAAAATAAAAAGATTTTTATATTTTTTTTAAAACTCTCTTGATATAGAGAGTTGATTTATAATCTCGAAACATCGTGTATTAGGTTTTATTAGAAAATATCTTAATAAATCATATTAATATCAAATAATTTTTTAAAACAAAATAGTTTTTCAATACCACACGAGTTAGGGTTCGTGGGTATACGTGATTTTCACGTGCGTAAAATTATCTGTCCTCAGTTTTACCTACGAACCGTAATAATGAGAAATCTAAGAATAATCAATCCATCTTTTAACGAATATTGAATTATTTGTCTCACATTTCACAAAAAAACTATAATATATGATCGTACTGCTATCTAATTTAAAGTCGAAATAATTTGTCAGATTTATAGATAACGCAGTATTCAAGTCCTAATATCTAATAATTTTAATTAGGTTAAAGCCAAGATATTATTTTTTGTCAAATAAACATTCATATTTGTAATCAGAATAATTACCAGTTTTATTTAATACCCCATTTGTATTATTAATGAGTTAATTACATGAATTAATAAATATTACAACTTTCAAGAGTTGTCAATTTTATTGTAGAAATTAATTTTTAAATCAATATTTAGTGCTTAAAAACACTTTTTAAATTATATATAGTTTTTAAATTTGGACAATATCTAACATTGGCATATATACAAACTAATACATGACGTTTCGAAAGTAATGATCCACTTTCGTTAGCAGGTTTTTCCTGATCACGTGATTAGACCCAGTTTTGTATTACAGGTACTTTGTTATATTTTACTAAATTATTTTTAGTTATCTCTTGATAAATCTCTCTTGATCAACTGTTATATTTTATTCTTGTCGGCCATTTTTTATAAGGCGATTACAATAGATAGGTTTTTCTCACGAAAACAAAAACAAATACCAGGCTGTACTATGTCTGTCTTTTTTGTAAAATTCTAGGTTTCACTTGATACGGGCGTTGATACCTATTATGGAAACGTCCTTTACTAATTTTTATACACACAAATCTTCGAATGAACTAAAAACAATTAATCATTGTACACTTTTTTGTAAATAATCTTCAATATATTCGATATTATAAATTTTAAGTCCGCCATTTTAAGATAGTAAAAAAAATCGAAGTCTCGGTTTTTGGTAAAACATTACATTTAGGCTGATTTGGACTCAATATTTGGTCTATTTTCACAATTCTGATGCTTTAAAAAAATAAAAATAAATAAATACAAAAAACACGACTGATTACAATTTTTATTTAATTATTCCGATAAATGATTCATATAATAAATTTACACAGTAGATGAATTTAACGCCTAATATCACTCCAAAAAACAATTTTTTCTCTGCTTTTATGTGGAAAAAAAAAAAAAGTATACTTGACCTCTGTTAATAAGAACTAGACTTATGTTTATTCTGTTTTTAAATACGTGAACCAAACTAAACTTTTAAATCAGGAAATGTATAGCAATAAATAACGGCGTGATCGTAAAAAAATAGTTTTGATCAACTAAATGATTCATCAAAACTAAATTTTATTTGAAATCAAATTATGGAACGGTCAGGATCCGTTAGTTGAATCAGTTACGGAAGCAGTGACACGTAACTCCAAGTCCGCTCAGAATGTTGGAACTGGTTCCTTACATCACTGACATTTACAACTTACACACCGACTTTTGAGATCTGGATAGTTAGGGTCGTATTATTTCCATTTACAATTGAAATGTTAATTATACGAGATAGAAGTGTGTTTTACGACATTGCAACGTCTGTTGGGGGATATATATAAATTGTGCAATGAAGTTTCTGTTATCAACTTAAATATTTATGTGTTGTAATGATGGATGAATTAGCAGTTGATGTTATGACAGATTAACTTCACGTTGTTGTTATGACGGATGAATTTTGTGTTGTTGTTATTACTCATGAATTGTGTGTTGTTGCTAACATATGTTTATTAGTTTATAATTTTATGAGTTTATAAGTTGCTCTTATGACAGATGAATTTTATTCTTATGACTAATGAATATTGGGCTGTTGTTGTTGTTATGAGGGATGAGTTTTGAGTTATTGTAATGACCAATGAATTATGAGTTGTTGTGATGACGGGTGAATTATAAGTTGTTATGACAGATGAATTTTGTTTTGTGATTATAACGGATGAATTTTGGGAAATTTTGTTATCAAGGTCGAGTTTGATTTGTTGTTATAAAGAAATAATTTTGTATTGATTTATGATTAATGATATTTGGGTTGTTGTTATTAAGGATGAATTTTTAGTTGTTGTTTTGAACAATAAATTTTGTTTTATTGTTATGACTGATGAAGTTTGGTTGTTGTTATGACGGACGAGTTTTAAGTTATTGTTATAACGCATGAATTTTGATTTGTTGTTATGACGAATTAGTTTTGGTTTGCTCACATAACAGATGATTATTACGTTGTTGATATGAGTGATTGATTTTGTTTTGTTGTTATGACTGATAAATTTGTGTTGTGTTTATGATGGATTAATTTTATGTTTTTGTAATGATAGATCACTTTTGAATTATTTTTATAAAGGATAATTATTGCATAATTTCTATAATCGATATATTTTATTTTGTTGTTATGGCGGATGAATTGTGTGTTTTTATAATGGATAGATTTTCTGTTTTTGATTTGATTGATGAGTTTTGTATTTTTTTTATGACGGGTGAATATTGTGTCGTTGCCATAACGGATACATATGTTGTTATGACTGATCAATTTAATGTTGTTGATGAATGAGTGTTGTTGAATTTATTTAAAAGGGTGAATTTGATATTTATCTACTGTTAAACAATAATTATTTTACATTTTTATTAAAGAATTTGTTAGAGTGACTTAGGTATTTGTCCACTGTTAATTTTTAGTTTGGGTACTACTGTATTCTGTTTTGTAAATTATTGTGTTAGATACAACCTCACCTAAACCAACCTAACCTACTGTGTTTGATAGTTTGTGCATCATTTGATGATTAATAATTGATCTGTTCCAGAAAACTCCAGGATTTAACGACTGGACTCCCGCAGGCACTGAAAGAGAAATCGACCTACTATATCAAGACATCAACTCCGTCAAGGTAGATACATCGGAGATTATTACCTCCATCGACACATTCGATGCGGAAACAAACGCTCGTAATGTACAATCAAAAAAGAAAATCAGCGATGACATCACAACTGCAATGAACGACGTAGCAAGCGAAGCGAACAAAGCAGGATATACCTTTTGTGTCGCTAGAGCAAACGGGTTTAAATTTACATTAATCGCCAAATATCAAACACAAATAAACAGTGTAAATGATCTGTATACAATATCAGCATTCAAAACAAAATCATTAGCGAAAACTTTAAGTGGAAGTTTATCTGCCTACAAAACAAAAAACAGCGCTGTTGCTTCAATGCGTTCCTGTACAGGATTTATTACAGCTATTTTTGGAAACACAGCGATCGTTAATTGTTACAAAAGAGAATTGGCGGCTTTAACAAACGACGTTAAAAGTTTTAATGCATTAAATGTATCAGTTAATAGAGAATTTGACGATACTAAGAACCGTTACAACGCGTTTATATCGGTTGTTAGTAAAACCTTGTCAGATGCAAAGACAGCAACTGAGAGTGCAGTAAACGAAATTTTAGACTGCGCTAATTTAAACAACAATGTTGATTACGGTAAAGAACTTCTAGAAGAGATAAAATTAAATATTAGTAATTCAGTTAAAGAGCAGATAAAAATTTTTAATAATAAAATAGAGAAAGCAGTTAACGATTTAAATAATACTGCCATACAATATCAAGAAAATTTAAAAACACAAATAATTTTACCTTTAATAAACGCTTATGAAAAAACATTTTCGATAATTCCAAATCAATATCTATCACTTAACGAAAGAATAGAAAACGTTAATAAATTCTTTGATGGGAATAAAAATTACGCAACGATAATGTTCGACGGTTTACGAATTTCTAGATATGAAGAGTTGAAAAGTCTTGTTAAAACAGCTGACCAAAATTTCGATCTCGCTTTTGCCATATTTACATTGGATGTTACTAAATCGAAATGTGTTAAAACAAAGAAAGAAGTGTTTTTATCTTGTATTGATCCAGTTTTGAAATCGTTTTTTGCAAATAAAACATCGGCTGAGAAGGCAATCATGACACAAGAGAGCGTTGTAGATTTTCTAGTAAGTTTGAACACTTCGTTGCCTAGTCGTCCCACAAAAAGAATACAAGAACTTTTGGAATCACTGAAATTTGATTTCGATTATCAGAAATACCTTGTGGAGAGGAGTCAATTATATGTGAAAACAGTTGTAGACGCTACACCATCAAGAGTTGAAGTAGTCAATAAAGTCATTAACTTTACTGATTTGGTAAACTCACTGAACGTCAATTTCCAAAACCGTTTACGAATAGCTGGAGATAATCCGGAAATAAAAGTGTATTTGTCTGTACAAGAAAATAAAATAACATCAAAAGTCGACGAATTGAATGTTTTGATCGAATCGCTTAAACCAAAGTTACAGAAAGCCGAAAGTGAAATAAAGTCACAAATCGAGACTTACAAGGATTTCGTAGTTTACTGCGATGGTTCTGAGTATAAAATCTGCGTTGACACACAATACAATGCTAAAGATTCTAAACTATCCACGGCTGTAAACGTATTTAATAATAATGCATTGGATGTTGCTACAATTCAAAGTAAAATTGAAAATCTTAAAGTTGAAATTGAAAAAACTTTAGAAGAAGCCGAAGAGAAAGCGAAATTAGAAAAAGAAAAAGCAATGAATATTGATGCAAGAAAACAGATCCTTATAGAAGTAATACAAAAATACAATAACAGTATAAATGAACAAACAACGCCTGCTGTTGATAGCTTAATTTCTATTCAAAAAACCGCTACTAATCTCTTAAAGGGCTATAGTGACAGAGCAGCACGAAACCCAAATTTGAATGTATTATTTGTCCTAGGGGATGTCAGATTCAGAAAAAAATTTAACGATTTCGGTGGCTGTAATTCTATTGATATCGTCCAAGGTATTATAGACGGAATAGGAAATCAAGCACAAGTCCTTCGAGAAGCAGCGAAACAATCTAGATCAGTGAGCGACTCATATCTCAACGAGCAATGTAGCAACATCACATTGCTGACCAATTATAAGGACTGTCTTGAGAATCAACTCGTTGTTCCAAATTTGAACGTCACTTTGAGTAACGAAATATTGGATATGTTTTATTTTGAAGCTTGAAATGTTGCTCTGTTCTGTGTTGAATTGAAAAAAAATATTAAAATATTCATGATATATGTTTTTTTAAAAATTATAAATCATATTGTTTAATGAACTTCAAAAAAATGTCTATCATTAAAATTTGTTTGTAATTCAGTTTAAATGTTATAAATGATTTTTTATAGTTATAAATATAATTTTGCATTTTGAATTTTCGCCTAACGTTCCTTTCTGTTTTGAGATAAATTTAAAATATTAAGAAAATAGGATTTATTTTTCTGAAAGAACAGGTCTTAAAAAAGTCGTAGGATGATATCACATATGTACACGATGATTAAGTTGAAACTTTAATATAAAGTTGGTTTATGTTCAATAAAACGTTTTTTTGAAGAATGTCTGTTCGTTTTTATTTTATTTCCAAATAGGTACTTCTTTCCGAACAGTATATATAGACACGTTAGTGGTCAAAATAACAAATCTAAACTGAAAGGAGAGATCTCAAAGTTACCAACGATAATCTAATATAATTTTTACATCTACTGATTTGTTTGATTGTATTATAAACACTGACATTTACTTTATTGGGCAACTTGCTCGACAAAAATTTTGCGTAACCTCTCACTTACATAAACTATACTTTTTACATATATCAATTTATTTGATTGTATTACAAACATTGACATTTATTTAATTAAGCAACTTACAGAAAATATTTGCGTAACCTCTCATTGATATAATATATACTTTTTACATCTACTGAATTGTTTAATTGTATTATAACACTAACACATCACATTCTGGAAGAGAAAAATTTTGGGTAAACTTACACTTATATAAACTATATTTTTTACTTCTACTGATTGTATTATAAACACTGACATTTACTTTATTAGGCAAAATGCTCCACAAACATTTGACGCAACATATTACATATAATATATGCTTATTAACACACACTGATTGTTTGATTGTATTATAAACACTGACATTTACTACAATAGGCAACTTACACGACAAAAAAAAATTTTGCGCACCTCTCAGTGATATAAACTATACTTTTTACATCAGCTGATTTGTTTTATAAGTATTATTAACACTGACATAAAAACACCATTAAGCAACTTGCACAACAAAAATTTTGAGTAGCCGTTCAAAGATAATTTTTAGATCTACTGCTTTGTTGGTTATATTATAAACACAGATACTTTATTAAGCAACTTACACGACAAAAACTTTGCGCACATCACACTGAAATAAACTATACTTTTCACATCTACTGATTTTTGATTGTATTATAAACACAGATATTTAGTTAATTAAGCAACTTGCACGCAAAAATTATGTGCATCCTTTCACTGATATAAACTATACTTTTTACATCTACTGGTTTGTTTGTTTGCACGTGTTATAAACACTGCCATTTACTTTATTAAGCAACTTACACGATATAAATTTTGTGTATCCTTTCACTGATATAAATTATACTTTTAAATTTACTGATTTGTTGATTATATTATAAATATTGACCTTTACTTTATTAAGCAACTATCATGACAATAACTATATGCATCCTTTTACCGATATACACTACTTTTAAATCTACTGATTTTTGTTTGATTGTATTATAAACACTGACAAATACTTTATTAAGCATTCTGGAAGACAAAAATTTTGGGCAAACTTACACTAATATAAACTATATTTTTTATCTACTTGTATTATTATAAACACTGACATTTACTTTATTAGACAAAATGCTCGACAAAAATTTAGTGGAACATCTTACATATATATACTTATTTCAATTACTGATTGTTTGATTGTATTATAAACACTGACATTTAATAAAATAGGTAACTTACACGACACAAATTTTGCAAAACCTCTCAGTGATATAAATTATACTGTTTACATGTTCTGATATGTTTGATTGTATTATAATAACTGAAATTAACTTTATTAAGTAACTTGTACGACAAAAATTTTGCGCATCTCTCACTAAAATAAACAATACTTTTTACATATACTAGTTTATTTGATTGTATTATAAACACTGACATTTAGTTTAATAAGCAACTTAAATGAACAAAATTTTGCGCAACCTTTCATAGGTATAAACTATACTTTTACATTTATTGATTGTTTGATTATATTATAAACTTGACTTTTACTTTATTAAGCAACGATCACGACAATAACTATGTGCATCCTTTCACTGATTTAAACTATACTTTTAAATCTACTGATTTGTTTGAATATATTATAAACATTGACTTTTACTTTATTAAGCAACTCGCACGACAAAATTTTTGTGCATCCTTTCACCGATATAAACTATACTTTTAAACCTACTGATTTGTTTGAATATATTATAAACATTGACTTTTACTTTATTAACAATTTTCCCAACAAAATTTTTGTGCATCCTTTCAACAATATAAACTATACTTTTAAATCTATTGATTTGTTTGATTGTATTATAAACACTGACATTTACTTTATTAAGCAACTTACACTATAAAAATTTAGCGCAACCACTCACAGTTATTAACTATACTTTTTCATCTACTGGTTTGTTTGATTGTATTATAAACATTGACCTTTACTTTACTAAGCAACTTGCACAACAACAATTTTGTGAATCCTTTCACTGATATAAAATATAATTTTAAATATACCGATTTCCTTGATTGTATAATAAACATGACATTTACTTTATAAAGCAACTTAAAAAACGTTTATGCAACCTCTCACCGATATAAACTATATAATAAACTGATATAAACTATACGTTTTACATCTACTGGTTTGTTTTATAGTATTATAAACACTGACATTTACTTTATTAAAGCAACTTGCAAAACAAAAATTTTGAGTAGCCGTTCAAAGATATAGGCTATACTTTACTTTTTAGATCTACTGATTTGTTTGGTTACTTTTCACATCTACTGATTTTTGATTCTATTATAAACACAGACATTTAGTTTATTAAGCAACTTGCACAACAAAAATGTTGCGCATCTCTCACCAAAATAAACTATACTTTTTACATCAACTGATTTGTTTGATTGTATTATAAACACTTTCATCTACTGTATTAAGCTTCTTGCACGTCAAAAATCTCACTTTCCAAAATATATATATAGACTATACTTTTTAAAATACTGATTTGTTTGATTGTATTATAATCACTGACATTTACACTAATAGGCAACTTTCACAACAAATATTTTGCTCATCTCGCTAATATAAATATAGTGTTTACTTTATTTGATTGTACTATATTATGATTTTAATACTCGAATAATGGTAAAGAAGTAACTATTTATAAGTTTTCCGTTAGCTCAGTGGTTAAGGGCATTACTCTCTGATCAAGAGTGGCACTTGAGATCCTGGCTTCGAATCCCATCCTGGACACAAGGTTTCTAACATGTGGTATGAGGGAAGGCCCACTGTAAACAAACAATGGTTGGTGAGTATCAGCTGCACACAAAACACCAAGTTTGTAAGATTTATTTATGTAGACGTATTAACAATATATATATATAATCAATGCATTGGGCATGTTGCCGCGCTACTCTCGGGGTCGTAGGGTTCGTGCCCCTTCTTTTGCAGCTTCACTTACCACACTCGGCTCTCTCTTTACGAATTTAAGATTCTTTGTTCCCTTTTTTGGAACGCTATTTATCACGAACTCTTAAACTCGCTGTACGATCACCACCGACTGGGCGAACCACCTTTCTTCTCAGAGCAAGCGCGGGCAAGGCCAAGACGCTCACTTTTACCTTTTTCAATCAAAGATTTTGCAACTCTTGGCTCTAATAAGTATGAGCTTGTCCTCATAAACTTACTAACTTTTAATTTACGCAAAATTCCCTGAATTTTATCTCAATGCTCGATTATTTGACTCTTTCTTAAGATTAACACTCTCTCTCTCTCCAAGGTCGTGCCTTTTGGGAGAAATCGGCTCTTAAGTTCTGATGATAACTTTTAAAATTTTCAAATTATATTACCAGAGCACACATATAAGATTTATGTTTAAATAAGGTTAATAACATATACAGAATGGATATATATTGAAAACACAACAAAATTTAGAAATGAATTATTTATATATTCTTTTCTCTTTTGCACAAAAAAAAAAAGTTAAATTCAAAAACTTTTTTAATAACACCAAACAATTTGATTAAACAACAACACAACTATTTATTTATTTGACAAAATTTTTCAATGTAATATTTTCTATATTCTAAACAAAATAAAAACGCTTGACTTTTCAGACAGAACCACAAACAGTTTTTCCTGTACTGAAAAAGTCGTATTTAATTATTAATTATTTTCAACACCAAAGCAGAGGTTTAAAAATGAATTTAATTTTTAATAATTCCCCTAATGACGTTATATTTGAAATGAAGTTAATATTTGCGAATTATTCCTTAAGTATAAGATACCTTCACACTTTATTAGAAGTTCTAGTTGGATTTGGAATTTGTTGTATAATTAGGCTGATGTTGATATGATGTTTTCGATCCAGAGTCTGTAAGCTGCTATGTAGTTGAATGCTGGTCTCGAATTCTTCTAAGTTGCCTTGAAGTTCGATTAGAGTAGAAATTATTCTAAGTCCAGTTAAGTAGAGTGACAGTTGACTTTTCCTCTCAGCTCAGAGTCGGTTGCAGAAGAAACGTCCACTTCGCGTCGATTCCAAATCAAAAGTATCCTTCTTTCGAAAGATAAATTACGGTCTCCCTTTCAGTGGGAATTAATCCACTTCTTGGAGCCAATTTTCCTCCCTTTTAGGGAAAAAGGTATTTTCTTCATATTATGTGTTTTCAGGCCCTTTTGGTCTGAAATATTTACACTATATATTTTATTAGTCATATGTTTTGACTAATGAACAGTTTTCTTCCTTTATTATTAATTAAAACACCTTTTAATTAATAATTTATTGTATTTCTTCTTCAACGTTATCTGTGATCCAAGTTGGCAATATGATGTTCCAGACTTTAGATCCCGACTGAGGATGCGCGCGCCACCTTTCATGTTTTTGCATGAAAATTTCTACTTTGGTCGTTTTTTCGTTCAACTCGCTATAACTTTCGAACGCTCGAACCGATTTTAAAGTTCCTTTCGGATTCTTCTTCCTCTCCATCTTGTGGGTCTTGTGGAACTTGATTCATCGCTCTACTGCGCTTCGTTCGCGAGTTATCGCCCTTTTAACGAAATTCGATTTTTCTTCTTTCCAAATTTTGAGATAAGTCCTTTCTCAAAATTCTTTTGACGAAATCTTGTTCCTCTTCTACTACGACGAAAAACTCTGTTTGTACTTTTCACATAACTCGTTTGGTTCTCGAGTTATACGTCCTTGAAATCCTAAAGTTTTTACCGTATGAGTTTTTGTTCATAAACCCCCCCCCCATTATATATTATCACTTCTGCTATGATGTTTTACAATTTTACATACTAGATAGCTATAATTACAATGTTGTTTTACCCTTTTAACTTTTAATTTAACCGCTTTTGGGCTTTAAAGTTTTACGTTTTGTAATTATTATATCTCCCTTATTTTATTCTCAAATTTGATTCTAAGTACATATTATTGTGCCCTATTGTGGTCTCTTCAATAGTACTTATTATTATTTTTTAAATAATCCCCCCTTTAACTCAAAAATTCCAAAAAACTCCCCAAGAATGACTTTCTAAGTCCATTCTCACCTGTTAATTATTATTAATTCATATTTCTTATTTATGATTATTATTAGTTCCCCTTTGAGTTATAACTCTACGTTTTTTGAATTTTAAATTTAAGTTTTTTCCAAATTTTAGGTTTTTGAGCCCCTATAAAAACTTGAATAACTTTTTTGTTTTAATTGCTTTTAAATTTATTCTTCGATATTATTAATCGGTTGATTCTACTGAACATTAATTTATTTTAATAATTTAGTATTTTAATAAAATAAGAAACAAGGCAGAGCGACTTTTCACGAATCAACATGCAGTGTTCAACACCTGTTGCCGTGACGTCATCGTTCCTCCTCGTCCCCCATCTACATGGCTTTATCGCGGGAATTTAACCTGTTTTAAATTGGCTTGAGACTTTTGGCTTTTTCCAAACCGTCTCAATGTGTCCATGTTAGATTTAAATAAACCATTTAAAATGAAACAAATGCCCAGAAAACACTTGTTTTGCAGTTGTGTTTATCGGACACACTTCAAGGTAAAATCATCGATACAAAATTACGGTAGTTTTTCCTTAGTCGAATTAATAAAAACATGTACACCTTCAAGAGATAACGATCAATTTGTCACTGAATACACATTACAAGATTTTTAATATACTCTTTCGTTGTGCAATAAACATTTTGAAATTTATAAAATATTAAAAAACTATCATGTAACAGTGTTTTAGTTAAATAATTTTGCACAAACAAACTTATATGAAGTTTTATGAAGTTAACCATGTATTTTTAGTTGTTAGTATAAATCGTATAAGTAACTTATCAATATCTCTCAAGCAGTTGGGTAAACAATAGACATTGAACAAAAAATAATTGCATGAAGTAAAATACAAATGTTAAAATAAATTACATTATCCAGAAAAAGGTTCGAGTCCTTTTACTTAAACTGTTTTATTTATGCAAATGTATTTTTCGAGTAAAAGTAATTGAAACTTGAACGAGCCATTGTTGTGACTGTTATAGTATAGCAGGCTTTCACAGTAATTGCAATGAGTTTGTGAATAAATAGAAGCAACAAAGTGAAAATATCAATTCAATTCGTTTGCGTCAGTCTCATGCTCTCTATATTTTGTTTCCATAAATAGATGTAAATATTATAACACTTTTACATACAAGGTTTGTTTCGACTTAGAGTTACAAGAAGTATTCATTATATTGTACGGGTTAGTGATATATTTAATAGGATATAATACCTTTTTATAATTATATATGATTAATATAATATATATAACTTTGTAAATAGTATACTCGTATTATTAAAATACTTCAAATTAATTCAAAAAAAGACAGGTAAGTGACTAATAAGGTTTAAGCAGTTAGAAATGGGAATTATCAAATATTTTATAAAAAATGCTAATAACTTCAAAGTTGACTTGATGGGATGTTTGATAACAGCGCCAATTATGCATATAATCAAATAGAAGCTAACCTAGTACTCCAAACCGGGATAGGATTTAATTTTGATCAGAAATGATGAGAGCAGTTGACCCTTGAATTTACGTGATTCAGTTCTCCTAACAGCGTAATGATCAGAGTTTAAAAATATTTATTCATTCCTACTCAATCTATAAATTTAGTTTGCATGGACATAGACAGTGTACTTGTTAGCATTGATATTGTATACCCTAACATAAATGTTTAATAATTATAATTGATTTTTGTTTGAAAATATAAGTAGGTTATATTTTTATATAAATAGATCAGTCATCTAAGAAGTCCACATAGACAAGAAGTAGGCAAGATTCTGGGTAGACAAGAAATGGCAAGATTGAAATAAATTATTATTGAATTAACAGAATTTTACATGTTTGATGTGTAAAACAAACACATCAAACAATAAAACAATAAATAACTCTATCAAGTTATACAATAAATAAAGTAATTAATATCTAGAAACCAAACGTTTGAACACATATGTCTTCTCTATAAACTTAAAAGTAAAACTACTGGTATTGCTGTTATTTGTTCATTAAACTTTTTTTCTTGATGTAGAAACCTAATAACGAAGTTTTTCCTCTTTGCCTCACGAAATTATCAATATATGTGCCCCTACTCTTTCATTACTGCTGCCAAGAATTTAGTTAAGGTTGCAAAATTTTTTAAAGCTAATAAACACGTCATTTTAGTCACATTAAAAATACCTGACAAGAAGATAAATTGAAAATGTTCACTAATTTTAATTCCTTTCTCTGAACATCTAAGGAAATAAGATATTTATTTCCTCTGTGAAAATAAAATGACCCTGTCTTTTGTGTCTAGAGTTTGTTGTTCCCGAGATTGATTGACAAGTTTGGGATGTAGAACTTCTGTGAAAATTATTTTAAACGAACAAACACAACTCAGTTCTGTCAATAGTAAATGTCTAAAAATATAAAACAACGTTTATATTTACATTATACTCCATGAAAGTTACATATAACTTTAAATGAAGAACCATCGCTCGTATTTAAATATCATTCATCTTAATGTAATAGTACACCAACCCTTTTATTTATATTTTGGCGCTGGTGTAATAAAGCTAAAGTTTGCACAAATACCTTAAGATCATTAATAGTTGACCTACAATCAAAAAGTACAATGATCAAAATTTTAATGGAATAGCTAACGAGGTTAGTGTTCACATAATGTATTTTATATTTTTATCAAAAATCGTTACTTTATCATTAAATACCCTAAAAGTTCAACCGATATTACATTTCGATTTTAAATCTTTTGTAGGACTGATCTTGTAATTATATTCCAAGACAATTAATATTTAATATATATTTTCCAAAACAATACCTACGAACATTAAAAATAAAACACAATATAGCCCATAAACAACTCGATTAGGCTTATTCTTTTTTAGGCCACCCCTACACTCAATAAAAATGTAAAATACAATTATTAAAAATACATAATTTTTGTGACTACCAATTGTGTATATTCTCTTGTCTGTGGTAAACATAAACGGTAAAAATATCACCACTTGTTGGCTAGCAAAATGCTATTATAATCAATAATTTATAATCAGCAGTAGTTATACCAAACAGATTAAGAAGCACTTACAGTATGTCTACACAAGCAATTATACACTATAATATTACCCCTACACTATACACACTATAACATGCCAAATCCAAAAGGTTATATGCACCAATTAGTGCTTACTTTTCTTGTTATAAAAGCAACAGTTTCCACCAAGCTTTCAAGAGAGATAAACACTCTCCCCCCCTTCCTCCCATGGGAAAATGGGAATCTCGTACGCTCACTGGTTTTAAATCAAACAGTGTTTACGGTTAGCTGTTAGAGTTAGTTTAAGGCCCAAGTGCAGAAAATTTAGTCTCAATGTGAATGTATTTTCTGACATAATAATAAATGACAAGACACTGTTTTGATACAGTTTATTAAATTAAAGAAACATCCGTTTCGGTACCCGAATATCAACAAAGATTGAACATTGTCAATTCCCGGACAAAAATGTGTATTATCATTCTGAAATCGAAAATGGTATGATTGCTTCGTCTTCAATTTCCTGCTTAATAGAAACTTACTTTTCGTTTCTAAAAAATATCAAAATCTTTCATTTAACTGTATTTCATTAACCATAAGTTTTATTATCATTTCAGGGTATTGATAAATACAATTTATAATAACTTTTTTTTCTCTATTAAAAGTGTCCCATCGTTAGTATTGAGTAAATATCCTTAATTATATAAAAAAAAATTGGAACGTATTATTGTATAAATATATACACAGTGTTCAGAAACGAAGGTAAATAACTAAGATGAAACCATGCATTGCAGATTTATATCCTGAAAGTCATTGAATTACCGGTAGAAAGACAAAAATAAAATATTTTAATCCCACAACATCCAACTTGAATCAATCCTCGATTTAAATTCAAGGACAAAAACTAGTATAACAAAAACTTGTGACCGTATTTTAATTGTTGAAAAAAAAAAACATTTTAAATAACTTTCAAAAAGAATTAAAGATTTTGTATACTCTGTATTAAATGAATATTTAACATAATTAAGAGATCACTTCTACCATTTGACATTCAGAACTTTAGTTCTCTAATAAACGCTTTTAGATTTCATTTACGGGTTACATTCAATTATTTAGAAACAACTTGAACAAATTAGGAATAAAAAATTCCATTTATCACAGATAAAACACAAATATTTAGGTATCATGTTTTAAGTTATTGTAAAGTTGTAACATCAGTTTTTTATTTAGTTGGATTTAATAATTAAGTTTTATACAGAGACGGATAAATTACATACAAAAGCCTTTTTTTCTTAAAGCCATTATATGTATATTTAGATTTTTCTCTACGTCTAATAATCGCCAAATGTAATTAAATAAAATGTACGAGTATAAAACATGTCCAGTTGTAAACACAATATTTCAAACCGTTTCATTTTCTTTCGTACTGGCAGTCTCAGCAAGTTGTAGTAATTGAAAAATAATTGTTTTTCTTCCTCTCTAAAATAAATGGAGCATTTCTTTGACAACGTATTGGATGCAGTAATTACTCATTTAGTTCCAAGTACGTTGGAGGTATCTCGTAATATTGCAATACCAGTAACAATATAAAACAACTTTGTCTATATTAACAGTCTTCAGAGACTTGAGGCAAAATGTTCACAGTAATTTGTCACAAAACATTAATTTTGAAGAGTCAAACTAAACTTGTATACGAGTATTATGTGAAATTTCTCTAGTGTTTCAAATTTATATTTCCTTTAAGGGCTCACTATAATGATTAAGGCCAGAGAAACTTCGAGGGGATTGTAGTTGAATCTACACCTCTTTATCATATTAATTTCTTATCAGGCCTTTGTTGACCAACTCTTTTTATCCGACCCTGATGATATTAGAGTGTTCGTTAGGTGGTCTTTATTTTTCTATATTCTTCTTTTTACAGAGCAATAATAACCAACAGTTTTTTCACTTTAATCAACAATGTAAAAATCAATTTACATACTGTTTTTTTTCAAATATTGATTATGTTGGACTTGTCCTGAAATATTACAATATCAAACGTTTGGTTTCTAGATATTAATTACTTTATTTATTGTATAACTAGATAGAGTTATTTATTGTTTTATTGTATAACTTTTGTTTTATGGTTTTCTTTATCACTTCTGCTAGATATCTTGCGTAAACATTATCCTCCTTAGGTGTAATACCATTTTCTTCATCTATTATATTTGGTATACATCTTTTTTTGTATTATTATTTCGAATGCTACTTTTTAATCCTTTAAAATAATTCATATTCTTAGTAGTTAATATAATAAATTTTTGTTAGATTTTTGCTATCTTTTCCTGAAATATTTTTTTCTTTTGTATTTCATCACATCTAATTACAAATTCGTTGCGGTTGAATCTCAATAACTTCTTCATTTCATTTTAAAATTTGTTTCCGTTTTATTTAATTACCTTTGATATTTGTTAAATTTGGTTTATTGCTTTTGTTAAATAATAATCGCTCATTTGTAAATTTAGTTTTAAAATCTTCACTTTTAGTATATCGTTATATGTAAAGAGATCTAATTTAGATTTTTAACCAATATTTTTGAGTGTTTTGAATTATTAAATACCAATTAAAGCTTGTGGTCTTATTCTTGATTCTAAAATATATTGGAACTACGTTATTTAACATACATTGTTCATTAAACTATATACTTCCTATTGTCTTGTGTAATTTCATGATATACTAATCCCTTCACTGCTGTAGTCTGGCTTACCGAATTGAAATTATTATATTAATTATATCAAATATAATGTACATTATTAATTAGAGTACAATCTTCACCCAATCTTTATATTTTTCTTGTTATTTGTATTCATTGGCCCGTTTCGTAGTCCCTCCATCTACGAGGCTTTATTTAGTACTGGATTCATCCCTTAAAAGGACACGTCTCTTTTTTTTACAGTTGTGCCACGCTCTCACCATCAAGCTCTCGTATTATTTACTTAGTGGATTTACTAACTTATTTCTTTGGAGGATTTACCAGTTTAATTCCTTATTATTATTTTTATTTTTTTTCAGTTCAGGAACATTACATATGATTGGTTATATATTTGCTCGTTAATAATATTTTCTCCGTTCATTTCCAGTTTTAAAATGTCCCTATTTTCTATAATATTTAGACGTCTTCTTTTGTTGCACTGATGTAATAAACTCATAGGATTGTTCATTATATTTGGGATTCACCCTCTTTTAGGAAATGAGTGGCGATATTTGAATCTCACTTTTCGGATTGTTACTACCTAATTCTTCTTTTTAACTTCCGTTTGGTTTCGCCTATATAATGTTATAATGCGTTACACTTACTTTTTTTTTTTTTTTTTTTTTTTCGTAAAGTTAATTTTTATCACATATGTTACTTTCGTCTAAATGCTTAATTAATCTTTTTTATGTGTGTTTGTTATCGTGTTGAAATTACAATATAGTACTTTTTATAAATCCGAAGAAAAGCAGGCTATAAAGATCTTCGAAGATCTTTTAATTAAAAAAAAAAAAAAAATTATTTTGCAATAAGTGGTAATTGGACCTTTACACAATATTTTATACATTTTAGGTTTTTTTAATTTTAATTACTGTACTACGTTTATAATTTGGGCGTCATTTATTTGGTCTGAAAATGTATCTGATGCCTTCATAACAATAGTCCAAATTGGAAGTTTTGCCATATTAAGGGTGTGGAAAATGTTCTATATGATTTTGTTATGTGTTACTATTTATTAAAGCGTGTTCCTTTAGTAAATATAAGAAATTTTCTCTAATTTAAATTTGAGATGCTGATTTTCATTGGATTCCGTAAATTACCTCTTCTGCTATTTTTTTCTCCTGGACATAATTAGTTGTATTGATAGAAAAGGTCTTATTGTATAACTAGATAGAGTTATTTATTGTTTTATTGTATAACTTTTGTTTTATGGTTTTCTTTATCACTTCTGCTAGATATCTTGCGTAAACATTATCCTCCTTAGGTGTAATACCATTTTCTTCATCTATTATATTTGGTATACATCTTTTTTTGTATTATTATTTCGAATGCTACTTTTTAATCCTTTAAAATAATTCATATTCTTAGTAGTTAATATAATAAATTTTTGTTAGATTTTTGCTATCTTTTCCTGAAATATTTTTTTCTTTTGTATTTCATCACATCTAATTACAAATTCGTTGCGGTTGAATCTCAATAACTTCTTCATTTCATTTTAAAATTTGTTTCCGTTTTATTTAATTACCTTTGATATTTGTTAAATTTGGTTTATTGCTTTTGTTAAATAATAATCGCTCATTTGTAAATTTAGTTTTAAAATCTTCACTTTTAGTATATCGTTATATGTAAAGAGATCTAATTTAGATTTTTAACCAATATTTTTGAGTGTTTTGAATTATTAAATACCAATTAAAGCTTGTGGTCTTATTCTTGATTCTAAAATATATTGGAACTACGTTATTTAACATACATTGTTCATTAAACTATATACTTCCTATTGTCTTGTGTAATTTCATGATATACTAATCCCTTCACTGCTGTAGTCTGGCTTACCGAATTGAAATTATTATATTAATTATATCAAATATAATGTACATTATTAATTAGAGTACAATCTTCACCCAATCTTTATATTTTTCTTGTTATTTGTATTCATTGGCCCGTTTCGTAGTCCCTCCATCTACGAGGCTTTATTTAGTACTGGATTCATCCCTTAAAAGGACACGTCTCTTTTTTTTACAGTTGTGCCACGCTCTCACCATCAAGCTCTCGTATTATTTACTTAGTGGATTTACTAACTTATTTCTTTGGAGGATTTACCAGTTTAATTCCTTATTATTATTTTTATTTTTTTTCAGTTCAGGAACATTACATATGATTGGTTATATATTTGCTCGTTAATAATATTTTCTCCGTTCATTTCCAGTTTTAAAATGTCCCTATTTTCTATAATATTTAGACGTCTTCTTTTGTTGCACTGATGTAATAAACTCATAGGATTGTTCATTATATTTGGGATTCACCCTCTTTTAGGAAATGAGTGGCGATATTTGAATCTCACTTTTCGGATTGTTACTACCTAATTCTTCTTTTTAACTTCCGTTTGGTTTCGCCTATATAATGTTATAATGCGTTACACTTACTTTTTTTTTTTTTTTTTTTTTTTTTTCGTAAAGTTAATTTTTATCACATATGTTACTTTCGTCTAAATGCTTAATTAATCTTTTTTATGTGTGTTTGTTATCGTGTTGAAATTACAATATAGTACTTTTTATAAATCCGAAGAAAAGCAGGCTATAAAGATCTTCGAAGATCTTTTAATTAAAAAAAAAAAAAAATTATTTTGCAATAAGTGGTAATTGGACCTTTACACAATATTTTATACATTTTAGGTTTTTTTAATTTTAATTACTGTACTACGTTTATAATTTGGGCGTCATTTATTTGGTCTGAAAATGTATCTGATGCCTTCATAACAATAGTCCAAATTGGAAGTTTTGCCATATTAAGGGTGTGGAAAATGTTCTATATGATTTTGTTATGTGTTACTATTTATTAAAGCGTGTTCCTTTAGTAAATATAAGAAATTTTCTCTAATTTAAATTTGAGATGCTGATTTTCATTGGATTCCGTAAATTACCTCTTCTGCTATTTTTTTCTCCTGGACATAATTAGTTGTATTGATAGAAAAGGTCAGGTTGCATCAGTCTTACCGCAGCTCCGTAGCCTCTGGGTTGCTGGGATGCATTTTTTATTCAGGATGACAATTCAAATAATTGATTGATATGAGTTAACATGTATACATGGTTCACAGTGTTTTAATTTGTTTGTATTTTATAAAGTTTCTATCTTGTTTATTTGTTGCATTGTATATTGTGTATTTGTATTGTATGTTGCGAGTAATTTTTGTATAGAATGACAAGTCAAATGTATACTGCAGCACTGATGTACTATGTATGATGTAAATGACGCAAATAAATAATAATAATGATAATTGTAATAGGTATCTCTCGATTTCAATGTTTCCAGCAAAACTTTCAGCCATTAATAACTTGAGACACATATTCTTAAATTTAGAAGGGAAAAAACAGTATTTACAGCAGAATTAAGTTGTTTTACAGTCCATTGTCCAAAATTAAAAGTTGACAATAATTGTATTATTATTGAATATGTATAAGTTTGAATATCGTTCCATGCTTAATTTAAAGCTGCCTATCAATTTGGTCTTATTTAGTGAATTGTTAAAATATTAATGTTTAACAATTATTAATAATAAAATATATAAATTAAATCAACAATTTTAAATTTAATGGAGTTTGGAATACCACCAAGTACCTACGGTCTTTAGCATAATTAGAAACAAATATATCACAATCTGCTAAACATTTCAATCTGTTGCCTGATCGTCATTGATCGAGTTTCTCCTTTTCGGGGGCTCAGTTATAGTGAGTTCAGGTATGACGACAAACAACAAGGAAAAAGAAAAAAAACTACCGCCGGTGTACGGGATTGCCATGTCACTGTCATGTTGTCTTCGATCTTTATTGTTTTGATCGCATACTAATTATACTGAGTACGAACGTGGAAATTCCGAGGATCCTACTTGGAATATACACCTTTTGCTTGCATATTCTTATTATATTATAATCTTTGGTTAGATCTCTCTCTTTAACCAATTCCATACATTTATTTTTATTTTTTACCAACTCTTGTTCTCTTCCGACCCTGAGGCTATGAGAGTGTTTGAGGGGTCTTTAAGCACTTTTCTCAATTTTTTTAAGGCAATGTTAACCGAGATGTTTTTGGTCTTTAAACAACTAAGGGAAACCATTGTTCTGGTACCTGTTTAATGTTGTTAATTTAGTGTTGCAAAAAAAATTATAGCAAATATGTAGGCTATAAACTATTATCAATTATAAAAATAGGTACACAATGCCTGCTTTTTGTCTTATTAAAATCCAGAAATCACTTGGTGATTACCGCGGTTTCGGGTAACCTACGTACCCATCTTCAGATTACAGAAATTACACAAATTCCATTTTATAATTGATAAAATTATCCAATTCGTGGGCTAACATGTTGAAAAAAAAATTAAAACACAAACTATTTTTAATGGTATTCATTTCAAAGTGATAAGACCGATCATGCTAGTTAATGAAATATTTCTAGATAATAATAATAAAAATAAAAATAACTCTATAATGTTATTGTTAATAGATAAAGCTTTAGAGCATAAGAAAGTACATTTGAATTAGTTAGTACGTCGTTAGGAATAGGATTTCACAATTACGTTTGCCGGAAGCTTGCAAATTATGAGTGCTTGATTGTGGAAAAACTAGAGTGAACTTGGTTACCTCGTCCATGTGACGTATGTAGTAAATATGTTACAAAATAATTATTCAGATGTGTTGGATGAAAAAAACTAATAAAAACCGACCAACTTAGAACCTCTCAGAATATCAAGTTTAATAGAAATAAGTAGTCAAGAAAAGAAACGAGTTGATGTGTGTCGTGATGTGAAGTAAATGTGGAAAATGGGTATTGGATATCATAATCATTTAAGTTGTAATTTAAGTTGTACTAAAAGTGTCGTTGGCCACATACATATAAATATTATGTGGCTAAGAGTACACGTGGAGATAATTTAAGATAAAAATGGTTTCGGTATTGGTATTGTTATAAGTTAGTAAATTAAACCATTTGGATTATATGCAAATTTAATAATTTATCTTATGGATTTGAACCTAATTTTATAATACAAATTGGGATATTAAATAAAGCATTTCAATGTGTTAATGGTTATCATTGGAGTACTTCTAATAATGAACAAGTATAGAATTAGAAAATGTGAAGTATATTTTGGTTAGAGTACGAAAGAAAGAAAGAGTGAGAGAAAGAATATTTAGTTAAATGGTATGTTGATTTAAAGTGGAGAAAAAGTATGAGTATGTTTAAATTATACGTTTACATAGTTATATAACTTCTATCTTTAAAATATAAATAATTTTGCAATTTTAGAATACAATTGTTAAAATAATTGCATATCATTGTATATAGAAAAAGTTCTTAGGTTATATTGTAATGTAGGTTAAACGAAGAAAAAATCTAAATAATAGATTTGATAATTACCGCTCCGAATATCAATTTAGAGACATAAAAATAAATATTTAGCTTGACTTGAGAGATAATATTACATAGAGTAAAACTCGAACACAAGATTTCACAAAAACTACGTTTACTTAATCAAACGCGTTTCAACGACAAAGTCGCCATCCTCAGTGATTCATGAACCACAATAACTAAAAAATTGTCGTTGAAAAGCGTTTGAATAAGGAAACGTCATTTTTGTGAGATCTTGTGTTCCAGTTTCATTCTATCTAATTACCAGATAATTAAACAAGAATATATTCAATAAGGGTTTTCGATATGTACAGTTTTTGTTACAACTCGTATGCGAGGATTTCAAAAAGAGCAATTTCATTTAAGAAATTCGAAATTTCAATTTGAAATTGTAAATCATATGTGTTTTAAAATAATTAATTTGTAGGTTAGTATTTTAAAAATATTACTATTCATTTTTTGAACTCCAAATATTCTCCGTTTATTCATTGAATACAGACCTACAGTTTGGAAAAATACAGATCATTCATTGAAGCAATCAAAAAATTTAATTATACGGAAAATGATTTATCAGAATATTTTGTTTAATTATTATGTGGCTCATTGGTAGGTTGTAAAATCGTTATCTGCTCTTATTCTCTTCTCAACCCATACGCTATTAGAATATTTGAGGGCCGAGGGCCTGTTTTGTATGCTCTTTCTTTCATAATGTGTTTGAAGTGGTGGAGACCACTAGAGTTTTCTCCTTTAAAAAACAAGGGTAAAATTCATTTGATTATAAATAGTAACATCCAATGTCCGAATCACTAAAGCAATCACACATAGATACACAGATAGTATTACACAATCATAAATATAATTGGTTATAAAATTTTTCTAGTTTTATATAAATTATTTCTTAAGTACAACTTATACTACGCCAATGATTTTCAGTTAACGATAATTCGTAAACAGTTCAATCAATTCGATTTAGCTTATTTGTTTAGAAACAATATACAAGCTAGTTTTTGAAATTTAAACTTAAATCAGAGAAAACAATTAGTAGGGGTTTAAATTACACTTAGTCAATAATCGGGATTTACAATGACCCTTACTCTGGTCTATTCATCCTGATAATCAATCATTGATAGGTTTATCTTCAATTTAGTTTTCGGTTTGCTTACATTTATTAAATATACAAATTATTTCCTCCACAAATTTATTTTAGAAATAAGTTAAAACATTTTCCGTCATTTGATATTCAATATTCATGAGATTAATTCAATTTTAAAGAATTAGAAAATGCATAATATGTATTCCCCAAAACCTTCATAAACCTAATTAGGTAAACATGTATTTACAAATTATTTACTTAATCTGATGAAAAACTAATTTCATTATGTTAGTATAATTTATTATTAGACTCTCAGTTTGTTGACATGTGAATGATTTCGGTTTTAGTTCTTTGGTGGTACTTATTCTTCATCTTCTGACAATTTATTTACGATAGTACTAAAAGTATTTAATTATTAATATCAAAATATTTCCATCAGGATAGATAATATATGCGTTTATTATAATACGCTGGCAAATTCTACTAGCGGCTTTTTAAAAAAAATATTATAAATAATAAAACCTAACAAAATATTGGTATATTATATGTACTAGATGATTTATTTTATTAAAACCAAGAATATGTCTTCTATAGTTAGTGTTTTCCATGTTCAGACTTTTTATTATCCGTTTCAATACAAAGTGTCCTCCTATCGCTATTTGTCTCACTAATGCAAAAAAAAGAGTGTCTGGAAATTTGATATAAGAAAAGTAGTCTACATTTGTAATATGTTTTTAACAATATTTTTGTATCAACTCTCACAAATATTGAGTAGACATTCAATGACGAGTCTATTTCGTCACCGTGGATACACTATTTATTTTTCCTGTAAAGGAAGTTAATATATATATATATATATATATATATATATATATATATATATATATATATTATTTTCTATGGACTTCACAAATAATTGTAAATATCTACAATAAAATAAATCTACATGAATAAGTACTGCACTTTAGATTGTTTTAACTTATGAACTCAAATACAATATCTTGGTGTGATCTCCAGACAAGTTTGTAGGAAATTTTACTATTAAATACATATAATAATTACGTGTATTTTTGTATTATTTTATTTTTATAAAAATCCTTGTGGAAAATAGAATACATTTTCTTGCTGATTTAAAAATCACTTTGGGATTCTATTCCTATTGGAAGCTCTATGAAATATTAATTTAAACAACCGGATACAGACAATGACACAGATGAAGACAAGAGAATGAAACAGACAATGACACAGACACAGATACATACACACATACAGACACAGATACAGATTTAGTATTCTGACTTTTCTGATCAAGATAAAATTCGTCCTAACTAAAGGCATCCATGCTTCTCTTAACATTATTAATTAAACATCACATAAATCTCTTATGTGATGATGCCATTTATGGTTTTTGGTGGGAATTGTGCCCAATCGGTAAATAAAGACCTTTTTTATAGTATATATATATATATATATATATATATATATATATATATATATATATATATATTTTTTTTTTTTGATATCCACTGAACATAGTAAGAAATATTATAAATTATCTTCGTATTCATTTTTACATTTCACTCGAAAGAAACTTCATAAACACTGATTAAAAGTATGTCTTCATAATTTGAACACGGTGTATGAGAAAAAAGAAAACTATGCGTAACTTTATTGACATCTATCAAGTTATTTAGAAATGTTTTAATAAGAGAAAAACATCTTAAGTATACATTTTCGAAATAACAAAGCAGCTTTGTAAACGTCCGTAAAGGGATCGTAGCATCAAAGCAAGTCTTCTATGGTAAATTATTAATTTTTACTGTTCTTTGAAAGCTTTTCTCGTCCGTTATAATTTGTTTTAATCAACGTATGATCCTGTTTAACTGATTAAATTTTGAATTGTTCTCCTTCGTTAGATTCAATGCTGTGTTTTACTTTCTCATCTAGGCAAATACATTACATAGGCCAAAAAAATCTTATTAGGTTTAAGGGAAAAAATCTTGAGAGAAATTTGGAACAGCTGTCATTGAGCAGCACACCGTGATTTTCACTATAATATAACTAATTGGCCTGGGCTATAAGATAATGAAGCATTGATGTCTCTTGTACAAGTTCTATAGTTCCATTATTTTCTTACTAAATATGGTACCTTCCTGTAATAAAATTGTTGTTGAACCAGGTTATTTTTTATCCTATTGACTGACGATATTAAAAAACACGAACTTTCATAAACTAATATTTAATTATTAAACCCTCCTCAACAATAACGTCACCATTTACTTTTATGAAGAAATGTCTCTTCGTTGTTTTTCGTATTTTCAGGCCATTTTGGTCTGAAATTTTTATACTACAAACTGAACTAGGTTTTACCTATTGAATAGTTTTCCTTCACTATTTACTATTAAAAATCCTTTTAATAGATAATTTGATTGTTGTATTATTTTTCGTTCTCTGTGTTGACGGTTGGGCATGCAAAGTCCAATCGCTGTGCCGTGACGTAGATCGACTCGAGCCACTTTTCCTATTAAATCTTGCAACTCTTGATTTTGGACATTTTTACGAACAACTTGCTGTAACTTCTGAACGGCTGGTCCGATTGTCGATCTTTACAATCTAGTGGGTCTTTTGAAACTCGATTCGTCGTTTTCGCACGCTCCGTTCACGAGTTATCGCACTTTTACCGAATGTCTGTTTTTTCACTTTTCAACTTTCGGTTTAAGTCCTTTTTCGCAATTCTTTCGTTAATGTGTGTGTCTGTCATTCCGTCTCATTGTGTGTGTGTGTGTGTGTGTGTGTGTGTGTGTGTGTGTGTGTGTGTGTGTGTGTGTGTGTGTGTGTGTGTGTGTGTGTGTCGTTATGTGGAAACGAAATAAATAAATGAAACAAAATGCAAAAATGCTAGATAGGCGTTATCTCTTCAACATAATGAAAAGCTTAAAATCTTTTTATTGTTGAAGTTATAAAGTCTTCAAGGTCAACACAATGCGACGTATTTCAACCAACATTTTCGTATCACTTATTTACTCTTTGATAGAAATGTTTCTGATTGTATTTATATAAGACGATAAACCGTGCCACAGGTAACACTCTTGTCCAAAATGGTGGCGAAGTACTTTGGCGTTCTTTGCCTGTTTATCGCTCTCTGCAACTCTCAGGTAAATTTAATAATTTTCTAAATATACAGAGTGATTCAATATTACAGTGTTGCAAGAGCAAAAACAAACTTTCAGTAAAGAATAAAATAAAAAGATTTTTATATATTTTTTTAAAACTCTCTTGATATAGAGAGTTGATTTATAATCTCGAAACATCGTGTATTAGGTTTTATTAGAAAATATCTTAATAAATCATATTAATATCAAATAATTTTTTAAAACAAAATAGTTTTTCAATACCACACGAGTTAGGGTTCGTGGGTATACGTGATTTTCACGTGCGTAAAATTATCTGTCCTCAGTTTTACCTACGAACCGTAATAATGAGAAATCTAAGAATAATCAATCCATCTTTTAACGAATATTGAATTATTTGTCTCACATTTCACAAAAAAACTATAATATATGATCGTACTGCTATCTAATTTAAAGTCGAAATAATTTGTCAGATTTATAGATAACGCAGTATTCAAGTCCTAATATCTAATAATTTTAATTAGGTTAAAGCCAAGATATTATTTTTTGTCAAATAAACATTCATATTTGTAATCAGAATAATTACCAGTTTTATTTAATACCCCATTTGTATTATTAATGAGTTAATTACATGAATTAATAAATATTACAACTTTCAAGAGTTGTCAATTTTATTGTAGAAATTAATTTTTAAATCAATATTTAGTGCTTAAAAACACTTTTTAAATTATATATAGTTTTTAAATTTGGACAATATCTAACATTGGCATATATACAAACTAATACATGACGTTTCGAAAGTAATGATCCACTTTCGTTAGCAGGTTTTTCCTGATCACGTGATTAGACCCAGTTTTGTATTACAGGTACTTTGTTATATTTTACTAAATTATTTTTAGTTATCTCTTGATAAATCTCTCTTGATCAACTGTTATATTTTATTCTTGTCGGCCATTATTTATAAGGCGATTACAATAGATAGGTTTTTCTCACGAAAACAAAAACAAATATCAGGCTGTACTATGTCTGTCTTTTTTGTAAAATTCTAGGTTTCACTTGATACGGGCGTTGATACCTATTATGGAAACGTCCTTTACTAAATTTTATACACACAAATCTTCGAATGAACTAAAAACAATTAATCATTATACGAACATTGAACACTTTTTTGAAATTAATCTTCAATATATTCGATATTATAAATTTTAAGTCCGCCATTTTAAGATAGTAAAAAAAAAAATCGAAGTCTCGGTTTTTGGTAAAACATTACATTTAGGCTGATTTGGACTCAATATTTGGTCTATTTTCACAATTCTGATGCTTTTTTTTAAAAAAAAAATAAATAAAAATACAAAAAACACGACTGATTATAATTTTTATTTAATTATTCCGATAAATGGTTCATATAATAAATTTACACAGTAGATGAATTTAACGCCTAATATCACTCCAAAAAACAATTTTTCTCTGCTTTTATGTGAAAAAAAACGTATACTTGACCTCTGTTAATAAGAACTAGAGTTACGTTTATTCTGTTTTTAAATACGCGAACCAAACTAAACTTTTAAATCTTGAAATGTATAGCAATAAATAACGGCGTGATCGTAAAAAAAATAGTTTTGATCAACTAAATGATTCATCAAAACTAAATTTTATTTGAAATCAAATTATGGAACGGTCAGGATCCGTTAGTTGAATCAGTTACGGAGAAGTGACACGTAACTCCAAGTCCGCTCAGAATGTTGGAACTGGTTCCTTACATCACTGACATTTACAACTTACACACCGACTTTTGAGATCTGGAATAAGTTGGGATAGTTAGGGTCGTATTAATTCCATTTACAATTGAAATGTTAATTATACGAGATAGAAGTGTGTTTTACGACATTGCAACGTCTGTTGGGGGATATAGGCTACATAAATTGTGCAATGAAGTTTCTGTTATCAACTTAAATATTTATGTGTTGTAATGATGGATGAATTAGCAGTTGATGTTATGACAGATTAACTTCACGTTGTTGTTATGACAGATGAATTTTGTGTTGTTGTTATTACTCATGAATTGTGTGTTGTTGCTAACATATGTTTATTAGTTTATAATTTTATGAGTTTATAAGTTGCTCTTATGACAGATGAAATTTGTTTTGTTGTTACGACAGATAAGTTTTGAGTTGTTATTTTGACGGATGAATTTTATTCTTATGACTAATGAATATTGGGTTGTTGTTGTTGTTATGACGGATGAGTTTTGAGTTATTGTTATGACCAATGAATTATGAGTTGTTGTGATGACGGGTGAATTATAAGTTGTTATGACAGTCGCATTTTGTTTTGTGATTATAACGGATGAATTTTGGGAAATTTTGTTATGACGGTTGAGTTTGATTTGTTGTTATAAAGAAATAATTTTGTATTGATTTATGATTAATGATATTTGGGTTGTTCATATTAAGGATGAATTTTTAGTTGTTGTTTTGAACAATGATTTTGTATTATTGTTATGACTGATGAAGTTTGGTTGTTGTTATGACGGACGAGTTTTATGTTATTGTTATAATGCATGAATTTTGATTTGTTGTTATGACGAATTAGTTTTGGTTTGCTCACATAACATATGAATATTACGTTGTTGATATGATTGATTAATTTTGTTTTGTTGTTATGACTGATGAATTTGTGTTGTGTTTATGATGGATTAATTTTATGTTTTTGTAATGATAGATCACTTTTGAATTATTTTTATAAAGGATAATTATTGCATAATTTCTATAATCGATATATTTTATTTTGTTGTTATGGCGGATGAATTGTGTGTTTTTATAATGGATGGATTTTCTGTTTTTGATTTGATATATGAGTTTTGTATTTTTTTTATGACGGGTGAATATTTTGTCGTTGCCATAACGGATACATATGTTGTTATGACTGATCAATTTAATGTTGTTGATGAATGAGTGTTGTTGAATTTATTTAAAAGGGTTAATTTGATATTTATCTACTGTTAAACAAAAATTATTTTACATTTTTATTAAAGGATTTGTTAGAGTGACTTAGGTATTTGTCCACTGTTAATTTTTAGTTTGGGTACTACTGTATTCTGTTTTGTGAATGATTGTGTTAGATACAACCTCACCTAAACCAACCTAACTAACTGTGTTAGATAGTTTGTGCATCATTTAATGATTAATAATTGATCTGTTCCAGAAAACTTCAGGATTTAACGACTGGACTCCCGCAGGCACTGAAAGAGAAATCGACCTACTATATCAAGACATCAACTCCGTCAAGGTAGATACATCGGAGATTATTACCTCCATCGACACATTCGATGCGGAAACAAACGCTCGTAATGTACAATCAAAAAGGAAAATCAGCGATGACATCACAACTGCTATGAACGACGTAGCAAGCGAAGCGAACAAAGCTGGATATACCTTTTGTGTCGCTAGAGCAAACGGGTTTAAATTTACATTAATCGCCAAATATCAAACACAAATAAACAGTGTAAATGATCTGTATACAATATCAGCATTCAAAACAAAATCATTAGCGAAAACTTTAAGTGGAAGTTTATCTGCCTACAAAACAAAAAACAGCGCTGTTGCTTCAATGCGTTCCTGTACAGGATTTATTACAGCTATTTTTGGAAACACAGCGATCGTTAATTGTTACAAAAGAGAATTGGCGGCTTTAACGAACGACGTTAAAAGTTTTAATGCATCAAATGAATCAGTTAATAGAGAATTTGACGATACTAAGAACCGTTACAACACGTTTATATCGGTTGTTAGTAAAACCTTGTCAGATGCAAAGACAGCAACTGAGAGTGCAGTAATCGAAATTTTAGACTGCGCTAATTTAAACAACAATGTTGATTACGGTAAAGAACTTCTAGAAGAGATAAAATTAAATATTAGTAATTCAGTTAAAGAGCAGATAAAAATTTTTAATAATAAAATAGAGAAAGCAGTTAACGCTTTAAATAATACTGCCATACAATATCAAGAAAATTTAAAAACACAAATAGTTTTACCTTTAATAAACGCTTATGAAAAAACATTTTCCATAATTCCAAATCAATATCTATCACTTAACGAAAGAATAGCAAACGTTAATAAATTCTTTGATGGGAATAAAAATTACGCAACGATAATGTTCGACGGTTTACGAATTTCTAGATATGAAGAGTTGAAAAGTCTTGTTAAAACAGCTGACCAAAATTTCGATCTCGCTTTTGCCATATTTACATTGGATGTTACTAAATCGAAATGTGTTAAAACAAAGAAAGAAGTGTTTTTATCTTGTATTGATCCAGTTTTGAAATCGTTTTTTGCAAATAAAACATCAGCTGAGAAGGAAATCATGACACAAGAGAGCGTTGTAGATTTTCTAGTAAGTTTGAACACTTCGTTGCCTAGTCGTCCCACAAAAAGAATACAAGAACTTTTGGAATCACTGAAATTTGATTTCGATTATCAGAAATACCTTGTGGAGAGGAGTCAATTATATCTGAAAACAGTTGTAGACGCTACACCATCAAGAGTTGAAGTAGTCAATAAAGTCATTAACTTTACTGATTTGGTAAACTCACTGAACGTCAATTTCCAAAACCGTTTACGAATCGCTGGAGATAATCCGGAAATAAAAGTGTATTTGTCTGTACAAAAAAATAAAATAACATCAAAAGTTGACGAATTGAATGTTTTGATCGAATCGCTTAAACCAAAGTTACAGAAAGCAGAAAGTGAAATAAAGTCACAAATCGAGACTTACAAGGATTTCGTAGTTTACTGCGATGGTTCTGAGTATAAAATCTGCGTTGACACACAATACAATGCTAAAGATTCTAAACTATCCACGGCTGTAAACGTATTTAATAATAATGCATTGGATGTTGCTACAATTCAAAGTAAAATTGAAAATCTTAAAGTTGAAATTGAAAAAACTTTAGAAGAAGCCGAAGAGAAAGCGAAATTAGAAAAAGAAAAAGCTATAAATATTGATGCAAGAAAACAGATCCTTATAGAAGCAATACAAAAATACAATAACAGTATAAATCAACAAACGCCTACTGTAGATAGAATAATTTCTATCATTCAAGGAGCTAGTGGTGTCATAAAGGAATATTATGACAAAGCAGCTCGTAATCCCAATTTGAATGTACTATTTCAACTAGGGGATGTCACATTCAGAAAGAATTTTAATGATTTCGGTGGCTGTAATTCTATTGATATAATCAAAGGAATTATAAATGGAATGGGAAATCATGCACAAGTCCTTCGACAAGTTACGGATCAATCTAGATCAGTGAGTGATTCATATCTGTACGAGCAATGTAGCAGCGTCACTTTGCTGACCAGTTATAAGGAATGTCTTGAGAATCAACTCGTTGTTCCAAATTTGAACGTCACTTTGAGTAACGAAATAATTTCTACGGTTTATTTTGAAGCTTGAAATGTTGCTCTGTTTTGTGTTGAATTGAAAAAAATTATTAAAATATTCATGATATATGTTTTTTAAAAATTATAAATCATATTGTTTAATGAACTTCAAAAAAATGTCTATAATTAAAATTTGTTTGTAATTCAGTTTAAATGTTATAAATGATTTTTTATAGTTAGAAATATGATTTTGCATTTTGAATTTTCGCCTAACGTTCCTTTCTGTTTTGATATAAATTAAAAATATTAAGAAAATAGGATTTAGTTTTCTGAAAGAACTGGTCTTGAAAAAGTCGTAGGATGATTATCACATATGTACACGATGATTATGTTGCAACTTTAATATAAAGTTGGTTTATGTTCAATAAAACGTTTTTTGAAGAATGTCTGTTCGTTTTTATTTTATTTCCAAATAGGTACTTCTTTCTGAATAGTATATATAGACACGTTAGTGGTTAAAATAACAAATTTAAACTGAAAGGAGAGATCTCTAACTTACCAACGATAATCTAATATAATTTTTACATCTACTGATTTGTTTGATTGTATTATAAACACTGACATTTACTTTATTAGGCAAAATGCTCCACAAACATTTGACGCAACATCTTACATATAATATATGCTTATTAACACTTACTGATTGTTTGATTGTATTATAACACTGACATTTACTACAATAGGCAATTACACGACAAAAAAATTTTTGCGCACCTCTCAGTGATATAAACTATACTTTTTAACATTTACTGATTGTTTGATTGTATTATAAACACTGACATTTACTACAATAGGCAACTTACACGATAAAAAAAATTTTGCGCACCTCTCAGTGATATAAACTATACTTTTTAACATTTACTGATTGTTTGATTGTATTTTAAACATTGACATTTACTACAATAGGCAACTAACACGACATAAATTTTGCGCAAATCTCAGTGATATAAACTATACTTTTTACATCAACTGATTTGTTTTATAAGTATTATAAACACTGACATAAAAACACTATTAAGCAACTTGCACAACAAAAATTTTGAGTATAGCCGTTCAAAGATAATTTTTAGATCTACTGCTTTGTTTGGTTATATTATAAACACAGATACTTTATTAAGCAACTTGCACGACAAATACTTTGCGCACATCACACTGAAATAAACTATACTTTTCACATCTACTGATTTTTGATTCTATTATAAACACAGGTATTTAGTTTATTAAGCAACTTGCACGACAAAAATTTTGCGCATCTCTCACCAAAATAAACTATACTTTTTACATATACTAGTTTGTTTGATTGTATTATAAACACTGGCATTTAGTTTAATAAACAACTTAAATGAACAAAATTTTGCGCAACCTTTCATAGGTATAAACTATATTTTTACATCTACTGATTTTTGATTCTATTATAAACACAGATATTTAGTTTATTAAGCAACTTGCACGACAAAAATTTTGCGCATCTCTCACCAAAATAAACTATACTTTTTACATCTACTGATTTTTGATTCTATTATAAACACAGATATTTAGTTTATTAAGCAACTCGCACGACAAAAATTTTGCGCATCTGTCACCAAAATAAACTATACTTTTTACATCTATTGATTTGTTTGATTGTATTATAAACACTGACATTTACTTTATTAAGAAACTTACACGGCAAAAATTATGTGCATCTTTTCACTGATATAAACTATACTTTTTACATCTACTGGTTTGTTTGTTTGCACGTGTTATAAACACTGCCATTTACTTTATTAAGCAACTTACACTATATAAATTTTGTGTATCCTTTCACTAATATAAATTATACTTTTAAATTTACTGATTTGTTGATTATATTATAAATATTGACCTTTACTTTATTAAGCAACTTGGACAACAAAATATTTGTGCATCCTTTTACCGATATAAACTACTTTTAAATCTACTGACTTGTTTGATTGTATTATAAACACTGACAAATACTTTATTAAGCATTCTGGAAGACAAAAATTTTGGGCAAATTTACACTAATATAAACTACATTTTTTAACTACTGATATTATTATAAACACTGACATTTACTTTATTAGACAAAATGCTCGACAAAAATTTGGTGGAACATCTAACATATATAATCTATACTTATTTTAATTACTGATTGTTTGATTGTATTATAAACACTCACTTTTAATAAAATATGCAACTTACACGACACAAATTTTGCAAAACCTCTCACTGATATAAATTATACTGTTTACATGTTCTGATATGTTTGATTGTATTATAATAACTGAAATTAACTTTATTAAGTAACTTGCACTTCAAAAATTTTGCGCATCTCTCACTAAAATAAACAATACTTTTTACATATACTAGTTTATTTGATTGTATTATAAACACTGACATTTAGTTTAATAAGCAACTTAAATGAACAAAATTTTGCGCAACCTTTCATAGGTATAAACTATACTTTTACATTTATTGATTTGTTTGATTATATTATAAACTTGACTTTTACTTTATTAAGCAACTATCACGACAATAACTATGTGCATCCTTTCACTGATATAAACTATACTTTTAAATCTACTGATTTGTTTGAATATATTATAAACATTGACTTTTACTTTATTAACAATTTGCACAACAAAATTTTTGTGCATCCTTTCACCGATATAAACTATACTTTTAAATCTACTGATTTGTTTGATTGTATTATAAACACTGACATTTACTTTATTAAGCAACTTACACTATACAAATTTAGCGCAACCACTCACAGTTATTAACTATACTTTTTCATCTACTGGTTTGTTTGATTGTAATATAAACATTGACCTTTACTTTACTAAGCAACTTGCACAACAACAATTTTGTGAATCTTTTCACTGATATAAAATATAATTTTAAATATCCCGATTTCCTTGATTGTATAATAAACATGACATTTACTTTATAAAGCAACTTGCACTAAAAAACGTTTATGCAACCTCTCACCGATATAAACTATATAATAAACTGTATAATAAAACTATATATAAACTGATATAAACTATACTTTTTACATTTACTGGTTTGTTTTATAGTATTATAAACACAGACATTTAGTTTACTAAGCAACTTGCACAACAAAAATTTTGCGCTACTCTCACCAAAATAAACTATACTTTTTACATCAACTGATTTGTTTGATTGTATTATAAAAACTTTCATCTACTGTATTAAGCTTCTTGCACGTCAAAAATCTCACTTGCCAAAATATATAATATAGACTATACTTTTTGAAATACTGATTTGTTTGATTGTATTATAATCACTGACATTTACACTAATAGGCAACTTGCACAACAAATATTTTGCTCATCTCACTAATAAAAATATAGTGTTTACTTTATTTGATTGTACTATATTATGATTTAAATACTCGAATAATGTTAAAGAAGTAACTATTTATAAGCGTTCCGTTAGCTCAGTGGTTAAGGGCATCACTCTCTGATCAAGAGTGGCACTTGAGATCCTGGGTTCGAATCCAATCCTGGACACAAGGTTTCTAACCTGTGGTATAGCGGAGGGAAGGCCCACTGTAAACAAACAATGGTTGGTGAGTATCAGCTGCACACAAAACACCAAGTTTGTAAGATTTATTTATGTAGACGTATTAAAAATATATACATATTATATTTAAACCAGATTTAAATAAACCATTTAAAATGAAACAAATGCCCAGAAAACACTTGTTTTGCAGTTGTGTTTATCGGACACACTTCAAGGTAAAATCATCGATACAAAATTACGGTAGTTTTTCCTTAGTCGAATTAATAAAAACATGTACACCTTCAAGAGATAACGATCAATTTGTCACTGAATACACATTACAAGATTTTTAATATACTCTTTCGTTGTGCAATAAACATTTTGAAATTTATAAAATATTAAAAAACTATCATGTAACAGTGTTTTAGTTAAATAATTTTGCACAAACAAACTTATAAGAAGTTTTATGAAGTTAACCATGTATTTTTAGTTGTTAGTATAAATCGAATAAGTAACTTATCAATATCTCTCAAGCAGTTGGGTAAACACCGTAACAGGGCTGTAAGAGTGAGTACATAAAAACATGTATAGTATACATTTTTAATAATCTCAGTATATCTTTCTGAAATGCAACAGTCAGTCAGAAAACGCCGTTCGAAATTTTTCAAGAAACATCTCTGGAGAAAAGGGTTGAAAACAGTTAATGTAGAGAAATGACAAACAGTTCAAAATAGTTTCATTTGTTTGTTTCTTTAAAGTCAATGAGAACGTTTTATAGTATAAGTTAATTTGTAGGACATCGAACTAAAAATAATTTTTGAATATTCCTACCGTCAAATTGAATTGAATAACAATTTGAATGTTTCTTGTTATTTTGTGTTTGATGTATTTAGAGTAAATGAAACAATAAAAGAATAAATACTGAAAGTGTAAAAAAAAAAAAACAATAAATAAAAAAAAATCTAATTTGTAATCCAGATATGGCAAGTAAAATATATTATTGTCTAACATTGTTATCAAATTTCTAGTTACAACTAAAACCCAAATGAAATATGTTTTAAAATTAAAATGTTACGTAAAGAAATTCAACAATAATAATAAATTAATGTCATTATGCAGGCAAAAAGACTTAGCGTTATCTTCGCAGATTGTTTGATTAGAAAACTTATAAATATGAAATTTTAGTTTCAACTCTTCACCTCTTCTTCAATATGGCGGAGTTGAAGACGTTCTTGGTCTTTCTGGTGGTCTTTGTGGTCATCAACGCAGAAACGGTAAATATTTCAAGATGGTTTCTTTTGTTTGTTTCTTTAAATCTATGACAACGTTATGAAGTATAAGTTAATTTGTAAGTCATTGAACAAAACATTTTTTTGACAAGTCCGACTGTCTTGAGTATAATGCTATACAGTCTAAAAAGTGGATTGTTGGTAGATTTTTTTTTTAAAACTTCAATTTGGTTTGTTAACTTTTACAAAACAAAATTTTTAAGTTGACTGTAACAACTTCAAAAATATTAGCCTCATAACAAAATTTCGAATGTTGAATTTCTACAAAATTTCGAATGTTGAATTTCTAACTAAAAACAAAAAATAAAGCCTATGGACGTGTGAAAAGGTTTATTTTCAATTATCATTGTTACATTCAACTTGTTTAATTATCTTAAAGAATAACCAATGTTATGGCATTTTTAAAGAATTAGAATGTTGCCTGTTATTTTGTATTTGATAAATTTAGAGTAAATGAAACAATAATCGTCATTTTACAAATAAAATTTCCGATTTCTAAATATCTGAAAATTATTAAAATAAAAATAGTTTCAAAATATTTAACTTATTTGGCTTCAAAATTCTGTAAAGTACGTTCGTTTGAGACTATTCAAAATTTGTATATTTATAAAAATATTAAATAACATATTTGAAGTGTAATGTAACTTCATTATATAAGGAAGAAGAAGAACAAACAATGGTGCAAAACATAATTTAAGGGATAGTCGTAAAAAACTGATGTTTAACCATCTACTCCTAAAAAGCGACTATATGGGGACTTTTGAAAAAAGGAGTATTTAAAAGCAACTTCATTTCTTTTTTTTAAGAGAAAGATGAATAAAATTAGACAATTAAAAAAAAATTACTTTATTATTTTTTCGATTAAAATGAATTGTTACCCTTAGAATGTGACTATAGTTAACATGAAAGTGGCAATCCCTAAGGACATTTTCTGAATCTATAGGATTTTTGTATAGTCTTGGATTAAATGCCTCTCTTACATTTTTTGTATCAGGTCTCTTTTAACCAACTCTTTATCTTTTCTGACCGTCACTTTTATTAGAGTATTCGATAGTTAGAGAAATTATGATTTTTCATATATTCTTCCTTCTTATAAAAATTTAAAACAATAATTGTTACATTTTGTATAAGTTATCTTTTAAGCTTACTTTAGATCTGTAACAACTTTGAAGTGGCATCACTTCAAAAGAAATTTGGATCTTCTAAGGAAACAAGTTTAAGTTATAGTGTTTTTAAAATCAGATGAAGATCATAATAAACAATTAAATAAGACGCATTAACAATAGTTCACATATGGTATACTGTAGTTACGTTTTCATTTTGACATTGAAGCTAAAATTTGAAAGAAAACTATTATTTAAAACACATTAACTTTGGAAAAGTGTAATTGGAGTTGTAACTATGGCGTAACATAGTACTACAACGGAAAAAATCAACTATTCTGTTGTACACTGAGCTATGCTGTGCGCCTTCCCATTTTTAATTAACCCACTTACCTCAAACCCTGTAATATTTATTACAGGTTTTGTTTTCGAGAGTACCGAGTGGACAGTTCACTGGAAGTATAGGCTTTTTCAATTTTTCCTGAACCTTTTAATCCCTTGAACGGTTTAGGTGTTGCCTAAAAAATTGTTACCCCCCCCCTTTATTTAAGGCTTCCAGTAATTATTAACTTGCTCGTTGTCTTTATCTTTTTATTACTTATCTCAAGAGCGAGTTCTTTGGAAAGTTCCTCGATCACAATCTATATTAGTCACTTAGATGTAGTTGTTATCATGTGTGTGGATTATAAAAATAATTGCAAGTACAATAAAGTTATGAAATTAATATATATATCACTTTTTGCAACAAATTAACTTTTCATTGTTACCAAACACAATTATATTTTCATCAAATTTTTTACAAAATTATTTTCTTTAATAAATTCATCTTCTATAAGTAGAGTGTGGGGCAGTTGAGAACAAAAATGGTGGGGGTACCCCCCCGGCCCCTCCCCCTTTGCCCCCCCTTGCCCCTCCCCCTTGGCCCCTCCCCCCTTTGCACCTCCCCCCTTGGCCCCTCCCCCTGACCCCCTCCCCCTGCCCCTCCCCCTTTGCCCCTCCCCTTTAGGCCCCTTCCCTTCCCCCATTGGTCCCCCCACCCCTCCCCCTGCCCCCTTGGCCCCTCCCCTTTAGGCCCCTTCCCTTCCCCCATTGGTCCCCCCACCTCCTCCCACCCCTCCCCCTGCCCCTCCCCTGTAGGCCCTCCCCTTTAGGCCCCTTCCCTTCCCCCAATACGACTCGTGACGTATTGTCGAGACACACACACACACACACACACACAAGACGCCATACACACATGACGTCATACACCTAACTTTTTTAATACCGGTGGGATTCGAACCTGTGAAGTTTGGATTTGAAGGCGGACACGCTACCGACTGAGCTATCGTGCATAGTATTACAAGTCGGATAATTAACGCAGTATATAAGCCGCCATGTTGTAACCGCAATAATGTGTTATATATATATAATGTGTTAAGATAGTTAACCTAACCTATAAGTGTCCTACAGTTGCCCATCCACAGCCTATCTGCTGTTACAATAATGTGTTATATAATTATATAATGTGTTAAGATAGTTAACCTAAAGTTCCCCACTTTTGCCCATCCACAGCCAATCAGCTGTTACAATAATGTGTTATATATTTATATAATGTGTTAAGATAGTTAACCTAACCCCATAGTATTACAAGTCGGATAATTAACGCAGTATATAAGCCGCCATGTTGTAACCGAACGCCAGAACATTTCGTAGAAGTTCGGACACGAACCCCTTACCGTAAGACTTACCGAGTTTTTCGCGACCGCGAAAAACTCGCGTACGTCTTACGGTATGGGTTCTGAGTCGTACCTCTAGGTTACTCTGACAACAAATAGTAGTGTCCAAATTGTAATGTGCTTGTGTTAACCTAACCTATAAGTTTCTGCCTACCACAGCCTATCAGCTGTTACAATAATGTGTTATATATATAATGTGTTATATATAATGTGTTAAGATAGTTAACCTAAAGTTTCCTACTTTTACCCATCCACAGCCAATCAGCTGTTACAATAATGTGTTATATATATAATGTGTTATATATTTATATAATGTGTTAAGATAGTTAACCTATTAGAGTTTCCTACTTTTGCCCACCACGACCTAGGTACATTTAATGTGTTAAACGTAGTTTCCTCCGTTGTCTACCAGGGTGTAGCACATGTGTTTATGTATCGTGTTAAAATATTGTTAACCTATGCTTACCACAGTCCAAACGGGTGTTAGTCTGGCCACTATTTAATAACCGAAATTACCAACCGATTTACCAACCAACCGATTTACCAACCAAAACCAACCGATTTACCAACCAAAATATACTTTTACCAACCGAAATATACTTTTAGCAACCGATCTTCCAACCGACATACACTTTTAGCAACCCAAACATCCAACCGATATACCTCGACCCGCGGACTTTGCTCCCCCCCTGCGGGAACCCCCCACCGGCTGCGGGAACCCCCCACCGGCTGCGGGAACCCCCCACTGGCTGCGGGAACCCCCCACCACCACCTCCCAGCGTGTGTGGAAGTGACAGCATATCGTTCTCAGCCCGGGGCCCTCTACTCCCCTCCAACAATATTCATATAGGTAAGAAAGGGGGGTCGCGTCGCTTACCTCGTTTCGGCTACCATTCCAAGGTGTGTAGGACAGGTTCTGACAGGTCTAGCCGGATTGTACAACAGTGCGTAACAGTGCGCATGCGTACTACTCGCGATAAAGGAGAGTGTCCACAGGTTTACTCCATCTACACTACCAGAGTGTAGCACCGGTCAAACAAGTTAAAACAAGGTGACTCACACGGTTAGAGTTACTTGAAAAGAAATATGGAGCCAATTTACATTGTTTCCTCGCAAAGTAGGGTGACGAAAAAATTTCGTACTCTAAGGACTAAAATTCAGTTTAAATTTCATCCACCACCCGAGAATGTCACGGAAATTGATTGGATAAAAAGAGGCTTTGAATGTTTGGTGAACAAAATGAAAAATGGAACAGCTGATGGTGATCTGTTGGGCTTTACTTTTACTAGTCTCAATTTTAAAACAAAGACGCCTGGATACGTTGCTTTTCGTAAAGCTTCCGACATCTCTGTCGATCTCTTATGGACAATCTTTGGCGGACTAATCCAAAGCAACGGTGAGGCGGGAACAAGCAGCGATAATTTCGAGATTACCTGCACCAGAGTATCTCCACGAAATAAATAGTGCCACCAATCTGTAAACACACTCATTTACCTAATGGATGTAAGGCGAGCCATTGCGGCGGAGCTCCACAAGCCCGCGCGAAGAAATTTCAAAACACGTAGTGTGACACTGAAAGGAGTTAACGACCTTTACCAAGCCGATCTAGTGGAAATGATTCCATATGCTAAGGAAAACCGAGGCTACAAATATATACTGACAATGATAAATTGTCTGACAAAATTTGCGTTTGCAGAACCGCTAAAGACAAAGTCGGCTCTAGACGTATCTACAGCGTTAGAACCGATACTGAAAAAACATCCTATGAATAACTTTCAGACCGATCAGGGGAAGGAGTTTTTCAATATGCACGTAAAGAGATTAATGAAAAAATACAATATAAATCACTACGCCACTTTTTCAGACAAGAAAGCGTCTATGGTGGAGCGTCTGAACCGTACTTTGAAAAATATAATGTGGCGTGAATTTACGGCACGCGGTAGTTACGAGTGGGTGGAGCTGTTGAAAAACGTAGTAAAGACCTACAATAACACTGTGCACAGTACTATAGGCATGAAACCCGCTCAAGTGTTGAAAAAGCACGAGAAAATGTTACTGGACAAAACAGCACGCAAGAGTACAAAAGCACTGGCGCGATTTAAAGTGGACGACAAAGTTAGAATATCGAAATTTAAAAAGACTTTTGCCAAAGGATATCTACCCAACTGGACAAACGAAGTGTTTACCGTGTACGCTGTTGTACCGACCAATCCTGTAACGTACATTCTACAAGACTCGAAAGGTGACATTCTGAAAGGGGGATTCTATGCCGAAGAATTAAGCAGGTCAGAGATCGGCAACGTATATCTTGTTGAAAAAGTATTACGCAAAAAGGGTAACAAAGTACTGGTGCGGTGGTTAGGGTTTGACAAGGAACACGACAGTTGGATTGATAAAACCAAGCTTGTTGTTTAGGTATTTAATAGGATAGCACTGTTAGTTTTCCACAGTATTTAGACAAACGTTGCGTAATGCGTTTAAAAAACACAGCGGATAAACTACGTGTAAGAAACTTTGACGTTGTTGCAGGAGGCGGCGGGTCAACAATGCACCGTCACAGTTCTTTATTACCAAACACAGTTCGATCTATAGTGTGCGGCCCATCAAACAGTGGCAAGACTAATGTGCTATTTAATCTGCTCTTCAATCCAAATGGCCTGAAATTTGCCAACGTCTATGTATTTTCTAAATCACTCCAACAGCCAAAGTACAAGTTTTTGGAAACTATACTGGGAAATACCAAAGAAATTGGTTATTACACATACACGGACAACGAAAATGTCATCCATCCTAGTGAAGCGGAGCCAAATTCGATAATAATATTTGACGACATAGCTTGCGAGAAACACGACAATATACGTAACTATTTCACCATGGGACGTCACAATAATATAGATTCCTTCTACTTAGGACAGACGTACAGCAGGATTCCCAAACAATTGATTCGAGACAATGCCAATCTCTTGGTCCTTTTCAAGCAGGACGATCTCAATTTACGACACATTTACAATGATCACGTAAACACTGACATGGTGTTTAGTGCATTTAAAAACATTTGTGCAACCGCGTGGAAAGATAAACATGGATTCGTTGTAATAGACAAGGACAGTGAACCGGAGAATGGAAGATTTAGAATTGGTTTTGATCGAATTGTAACAGATTTTTAAGGTACAAAAGGCTCGATACTTGCAACAATCGTCATTCTACAAGATGTCTGGGAAGAGAGAGCATCTAACGCTGGAGATAGCCAGATTGCGCAAGGCTATAAAGAAAAAGTACAGACAGTTGAGGTACGGAGAGGTCGAAGAGGAACGAATGTATACTAAGAAATACACACCGATAATTAAAGAGTTGCAGAAGAGTGGAGTGTTTTTGCCGAAACAAGAAATTAAACCCGAAGAAGAAGAAGAGTTGGATGAAAAGACGGAAATAGCGGATGAGTGGAGCAGCGAGAGTGAGGAAGAGAAAAATGAAGAGTGGGGGGAAGTACCGGCTACTCCCAGTGTTGATTTTATGGATACCGAAGTAATTGCAGAGACTCCGGACCGACCGCAGCCCAGTGTAAGGGAACTATTGTCCACACCTGTAGGGCAAAGTGAATCTGAACAATGGGTAAACAGTACTTTCGCACATCCGCTGGCACGAAAATATATGCTCAAAATGATTAAAGATACCGCCGGTAGTCAGAATATAGATCACAGTTACGGACCGAAAATCGGAGCCGACTCTATGATGATCGGTAACAAGACTCTTCAGTTGTCGGACGATGGTGAGATTATAATTGACGGAGTTCACTATAAAGGGACGCCGGGATTGTACGAGTTGGTGTTTAAGCGTATACCCGATGATGATATATATACCGAGGCCGATTTACGAGCGTATAGAGATATCTGTGTGAGATCCAGTGCACACAAAAGATTATACGATCCGAACGGACAAGTTAATCGTAACAAATCTATGAAATATAGAAACATTATAGAGCAGTTATTTCCACCTAAAAAAGTTAGCGGTAGAGGTTATTCATACTGGGACGATCCGAATGAGTTGTGTGACAGACTGAGACATTTGTTGGCATCTCACGATGCAGGACACACGGGACATGCAAATGAGATAGCTTCTATTATAGAAGAACTAAAAGAAGCTGGAATTATAAAAGGCGCGGGAATTGCAAAAATAAGAACATTAATACGATGAGTGTCGACAAGTTTGGACGTTATTCGGTGAGAAAGGCTTTATCCTCCTCCACCCAACCGATAGTTAGAGGGTACGACCTTACCCCTGAGGGTAATTACGATATAAAGGGTAAACTCTTGCGTAATGTAGGCGCTCCTCTAACGGAAAAAGATGCTGTAAATCTAGACACTGTGGATAAGACGTGTATAACCTTTGATAAAGTCGCACAAAAATATCACACAAAGGGCATACCCTTGGGCGGTCTGGGTCCGACTAAAGATACCGATGACGCTGTAACTAGAGGATATCTCGAATCTTTAATACCGATTAAACTTATGACCGACTATTCCGTTAGACAGAGTCGAATACAAGATGTAGGTGAACCTATAGACGACGGTGATGCCGTCAACATAGCATACGCCAGGAAAAATTTTCTCGTGAGAAATTTGGAGGGGAGCGATGAGGTGGAAGCGGGAGCCTTTGATGCTCGTAACGCTAGCATCTGTAATTTAAAGTATCCCTCTAGTAAGACGGACGCCGCCAATAAGATGTACGTTGACAATAAAAGTATTGTATCCGACCATATGGGGTATTATTTTCTTCATCGTCGAATTGCAAGTGTCGGTTCTCCCGTCTACGCCGATGATGCTGTCACTTTGATTTTCCTCATGGAAAATACCGTACATCTACACCAATCACCGACATCCGGTGAATCGGTTTTCAATGCTGAAGATAAGAGGATAACTAGTGTAGCCGATGCCGTCGACGATATGGATGTAGTGACTTTAAGACAGTTGAAAACATACATTCGAGAATTGGAGACGTGGATAAGGAACAATGTGTTGTTGTTGAAAAATGGCGATTGTTTTAACGCCGAGGGGAAACGTATCTGTAATGTCGCCAAAGGCGATGTCGATACGGATGCAATTACAGTGACACAATTGGCCGGCTCTATAAAGGCGTTGGAAAATGGTTTTAAGGCGTACAGTAAATCGGAACTTATAGAATTCGCTCGTGTTATTAAGAGAGAATACAGTAAAGTGGATGTTTCCAAAGACCGAGTAACGAACTGGAGATCACTATGGGGTTCGAGCGATAAGTTATAACCAATTTTTTAGCGACGACACCATAAATACGTTGCACCCTTGAGTATTGATTCAGTATAGAAATGGCAAAGGGACGAACAACAAGGGTCAAAAAGGGCCGTGGTCTCGTTTCTGGAATTTTAAGCGTTGGTGATAGGGTTTTAAACAAGGCTATAGATCTATTGCCTGTAGAACTCCATTTACCCTCTTACAACTATTGCGGTCCGGGTACAAAGCTGGCCGAGAGATTAGCCCGAGGTGATAAAGGAGTCAATCCGCTGGACGAAGCGTGTAAAGAGCACGATATAGCGTACAGCAAATACAGTGATTCGGAGCATCGTAGAGAAGCGGATAAAATTTTAGCAGAACGGGCTTGGAGTCGAGTCAAATCGGGTAACGCGTCTATGGGTGAACGGGCAGCAGCGTGGGCTGTAACAACGGCCATGAAAGCGAAATCCAAATTGGGAGGTGGAGGGAAACGTCTCTTGTTGGGTGGGGGTTTGTATCTCAAACCGTATCAAAAAGGCAGCGGTCTGTATCTCAAACCATATGCTAAAGGCACTGGTCTGTATCTCAAACCGTATCCAAAAGGCAGGGGACTGAAAACCAAGAAGAAGAAGATCAATAAAAAAAAAGTTTGATTGATTCATTACCAAACAGACCGTTAACAAATATTGATTTAGAGAAATATGCCGTGAGGATACCGTATTTCAGAGGTGTTTTTATGAGGGATACACTTCCCCCGACGGGGCCGTTGAAAAACGAATCCGCCATTGTCAACCTCGATAGTAGCACGGGTGAAGGTACACATTGGGTGTGTTATAAAAAGCGCGGTGTAAATGTAGAATACTATGACAGTTTTGGAAATCTTAGACCTCCACTCGAACTGACTAGATATTTTGGTCCCAACGCTAATATTCACTATAATTACAAGCGACATCAAAGTGACACTTCAGTCGTCTGTGGACATTTGTGCTTAAAGTTTCTACTACCATGAGTATTGTTTTAAACGGAAATAGTTCTACACTTTGGTGTGATTTCTTTCCACCGATTGATCTATCCAATGGAGAGTGGGAAATCGGTCTCATCGATCTTGCTGTGTACAATTCCATTCCCAATATCGAAGAGGGAATTAATAATAAATTGTATCTCGGTGGAGATCAAAACGATAATTATGAAGTGACCGTTAACATACCGACAGGTTCGTACGAAATTGAGGATATTGAAAAATATATCAAAACCCAACTGCCGTCGGGGGTGACATTTTCACTCAAGCCGAACAATAACACACTTAAAACGGAACTTAAGTGTTCAAAGACTATTCATTTTAAAGACGGATCTATAGGAAAATTACTCGGTTTCAATAATGGGAATTTATCAGCCGACCAAAGACACGAATCTGAGCTGCCCGTCGATATTATAAGAGTGAATGTTATTAGGGTTGCGTGTAATATTGTAACTGGGTCATTTCAAAATGGAAAAGAGTCACACAATATACACGAGTTTTACCCACAAGTGGCTCCGGGGTACAAGATTGTCGAAATACCGACGACTGTAATATATTTACCAGTCAACGTGAAAACCATTCATAACATCACCGTAAGCCTTAGAGATCAGAACGGAGTACCTATAAATTTCAGAGAAGAATCAGTTTCTGTCCGATTGCATTTACGTAGAAATGGGTCTCGTATTTAATGGACAACGTTATAAGAACAGTATCAGTGTACGTTCAAACTCGACAGAGTTAACAGCTAGAAATATACGTTTTCTCTCGGCTTTGGGATTTAAAGTGAAAAATGGATCTACTGGCAATAGATAGTGCAGCAGAGTACAATGACGTCATCAGTGGTCTGGAATATCATTCGCACAGACCTTATGCGTCGTCAACGTACGGTAATAACGATGAAATTCGTATTCCCATAAATCATCAGGACGTGATCACAGCACCGTTTGGTAGTATATTGCATATAAAAGGAACACTGAGCGGTACAAAAGCGGACGGCACTGCTGCAACGGTGAAATTGGTCAACAATGCCGTAGCCTTTCTATTTGACGATATTAGATACGAATTTGCCGGTAGCGAAGTGGACCGTACGAGAAATGTAGGCATCACGAGTACGATTAAAAATCTATTGTCGTTGCGAGAGAGTGAGAAGAATAAATTCAGCAACGCAGGATGGTTGGGAGCCGGTGGGATGGCTACCGTTTCAAACTTTTCCCTCTCTGTACCATTGAAGCTGTTGATGGGCTTTTTCGAAGACTACCAACGGATTGTACTGAACGTAAAACAGGAACTAGTGCTCTTACGTTCGGCCTCCGATTTGAACGCTGTATACAGTGATGATGCTACAACCGTTAATCTAAAGATAACTAGTATACACTGGAGAGTGCCCTATGTGACGGTTTCAGATTCACTCCGATTGAATCTTTTGAAAATGATCGAAAGAGACGAACCTGTCCATGTTCCGTTTCGTAGTTGGGAGTTACACGAGTATCCAATAGTGCCGCAAACAAATCAGATTTCGTGGACAATTAAAACCGCTAATCAGCTGGAAAAACCACGCTATGTTATTCTAGCCTTCCAAACAGATAGAAAAAATCAGATCAAAAAGGATGCCTCTGTGTTTGACAAGTGCGGCCTTTCAAATTTAAAACTCTATCTAAATTCACAGTATTTTCCTTACGATAATATTAACGGCGATATTTCCACATTGTACGAAATGTACCATAGATTCCAAGAATCGTACTATACGCACGAGTCCTTGCCCAGTCTAGATTTACAATCTTTTACAGATTGTCCTCTCTTTGTAATCGATTGTTCCAAACAGAACGATTCTATTAAATCTGGTCCCGTGGATGTCAGACTAGAAATAGAAACTTCCGCCAATATACCTGCAACTACTACAGCCTATTGTCTGATTTTACACGACTCGCATATTGTGTACAATCTCCTTACGGGCACGGTTAGAAAGGGAGGGGAATAGATGCGCATGCGCACAGTCTCTCTTATAACGCGATACAATTATCGAACCAGTCATTCACGGTCGAGACATCATGTGCACCACATACCCAGGAGTCGTTCATGCCTTCCTCAGGCTCGTGCCTAAGGATAGAATATCGGATTTAGAGGACTTTTTTAGCGAAAGCAAACTATATTATTTATTCAACCCTAGTGAAATAGACAATCAGTTGACCTTGACATTCACAGAGTATATCTACGATGGCGACGATGACGACAAATATCATGTCGATAAGTCGCAAGTATCGGAACATGTCTATACAGGTTTAAAGAGTCGGCTATCTTCGGGTAACATCGGCCCGTCTTCGGATTCGGTTTACGTTTTAGTGGGTGGGGTGGGGATGGTTTATCGCAACCATTATTGTGTCAGTTGTGGGGAGGATGATATAAGCGGCGAAAAATACTATCAATTCGATTTCGATGATGCTCGTCTACACGAGTTCCCATTGGTTCTAATCGAACCGGAACTTGAGAAAGGTTATTTGCACAATCTTTCGTCATTTTATCAAAGAAGTCAGTTGTAACCGCCGTCGTCGGTCAGTCGAGACAATGGATCCGAGCAAGATGGACGTGGAGCGAGCTCCTACCAAACGTCAGGTACCACCTAACCTCCCTTTGGGAATTTTTCTTAAATCCGTTCACTTCTTAAACAAAGAGTGCACTAAATTCATAGCAACCGGTTTGTTCCAGCATACGGGTTTCACTCTCGGACTGTTAGTACAGAGTGGTAAAAAATTTGTTTACTTCAATCATAATCTACTTGACGAATTGTCGGTTCATTTAAAATTTATAACGGCTGCTCTCGGCAGCAAGAGTACGTTAAAATTCGCCATGAGTATCGGTGACGTAATAGTACGGACTACTTTCGGTAAACGTTACGTTCAATTGTACGATGGACAACATTGTATGACCTTGAACGCTGACGAATGGAGGCTATTCGAGGAGAGTATGCCGCTCGTGTCCAGACGTGTCGCCGAGTTGTTTTATATCGAGGAAGAGTTACGCTCCTACATCATTGAGATCTTGGCAAGCGACGAGCTCGTATCTAGCACACTCCCCGAAGCGGACAAACTGTACGACGAAGTCAAGTTGTTTAAGAAACATGCAGGCGGCGGTAGTTGAATTTCACGCGTTTCACGATAACGACAACAAGTATATAGTCAAAGAATTGGCCATTGTCGGTGATCAATTTCAAAGTGTTACGGTCTTTAAACCGCCCTACAGATTTTCTCTCCTTAACGAAAAATCTCAAAAATCGGCTCGTTGGCTACAATCACGTTTTCACTATATCAGATGGGATGAAGGCGGTGTACCTTACAACGAGGACACGATACGCACTTTGTGCAAGCCTTTTGCAACACTTTTCACAAAAGGATTGGAAAAGGCACTGTTTTTGAGACAATTCCATCCTCACGTCATGGAATTGCCTCAAGAAGAGAAATTCTCCCATAGTGGAGACATTAACTGTATATTACCTCAGCATAATAGTAACGTAGATAGTAAATGTGCACTAAAAAGTGCTAAAAGTTATTACGATTTACTCCTTGCCTAAAAAGTCGCTGGGACGGTATGAAGATACCTGACCAGCATCTGTGTATGTGTGTAACCCTCTGGTGTGGAACTAAAAGGCCCGCAAGGTTGTATGGAGGTCCCTGGAGCGGAGTTGATTCTCCCGTAAACCTGTTTGAAGGTCACTGGCGCAGTCGAAAGACTTGATAAACTTTGAATGAGGTACAATTTGGGCACGGAGTCAAAGCGTAAACAAAAAAAATACAAAAAAATTTAAAAAATCAAAAAAAAATTTGGAGGCCACAATTTTGTAATGGAGTGGTGGTCACAGGAAATAGCGATGGATTTGGGGCTATTTCCACAAGGGGTAAAGCCTTCTGCTTGCCCCGGCTTGTAATGTGGGCTCTGTTATGGCTTCACTGTACCGGATGACGGTTCCAACCCCGTAAAACACAGAGGAGAAGCTTATTTTAACGAATTATTTTCTGCTTTTTCAGGAATTGTGTAAGACGCTGGAATCCTACGTGTGCTGTGGTAACGCATGTAAGAAAATCAAAATAAAAGATCTGGTGTTTTGTACAAAACCAGATTGTTACGGAAACCTGTGCACTTGTTTGCTTGCCGACTGCCGCTCAAGGAAGTCGTACAGTGTTCCAGTAATAGTACGGCCTCCACATTTGACCGGGTACTGTTGTGCTAACAAATGTTTTAAAGCACCCGAATGTCAAGTTGACGGCCTGGCATGTACAAAGTGCCAGGCATTCAGCTTTTGTCATTGTAGGTGCAGGTATTGGAACGTACCGATAATGGATCTGTACAGCTTATTTACGACAACCACTGTTGGCACAGGAACTGTATCGGACCAGTGTTATAGTTGTTGTGTACTGAACTGTCAAAAGTTTTATATTAAAGACTTATTATTTTGTAAACAGTCAGACTGTCATGGTGACTTGTGCAGGTGTATGTTTCGGAGATGTAAATATAGGAATGTAATGTTGTAAGTTTGTGTGTGTGACTCAAAAAATAATCTGGGGACCATTGATTGGTTGGGTAGTTGACTCAACTCTGTGTTTATTCTCGTTATTATTATAGTACTCTGTAATGTAACTTTTTTTAAACTGAGAGAATACATTATTAAAACATCTACACGTTTTCATATTATTTACCAACCGTGTGAGTCACCTTGTTTTAACTTGTTTGACCGGTGCTACACTCTGGTAGTGTAGATGGAGTAAACCTGTGGACACTCTCCTTTATCGCGAGTAGTACGCATGCGCACTGTTACGCACTGTTGTACAATCCGGCTAGACCTGTCAGAACCTGTCCTACACACCTTGGAATGGTAGCCGAAACGAGGTAAGCGACGCGACCCCCCTTTCTTACCTATATGAATATTGTTGGAGGGGAGTAGAGGGCCCCGGGCTGAGAACGATATGCTGTCACTTCCACACACGCTGGGAGGTGGTGGTGGGGGGTTCCCGCAGCCAGTGGGGGGTTCCCGCAGCCGGTGGGGGGTTCCCGCAGCCGGTGGGGGGTTCCCGCAGCCGGTGGGGGGTTCCCGCAGGGGGGGAGCAAAGTCCGCGGGTCGAGGTATATCGGTTGGATGTTTGGGTTGCTAAAAGTGTATGTCGGTTGGAAGATCGGTTGCTAAAAGTATATTTCGGTTGGTAAAAGTATATTTTGGTTGGTAAATCGGTTGGTTTTGGTTGGTAAATCGGTTGGTTGGTAAATCGGTTGGTAATTTCGGTTGTTAAATAGTGGCCAGACTAACACCCGTTTGGACTGTGGTAAGCATAGGTTAACAATATTTTAACACGATACATAAACACATGTGCTACACCCTGGTAGACAACGGAGGAAACTACGTTTAACACATTAAATGTACCTAGGTCGTGGTGGGCAAAAGTAGGAAACTCTAATAGGTTAACTATCTTAACACATTATATAAATATATAACACATTATATATATAACACATTATTGTAACAGCTGATTGGCTGTGGATGGGTAAAAGTAGGAGACTTTAGGTTAACTATCTTAACACATTATATATAACACATTATATATATAACACATTATTGTAACAGCTGATAGGCTGTGGTAGGCAGAAACTTATAGGTTAGGTTAACACAAGCACATTACAATTTGGACACTACTATTTGTTGTCAGAGTAACCTAGAGGTACGACTCAGAACCCATACCGTAAGACGTACGCGAGTTTTTCGCGGTCGCGAAAAACTCGGTAAGTCTTACGGTAAGGGGTTCGTGTCCGAACTTCTACGAAATGTTCTGGCGTTCGGTTACAACATGGCGGCTTATATACTGCGTTAATTATCCGACTTGTAATACTATGGGGTTAGGTTAACTATCTTAACACATTATATAAATATATAACACATTATTGTAACAGCTGATTGGCTGTGGATGGGCAAAAGTGGGGAACTTTAGGTTAACTATCTTAACACATTATATAATTATATAACACATTATTGTAACAGCTGATAGGCTGTGGATGGGCAACTGTAGGACACTTATAGGTTAGGTTAACTATCTTAACACATTATATATATATATAACACATTATTGCGGTTACAACATGGCGGCTTATATACTGCGTTAATTATCCGACTTGTAATACTATGCACGATAGCTCAGTCGGTAGCGTGTCCGCCTTCGAATCCACACTTCACAGGTTCGAATCCCACCGGTATTAAAAAAGTTAAGTGTATGACGTCGTGTGAGTATGACGTCATGTGTGTGTGTGTGTGTGTGTCTCGACAACAATACGTCACTGGTGGGGGACCAATGGGGGAAGGGAAGGGGCCTACAGGGGAGGGGCAGGGGGAGGGGTGGGAGGAGGTGGGGGGACCAATGGGGGAAGGGAAGGGGCCTAAAGGGGAGGGGCCTACAGGGAAGGGGCAGGGGGAGGGGTGGGGGGACCAATGGGGGAAGGGAAGGGGCCTAAAGGGGAGGGGCCAAGGGGGGAGGGGTGGGGGGACCAATGGGGGAAGGGAAGGGGCCTAAAGGGGAGGGGCAAAGGGGGAGGGGCAGGGGGAGGGGTCAGGGGGAGGGGCCAAGGGGGGAGGGGCAAAGGGGGGAGGGGCCAAGGGGGAGGGGCAAAGGGGGAGGGGCAAGGGGGGAGGGGGAGGGGCCAAGGGGGGGAGGGGTGGGGGTACCCCCACTATCAACAGCCGCCATGTTGATCTCAAGTGGCGCACACTCTACTTCTATATTATTATAAAACAAATAAATTCTTAAAATTAAGAGCAGGTTGTTAATTTACCAAAATTTAAAACAATTAAAACGTTTTGTTTTACAATTACTCATTTTTTTATAATAATTTGAGAATTTGACTTATAAACAATTCTTTTTCTATTAAAATTAAAATTTCTACGCACATTAAAAACTTATTAAACATAGCATATCAATTTATTCACAATAACAAAAACCCAGGAAAAGCTATTAACGGATTTGAAAATATTTTTTATTGCACTTGGTGGCAATTCACTGTTTTATAAAATGTTATAAAAATGTCAAACCTTGACCAACTTGTTGACTTTCCTGGAATTTTCTAGTTGTGGAGTAGATCTGCCTTGTTCATCTGCTATCAGCTTCAGTCCATTGGCACAGCTTGGTCCAGTGCAATTTGGCAGTCCTGGTTTTATCGTCCCTTACATGTGACGTAAATCTGTCCTATTAGAGTCAAATAGGACAGTTTGAACTTAACTTTACTATTGACTTCACATAAAAAAAATAATTCTAGAATCTGATGCAAACTGTCGTGAAGTAAGATGATCTTCACCTTTGAAAAAAATATTTCAAGAGAGCTCTCCAAGAGGATCAACGGCTTTATTTATAGGCGAAATACATCGTATTCTCATACCAATTTTCTTCCCTTCTTGGCGTGATACGATATTTGATTTATCTTCCTTGTTAATAACTTTAATTATTTTTGTCTGTCTTCCACTGTGTTGTACTATTTATTCAGAATCTTAGCAAACCGTGATTTTCCTCTTCTAAACCCTTTTTTAAATTAGGTTTTCCATTAATTAGTTTATATTTTAAATGTTGCCGTCAGTTGGATTCATGGCTCCGCCCCTCGCGACGTCACTAGTTTACCGCTATTCTGGTCCTGCAAAATTAAACTTGCACTGGGCTGTAATCCTTTTGTTTTATTTTAAACTTCTATAACTTGCTAGTTTTCTGTTATTGATACTTTTTGATTCTTGCATCATGTTGGTCTTGACCTGACGATCTCGATTTGTAATTCTAGGTGTTACCATTCTTCCGATGTAGTTGATAGTAATTTTGCGTAATTTCGTAATCTTAATTTTTGCACCTTTGTTTCTAATTCACTGAAACTCGGTAGTTTCGTAGAATTTACGCGTATAAGTTTCTTAGCCGAAAGGAAATAGTTGTTCGATTTCCTTATCTGTCAACTTTTACACTTATTCTCACTTCTTTTTGCACTCGCAATATTACTAAATTTCCTTTAATATTTTGACCTGGGATTTAAATTTTGTTTTTCTTTAACTATTATTATTTATTAATCTGTAATTTTAATTTTTTTTATCTCTTTCCATTTTCCCACAAAAGGTGTAAAAACAAATTTTATATTATTTTGGTGTGGAATTTTGTTTTTTACGCAATTAGTCATTGCTTTTATACATCTTAATAATTTTGTTTTAATTACTTTATTTAAATTTTCTTTTGTCTTACTTTTATTTACTTTTATAACTAGCACATTTCTGGTAAATTTTTAATCAATCATTATTCCCGAATTTTTCCAAGAATAAAATATTTATAAATTTGTATGTAATTATGGAAGTTGGATTTTGACGAATTTTGAATATTTTCCTCTTCTTACTTTGCCTTTAACTTTAATTAGATCAATTAATATGAAATATTAGTATTAGATATAAATTGCGGACAATTTGTACTACAATTACATATTCTTAAAACCGTTTTATTCATATTTTAAAAACTCATCAAATACTGATTTTTTATTTCGAAATGAATAACTCCGAAACTCGCCGTTTCAATGGGTTCCCGAACCGTGACGTCAGACCAAAATCATAGTCCACTTCCACAACTCGGTCAAAACAGCAAAGCTTAATTCTACTAAACAAAATCCTTGTATGTTAAACTGTATTCTATTTTCTTTTTTCGAAAATTGGTCAACTACAGTTGTCATACAACGATATTTCCGTTGTAGTACGTTTCAGTTTTATTAACAGAAGAGGTGAACTCTTTTAAAATTAACTTGTAATAACCAAAATCAACAAGGTAAATTTACAATTTCATAAACCATAAAAATAAAATTGTAAAATTTGCGTAAAATGTTACTTAGGTGGTTTAAGGGTGCCTAATTTGGAATCAGAATTGAACTTGTGCATTATACATATCCAATATTTCAAACAAACTTTGAGGGGTTTTTGCTGTTTTCTTACCATGACTTGTGACTAAACTCTGAAAGAATCATTTAATATTAATTAATTAAACTGTTTAAAATACACGTGTTTCATGTAGTGAATTTAAATAATGTTAAAACAAAACCTGTGTTTTTTAATGTCTCTAAAACTTTGTTTGTTACAAAAGTTTATGTCTCAATAATAAAAAAAAAACGAAAATTGTAAAAAAAAAATGCATTAACATCAAGACAATAAACAGTATTGTATTGGTAAACAAATAAAGGTGACTTGGAGATAAAATATCTAACTGTAAAAACAATATAATATGCAGACGTTATAAATATTTGTGCATTAGCATTGTCTTAATTTTTTTGTTTTATATTCTGTGGAAAATTAAAAAAAAACTAGAGCATTTTAATAATATAAAAATATCATACATATTTGTTTTCGCCATTCCGACTACTGATTCATAATTAGATATATTAATGGGACTTACCGTCACAATAGTCTATATTCGTAGTTATATCACTACAGCCGTTTCGGCTATTCAGCCATTTTTAAGTGTTTTATGCTGGATTTTCCCGTTGTCTTAGTTTAAAAACTCACAAATCACGAACACACGACACATAACAGACACACAAGTTTTTTAAACATTTAATACAAGGATGCAGAAGGCCCACTGTCACAACGAGTACTGTCAATGATGGTTTCCTGCGCATTGGTGGTAGGTATGGGGTGGGGGTGGGGGTGGTTTAGTTGATATCTAATTGTTTTATTATTGTGTCGTAAACTAGATGTGTGTCAAATTTTAATTTTTCATTTATTAGTGAACTACTGTTGTCTTTTGTTCGTTTATATATTTCATACTCCTCCAATGCGTTCATTAGTTTCCCTTTCTCACAATGGTGAGTATTTTCATTGTTTTTTCGATGACTGAGTATTTATGATCTGTTTGGATTATATGTTCCGTAAACTTAGACTCGACTTTTGCTGGATTAGTCATTTGTGAAGCTGTTGGTATGTGCTCTTTAAATCGTTGTTAAAAGACCTGCCAGTTTGTCCTATATATGCCTTTACACAATCAGAGCATGATAATTCGTAGATTCCCGTGCTCTCAAATTTGTTATCACGGGTTTTCTTTATGTTTAAGTCTTTTCGCAGTTTATTTTTAGTTTTAATGTAGTTATGTAGCCCTGTTTCTTAAATATGTTCCTTGTAATATGTTCTAAATTCTTGTTATAATCTATCACAACGTATTCTTCTTTTTCTTTTTGTTTAGGTGTTTGTTTTCTTGCTTTTTATATAATCTGTCGACCATATATGGGTCGTATCCATTTTTGATGGCTATGTGTTTTATGGTATTAAATTATTCGTTATTTAGCATTGGCTAGCAGACAATTTGCCTTTACTGCTTCTAATGTGGTGCTATGCTACTAAACTATTGGCTCTTTTTGTCTTAAATGACACTGGGGCACTAGACTATTTCTTATTTAAAAACAACAAAAATTACAATTTTCGTAGTTACAAATTTGAACGTCACTTTAGCTAACCAAACATTTTCTTCGTTATATCATGAAGCTTAAAATATTATCTGTTTTGTGTTGAAATAAATTAAATTTATCTTTACAATAAAATTTAAAAAAAAGCTTTTTATTATTCATATTCATTTACCAGTTAGGATACTGAACATAACATGTAGTCACACAACGATTACTTGGTTAGATTTAATCTCATTACAGCTGGTTTGGTACGTGTGTGTGGTGAATTTTCTGGTTAATATCAAGTCAAGTTGGTCTAGTTAAAATAACAATCACTCATCAGGTAGGATACTGAACATAAAATCTATTCTCACAACGTTTACTAGGGTATTTAAAAAAATCTTATTACAGCTGTTTTATTGCTTGTTCCTGTGTGTGGTGGGTTTTTCTGGTAAATATCAAGTCAAGTTGATCTACTTAATTTAACTACCTAGCATTTGAGTAGTAATCATTCACCAGGTATGATAGTGTAAGTAAAAAGTAGTCTGACAACGATTACTAGGTAAGGATTTAATGTTATTACAGCCGTCTTATTGCCTGTGCATGTGAGTGGTGGATTTGTCTGGTTAATATCAAGTCTAGTTGGTCTATTTAATGTAACATACTAGCCTTTGTGTAGTAATAATTCACGTGGTAGGATAGTGAACATAAAATCTAGTCTCACTATTATTACCAAGTTGATTTTTATCTCATTAAACCTGGTTTAGTACCTGTACGTGTGTGTGGTGAATTCTTCTGGTTAACATCAAGTCTAGTCTGTCTAAAAACTACCATCTGAATGGTAATCAAAATGTAGAATGAGTACCTGAAACAAGATAATTCCATGATAAATGCAACACCAATTTCTTAATCTATTGCATAACTTAGACTACTTAAATATTTTTGTCAACAATTTATTGAAAGCACTACGTTATAAACAATTTATTTTTTTACAGCCTATACCAGACAAGAAAGTTGTCATAAAAGACAAATTCAGTTTTCAAAGTCTACTGGATTTCCTGGGTTTCGGCGGAGACGAAGATAATGATGATGATGATGATGATGATGGTGGTGATGGTTCACCAGAGGAACAACAAGCGATCTTAGATTTCATCAAGAGTAAAGTGTCCTTCAAGAAGGATTACAAAATACCTTCGAGTAATGTTTTGGCGAGGAAACTATTGTACAAACTGAAATCAAAACGACCGAATCAAAACAAAGGAGAAAAATGTAAGAAGAAACCATTAAGTTTGTCTTCCATTCAAGTTATAATACAAGACTGTATTAAAGACATAATGAAAGCTGTGAATAGCAATGCTACACTTATACCTGTGGATAAAGCAAGAGTAGAGAAATCGAGACAAGACATTCAGAAACTATTGGATGATTTCAAACCAAAATTAGAAGAGAAATACGAGGCATTAAAACAAGCTTTGGAAACTATCAAAAATGTTAATGTGGACGACAAGAAAGCAGAAGTTAAAAATCTTATTGAGGATTCCATTAAGAAAATTGAATCTTTAGTTGATTTTTATAAAGGTACAAGTTTAAAGTATGACGACAAGTTGAAAACAGTCAAAGAACTTGTCAATGAAAATATTAAAAAGTATACAGATACGATACTCAGCTCTAATTGTATCTCTGTGAGGAAATCTCCGGCAGCTTTTTGTAAATGTGTTGAACCAATTTATAATGAATTTACTAAAAATCTTTCAAATTCAATTGAAAAGGTTGACGAATTATCAAAAACAATACAAATTTTAGGTAGAGAAGCCTTGAAACAAGCGGAAAACACAATTAATAAGGAACTGAAAGAAGCAGAGGAAAACGCAAAGAAATTATTAGATAAAATTTCTGATTTAGTTGAACCCAATACTCAGATTATTAATGAAGAGTTTTTGAAAAATCGTTCAGCTGATGCTAAGACGTTAATAGAAGCTATTATCAACAAACCGATTGTTGATTTTAAAAATAATTTGAACGAACAAAAACAAGCAGTACTAAATTCTCTTGGGACAAACCTAGCTAATCTCAACGTTACGCAGGACCCTTTGAGACAAGCAATTAATAAATACTTGCCTGATGATCCTACACCTGAGACTAACAAACTGGAGAAGTATCTGGAAGTAAAAGGAAACGATTTGAAAGTGTTGGTAGATCAAACAGCGGACAAACTATTAAATGCTGAAAAAGGTTTGGAAAGTTTGCAAAACAAAGTTGATACACTGAAGCAGGAATATTCTCCTGATAAAGTTAATGAAAAGTGTAAAAAAGAAAAAGTAAATTTATTCATTATATGTGTGAATAGTTCTTACAACGAACTTGATACTAAAATAAATGACGTTGTAAAAGAAATTGAAAATGTTTATATTAATGTGAATAAGAATCCGATTGAAAAAGATTTGGATAATTTTAACGAAAATACAAGTAATATTTTGAAAAATGCAGTTGAAGATGCAAAGAAAGAATCAAAGAGAATAGAAGACGAAGCTGAAATTAAGAGAATTAACAATCAATTAGTAAATGACGTCATAAAAAATGTTGAAACTAAAATAAACACAGAAGTGAATCCATTAGTTGAGAAAATTGACAACACAGTAACCAATCTTACATCAAACTTAGACAGATATATACCGGGCTTCTTTGGAGATATAATATTAATAATTGAGGAGAACACAGGTCCGTTGACTGAAGAGGATAAACAATATGTTCAAGAAAACATTGATAGAATAAAAAATAAAATTGAATCATATAGATATAAAATAAACGAATACCTAAATGAATCAAGAATAATTGAAGGTGATTTTAAAAAATCAATAGGAGTTGTTGATGGGCCATATTTGAAACAAAAATGTGAAAAAGATATTTTGAGAGTTGAGAAATTCGCTGTTTGTGTAAATGGTGAAATTGGTAAAGTGAACGCCCAAACTGATAAGGTGGTTGTCGATTTGAATAGAGTGTCTGATAAATTAATTATCGATCCTTGGTACGATATTCAAAATGATAGAGCTGAATTTTTTAATAAAACTATAGAGATTTATACTGCTAAAAAACAAGATACAAACACTCCTGAAGATAGCGCCACCCGTATCGCTCAATGTATAGATTTCGTAAACGTGAAAGCAAATTCAGAATTAACACCAATCATAGAAGAAGTTTTCGCTATTCCTAACTCAATAAGAGTCAAATTAAACAAACAAGCTGATGAAGCATTACCCGTAATTAAAACAGAAATCGCTAGTAAAATAGAATCTCTCGACAAACTGATAATTTTAAATCCAGCAGAAAGTGAAAAGTATAATCAACTGAAAACAGAATTAAACCTTTTACTGCAAGAAAGTGAAAAGAAAATAACAAATAACGTAGGAGAGAATTTAGATAAACTGAACTCTTTAGAAATTAACGTTCAAAATAAACAGCAAGACCTTTTGACAAGATTAGGTAAATTTAAAGCGGAAAGTTTAAACCAAACTTGTGAAGTGTCTTACAAATCAAAAGCGAATTTTTCAATTTGTATCCAAGCTGAATGTGATAAATTCATCAACTTTCTAAATGCCGTTGAAAAGGACGTAACAGGTGCTAAGAATGATGCTAAAGTTATTTTGGAAGAATTGGAAAAAAATGTAACCAATACAATTCAAGAAGTAAAAGACAAAGTATTAGTACCTAATATATATGTTGATGAAATTAAACGTTTGGAAATAAAACAAGCAAACGATGAATATGTTCAAGTAGTGCTGAATAATTCTGCTGTGAAAATAAACACACAAGTAAATCCTACATTTAACAATGCTGATACAGTGCTGACCAAGCTGAATACACAGTTCGATAAGGTTCCAAGTGAACTGGAAAGTAAATTGACTGGTATCATTCTAACTTCTTACGAACCTGGTGACAAACTATCAGAAGAAGATAAACTACTGATCAAGCAAAACGTTGATAATATCAATAAATTGATTAATGATTACAAGGACAACGTTCAAAATGTTGGAGCCGAGGTGAATCAATTGGATGTTGGTTTTAAAGCAACCGCATCGGTTTACGATAAACCATACGTTGATAATAAATGCTCAAACGAATCCGGTGAAGTCAGCACGTTTAGAAGTTGTGTTGACGTCACTATTGCTAATCTTAACAACGCTTCTGATAAAGTCGTCAATGACGTTAACGATCTACTCAATAAAGTTGAGAATATTAAAGTAAACGCTGATATTAGCATTACTCAAAATATCACCAGTCTAGTACAGTCAGTTACAGAAGTATATGAGAAAAACAAACTCGCCAGAGATCAAAATAATGCAACAACAAGTGCAGTCTTTATCTCAGAATGTCTGGACAGTGTTAATAAGAGAATTAACCAGAGTTTGAATCAAGCTATTACCGAAGTTTTAGCAATGGAAAAGGATCTCGTTAAAAATGCTAAAGAACAAGCAGATGCAGCGGTTAAGAATATCCGCGCATCCTATACAACAGAATTAGAAGCTCTCGACTTTGCGGCAGTTTTAAATCCCAAAGAAACAGTTAAATACAACAACAAAAAAGCAGCTGTCAATGCTGCTATAGATGCTGCTATTAAGAGGGTATACGAAAACGTTAACGTTAATTTGAATAGATTCGCCGAACTTACAGCAAAGGTGAATCAATTAAGTAACGAATTATCGGCACGTCAAGCTGATTTCAATGCAAACTTGAATAAATCTTGCGAAGCTGTTTACAGTTCAAAGAAGAACTACTCTAAATGTATCAACGACCAATGTGCCAACTTTAACAAATATCTTAACGCAACTGAAAATGATCTTGGCACTCTTTCAACCAATGCTAATCTCTCGTTTGTTAACGGACAAAGCAATATAACTGCTACTGTTGAATCGGAGAAAACCAATGCGGCAGACACGTCTAGAAAGGATATCGAGACATTGTTTAAAGAGAATAACGTAAATGCACAGTCGGTAATAAATGTGGGATTGACTGATCTCGCCAAGTTCAACGTAACACCATACTTCAACAACGTAAACTTAGTGAATAACAGAGCTCGCGAACTTATAGCTAGATCGGTTAATGTCAACAACACTGGGAACAGTATCATTAACAGGGTGTCTCTATTGTTGTCGTTGCACGAATACGCTGCATTCCAGATCTGTCCAAATGTTCCGATCAAGAATGAATTGAATAATGCTGCGGCATTAATCCAAGCCGCTAGGAATAGAGTGTGGCCCTTGTTCCCTAACAACACACAGTACATTAGTGATGAGATAAATCTTGCAGTTGATTTTAATAATTCTTTAAAAGCTGAAATACAAAAACTACAACCGGATAGTATTAAAGTATCCTGTGGGGATAATTTACAAGATTTGGGTAAACTGTTAGCATGTGTTAAAGGATTGGTCGGTAATTTTGGCCAAGCCTTCAATAAATCTAGTTCTGCGTTGAACGTTGAAGTGCAGAAATCTGTCGTTGAATTGAACACTCGTACGGAATCGTTGAACCAATGGAGGGATATTAAAGTGCAAGCGGAATTCAATAATCTTTCATTAGCTTTGGGATCAATACCGGAAGAGATTTACAATGGAGCGTGTAACGCTACCAAAGACAAAATGTTGGACTTTGCTAAGTTACAGGTTGACGATCGATACAATAGGTTTAAACCAGTCATCAATAACTTGGCTAAGAATGTTACCGCCGCTGCTGATGTGGCACTATCTAGGAACTATAAGAATGTAGTTGATATTAATGAAAAACTGAATGGTAGCGTCAACTGGCTCCGACTGGCTATCGCGGCAGCGGAAAAGAAGAACGCATCATACGTTACAAGAGAAATACTTGAAGATCCTGGAAAAAATATTGGTATTGGTATACGTAAATTTAATACATTCATAGAGCAAATCCCTGTTAACGCTTCCTTAGCGAAAACTCAAGCGCAGAATTTGGTAGCTCAGTCGGAAGCATGGTACAAAAATACAAATAAATCGGCAGCAAGTGATGCGTGCTATAACGACAACGTCCCACGTCCAAGGTCTGCGTTTATTGTATGTAATAACGGATTCGCTTATAACTTTGAGTTAGGTCTCGTTGATATACAGGCAAAGTTGGACGAGTCACTGAAGAAACTACAGACTGTGAACTCGTTGGACGGTAAGAAAGCCGTCCAGGATAAGGCTGATGATTTGGCTGCTGAATTGAATCTGTATTCAGCACAGTTTGCCATCAAGATTTATTTGGATGTCGGATTGGAGATTCCTGATTATTTGAAACCATTCTTGAAGAACAACTGTTTAGCCAGTAGCGGAATCAACAATATAAACTGCATTATTCAAACATAATATTGTTTTATTTATTAAATCAACGTATAATGTAATTTTTGAATTAATTTCAAGTTTAATAAAATCAATTAAATAAATTAAGTTTATTTTTTCATTATAAATTTCATAATATTCCGACCAAACACTTGGCAATCTCCAGGGACCCTTGGCTGGAAATACACCGTTTTTTGCAAGTGAAAACTTCTATTGAAGTAAACCTGTGATGTTAAACAAACTTTCACACAGAAAAACTATTCCTAATGTTCCCTTGCTTTGTAGGTTAAAATTACACTTTTTATAATTCCATTATTATTAAACATGATTTATTTTTAGTTTATAAGTACTTTCAATGGTTTGTTTTAAACATAATATTATAGAATCGGCCAATGCTTTTATTTACTAAAAAAAAAAAATTAATAGTTATTTTTCCGTCATTTTTCCGATCAATAGTTTCCTTCAACAACTCTTGTTCCCTTCCATTCCTGAGTGTTAAACGGTCAGGAGTCTATTTTATTCGGATTAAAAATAATGTTTTAAAATTTTAATTAAAAATTCTAATTAAAAATTTTAAATGTTATTACAAACATAAAATTAAACATTCACTTAAAATTCTACTTGATTTTTTAAAACTTTGTAATTTCTTTGCAGACAAAAAAATTATCTCAATTGGTAGAAAAAAAAAGACATTTTTTTTTTTGCCAAAAAGTAGAGTAACGATATCTTAAAAAGAAACAAGACTGAAACATAATTCATCAACTACAAATGTAGCATATTTCATTAAAAACAAATAATTAATACTTATATCCCTTATAGTCAGAGCCTAATGACACCCAACAATCCCGTAACTCGATAAGTTGCTTTTAGAAGAAATATGAATTCTGCTGAACAGCATTTGACTTAGTTCGATCAGACTAAGAAGGCGAACAACGTTTTGATAGTTGATAATGTTCCTGGACAGTTTTGAGTAGAGGATACTTTTTAATAATGTAGCCGACCAATGGTTTAGCCTGCTGACGAAGCTGTATTACAGACTGAAGAAAAATCAAAAAAACAGAGAACCTTAAACCTAGAGGATGGGAGTTAGGATACAATGAATGGAAGTTTGGGGAAATACCCGGCCTGGGCAATAACCATAGGAACTATACATAATGGGAAAACCAGTTAATTGTTCTAAGTACAAATAACTTTTAAAGGTTTTACTAATGGAGAGTTGTACAAATTCTACACTTTTTAAACATTCCTTTCTAGGTATACTGGTAAAAAGACTTTTTACGTTGAATGAAACTAATTTAGCCTTATGTGGTATCGATATATCTTTTATTTTGTACACTAACTGTAATGAATTTTTTAAGCCAAACTTTGGTTGAATTTAGACACATTTTTTAAATAGTTATTTGTGAACTTATCTAATTTGTAAGATGGAGCTTGTACAAAAGAAACTACGGGTCGAATAGGAACTTTAAGCTTATGTAACTTCATTAAACCAAATGGTCTAGGTGAAAGATTATTCATTTCAGTTAGTGTTCTTGTATGGCTCTCCTTAAAAATACATCTATTATTAGTAATTGCGGATTTTACTAATTTTGCTTTATCTTTAGTGGGATCTTTTTTTTAAATTTTCATAAAAGTTGCATTAAACAAATAGCTATTAATAATGAATATAACGTAACTATTATAATTAAAATGCTAAAGCAAAAACTAAAGATGAGTTCAAGGCAACTTATTTTTACAACTTCAGTTAAAAATAGCGCTAAATGGCGGAAAGTTAACTATCTAGGAAATGTTAGCCAAAAAGTTGGAAATATTTTAAATAGAGAAACGGAGTGTACGCCGGTATTTATTGCAGTAATAGTTTAGGTAAGATTTTACATAATTCTAAAGATAAAATTAACAAAATGTTGAGAAGTGGTGTATATTAGATAACTTGCAAAATAAGTAATTCATGTTATGTAAGTCAAACAGGACATAATTTTAAATCTAGATTAAGTGAACATGAAAGAGGTTGGCGGTTAGGATATGGAGATTCCAGTTTTTCAAATCATTTAAGAATACATCAAGTGTTTGATTTCAATTCCAGTGTAGATTTTAAAATATGACATTTTGATAATAAATGTAGGAAATTGAATGCTTTGGAGAGCTTAGAAGTTAAAAGAATAAGATACTGTAATCCTAATTTAGTTTTAAATGAAGAGTTAGATTTGTACAACTCTCCATTAGGAAAAACCTTTAAAAGTTATTTGTACTTAGAACAATCAACTGGATTTCCCAATATGTATTGTTCCTACGGTCATTGCCCAGGCCGGGTATTTCCCCAACCTTCCATTCATTGTATCCTAACTCCCATCCTCTAGGTTTAAGGTTCTCTTTTTTTTTCATTTTTCTTCAGTCTGTAATAAAGCCTCGTCAATGCCTTAGCAGGCGAAACCATTGGTCGGCTAGACCTAGACTAATAAAAATTGGATGTAACAAAATAAAAAATTGTGTTTTATTATCTTTTTATAGTGATTTTGTTATAATAGAAAATAATTATTTATTAAGAAGTCGTCATTTTGAATTAATTATTGATATAAGATTTTATTTTATTTTCCAATTATTCTTAAGGAAAGAACTAAGATGTTTCAGAATTTTATATCCTGTTTTTTGATAGATCTGAATCTTGCTAGACACTAGAAACATAATAAACCGATTACGATTGGTCATATGTCAATTTTATTTTTGTTACTCAATATCTGAAAAAAAGGCTGGAATGATTAACTAAGAATGTTTAATGTCGAAAAAGGATGGGAGTTACTGATAAGGCATTTTTTCGTACTGATTCCTTACTTATTACGGGTGAAAGGGAGGTTGTAGGTTGTTGTTACTAATTACTTCAACAAATGGTGGTCCTTACGAATCCATATTTATTTTGTCTACATATATAAGTCTACATATAATAATAAATTTATGTTTAAGTGCCTAAAATGTGGGTGTGAAATAATAATTAGCTCATTAACTAGTGAATATACATATTTATTTCCTTCACCTTGATACAACACATTATATTTGTCCATTTAGTTACTAAAATTCTATATCAGTTAAAACGTTATGTGCAAGGAATATCAACTACAACTTATTAATTTATTATTTAAAATTAAGCAAAAATGGTTGTTGTAAAACATAAATTGTTTGTAATGTTAACACTAAATCATAAATTTGTATCGTTTTTCATAAATGATATCGATATAATTGCTCGATAAAGATAAACTCATAATTACCATTGTAAAACTGTTAATAAACACCCAATTACCTCAGATTGAAGTTAGTTAATTTAATTAAAACCTACTTTCTTAAAGTAGTATAAAAGTCTTTAAGAAGAACAACTTTAAACGTTTAGCTATTTTCATAGGTAATTTGAGAAAATTGTAAAACTAACCTCATCTCCATGTGTTCCAGACTTTTTTTTTCAGATTTAGACAGAAATAAAACTCATTGCCACTTTTATATAATTTATGGAAAAATAAATGTCTGGTAAGATAACAAAGATAAACGTTTTCACTCCTATGTGTACTTATATGGCTAACATATTAACTAAACGTCTTACGGATAATGTTAGAAGCAACGCCATCCTGATATACATCCCAATCCATTAACTCCTTATCTATGTACGAAGGTCCTGCATTTATCATGTCAGCAGGCAAACAACTGGAATATTCAATTCACTTTATGATATGGGTTCAACTCTCATCATATTTTCAAATTTGGCCTGCAGAGTACGGTGTCAGATACTTTTGTTCATTTTATACAACAACCAAACCGACAACACCATTTTCTACCTTCAGACTTTTTTTTACAGAAACGTTGCTAAAGGTAAAAAAAAAAAAAAATTAAAATTTGTGAAAATAAAATTATATAAATTTAACATAATTTATTTGTTATGGTAATTCACATAGCATAAAGCATATCAACTTTATCAGGTGTCAATGTTGGGTGTTACCATATTTGCTAAGGTAATGTTTGAGATTATGTTAACTCAATGTTTTGCAAATGTAATTACTATCATATATCTTTCAAGTTATGTACAGGTAATCTTCTATTTAGTTATATTCTTTATATTTTTTTAAATATATCTGGCATATTTTGTGTATCTAATGATTCCCAAGTACATAAATATTTTATTAAATTTTTAGACGATAATTTCTTTTGGTTTTTTATCACAATTATTACTATTTAGTTTTGTAATTATTGCATACTATTACATCCTTCAGACACTACAGTTAGTTGTATTAGTAATAAAAATTAAAATACATTTTTATGTATTAGGAATGACATGGTACAAATTTGAAGTTCATTGGACATTTAAAAATTCAAATTTTACATATATATTATGAATGTTATAATGAATGAAACATGTAACTCAACAAAATCTGTTATGTACAGCAACTTGTTAAGTATAATTAACTGCCCTGTGAAAAAAATAACAGAGTAGTTGTCTAGTTACTAAATTTTTTTATATTAAGGCTATTTTCATGCCATTAATTAATGACAGCTGTTAATAAATCAGTAGAAATTTAAGTTAATTGTTTATACTTTTAATTAAAGTCTAAATAAATATTATAATAAAAAAATCAAGTTACTCAGATACTAAATACATTCTTAACTGAATATCTATGTCCTAACCTGCTTAACAAAGATAACAATATGTAAATTGAATATATAGCCATAATGATGTGCATTTTGTGTACAAATTAATTTTAGAGTGCGGTTGACCAATGTGGTTATGGTTAGCAACGGCAACAGTTTGTGGTTAATACTGTGTATATAATAAACGCCATGCCTAAATGTCGGTTTTAGAAATCGAACTTCAAATTTGAAAATATTATTTTTAATAAGTAAATAGTTATTTCTCCTCGTCCGTAATTCTTTAGTTATTATCATCACTGTTATTTACTAATATTAGGAATTACATTGTTCGACTACAAAACAACACCTTTTTCTTTTTTTATTGACTAGAAAACTCAATTGTAGGTGATTTGATTTTATTGAATTTCAATGCAATTTTCTGACTTTTATATTATTTTAATTTTTTAAATATATACTTGACTTTTATTGTTTTTATGTATATACAAGGGAAGTTTTATACATTATTTTTTAATTTAATGCTTATATTTTTTTATACCAGCTAGTATTAAAATTAAATATTATTTCAAGTGAAAAATATACAACCTAGACTGGGAATCGATCCCAGTCAGGACCTTTGACTTCACGCGCCAATGCTATAACCACTGTGCTATCCTAAGTCACTTTCCAGTACAGGGCGTACACTTCACTTGACTTTACTTTTTTGCAGCAATTTTCGAGAAATCATTCGAGCGAACTGGGAAGCGACTGGGATAACTCAGTTGGTAGACCATTGGCGCGTAAAGCCAAAGGTCCTGGGTTCGATTCCCAGTCTGGATACATTTCAAATACGAACTATATATGTTATTTTTTATAAAAATCTTCTGTCCTTATATTACCATCCAAATTATGACTCCTAAAGAGATCTCTTCTGCTCTTTATTATATATTTTTACAATCTACATTAACATCTGCTAAAAACCTTGAAATACACTTGAACAATTTGAAACTAGAAATTGTTTTTGAATAATAAAATAAACCAAGCTTAAATGAAATATTAAAAATTATCTCAATTCAAACTTAGATAAATCAAACAAACTTGATAAACTCAAACATTATGAGTAGGGATCATTCACTTAAGTATTGTACAGTGAACTTATAGCAGTGAAGCATTCCTGGCGACTATATTATTTTATCATAATTGTAACATGATGACGTTTGTCTACGTGTTTTATTTGTGAGTTTGTAATGTGTTGTGTATATATGTTTTTATGACTGTGTTTGTGATCTGACAATGAGAATGTAATTGTTAATCTGATAAACATACATGAAACATTATGACGTACCTAAAATGTAATAATTTTAATAAATACAATATCTTCATTGCTTGTCGTTGAAAAAGTTAAATTTGTTCAAAATAGCCTTTCCAAAATACGTAATGCTGAGGGAATATAAGTACCACCAAATATAACGTAATATATAATAATAATAATAATAATATATGAATTAATATATAATATAATATATTTAAAAATATTATTAATTTTTTTTTTAAATGGCAGGCCATAAATTGTAAAGAGTTGTAAGGGTTGATAGAACATTGGAGCTGTAATAGAACTTCAGAGTCTATAAGTACAAATTAATGGACAATTTAAATTAAACAAACTACCACCAAATTATATTTTATATTAAGTAAATTATAGTCATCAAATAACCTAACGAACCCGTAAAGAAAAAGTAAATTAAATTAATAAATAATAAATTTCAGATAGCCGCCGGAGCATTTTATCAAATTATTTAAAAGTAAAAAAATCTGATGCACTCTTATTTCTTTATTTTAGATTAAGACATTGTAGAATATGTAACATGTATTTAACTATGTACTTAGAATAAGTAGTAGATTAAGATGTTAATTGTATAATTATTAAGTGCATCAAATTTGAACAATAATTGTTTTTTTATTGTAAATGATTTTTAAACTTTAATATTACAATTAAAGAAAGAATTAAAACCTACATGTTTCAAAGTTATTTAATTTGTTAACATTGGCATGAATAACGTGATATAATAAGTAAAATTAAAATAATATTTGCTATATTTGGGGCCCAACGTGGGGATATAATTAATTTAAAATAATTAATTAAATTGATAAATTGTTGGTTTAGAAAAAGACGTTTAAATAATTTGATGTTTAGAAAGAATAATAAATTAAATATAAGTCAAGTTAATTTAAGAAGAAGTGATAGATTAAAGAATAAATCTAATAATAATCAACTTAAAATGGCAACTAATAATCAAATTGAATTAGGGGAAAGCGGAGAAACATGTAATGAATTTGGTGTAGAAGGGGTTTTGGATAGGGAATTAGATTTGGAATTTACACGGGAACCCGTCCTTATAAATAATTAGCAAACTGTAGACCAACCTAACGTGGGTAATCAAAATGACAGGATGTTGGTAACAGAACCCAGTTTCGATTTAGGATTAATAATTAAGCAAATGATGGAGCAAAACAAGCCAATGTTGGAACAAAACGTAAAAGACAATCTGAGAAAAAAGAGTCGCTGGACAAAAAAGTATGACTCAATATTTCGTCACAAGGAAAATTTAAAAAAAAATGTCGCTAACTGTTGTCTAAGACATACGAAAGTAATTTAGTAAAACTACATCATTTTATCTGTTTCCTAAGTCCTCTTTGAAATAGTTCCTCTATTATTATATTTTTCACATATTAATTATTTATGATTTTGAAATTATGGCAATTATTAAATAAATGCAAAGGAAGTATGCAAATCAAAAACTACGCATACGGCAGTAATTAAATGAACAACCCTTGAAAACGAATTGAATTTTAACTCCAAGAAAATATGTCAATGACGTTTCATGAAAATAAGCAATATAAAACACAGTCATTTTGCTAAATGTTTCTATTGTGTACATATTATGGACTTAAAAATTGGTGGAAAAAATACCACCCAATATTAACAAAAAATGTAGAAAAGTTTGTTTTTTAATTTGTGAGGATTCAAACAGAATGTATTTTTTTAGCTCTTTTATGTACATATTTTAAAATTAGAAAAATAGAACTTTAGGTTTGTCCAATAAAACAGTAATTAAAAATCAAGTCTTAGTTATTTGTTACAATTTAAACGTTGTATTAAAAACTGAAAGACGTATAAATAAGAAAATAATTGTACTATTTTTATTCTGAAATATCTTAAAGATAGCTTCCACATACCTTAGAGAAGAAAATATTCTCATTTTCCGCAATGCATTAAATAAGAGGATTTTATTATGTAAAATAACTTTTATAGAAATATTTGAGTAAAATATCAGACTAATACAGTGAGGCGAACAGCAGTACAAGTATCGGTTTGTGATTCGAGACAAAAAGACAAAAAACTAAAGAAATCACTTTAAAAAAATATTACCAACCCGGAGTGCTGCAAAATAATATGGGATATATCTGTACAAGTTATTAGAAATAAAACATTTTGAAAATTTCCAAACCCCAGATACGTTAAAATGGATCTGATTTATCAGTATTATAATTTTATAATTAACAATTGAAATAAAGCAACTTACTACTTAATTCCTATTAACCCTTTTCTTTAAATTCACATTAATTTAATTTAATTTTTGATTAACAAAACAATTTTGTCTAGGTTTATAAAAACCCTCAATGTTTTTTAAACAAAAATATAATTATAAACAACATTCAATTTACCTAAACTTCTGATTATTCAACTAAAAGAAAATTTCTAATTAAAGACCTTACAGGGTCAGATGTGCCGAAAATTTTCAAGAACGTGCGCCCATCTAATGAATTTTCCTAATTACTAGACTTTAATCTAGATTTTAATTTAAAAATAAATAAAAATTTGGCCTACAATCCCTAATTTAACATGAGCATAGATAATAGTGCTAGTCCATGCAGACTTTAAACGGTTCATGATTATTTCGTCCACAAATGAGTCCGAAATATTGTCAAATTTTAGACATTTAGAGTAGTCAGATTTATATTGATTTTTCCAAAAGCTAAATATAATGCAGTTGCGTTTTTTCATAGTTGAAACAGTGTTACTGCAGGAAATAAATAATTTATTTAACAATATTACATAAGATACTCTTCTTAATTTATAAAAGAAAGAAATACAATAATTACAATTTAAATTAAAACTTTTGAAAAAAAATTATGCAGAAAATAAATTACTAACCAAAAAATGAAATTATCGATTTGTAATTTTCAAAAACCGTTGTTTACCAATAATTACATAGAAATTGAAATCATTACAAAAAATTTCGGAAATTCGACATATATATGCTTAATAACAATTCATGAACAGGAAATTGCTAGAAGTAACAAATTATTCTGTACAACAAGTTATTTTTACTGGTAAGTTTTCACAAACTTTATTCAAATTATCTGTTAACCTTCGTTCATACAAAAATAATTCTTATTACAAGTATCAATGCATTTATCTATTTCATAAAATATAATTTTAAATTAATTATAATTCAAACATTTAATTATATGTATACGAAATAGAGGACCAAAACTGAATTACAGCTATACATATACATAATATATATATATATATATATATATATATATATATATATATATATATAGTGTAAATTTGTGTCTGGTTAGTGCAGTATTGAATTGTGCATATTCCACCGGGTGTATCTTAAGCGAGGTGGAAAAATAAAGCAAAAAATACGAAATGATTTGTGAAACCATACATTCTTTTTGGTTGTGTGATAACTGTGTGAAGTCCCTACACATGACACACTACACCTGATCCAAGAGCTTGACTAACTAGGTCAAATTCAAATTATCTACGTTTCCTTACTCCATTTGTTTACAATGAACGAGCCGTTAGGTATCACAATCTGTCGTTTTAAACGTGAATTACTGAAGTATATGCTAAGTTTTGTTATGTGTTTTGCAAGATTCGTGAGGCGAACACTCCGTATCTTTGATTTGTTTGAGGCTATATATAGTTTTAAAACAGCAGCCTTTCAATATATAAAAATTGCATACTTTTATTAATTTCTTCTTTTTTTTCTCTCAACATGTATTTTTAATTTTTGTAGTATACAATGAATCAGGAAGTCCTTCATAATGTACATAATGTCCTTAATATGATCAGTAAAAAGTACTGCAAATATTTTTCCACGTCCTTTAGCAACTTGCTTAGTTAGATTTTATTTCATATGGTCTTCGTTAAAGGAATACTACTTTGGTTACAAAATATTAAACTCGAGTACCAGTATTATTTGAGAGAAGTAATATTTTGTGGAAAAACTTTTAAACAAAATAAGAAATGAGTTAACTTATTTACGATGTATATTTTGTAAGCCTGGATTTTAAATCAAAATATACATAAAAGACAATTTCCATACTTTATAGAATAGTAAAATAAAATTTTAATTATTAAGGAAACGATTTCTTAATGGAGATTCTCATAGCTTCTGGAGTAATAAACCTAATCAGAAATTTGTCATTCTAAATGTAAGCAGATTTTTATTTTAACAGACTTCGAAATCAAATTTAAGCACTGAGAATAATAATAAAATAATTCCCCTTTGGAATGGATAAAATGATAGGGTTTAGTAAATATATATTAATTATGAACATTTCAGTGTATTATGTATATAGTAAAGAAATATTTGGTTTTAGTTCACAATGAAGAACTATTCTGGTAATGATACTGACGTATAACTACAACCTGCTAATAAACCTATAGCCTTATTATTTAGAATAGAAAACCGTCAGTTATTTGCCACAGTTAAAAATGTTGAAAGTTTGTAGTTCATCAGTAAAAGACGGTCGGTATCCATTAATGAATTACAAAATGCAGATACTTATAATTCGGTATTTCTAGATTTGTTTAGTAGTTTAAATTACAGCATATTCAAATAAGGGAAACATTTTATATTTCGAAACTGAATCTAGTGTAATTACCTCTTTTTCTATCTTGCATATAATAATTACAAAATGAAGGTGTTAACTTGTAAATAATTTTTCTGAACAACAAAATGTCTATGCCACTGTTACGAAACACGTCAGATCCCAGTTACCAACACTAGTTCTATTTATTATATAGTTCAATATATGGATTAACACAAGTTTTAATAAAACTACGAATACATTTGTTAGAATCTGAGTAATTAAGATAACGGTGTTAGTGTGCTTGCAATTCAGATTATTGTGACATTATTATATTTGCAAAAAAATATGAAATTCCTTTTTTAGAAATGACTAATCCTAGTTTTTTTTTTAACTTCTTCAGTCGACTCCTAACTTTTCTGAGAAGCAAAAATATGTCATAATTTGTTTTAGAAAGTACTTTTTGTAGTCTACTGTCTGAAACTGAAAACTTACAAATAGTTAAATATGTATTTTCGTAGATAGTACGTAAAGTTAGTTGCTGAAATATTTACACATTATTTTAATCTTATTTAGCTGAATGTAAGTTAAATATACATAAACATTATTAATAACCTAATTAACACTATTAAAAATTTAAATAGATAAATTGAGTTTACCTACCTATGAACTAAATTCAGCTATTAATTTACTGTAGTATTATTAATAATGGCACTCGAACTAATATGTACTTACATACAATATCTAACATTAATATTATGATTGAAGTTATACGAAATATCAAATTAAATTCTCTCCCCACTTCATCTAGGTCATTCATGTTCAGCTAAAGAGAATTCATAGTAAATTTAAACAAATATATAAAATTCTGTTTGTCAAACGCATCACGAATCTGGCGGATCAAATCCGGGGATAAAAAATTATGTATTTGTTAATTTATTTATCGTCACCTTTTTAAAACTCAATACATTGATGTAATGTAGTATATTGGAGGAATTTCGATTTGCATTCAGTTTTTATTCGTTTCGAAAACAAGTCATTTATGAGTCATTTACACTAATATTTAAAAAACTACATTATTTGATAAAAGTTAAGCAGTCAACGTTATTCTAGACAGGTATATCGAAAAACATTATTCATAATTTGATAGCTATAAATTTTTATCTCCGTTAGAGTAAAATTTCGAAATTATTATCTAATGAAGATGAACTGTTAATTAACAATGAAACTTTGTTAATAAAAAGCAACTTAACTCAAATATAAATTCAATTATTAGACGAAATAAGTTAAATTCGTTGTATCTCATTTTCATGAAGTGACTTAAGAATTATCACTTAAACTTTTTCATTGTTTTCATAGAATACTCGATGAAAAACGAAAACTTATAACGTCCAATTGTTTGGAATATTAATTTACGAAATCTATTTAATAGAAGAAATCTTTGTTGTCTTTATTTTAACTTGTAAAATTTAAATCTGTGATGACGTAAAAAGTGTTACCTATTTTTTTTTTTTTTATTGTTTGGTTGCATAGCTAACTTTTACGACTATATATGTATTATAGTCAAAAAGGTCTATATTAATTAAGGGTTATGTGTAATATTAGAGTAACATAGTATTCAATGATACGAAGTACCCTCTATTTAGATTTGAAGCCACTATCAGTTGACATGTTTCGAGTAAATAAAAAAATCTTTTACTTTTATGACATTTATGGAACACTCTTCGCTTATTTGTGAACCTTAGCATACAGCTTTGAATGTAGGGTAAATATGATATTTTTTTATGAAAATCACTACGGTCTTCACGCTCTGTTTTTTTTTGGAGTGGGAATAGGTTGACGACGGTAGCATAAATAATTATTCAAACCGATTTATATGCATAACTAGTGTAAACGAAATTACTACATCGTGATTAGTTGTATATGTTTTTATATCACTTAAAGCACATGACCTTTGTCAGCTAGACAAAACTGGTTGTTTAAACTTTTACTAAGGTAATGTTTGAGCTTACCTCTAATTAGATCGTTATTAGTTGTAAGTATTCATTCTTAGCCCTAAGCTAAACTTATATCTTAAAGTTAAACTCTTAATTCATTAAATTTTTCTTCTAGGTTAAATTTATTTCCTACATCATACTATACTTTATGGTGTTGTCGCTCTTCAAACAAATCTCTCTCTCTATCTCGTGTGTTTTTTAATCAACGCATGTCATTTTCACTCCCTGATTGAACCCTTATAATTGGAATAAAAAATAGTACAATTATTAATATGAGAAATATATCATTGGCCTTTGAAGTTCATGATACTCGTATTGTTCTGTTTCGTAAACACATTAATTATATATATACCGTAGTGAATGAAAGCCGTAACTTTATTTGTGATTGTTTCGAGAGGATCAAACAGGTAGTTTGAACAAAATATAACACTATTAGATCATTTTTAATGTTTTTCAAAATACCTACATTTTATTTTCTGTTATCATGAGCATTATCTGTTATCAATACACTAAAGAGCATTATGAACATTTTTTAAATAATTATGGAACATTGTAACGTTGTTTATGTAAATAAATTACGTAAAAATCAAATTTTTTAAGTGGCCGCTTATATGCCCATATTTTAGTATGGTTATTATGTAATATGAAAAAATGTACTTAAATCGAATATCCGGAATTGATAATGACAAAAAAAGAAGTTTAATGTGTGCACCTGAGGTTTTATAAGGTTTGGTAATTTTTATATGAGAAATTCAACAGGAAATACCAATACTGGTTTCTACTAGCACTTAGCAGTAATAAAATATCATGATTTGAGGCTGTCATCTCATAAAAAGAACAGAAAAAGTCTTTCTATAAAGTTGAAGTTCTATAAAGAACATAATTTGACGAATTTATAACTGCATGTTTTTTAACAAGTATATGAGACCATATTTTATTTTTATATACTTACAATAATCTAAACAACAACTTAGGATTATTATCTCAAAGATCGTTAAATATAATAACTTTATAATACTAAACAGAGTCACGTTTAAATCTCTGGATAATCTTGTCAAGAGTACATGATCAGAACGTGAAAATAATTTATAGTGTCGTTTATTATGTATGGTCTTGCGTTGCTAGAAGGTGTAACGTTATGTTTTCGAGAGAAGGAGTTGCCATGACAACAAATGTTTATTATTATATTGAGATTCTTAGGTTTTACGTGTTAAAAGATAAATAAACACAGAACATGGTTTCAATTTACAAGTATCAAAATATTTACAAAGTAAAAGGAACATGTTGTTCTAATCCTGGAGGTCCTACGAATGGATTTGACACGTTAATGTGATTATACTTTAGTTACATATTAACAACTCTTACCTGTCCAAAGAAAGGTCTATACAAATACCTCTTTTTAACCACCATAATCCTATTTGTTAAAGATAAAAATATAGTTATAACAGTTATCAACATATAACGATTTTATCAAAATTTATTATCAACATACCTACATGTATTTATTAACAATTAATTGTTTAGACAATTATTTTATAACTATTTCTTTTGTTTTTATATAAATATAAAGCAAAATGTTATTTCATAAAGCTACCATTTTACATGTAAAATACAAGTTATTTATCAATTAAAATGACTAATTAGTTACTTATTGTAGATTTGGCCATGATTAAAGAATTGATATTGGACGTAAAACCCTAAATTTTTTCTAACTGCTTCAACCTTATTAGTCACTTATCTGTCTTTTTTTTGAATTAATTTGAAGTATTTTAATAATACGAGTATATACTATATACAAAGTTATATATATATATATATATATTATATTAATCATATATAATTATAAAAATGTATTATATCCTATTAAATATATCACTAATCCGTACAATATAATGAATACTGCTTGTAAATCTAAGTCGACACAAACCTTGTATGTAAATATGTTATAATATTTACATCTATTTATGGAAACAAAATATAGAGAGCATGAGACTGACACAAACTAATTGAATTGATATTTTCACTTTGTTGCTTTTATTCATTCACAAACTTATTGCAATTACTGTGAAAGCCTGCTATACTATAACAGTCACAACAATGGCTCGTTCAAGTTTCAATTGCTTTTATCCGAAAAATACATTTGCATAAATAAAACAGTTTAAGTAAATGGACTCGAACCTTTTTCTTGATAATGTAATTTATTTTAACATTTGTATTTTACTATCAGAAGAGTTTGACATGTTTGCTTCCATGCAATCATTTTTTGTTCAATGTCTATTATTTAGAATAAATTCACTGATTCTTATATACACAAAAATAATAATAATAATAATAATAATAAAATAAAATCAATGTAAAACTTTTTTAATAACTTTATTTATACACAAAATTATATAGTTTCTATTTATATTAATTATCGTAAGCCTCCTAAATTTTACGTAGTTACAAGTTTCACTGCCACAGGCAGCATCATCAGACCTGTTCTTTATGTTCACTTAAAAAGTCATTTAATTTTAAACACACCACATTGTTTTACAACTTTTCTTACCTTTGTTTTACACATCAAACATGTAAAATTCTGTTAATTCAATAATAATTTAATTCAATCTTGCCATTTCTTGTCTATCCAGAATCTTGCCTACTTCTTGTCTATGTGGACTTCTTAGATGACTGATCTATTTATATAAAAATATAACCTACTTATATTTTCAAACAAAACTCAATTATAATTATTAAACATTTATGTTAGGGTATTCAATATCAATGCTAACAAGTACACTGTCTATGTCTATGCAAAATAAATTTATAGATTGAGTAGGAATGAATAAATATTTTTAAACTCTGATCATTACACTGTTAGGAGAACTGAATCACGTCAATTCAAGGGTCAACTGCTCTTATCATTTCTGATCAAAATTAAATCCTATCCCAGTTTGGAGTACTAGGCTAGCTTCTATTTGATTATATGTATAATTGGCGCTGTTATAAAACATCCCATCAAGTCAACTTTGAAGTTATTAGCAGTGTTTATAATATTTGATAATTCTCATCGAACAGCGAGATATAAAAGAGAATTTTCAACTGAAGGTTATATATAGGTTGTGGAGTTTCAGTTATTTGTTCCATAAAATACCTTTTTGTAAACATTTGTCATTACATCAATGAATCAACCAATTTGGAGTTGTATTTTATTATTTTTTATATTTAACATGAGGAAGTAGGACTAAAGGATAAACACAATGACAGTTTATTAAAAGTAAATGTTTAAAATTAACACATTTTATATATTTTTTTAATTAAAATTAATTAATACATTTTGATCCTTATTCGCTAATTACAACAATGTTTATCAAAGTCATTAGAACAGTTTTCGGATATGTAAAATGTAGTTTATATTAAAATATAACACAACAATTTTATAAAAAAAGTTCCAGTTGTAAAATTGTAATGTTATCTTCGAATTTAAAAAGCAGGAAGTAATAGGTAAAATTTACCTATAAAACATACTAAAATCTTAAATTTTCATATATAAATTCAAGAAGGTACAGCCTGGCTACAACTGATTTTCTGTATTTTTTACAGTTTAAATACTAGATGGTTAGGTCATTGATTTTCTCTGTGTACAAAACTAACTGATGACCCACAAAACATGATAAATATGAGCCTCCAGAAAAATATGCATTTAAAATTAGGAGGATAGTACAAAACTATATATGTGGTAAATCTGAAACCATAGAATATACTCTTCAAACCATTTCATGATCGATTTGTTACGTTAAAACTACGAATTCACAAAAGCTAGATTTTTATAAAACACAGGAAATAAATTATATTTTTAGAGACAATAAAACAAACAAAACATGGAGTGAAAATTTAAAGACTGTTGGAAATAAAAGTGTACAAACATAGGATAAATTTAATTCCCCACAAAACTAAAGCCTAAATATTAAAGAAAACTAATTTCGTCACACGTCGATTAAATTTGGCACATGGTCACTATTGCAATACTTTAAAGAAGTTTACTAACGATCATAGTTTGTTTAATAATTTCTAATGACAATTTGCATATTTAAAAGTGTTGTAAAAAATGTTGTACAAATTTTAACTAAGATTCAACATTTATCATACCACACTACAACATATAGCATATATATTTCTTCTAAATAAACATATAAATGTATCAATCCAAAACGCCTACAATAAAAAATTACAAACTTAATGTTTTGATTAAAATTTGAACAATCTCCTTTCAGTTTTAAAACAGAAAAATTAAACACCAGTGATTGCGCAGTTAATGGAGAATATTTAATAACAAACTCTTTAAGTAGGTCGGATTGCTGTATTTTAATTTTAATATTTGAGTTTATTTAAAATAATTCAGTTAGAAGTTATTTGTCTAAAGTCAGAATTTGACAAATGGTTATAATAATTATTGGAACGTATTTTTTTTTCCAAAAAAGGTATATATTCTGTAATAACTTATATATTTAAAGTTATAACTGATTTCACCCCCCCCCCCCTCCCCACATGTCTTACTGTCGTGTAAAGGCAAAAAACGTCTGAGTGGTCATCGCCTCATTAAAAAAGGAAGGAAAAAGACATAAAATGAAGGCCGCCAGCGCTCACTTACTATAATTGTGACAGCGTCGGAAGAAGTACATGACAATATGTGTGGATCCAACTAGGGTTCATTTGGATTGCCAAGCTCGTACTCACTATAATGACCTCCTGAGGGGTGTCTGATTTCACATATCCATAAATCGAAATTTTATGGAGGAACAACTTGAACAAAAACGCCTTTACTTTATAACTGTGTCTTCCAAATTGAATAACTACGGGTAATATTTTTATTATTTTTGTTACTTTGTTGTTTATAAGCATAAAAAAAGAAAGTAATTAAAATAAAATAAAGTCCCCATAGACCTCAAGTACTGTAATATTGTCATAGTCAAAAGATAATAAGTGTTGACAGGAGAAAGCAGATGGAGGGGATAAAAGATTGGAATCTAACGAAAGACTACATGAAATAGGATGTAGATTCAGCTAGTACCACTCCGGACTGTCACGCCCTTACTCACTATAGTTCAAATAACTGATGAACTCTTTGTTCCCTTGTTAATATAACTGTACTTATAATATGATAGTTACATATAATGTATCACTGTAAATGGTGACGTTATTGTTGAGGAGGGTTTAATAATTAAATATTAGTTTATGAAAGTTCGTGTTTCTTAATATCGTCAGTCAATAGGATAAAAAATAACCTGGTTCAACAACACTTACAGGAAGGTACCATATTTGATAAGAAAATTAATGGAACTATAGAACTTGTACAAGAGACTTCAATGCTTCATTATGTTATAGCTCAGGCCAATTAGTTATATTATAGTGAAAATCACGGTGTGCTGCTCAATGACAGCTGTTCCAAATTTCTCTCAAATTTTTTTTCCTTAAACCTAATTAGAATTTTTTGGACTATGTAATGTATTTGCCTAGATGAGAAACTGAAATACAGCATTGAATCTGACGAAGGAGAACAATTCAAAATTTAATCAGTTAAACAGGATCATACGTTGATTAAAACAAATTATAACGGACGTGAAAAGCTTTCAAAGAACAGTAAAAATTAATAATTTACCATAGAAGATTCAAATAGACGACTTGCTTTGATGCTACGATCCCTTTACGGAAGTTTACAAAGCTGCTTTGTTATTTCGAAAATGTATACTTATGATGTTTTTCTCTTATTAAAACATTTCTAAATAACTTGATAGATGTCAATAAAGTTACGCTTCGTTTTCTCGTTTCTCATAAACTGTGTTCATATTATGAAGACATACTTTTAATCAGTGTTTATGAAGTTTCTTTCGAGTGAAATGTAAAAATGAATACGAAGATAATTTACAACGTTTCTTACTATGTTCAGTGGATATCAATTATATATACTATAAAAAAAGCCTTTATTTAACGATTGGGCACAATTCCCACCAAAAACTATAAATGGCATCATTACGTACGTGATTTATGTGATGTTTAATTAATAATGTTAACAGAAGCATGGATGCCTTTAGTTATTACAAATTTTATCTTGATCAGAAAGGTCAGAATACTAAATCTGTATCTGTGTCTGTATGTGTGTATGTATCTGTGTCTGTGTCATTGTCTGTTTCATTCTCTTGTCTGTGTCCGTGTCTTTGTCTGCGTCTGTGTCAGTAACCTACACTCACGTCTCAAGACCTAATCCCACTAACAACACTGAACCCTTTCATGAGTTAAACCTCTTAACCTTTGAAACACTTTACAATCTTAACTTTCCCAATCTTACTTGAGTTTCCCAACAATAATGTGTATCTTCTGAGCAGCTAATGTGTCTACAATATATGTGCAGCGTTCTTTTACACTTCTGAAACCATTACTGTTGATAATAAGAGCTGCATCAGTAGTTCTTGAGTTACACGAATGTTCACTATGTACCAGAAGAAATTATCCAAACATCTGAAAAAAAAATCTTGGCATGAAAAATAAATAGTGTTATGTCACAAGAATCTTTATTTTTAGTTGATAATGTGTACTGATAGGTCACAACGAACATAACATCTTTAACAAAATTATAAATGTATACACAAATAAATATTATGATTTTCATCTAAGCTGAAATATTATACTGAATTATTACAAAATTGATCAGGTACACAAATTTATTCTAAAATTGTTTAAATGTTTCATAGAGCCTCCAAATACGAATAGAATCTCAAAGTGATTTTTAAATTAGCAAGAAAATGTATTCTATTATCCACAAGGAAAATTTATAAAAATAAAATAATACAAAAAATACACGTAATTATTATATGTATTTAATGGTAAAATTTCCTACAAACTTGTCTGGTTATTGTATTTGAGTTTATAACTTGAAACAATCTAAAGTGCAGCTCTTAATCATGTAGAATTTTTTTTTATTGTAGCCATTTACAATTATCTGTGAAGTCCACAGAAAATAATATATATATATATATATATATATATATATATATATATATATATTAACTACACTAAATATGAAATCCATAAACTTAAACTAATGCTGTACGAATAGTAATAAATTATAAAAAACATTAGCTTCTAAATAATTTTTATAAACAACATTTATTAAGTCAAATTTAATTAAATTTCGAATACTACCCATATGACTAGTTTAGATAAATTTATTTCAATTTATGCAAAAGCCAATCCATTTATTGTTGTATTTATTCTTGTTCTTCACTAAGTACTTCATCTTGTACATTGTATCAGAGATACAATGTTGTTATAAAGTAAAATAGAAATTGTTTTAGCTTTACAAGAAATTTATTAAAAATTCTAAAGACGACATACAATATTTGTTCTGCAGTTTGAATGCGCTTTGTTCTGAACAAAAAGAAATTATAGCATCTACACTTTACACAAAGTTCAAATAATAATTATAACTAGTACGTTTATTGTCTCGACATTATCTTGAGGATATTGTTGAAATTGTCTCTTAAAAGTGTGTAGCAGATTTAATCTTTGTTATTACAATAATGAGTAATTAAATATTCCTTGAGTGTAATTTGTAGGATTACAAAGTAAATATTTATTGGTAATTTTTTAGATACAACTCTCAATTTAGGTTTTCGTTTCTAAAAAAATTGTATTCAATGTCAAATATTATTACCAATTTGTTTTGAAGCAAACGTCAAGATATAAACGCTACCATTAAATAATAAAAACTACTTTAAAATAATCGTAATTATTATCTCGGCAACTAATATACTTTAAAACCAAAATAAACATGTGCTTATAGCTATATCTTAAGTACATTATAAATCCATAAAAACCACTTATAAACATAATTTTAGCTTCAATATTATGTAAAGTAGAATAAAAACAACTGCTTTCAAAACAATTTTTATTTTCTAAAACATAAAAATCCTAAACATTAGGTAAACAAAAATCGATGAAAATGAAAAAAAAAAAAAAAATTACTAATGAACTTTTTTTATAATTTTGTACCGTTACAAAATTTATGTTTTTATAGCAACGCACGATCTAACTACTAGAGAGAGAAAGATAAAGAAATGTAATTAAATATTAAATACATAGCTTAACTCTTTAATAAACATTATACAGATGTTAAAAATAAATATTTTTAATTACGATGAGATAAACATCAAATGAAGCGATCCAGTTTTTCCAAAATACAAATAACTAAAGCCAACAGACAAACAAAGTAAGTTTACACCTAATTAAGTAACTATATACTGTATATATTCAAAGTTAGTAAACAAGACACTTAGTTGGCTCTTTGTAAGAACCCATATAAAAAGTAATTCGTTGAGCGATGACAGCAAGTTTGAAAAGCGAGTGATGATCACGAAACTTTTATATTTATATGTTCTCTGTTAGTTAAAACAATTTTAAATATTTCTTGATATAGGAGAGTAACTAGAGTAAACATTATCTAAACAATTGTTTTCTTACAAAAATAATTAAATGAATATTGTTTGGGATTTCTTACAAAGTAAACAAAGGCGTTAATGTACGTGAAAATTTCCGTTTAATGTAAAGGAATTTGTCATTTTAAAAAATATCAGAGGTATTTGGTAGAACTATATACAAACACTTTAAAATAAAGGCAAGTATGGAAACAAATATTAGTGTTTTAGACAATGAAGATTCAAGGAATACTTTGTGTAAGGCATCAAGGGAGAAGAGAGAAGATTTATAGAACATCCGCTTTAGAATTTCTCTGCTTAAATAATAAGATAATTGTTGAAAAATAAATACACCACGGGAGGATAATGATTAATTGAATTCCCATCATGGCTATTCAAAGCCTATTTCTTCATTAGTTTTAAATGAACTAAGAGCACATATGTCTTCTCTATAAAACTTAAAAGTAAAACTACTGGTATTGCTATTATTTGTTCATACAACTTTTTATATTGATGTAGAAACCTAATAACGAAGAACTGTTTTTCCTCTTTGCCTCACGAAATTATTAATATCTGTGACTCTACTTTTTCATTACTGCTGCCAAGAATTTAGTTAAGGTTGCCAATTTTTTGAAGCTAGTGAACACGTAATTTAAGTCACATTAAAAATACCTGACAAGAATATAAATTGAAAATGTTCACTAATTTTAATTCCTTTCTCTGAACATCTAAGGAAATAAGATATTTATTTCCTCTGTGAAAAATAAAATGACCCTGTCTTTTGTGTCTAAAGTTTGTTGTTCCTGAGATTGATTGACAACTTTGGGATGTAGAACTTCTGTGTAAATTATTTTAAATGAACAAACACAACTCAGTTCTGTCAATAGTAAATGTCTAAAAATATAAAACAACTCCATGAAAGTTTTACATTATACTCCATGAAAGTTACATATAACTTTAAATGAAGAACCATCTTCGTATTTAAATATCAATTATATTAATGTAATAGTACACCAACCCTGTTATTTATATTTTGGCGCTGGTGTAATAAAGCTAAAGTTTGCACAAATACCTTAAGATCATTAATATTTGACCTACAATCAAAAAGTACAGTGATAAAAATTTTAACTGTATAGCTAATGAGGTTAGTGTTCAAATAGTATATTATATATTTTTAACAAAAATCGTTACTTTATCATTAAATACCCTAAATGTTGAACCGATATTTAGTATTACATTTTGATTTTAAATCTTTTGTAGGACTACTCTTGAAATTATATTCCAGGACAATTAATATTTAATATATATTTTATAAGACAATACCTACGAACATTAAAAATAAAACACAATATAGCCCATAAACAACTCGATTAGGCTTATTCTTTTTTAGGCCACCCCTACACTCAATAACAATGTAAAATATACATATTAAAACCACATAACTTCTGTGGCTATCATTTTTGTATATTCTCTTGTCTGTGGTAAACATAAACGGTAAAAATATCACCACTTTGTTGGCTAGCAAAATGCTATTATAATCAATAATTTATAATCAGCATTAACGGTAGTTATACCAAACAGAATAAGAAGCACTTACAGTATGTCTACACAAGCAATTATACACTATCCACTTACCCCTACACTATACACACTATAACATGCCAAATCCAAAGGGTTATATGCACCAATTAATGCTTACTTCGCTTGATATAAAAGCAACAGTTTCCACCAAGCTTTCAAGAGAGATAAACACTCTGCCCAACCCCACATTCCTCCCAGGGAAGTTGAAACATATAACATAGAAAATGGGAATCTCGTAACCTCACTGATTTTGAATCAAACATGATTTACGGTTAACTGTTAGAATTAGTTTAAGGCCCAAGTGCAGAAAATTTAGTCTCAATATGAATGTATTTTCTGACATAATAATAAATGACAAGACACCGTTTTGGTACAGTTTATTAAATTAAAGAAACATCCGTTTCGGCACCCGAATATCAACAAAGATTGAACATTGTCAATTCCCGGACAAAAGTGTGTATTATCATTCTGAAATCGAAAATGGTATGATTGCTTCGTCTTCAATTTCCTGCTTAATAGAAACTTACGTTTCGTTTCTAAAAAATATTAAAATCTTTCATTTAACTGTATTTCAGTAACCATAAGTTTTATTATCATTTCAGGTTATTGATAAAATAACAATTTATAATAACATTTTTTTTCTCTATTAAAAGTGTTTACCTACTCTGGTTACAGAATTGATATTTAGAAATCTCCAACATTGAAAGGGATTATCTGGGCACTATTGAGTGACCAACAATTCGAGCAGAGTTCCAAATGGTCTTTATCATAATTGGCTCTCTTGTAGACCGTAATTGATGAAACCAATAAAATTACACCGATATTAATGGAGTTTTAAAGATAAAACACTTGTTTTTTAAATTTTATTTTTAATTGCCTGAGCAATCTTGATTGTAAACTTTCCTGTTTTCAACTGTTTGACCAATCTATCATCCATTATCTGAACACTTTTAACCCATAAACGATTTATCAAACGCTTAAATACATATCATTAAAAGATATATTTTTTAAAACAAGTTAATTAGTAAATAAATTAATTCATCATGTGTATTACAGCAGTCTTTACTTATTCTAATTCTTTCTCAGTGATGTAAACATGATGAATTAATTTATGTACAAATTAACTTCTTTTTTTAATTTTTAACTTACAACGACGTGTTTTAATTTAAGTGTATTAAATTTTTTATGTTTGACAAATTCCAATGAAAGTGTTTGTTCTGACGATTCATGATAAATAGGCTAAACAGCAGAAAACAGGAACAATAATGATGGGCATTTCGCAGTTTGGAAGCACACTTAATACTTCTTTGATATTATAATATACGTCATGTTTGTTTAATTATTTTATCGGAAGTTTGTCATGATCTATTCCTTATTTTAAACGTTAATGGCAGGGGAATTTCCATGGAACGATTTTAACTAATATAAAATGTGATAACTTTAGGAAGAAAAAAAGCCCACGTTTAAATGCCATTATCACTGATTGTATCAAGAACATATACTTTAATAAACAACATTTTCTTACTTGAGTTTTCTTATATTTATGGCAAATCTTATTACTCGTAGGTAGTAGAGTAGGCCTACTTATTATTACGTTTTAGGTAGAAGAGTTTATCTGTATGATGTAGGATCCATTTAAAATATTTACAAAACGCAGTAAATTCAGCACGTTTTATTTAGTAGCGAATTTATTTATTGCTTTAAAGAAAAAAATTAAACTAATCTAAAAATAAAAAGTTTATTTATTTTTTTAAAATTCCTACTAAATTCGTTATAATTATAGTTTGAATACCGTGCATTTAAGTTTTACATTGGTGGTTAAACTGTTTGCTATCAATTTTAGAAACCTAGAGCACTCCAATTATTTTTGAATAAACATATTAAGTTTACTGAAAAAAGAGTAGAAGCGTAGTCTTTGTAAAACATGTCAAATTAGTATCGTTTATCTTGTTAGCGGGTTATAACAAGTTATGCCCAAACCTAGCTTCAAAAGCTTGTACATCAACCACTCAAAACATCTCCATACAAACTCAGTGAATTTAATTTCATCGTTGAGGTAAAAATCATCCTAGTACTCCTAGTATTTATTTTTTTTTAAATATGAATTCTCGAAACCATTGTCTTTACACTGTGTGTTAAAAACTCGTATCTCATTTATATTCAAAAACGTAACATTTAATACGGTAAAATTTAATGGAACATAATATTTTTTTTACCGGCATTTAAACAAAATACTGAGAATGTAATAATAGTTTGAAACATACAATGCTTGGTGTAAACAATGCTTGGTAATTGTCTAAAATCATCAAAAATTTTATAAACAAAATTTTTGTGTTACTGTTTTTTTTTTTTTTTTTTTTTTTTTTTTTTTTGTGAGATTCCAACATGTTTATATTACCATAGGTATGTTGTTGGTTTATTCTTTAATAAAAGACAAAATATCGAACAATAAACTAAATATGATTTATTATCTAAGGTTCTACTAAAATATAACTCGTCTCATACAATGTTACTTCTAATATTACCTTGACATTTACTACAGGAAAAAAGGCAGGCAGAAGAAAACAATTTGTTTTTCATTATTTCCAATAAGGTTGGAAGTAAATGTCAGGGTTACGATCCAATTTTATTTGCTTACGGATAAGACGCCATTTTAGAACCTTAATTTAAATAATCTGTTATTCAGTGGACTTAAACAGTTTATATTGAAAACAATTTTTGTTAAATTTCGACCCAGTCCATATTTACTTTTCTTAAAAATACTCGTTATTTATTTTTTATGCTTATATGTTATATGTTAACGTTTCATATGTGTTTAAATGATTCTATTATAGCTTCATTTTAGACCAGAAAACAGCGTTATATTTGAATTGATTTCTAATTTTGAAATTATATTTTACTGCGTTCGTAATGTTTATTTTTTCTATTCATGCTTGTATATTGTATTCGTGTTTGTATATTGTATTCATGCTTGTATATTAAGGTTAAAATAAACACATAATATTGAAAATTAAACAAATAATTCGTTACAAAATGTACGGATGTGTACAAGTCAAATCTAGTATTAGTCGTAGAATCCAGTGTAGCGAGAGAAGACTTCTTCACATTGTATGTAGAGTTTTGATTACAGCTAGGCTGAAAAACTGACACGTGCAAAATACCAATAATATTTAACTTTCCCCTAAAGCCCATGAAACCAACTTTTGAACATTACATTTTTTTGGGAATCTGCTTGTATTAGTGTATATTGGGGCTGGGTAGTATCGTGATAGTCCACAAAAATAGTTTTCCTATTTTGTAAATTATAAAGGTGTATGTATTTGCTTAATATTGTGTAACCCCGTTCAGAATAAACACAAAACATAAGCCTTGTATTAGATTTTATTTAAGATGTGTTACTTTTTGCATATCTTTACTATAATAATATATTAAAAATAATATGGTACATTTAATTTTTTTAATGCAATTCTTATACACAACAGAAATAAAGCCACGAACACAAAAAATCACACATGAATATATGAAGAATATGAAATATAATTCTTCACCACAATCATTAAAAACCCAAAGTTACTTCGTAGTTTTAAGAATTAATTTTATGGAAAAAGATAACTGTATTCCGTAATTTCTGAGAATGTGTGACAAAATGTCGACATTTTTTATATTTATTTTGTACTCACAATTATTAAAAAAATGATAAATGAAATGAACTGTTTAATATCTAAACTAGTAATCATTTTGGTGTTTATTTAATAAAACATTTCAATACAATATCTCTTGAGTATAACTTTAAAATAATACTTCTATTCCGAGTAGATAGAACCTTCATTGCCGTTGACAGACACTCATGACTTTGTTGACAAAAGCAATATTGACTTTACAGGAAAAATAAATAGTGTATATACGGTGACGAAATAAACTCGTATAATCATTGAAAGTATACTCAATATTTGCGAGAGTTGATACAAAAATATTGTTAAAAATATATTACAAATGTAGACTACTTTTCTTATATTAAATTTCCAGACACCCTTTTTTTTGCCTTAGTGAGACAAATAGCCATAGGACGACATTTTGTATTGAAACGGATAATAAAAAGTCTGAGCATGGAAAACACTAACTATAGAAGACATATTCTTAGTTTTAATCAAATATATCACCTAGTACATATAATATACCAATATTTTGTTAGGTTTTATTATTTATAATATTTTTTTAAAAAAGCTGCTAGTAGAATTGGCCAGCGTATTATAATAAACGCATATATTATCTATCCTGATGGAAATATTTTGATATTAATAATTAAACACTTTTAGTACTATCGTAAATAAATTGTCAGAAGATGAAGAATAAGTACCACCAATGAACTAAAACCGAAATCATTCACAGGGCAACAAACTTCCATAGATTTGAGAGTCTAATAATAAATTATACTAACATAATGAAATTAGTTTTTCATCAGATTAAGTAAATAATTTGTAAATACATGTTTACCTAATTAGGTTTATGAAGGTTTTGGGGAATACATATTATGCATATTTACTAATTCTTTAAAATTGAATTAATCTCATGAATATTGAATTTCAAATGACGGAAAATGTTTTAATTTATTTCTAAAATAAATTTGTGGAGGAAATAATTTGTATTTAATAATGTAAGTAAACCGAAAATTAAATTTAAGATAAACCTATCAATGATTGATTATCAGGATGAATTGACCAGAGTAAGGGTCATTGTAAATCCCGATTATTGACTAAGTGTAATTTAAACCCCTACTAATTGTTTTCTCTGATTTAAGTTTAAATTACAAAAACTAGCTTGTATATTGTTTCTAAACAAATAAGCTAAATCGAATTGATTGAACTGTTTACGAATTATCGTTAACTGAAAATCATTGGCGTAGTATAAGTTGTACTTAAGAAATAATTTATATAAAACTAGACAAATTTTATAACCAATTGTATTTATGATTGTCTATTTTATCTGTGTATCTATGTGTGATTGCTTTAGTGATTCGGACATTGGATGTTACTGTTTATAATCAAATGAATTTTTCCTTTTTTTTTAAAGGAGAAAACTCTAGTGGCCTCCACCACTTAAACACATTATAAAAGAAAGAGCATACAAAACAGGCCCTCGGCCCTCAAATATTTTAATAGCGTATGGGTTGAGAAGAGAATAAGAGCAGATAACGATTTTACAACCTACCAATGAGCCACATAATAATTAAACAAAATATTCTGATAAATCATTTTCCGTATAATTAAATTTTTTGATTGCTTCAATGAATGATCTGTATTTTTCCAAACTGTAGGTCTGTATTTAATGAATAAACGGAGAATATTTGGAGTTCAAAAAATGAATAGTAATATTTTTAAAATACTAACCTACAAATTAATTATTTTAAAACACATATGATTTACAATTTCAAATTGAAATTTCATATTTCTTAAATGAAATTGTTCTTTTTGAAATCCTCGCATAAGAGTTAAGAAATAAAAACTGTACATATCGAAAACCCTTGAATATATTCTTGTTTAATTATCTGGTAATAAGATAGAATAAAACTGGAACACAAGATCTCACAAAAATGACGTTTCCTAATTCAAACGCGTTTCAATGACAAATTGATAATAATACTAGTTTAGTTATTGTGGTTAATGAATCACTGAGGACGGCGACTTTGTGGATGTAACGCGTTTGATTAAGTAAACGAGGTTTTTGTGAAATCTTGTGTTCGAGTTTTACTCTATCTAAAATTATCTCACAAGTCAAGCTCAATCAAATCTAGACTTTAAGATTTTTTTCTTTGTTTTACCTACATTGCAGTATAACCTAAGAACTTTTTCTATATACAAAGCTATGCAATTATTTCTACACTTGTATTCTAAAATTGCATAACTATTTATATTTAAAAAAAAGTTATATATTTAACTATGTAAAAGTATAATTTAAACATATTCATAGCTTTTCTCCACTCTTATTCAAAATATTATTTAACTAAATGTTCTTTTTCTCACTCTTTCTTTCTAACCAAAATATACTTCACAATTTCTAATTCTATACTTATTCATTATTAGAAGTACTCCAATGATAACGATTAACACAATGAAATACTTTATTTAATATCCCAATTTTTAATATAAAATTAGGTTAAAATTTATAAGATAAACTATTAAATTTGCATATAATCCAAATGGTTTAATTTAATAAACTTCTAACAATACCAATACCGAACAATAATCTGTCTGAAACCATTTTTATCTTAAATTATCTCCACGTGTACTCTTAGCCACATAATATTTATATGTATGTGGCCAACGACACTTTTAGTACAACTTAAATTACCTAATGATTATGATATCCAATACCCATTTTCCACATTCACTTCACATCACGACACACATCAACTCGTTTCTTTTCTTGACTACTTATTTCTATTAAACTTGATATTCTGAGAAGTCCTGAGTTGGTCGGTTTTTATTAGTTTTTTTCATCCAACACATCTGAATAATTATTTTGTAACATATTTACTACATACGTCACATGGACGAAGTAACCAAGTTCACTCTAGTTTTTCCACAATCAAGCACTCATAATTTGCAAGCTTCCGGCAAACGTAATTGTAAAATCCTATTCCTAACGACGTACTAACTAATTCAAATGTACTTTCTTATGCTCTAAAGCTTTATCTATTAACAATAACATTAAAGAGTTATTTTTATTTTTATTATTATTATCTAGAAATATTTCATTAACTAGCATGATCGGTCTTATCACTTTGAAATGAATACCATTAAAAATAGTTTATGTTTTAATTTTTTTTTCAACATGTTAGCCCACGAATTGGATAATTTTATCAATTATAAAATGGAATTTGTGTAATTTCTGTAATCTGAAGATGGGTACGTAGGTTACCCGAAACCGCGGTAATCACCAAGTCATTTCTGGATTTTAATAAGACAAAAAGCAGGTATTTTGTACCTATTTTTATAATTGATAATAGTTTATAGCCTACATATTTGCTATAATTTTGTTTGCAACACTAAATTAACAACATTAAACAGGTACCAGAACAATGGTTTCCCTTAGTTGTTTAAAGACCAAAAACATCTCGGTTAACATTGCCTTAAAAAAATTGAGAAAAGTGCTTAAAGATACCTCAAACACTCTCATAGCCTCAGGGTCGGAAGAGAACAAGAGTTGGTAAAAAATAAAAATAAATGTATGGAATTGGTTAAAAAGAGAGATCTAACCACAGATTATAATATAATAAGAATATGCAAGCAAAAGGTGTATATTCCAAGTAGGATCCACGTTCGGAATTTCCACGTTCGTACTCACTATAATTAGTATGGGATCAAAACAATAAAGATCGAAGACAACATGACAGTGACATGGCAATCCCGTACACCGGCGGTAGTTTTTTTTCTTTTTCCTTGTTGTTTGTCGTCATACCTGAACTCACTATAACTGAGCCCCCGAAAAGGAGAAACTCGATCAATGACGATCAGGCAACAGATTGAAATGTTTATCAGATTGTGATATATTTGATTCTATTTATGCTAAAGACCGTAGGTACTTGGTGGTATTCCAAGTACCATTAAATTAAAAATTGTTGATTTAATTTATATATTTTATTATTAATAATTGTTAAACATTAATATTTTAACAATTCACTAAATAAGACCAAATTGATAGGCAGCTTTAAATTAAGCATGGAACGATATTCAAACTTATACATATTCAATGGTAATACAATTATTGTCAACTTTTAATTTTGGACAATGGATTATATATTAACAGAATAATAATGGAATAACATTATATAGGCGAAACAGAACGAAAGTTAAAAAGAAGAATTAGGGAACATATTAGGTGGTAACAATCCGAAAAGTGAGATTTAAATTTCGCCACTCATTTCCTAAAAGAGGGTGAATCCCAAATAAAATGAACAATTCTATGAGTTTATTACATCAGTGCAACAAAGGAAGACGTCTAAATATTATGGAAAATAGGGACATTTTAAAACTGAAAATGAACGGAGAAAATATTATTAACTAGCAAATATATAACCAATCATATGTAATTTTTCAGAACTGAAAAAAAAAAAAAATTTTTTTAAGGAATTAAACTGGTAAATCCTCCAAAGAAATAAGTTAGTAAATCTACTAAGTAAATAATACGAGATCTTGATGGTGAGAGCGTGGCACAACTGTAAAAAAAAGAGACGTGTCCTTTTAATGGATGAATCCAGTACTAAATAAAGCCTCGTAGATGGAGGGACTACGAAACGGGCCAATGAATACAAATAATAAGAAAAATATAAAGATCGGGTGAAGATTGTACTCTAATTAATAATGTACATTATATTTGATATAATTAATATAATAATTTCAATTCGGTCAGCCAGACCACAGCAGTGAAGGGATTAGTATATTATGAAATTACACAAGACAATAGGAGTATATAGTTTAATGAACAATGTATGTTAAATAACGTAGTTCCAATATATTTTAGAATCAAGAATAAGACCACAAGCTTTAATTGGTATTTAATAATTCAAAACACTCAAAAATATTGGTTAAAAAATCTAAATTAGATCTCTTTACATATAACGATATACTAAAAGTGAAGATTTTAAATCTAAATTTACAAATGAGCGAATATTATTTAACAAAAGCAATAAACCAAATTTAAGAAATATCAAAGGTAATTAAATAAAACGGAAACAAATTTTAAAATGGAATGAAGAAGTTATTGAGATTGAACCGCAACGAATTTGTAATTAGATGCGATGAAATACAAAATATTTTCAGGAAAAGATACCAAAAAATCTAACAAAAAATTATTATAATAACTACTAAGAATATGAATTATTTTGTAAAGGATTAAAAAGTAGCATTCGAAATAATAATACAAAAAAGATGTATACCAAATATAACAGATGAAGAAAATCGTATTACACATAAGGAGGATAATGTTTACGCAAGATTTCTAGCAGAAGTGATAAAGAAAACCATAAAACAAAAGTTATACAATAAAACAATAAATAACTCTATCTAGTTATACAATAAATATACAATAAATAAAGTAATTAATATCTAGAAACCAAACGTTTGATATTGTAATATTTCAGGACAAGTCCAACACAATCAATATTTGGAAAAAACAGTATGTAAATTGTTTTTACATTGTTGATTAAAGCGAAAAAACTGTTGGTTATTATTGTTTTGTAAAAAGAAGAAGAATATAGAAAAATAAAGACCACCTAACGAACACTCTAATATCATCAGGGTCGGATAAAAAGAGTTGGTCAACAAAGACCTCATAAGAAATTAATATGAAAAAGAGGTGTAGATCCAACTACAATGCCCTCGAAGTTTCTCTGGCCTTAATCATTATAGTGAGCCCTTAAGGGTAATATAAATTTGAACCACTAGAGAAATTTCACATAATACTCGTATACAAGTTTAGTTTGACTCTTCAAAATTAATGTTTTGTGACAAATTACTGTGAACATTTTGCCTCAAGTCTCTGAAGACTGTTAATATAGACAAAGTTGTTTTTATATTGTTACTGGTATTGCAATATTACGAGATACCTCCAACGTACTTGGAACTAAATGAGTAATTACTGCATCCAATACGTTGTCAAAGAAATGCTCCATTTATTTTAGAGAGGAAGAAAAACAATTAATTTTCAATTACTACCACTTGCTGAGACTGTCAATACGAAAGAAAATGAAACGGTTTGAAATATTGTGTTAACAACTGGACATGTTTTATACTCGTACATTTTATTTAATTACATTTGACGATTATTAGACGTTGGAGAAAAATCTAAATATACATATAATGGCTTTAAGAAAAAAAGGCTTTTGTATGTAATTTATCCGTCTCTGTATAAAACTTAATTATTAAATCCAATTAAATAAAAAACTGATGTTACAACTTTACGATAACTTAAAACATAATACCTAAATATTTGTGTTTTATCTGTGAAAATGGAATTTTTAATTCCTAATTTGTTCAAGTTGTTTCTAAATAATTAAATGTAACCCGTAAATGAAATCCAAAAGCGTTTATTAGAGAACTAAAGTTCTGAATGTCAAATGGTAGAAGTGATCTCTTAATTAATTATGTTAAATAATATTCATTTAATACAGAGTATACAAAATCTTGTTTTTTTTCAACAATTAAAATATGGTCACAAGTTTTTGTTATACTAGTTTTTGTCCTTGAATTTAAATCGAGGATTGATTAAAATTGGATGTTGTGGGATTAAAATATTTTATTTTTGTCTTTCTACCGGTAATTCAATGACTTTCAGGATATAGATCTGCAATGCATGGTTTCATCTTAGTTATTTACCTTCGTTTCTGAACACTGTGTATATATTTATACAATAATACGTTCCAATTTTTTTTATAATTAAGGATATTTACTCAATACTAACGATGGGACACTAAGGGGGTACTTATGGGTGGGTGTTACTGTCTGTGAATGGTGCACCCTTAGCATGTTTGTCCTGTGACGGTTCGTGTGTCTTTGATTGATGGCTATTTCCTTCCTGTATCATGCATGTTTATTGACTATACGTCAGAGTTCATAACAAACAGCTAAGGTGTAGGCAAATTAATTATGGTAACCGACATAACTGTTACGCATTATGATGAGAGTTTTGTTCATGTAATAATAACAAATATAATAATTTTCGTTTTACGAATACTTATTAATAAATTCCGTTTAAAATAATAAACATAAGACAAAACGTGAGAGCATGATGGTTAAAAATGTGGAAAACTTTATTTAATAAAAATAATTGTTCAAATCCGATGATCTGCATAATTGATGTTCACATATTTAAGTTTAATAAAAATGACATCACTTTTCTGGGTCACAGTTTCTTCTTCTTAAATTTATATAATTACATGTAAGAAAGTTACTTAATTGACCGTAGATGTTCGGAGACCATTTGAAATGTATATTCACATTCTTTGAAATAAACATAAGGGCTGTTTTTTTGATCGATATGAAATTTACGAACATATATACGGTTGGGAGAAAATGTATCGATTGATTGTGGTGTGAATCGAATAGAAGGATACTTTTTATTTAACTATTTTGTAATGTCTATTGAGAGTAACAATGTTTAATTTAACCGGAATTTCTCTATTGCGAGTGGTCTCCACTAATAAATGTTTAATTGCATGTTAAATTGCATTTAGTTTACAACTATCTCATAACGTTCATGACAAAGAACAGAGCAGCAATAATTATTTTTCCGGGTCACTCCACATTAATGTAATTGTGTTTTCCAATTCCGTGACTTTAAAGTTTACATTAACATTGATTGATTGTTAGAGGTGTGTTTAATTTTATTGAACAAAGTAATGCGAATTACGGCCGTATTACTAAATATTTATTACATTAGAATGTAAGTTTTGAAACAGAAATGAACAACAGGTTTTAGGGGTTCAAATATTTAATATTATTATTATTATATTTCAACCTATTTTAAATAAAAATAATTACAATTTAAATGTATAGTGAACAGTTTTAAGTAATTTTATATTTACACTTTAACAATGATTTTCTGTTCATTATCTACGACAATATATATTAATGCAGGGCATACAAGTACCACTATAACATTATCTATTCTCTAAACTAACTGAACTATACAAAAATGCACCCCACGAGAATAGAATTCCGATAAACCAAAAAAAATTCATAAGTTTACATAGACTTATATCAGTGACCTGTAGCAGATAATATTATGGTTTATTTAATATATTCATGTCAATTAAAATAAAGTGTGATTCCACTAGCGATGCAAGTGGTAATGACTCGGTTATATCTACCTTGTAATTCAAAAATAATAAATACAGTATTAGTTTTTATATATCACTTGTCCGTTGAAGTCTTAATATTTCGTTATATTAATTATTGAAAAAAATGTGTTTATTAATTTCACAAGTACATTAAATCAAATACGGAACTGATTAAAGAGGATTTTCAGTAGAAAAATGTGACGTTGAAATTGTAACTCGTATTAATTCATTCCTTACAAAATAAATCCATAGTACAATATTTTTACTTTCACCATAAACGTTGTGGTTTTGAAAATTACAAGAATTAATACGGCCAGATAATTTTGCAAACCTTTATAATTAAATAAAAAAACTTGAAATAATACTTTAAAAGTGCAATTTTAATCATTTGTTTAACTAATAATCTAAAAGTTTGCATTTTCATAGAGCATTTAGTAAAATTTAATATTTTTGTCAACGCAGAAACCTAATTAAAGGTAAGACAATTTTTATTATAAAGAAACTAAGGTTTCTTAGAGACTTCACATATTATAGTAGTATTTTTTGTCTTATTTAAAAAAAGCCATATTTATTGTCTATAAATATAGAGTGGTTATACTTATAACCATTCATAAAACGTTGAATAAAGTTGTCATAGATTTTATCGTTGTTTTTTATGATAAATATTGCAGCAGAAACCTACGGGTTTTGAACTATTTTCTATATTTTATACAGCCTGTATTTAGAAGTTTTTTCCAAAGTAAAATAAGGAGAGTAGAAGCATCTCATTTTAGAAATATTTGTTTGGGTTGATTTAGTTAAAGAGAGTAATTGGCATAAATGAAACTTCCTTTGTTAACAGTGATTTGTGGGATGTGGGAAGGTAAAATGGTTTACAATTACCTTTGTATCCCTCTACACTCTAGATAACAGTATTTAATTAGTGACACCATTCAGCAGGATTTACAACTTTATTATCTGTGTTCATTATTCTGATTTCATTATCACCACGATGTCTATGTAACCTGTAAACATTTTACTTTAACAGAACAACCATTATATATGGAAATTCAGGTATATTTTTTTCGTTGGTTGAAATACTTATTAGGTCGGTATTCAAATACACAATTTTATTAGGTAACTATTGATGTATACTTTGTAAAGTGTAATGACATGTAGAAAAATTAAAAAGATATGGTATTTGAAATTAATTTGTCAATTACTAGTGAAAGGTAATGGTTAATAATGAGGGGGGAATTGGTATATTTTTGGGAATAATTGTTGAACTTGATGATTTGGTATGCATGTGGGACATTATTCCAATTAACACTCCAGGTCACTGATACACTAATTCAGCTTATAATGAGTTAACGATTTATTTATTACATCCAATGGGTTACTTATGTATTAACAATTTGGTAAGGATAAACTAGGTCTGGTTAAAGATAGCGTAACCGTTGTCCGTAGTAACTATCTCTAATACAATTCAGAGCACTAAATCTTCCATATTCCTGACCATTGTTCAGGATAATATATTTGTCAAACTTGAATGGATCGCCGGTAAAATAACTGCGACTGCTTGGTTTCGCTGCCTGACACACACTGCTGGGCGCAAGGTAAATGATGCGACAATGTCAATTTCCTTGATCGACAATTCGAATTGTTTCAAAAGTCACTCTAGTTTGCATCCTGCAGATAAGAATAACCATCAATTCAAATAATTTTATGATTAAATAGATCAGTAAAATTTATGCTTTATGTAATTTGTGTAGTGAGTACAAAATAAAATACAGCAATTCTCAAAAATTTCCTTTTGTAATTTAGACTTTTTAAGCAAATTATTTTGTCTTTATACCTGAACAAAATCGTCACTATGTTTGACAGAATATGTACAAAAATTAATCATTGTAACGACTTTTTTTTCATAATTCTATCTCACAATCGTTCTTTTTTTTTTTTTTTTAATTGTCTTTACTTTAATTAGTCAGTAAATGATGTTCTTAATAGTAGGTTAACAGGAATAATCACACAAAGGTTAGGTTAGATAGTTAAGTATATATATATATATATATATATATATATATATATATATATATATATATATATATATATAAATTAATTGGCCTTCAACCTAACAGGACGTAAAATGTATGTCATATGCGTCTGTAATGTGTGTTTTTGTATGTATGTGTTCTGAAGTGTTTTATTTTAAAAAAAGAGTTTGACGAAGCAGTAACGGATCAACCCTGAAGATGCTGACATGTTGATGCGGCGAAACCGTGAGGAGATAATAATCCATGTATGGGATCATGTAAGTTGAACTATTTGTAAATATATATATATATATATATATATATATATATATATATATATATATATATATATATATATATACACCCTTGCATACACGCTAATAATAAACGAATAGATAATTCAAAATTAAGATAAAATGCGATAACGTAACTCAACATAGAGTTAACGTGTGTAACCAATATCATAACCATTTTGTACTTTTTTTTTGCTTCCTTATATATTTTATTTTATTTCCCTGCAGATAAAATACAGATAAAAAATATTATCACATCTTTTACAGCTATTTTATACAATACTAATCAGCGAGAAAGAAAAAACAGCAAGGAAAACAACAAATATTTTTTAAAAAATAAATCTACAATTGACATAAAGTGTACATTGACCTGTACCATATTCGTATATATACATTTATGCCCAATCGTACTTATACATCTATACATAAAACTAATATACATAGCTTATAACTATAACATTGGCTTATCTATTATTTAAACTAAAAATATCAAAAAAAATTTACTTGCTTTTATGTATATAATAAATAATTTTCCATTCTATATCTACCAATGCCGTTAAGATGTCAAACTAAACACAGAAGAAGAGTCTATTGTCTTGAAAAACTATGGAATTATCAACATTCATTTCTTTAGTTTTAGTAGGTATTTTGTTGAAAAACACATTTATTTGAAAAAATTTCAATTGAGAACATCATTTTATGACAAAACAATTAGATTTGATTAAACAAACGTAAAAAAAGAGGGATTGTATCCGAAAAATATTCCATTGTAATTTCATATACGAATATAATATGAATCAACAAAATTCTGCCCAACATGTTGTAAAAGTATTCAACATTTCTACAGTCTATATAAATAAATGGCAATATGCAGCATTTAAAATATAAATATGTACTGTAAAATTTGATTACTATATTAAGTTAAATTTCTAAATTTGTTAAAATAATATTCAAAATTATGGTAAATCGCTGTCAATTATTCTTAGTTCCACCCAACCATATTTTCTACATGTATAGTGTTAAAACATTCAGAAATGGAAGGTAATTCACCTTTATTTAAATAGCAATAATAAAATCTGTATTTTCAATAAAGCATGTAAAGCAACCTTTTGTGTTGTGGGATGGTATGGCTAACCCATTGCCTATACCAAATAATCAATAAAACTTGTTCCATATATGTAAAAATATTTAATAATTTAAAACAAAATAATACTTCATAATTGAGTGGTTGATTTTATTTAATTACAACATTTATTAAGTGATATTTGTATATATTTGTCTTCCTTTTTGTAAATAATGATGTCACTGTTTAGTCGTCAGTGATTGGAAAGGAAATTAGAGTGTGTTAAGATTTACGATAACTACATATTTATTACAAGAATTTAAAATACATAAATACTCAAATGTTAGGATCAGTTTAATCTTCAATATCATACCAGTGGTAAATATTGGGAAATAGTTAAAATAAAGTGTCCAAACTGCTTAGCTTGCAGGTTATTAGAATTATATGGGTAGTGGAGCTCTATATAAACTGCTAGTGACCTAGAAAGAGGATCAGTAGCATCCGAGACATTGGCGGGGTCGGAGATATGCAGCTGGTCAGCAGATAGAAGATCAGTTATTGCATAGTTAATAGTTACCACATTTACCGTAGATTCCTCAATAATCGAAGACCATTTGCATTTACATACAAATAAACGTACTTTGAAGGGAAAATTAGGAGAGGAAATCATAGTGAAATTTACTGACTTACATACGGTTGGGAGGAGGATGTAAAAATTGATAGTGGTGTGGAATGAATATATAGACCCTTTCTACTTAACATTTTTGTAATGACTATTGAGAGCGGCATTGTTTATTCAAATGAAATTTCTCTACGGTTAACGATCAAACGCAGCACACTCTCCACTAATGACTATAATGTTGCCTTTAGTTTAAAACTCTATCACTACTTTCATGACATAGAACAGAGTGGCAATAATTATTTTTCCGGGTCAATACACATCAATGTAATTCTGTTTTCATTGAGAGAGAGAGAGAGAGAGAGAGAGAGAGAGAGAGAGAGAGAGAGAGAGAGAGAGAGAGAGAGAGAGAGAGAGAGAGAGAGAGAGAGAGAGAATTGAATTGAATTGAATTGATTTGCCTTTATTTAGGGGCGAGGTTAGGACTGTATAGTCCTCTCTACCACCTAACCCCATACAACATAACAACATATTATATAAAAATATAACTTGATAATAACAAAAAAAATTTAAATCGATTAAAAATAACTAAGATAATATAAAAAATTAACAAACTTAAAATTAGCTACAAAATGAAATTAATAATTTAAAATAAAATAAAAAGTAACAATCTTAAATTTAAAGTGACAAAATGAAAGTTATAACTTAAAATAAACTAAAAATAAACAAATTTAAATTTAAACAACGTAATAAAATTAAAAATTTAGAAACAAAAATAAAATAAAATGAAATACTGTAGCTTACACTTGTAGATACAGATAAATACAATCACACATACACACAAGCACATTCATACATAATAACATTTAAAAAAGACACCACATAATTAAAAATCACTATTATTACTACATAAAAGCTAAAGAAAGTAACAAATACTTATTTCAATCATTCACACTTATTACAACAAAAAAAAATTAATAAAATAAAATAAAATAAAAAATTTAAAAAAAACACTATTCCGCCACACCCAGGGACGAGGACACCAAATCCATTCTATTCAAAAAGAAAGTCTTAAGTAATTTTGAAAACTGGACACGACTGTCAACAGTTTTAAGTGACTCTGGAAGTAAATTCCACAAGCGGCAAGCGGACACAGTAAACGATTTATTAAACATAACAGTTCTATGTAGCGGTATCATAAGCAAAGTGGAACCTCTTCTAGTGCTCCTTGCACTGATATCAGAGGTGAAAACAAACTTTTCTGCCAAGTAATTCGGCACTCCAGTTTTTAGGACCGAATGCAAGATAATTAAAATATGAAATGATCGGAAATCGTTAAGTTTTAGAAAATTAAGTTCTTTATAATAAGGAGTTACATGAGCATCGCGTTTTAAGCCATAAATAAATCGCACGCAGTAGTTCTGTGCCCGCTGCAACCTGTTAGCCAGAACAACAGACATGTCATTGACTACAGTGTCACAATAAGAAAAGTAAGGAAATATTAAAGTCTTTACTAGGAGTGCTCTAATTTGGAGCGGCAAGCAATCTTGCATTTTTTTCAAAGAGTGGATCCCAGCAAAGACCCTGTTACACGTCTCAGTCACGTAATCATTCCAAGTCATTCTACTGTCAATTATTAGTCCCAAGTCTTTCACTCTATCATAGTAGTCCAAAAAATGATTGTCAAACTGGATTCTAGGAAATGTCGTTACATCTATTTTATTTAGTAGTCGAGAATAACCCAAGATCATTGGCTTTGTCTTAGCTCTGTTAATCGAGAGTCCATTTTTCTTAACCCACAATGAAACATTTTTCAGATCATAATTTACATTTTCCACTGCTCTATCAATATCACCAATTTTAAAATGCAAATATACTTGAAAATCATCAGCATACAAATGAAATTTACAATAATTCAGCACAGTATGAATATCATTTATATACAAACAAAACAACAAAGGTCCCAATACTGAGCCCTGTGGAACTCCACTACAGACATCCCTCCAACTTGACCTATCATCACCAACACTAACGCACTGACTTCTGCCAGAAAGATAGGACTCCACCCATGCAATGCATATAGGCGCCAAACCCATATTTCTTAATTTCACCAAAAGCAATGAGTGGTTAACGCAATCAAAAGCTTTAGAAAAATCCAACAAAGTTAGGATAGTCAGTTCTCTACGATCCATTGCTAACCTCACATCATCAGTTACCTGAAGCAAAGCTGTGGTAGTACTATTTCCAGTGCGAAATCCAGATTGTAGTGGACTGAGTATGTTATTTGATTCGAGGAAATTAGTCAATTGCTGTTGCACTATACGTTCTAGACATTTAGATAAAGCTGGCAATATACTTATTGGTCTAAAATCAGATAAACACGAAGGTTGGGATATTTTACCAATAGGACGGACAAGTGCGGACTTCCAGACAAGCGGATAAATACCAGTTGTAAGCGACAAGTTAAATAAATTTACAATAACAGGCAAAGTAAAAGCAATAGTTCCTTTAATAAAACCAATAGGAATGTCATCCACACCAACAGCATTAGAAGTAAGTCTACGTATAGCTTTAATGACATCAATTTCTGAGACTGGAGAGAAATTAAAAACTTTATTTGATCGACAATGGAGGCCTTGTAAGGTCAACATATAATCATTTATAGACCCATTATCTGTGGCTAAAGGAGTTACGAAATAATTATTTAAATCTTCAATTGACACATTTACCGGATGGTGACTTTGTACTTTACCTATACCTAATCCTTTAATACCACGCCATAAAGCAGCAGAGGATTTGTTTTTGTTAAAAGAAGTATAAGAATATCTAATTTTAGCATTTCGTAGTTGCTGTTTTACTTTGTTTCTAAGGCCACGATAGTGCTCAATATCATTAATATTTTTTGTTTTCTTCGATTTACGGTAAGCAGAATCACGTTGATTCATTAATAGTCGAATTGCATTCGAAATCCAGGGAGCTGGACGCTTAGTTATACGTTTAGTTACAATAGGGGCATGTTTATTGTAAATATCTAATAACATTTTATTAAATTCTTCTACCATTTCGTCAATATTATTGAAATTATTTATTGCATCCCAAGGCTTAGCAGCAACATCAGTCAAGAAAGCATCTAGTTTAACATTTTTGAAATTTCTATACGAGATTAATTTAGGTGGTGACTTTGCAATTTTTATAGCATACACACAGTATACAAGATCATGTGAGGATAGTCCTGGGACAGGAATCTGTCCATGATGTACAGTATGTGATAAGTCACTTACAGCCATAATATCCAGAAGAGTGGCAGAAGTATTCGTAAAGTGTGTGGCTTTAAACGGTAATATATGCATATTGCAAGTATAGAACATATCTGTCAAAAATGTTGAATCGAATGTCTCAGGTCCCAGTAAGTCAGTATTAAAGTCGCCCGCAACAATAACATGCGTGTATGATGACATTAAATCCAACAGCACAGTTTCAAATTCAGATAAATAACCAATTTTTGGTGGTCTGTAGCACAACCCCAAGAGGATTTTAGCCCCCGACAATTTAAGTTCAATAAACATGAATTCAGGTCTGGCTAAGTTTTGCTGATCAGAACAATAAAGGAGCTTACTCATGATTGTTGACTTGACATAGATTGCCACCCCCCCGCCATTCCTATGTATACGATCATTTCGAAAAAGAGTATACCCATATAATGAAACATCAGCTGAAATAACTTTTGGTTTCAACCAAGATTCAGATACGAGTATTACATTAAAATTTAGATTCTGAAATATCTCCCGAAACTCATCAATATGACCTCTCAGAGACTGAGCATTGACGTGCGCAATTTTTACTAGGTTGGGGTAAGGAGCAATCTGTTGTGAAAGAGACTGATGGACATTATATTTCACATCAGCCGGTCCAGCAACACTATTGTCATTCATGGGAAACCAATATAAAACTTACATTAGCATCCCCTCCCGACATGTGACAGGAAAATGTACAAAGTATAATATCACATTCACACACAATCATACCTAAAAAAATAATATATATAATAATATAAAATGAATAAAAAATATAAAATATCTCAAATAATACAAAATAAAACATTCCACTTATAAGTGGTGCATTATCTACTCCTATAAACACTATATACATACGGACATCAACATCATGATTAACCAAAAATAAATTTAAAGATAAAACTAAATACTCAATACAGTGATAAGAATCAAAATGTCAGATATAGACCCAGGAAGCACATAAAAATTACCAGGGCAATCAAGGAATATAACATATGATAGCAAAATTTTACAATGGAGTCTAAGCAGAGAGAAAAAACAATAATAATTTCTTAAAAATAAATAAATAAGTAACTCAATAGCAACTGCAAAACGGGCAAGAATGTAGAACAAAAGACTACTTAGACATATTATAAATGTAACAGTCCATAATGATAATTTTAAATGAAGGAGGGGGTGATTCGAACAGACTGATAAATAATATTTCTATACATATAAATATACACTTCACTAATAATAATAATTTACATTAATAAAAGTAATAATAGTCTTAAATAAGTCTGATTAATTAAATGCTCCAACTGTTGTTGCCGTACCACGCTTCCCCTGCTCATCTATCCAAGACACACGGCCGTCCATTGTCCATACATTTCTTAAGCCAAAAGTGTCTACAGCTTTTTTATAAACAGTAAGACGCCGAACGGTCAAATCTTCCCGAATAGTGATACCTGTTCCCTTTAACATTTTTTTTATATCAAATATCGTTCTACGGTCCCTGTAGCTAACAAACTTAACAATAATAGCTCTCGGTTGTATTCTGCCCTCACTATCAGGGTCCATTTTGCGCCCAATTCTATGAGACCGATCAAGGACATTAATGGGGAGATCAACATGCAATTTTTCTTTAAACAATTTAATTATTTTTTCGTCTGTCTCACCGCTTCCGTCCTCGGCAATCCCGAAGACTCTTAAATTATTACGTCTCTGATACTGAGCCAATTCATCGTGACGATCTAATAAATTAATTTCGAGTTTTTCGTTTATAGCTCGTAACGACACTAATTCATCTTTTAAGGTCTTAATTTCGGCGTGTGCCAATTGAAGAGAATGTTCAAGATTTTCAATAACTTTATGAGACACCCTATCAGAGATATCAGCTATGACGTCATCACAGAAACACAATTTGACTGCGTCCATCACAGCAGCAAGCATGTCAGGTGATAAGAACTCTTTAGCCCCGCCCTTAGGAGGGGAAAGAGATGCCGGTTCTGATAATGCCTTAGATAACGTAGGCTTATCTCCTTTAATCTTACCAGAACGAGTTTTTGATGGCGAATGAGTTACCGACATAATTATTAATTTCGAATATTAACTCAGTTAAAACACTCGTACAATTAAATTGGAGTCAAGAATACTGTTCACAATAAAAAGTTATTTCACTATGACCAGACTTATACTTATCTGCACAGTATGTCCTTAGTTATAATCGTCAGAAACAGGAGCAGAAAAAAACACGTGCACTCACTCACAATACATCTCAAGAGAGAGAGAGAGAGAGAGAGAGAGAGAGAGAGAGAGAGAGAGAGAGAGAGAGAGAGAGAGAGAGAGAGAGAGATTACACTAAAAGAGTGTTTTGGTGGAGAAATAAATAGTGATCTTTAGTGTTTAAAATGCTGTATATCTAAAGCAACAAGTTCTACATTTCAATCTTTTAGGCGTGCTATTTATACACGTATGTATTAAATAACAATAATTACAATGATACATGCATATTGAAGAGTTTTAAATACTATTATATATAAACTTTCACACTTTTTTTTTTCCTGTTCAGTATCCACAACAATACACCTGAATTCAGGATTTTCAAGTACACATGTGGATATTACCTGATCGCTAAACCAATGGAATGTAGCCTAAATGAATCTCTCAACAATTCAATACTGATAAACTAATAAAAACTTCAAATATAGACATAAGAAATTTATTTTATATCAACATATAAAATTATATTAGTGGTCAATATTATAATTTCTTTAAAAAACTTATATTATGTAATAGTAATGTTGAACTAAACAGAGATTCTACTAGCTACGCTGGTTGTTTACAGTTTCAGAGCTGATAACTGTAATCGGTTATAATATAAGTATACCGAATTAGACACAGAAAAAAAAGGACCAATATTTGTGTTTAGAAAATTAATAACTATTACAGATAATTTTTAATGATTTTTTTTAAATATAAAAATACAATTTTTCTTCCAAAGGTTTTAATAGGTATAATACAAGAAAAGAACTTAATTCCGATTGGTCAGTGGATCGACAAAACGTTTAGACAATTTTGTGCTCCTTCTACGATATATCTTGAATGAGGCAATTAAATGTTGCACACTTGACTTCATCTTAACAATTATATATAAAATTTGATTTATTTATTATCTATGGCTAACCTGCATTGGTCTAAAGAATATTTGTTTCAATGAAAGTTTAATCTGAATGATTTCAAATGTAATGAATCAGGTGTTATTAAAGGTTTCAAAATTAGATGCTAGAGAATAAATATTTATCAAATAATAAATTTGTTACTTCTCTCCCAGACTTATTTTGCAGATTGACCTGCAACGAGCAAAGCAACCAGTTTTAACATAAAAGTAAAGCAAGAATAAGAAATAAATACATTTTCAATATTATATTACATACATTATATTCTCGTATATACCAACTTCTTATACTGTTGGTTATGTGTTTTTTAAATAATAAAGTTGATAAACATCTAGTTTCTAAGGTTTATGTAAATATCCTGTCTTGAATTTAATAGGTAAAACATAATATTCTATTCTTTTTTTAATTGTATAATTAGTTTTACAAATTACAGCCCTATCCAATTGTTGTGTCAACCTGATAGTTACAAAAGGTTCTGTTTCAATTGTTACTATAAATAGTTGTTTATAAGCAACAATTTAAATCTATACTCGAAATGTGTATATAAATGATGCCAATTAAAAAATATATATATTTAAATATTTTTCAAGAATAATTCGTAAATCAATATATGTAATTATAGACGATATTTATATAAACAATTGGACTTTCTTTAGGGATTCAATAATGTGCCATTTTTTCATCAGTTCCTATAGATAAACAAGTTGCACTTCTTAATTTTGATAACCAGAATTGCAACTTGTCATAAGTAAAATGAATAACATAATATAAAAGAAAAACAAAAGGAAAAATACGACACTGTAGAAAAGATACACACGTATTTCTATTTGATTGGTATAGTTGTTCCAAGCTCTCTATCTATATTAAGTTGACGCTTTTCGTGAATGCGACATATTTCACTTCAAAGCTGTGTTGAAGCATTATGTGCCTAATAATGGTTCTCATGAAAGCCCTAATAATTCGCTTTGAGATGCTGGATAGAATCGAGAATTTACAATCACTACTTCTTTGATTTATTTTAATAAATGCGACTAAAGGCTATTGGCCAAGGAGTTTCATTTATTTGTTTTAGAAAAAAACTTGATGCACTTAAGTTTGGATTCCATATTTACCATGACATCAATGAATAAACTAATTTGGTGCTCTGTTGTGACTTTGCTCTTATTCGAAATAAACGGTCGAAGGGTCAAACTCACTTGCGATAAATTTGAAGATGGTTTTTAGACGTTTTGTTTTCTGGAACTCTTTAATAGATAAAAACATTTACAATAAAAATATAAATAATTGTTAGAGATACTAATCTGAGTTTGTAATGTATTTACACACAGTTCTCATGCTGAAAATATAGCTGCTTAAGGTATTTGAAACTTCTATGTATGTAGGTTGTTGAATAAGAAAAAAAATAGTTAATTACAACTAGACATAATTTAATATATATATATATATATATATATATATATTATATATATATATTTCAGTAATCAACCATTTTTTATATAAACTGGGATACTATCTTTCCTCTAAATAAAATTTATTTACATATGTTTTAATTAGGTACAAGTATTATAATATATTTCCACTCGTTGGTACACATAAAAACCCCTTTGTTTTTCTAGTTATTTTCACGTTTCATGGCCTCATGATACTACAGTTTCATAAAATAGAACCTATTTGAAAATTATAAAATGAAATTGAAAATATCAAAATTGCCGTCTTATTAAATAGTATTGTGTTTATATCTCTGATGTTATTCTTATAACTTAAAGCACACCAAATTATGTAATTCAAATTCAGTTTCAATTTACATATAATGGTACGAACACCATCTCTCTAGGGTGAAAAATAACGTTTTATCAACATTTTGAAACTTTATCTAATGAAAATGTTCTATTCCAATTGTTAGAAGATGAGTAACAGACACAAGTTTATCAAGTGAGGAATTTTACATATGCACCACTTAGAGGTCCACTAGAACCGAGACACTGACACTAGCGGAGCAATATATTCACAACTAGTCTCTAGCCGATGTAAAGAAATTAATGATATGCACAACTACGGAATCACAATTGGTATGTACCCACTCTTTTAAACAAACCTACCCTAATGTGTAGCCTACGAAGTATTAAGATACTAATTCAGTTTAAAATTTCCTATAAGATCGAAGAGATAAACTTTTGGACGATACAGTTAGAGGATCCCTTGTATTACATTATATTATGATAAGGCTCGGGTGGCTTAAAGTTTGAATTTAGTAAAATAAATTAAAGTTTGAGTTGAACTTTTGCAATACAAAAGATTACTTGTAATATAAACACTGATACTTTACACAACGCTTAAAACAACAATTTTAACAGGAACTTTGTTGTCTTAAAGTTCTCTTCCTGTTATTGTTGAAATTGTCCGATACAAGTTAGAAGCAGGTAGTTCTTTGTAAATGTAAAAAGTAAGGACATCAATACTGCGTTTCCTTAATCTAAAAGTAAAGAATTAGTTAGTGCTTAGTGTTTTATGTGTTTTGTGTACTTTGTTTTCAAAATGCAAATAATCACAAAACACCTGTAAGCCTATGTAAAACAATGGGTTACTTGTAACGGTAAGAAACAAACTATTAATCTACTGTATACGTTAACCGAAGTTAAAAAAACAAAACAAAAAACATAAATAAATACTTATTATGTATTTCTTAGAATATAACTTGTTATTTCCTTCTTTTTTGCGTCACCAATCATTCATTTTCGATAGAGAAACACGTTTAAAATATTGTAAAAATTAATTTATCAAATTGGTTTATTCTTTGATTTAAATAGAAGGTAATATAAGGTGATAAAATTAGCAGTATGTGAGAAAGCTAGGGCTATAAAGGAAATCAAATCCTGTAATCTATAGCTAACCCAATTGTTTACGTTGGAACACTCACCTACTACAAAGAAATTAGTCAAAACATTAATAACTTCTAGATCAACGGGATTGTACTTATGTAAATGGATAAAAAACATGAGTTATTTGTCTGAAATAGGAAAATAAAGATATTATAGACAACATATTAAAGTTAAATTTGTGAAAGAAAAATAATAGAGTGAAAGGTTCCACTTTAAATGTCGTAAAATGAGAACAATAGACGAAAAAACATTGCAAAAGGGCAAGTTCAACACAAGAAAGAGAACGTTACCTACTTAAGGTATCAAAAATATACTATCACATTCACCACCTAAGGAAAGAGCATATACTACAACAATTATTATTGAACAAAAATCTCAGAAGGAAGTAAAATTGTCGAGCTAAATTTCCCCCACAAGTGCTGTTAAAAAATGCGACCAGAACCTGCTTTCGGGATCAATCATTCAACGGGGTGAAGTGTGGTACAAAAAAATGGGCAGTGAAGAAAACATCAAACGATGGAGAAAATACAGTTTCCAGGTCAGTCATCAAAAAAAAATTCAATTATTTGTTTTTCAAATACAAACTCATTTATGGTATTGAGAGTAAGAGTCTATGGGAATAGTTTCATTGAAATATTTTTCAAAAAATATTAATGACCTCCTTGGAGGAAATATATTTTGTTATGGGTTTTATAATCTTGTATTTAATTTGGACTGATTCAAACGGAACTACTTCTTTCAGTTCTCACAAATATGGCGAAGTATATAAAAATATATACGTCGATGACTTAAGGACAAATAGAGGCAATGGTGGTAAATACAGAGTTAAATTTTAAAATGGCACTAGTTATTATAACAAGTGTTAGGTAGACTTATTCGAATAAAGCAAAAAGTTCTTTTAAACAATTTGCGCATTCACGTATTTTAAAGTATAATTCATGTATTCAGAGCTTAACATCAATACAAATCAACATACAAATAAAGGTAATAACTACTTACGTACAATTTGAAACTAAGACCGTAATGTTTTTATATGACATATTAATTACACTTTTACCTAATATATACATTGGTTTACGTTCTCCATCATGATAATCTGATCAATATTGTTCATCAACTTTACTTCCTTATACACAGATTAGCATATGTATAGTGAGTAATACTAATAGTCCATGAATAAAAATCCAAATCGATTAGTGTAAAATAACGATCCGTCTTTCTAAAATTGTATAAAATAAACTACTGTAAATCATTACTTAAACTCCGAAGTTCCAAAGCAAAACTGTATTCAGTGATTGGAAATACCGTCTCATAGATATAATATATCTATGATATAATATTATTATGTGTCAAATTAGAATAATGTGTATTTAAACCCTTAATGAAATGGGTAGGCTACACATATATACCTAGTGTTTGGGACTAGGTTACCTACTTATTGTGGTGATTCGGCTTTAGTTCACAGAGTGTGACAGTTTTATAATACTAAGACTACTCACGTTTAAATCACTGGATGTTCTTGTCAAGAGTAGTTGAGCGGAACGTGAACATAATTTATAGTAATGTTTATAATCTATGGCTTTGCTTTGCTTCAAGGTTGGATTTTACATTTGAATAAGAAGTGTTGTCATAGCAATGTGTGTTTATTACTACACTTATAATGTTGTGTTTCTGAAAATCAAGTTCCTTGATACAAATTATAGGTTAGAATTTTTAATTCTTTCAACACTTTAACAGTTATGTGCTCTTGGGTCAGAAAGATATTGCTAACCATTTTGATTGAAATAATGTTTCTTACAACATAATTTTAAAAGGTGTCGAAAAGTCTTCATATATGAGCTTTAAGACGATCAGAAAACAATATATGGGACGCTGGTAAAAAAACATTTATCAAAAACATTATCAAAAACATGGTCAAATGTTTTGAAAATTAGCTCATAGACATAAACTGGTAGTAAATACCTAATTAAAAATGAATAATAAATATTTGTGATCATTTGAACTGAAAAGATAAAAGTTAGTTTCAAATTTCAGTTCATAGTCTGAACAATCATGGAAATACAACATTTCGTAAGACTGCTAATACCGTGTCTTTTACAACTTTTCCTAAAGGAAAATATTAGGTATAGAAAGATAATATTTAGGCTACGAACTTTTGAGTATTTTGAGGCTTAAAAAACAACAATAAAATGTTAGAATTTTTTAAGGGTTACAATTTTACTAGGAAATCGCATTTTTATTTATTTAACAGTTATTTTAACCATCCGTTTTGAGAAATGTTTAAAAAAAAATAAATGAATAATATCCTTAAGTAAATTTTCCTTTATATTTTACCTGTTTTACCTGTATAAATAAATAAATATATATATATATATATATATATATATATATATATAAGAAAAATTTATTTAAAAAACTGTATCTTTACGTTGTATTAAAATATAGCAAACATAAATGATGTGCTTTTTTTAAACAAAGATTATTATCAATATTCAACAATTATTAAAGCTTTAGTGGTTTAAAGTGTTAATTATTAACAAAATTCATTTTCTTTCTGTTCGATTACAAGGAAAAAATCGTTATCGTAAAATGACAAAAAAGAAAAGTAAAATGAAAAAAAATTGAGTGACACAGAAATTTCGTACGTGAAAGATTTAAAGCTTAATATTAACTTTAAATCCTAAAGTTAATTAAATTTCCAATATTGATGTTATTAAAAAATACACTCTTACATTGGTTTAATACAAAATATTGTACAAAGACCTGATGGAAAAGACGCCGATACTTCAAAATGTGATTTATCTCACCTTCACGTATCATAGATCTGTATGAATAATAATTAATTCATAGCACTTACTTTTTTATTGGTTTCGGCACCTGTTAGTGGATCAACCATTTTGATGTTGAAGTGGTATCCGTCCTTGCCATGCCAAAAGATCATTGGATATTGTAATGCATCGTAACTCCCGTGCGTTTCGGACACACGTTTCAATTCATTGTTCCGACGATGAAGCACGATATCTCTAGATTGCAAATCTTCTCCTACAATAACAACAACCATTTCGTCGATTGTCGGCGAATTGAACCTTCTTGTGTGCTCACCCGCAGGCGTTTTGTCAGCCCTAATGACGATATTATGACTGTCAGATGGCATCTGATCCAACGCAATTTTGAACAATTTGATCAATTCGTTGTTCTGATGAAGGAACGTTTGCAATCCCTTGACTATGGCTCGCCTTGTTATCGGATTGTGAACACAACGCCGATTAGTTTCCTCCTCCAAATTGCTGATGAAATAAATTTGTAAGAACTGGTAGTCCGCATCCAGTGGTGGTAACAACGCTCCTACTAAATGATAAATTTGCCCTTGAATTTTGAAAGTGGGCATGAAATTGTCCCGTAGAATGTGTGTTGCGCCAAACGACGTCATTTGGAAACAATTGTTATACTATTAGATGTTGGTCAGGAAATAGGTAGAATCATTTCCAGTTCCAGAAACTAATGAGTGTAATGTCTCTGGTGGTGGGACGAGTTGTGGCAATTTCACTTTTCCACCCGCACAACACAATCCATGAGATTCTCCGCTGAATTTCAACGCCTTACAATGTGGACAAACGACTGACATTTCTCCAATCACTATTGATCTGTCAGCACCATAATCGATATCCGGATCGTAATGGAATGCCGCTCTTTCCAGGTTCATAGGAGCACCGTGTCGGCGCAATCGGTCATGTTCATTTTGTCGTGCTTGCTGGCGTTGTCTTTGATTTGTACGAATTCGATACATTCTTAATCTATTTGCTTGTCGTTCATTTTCAGTCTCTCTAGAACGTAATTCGGACATGTCAATATGACTATTTCTATTATCCGTCACTCGCTGGTCATCAGTACGGTTTGCAAGTGAAGAAGCTCGCCACACATTTAAATGACTTCGACGACCTATGTTAGCTCACCTTGACATTGTAATGAACACTGTAAAACGACACAGAATTGTTGTCACGGTCACTTCAATCTGTCGAATAGTTTCGCTAAACTACAGACTTACGTCAGCTCTCCTTGACATTGTAATGAACACTGTAAAACGACACAGAATTGTTGTCACGGTCACTTCAATCTGTCGAATAGTTTCGCTAAACTACAGACCTATGTCAGCTCTCCTTGACATTGTAATGAACACTGTAAAACGACACAGAATTGTTGTCACGGTCACTTCAATCTGTCGAATAGTTTCGCTAAACTACAGACCTATGTCAGCTCTCCTTGGCATTGTAATGAACACTGTAAAACGACACAGAATTGTTGTCACGGTCACTTCAATCTGTCGTATAGTTTCGCTAAACTACAGACCTATGTCAGCTCTCCTTGGCATTGTAATGAACACTGTAAAACGACACAGAATTGTTGTCACGGTCACTTCAATCTGTCGTATAGTTTCGCTAAACTACAGACCTATGTCAGCTCTCCTTGGCATTGTAATGAACACTGTAAAACGACACAGAATTGTTGTCACGGTCACTTCAATCTGTCGAATAGTTTCGCTAAACTACAGACCTATGTCAGCTCTCCTTGGCATTGTAATGAACACTGTAAAACGACACAGAATTGTTGTCACGGTCACTTCAATCTGTCGTATAGTTTCGCTAAACTACAGACCTATGTCAGCTCTCCTTGGCATTGTAATGAACACTGTAAAACGACACAGAATTGTTGTCACGGTCACTTCAATCTGTCGAATAGTCTCGCTAAACTACAGACCTATGTCAGCTCTCCTTGGCATTGTAATGAACACTGTAAAACGACACAGAATTGTTGTCACGGTCACTTCAATCTGTCGTATAGTTTCGCTAAACTACAGACCTATGTCAGCTCTCCTTGGCATTGTAATGAACACTGTAAAACGACACAGAATTGTTGTCACGGTCACTTCAATCTGTCGAATAGTCTCGCTAAACTACAGACCTATGTCAGCTCTCCTTGGCATTGTAATGAACACTGTAAAACGACACAGAATTGTTGTCACGGTCACTTCAATCTGTCGAATAGTTTCGCTAAACTACAGACCTATGTCAGCTCTCCTTGGCATTGTAATGAACACTGTAAAACGACACAGAATTGTTGTCACGGTCACTTCAATCTGTCGTATAGTTTCGCTAAACTACAGACCTATGTCAGCTCTCCTTGGCATTGTAATGAACACTGTAAAACGACACAGAATTGTTGTCACGGTCACTTCAATCTGTCGAATAGTTTCGCTAAACTACAGACCTATGTCAGCTCTCCTTGGCATTGTAATGAACACTGTATAACGACACAGAATTGTTGTCACGGTCACTTCAATCTGTCGAATAGTTTCGCTAAACTACAGACCTATGTCAGCTCTCCTTGGCATTGTAATGAACACTGTATAACGACACAGAATTGTTGTCACGGTCACTTCAATCTGTCGAATAGTTTCGCTAAACTACAGACCTATGTCAGCTCTCCTTGGCATTGTAATGAACAATGTAAAACGACACAGAATTGTTGTCACGGTCAATTAAATCTGTCGAATAGTCTCGCTAAACTACAGACCTATGTCAGCTCTCCTTGGCATTGTAATGAACAATGTAAAACGACACAGAATTGTTGTCACGGTCACTTCAATCTGTCGTATAGTTTCGCTAAACTACAGACTTACGTCAGCTCTCCTTGACATTGTAATGAACACTGTAAAACGACACAGAATTGTTGTCACGGTCACTTCAATCTGTCGAATAGTTTCGCTAAACTACAGACTTACGTCAGCTCTCCTTGACATTGTAATGAACACTGTAAAACGACACAGAATTGTTGTCACGGTCACTTCAATCTGTCGAATAGTTTCGCTAAACTACAGACCTATGTCAGCTCTCCTTGACATTGTAATGAACACTGTAAAACGACACAGAATTGTTGTCACGGTCACTTCAATCTGTCGAATAGTTTCGCTAAACTACAGACCTATGTCAGCTCTCCTTGGCATTGTAATGAACACTGTAAAACGACACAGAATTGTTGTCACGGTCACTTAAATCTGTCGAATAGTTTCGCTAAACTACAGACCTATGTTAGCTCTCCTTGGAATTGTAATGAACACTGTAAAACGACACAGAATTGTTGTCACGGTCACTTAAATCTGTCGAATAGTTTCGCTAAACTACAGACCTATGTCAGCTCTCCTTGGCATTGTAATGAACACTGTAAAACGACACAGAATTGTTGTCACGGTCACTTCAATCTGTCGAATAGTCTCGCTAAACTACAGACCTATGTCAGCTCTCCTTGGCATTGTAATGAACACTGTAAAACGACACAGAATTGTTGTCACGGTCACTTCAATCTGTCGAATAGTCTCGCTAAACTACAGACCTATGTCAGCTCTCCTTGGCATTGTAATGAACACTGTAAAACGACACAGAATTGTTGTCACGGTCACTTCAATCTGTCGAATAGTCTCGCTAAACTACTCACATATAAATATATTTGATATTGTTTTTATTAAATAACTGTAATGTTTACAAATGTGTTCTGCTATACCAGCTGAAAACTAAAGAGCAATAGCCATCTGATAAAATCAAATCAAATCAACATACATAATATTAACATTAAAACTTTAAAGTCGTGTAGGGCGAAGCCCTTAGGGAATTTTTCAAAAATCTTTTACCAACCCCTCCCCCCCCAATTAAGACGAACAAAACCAAAATTAAAATCATTCAAATCGGTCAAACCGTTTTCGAGATTTTGCGTGACTAACTCACAGCAATTGATTTTTATAAATATAGAGATATTGGAAGATAATGTTTGACAATATTTTAAACTAAAAGCAGTAGCCAATAATTAAACTTATTACATATAGGCATAATGTTAATTGAATGATAACGTTTACTGTAAAGAGTTTCCACCTATAATTTATTTTCCCAAGCACTACTTTATATAATTTTACTATGCCATTCTATAGTAAAACATTTTTTTTCCATCATAAATCGATGTTTTAAATACTATTATTATGAGCACTACTTCTTAATGATGTCCTACTGTGACTTTTGTCCGTATTATGTGATGAATGAACTCTCCAATAACTGAATGAAAGTTACGTTTATTATTGGCTAAATTTCACAAGAATGTTATTATATAAATGGGACACAATGAGTACTCACCTTAGGAATAGTGGTGAACAGAAAGAGTTAGCTTAAAGTGCCTGTAAATGAGCACCAGTTGCTTTTTCTCCACTCAGAAATACATTTTACTTAAAAACAATTTTGGTATAGCAGGAAAATGGTAGAATGAAAATTCATAAAGGTTTGTATTATTGGTTTGCGTTAAAAGTATGATGAATAAATTCAAACTTCTAAAATATTATTATTTGTTATAATAAATTATCTGAAATTTAAAATGAAATTGATTATTTGTGAAAATTATATTGTTTTTATCATATATATATATATATATATATATATATATATATATTTAAACGAAAGTGATATTTAAAGAAGAAGTTGGAGAGTATTTTGTTGTACATAAAAAATTAATAAAGTTTTTCTAAATAACTTTAATAATAACTTCACTTTACAAAAATTTAAGTCATTATCCTAAAGCACTTTTCTATTTTAATCATTATAAAAGAGGGAATGTTTTCCCAAGAGAGGCTTGATGTTTACATCCTAAAAGGAAAGAAAGTACTCCCTCAAGCACGTTTCTAAATTTACATTTTCAACGCAATAAGTCATTCCCAAAGGGTTACTTTTCTAAGGTATACGACCAGAGGTATGAACTGATATTTTATAGCTAAGGAAGAGCGTTTTTGTAATATTTAAAGATAAAGGACAATTTATGATGTTATTGTTTATTCCATTTGAATATCCTATAAATTATATATTTATTAATAAAAATTCAACAATTTCTATACTCTGTCTATTGAACTGAATAGTTAATGTTATTTGAAGAATTTTAAAAATAAGTTCATAAAAACTCATATGCCGTAAAACATGACTGACCTAAACATAATAAAACTAAAATGTTAAATTTAAATAGGAGAGTCGTACTGAAAAAAATAAATCGTTGTTGATTTTGTAAACAAAAGTAAAAAAATAACATAATTTTGTATCAAATATGTAAAGTCTTGACTAATGTTAGACTGTCTGTATGACATTTTATCGCCATTTAGAAACAGTCTTTTAAAGAAAACGGATACTGTAACATGCCATTTAACTCAATGGATATTCCTGTAACATTACTCAGTAAGAGCAAGAAATCAATTTGTTTCTGTATTGGGACAGTATATCCCATACTGTTAATAAAGTACCCTTAACAAAAACAAACGTTTACTTTTTCCTAATTGCTATTGTTCGTCCGATTACTTCATTTTTTTTGTTTTTGTTTTTGCATGAACGATTCATTCCTCTTCATGATTATTTTTAAAGCAGAAATATATTTTACATTTTAAATCATATTTTCGACTATGACATTACTGTTTTTCCATTATTGCATATACTAAATATAAATGGTATTCGAACTTGTTTTTCTAACCAGATTAAAAAAAAATTAGTTCATAATCAAAAATAAAATTAAACAAATGTTATTAGAATCTTGATTACCATTTAAGTATGTAAATATAGATTTAAAAAGGAATTACAATCACAATTTAAAAATAAAAAGTAAACATTGATGTTGTTTGATATCGGAGATATATTATGTTATTTGCATGAAAACCTTAATAAGTTTATCACTATGAAACATTGGTAGAATATCGAAAATCATTATTGAAATAATATTATTATTATTGTTATTATAATTGAAGATAACCTATTTTGTTGATAATAGGTTATACATTTCAAAATGACAATTCATGGTTACATTGTGCATGATACTAAAACTAGGATCCTTTTACCTTTACTTAAAAGAAAATAAGTCTTTATATATTGAATACAAAGATAAAGATTTTTATACGAGGTTCGAGCATTTATTCAGCCTCTAGTTTCTAATCCACAATGAACATTTTAATCCTGTTAGGAGATGTAATTAATTGTATTTTTAGAAGTGAAAGTGAAGTTAAGTTTTATAACTATATCATGAGAAAATCATAATTACAATTAGAGATAATCAGAAGTTTAAATTTACTATTTTATGCACTATATATATATATATATATATATATATATATAGGCTTTATAAAATAAACAATATCTGAAGATTGAAATATATATACATATAGTTATTGCAACACCTAGTCTCAAAACTAACAAAGAGCTTAGATCTGACCTAAATTGCTAACTTCATAATTAAACGTTAAATTAGTTTAGTTTGTTTGATACACCGTCACTTCACTAGTAACTGATGTTTTTGATCTGTGTAATGATATAACTGCCTCCCTATTTGAAATAGTTGAACTTGCCTACACATTCAAAAGCTCATGTGATCATACCTTATATCAGTCTTTATTATTTCCTCACCAATAATTAGATCTCTGTGTATGTCTCCATGTTAGATACGTCCGACAATACTTTGTTTGGAAAAGATTTAGTACAGTGTCATAATTCGGCATCATCTAAGCATACAAGTGTTAGTATCTGGTTACAGATTAAACGTTTGTTTTATTGTAATAGTTGGGATTTTCTAACTATTAGGCAGTTACTTCTCTATTTGATTTCCAGTTCGTCTTACTTTCACATTGTATTAGATTTCCTTTTCGACTTAACATCCGGATTCCTATGAATTTAACCTCATTTACAAATAGTATTCTTTTAATTCTTATTACTTTTTTTTCCTAAAATAAATTCGACGTTTTAGCCTAAGTGATTTTGGTAGTGAATCTTCAATTTATATTCTAGTCCCTTATGCCAAACTTTGTCAAAGCTGTGTGTCACGTCCACAAATATTGCATTGGCGATTTATTTTCTCTTCTAGTAGTTATCTTTTTTTAATATCTTTGCTAGTTCGACTGCCGGGTGCTTTTCCTTAAATCCAAACTGTTAATTAGAATACGATTTTATTATATCATTTTAGGTTTAAAACATATAAGGAATAATTTTGAATAAGGTTTGAATAGACTGGCAGTAGAGAAATGGGTCGGTATGACGTCGTGATGTTTCTGGTTTAGGAATTATGAGGAGTTGTGACATTTCAGATTCTCGATACGTACATATTTTACCCTAAAATAGTCATTTATTGCACGAGTTATTTTCATAAATGCTCTATTACAGTTGTTTTAAATTATCTCCTGTAATCAGGTAATATGAAGGAGATGTTTTGGTATTGTTTTGATATTTAACTGTAATAGTCTATAAGAGTAACCGCAAATATCTTGAATATACTTATGATATTTATGAGTCAACAAATCCAATGATAGTCCTTTTTCATTAGATTTGAACATTTCATAATCATATTTTTCTACCTTGTCTTTTTTTCCTTAGGATTATGTCATATCTTCCTTGCTCATTAGTCTAAGCATCACTGATTTTTCACTGTCTACGATCAAAAAATCTTTTTGATCATCTTGTTACCTCGTTTAAAAAGTTGTTTTAAAAATGTTCAATCTAAAGGTTTATGTAATTACACTTTACTTTTTTTGGAAATATCATGTCATTTGCTTTGTTTCGCAAGATATGAACAGTGTTTTATCATCACGCCTTCTTATTTGTTTCTGGTTTTAACTTTTTCCATTAACAATTCTATAATTAATTCTTGGGATTAATCGTATGCCACTTCTTTTTTTAAATGGAGTGTTTTTTCCAGGTGGTTTGCTGTATAAGTTCTACTAAAATTGCAGTTTCTTTCTTCGGATCGTTACTAGGTTTTAGTGGTTAATATTTCGACACACTTCCAGTCCCTTCAATTATTTTCAAACGTTTGATTCAATTCTCTTTCCATTATTTTACCATTCAGGGTCATAAAAACTAGTGAGTGGTCAGAGTTGAAGTCTTAATTTTAGTCTAGTTTTATACTTTTAGTAATAAAAAAGTCTAATAATCAAGTATTTTAATTCAATTCGTTGCCAATATGTTGAATCTCCTGTTGAGTTGTGTCCTCCACCAATAATTATAATTTGTTTAATTAGTGTTTTCCCATTTGTTGTCGTCATACTAGACCCTCGTTCTATGTTCTTTGTATATAAGTCACCTCGTAGTGTACATTTCTCTCCCAATCTTCCTAAAATGGTTTACGGTCTTTCACTGAATAGTTGTTTTCAGTAGAACAATATGTTGCAGCTACTGTAATTTTATATATAGTCGTGGTAATATTAAGAGATATAGCCTGATTATCAGTGGTTTTTAAATTCTATTTTTTAAACGTTTAAAGTTATGTTTTATTACAATTCTAAAGGAATAAATGAAATATATTTTATTTATTAAAATAATTTAAGGCATTGATAAAACATATATAAAACTTTACTTTGAATGGATATAAAGTGTTTTTTAAATTATTAGTATAAGTCATTTTTATTGTAGACCAATTATTTCCAAACCGCAATTATTCGTTTTCAATTATTCATTTAACTGTTGTATATCAATTGCGATTGGGTTCAGATATTCGTATTTCTCTAATACTTATTCTACATTTGATTTATTTATTTATTTTTTATTTTTTAAATAATATAGCTAACTTATTTGTTTCAAGTTTCAAATTTTTAGAGATATGGGAGACATATTTTTTTCTGGAAATTAAACAGGACATATTGTTTTTTATACCGGTTAACCCAAATTTTCGAAAATAACCGTAAACATTATTACTATATATTTTAAAATAATTTTAAGTATATACATTTATTTTATATCGGGTATACTATTATATCTGTTTACTTATAGATTTGACAAAAAACTGAAATAAGACAAAATTAATACAGATTCAAAATTCATTTAGAATTCGATTGACAGTATTAGAAACAGGCAGATCCACACATCACTTTATATACTATGAAAAAATATTTCTATTGAATATAAACCACAACTAATGGTTACAAAAGAAATTAACGAAGGACAATGCCTGCAAAAAACTTAATTAGAATCGTTACGGATTACCTAAATATTAGCTTTACTTGCGTAAAGCCATTTAATCCACTACCAAATCTCCTTCTTGTAGGTAGTGGAGATTTAAGGGTTGATTTATACAAATTGTTTCGTCTGCTAAAAAGCATCCCTTGACCATTGTCATTTTAGACATGTGAATTAATTTATTTCCTATTATTTAATTGCAGGGGTGTTAATCATTCGTATTAAGTTTTCAAAAGTCTCTTATAACTTTAATAATGTTGACTAACCAAATGTTTTCTTAAACATGAAACTTGTCAACGAATAATTAGTAGTCAAATGCTAGCTCAAATAATAATATAACAAAATACCTGAAATCTTAAAGATATTTTAGAGTACATTTGTACATTTATTTTTTGTAAAGTTATATTAACAAAATAGAACCATAAAAATGACCTTTTGAAAATGATTCAAAACACAATGAAAAGTAACTACTTAAGTTTACTTTGTAGTCTGATTTGATGAGTAATCTAGCTGTTTCCCGAGGAATCAAGCTAGAACTACACCTTTTTCACCTAACCTCATGTTAGATCCTTCTCTTTTACCAACTCAGAAACTATTAGCATATTCTAGGGCTAAGATTATTTATTTATATATTATTTTTGTTCTATATATAAAAGACAATAATGATTGAGAGTTTAGCATAGGAACAAAAATGTTTTTAACTAAAATGCTGATTGTCTCAATTCAAATAACACTTATAGTCTTCAAAATGAAATTATAAAAATTGTTTTATTTAACTGCTAAAATAAATTTTACAAATTATTATTAATTTCCATAAGAAAATAGCATTGATTTTTGATACATATTCAAAACAATTATTTATCCGCCTTTTAGAACAAAGTTATTTGCAGTTCACCAGAGTGATATTTTAAAAAATTATCTTCTAAAGCTCCTTGATTTGTCGTGTGATATAAACGTATTTTGTATTTACCTGAAACTATAAAAATAAAGATTTACGTCGAACTTGTTAAAGCTAAAAAAAAGTGTAACAATACAAGTTTAAAAATATGATACTTCACATAAAAGTTTGTATAAAAAAATCTGTTTGAAACAATATGTTATGTTTACAGCCACGATTTATTAAACAAATTGCGTACATTTAACTGACAATATAAGAGTAGAATTGAAGTCGTTACCTGGTTTCATCCACAGACTAATGAAATTATTGTGAATTAATTATAGGGTAAAAAAGCTAACGTTATAGGATTGGTTATTAACAATGGTATATATAAGTATTAATAGTCGTTGCATCCATTGAGGAATCGTGTAGAAATTCATCAGAATTTTTCATCTTGTGCAAAGAGTAAAAGCTCTTTCGTTTTATACAATTAGGCAAACTGGGGTAGTTTGGTGACTTAAAATATAAGTCCATTTTGTTTTGCCGAAATGTTGGTGTTGATTTTGTAAATATCCTGTTTTAATAAATTAACACATTTATCACCACGAAATGTTTGACGAACGTAATATCGAAGGTTGATAAGAATTTTACAAATTGTACTCAAACCCTGAATAATTTCATTTGGCAAAAATATGTAAAAATATACACAATAACTAGACATGTTTCTATTTTATATATATATATATATATATATATATATATATATATATATATATTCTCCAGTAAAGGTTTTTGGTTTTGGGGTTTTTGTTTCATTTAGGAGGAATCTAATTCATTCCTTGGGGACACACCCTGTACACATTCTGTATTTATATGACCACTCGACACAATTTGACAACAATAATTCATAAACCATTTCATGTAAATATTATTCCAATCTTTTCTAAAATAGTAATAGAAGAAAAAGATACTATAAGTAATTTTTGAACATTCTAAATTTTTTGCTTAGTAAAAAGATATATTCAGAAAACAAATACTACAATTATTAAAGCGTTCTTGATACCATTTATCAAATAAAAACAAATATTCCTGTAATATAAAGTGTAATTGCATTAAGAGAGTTATTATCAAATAAACAATCATTATATTAAACTGATAATTAAAATGTTTAAATAGTTCCACTTTTAAGAATTTTGAAGGCGTTTTTAAGTGAAGAATTGACATACTTTTTAGCTACATTTTGATATTTCAGGTGGTATGAAAGCTTAAACATTTTATTATCATCATAATATCAATGGCATCTGCAAATCACGATACTCTTAGATTATGGAGGATTAATTTTAGAATAATAAAATTAATCGTGTCTAATTTTTAAATTTGGATGTTGCCATACAATTCTAGAATTAAAAAAAATTAACTCAATAGTATGTACATTTGAAACAAACCATTGTTTAACATATAAAATATTTAAATTTTAAATTCAGGGTTTTTCCTCATTTATTTAAAAATCAGCTTCCCTTGACCGTCCCTTATTGACTATTTCCTGAATATTTTACTACAGAGTGGTTGAAGATATTGATTTCCCCTGTGGTAAACAACTAGGGTTGTGTCCTTGAGTAAATTGCTGTGTGATCCTTGCAAAAAATATTTTATTGCATTACAACAGATGGTCCCCTCCTTCCAACTAATACCGTATCAGGATATCTTTGTGGGATAGGACCGATAACATTAATTTTTATAATTAAAATTATATAAAAATAAACTTTGTGTAGTCGTTTATATAACACGGTATCCTGAGATTCATACACACACTACATAATGAAAATTGTGTATTTCACGTAGGGGAAGAGGAATGCAAATTTTGGGAAATGTACACAAATTCCGACTATGCATGTGCAGAAAGAGGTAGTATGTAAATTACAGTTAACACTCTGAAGGTTATGTTCCTGTTCCGTTTTGTTGAAATTAGATTAAGAGTGTGTTTCTATCAATATCTTTGATTGGGCTGGTAAAGAGCAATACATATAGAGTCAATTATACCAAATTGTGAATGTTTCAAATTTTGTTTCCTAACATTTTGAATAATTCAATATAAAGCGCAATACTTTATGTTAAATTATGCATACTTGAAGGTAGTAACCCTAAATCCACATTCGTTTTACTATGATAATACCAAAATAAAGAAATAACCAAAAACTTGTTTGGAAATTAGTATACTATGATAAATATGTCAAAATTATCTACCGAATTACTTCTGTTAATATTTTAAGTTTGATTACAAAAATATCGTTAATTATAACCAAAACAAATTTAATACAAATAATTTTTCAAAATCATTTAAGTGTGACTAAAAAAATATTGCTAATTATTCCCCTAAAACATTTACATACAAATCAATTTTTAAAATATTGAGAGTGTACATTATCTGTTTGATGCTCTATAATTTATATTTAAACACGATTTCTCTATACGCGAGTTAAAATTACTATCCCTTGGTTAAAATTTTAAGTTTGTGTAATATTTGTGTTTCAATTCATATTTGATTATCCCTTAGTAAAAATTGATTTTATGGAGTTATATCAATATAAGAAATGTTTTATAAAACTGTCAAGAGTAAAACAATTCTACAGAAAAACAATTTAACTCCAATTACGCTCAGCGACATTTCCTTCTTCAGAAATAAAAATAAGGTGGAGAAACTAATTAAACGCCAATCTCTCGAGGTTTCATTCTTGGAGAGTAGAGTTAATATTTGATGAAAAATATAAACAACGACTAGGTTTTACTAGTATTACCAAGATCTGAGGAAAACATTTTTTTAAAATATTGTGAAACACGTATTTTGACACTTAAGCTTTCTGATATAAGTTCAATGTTACTTTATAAAATGCAGTTACAAATAGGCGTACTATGTTGTAGATAATTTAATGTATATATTTTAATAAAGTAAATAAATATTGTAACAGGAACAATAAAAAAAATATTAAGTATATAATTAGCGCTCGTTCTTGTTATAAACCGGTAATATTAACATTCGTATTCTCCTCCATCAAAAAACTCTATAAAACAAATAAATTGGTAACATCAATTCATGATTATTTTTATGTATAATAAATATATTCGAGTAATTTTAATGTCAGTTATTCCACAATAATTATATAATTTATACAACATTTAAAACTATCACAACAGGAATGGGAGAAATATAAAAAAAATTAAAACCCATCGATTTTATGAAAATATAAGAAAAACTAATGTTATACGGAATTGTTTATTTAAGTAGAATTAGATGTTAACTATGGTGGCCACAAAAATGTAATCGATTCATTGATGGTCTATAGACCAGATTAAGGTAGATTTCATTCTTTAGTTTATTCATGATCTCGAAGATGGTTGCTATAGTTATATTAATTTGGAAGAATGTTGTTCGTCTTCAAATAATAAAAACTTCAGCTTACCTGAAACTAAATATTACTTCATTTAATATTTGGACTGACCTGCCGGAGAGAAAATTTCCACGTCTAATTAGGAATGTTATCCCAAATTTACTACGTTTGAACTTACTCTTTTCTAATTTCGTCTAATGGTCATATTACATTTCGTCTAATTTCAACAAATATTTAATTCCTTAACATAATTTAACTGATTGTTATATATTTGACCGGCAAAATTATGTTATAAATAAGTTATAAATCTTAAATAACTACATAAAAACATAGAGAAAGGGTATTTATTATTGTGTAAATGTTAGATTTTAAAAATTTTAGCACATTTGTTTATACAAATTTGTTACACGCCTGTGAAAAAATTATGAATTATAATAACGTTTATTAATGAATATTGTATTTCATCATGTTTTTCATCTGTTTATAAATAAGTTTAGGAAAATATTAGGTGATAAACGATTGAAGGGGAAAAAAAGTAGATTTCTTAAACATTTCTATAACTATTAAGTACTACTATTGGAGTTATTTTATAAAGGTAATCTTGTTATTAATATGCTGTTGAAACACCTTATTGTTTACGATAAGGAAGCCGATCAATCACCAAAGAACAACAGTTTTGTGCTTTGGGATTTGTTTGTGTTTTTAATTGTGATAATCCTCAAAGTGTCCTTGGACGATGGGAGTGAAATTTCAATTTATATTTTGTATGTGATTACTATAAAACTATTGGTTTACTTTTAATAACAATAAGTATTAAAAAAATATCGTGTGTAAAATATAATATAGCTCTTGTAGAGTTTTACAAAATCAAGAAAAGTAATAATTATACTATTATACTGTGGATGTTAAAACTATTGCTAAAAGGAATAATTATTAATTTATTAATATGACTCTATCAAAATAAAAATATGTTCAAATATTTATTGTACCAATATTCTGATGTTAAAATCTTGGTATAAAAATTAACAACTGGTATACCAAATGCTTAAGCTGGATAAGAGATGAAAGATAAAATCTTTGAATTTCTATATGTTTTTAACATAGGTTTCTTCTAAGTCGTAAGACCTAATATTCCTCATCCCTCTTATCCTTCCTTCCCTTCTGGTCAGAGGGTTTGAGTACCAGAATTATAGATATATTAACAAATATTGTCTGTAACAAGGATTCAATTTTTTTAATCACAATAGCTTGCATTTAAAATGTTTAAATATAAAACTTTTTTAGAAATGTAACCTCGCTCAATGACATTGTGTTGCAATGCAAACGATGACAACTTCCAAGATAGATGACAAAGTGGAGGATACCTGTTTTCCGACTTAATCATCCACCAGAACTTTTAGAACTATTAATGTTAGATTCGACCACTAGCATATACAATCAAAACAACTTCTCCTCAACATGTATACCTAATAGGTAAAACCCTCTGCGGGTCGAACATCCGTGGTACCATTATATTTTAATATTTATCTTCGTCCTGTTTCCTAGAATTTTACATCCCGTAGACAAACTTACTAAGATTCTGAGGAAGATCAGCCGAATACACCTCTACCGTTTCATCTGATAATTAAGACACTGACTTGGAGTCAGTAAACGTGTTATTTAAATTACATTTTTCAATTTTTTTTTCGTATTACACTTGATCCAACGACTGCCAAGAGGAAGAGAGAGAAAAATACGTTTTATTCCCAAATTGTTTTTTACGATTACTATAATAACAAGTTTTAACATTTTGTATACTTATCATGAAGCTCAACGCTCAACCATCACCTTTGTGGACTAGACATATAAACGTGGTAAGATAATGACAAAATATTAATTGTATTGATCGATAACATTTGATTCTCTAAAAAATCTAATAATCGTACAATAATTTTATATAAATTAAGTCCTAGATAGTATATCAACTTTGTTAGAGTACAAAAACATGTCTACATTTAAATATAATAAGGGAACGATCGCAATGATTATTCATATACTTTATATTGAAGAGATTTTAAAGTTTATTAAAGAAAATAACAACAGACGAGATAAGTTGTCAAGGAATGTATAAATTATGAATTTTAGATAAAATATTAAACAGGATTATTTCTCTTGGTGTTTAAATCCCTTGACGGAACTTTGCGAAGCAGCTTTGTTTTCTCGCCATTGTATATTTAAGATGTCTTGTTATTAAAACATTTTAAAATATCATAAAATACATTAAAAAAGTTAAATTATCTGTCAGCATTTTTTTCATATTTATAGTTATAAATTATTGTTGTAAAGAAAACTACATCAATTTAATATAAAGGCTCTCTCATCCACTCCCGGGAGATCATTTTAAAGGACTAAAAGCAAAATCGTTAAATTTGGAGAACAAGTGCGTTTTACAAAATAAATATAATTTTTATTGCAGTGTTTAAGATGTTATCTACTATTGATAGCATACTATAAGTTAAACAATTTTTATTTCAAATAATTACTATTGTTAAAATTGTTTAATGTTTTCGGCATAGGGGAATCCTAATGTAAAACAAATACATAATTTCCATTAAAATTCATTTCATAAATAATTTTATAAATTTTTCCTAATTCAGCTATTATTAGTAGTAAGTTTTGGTGTTGTAGAAAATATGTTTGTAAACAAAATGAAAAGTTAATTCCTGTTGAAAATAATAATTAATGATTTTTGGAATTAATGGCCGTTCTAAACTCAACTAATCACAACAATCCGTTGTTGATTAAGTGTATTGTTATTTATACTCGTACTAATTGGTTTCGATCATTAAGTTTAAAATTCAAAGTTTTGTGTAAAGTTTAACTAACTTATTTCACTCTTGTTTGAAATATTTTCACATCAACTTCAACTTTAAAAAAAAAAAATCGTTTAAGTTGGATGTCTAAGAGAAAACTTAATTTAGAAAATTATATATATAAAGAAATCTTTTTTTTAATATCGCAAATGGATGATAAGTTTTTCGCTTATTTAAATGTTCATTTAAAATTAAATCAGTATGAATTATATCAAGACCAAGACGAGAGTTGTTCAAGTCGAACAAAATGAACATTTTATTTTTAAATTTTTGAGATAGTCATTTCTTAATTTGTTGCGTAATTAGTTGTGGGTTGATTATTTTGTATGAGATTTTAAAAGCATAATTTTACAAATTGAGGATATAAGGGTGTAACTAGTGTACGAGTAAATTAGATTAATAAAAATGTTTATAAAATCCGGTAAACTCTTAATACGGAAATCTGAAAGATTTCATTACTTTAACATTTATTTGTTAAAGGTTTGAAGCACCATTTATAAAGACAGAACATAAACATTTTCAAATAAAAAATTTATCTGTTCTTTTCTGACAAATTAAAAAAACCTCATTGCAATGATTATTAAGTGTGTGAATCAAAATATACTACCAACTTTCAGAGGGGATTTACCATTAAAAAGGAGATCGTAGGGAAATGTCGACAAACAAGAGAAACGATGATGCGTTGTATGTAATTGATGTTGATGAAACTTCTGTGTGTTGTATGTTAGTTACTCTTAGGTTCGTATTGTGTAGTCAAGGTGTATAAAATATTTAATATATAAAGTAATTTTTGTCTGACTTCTTCTGTATCCAAATATCAAATAACAATATATATATTTACATATTAATTATATAATTTTTATGGTAAAAGAAAATAATACAATTTTCATTCAATGTAAAACAAAACAGTCAATTTTCAAGTATAGTAGTCATTTAGGAATACATTAACTTTATTGTCTTTTGTTTGTATAATTTGAACCATAATTGAAGACTTGGCAGAATAAAATATTTCATAATAATATCAAGAGGAAAACTTAACGATGATTGTTACAAAATAAATATTTTACGGTGAAGAATTTTTAAAAGAATTGACGTTAAACTATTTTAAGAATTTCTTTAGTTATAGTATTAAAAGATTCGCTCTAGGTGTATAGTTGTTATAACTGTATAATTGAAAGAAGATTGGAAAGGTTATCTCATTTCCAATAATAATGATCCAGGCTCGGTTTTAAACACCATCACATGGTGCAAAACATTCCCCAAAATATCTCACTCACACATCTCCTTACCAAATTAAAACTTTTATTGTTGTCATTATTTACTTGAGAAAATCAACAATGGACGCAAACTTATAAAAATACTAATATTTTAAAATAGGACAAAACTATTAAAATAACTGGCTTTGCTTATGACAAAAGCCATAACATATTTTTACTTGGAACGTTGCACCCTGGTTTTAGTCATCAGTGTTTACATTTATTTCAAACTTCAAATATTTTGATAGAGGGGTTGTATAGAAGTTATGTGTTTTATAACATTCTCGTGACCAATGTTTTGTTTTGTACTAATACGCACGAAATACAATTATTGAGGAGATTATCGTTTTCATAGGACACATGCGTTTTGGTTACGTCCTTCCTGGCTGTATTTGAGCAATCATAATTTTTTTTCTTCTCAAAATCGTTGATTTTTGGTTTTTTGAGATATAACAACTTTCGTATTATTAAAAAAATTTAAATCCCGGAAGATAATTCCTAATTTATTTTAAATCGGTCCCTGAGTTTCCAGTGAAAATACAAGGGATTAGAGGCTGACATTATACAAAATATAATTTATTTGTTCCGATAATACCTTAAAACGGATACATACAATGAAAATCGATATTTATTTTTTGAATCATCACATCTATATTCGGTCCACTTGAGAAAGTCAATATCTATTGTAAAGTTTGAATCAAAATTGTTTATTCTCACAGCATAAAAATTGCGAACAACATAGACGATTCACTCAGAATACACTTTTAATACAACTAATCAAAAGATATTTTAGGAAACTGTATGCGCACATTTCATTTCCAAATTTAGGGGTATCCATGAGAATGGGTCCAATACCTTTATTTGTCATATTGTGTATTGTTGTTGCTTTTCAAAATCAAATAACGTTAACTTACTTGTAACTAATTAAGCGTCATCACTACGTTTATTACCTACAAAAAGAAGTATTTCGCTGTTGGGAATGGAAGACCAAGAATGGGGGGAACAATTACTTCGAATAGGTTAGGTTAGGTTAGGTTAGGTTAAATTTGGATATTCAAATAACTAATTGTAATTTTGTATAATGTATCCTAAGACATCTTCCCTACATAAATACATATTATTTTAGTTTTTTTTTTTAAATTCCGTAACGTTAGCCAGATTGGATAAATTTAATTTAGGTTTTACAATGCCTTTTTTAGTTCCACTAATCCGCTTTTCTTTAATGCAGTTTCGAGCGATAGCCATCTTCAAGGTAATAAATGCAAAAGCGCAAATCATAAAACACATATCAGTCCGCGTGAATGTTGTAAATAGTTAAAACATAAACAATTATAGACACAAGTCGCGTTTTAAATGACGTCTCGTCCGATACTGATGGTTGGCACTAGCTTGAACCTGGAGTAGTGATAAAGTAAGAGATATGGCACAATTAGTTACATAAATTTAATTTTGTTCTTACATGTGACCCAGAAAATTATATTAATATTTCAATATTTAATAATCTGCTGAAAAAATTTACTAATTTCAATATTTATAATAAATATTACAATTAATTCAATAATAATCCAATTGTTTGATTTTGATATTTTTACAGCTTCTCAGTATTAGACCAATTATTTTAATATTCTACGGTATTTTCAAACAATTTATTAAAACATATATTTAGTCTGTTTTGTTAACAATTTTAGTGAAATATGTATTATATGATATTGTAACCTTAATAGAAAATTACAAATTTCTAAGAATTATCTCTAACAATTAAATTTATCTCAAAGTCAAACCAAATATACGCTACTGGTTTCATTATTTCTAAAATTGTTAGTAGTGAGCTAATATGGTTTAGTTTTACATTACGTAATTGAATTTTACCTCTAACATTTTCTTCTTAACTGTATATTTATAATATATATTTTTACAATTGTGTAATGTCTGAAAACTGTAACTAAATCAAACTATTGTGTTAATTGACCGTAGAATTTAAACCAACAATAATCTATGAACAATTGAGCAACCAAAAGAATATAGTGAATGAAATAATATATGGGAAAATAGGATATGACACAATATTCAGTCCTGTACTCTATTTTATTTCCGTAATTACACTTGATGCGTGGGAAAATATGTAGTTAACAATTGAACTATTTTATTAAAGTTAAGAAGAGTGACTGATTGGCTAACCCATTGTATAAATTTATTTAATAAAATAAATAATTTTAATAAAATAATTAATCTGTAATTATTAGAGATAGAGTTTTTTCAGTATTAAAGTTGCTACAACGGTAATTCATAAATTTTATTAAAAATACTTTATCCGCTTATAATAAAATATGTAAAACTCTAAGCCTTGTAAGGATAAAGTGAAGCAATGCATTTTTCATGGTAACTGTGAAAGTATGTCAAACATTGTATTGAAATTCTGAAGTAGAAAAGCCGTTATTTACCAATATTAGTACTCTGAATAATTTAATTAGTATAAATAATATTTTCTTCACCTTTTGTCTTAAACGTAGTAAGAGAGATAATTTTGAACTGTTAATTATTGGTTTTACTTTAAAGATAATAAAACACAATTATTTATTTTGTATATCCACTTATAATTAGTCTAGCCGACCAATGGTTTCACCTGTTAAGGCACTGACGAGGCTGTATTACAGTATCGGTCTCAACATTAATGAAAATTGGTTTTACTCTTTGAGTTATTCAGTGTTTGAAAACAAGATCTGTTTGGAATAATCAGAGTTGTTAGCATAAAAATTTAATGTATGATTTACCATTAGATAAACAAATCTTTTTCATTAAAATTTTCTTTATCATTAAAGTATATTATGTTATGTTTCAATATATGTATATTTTGTTTTCACCAGAGGACGATTAAAGACTATCTGACTGGTGCCTTTATAGTGAGCGCCTAATTTTGAGACGACACTTTTATCACTATGCAAAAACACATTAAATCCATGTAGTGTATACATAGGTTTATTTGTACTTTTAATGAACTTCCCAATTCCCTTTGAATTGAGATAGAAAAGAGCAGTCACAATCACCAACTCTCTGATTTAATTTCATGTTCCCAACAAAACCTTATTAGGTGGGGAAGGGAGAAGGTTTCTGTTATGTTCACACAACAAGTTTTCACGTACGGTATATGTGAACTTTGTATTTATTGTTAAAATAATAAATAAACTAATTTCGTGATTTTTGTTTGATTTTTTTAAGTGGTAAAAAAGTTAGAGGATTACCGAAAAATGAATTGAATTAAAACTATTGTGTTGTATGATAAACGAAATATTGAAATTTATTTATCATTTGATGCGACTATCAACGTTGTAGGTAGTTACTTTGTGTTCTGGAACTGTTTAACGTAACAAAAAAAATAAACCGTTATTTTGTAAAATAAAATTTTTAATAGGAATAATCTTTATTAGCCATCCTTCTGTACAAAATTTTACTTATTAAAATATTGTTAGAAATAAGTTAAGTGTAATATTGTAATTTGTTAGAATAGTGATTGAGCAAGAGATAAATTTATAGTTTAAAACTTAAGTAGGCCAGGAGATCTAGTTATGTGAATTGGTAGCACAAAGGGACAAATTGCGCAAATGCTGACTATGCCTTCTGGTCTAGTCAATATTTTAAGTAAAAACAACACAGTTGGACAGGGGAGATGGAAAGGTTTCAAATAACCACAGATCACAAAGAAAATGACTTGTTTCTGGGAAAGGAACCTGATCTAGAGGAGAGAAACCTAATAAATTAAGACCTCAGGTTTGAGAGGAAAGGGAGTATAGAGCCATTAAACTCCAGTGAAGGAAAAAGGTAAGGAGAACAATTCTATTTGTGTTTGAATTATGTTTTGAAGGTAAGGACTAGAAGGTCAAATTCAGTGCTTAAATATACTAAATTGAGGAAAGGAATTGATTCTTCTAGGTATAAATTAATTGGTAGTGGGTGTATTTGAGTTTTTGGAATAAATTAAGCTCAGATGCGTTATTTAATGTCCAGTTTTATGTAAACTAAAATTAAGTTTTCATTTTAACATCTGTGCCTGAGTGGGTATGTGAGTGAACGCGCGTGCGTTCGTGTGTGAGATATAGGCTATATGGTTTATGTATAACTATTTATCTAAATATATGTACCTTCTCATTAATTGATATTATATTGCTTAGCTATTTTGTTATTGTATGGTTAGCTTTGTGAATTTAGTATAATATAGCCCCCGTTAAATAGGAAAAGTCTTCTTTTTCCTTTTTATTTATGATAGAGGATTTTTTATTCTTGACAAACGTAATTTATTGTACTGTAGACAAACGTAATGTTAGTTTATTATTATTCAAAATGTGTACAGTATACCTTTATAGAATCATTTTCCTTATACATTTGCTAATGTACAGGTTGTCAAAAGACAGGGTTGAACTTGGTTTAACTTACTGATTCCCTATTATGTCTAAGTTATATGTATGATAGGTTATTAAATATATTATTGTAGGTTCTTTTTTGTGATAATTAAGTTTAATTTTATATAAATTGTACAAATACCAGACTCAAACATATATTATTTTATTGATAAAAGTTTTATTTTTTTAAACACAAGTTTACTGTGGGCAGAATTTCTGGTGCAGGAAATGTTTGAATATGTACATAATAATATTTACTTTAGGTCTTTTATCCATAAATATGATGTTAGGCTAATTCATGAACTGCAGCATGATTTGTCAAAACGTACTTATTACAAACATAATATATGAAATTATATATATATATATATATATATATATATATATATATATATATATATATATATATATATATGTATATATTACAGGGGATGAGTTGCATCATTACGACGACTACTGTTTTTGATTTTTATCTAATGTATAAATATCGGGATAAGTATTATTTTTATCCCAATGAACATAATCTACAAAAATATATTCCATTTTAAATCCACTTTTGATAACCTAAATATCTCTGTGTATAAGTAAAGACGCAGAGCATGAATGATAAAACATCCCCGGGTTATAAAACGACAATTTAAAATAGGAAATTTGTAACAAGTCATACATTTTTTGTGTATACAAAATAAACGGTGATCTTCCTATGAGTTTTGGTAATTATTTTGAAACTGTTTCCAATGTTGTCGTAGCGTTTGTGGTGCTTAGAATATATTAAGTTAAGTGTGCTTAGGGTAGTCTAATTTTGACAATTCCAGAGTGTTGTATTGCTACTGAATTGTTTATCACTTAAGTCTATAAACGGCAGATTTTCATGTAAAACTGAATTCCAATATAATATTATAGCTGTATTCCAGAGTATTTAGTTATTTATACTCTTCTAAACCTAGATATACTTGCTTTACTTACATTATCTCTAACATATATACTATATTTGATATTCGTATATATATATAAATTTAACGAAAGAATATTATAAAACATGTATTTTCTCATATACAGTTCAGAAGTCAGTAAAACATTTGAGTATAGTTATTTAATAAATAACATTGCAATAAAATAATTGTATAATTGTGGAAAATAAAAATAATATAAAATTTGTGAATTTGTAAAATAAAAAAAAAATAAAAAATTGACACATGCAAATTGATAGCAATTAGAAGATTTATTACACTAATATGTGGAATAAAAAAAGAACTTTTTAATAAGCCATGCATTGTTTTCAAATACATTTATTCAATACTGTCCTAATAAAAATGAATATAAGGATATATTAGCTATTATAGTTCCTTATATTAACAATTTTATATTCTGGAAATCCAAACTTGATCGCACCAACATTTGGTATACAGGCATCACAGCAAAATTTTAATGTATACCAATTATGCAGACATCGTCTTAAAGAGATGTTTGAAATAATATACAGTACTACACAAAGTATTGCCATTTACAATATGCGAGTTACAACCTCTGAGCTATCCCTAAAGAAAAGGTTAAAATATTGTTTCTCTTCAGGAGGTTGTGTAGTTGACCAATAACTTATCTTGAAAGACACAATAAGGGATTTGTTTTAAAGCTCATGAGTTATTTCCATTATTTTTTAAAAAATGTATATACTATTATTAGGACTTTCAGGATTATTTAACTAATTAAATTAATCGTCATCAAAATAAACAATATTCAAATAGAAATATACGAATTAAAAATTTTAATTTTATTTGATATTATGGTTGATATCATATGGTAGTGTTATTGGCAATTCATTCATTGATTTTGGTATTGTAATAGTTGACAGAGAAAATTCTTTACCGTGAGAAGTATGAACTCGTGATTGTTAAAAGTGGATTGATATAAATTTCATGGAGAATGCAATATATGCCATTATTGTTTGAAACGATAAACACGAAATCCAATATTATTGGAAATTCGCTCACTGACACGTGTGGAGCAAATTTTCAATATTATAAATAGCGAATATATTAAATCATTGTTTATGTCTCCAGTTGCAATATAGTATGAAACTAAATATAGTATACCTATATAAACATATATACGTATACCTGGATTTCCGTCATGCAACGTTTGTTGTATTTTACACTACGTATTCTAACCGTATTCTTGGTTTTTAAGTGTACTGTACGTAAACAATTTTATTATAATGTGCCGTGCGATATTTTATGTTGTGAATTGTGTGTATGTGTGTGTGCTTGTACTTTTTATTTTTGTTTGACGTGCTCAAATGTGAGTAAACATTACACCTGAAGATGAGAACCTGTTCTCGAAACGCGTAGTGTAAACTACAACACAAGTTGCATGACGGAAATCCAGGTATGCGTATATATGTTTATATAGGTATACTATATTTAGTTTCAGAGAATATAAAATTATAAATATATGTATATACCTAGTTCGCCAGTACTGTATGTCTTTACAAATAGACATGGTAAAATAGTGATTATTTTTTACGAAAACATATAATGGTTTCACTGCACTAGGGTGGAGAGCCACAATTAATTGTAGTAAAATGTATAAATAAAACTAATATGGCTGAAACAATGTAATGATGAACATATTAAATAAACTCTGGTAAAATAGTTATTATTATTCTTTGTATTCACAACGTACATGCTAATCTGTATATTATACAGAGAAAATTGTGATATTAAATTCTGTAGAAATTGTTTTACCTTTACAAAAACCTGCAATACAACTTCTAAAAGAAACGAACGATATTTGTTTTTCAGTTTGAAAGCGCTTTGTTCAAAATAATTGCAAGACAAAAGAGTACTTGTAGGATTCCAGCACCTCTACTTTACACAAAGTTTAAAATAATTATTTTAACAAGAACGTTTATTGTCTCAACATTCTTCTGATGTTATTGTTTAAATTGTCCCCTTTGTTTGAAACATATTGTATTCTTTGTTATTATAAAAATGAAGAAGTTGTTTGAGCGTAACTCTTTTTGTAAAAAATAAAATTAAAAACATAACAAATAAATAAATAAATTTTTAGTATTACCTTATCATTTACTTCCTTGTTTTATGAGAAATATTGTTGTTTTAATACAAAATAATATATATAAAGAAATAAGTTTCGTGAATAAATAAAAATCTTGAATGTGAATAATTAATAACGAGTAAGTAACTAATCTACAACACAAAATCGATTTTAATCCACATTGCTTATGTTTACGTTTACTATAGATTTACAACTATAAACCAAGTTGTAAAGTTTATTTAATCAATAATAAAAAATGTGTTTTTTAATCTATTTATAGATAAATGTTTATGGTTTCCCAAGTTTGTTTCATGCTGCCTATATGAATGCCGTAACTGGCAAAACCTGTCTAGACAAGCAAAACATTATTATAGAAAATGTATAGAGATTGTAAGTATTTAATTTAAAATAGAATTCAACTTCAGGTGATCATTTATCTTGATTACAGACGTAGGAACCACATAATATTGTGGCTGGATATACACATTTTTGCGTAGTCCCTCTATTTTGATATATCTAATCACTCCTTATTGATCAACTACTGTTCTCTTACGACATCGATGCTATTGGACTAATCGTGAGCATTATAATGTTTTGCCTTGGAGATTTGTTTTTCAGTCTGTGGTTGCTTATTTTTTAAACTCATTTTATTACTCTAATCATGTTAAATAAAAAAGTTTAGGGCCTTAATTAAAATTCGTATTTTTTAATCACATTTTAAAAAACTTGTAAATTTGTAAAAGAATAATAGTAATATTCGTTTTTGTTTGATTATTTCGACGCACGATTTTGCGTTTTCGCTCATTTGACTGACGATATCTTAAAAACGGAATTAACCACAGTGTTTTCTTCGAATATAACAATAAAGTCTTGTATCACAGGACTACATTCCACTCTAAACAAATTAGCTAATTTCAAGATGGCGGAAAAAACTGAAACTCACGAAAAAGTGATCCTTTAATGACTCCATTAATTTTTACTTATGACTCCTACATTTTGATATATTAAGACGTTTCCAGACTTTTCAAACACCCTGTATAATTAATTTTGTGTAAAATTTTTTAAAACTCTTTTCGAATATTCATGTATGTAATACGTGGTTTGACATAATTACCATAATGATTTAATTAATGCTGGTTAAAAATACATAATTTAACAATTCAGCACGAAATAATGTTTGCAAGTGTTGTTAAATAATATTCTGTGTTCAGAGATAACTTTTTTAAAGTTTTTTTTAAACAAATCTTTTCAATAGGAATAAAGTTTAATTAATTAAATTGAACTTACTTTTAATTAGGCTTCATCCTCCGGTGTTTCCGTTCACAATTGACTTATTTTCAATGGAGACAGAAATCAGTTTATGCTTTACTTTTCGATTATATCAATCTTTTATCATTTTAATAAATGAATAAATAAATAAAGATATTAATTTTTTATTGGCTGATTAACTGTAGTTTCAGATAGATATTCATTAAAATCGTGGGAAAATAATAAGTAATTCTTAACTAATATTCTTCTTAGATGTATATTGTAAGGAATCATTTAATTGTCATAAAAATGAATAAATTATTAGTGTTTCAAACATTTTATAGTCCACGACAATTCTGTTAAGAGTCTCCACCACTCCATTTTTACATTTTATTTGTTGTGTTTAGTTGTTGTAAATAAGGAAGTAACTCAAGGCGTTAAAAAATGTATTGATCCAGGTAATATCATTACGGTTTGCCAAGCCCGTAGTCACAATAGCGATCCCCTGAAAGGAATTTAAATTTTGATGACTTATACTTGTTTATGTTATTATATAATTTTATTATAATTTGACCACAATTAACCATTTTAAATCGATATAGTAGGTTCGTTTTAAAATCCACGTTATTCATATTTTAATAATGGCATTTGGTCATCAAAACTTCTATTTGTAATTGTATATGTATTCGTATTTATTTATTTGTATTTGTGTTTGTATATGTATTTTACATTTATTTGTATTTGTATTTGTATATGTATTCTACATTTATTTGTATTTAGAAGCAAGACTGGCAATTTACAGAAAAAAATGTTCATATTTTAAGACGATCTACAAGTATTTTATACAAATAACGACAGCGCATTACATTACAATAATGAAGTTACCATCCTTACTTTATACCATCACTTAAGACTTGAGCTTTACTGCTCTGTGCCATAACATTTTACTGTAAAACTTTTAAGCATTGTTATTTGCCAAGTAATCATATGTTTACTATCGTGTACTGAAATATGCTTCTCTGGGAATTGTTTGGCTTATCCCTTTTATTATACCACAAAATTTACTTTCCCAGATCTAGATTAACTATTACATATGTAAAATATAACATGAATTCTTATACAATTTTAGGCTCTAAAAAAAAAAAAAGTTATTCTCAATGCTTGTTTATTCTGTGCTTAATACGAAATTGTGTAACATCCAAATTCAATAATCAAATTCGTAAATAAATTCATTCACTCGTCCTTCCATAAATCCAACTTCCGTGCCTTGACAGATGCTGGCACCTGGCGACCTTCTCCAAAACTAAGCATCGCTAACATCTAAGTACAAAGTACAACGGCTGGTCAGCCTACCTGTTCTACAACCCGCAGTCAGTCTACCTGTAATTACTCACAATGTTCTACATTCTTTCATAGCTCCGTTAGATATAATTTTTTTTTCATCTGGTCTCAAAATTCACATCTCAGTTCTTAAATGTTATGTCAGTCTACTGTTTTGTGCGCTTTAGTGTTCGAGTATGTTAAATAAATTATTATTTTCACGGCACAAGATCACGTGCTCCACGACAGGATTTTCCAGGTATTCAGCTTTACAGATTTTATCATATCTTAAATTTTGTTAATGTTTTAAAATAATTTGTTAATTATCATGTATTCTTTAAAATATGTATTTCATGTTTTATTTAATACTCAATGTTCTTTTTGAAACTAAATGATTATAAAAATTTTCATTTCTTAAAACATACTTTACAAAAAACCTTGAACAGGCACATTTTAAGTTTCGAGCAATTATGTGAAATTAGTGCAAACTAATGTTGAACATTAAACAATCAAAACATCTTATTGAACATGTCAAATATAAAACAATTAGAAAAATCTCTTCTAAATCAGAAAATTTCGTTTTACAGACTTTTGCAGATTTTTGCAAGTCTTATACAAGCTTTGTTTTAAACAAAACTATATATATATAAATAGCTTTATAATCATCTAAGAAGCTTTTAATTATAATCTTAAACGAATTTCTGTGATGCAATCAATTTTCTTTAATTTTGACAAATAACAAGACATTTTCTGTAATAAAGAAATTTAATGCTACAACATGTCTGATTTTGCACAGACGCTAAAAAACGTGTTTTTTGCTTCAGCTAATACGCTGGTTGGAGAAATCTAGCAATTCTTGCCTCATATTGCATACACCAGCAAAGCTCTTAACATGTTTCTGCCTGTTTACAAAACACGTTTTGTTTAATATATCTACAGACTTTCAAGTGCACAAAAGTGATGTTTTCCTTAGAACTGACTTTACAGAACTTTAACTAAACTTATGTTGTACAAGTGCCTAAATTGCTTCAGCGAATATGTGTTTCTTAAAGCTATCTTTTACATGTAGACTTGTGTAGTTATTTATAGATTATATAAAAAAAAAATCATTGGGTGGAGCCTGCATGCAAACTTTCGGTCCTAACAACCTCCAAGAGGTTATTTTCTAAATTATCAAAAAAATTGACGTCAATTAATAAAATTTCAATCTTCAAAATTTCATTTCTTTTTTTTAAATAAACTTCTCATTGTATAATAAATTCTTTATTTAAAAATATATAAATTTATTGGCCAATATAGCATTTAAGAAATTTACCAAATAAGTAATATTATGTAACTTTTAGTCTAGTGATGAACCTGTTTTCAATTGATATGAATTTTTGAATTTAAAACATTAAACTCATTTATATTTTTTTTTTATTGTTAAATTCTGTAACTGTTTTAAAAAAAACTATCATCTCATAAAGTAAAAAGGGGGGGAATAAATATCAGTATCTTTTCATCTTTTTTTATTTTGTAACTTTTACATTAAGGGCGTATAATCTTTTTTTTTTTGGATTAATTTTAATCCTGTTAATTATTAAGCTGTGCTCATTGTCTTTTTTTTATTGTTAAATTTTGTAACTATAAATATATATAAACTAAAAGGGGGGATAAATTTTCAGAATCTATTGATTAATTTTTTTTTATTTAAATTATTATATGTTACATTAAGGGCGTATAACTTTTATTAATTATAATATTGTTAATCATAAGCTGTTTATGATGATTTGTCTCAGGATGTCTTTCTAAGTTGTAAATGATAAAATCTGAACCGTCGAAATTTCTTTTTCTGTTTAAATAAACTTGAGCCTTGTTAATTACTAATTTTGTCTTTGTCTTTTTTTATATTTTCTAAACATTGTTACCATTTTGGTTCCGCCTTTTCTTAAATTTAAGTTCCCTGGTAACAATTGTTTAGTGACTTTTACTAAAATATCTAAACTTCAATAATCATAGATTTCTATCTTTTGTGTCAAATATCAGACTGACCATACATTCCGTAATGGTTTTAAAAATGCTAATTTTGTTTACATGTTAAAAAATAAATATCTGATAAATTAAATGTCTTATTCAGTCTTTAATATATTACTGTGTGTTTGTGTGTGTGTGTACAATTTTTTATTTTAAGGCATCATTTAAGGTAACAAAATATCTAAAAACCTAACTAATGATCTATAAAATCGACACCTTTGGTATATTTAAAAGTATTCTTTTTATATATGGCAGCATTTAGTGAGAGGGTAAAAAACTATTCAATTCTGTTAATAATTATCAACGTACACTGCACTTTTAACTTTAGGGGCTGTAAATAGATGTAATAATGACACTATAAGTTGTCTAACGTTTGCAGGAGTTGTGAGAATGTATACATATTATATATATATATATATATATATATATATATATATGTGTGTGTGTGTGTGTGTGTTTTAAATATTTTAAAAATATATAAATTTTAAATTCTAAGATTGTAAACTTAAGGTTTTAAAAGATATATTCCTCACTTCAAGATCCGGAATTTTTTAATATAAATAAGATATATATATATATCATTTAGGCTATTTTTAAGTATTAAAATTCAGTTTTTTACTTCTTAAATAAAACGTATCAAAGTCTATGTTTTTACGGTATCAAAATATTTCAGACAAGATTTCATTATTTTATCTAGATTTCGAATAAAATGTAACAATATAAGATATCTGTAATGACATGCCGTTATAGTACGTGAAGAAAAGAACTTTCAACTACGTTTGTTTTATGAACCTATTTTATCCCATTGTCTATAAGTCTCTTTCACACCTTAAAATTTAGGTCAATGTAGCTCACGCTTTAAAACTAGTAGGAACACCCGAGCACATAAATATGTTGTAACAAAGTTTTAATTGTTTTGAGTTGACACTGTTTTAAAAAAGAAAATGAAATTTTTATAAACACTATAAACTGAACACATATATTAAAACAGTAGTAATTTATACATGGTGTCCAGTAATTACGAGATCAAACTTCACCTGGTGATATTTCAAGTCAAAATATACAAGAAAGGTCTAATAAAGTATAGTTCTATCTCGCTTAGTTTTCCGTCTGTTATTCTGTTTGTGTTTTTTACTAAAACGTTTTTATCTTCCAAGTCGATAAAGGTATAAACTTAAAACTTTACATAGCTGTTAGTATAACAAAGCCCAATATTAAAAAAATATATTTTTTTAATATTATCACTTCAGGTTTCAAAATGGCGGGCGGAAGGATTTTGAGTTATTAACCTTAGAAAACTTAGTATGGCCGCCATTTTGAAACCGGAAGTGATAATTATTTAAAACTTTTTTAAGTATTGGTATTTATTTTACTAACAGGTGTGTAAAATTTTAAGTTTATAGCTCTATCGAATTTGAAGATAAAAATGGTATAAATTTGAAAAATCACCTGGTGAAGTTTGATCCCGTAATTACTGGACACTCTGTATAACTGTAACAATTTTAGTAGGATTAACTTTAAATTTTTACAACATCAAATGTTTAAAATAAGGGTATAATATATAATATAATATAATTTTGTTATTGTTATACAACAAGTTATTTTCCAAATTCATATCTCTATAATAGAATTAATATTAACGTGTTCTTTACAGAAGACGAGTTTTATTTTTACCTAACATGATGTATACTTTACAAATATTTTGGATAATATTCGAAAAATAGATTTAAGACGGGAGAACTATTTATTTCCTCATAAAATAAATGTGTTTGTTTATTATTCATCACTTGTCTGCTAAGCAATATCTCTAATATTATCACAATTGTTCTAGCATTTCATTTCACTAGTAAAACAGGTAATGCATTTTTTTTAAACAATTACTTTTCAACCAGTCCACGTTCTGGTTTTACTCCTACTTCATAGTATCTTGGCCAAAAAAAAACCTACATTTTAAGAGACATAGAATTAATTTACCTTCTGATATACAATAAAATCCATATTTGAAATAATAATAAAAATACTTTCCTTTTTGTTAAGGAAGATATAGATTAAAAAACATTTATAACTTGACACCAGAAATACTAATATTTGTTTTTGAGAAAAAATCTTCTTAAATAAAGTCATAATTCATTCGTTTGCTCTCTCTCTCTCTCTCTCTCTCTCTCTCTCTCTCTCTCTCTCTCTCTCTCTCTCTCTCTCTCTCTCTCTCTCTCTCTCTCTCTCTCTCTCTCTCTCTCTCTCTCTCTCTCTTTCATAATAATTCACAGTTAATTTAACACTCGTAGTAAACAATACTCTACCATAATCTCACGTATGGTAACTCATAATTTTATAAAATAAATTGGATTATTTAAGTAGAAAACCAACATTTCTGAAATTAAGAAATTATAACAGCTTTATCGGGAATATACAATAAAAAAGCTTGAAATAGACCTACAGAAATAAAAATATGTTAATGATACTATATAACTAAACGAAACACAATATAATAACACATTTAACTTACTTGATGTAATTTTAATTGTAATGTTTTGACGAGTGAAAGGTAACTGTTGATTTCCCACGAGACAATATTCACACTCTCACTTTACAATAATGATATCATCTAGTCCGAGGATGTAAACGTAATATTTAGTTATGAAAAATAACTTAACACGGTGTGTTTGAAAGTTACACATTAATCAAGATAAATTCTTTATTTCCTGCAAAACTTGTGACACTTGTGTGATTTTAATTTTTTTGCTGTTGAAGTGATAACGATATAAAATAATCCAATAAACTAGAAACAAAGGCTGAAATAAAACGATTACTTTCTATTTTTCCAACCTTCATGTTATATTTGTAATGATTTTTTTAAAATAAGTGTGAGCTTTACCGACTTTCTTTTGAGTTTGGTTTCGTTTACATGCGAAAAGTTTACAGTTTTTTTTACACAAATGACATTTCAAAAAAGGGATCTATGTTAGAGGTAATACTTCTATAAGCTCCTTCACAGTAAATCTAAAACCCATATAACCACCCACACCTTAGTTTCATTATATTAATCATAATATATTCCTATATTATTTCACATGGTATACCCCCAATGAACTCTGCTAGGTTTACGTTTACTAAAAGGCGCATTTTCCTTATTTACCTTCTGTTGAGTGACTTCTTTGATTGCCCAAATGTCCCGCACCGAAAAGTGAATTCTGCTTGGGTTGTTAACAGTCATCAGGACACAACTAAATTCCACTTTAAATTAAATATTTTTCCGACCTCTATAACGCATTATTCAGGTTGGCGTAAAGCTTTCATCTTATTTGTCGTCTTTTTTTAACAAAGTTTTATCAATATCCGTCGTGAGACCACACCAAAATTGAAATGATATAATAATCTAAAGCTTGTTAAAAAATCAAAAAGTCGGACTGCTTTAAGGTTGCTAATGTATTTGTCCATATATACAAGATATGCTATATAATCTTCATTATATACAACAAATTTTGTATTTAAAACATGAAACAATATATATATATATATATATATATATATAAGTAATCTTATAGTAATGAAGTTATTACCTCTAATTACATTTATGCTTAATGCTTTAATTATATGTTACCTAATAGTTTACTGTCAATCACAATGTTACTTATGTGCCTTCTAATCTTACATTTTACTATTCTGTATGAATTGATTTATGTTTATTAATATCCTAGCATGTCTTTAAATTATAAATAATTTTTTATATTCATTAAACTATGTTACGATTAAAACAAAAATATTAAGACACCGATTTACTAGATTTCAATGAAGGTGTTATCTTTCGTATTTATGTTGCTTGTTTGTATGTGATCTATTATCATTTATATTTGAACCGATTTAAATCTTATATATATATATATATATATATATATATATATATATATATATATATATATATATATATATATATATATATATATATATATATATTTACACACGCGCTTTGTTCAACAAGTTAATAATTTCAAGTCAACAATATAGCACTATATTATAGTTTTAAAATTACACGTTCCTAAATTTCTTAAAACACGATTCAAATATGACAGTAACATATATGTATATAAACGTACATACTTAGTTTGTTCGATGGATTTCAAAGGGGGAAAAAAAATGGACACAAGTACGAATCACATACTTCATTGCAAAATAAATAAATTAGTCCAGTTTCATCACTGGCGCTTTGTTTTGTCAAATGGAATGTATAATGATTTGAAGCAGTGGAAGTAAACATCGTTATTAATTCTATAGATGTGCTCTTTAACGTCGAACTGAAACTCTCATACTACCAAGCAATGCAATCACCACATGATTAAAGAGAAACCAAAGTTGAAACATTTATAAAGCTGAGTGGTGTACAAAGGGCAGTAATATATATATATATATATATATATATATATATATATTTGTATTCGGGAAGGCTACATTTATTTATGCGGGATAGACATTAAGTTTACCCTACTCCACAATTTCCTTGTGTGTCAATTTAAATCTAAAGAACAATAAATTATCATATGTCTGGGTAACTACAATTTTTTAGGTAAAAGATACTTTTCTTTTTCCCTTTTTGTAATAACGAATTCGTTTAAAACATTTTATCAATATTGTTGTTGAATCTTGGTACTATACTAATTTATAAATATTTCTTTAATAAATAACTAATGTGACAGGCACGATCCTTTCTACACATAAGACCTTGAGGAATTCTAATGCTTCACCTTCGATTAAAGTTACGTAAATGTTTAAAACATCAAAGCGTATTGCACTCAAGTACTTTTCTATTTTACGTTCTAGATTTACTTACAACTAATATCTTTCCCAAAATACACTAATTGAGTACACCCTAAACGTAGGAAAAATCCTAATACGCACGTTGTCGAAGATATATTTTCAAAGCAATAAGTCATTCCAGCCAGATTTTTAAACATTTTTAGTACCTACAGAAAATGCTGTGTATAATATTTAATCATGCACAAGTAATTTAACAAAGGGTATTATTCTTAATATAATTTGAATTAAAAATAAATATTTCCGAGTTATTATTTTTACACACGACAGTACCATATAAAACAGTCTTCTAATCAAAATACGATATTTTTATTTATGTATAAAGGAAATACGAGGGACACCTTTAAAGGTTATTTATAGTATTTTCATAATGAATGTTAAACAAATATAAAACAAATTATTTATATTTAATCAACAATTTAAAATTCTAAGCGCTGTTTGAACATTGAAAATGTATTGTTTTTTTATTTCTTAGTGAAAGTGAATTGTTTTGTTGGAAACTATAGAATCTAATTGAACAAAAATCAATACTGATATTTAGTATAACTAATCTAATAATGTGTTAAGAATCAGAATTCTTTCACAACGTTTTAGAAGACAAAGAAATCGTATTGGATTTTGTATCACCACTACATTTAGTTTTAATTACCTTACACTTTGCAGATACAATTTAATATTAATATATTAAATATGCTTATCATTGTATTTAAAACATACAGCCTAATTTTACAATTAAATTGTCGTCAACTCTATTGATGTTTGCTTTATTTTTGTTTATTGCCATTCACATTTTTTTTTTTTTTTTGCAGATAGAAAATTTAAAAAAAATCAAGTTGTTTATATTATTAGAGGTTTATTTTATGTATATTATGACTCATATTTTATATATAAATTATCACGCAAAGAGTGTATTATCAAACATATAATTGTTTTGTGCACACAATATAACAAACTCCTCATCTGTGTGTGTCATAACGAGTGAGTAGAATGTTAATTCTCCTTATAAATGACAAATAATTTTATCTCAAATTGGACTAAAAGAGAAATCATTTTGTTTATGGAATCTTCTCGTTCTGAGCCATGATATGACATCAGACCAGTATCTACCGTTTAAGCCTGGATATCATTTTCAGTACTGTTTATACTAATTCCACCATTCATGCGGTCTCTACCTGATATTTACAAAAATGTAGAATATTAAAGGTTTTAACATGCATCCAGCTTCAGTTTATTTTTAGTTTCAGATCTCTCCTTTGAGATACCTTTTCTCCAAACTACCGCTTTTTTTATTTTTAGAAAGTTGTAGTTCCTGTAGCAAAAAACAATTGACTTCAAAGATAAGTTATAACTATTTACGTTTAAGGGATGCTGATTAATAAAATAAATTAATAACTATCAAAAAATTGCAAAGCTTTCCCCCCTTCACACATTAATCTAAATAGGTACTATCCACTGTAGACTACTATTTCTAAACGCTGCTTGAAATACGATAGAAATAAGTAGTTTTCTCTTTTTGGATTTCCTTTACACCATTTTCAAGTCGACAATATAAAACCACATTGTTGTTTTAAAAATATATTATTTTTTGACATTTAATGTATGTATATGTATATATATATATATATATATATATATGTGTGTGTGTGTGTGTGTGTGTGTGTGTGTGTGTGTGTGTGTGTTTACATGTTCAGTATTTTTCAATGTGTACAGTGGCAAAGAGAATGGATTTCAAAGGATAGCAAATAGAAAGTACGATTCACAGATTTCATTGCAAAATAAGTAAATTAGTCCAGTTTCATCACTGACGCTCTGTTTCGTCTGTTTTGACAAATGGAATGTTTAATGATTTAAAGGAGAGGAAGTAAATATCGTTACTAATTCTACAAATATGTTTTCTAATGTCGAACGCAAAGTCCAATCATATACAAATATATATATACCGATGCAATTACCACACTATTAAAGAAAAACCCAAAATTGAAACATATATAAAGCTCAGTGGTGAAAGAATGACAATGATATATATTTGTATAGGCAAAACTGGTTTTATTTATGCGGAATAGATATAAGATTTCCTTCCTCTACAATTTGTATTTGTTTCAATTTAAAACTAAAGGACATTTCTCATAGGTTTTTGTAAATACAGTTTTGAGTAAAGAGAGACATTTGCTTAATCTTTTGTAATAGGGAATCCATTATACAATTATTTATATCATTATTTTTCCCTTTGTGCTATACTAAGTTACGAGTATTTCTTCGATATATAACAATTAATTGTGACAGACAGAATTTCTATACGTAAGTCCTAGAGAACTTTTTATATGTAAAAAAATCAAACAATTTTTAACATAAAATGTTATTGCACTCAAATGCTTCTCTATTTCTGTTTTCACTTAAGTCTTATTCCTTTCCCAAGAGACAATAATTGTTAAAATCTTAAAAGTAAGAAAACTTTATTTTCAAAGCAATAAGTAATTCCCAAAGGTATCCCAGAGTTTTTAAGTATTTTTACAGAAGATTTTAAATATTAAGTTCGTAACTACAGAATAAGCTTCATACCATTTTTCAATACAGAATGGTATTTATTATTTACTTTAAAAAAGTTTTAGTTTTTATTTTATTTTAATTAAAAACAAAATAATTGTGGTATTAATTGTTACTTATTAGTCTAGCATATAAAACAGTTTTTTAATCAAATACGTTATTATCGTTTGTCTGTGAAGGAATTCCACAGAACACCTGTACGGTATTCATAGTATTTCCAGAGTAAATATTTAAGTAATGTAATACAAACCCTTCGTATTAAAAAAAAATTGTTTTAAATTCTACACTACTGTTTTAACATTGAAAATGTTTTGTTTCTTGCTTCGTTAGTGAATAAATAGTACTGTTGTGACTCCCTTTATCTAATAGAACGATAATCAACACGCTTGTTTAATATGGCAGTTCCAACAATTAGTTTGAGAGTAATAAATAGATCTTCACGATTTTAAAATGACGGAGCCACATAAATATTTTTGAATAAAATAAATCGTACTTTACGTTTATGTATCTAGTTTTATTCACTTTACAATTTACAATAATACGATAATGCAATATACAAGTTACTATAATTACCTTATTTCTTATTTTATTTTTTAAAGCATATATCATACATTAGTCAAATATGCCGGAAACACTATAGATGTTACAATATTTGTGTTTGTTGCCATTTACATCTTTAGATAAGAAATTACTTAAGATGAAAGTAAAGTGTTAATGTTATAAGTGGTTTATTTTATGTTTATTATGTCACCCGTTTGTATATATAAAATAACACGGAAACAGTGTATCATAAATATATATTTGCTTAGTACCCACAATATCTACAAGGTTATATTTTGTTTGTGTCATTACGAGTGAGCAGAGTGTGACGTCCCCTTATCAGTAATAATTAATTTCATCTGATTATTGAATGTAAAATTAAGCATTAGACAAATAATATAGATTCAGAGTTAATGTCCACTCATATACCTTCTGACAAAGTTATCTCTACCGATTACTAGTTTAACATATAGTTTTAATTTGTATAATATACTAATTAAGTTAGTTAAACTCATACTTGTTAGAGTTTTTCCTTTCATTAATAGAGTTAGAAACATTTATATTAGAATTTCATATTTAATTTCTCATAGTTTCAGTTCAACGTTTTAGTTATTTGATAAAAAAAAAAATAATAATATTATCTAAATTTTAAATCAATGAACTTCTTTTAATCCAAGATATTTTTTTTTAAATCAGTATAAACATATTTTATGTATTATTACGGTAGCTAAATGAACACAAAATTTTTTAAAGTTAAAAAGTTAAAGTTTAAGTAATAAAGTTAAAAACAACAAAACAACTGTTGTTATGACTGAGTGTTTTCACACACTGATAAGTAGGAAATTATAGCTGATACAGTCACTCTTCAGAAAAGTGCTTATTTTTGTGTTCCTAAACTAAATATTATTATTATAGTGACTACAACCACTAACTATGAGTGTTCCAAATTAATTGAAGAAAAACGTAATTTCTATAAAAGTATTTAACTATTTGTAAATATGAAAGACACACACACACACACACACACACACACACACACACACACACACACACACACACACACACACACACACACACACACACACATGATTGCTCTTACGAGAGACAGAGTAAGAGGGATACATATTTAGCTAAGTCTAAAGAAGAAAAGGTACAAAGTATTAAATGATAAAACGTAATATTTCATTAATTTAATTTTTTTTTTTACCTTTATATTAAAAAATGTATTCATTTTCAAGAAAAGGTATGATAAATTTATGAAAAATAAAATATTAAACATAGTTTGTTTTCCATAAGGTATAACCACTACAAACGGCATTGATTGTAGTATAAAACTTGTAGTAGGGTAAACTTGGCATTTAAAAAAAAAAAATTGTACCTGAAAAGCGTAGTTATGAAGAGCTTTTCTTAGACTCTGGATAGTTCAAATTAAATTAAAAATCTCCTCCCATAATCATAAGCTGTTTATAGTTTCTTTATATATATAAATTCCTTAACACCAGCAAAAATCTATGGAGATTAACTTTTTGGTTTGGTTATATTTATACAGCCACAACTATAATTATTTATCCATTTTCTAATTTAAATTTAGGAATACACATCTATACTCTATTTGTTATAATTAATTCCTTTCTTCGACCATAATCATCATATTTCGAAACAAAACTGTTTTAACATCAGCCGTCTGTTAAATTGTTACCCCAATGTTTCGTATTTCTAGCAATTTAAATATGCAATTAAATTATTTTATTATACAAATAAAATTGGGCGTTTATAGTTAGTCTTTATCGTTTCATACAGAATTAGAAGGTTAGATCATCTATCAACTTTCTGGCAAATCAGCGGCATGGGTTCATAAACTTTTAAAATTGAAAGTACGTAGTTAATCTTGAAATAAGACTTGAATTATGGCTTTGTCAATAATTGTAACAAGGCGTGAAGTGATAATGTCACTTGCGTGTGATTTTCATTTTATTGGAAGTTCATGGTATCTGCTTCATCCCATCTGTAGGAACAACATAGACTGCTACTATACAAGTTATTTTTAAAAGAGCAACATACAAAGTCTAGTTAATGGCTTTAGTTGATTTTTTTTTTTTTTGTATTTAACTTTTATACAGGCGTACATTACATACGTACATAAAATATCATAATTAGTATACAATACACATCTAAAAATAGTTCTTTTTACAAAATAATATATAGGGCCTATACACCATATAAATCAAGTATAAAATTTAGCATAAAAAGAAATCAAATGAATCTTGATCTAATTTTAATAACTAATGGGAATAATTATTTTTTTTATAATTGTGCGATTAGAGAGATATTATGAAATGATTGCTCTATTATTTCAAATGTGTAAAAAATTATAGATCGGAAATATACTCCTATGTGTTCCAATGAAGTAAAAAAATGTGTTCTCTATCTATTATAAATACACATTAGTGTTCATTTAAAGCTACATTTCTCTCTTAATATATAAAATGGAGGTAAACCAGTGAAATTTATAAATATATTATACACTAGTAATCGGTAGAGATAACTTTGTCAGAAGGTATATGAGTGGACATTAACTCTGAATCAAATACTATTTGTCTAATGATTAATTTTATATTCAATTTTCAGATGAAATTAATTATTACTGATAAGGGGACGTCACACTCTGCTCACTCGTTATGACACAAACAAAATATAACTTTGTAGATATTGTGGGTACTAAGCAAATATATATATTTATATTTTTATAAGCACTGTTTGTGTGATATTGTATATATAAAAACGGGTGAGATAATACGCATAAAATAAACCACTAATAACATTAACAGCTTACTTTCATCGTAAGTAATTATTTCTTTCCAAAAAACTTAAATGGCAACAAGCAAAAATATTGTAACATCTACAGTGTTTACGCCATATTTGACTACAAAATGTATGCTATATGGTTTAAAAAATAAAGTAAGTAATAAGGTAATTTATAGTAAATTGTATATTGCATTATCGTATAATTGTAAATTGTAAAGTACCTAAAACTAGATATACAGGTTGTTACAAAAAAGTTGGGCTGGCTATGCATTTTCATATTCTATGTTTGATTCTAAGCTGAAAATAAAGAATACATTTTTTTTTCAATTTCCATTTTGGTTAGCAGTTAGACGCCATTTTTTTAATTTTTTATAAAAACTCACTGTAACTCTGGAAATTGATAGATATCGAGTTCAAATTTGGAATAAGCATTTTCCATGTTACGATTAACAAGTGTACAAAGCACAAAGAATATATTTTTATAACTTTCAAAATGGCGGCCGTTACAAATTTTTATTGTGGAATATCTTGAAAACCGTTAACTTTACAAGAGACAATATATTTTTATTTTTTAACAACAGACACAATGCTTTTTTGTAGTTTCATTAGGTCAAAGGATAACCGAGTTATCGACAGAAAATATTTTGTTTCTTGTACATTTCTTGTAATGTCTACGGTTTTCAAGATATTCCACGTTAAAAATTTCTAACGGCCGCTATTTTGAAAATTATAAACATAAATTCTTTGTATTTGGTACACTTGAAAATCGTAACATACAAAACGTTCACTCCAAATTTGAACTCGATATCTTATCTATTTCCAGAGTTACATTGAGTTTTTGTAAAAAAAAAAAAAAAAAAAAAATGGCGTCTAGCTGCTAAACAAAGTGGAAATTGAAAAAAAAAAATGTATTCTTCTTTTTCAGCTTAGAATCACACATAGAATATGAAAATGTATAGCCAGCCCAACCTTTTTGTAACACCCTGTATAAACGTTAAGTACGATTTATTTTATTCAAAAATATTTGTGTGGCTCCGTCATTTTTAAATCGTGAAGATCTATTTATTACTCTCAAACTAATTGTTGGAACTGCTATTTAAACACGCGTATTGATTATCGTTCTATTAGATAAAAGGAGCCCCAACAATACTATTTATACAGTAACGAAGCAAGAAACAAAACATTTTCAATGTTCAAACATATACTATAAATACCGTACTCAGACAAACGATAATAACGTATTTTTATTAAACAACTCTTTTATATGCCAGAATAGTGGTTAAGATTAAGACCACATAAATATTTAAATTGTTTTTAATTAAAAGTAAAATAAAACTAAATTTTTTTTTAAAGTAAATAATAAATAATATTCTGTATTTAAAGAATGTATGAAGCATATTCCGTAGTTATAAACGTAATATTTAAAATCTTCTCTAGAAATGCTTAAAACCTCTGTAATACCTTTGGGAATGACTTATTGCTTTGAAAACAAAGTTTTCTTACGTTTAAGATTTAAACAGGTAGTGTCTCTTGGGAAAGGAATTAGACTTAAGTGTAAACAGAAAAAAGAGGAGCACTTTAGTGCAATAACATTTTATGTTTAAAATTGTATGATTTTTTATATATTAAAAGTCCTCTAGGACTTACGTATTAAAAGTCTGTCTGTCACATTTGTTATGTATCAAAGAAATACGCGTAACTTAGTATAGTGCAAAGGGAAAAATAATTGTATAATGGATTCGCTACTATAAAAGTTAAAGCAAATGCTCTTTTTACTCAAAACTGTATTTACACAGACCTATGAGAAATGTATTTTAGTTTTAAATTGAAACAATTACAAATCTTATATCTATTCCGCATAAATGAAATCAGTTTTGCTTATACAAATATATATCACTGTCATTCTTTCACCACTCAGCTTTATATATGTTTCAATTTTGGGGTCTCTTTAATAGTGTGGTAATTGCATCAATATATATACGCAACGTGATTTCTCTAAAGTTTTCTTTTTGCAAAAAATGTGAATGGCAATGAAAAAAAATATTGCAAACATCAATATAGTTGACGATATATATATATGATTGGACTTTGCATGCGACATTAGAAAACATTACTGTAGAATTAGTAACGATATTTACTTCCTCTCCTTTAAATCATTAAACATTCCATTTGTCAAAACAGACGAAACAGAGCGTCAGTGATGAAACTGGACTAATTTACTTATTTTGCAATGAAATCTGTGATTCGTACTTTCCGTTTGCTATCCTTTGAAATCCATTCTCTTTGTTACTGTACACATTGAAAAATACTGAACATGTGCATAGACATACATACATAAATATATAATGTACTATATGTACTAAATGTCGAAATATGGTGCATTTTTAAAACAACAATGTGGAAAATTGTATCTAGTCTAATAATTTGGCCACCCTCTGTAAATTTATTATGTTTGTTGTTAATAGAACATTTTAAAACAAGAAATCTGTTAAATGTTTTGACAGTTTTATGTTATGCATAAAACTACTCCTTTCCAAATAGTATTTTTAAATTTATTAATAAAAACCTTTTAATTTGAAGTGCATTTACTTGAAGTAAGAACATATAATTTTTTCTGTATTATGTTACTATCTGGAAAGTAAGTGTATATATATATATATATATATATATATATATATATATATATATATATATATATACCGATGCAATTACCACACTATTAAAGAAAAACCCAAAATTGAAACATATATAAAGCTCAGTTATATATTCCAAACTAAATTGTCATTTAGTGCATTTGTGTTAAATTACCCTAATATTATTAGAGTACAAACAAAATGGTATTTTTCGAGATTTCTACATATAAAATATCGTAATCATCTTTGAATATATGTGTAATAATAACATATTTTTGAAGGGTATAAAACATTAAACACATTAAGCTATTTTTTTGTTTTTAAAAGTAAGATTTTTTTTTCAAAATCGCCCTGTTACTACACATCAGAAGTGGAACCGTTCGTTGGCACAATATAACGACAACCTCAAGGAAGGTAAACTCTATCACTCTGGTCCTCCGGTACTCAAAACTAGTACCCAAGTAATAAATTCATACATTAACATTCAAAAAATTACCGAACAATAGGATTTAATCGAATTTTGAATTATTCATAGTTTTCGTTATTTATTTAGTAAATTAGCAAAATTTATTATTTAGTAATTTTTGTTATTCATATTTCAATCACACAATTTACATATTGAAGAAACATATGTGAACTAAATGATTGTTTAGGAAATATCGAAACTCAAATTTGAATTTTTAATTTGTGCCTTAATAAGTATGAATTCAGCCTAATAATGGATTTAAAAACATTAATTAAACATCTTGCACTACCTTATTAGAGACGTTCTGTTGTTGTAACTAAATATTTTAAGTAATGGCCATAAAATATCGAACCCAAGACCTTACAAAACAAAACAAAAAAATAATATAACTTTATTTTATCTAATTTAATTGAATAGATACATAATTTGTTGTGCTTTATTAATTAAAATTATATATTAGTAGTATGTGATTGTGTGTGTCTAAAAATTACCTCTCGAAGCCCACTTATATTGCTAATGGGGCTCCCAGTTCCGTGTTTCCTAGCTTTATCTACACCATTATACATCTAGGATTGTTTATACATCTCTCATATTTCCTATCAGGTTTTTTTACACTATATCTTATTTTTACCCTACCTTAAACTTATCATTGTATTTTGGCGTTATTTATCTCTTTCATTATAACTTATATTCCCAGTTTAAAATGGATAATAAAAAATGGTTAATTTGACTATGGTGCAGACAGTTAGATTTCCAGTACACAATAAGGTAAAATGTGTATATTATTGTAGCTTGGTGTATGATTTGATTTAATAGTTACTTATTAAGGAGCATTTTATGATATTTTTTGTTCAAGGTACAACAGTGGTTTTTGGCTTTGGTAAATATTTTAAAAATACATTTGATATTAACTTAATGAATAACGCCTACTAATTTAGTAAACGTGTAATAGAAAACTCTTTTAATCCAATGTATGACCTATTCATGGAATGCTTGTTTATTATAATTTGTGTTAGAGAAAGACAGTATGCATATATGGTTACGTAAATGAAAATTCAGTAAACGGTAAACATGATCATAAAAGATAATGCATTCAAATTATCCAAATGACTCGATCTGAGCCTATGTTATTGTAAACTCAAATTAGTAACGTCCACAATTGTAATTTATTTTCTTTTTAATTAGTTACCATGATCGACTTGAAAATTCAATATCAAACTTTGTGAAATCTTCGATAAATATAATTTATTAATTTTTTATTTCATACCAATCGACATTGTCTAAGATGAGCGTAATAATGAACTTAAGTTGGAGAGGTTAAATCTCTATATTTGCAGCTTCTTTAACATAGAGAGCAACATGGGAGTACAGTTTTAAATTACTGATGTTTTGTCTTGTAAAAAAAATATAGAAAAAAAACAATGTCATTAATATATATTTTTAACTCTCTAAAGGGTGTCCAGTAATTACGGGATCAAACTTCACCAGGTGATTTTTCAAGTCAAAATATACAAGAAATTTCTAATGAAGCATATTCCTATCTCGCTTAGTTTTCCGCCTGTCTGTCTGTTTGTGTTTTTTACTAAAATATTTTTATCTTCGAAGTCGATAAAGGTATAAATTTAAAACTTTACATACCTCTTGGTATAACAAAGACCAACATTTAAAAATGTTTTAAATAATTATCACTTCCGGTTTCAAAATGGCGGACATAATATGTTTTCTAAGCTTAATAACTCAAAACCCTTAAATTTTATAGTAAATACACAGGTGTAACAAAAGTGTACACAGGTGGCGAAGTTTTAATGAAAATTTTAAGACCAAGTTTGTTGTGCTACGATAAACAATAACGGAGAAATTAAAGTTTTCCTGAGCACATTTCTTTATTTACATTTAACTCACTAATAAAGTTGATATTGATGATTTTACAAAAGGAATCAGTGCTATTACTACTTTTTAAGTCTAAAATAAGCATCTATTTCTGTCAATTTCAGTATTTTACTGTGAAATATTTAAAACGTTTAAAACTTGGAAGTGTCCCACGGATGATTGCGTTATGATCAAAATTGTTTTTCCCGGAAGGAAATAAAAGTGTACAATTAATGTGGTTTATGAGTTCATCACTCCTTTTCCGTTCTTTTCTTTGTGTACAATGGTTCAATGCGGGTTGCATAGACATCAAATAGAAGGGTAGTAGTAGGGGGCTTGTGATAACATACACCGCACTTCACCTATACCTGCGGTCTTGCAGTGTTACTTAGAGAACTGAACCTGGACAGTAGTGTATTTTAGCAGAGTTCTACATAGTATCATTTACAGCTATTATACCCCCAAATGGAGTTTTATTTTATTTAGGGAGGTTCAAGTAACCCTGAAAATACCTGTGTATTTACTATAAAATGTATGGGTTTTGAGTTGTTAAGTTATAAAACTTAGTATAGTCGCCATTTTGAATCCGAAAGTGATAATTATTTAAAACGTTTTTTTAATATTGATCTTTGTTATACTAAAAGGTATGAAAAGTTAATAAGTTTATACCATTATAGACTTCCAAGATAAAAATGTTTTAGTAAAAAACACAAACAGATAGACAGACGGAAAAGTAAGCGAGATAGGGCATATGCTTTATTAGAAATTTCTTGTGTATTTTGACTTGAATAATCACCTTGTGAAGTTTGATTCCGTAAATACTGGACACCCTGTATTCATTGTTACACCAGGTTTAAAAAAAAATAGGGGAATGAAAAGAAAATACATTTGATAAATATATGTATATAGGTCTTGGCTCTGTCACATTTTTGTTAAAATACAAATTAATCTTTTAGAAGTAACAAGTAGTCGATACATTTAGAATATTTTTATGAAGATGAGATTTAAAAACAAAAATTCACAAAAACAAAAGTTTTTGTGGGTTTTTTAATACACTTTAACTTGATTTATTATTTTTTTCACAAACGTTCGTTTTTATATGCGTGAACATATTGTTAGAACTACATCAACATCCAAGTCTGAGGAATAAAATAACTATTTATTTATTGATCGTAGATTTTAATGAAACACTTCATATGTACGATAATAATTGAAGTTATGAAAAGAAAGTATTTACTTTCTTGTTTAAAAATTGTCTATCAAATTTAATATTCTCTTGAAAATTACTCAGAATCGCATTTCTTCATTTCCCATATAAAATGTAATAGATGGTGTAACGTGATATGAAAAATATTTCGAAAATAAATTAAGAAGAATAGCCAAATTAATAGTGTTATACTGGAAAGATATTTATGCAAAAAAAAAAATAATAATAAAAATATGACATAGCTATGACACAATTTGCATCAGAACTGGATATCATCACAAGTTTGTATAGATATATTCAGAAATATACATAATTTTTTCAAGTTTCTAAACGTATTTCAGAGTTACAAAACACCAAAACAGTCGAAATGTGATGTCAGAATGCTCAAAAATACATTCTATACGTTGCAATTGGTAAAACAAAATTTTCTTAAAACTATCAGTATATTAGTTTCACACAAAAATTATTAGTTCTTTTGCACAGATGTTACGACATCGTTTAATTTTGTATTCGATTTCAAAAATTAATATATTTAAATAAATATAAGCGTTTTAACTATTATTCCTACATTGTTATAATTATAATTGCTTAAAATTGCGTAATTCAAATATTTTGGTAATCTGTGAATAACAATTATAATTTGTAGAATATGTAATTGTAATAAAAATACAAAATTTTTATAGGTTGTTTCATAAACATACATATTTTAATTCCGATATTGATAACTCTACTGATTTAGGTCTAATATGTTCAACAATATTTGTAAAACTTTTCTGATATTCTTGTATAACCCTTGCACAAAAAACACCACGTTGTCATGAATATCCTTACAATTTTTTTACCATTACAGAAAATTTAATAAATTTCTAAATGAAGAAGCACAATATTTGTTCTATGTTGAAAGTTCCGAACAATATTTAGAAAAAAAAATAGTAATTGTAGAATTTAAACACCTAAACTCGATACAAAGTTTAAAACAGTAATGGTAACAATAACGTTTATTGTCTAAACAGTTCCGTTATATTATTGTTGTAGTTGTATCATAGAAGTGTCATGAGGTTTTATTCTTTGTTATCACAAAATGTTTGTAGAAAATTTCAAATAATTTATCGTCAGATAATGATGACATTCGTTTTGTTTTTATTAATTCAAAATTTAATTCAGGTTTACATTTGTAATTAAAAAGTTATTTTAACCATAGTTTCCACTTTTCATATGTATACTTTCATTAATATAATTTTAGCTGAAATATTTATTTACAGAGTAAAAATATTACTCTTATATCTAGGTTTATCATGATATGCAAATATCCTTTGTTAAAGATGAACCTTTAATTAACACTTTAACTTTGTTAATAAAAAGCCACTTTACTCCTTCTTAAGTTTAATTAAAAGGCAAAGTTGTTCAATTTATTAGATTTCTCACAAGTAGTTATGAATGGAAGCAACGACTGGAAGCTTTTTCGTTCTTTTAATAAAAAACAGAAATAGAAAATGATTTTTAAATAAATGTCGAGAAACTATGGTGTGGTCATGCAGTTTAATGTTTGGTAAATGTTTTGTTCAAGGCCGACGGAATGGTACTCATAATGACTTGTGTGTCCAGCGCAGAGAAGAGCTGTTCACTAAACCATTCGATTCAGACAGCATCCGTTGGATCAAGAAAGTAATCCCTGATAAAACATTACCTAAAGAGTCTCACATGTTATAGAAGTCTGGGTTGTATTTCGAGATTACTCAGGTTTAGTTTATATTTAGTTTAATATTGTCTTGAGTAAGATCCTATTTCTTTTCATTTTTATATGATCTATAATAATTGTCCTCCTCTTGTTTTCTACAAACTTTTATCCTTTTCCGGAATTCAATGGCTATGGTTCTTTACCATGATCTTTTTTAAAATCTCACAACTCTATATCAGTTTGGGGAACGAAGCAGCTCTGACACTTCAAGTTGATTTGACACATGATGGTTCTCGTAACCTTAATTTGTGACTGCAGTTGGCGTTGTACGTCGCCTCGCCTGAGGATACCAGGTTCTGTTATGATGCAAGAAAGTGTTGGTAGTTCCGGATGAAACGCTATACGAAACCAATTTATTTAGCGTAAGTATCATAACAATGAAAATATGCACAATCAGGTTTTAAATATTTACTTATTCAGACAAGCGTTGACATAAAATCAATATGATATGACCTGCTTTGCGGTAACTGCTTTACACGTATGAAGAAGCGTTTTATCAACGTTGAATGATATTGTTGATTGTGCATTTTTATTTATTCGAGGTTAAAAGTACATATGTAAAAATAGATCAAATACAAATAATTATAGTAATGTAGTGTCTTTCCTATATACAATATGAAAGGGGAATTTTTTAAGTTTTTTTTTCTCTCAGATTTTATGGCATGTATTGTTAAAATGTTATTATAACCTGATTTTCAAACTTTGTAGAAAACAGTCATTTTCAAAAATTTTATAATCTCAAAACAATCTTCATTTGTATCTATAGACAGAATAATATTTACATGTAAAGACAAATGTCGTAAAAACATTTGTTATCTTCTTTAGGCGGGGTAATTATCCACGATAGAAAATAATAAATGAATTATAGGTTCAGAAAATTTTAAAAAATATATAAATTTTAAAAATGAAAGTTTAAATATTTAAATCAAAATAAACATTACAGGGAATTTTTTTAAATAAATTACTATTTAAACAAAAATAGAAAACTAAAAACTATACTATTTCACTATTATGCCTCTTTTACCATAATAATATCTAAATTAATAAGACCATGAAATAAATTTTGTTTAGTACTGTTTGTACATCAATTTGTTATTTTTAAACTTCAGATACAGTAAATGTTATGAGATATGTGTTCCAAACGGGAAAAGTAAAACATTTACTGACTTCTATTGAAGTCGAGCGCCTTTACTTAAATTTTTGTGAGAAAAATATAATTATTTGACTTAAATATTATATAAATTCAGTAGTATCTATTATAATTATTCCTCTGTAGGTTTTTTATAAATTATAACGTGTTCTTATATAATTTTAGATTTGTTGAACCTCTTGATCTCAATAAACCATTAAATACAGATTTATATTTACATTGACTCTCTTCTTACTTACTAATCTTTTTCTAAACGTTTTTGTATTTAAATTTGTTTTTTATTTCCGGGCAAGATATAAAGTATAAAGCAATAAACAATATTTATTACTATATAAGTAATTCTTAGCACAGCATGCAGATAATATAACACTAATAAAGTTATTACCTCTAACTTATACTCTCATTTAAGACTCTTTAAGGGAGCTTTGATGCTTTGTGTCATCATGTTTTACTGCAAAACTTAAATGTTTTTATTTGTCATGTAATCATATGTTTAGTATTTTCTAGAGAGATATTCTACTAATAGGTTTTGTTACCTTATATTTTATATTATACTTCAAACTTTATAACCATTGATTTTGATTAGCTTAAAAACACAATAGTATATCAGAAATTGCATTTATAAATTTTTAAGCTCTATTTGTGTGTATAATATAAAGTTGTGTGTATAAAGAGGGTGTTAGTTCGTTTTATACTAAAAAAGATAAAATTGAGGCCTCATTAATGCCATCAATTTACATGAAATATAAATGTATTTTATAGGGTAAATATTTAATTCATCTATATGGGATTCCATATGTGCAATGCATTTTAGAAAAATATAGATTAATTAATTACCTACAAAGTTTTAATTAGAAATGTTTTAAAAAATTCAGAAACAACTAAAAGTTGTTAAAGCAAATTAGGACCCAAAAATTCAGATGTTGACAGCAAAAACATTGTTTACAATTTACCTTGCCTGTATGGATTGTCTGGGGGGGGGGACGTCTCGTCCGTTTAAAAAAAAGGGTATAAGAAAATAAAAAAATGGCATACGACGGTTGAGGTCACACGTTCGAAGTTGGCTGAGTATGTCTTTAGGATAAGGGCTTTAAGTTTTCACCGATGGGTGAAAATGGATTTTTAAAGAGACAGCCATAATGATGGGAAAGGAAAATTGCAAGTCGCAGCCAAGTTCCACTATAAGTTCTATTTATTTGCCCCTGATAAAAAATGAAGTTCATAGACTTTTTGATAGACATAATTTGGAACATCGCAAGATGACATTGGTGGGGGTTGAACCTTTAAATGATCAATGTCCGATCCCACCTCAGTTGACCTGTATTGGGCTCTCAGAGAGGTTGAGAACAAAAACGTCTGTCAACATAGACTAAAGTAGGAATAACACTTGAGGACGAGAAATGTTGTGTTTCTTCGCGAAACGTCTTGTTTGTGTAATTGTTGTGTATAGGATTTTGTGTTGTGTTTTTGTTTTGTGTATGTCGTGAAATTCTCCTTCAAAGATTAATTTTAAATATATTTGACATATTTTATTATTTAAAAAATAATTTTCTTCAACGTGTAAGGTGGGTGAAGATTGTTAAATAATATTTAATTATTTTATTTTTATAGATAAATAATAGGTGCTTCAAAAAGGACCGAATCCGAAGTTTATGAAGGTATAAGTTAAGCATATTATGTAAATATTTCTTCCCCTATTACCAGTTGGCAAAACGTTTCTCATTGTTGAATCGTCATGTGTTATTGTAATGTAATAATGCTATTCTAGTATATATTTATCTTTGTAAGTGTGTGTATATTTTCAACTATGTCTTATTCCAAGGATGAACAATGTAATATATTTTGTGAGACTGGCAATATATATGATCAGAAAAGCACAGGTTGACCATCACTGTTAACAGTGGTGACGTTCAAGTTCTGGACGATGTGATGTTCACGGACATTGTCTATGTAGTACTCCGTTACTAATACAAACGGTCAGGAAGTCTCTTAATTCCAGAATGCAAACAAAATATGTTATTAGTAACATAGAACGTGTTACTGCATTTTAACCTGTTTTGCACACCTTTTGAATTTAATGTCATCCCTCCTAAAAATGATTGTTTGGTGAAAGTCCGATGTAGCTAAATATCGACTTGTGATGGATGAGTGATCGCAACGTTTCCATCGTCAAAGCGACAGTGTAAAAGTAGCATTTTAGGTATGAATACCAGATGAGTACTGTGAAACTCTACACTTAGTAAGAATTGTTGATTTCTTTCTTTTTTTATTCTTTTTCGTCTCATATACATATACTTATCATTTTCATAGTTCTATGTTCGAAAATCTAGGTATAGAATATCATGTGAATCCCAAATATAAGCCTACTTGGTGAAAATATGGTTTGGATTTCCGTGGCCGAGGTGAGTTTAGATTTTAGTCTTGCTCATTTGTGTCAGAATTTACGTGGAGTACTCAATATACATCAAAGACAACTATGGAATTTAAAAACCCGTCTCCATATTTTATGCAGATTTAGAAGTTGTGTGATAGCAACAAATCATTTTTCTTTGTATTCAAGCTGCTTCAAAAGAATGATAATTCTTCGGGCACTCACCTTGCTATATTTATGGGGACATTTATCTTATACGTACGTACGATGCATATATATATCATGATTATAGTGCTTAGTGACAAGGCTTTTATTTTCCACTTGTCTTGAATTAGTGCAACAACCTCTGTCACATTGTTTTCATGATTTGAGGTTCGTAACCGTATACCATGCGGTTAGGTTACACAAGAGTAATGTTTGATTAAGTTATTAAAGAATGTCAGTTAAGAACCAGATCCTCTTTAAACTACTAACATTTATTCATACACTCTTAACTGAAATCAAAACTTATCTCCAAACTGATTTTGAAATCTATAACATCTATATTTGCAAATAAATATAGTGACAACCTGTTGCTCAACATAACGATATACCCCTTGTTTTGACAACTATATTGTTGAAAACTAATTAGACGTTTGCTAACACAAGTGATACCAAATTGATCAAAGTCAAGATTACCTGGAACTCTTTAAGAGGACGGATGATAATTAGCCCCTTTTCATACTTGAACTACCACACTTAATTTATAGTTACTAGTTGTCATTCAAAATATTTTCAGAGTTGTATTAGATGCAATTCGGTATTCAAATGTAAAAGATCTGACTTTTTTTTTAAAGGTAGATTTATAAATAAATAGGACCAGTGCACAAGGAAAGGGGAACAAAGGCCAACAAATATTTATGAGAACAGAGATGGTAAAAAAAAAATCTTGATTTGCGAATAAATTGATAACCACACGATTAAAAGTTAATCATATCCTGACTTGGTGCAAATTAAATTTAAGTAAATTAAGATTTATATATATTTTGTTCTGAAACAACCTTTATACAGTCAGAAATAAATTAAAATGAATTCCATACTACGTTATTGTTTTGAACAAATGTTCACTTTATTTATAATCGTCGGAAGTTATCGTAATAGTTGAAAAAGTCGATGATTCCAGTCCCTTGAACTATATATAGACCATACTCAAAAAGATAATACATGTCGATGACATTTGTATCATTCATTCATTTATTGTATATTCAATATATTGTATTCATCAATTTGTTAATGTATATTACGAACACCCACAAGTTAACAAAACATTCAAATTGAATATAATCTTGTTATAATTGAATATAAAATTACATTAGAAACAAGAAAATAAAGCAAAACCAATGCTCGGAGTAAGTGTATCTCTATTTATTATTCATTTACTTATTCATGCACAACAATTAAATATTAACGTAACACCAAAAATTAGGATTTTCTCTACAAATTCCAGAAACTAAAGTTTGTATAAATTTAATATAAAACCCACTGATAAATCATTATAAATTACATGCAAATTTCACATGTACCCTTAAGATAGCAAGAAAATACACGAAAAATTACACAAAAAGTTGTAATCATTATTCTAGTTTCGTTAACAACTGAGAAAAGTAAGAAATATTTTTTTCGACCAAGGGTTATCCATATTGGAAAACTAATTTGAAAGCAATACTGTTATCATAAAAATATGTAGATAAAATAACATTTATCAGTTTGTAGACATTCAGCGGTATCTAAAATTGGTAAATTGCTAGCTAAGGGGCATAGTAGCACAAATATTATGATTGTCTTTATCTACTACATCAATGACCTATCTACTGCAGTGTCAGGTATAATTTGTTTCTTTTTTTCATGACGGTTTGATGGATTTATAATTGTTAATGAGCAACTTTGAGAGATGAATTTATTATTGGAATAACTGCACTATAATTGTTTAAGTGCAGTAAAATTATTTTCAGTAAATAGTGTTATTTTACATAATTTTCGCTTTCAATTATTAAATGACATTTTTTAAAAATAATTATTTTATTTGAAGATATGTTTTAACTAAGTTTATAAAACATGCATAAATATTTTCAACTGTTGAACTGATGACTTCAAATTTAGGTGTGAAAATAAAAGCACATAATACACTAAAGACCCATTTTTTTATACACATGCAACTGAGTTGTTAATGAAAATCACAGTGAAAGATTTGAATCTGTGTATCAGGATTAGTTTTACAGTGTTTGGAAGTGAATACTTAACAGTTGACGTATCCTGTTTTGTTTGATTTAAATAATAATATTGAGGAAAATAATTGCCTAGAATTGCCACTAAGGTATAATCTTACAATTTATATAATACATATTTTGTCCTACGCGCATAGCCAATGTATGGAGAGAAATATTTACAGTAGGTAAATTGCTTTGAGCTAAAATTCAATTTCGAATAACTTTAAAACTATTTCTTCAGTTATGAATGTCTTCGTTCTACTCTAAATCATCTGGTCTATATTTATTACTTTTGGACAATCTAAATATGGATTTAAGTTATAATTTTTGGAGTGAGAAATTTAAGTAATGGATAATATGTTGTTTATGATGAAAAATCGATTCGGTTTTGTAGTTGAACCAGCGTTTTATCCTCTTCATTGTTCTACAAAAACATCATAAAAACAAAGTAATAATCAATCAAGAAACTAACCCATATATTTTCGACTGACATCGATATGTTTGAATGGACAATAAATAATCTTAAATGAATATGCTGTAAACAGATGCAACATTAAAAAGGTTACATGATTAATAAGATGACACTAAATGTCTAAATAAATAAATGTCTCAATGTTTAATAACAATTACTGGGCCGTGATCAGAATGTGAAAACATTAGAATACAAATGTCTCATAATAGAAGCCCAATAATATATATTTATACAAGTTTGGATAATGACATGTGGGCATGTATACATACTCAAATCCAAAGATTAATGCATATGCCAAACCGCATAAATACATATGTTCATAAAAATATAAATAATTAATTACAGTCATACGTACATACAAACACTTACACCAATTGATATGTACTCCTACAAATAAATATATTATTTATAAATACCCCAACCAATATTTTATAGAACCACGATTTTTACAGAGGAAGGAAAAATATATCTGTGTGAAATGAATAATAAAAAAAACTATTTATCACCACACAAAGTCAATTTTATTTATTTGTTAATTGAGAAAGCATTGATTTAATATGTTTTCTTAAAAGTGTTCTTCAATAAATTATTAAAAAAAGGAGCTACAAGTACATCTTTTTGTTAATGTTATATAACATTTATATACAGTTTTCCAAAGAAAGAAGACAATTTCCTTTCCAACTCTAATAAAATTGTTAATAAGCTCTACAAATGTAAAAGTGATTTGCCGATTTGACAACTACATTCCGACTAATTCCTAATGAGAGAACTTTGCAGTCTGATTGTAGGAGAAGTTTAGTCTACCTCAGGGGAAGAACAGTACAACAGAGTAGAAAATAAATTAAAATGCCGTGCCAAAAGAAAACTTAAAGAATTAAAAATCAGTGTTTATTCTAATAATTGTTCTACCTCCATTTATATTTTAATTGAAATCAACTACAGTAAGTCTAAAGTTAAATATTCATTATACTTTACAGAAAATTAAACAATGGATAAAAATTCCAATAACAGATAAAATGGCAGAATATTTTTTAAACGTAAAGGAAGAAAATATTCTGTGTAGGTGTTTCAATACTCAATAGGATTTTTGGCAAGACTATAAAAATAAAAAGATTTATAAATTAATATCAAATTTACATTTATTGAGTGTAATTTTAAAATATATCATTTACTTGTATTTCTCTTGATGGATATGGCATGATTTTTGTTTATCATTGGAATTTGGTACTAAAATAAATTATAACCATTGCATGTTTAAAATTGGGATAATAAAATAATATAAGTACAAATTGATGTTCTAGTGTTCCTAAGTTCTTCCTTATTATAATCACTACAAAATTTAAGAATAAACGTAACTGTTTACAGACTTTTATTTGGATGTTTGAGCTATCCAAGTTACATAAAATATTCAAAGATTTGTATATTACCTGCGTATAATATCGATCATGTAATTTCTTAATTTTATATAAGTGACGACATTATTATAATCCGTAAGTAAATGATAAAAATATAATATTTTGTCACTCCGTAGGATTGGAACAAAATTACACACATTACAGGTTACATAAAACTATCACACAAAACACGTAATCCGGAAGGGTAGGTTTACATCTCAATAATGTCGGTTCACTGATGTGATAAATACGGCATACTAGAGATTGTTGTCTCTACTTATCTTATAAATGATTGATAAAAGTAGAATATGCCTCTGCATTTGACACGCCATGGCTTGGGCATAAAATCTAGTCTGCCTGCAATCCACGCTTTCGTTAAATACTTAGTGGCTAAACTGACATGCAACAACCTGCACACAATGGGGACCATGTAATATACCCCTTTTTGTAGTGGGGATAGAAAAATCCCATGTATACCCTGTGATTTGAATGGATGAAAAGAATTTATGGGCCAAATAATTTTGTCTACATAGATTATCTGGTAAGCGACTCTCCAGTCAGTCATAGTTAGGGAATGTTTTACCTTCCCTCCACATCTGTATCACTGAGCCAGGAAAGTATGGCCTGAGTAGAACATCGACCGTTTCTTTCCTATCGTTACAGTTGTTCTACCAGTAATCAAGTTTTAACACACACTCACACACAGTTGTGTTAACCGTGCACATTCCCTACTAGCAAAAGCCTGATTTTCTTAGAAAAGTACAAAAAACTCTATTTTAAATTTTACAGTATGCACCTTAACATAATAAAGCACACATATCCAAGCAATAAAAAATAGCAGATCCAAAAAAAATTTAAGCTGTTTTTCAGCAATTGTTTGGATGCTTTTTATTTTTATACAAGAAAAACATTATATTTAAATGGTTGCAGTTAAATTATTCTTTCACTAAAAATTTTAAATTTAACCTTGGCCAATTACAAGTTTTGTCACAACTAAAGAACATTATTAAAGTCCTTTTTTTTAAAGTATTTAAATATTCATTTACTATAGAAATATAGATACTAGAATACGTCATAAGAAACCTTATAAAATTGTGAATATTGTTTCATCGGTTACGAACTCGCATGATAAAGGAACTAATGTCCTGTAAATGCTAAACACGCTCGGTATCTTGAGAGGTATAAAAATAATATTTTATACTTGTAATAAAGTACTCAACAGTATATCACGCAAACACGTAGTTCCATGCTTTCTTGCTTTTTGATTTGACTCAGCGTTGCCAACATAAATTAAACTAAAAACCTCGTATTTTAAACGTAGAGTTATCATGGAATGTACAACTACGAATATTTAATTTGTAACATTCATAAAATTAAAAGCCGATCATAAAAATTAAACGTTAGTGGTTCGTTTTACATGCCCCGTATAGTGTACTCTAAATAATTAGTTTACTACGCTTCAAAATATTGCAAAAATATGTACAACAGTTGTAAAAAACAAAAAATATCAAATACTTTGGTGGTACGTCAGACGGAGATAACTCCAAAACCATTCCATTATAGTATATTCGTCTATTCAAGGAACATCTATACTACATGTAAATAATAACTAAAAATTGGTTTAAACCATTTACAATACTTGATTTAATCTTTCTATATGTGATAATTAAAAAAATAAATAAATTACCAAATGTCATTTGAGTAATTAACCTGTTACTTAATACACAGACCCTTACACATGCGATGTCCTTTATGTTTCAGTTTGGTAGGAGTTGTTTTTACGTCGGAAGCAGTATACACGCAATGGATAAACAAAGAATTTTACAACAAAATAGGCTCAAGAAAAGGAAAACCATTGTCACGCTATCGCTGTCTTTTGTCTTAGTCTTAATGAAAGCAAAGATTAACTTTAAATGCGTCTCAAATAATATTTTATAAAATTTTGTCGTTTTTATCTTCTTAGGAAGATATTTTAATTGTGTAAAACATTCCTGCAACACCTATTAGTGACTGATAAGATATAGTACTTCAATTTTACATTATACGGCGTTATTTGTACCTTAAGCCTAATACAAATTATGATTTTCAATATATATATTTTTTTTATGTTAAAAGAGCTTTAAGGCTACACAGAACAGACTGTATTAACGCATTGTCCTTCCCCTTTCTTAAACACTTCATTGTTAGGGTATGATGTATTGTCCTCTATTTAGCAAAGTTCTTTGTAATTTCAATCCTTTAAAAATAAAAGGCAGGTGGAGATATACATAACAACATTTTAAATTCCTAACAAATGCTATTTAACATAAAAACAACAACAAATATTTTAGGACAGAAAGGATTTCTCATCTTGACTCATATAGTGCATTAGTGTGCGTTTTCTGTATTAATTCCTTACACATTTTGTTTAGAGTGGTGAGGATTATTGGGCCATCTGGTATATAAAATAGTATAGAAAATGTTATAAATATATATACCTAATTAAATAATTACTTCCTAAATACTACGTTTACTAAATGCTATTTACATACTTATTATTGAAAGGGGATAGTATTATCATCTCTTGTAGTCGTTGTAAACACTTAATCTGGATTCGTAGTTAATGCCTTTAGTACTATTAACGTTTTTGCTACTAATGGTGTAGATATTTTACTTTAGGATATAAGTAGGATATGAAAAACAATAGGTTTCTTAAACTTTTGAAATTATTGTTGAAATCTCAGTGTATTTAGAATGTTGACAACTTTAAATATTTCTGTGTTTTGTATTTTTTATTGATTGAGTTTATTGATATCATGGATATCTTGCTAAGAAAATATTGAAATTGATATTTTATCAGAACTCATATTATTTGCTTATTTTGTACGTGTATTAATTACAAATTTTTTGTTTTTTATTTTAAAGTGGTAGTCTAAGTACTCTTTTGAGAATCTTTATTATTGACAGTTAAAAAAAAAAAATTAATAAAATGTTCGTACAGAAGTTCTTACAAACAGCGCGGTTTTTTATTTTATTTATTTTTTTTAAATAAAAGTAAAAATGTACCAGATAACGTGTTCTAAGCAAGCAATAAAACTTTTAGAAAACTGATTTAGTAATTATTCAATTTATTTTTCGTGCATATAAAAAGTTCGATTAATTATTAAGTAGTTTTCCTCTAACTGTATATAAATTTAAACTCTCTTCCCTTCTTTTAAAAATTCATATCTACATACAAACTAGAACAAAAAATGATATATTCATTGAGCGTCACAACAGCTATAATAATATAACAATATTTCTTTTAAAATAAATCATTTAAAACAGTTCAGTACTCAATCAGATACACAATTTATACTTACAAATAACTGTAGTTTTGATTTAATGCCGTTTTATAATTACTGCAACTTAATTGCACTCACTGTACATAAATTATTCATTATATGCTCATTAATAATTCTATAAAAATATTAGTGTTTAAACTGTTGGTATACATATCTCGTGTTCATTAAAATGTTGGAATTATTGTATTGCATGTTTTTTAGTATAAGTGAGAGCTAAAACAATTTCATAACAACAATAAGATGTTTTTCTTTTCACTTTATGTTGGCAACATTGTGTAAAATAAACAAAGTTTAGACGTATAGAAATACTTGTTTGCGTGATACATCGTTGAGTACTTTATTACAAGTATAAAATATTTTCATTTAACTCTCAATAAATTATGTGTGTTTAGCATATACAGTTTATTACTATCTTTATCACGTGAAATTGTAACCTACAACACAAATTTCAAAATTTTACACGTTTGTATATGACGTTTCTCTTGTTCAATATGTCATAAATTACGTTTTGTAATAAAATCAAATATTTGAACTTTAGAATCTGTAGTTGTGAAGAAACTTTAAATTGGCCTGGATGAATATGATACATTTATGTTAAAGAATATATAAATAGGTATAAATTAAATATAATGTTCGTTTTTCATGGAAAAAGATACAAAAACCACACCAAAAACTTTGTTTTTAATAAATCTTTAATTTTATTAGGGGCTGCTAAATACTGTTGGTTGAGTTATTTATGTTATCTTGATTAATGTTATGTTGTCCACTTGAAAATTGAAAACTATTGTTTGTATCTAGTAAAAACTATGAACTTTGTCTTAAATTAAAATAGTTAGTTACTAATATTTCTGCTGTGTAAACAGTTAAAATACTTTTATTATGTTCTTTACAAAGGTTATCGTCAGATCTGTTTTATCACAATTTTCCTAAACATGTTGTTTAAAAAAATAATAGAAATTAAGAAACGCATACGGTTTATACATAATGGTGCAACGACCTTTGTTTGTCGAAGGTACTTAAACGAGCATTACAGGAATCTGTGGATACACCAGGTGTTCCCATAGTTTGACCAGCAAGATCACTGGATTTCAACCACATAGATATTTTGGATTGTCATTCACAACCCAATGTGTATTCAAGGCCGGTAAAATTTTTCATGGATTAAAGTAGGGTGTTGTAGAATCAGAGCTATAGGCCTACTCGGGGTGTAAGAGCGAATAAGGAGGTCCATGAGTAGACGACTAAAGCAGTGTTTTGTCGCCATTGGAGGTCACATCAAAAATTTAATTTAGTGTTATACGTTTCTACTGATTGAATTATGTGTAACTGTACAATTCCGTTGATTTTTACTATGTTAATACAAATTTAAAATTCTAAATAATCGTAACTATCAATCTTGTTTGTCACCTGAATATTTTTCATTAATCTGATACTGTATAGCGCGGTAAGGTTTTTATGAACACTCAATATATTGTTTTTTAAATATATTTGAAACATTACTTATAATCAAATCACAGTTAGTTTTGTTGCAGTAGAAAAGACGGAACAATTTGGGTAATATAAATCTAAAGGAAAACTTAATAACAGATGTATCCAAACAACTTTAGGATTTCAACATTTTCAGAACTAAACTAATCTTTGTTTCAAGCATGGAAATAGAGTGTTAAGTGCTTATTTAAATATAAAACACTGTAGAGCACAATAAAACGTGTAAATCTGCTAGTATTTTAAACCCTACGTAGCTTCACAGTTTTAACAAATTATTTATTTCCTAATTTAAATATTCATATAAAAAATTTCTTCAGTTTCAGTAAAGAAGTTACAATTAAGATATTTCAACTTCGTTACTTGTTTGTTCTCTGTACCATGTTAACTTTTGCCTGTAAAAATAAATTCAAACTTATTATTTAAATTTAAATTAGCTGAAGTTTATCTCATTTAAAATTTAAGCGAAAGAAGAACTAATGTAAGTGGGTAAATGACGTTAATTTCTTCAGCTCCACTTACTTAGCCATTTATATTATTTTCTTCTCAGTTCTGCTGTTAATATCCTAGGAGGAAGACTAAACGTTATTCTACAGTCAAAATACAGAATCCATATCAGGAAATGCTCGATGTTGAAGCTGTACTGATGGAATACAATAAACAAATAATGTTTACCTTTGTTCGGCTTATTGACAGGTTCACTTTCTAGTTGCCGTAATCGGGGAGAAGTATATACAATTTACTATTTGTTGATTAAACCAAATACAAAATAATTATAACTTTAAAAATTACCATGATAAAATGTATTTTTGTGGTTAAGGGGACAAGGTACTCCGTATCCTAGCAATGCTATTTTTACCATTTTTAGGTGCATTTTTCTCAGAAACTATCCAATGTTGACTTTTCAAATTTTGACACCTTATTTTCATAACCCTTGTGTATACATGGAACTAGGATCTTTTTAATCTGTAAATTTTAAATAACTTTTCTGAATTTTTAAAAAAGATTAAATAAAAAATAAAAATTTTCAGTTAATATATTTATTGAATTTTTTATTTATCAATATTTTGAAATAATCCTAGTTCAGCATATTTGGGTACAAGTGACAAACATTTGGTAAAAATTTGAGGTCCCTATCTACAGAGGCTTCTGAGAAAATTGAACTTAAGTAATAAAAAAGTGGATTTTTCAGAAAACGCAAATATAGTTCAAAATAAAGTTTAATTACACTTTAAAGCCTACAACAATTTAAAACATGCCAGGATCATAGTCCTTGTGTTTGTCCTTGTCTTCTTTCTTCCTCTTGGCCATTCTTTTTTGTTTCCTCTTCTTTTTTTGGACATCCTGAACTTTCTTTTCAGCTTCGAGCACTCTTTTCCTATCAACAAGCTGAAGTCGTAAACTACAATATTCACTGTGTTTTAGTCCAAGAGCTTTTAACACATCCACTTTCTCAATCACACCTTTGTTGAACGAAATTACAGCATCATAAACATCAAATTTTAATGTTGTAATACCTACAGATACAGTCTTTGGTACTCGCTTCCAAATCAACGCGTTGAAAGACTCATTTGGGTTTTGAGTAAGTCCTAGAGTACAGCGACTCAAAAGTGTGTTGTTGGACAGATCTGTAAAAACAGGTTTAATCTTATTTAGCACTACTTCAGGAAGAGAATGTTTGTGAGAATACTTTTCATTCGTTATTTTGGATCGGTTGAATCCACACCAAGAACTTTCCCCTTCTGGACACAAATTGTGCTTTGGACTTTCGTCTGTAGACATTTTGTGAAAAAAAAATGGCCCAAATGGCTTTTTTCATTTCTAAAAGATCTTCACAGTTATCTTTTATTGCATTCCCATAATATGACTGTATAGTATCTATTTCACTTGCCGTAAGCCTGTTTTTTCCTCCTAAAGGCTTACCGTCACAAAGTTTTCGTGTTTTTTTACACAAATTGCCGAGACGGGAACCCATTCTTTTGGGTAAAACAGTAAAGTTGCTGGTTGGTTATTTCCAGTAAAGCAGGTTAGCCAACATACAGCATAAGATTTGTGTGATAGATAAGCATAGCATAATAATGTATAAAACATAATATGTATGAAACATCTATAGGCCCCTAACACATGCAAAACAAAATAGGGGCTGATTATTAGTGCTAGCGCTCCGTTTTTAGTCTGTAAGAGATACAAAAATAATTAATTTCTTTATGTTACAGTTAACCTAAAAATATGGAAGTGGTATCAAATTGTTCAGAATGAACTAGTCTACAATAATAAATAAAAAAAAAAAATCTTAGAAAATAAATTTTTTGAGTACCTTGTCCCCTTAATTTCTCATTTTCAAATTGAGATAAATCGACGCAACTGAATCTACGACTCTATTTGTTTTTGTATCTAATGGATATTAGATATATATTTTTTCCAATTTATTGTATGTATACTAATAGATTTTAGGGAAAACAAAGTTTAACTACTTATGTATAATTTAATATAAAGAAATTCTCTCTCTCTCTCTCTCTCTCTCTCTCTCTCTCTCTCTCTCTCTCTCTCTCTCTCTCTCCCTCTCTCTCTTGTTTGATTCAAAAGATATATATATATATATATATATATATATATATATATATATATATATATATAATGGTCAAAACTAAATCTTACTGTTTCATTAACCAATTTAACTATTGTCCCATAGTACCTATTTAATTCAATAGTATTGAATCTGAAAATGTAAACAATTCAAATTGGAGCGCAATTTCTATCGATAAAAGTTGTGTGGAAATAAAGTTAATTGCCGAAAGCACTTACAAAATTACAGTACATGAATCACAAAAACTTGATAATTAAATGGGTGAATCTTAACTGCCTTCTATTTAAAAACTTTACAGTTTACTCTAAACCATGTTAATTCAATAATTCTGAAATTCCTATTTATATTAAATATAATATTAAAAAGATTTTTTTATGTGACAAATGTGTTAGGCCTACATGTGTATTTGTTCGAGTAATAATTATATATAATTTTATCTTTAATAGCTTTTTAGTAAGACGTGAATTTAAATAAGTAAGAGTAGTTTAATCACTTTAATATCAAGCTATAAAGTCTCTAAAGAGAAGGATTCGGCATCTCCAATCCGCAGCAATACCGTCTATCTAGGATTGTTCTTATATACTCGTAAACCATTATGTTCCGCCAATTAAATTTATGCTTCCGCAGTAGCACCATATATTCACAGCTGTTGTTAGCTGTTGTATTAAAGGTTAAAAACTGTTAACAAAACTTTACTTTAATCATTTTATTATAGTTACTTCAAAAATAAACTCATGTCGTAGTTTTATTCTGAACTCTAATTTATAAATCTATTTCCATATCTTTTTCATTCCTCTGGGATTACAGTATTTGTGACCTAAATGAGTGGACAAAAAAAATTCTGAATTTAGAGTAAAAAGTACATATTTTCCTTTAGAAAAATGTTAAAACATGATTATAAGGCTTTGAAAATTTTAAATTGATTTCCTTTATTATAAATTGCACTATTTTTAGATTCTGCGTGAAAACATTACTATTGTCAACATGAAGTGTAACATTATTTCAAATAAGAAGTATATTTTGGATCTTTTACGAAATGTTAAATGTAACAATTAATCACAACTAGGAGATAAAAATAAACAATTATTTTTACAGATAACTTAAAATTTCAAATATACACTATATCATATACCTAATTATGTACCCATTCTAATAAAACAGTTTGTTTTTCATTTAATAACAGGAAGAAGGAAATATTATTTTTTAAAAATTAAATTTCTAAAAAAAATCAATTATTGTACCCTAAAACCACAAAATGTTTTCATCTTCAAAGCTAACGAAAATGAATTGTTTTTGTCCATTATTTAACTAGTTGAAGTTACTAACTTTTATTAGCTCTCATTGCCATAACACTTTCTGCTAGTAATTAGGAGAAATATATGTAAAGAAGGTTTAGTTTCATATGACAACAATAGAAGATGGGCAAAGAAAGTAAATGTTCGAGAGTTACTATACAAAAGTTTTTATGAAATTTTAACGCTCTGAAAGTACCTAGTTAAAATGTTTTGCCAGATTGCTTTAATAAGAGACACAGTATGTAATATGTCATTTAAAAAATAAACACTGTTAAGATATTGTACAAACGTTTACTGATACACGCATTACAGAAACTAGATTTCAATTGTTTAAATATAACTGTTTGTTAGTTCACTGCTATTGTACCCCATTGCTATCAGTTATGAAGTTGAAGTTTTTTTTAGTGAAGTTTGTTTACATTCCAAAGTTTATCTTTCTACTTTGTGTTTCTCTTGGTCTTATCTTACAGATGTCATTAAAATTGTATGTAAATAATCTCAGGTATTATTGTTACCCTGTATAACGCAACTTTTCCTGTGGTACATTTTGAGAAATAAATATCAAAGCTTTCTGTGTAAACTTTAGGACTTTCATATATGAAAATCATGATAGAAAACTGGTATTGAAGGTTTAATTAATATCGTTATTTTATGCGGTTTTCTAATGGTAAATAAAAAGTAATGAAAATTGGTTCTTTAAATATGTATTTTAACAAATATAGAGTGTTATTTTATAATTATTTTTTGTTTTAGTGAAACAACATTTCACTTTCCTTTGAAAACAAAAAAATGGTTGTTCATATTTGAGAGAAGTAATACAATTAACTGAGTATATACGCATGATATTTACAAATGGTTTGTATTTGTATTTTAAATTTGCTTGATTTTTTTAGGAAGTTTTATTATTGGAATTAAAAGATATTTATTTCACGGAAAACTCATACCGCATTTAGTACAATCAACGATATTTTATTCTTTATTTTTTAGAAGGAATAATAAAACATACCCAGTAGCATTTACTAATTTAGCTAATCACTAAAACTGCTAGAATATAATTTAGTAATTCTATTCTGTTAGAAATACAGTTACTGTATTTACAAACCAGTTCAATGATAAATAGGTTTGGAATGGCTGATATATTTTTTAAATATACACATACAAATATTATTGACTTTTTTAATGAAATGTGGTTAAAAATAACACATCTTGTACAAAATACAGCTTAATTGCTAATGCGTCTTTCAAAGAATACCTTCTATGTAAGAGACTTTGTATGTTGGACATAATTAATGCATGATATACACTTGGTTTTATATCATTTTAATTTAAACCAAAAGCAGATAATCAACTCTGTTGATTAGTATTAAGTTACCGTATTTATATTTCCTTTTGTCCACAATACACGTCGCAACCTGTGAAACATACTTGTGTAAATAGAGAAATAAAAAGGGATTTATAAAAGATAGTGATAGCGTGACAACGGATTTATAGAGAAATGATGTTTTCCTTTCTTGAGCACATTTCTTAGTAAAGTTCTACATTCATCTGTTGCGTGTACACTCCTTCTCACATAAAGTCACTCTCACTCCCAAGCTCAATGAGATGTAAGGGACATCGCATGACCCAAGGTGATGATACATTTATTTTGACTGTTAAAGGAAAGTTATTCACAAGACCTACTTATGGTAGTTAGTTTATTATTTTAAATATCAATTATACAAAACATAAATAAGTATTGTAAAAGTTCAAATGTCATTTATTCAGGTTTATTTTTTAATATTGATATCCACTCAATGCCTTAGAAACCATATTAAAATGTCTTTGCAATTATGGTTGTCTCTTTATAGCAGAAGGTTTTTTAAATATTACAAGCATTCTGATTTACAAGCATTATTTTTGTCATACCTCTAACCTTTACAAATTTATCACACAAAATATACATATGAATTATTGTCAATATAATATAGACATTTGGTACACTTTGTGAGATAATATAAAAAGGAAATAACTTTTTAAATGTTAAACAAAAATATTAGGATGGACATAACACACTTTGTTATTAATGACTAATCCGTGTTATTTTGTGGGTTAGAATATCACATTTAACAATATTTACAAATATGGCTGCAAATCATAAACACTGTTATAAAAAAAATAAAATAATAATCATAATATTAAAAGAAAAATATTAACTTTATTACACAACGTAATCTGATGCCATATTGAAACGGTAAACATCTGTGACTAGGAATATTGTATTATCGTCCACTTTAAAGTTGATTTATCAATCATTCGTTTACTATAGATCAGCGGTTCCCAAACTGTGGTACGCGTACCACTGGTGGTACGCGGGAACGTTGCTGGTGGTACGCGAGTGAAGTTCGAAAATTGGTATACTCTACTAGTAGCGTGAGGGTGAGCGAGCAGCGGATGGAGGGGTGACAGTCGGAGTGGGAAAGATTGTGAGGGCGTGGAGGGGAGTAGCGCCGTTCAAGGCCGCGCGCTTTGTTATTGTGTTGTGCCAGATGCCAGTCAGCCAGTCCCAGTCGCCTGTCTGTCATCTCAGCGAGCACTATCTACTACGTAGCTCCGTAGAAAACCTAACCTGCAGTTTGACGTGTTGTTGTTTATATAGAGTTTGTGTCTATCAGTCAGTGAGAATAACATTGTTGGTAAGTGTTAGCTGTCGAATTGAAATGGATAAGTTTTTGGTAAGATCTACGTGTAGTAGTTCTAAAAAGCAAAGAACTTTGTCACCGGAACAAGAAAAGCCTATTGCAGCAGGAACAGATGCTGAGCAACCAAGCTGTTCCTCTACTTCTACGCCTTTGTTACGAACTTGTGAAAACAAAAAGAAATCAGGTAAACGTAAATATGATGAGAAGTATTTATCGTTTGGTTTTACTTATACTGGAAATTTCAGTGAACCTGTTCCACAATGTGTCATTTGTTTAGAAACTTTGTCAAATCATTCGATGAAACCATCACTTTTATTGCGTCATTTTAATACAAAGCATATCAATCTCATAAACAAGCCATTAGAGTTTTTTAAACGGAAGGAGTCTGAGTTAAAAGTGAATAAAGGAGCAATCACTTCATTTACGGGGTTAAACACTAGGGCTGTTGAAGCTTCATACAAGGTTAGTCTGAGAATAGCACAAGAACTAAAACCTCATACTATTGGAGAGACTCTAATTTTGCCAGCAGCTAAAGACCTTGTTTCCACAATTATAGGTGATAAAGAGGGAAAACAGCTCGATGTGGTTTCCTTGTCTGATAATACTGTTTCAAGAAGAATATCTAATATGGCTTTAAATGTAAAAGACATTTTACTCAAGAAAGTGAACAGTAGTAAATACTTTGCGATACAAGTGGACGAAACAACAGATGTCGCAAATTTGGCTCAACTGTTATGTTATGTTCGCTATGAAGAAAAATACTCAGTTGGTGAAGATATGTTATTTTGTGAAACTCTTTCAGCTCATACTACTGGAGAAGACATATTTTATAAAGTAAATGAATTTGTGCTCAGGAATGGAATGGATTGGAAGAAATGTGTTGGTATATGCACGGATGGTGCGAGAGCCATGACAGGAGCTCATAGTGGATTGGTAACTAAAATAAAAAAAGAAGCTCCGGAGGCACAACATATTCACTGCAGCCTTCACAGAGAAGCGCTTGTAACAAAACGCTGTCCAGCACAACTAAAAACTGTTTTGAACGAGGCTGTAAAGACAGTGAATTTTATTAAGAGCAGAGCCTTGAATTCACGCCTTTTTCGCAACTTATGTCAAGAAATGGACAGTATTCATAAACAACTACTGCTCCACACAGAAGTTAGGTGGCTTTCAAGAGGAAAGATGCTGACTCGCGTTTTTGAGTTACGTCACGAGATATTGATTTTTTTAACAGATTCTGATTTTGAGCTACGAAGTCGTTTTACTGATGAACTATGGCTGTGTCGACTGGCTTACTTAGCAGACATTTTTTCAAAACTCAATGATGTGAACATGAGTTTTCAAGGTACTTCTAATACCCCGTTTCGAGTGTGTGACAAAATTAATGCCTTGAAACAAAAAATCACCTTTGCAGATGATGAAGCCAAGAAAAGCAAGGTTTCGTTTTTTCCTTCTCTCAGCACTTTTGTTGAAGAAAATGAGCTTTCACTTAGTAAGACAGTTCTTAGTGATATCAGTGACCATTGTAACATTTTGAAGGAAAACTTGAGCATTTACTTCCCAGAAAACTATAAAGAACATTTGTGGATGAAAACCCCGTTTAGTGACATTAAGAAAATGACAATCCCAGAGAATCTCTCATTAGCCGAAAAAGATCAACTGTTCGAATTAAATTGTGACTCAGATTTGAAGGAAGTTTTTGATAAAGCTACCCTGATTGACTTTTGGATTCAACGACGCCAAGACTACGGTGAAATCGCCAACCGAGCAGTCAAGTTTTTACTCCCATTTTCAACATCCTACTTATGTGAAGCTGCGTTTTCTTCTCTTTGTTACCTTAAAAACAAATACAGAAATAGGCTGGCTTGTGTTGAAAATGACTTGCGTTTGAAGCTAAGCCCAATAAAACCAGACATTGCAACTTTAAGCAAATCGCTACAAGCTCATCCTTCTCATTAACTTGTGTGTACTTATGTTTGAATTTGTTGTATTGTTTTACAAATACAGTTTTGTTCTACACCTTAAAGTTTATTTATATTCTTTCATCCTAATTTTTATTTCAAAATAAGCATTGGTTATAACTATGAAAAGTTTAATTTTAACTAATTTATTTACAACTAACTGCAAAGAACTAAATAAACATTGTTTTAAAGTAAAGTACTTAAAAGGCTAAATGTTATTTTTTAATTATTATTTACAAACTTTACTATGTTGGCAATGGAATGATGATTAATCATTTTTATACTGGTGGTACATGAAAGGAGGACTTCATATTAGGTGGTACGCCATCAAAAAAGTTTGGGAACCGCTGCTATAGATAATCAGTACGGAAATATAAAGTATAATGGGCATTTAAAATAAAAATGGTTTTTTTAAAGAGGTTTCAATCGATTTTACGTAACCGTTTATCCAATCACAATTACTATTACTACCATTTATAATTATTACACCATTTTGGTATTTGTATCCATATTTTGAAATATAAATCTGAGAGAAGACATTTCATCATAACTTTGCATATTAAAATATATGTATTTTTTTTCGATATTGACATCAGTGAGTCATAACAAAAACCTGTATCATAACGAACATCGTCTTTGCATCATATTAATTTGAGTACGTTATGTTTTCTAAAAAAATGCCACAGGAGAGTAATAGATTCAACAGTGAAAAAAGCTCTGTAATTGAGATTGAAAATTATTTTTACTTATTGTGAAATACAATAAGATTAAACTTTTGTGTCCATTATTAGTAGAATTGACGATAAAAATCTTATATATCATAATTGTTGTAAAACAAAAAATTAAATTTTAACAAACTGAAATTAGGCTGGAATATAAGTCGACTACAGATTTTAAAAATGTTGAAATTAGTTTTTGGTTGGTTGCTTTGTACTTATGATTCATTTACTAAACTATTTGTTTGCAAAAATTGACAATTTATTGATATAAACTTTTAAAATCAAAAGTGTCGCTTTCTTTTCCACTTTTTGATAATAATCTAAACCAGGAATATTTTCGTAAATAGACTTCTTGACCAATTTTATTGATCTCAAATTGAGCAAAATTATCACCGTAACTACACAAAAGCACTGTAATTTGGAACATATAATGTAAATGTTATTATTTTGTAGCCAGAGAAGAAGAAAAAAAAGGAAAATTAATATGCAAAACAAACAAATTTTAAGTTAAACTTTCCCATTTACAACTTTCGACTTTAGTTTTGGTTACAAAAATTTTGCTTACAATTTTATTAATTGATAGTTGTCTAAAAACTACTTAATATTGGTTGTAATTTTGGTTGAACCTTTTTTAAATTCCTTAACAGATTTGATAGGAAAATAATAATAAATGTATTATAACAAGTTTATGTTAATATAGCAAAACTGTAAAAGCCAGAACATAATTTATACTTTAAAATATTTATTTGTTGATCGAGTTTTTTTTAGATTAATCACATTATATATTGATTACATTTATTTTGCCTACCATAAAAGATATTTTAAATAATTTCCTTTAATGAATGTGAAATAATTGAGGCGGTAGCTGCAATAAGGGCCTATGGATCCATAGGCCCTTTTTGCGGAGAACGTTTCTTTCAATTCTACACATGTTTGTTGGTATACCTGCAAAGTTTCATATTTGAATCTCAAGTAGTTTTTTTTGTACAGCTGTTATAAGAAAGTTGTGTATAGGCCCTTCTTGCATAGATCGAGGTTAATGACACCGAATGTTTGTTTTGTTCAGTTTTGGAGTGTGTTAGTGACCAAACAATTAGTAATATTCAGTTTATTTTATTATTTAACATCATGCTAACTACTAAATATACTATTTTGGACACTTTTAAGAAGAAGGGTGCTAAGAAGAAAAGTGAAAATAAGGAAGAATGGGCTCGAAATACTAGAAAACGTCAGAGGTTATCTGGAGAAGGTTATGTTTCTTCCACAGGGGTTAATGTCCCAGGTAAAAAGTTTAGTATAGTAGATAAATGTTGCTACAAGAACTGTTTTACTAAAATATCAAGTAAAGATCAACAACTCTTGTTTGATAAACTTTGGACCTGTGAGGCAAAATCAAATCAAGATGCCTTGCTTGCTAGTTTTATGAGTACTGCTGTCAACACAGGGAGGAAAAGGCCAACAGTCAATCCTAAAGTGGACAGATCTAACAATTGGAGGTATGAGGTTAAAATTGAAGGAAACAGTATTGATGTGTGCCGATCATTTATAATAGACTTATTACAGGTGTCTGTAAAAAGATTGAGATGTGTTCAGGCCAAAGTTGTTTCAGAACAAAGTTTTGAAGAAAAGAGAGGACGCCATGACAACAGACCCAATAAGCTTGCTGACAACTTATGGGAATTGGCCATAAAACATTTAAACAGCATTCCACATCGTAGCAGTCATTATTGTCAACTCAAAACAAACCGCTTGTATTTTGAAAATCCCGAAATAACAGTAAAAGGCTTGTACAACAGCTTTTGTGAATTCTTCCATGAGGAAACTGGATCCACTTTAAAAATGGCCTACAAAACCTATTTTAAGTTTTATAGGGGGACAAACTTTACAGTACGGCAGCCCAAAACTGACGTATGTGATTTTTGTATGGACTGTAAGAAGAAATTAGAAATAAACCCTAGGGATGAGTGTATTCTACAGTATAATGTGCATAGGAAACGGGCTGAAAAATATCTGAATTTGAAAAGAGACATTATTAAAAAGTCAAAAGAAGATGACTCATTATTAGTATTGGAATTTGATTATGGGCAAAATCTTCCCTTACCAAAACTGAATGTTACGAAACAGTTTTATTCTAGGCTGATTTGGCTGTTTATATTTAACGTACATGTCCACAATGATGACACCTCTTTTATTTATACTTTTGTAGAATCACAAGCAAAGAAGGGTAGCAATTCAGTCGTATCCTTCATTTTAGACTGCCTTAATAAAGTGATAGATAAGTACCCAAATATCAAAGAAATAGTCTTACTATCAGATGCGGCTGGAGGCCAAAACAAAAATATGACCATGCTGCAGTTTTGTTCTTGGCTGGCGAAGACCCATAATGTGTTAGTTACACAAATGTTCCCGTGTAGGGGACATTCCTTCGGTCAATGCGACCGCAATTTTGGCCTAATCAAATCATTTATAAAGAAGAAAGCTGTCATCGAAACACCTGAGGTTTACTATGAAGCTATTCGGATTTGCCGTAAAAATCCATCTCCATTTGACCTAATAGACGGCAAAGAGATTATATACGATTGGACAAAGGTTTTTGAGCAATTCTTTTTTAAGAAACCTTCTGCTAAAAATAATAAGTTTGGTATTCAAAAATATGTCATCATTAAATGCCAATCAAGTGGAGCCTTGGCCTGTTCAACTACATACAATGAAGTTTTGCAGCCTTTTAGATTCATGAAGACATATCCTGATGAGCTTACACTTAATCCTGCGCCAAGAAAGCAACTGAACCCCAACAAAGTGGCAGATGTCAAGTCATTGTTGCCTTTCATCAGCGAGGAAAACAGGAAGTTTTACACTGATTTGTTTGGAGAAGAGGGTGATGCTGGAAATTAAATTGTAGAGACATTGCAAGATAAAAGTATTAGATGTTCAACTAGCCTATGACTCACTTTTTTATTGTAAAATAAAAGTGTTACATGTTCAACTATGACTCATATTTTACTGTGCAGCCTACCTTTTTTTCTCTTATGGGTTACACTATGATTTTATTATTTTGAAATACTGAGCCGGTAAAATGTCATTTGAAATTTAAATTTTTCTTATCAAACTGTTAGAAATTGCCTAAGAAAACACATATTTTATGCTTTAACAGATCATATAAATATTGGTCTATGCAAAAAGGGCATGTAAAAACTTCATCTATGCAAAAAGGGCCCATACACTATTTCACAAAAACAAAAAATACTTATTAACCTGATATTGTTATTAAAAAACCATGGTAACAAAATTTGCTTCAGGTTCTAAAGAATATGGAGAAGTATTCCAAGTTAGATTTTCAGTAAATGCAATCTTTATGAAAGGATGACATTTTTTCAAACTCGTTTTTCTCAAAACAGTGTTTTGGCATATAGGCCCTTATTGCAGCTACCGCCTCAATTATATAATGTATCACATGTAATTGATGTCAATAATTAATTAAATTGATATCCGCAACGCAAAGAACTCTTTTTTTTTTTTTTTAATTTTTGTCTTTTCTACCAAAATTACATATATTATTGCTAAATTATTACACTATTTAGACATACTGATAAAAACATATTAATTATCTATAAATCCATTCAATCTAATAGATACAGGTTATTTGTAACCGTTTTCCCGGAAGTATTATAAAAATTCACAACTGATTTTAGTATATTGTTTTAACTTACGGAGCATAAAACCTACAAATGTATTTCAGAAACATGAACCATAAATTACACAAATCTGTCTATATTTTAGTATGTGATAAGTAGCGAAGTTTTAATCGAACAGATTTTAATATTAATAGAAAATGTATTTCTTTATTAAAGTAAAGCCACATCTTAGGGAATTTTTTGTGTTATATTCCTGAAACTATTGAAATTTTATTCTTAATGCTTCATACGTCCTCAACCCGTATTCGAAATAAGTAAAGCCGTAGCAAAAAAAGTCTATAAAAATTGCTAAATTTAAAAATTAAGGAACAAAGGACAAAATAATCCACGAGAAATCTTTACAGATTCACGGGTCCATTCAGATATGAAACTCTGGAAGTTCGTAACATCACAAGGTAAACGAAAACTGAGAAATATATTGAATTTCGTATCAGGGCAAGGCACTTTCATGAAGCATCATGAAATCATTTCAAGGTAACCTGAAATGCAGACTATGCTACCAGCACCTAGAAACTACAGAATATATACTTCTAAAGTGAGAAGCATTAGAACGTAAAGGCAACTGATCTTCGCCCCAGGTGGGGTCTCTAAAACAATAATCAATATGGTCAGAAAAATCTAGCCGTTAACCAAGGACATAGAAATAAGCTAATCAAGATTAAGAAGCACTCAAAAATTCTTATAGGCTAAAGTGTGTAGGGGGTAAAACCTGCTTGTAAGCGTAATAATAATAAATACTTCCGGATTTAAAAAGTACTACTAAAATATTCCGTCTGTTTATTTTTAGGAAGTAAACTTTCGTCGTTCGAACTACGTTTCATTTTTTCTTGTTCATTGTGTATGCTTTCTATTGAAATCCTAAATTAGCATTTCAAATTAAACTCGCAAAAGAGGATTGCATATTTAAATTTATAAACGAAGGAAGAACAAATGTAAAGTTTTAATTTTAAGCTTTACTTTGACCATTATTTTTGTTATAGTTTTCCGAGTTTCCTTGTTGATTTCCACAGAAGTATATTTATCTTTTCTACAATCAAAATTCCTTCTTTTGGCTTGTATTATGCAGAATTGTTCAAGTAAAGTAATCAACTTACTTTTATATTTGTACAAGTTTTTAGCAGCACGAAATAGCATGATTTAATAAACAAGATTGTATGGCTTTAATATTATAATTTGTTTATTTAAGTATCTGTATTATTAAATATAGTGTTAGTTTATGGATTATTCTTCATTTTAGTGAAATAAGGTTTGAAGTTGATTTTTTGGCTGAACTGTCCAATTAACTGAGTCTTGTGATATTTACAAGTTATTTATTTATTTATTTTTTGTATTTTAAATTTGCTAGTGCTGTATTTATTTACAGTGCATAGAAAAAGTTTTGGTAATTATTAAACGTTTCCCCATGATTACTATACATGTTTACATCCTGTTCCCCTTTCCAACAAGTACATAAACAATAGTGTAAAAAGAAATTCCCAATATGTATAACAAACATCTTCAATATTAAAATAATATATGTTTCATATAATTTATAGCGGTTTCAGTCTAAAATCCTTTTTAATATTTGTACAAACAAATAAGGCGAACTATAGTTTTGATTAAATGTCGTTTTATTATTTTCTTTTTGAGTCATTAATATTCTCAATTTCCAAAAACTTGATCGAAATATTATAAGGTTTCGAATATTATGATTATTTCATTATGTTTTAGAAATTTATTATGTTTTAATATTTATTAGAACAGGTAAATTTAGTCCAATACAGATTACATTGTATCCTAGGAGTAAAAACATTTTATTCTTCATAATCCGTATTCAAGTATAATATAATATATTTTAAAATTTTTGTTCTTATATACTGTCAATATAAACACAGAGTTACGAAGTTATATTTTCTAACTAATAATAGAAGCCGAAAACCTTAATCATATCAATTTAAGCCACAATCGAGGGGTATGTATACTTATTCAAATACATAGGCTACAACCATGCTTACCCATATATATATATATATATATATATATATATATATATATATATATATATATATATATATATATATATATATATACATATCCAGTTATCATTACGTTTATTTATAAAACCATTACTTAAACCTTAGATTTACACAATTATCTCTGAAAATCTCAACAACTCAAGGACAAATAATTTAAAAAAATTTAAATCAAAAAACCGTTTGATTAGCTTTTTAAGTGGATCTGTGAACACTATAGAAATATAGACCTCATTTCTATAGTTTATTCAAGAAACACTTTTTTCTTATAAAACCTTTATTTAATTAATTTATATCAGATTAGTTGTTTCACGCTCGATAACTGAACGGAATACCAAAATATACTTACGTATTAACCCCACTTTATTGTTTATTTAACTGTATTTGTTACTGGATTTAAAGTTTTGGTTTTAACTAAGTATATACGACGAGTGTTTTTAAGTAAGGTCCATTTTAAAAATAGAACACAGCAGATAAACCTAGTAATAAGTAGTAGTATTGATGTAGCGGTGAAATGATTTGCTAACACTAGAAATATATTTCTACGAAATATATTATTACGCCCCTTACTTCTTTTAACTACAGTGCAAGGAAGCCGCTCCAGCCCATGTGAATTGATAACAATTGCAGGTGTTTCCTTGACAACGCTCCAATAAAGCTTTCAATAATACCTAGTCAGCTGCCAATAATCTTCTTTTGAATGGATTTTTGAAATGAGGTGTCACTAGACCCACATTTATTTTAATAATTTTGAATATCCCCCCCCGCATCCAAAACTCCCGGTTCATGTACATTTTGTTATGCACATGTTGTGCAGTTCACTTAAAGTCAACAATAAAAATGAGAAATTTGTTTTTCATTACTTAGAACACTGTCTTGTTGGTAAACCTCGTATGTATCTAATTTGGTACGTTTTTGCAGCAATTTCTAAACGAAATGAGATTTTTAACACCATTTTCGCCAATCATCTTCTTTTCAATACATCTTTAAAATGAGGTGTCACTTGACCGTTTTTACCATTTGAAAAGTTTTACTTACCCAACTTTCGCCTCTTTTGGAAAGCGGAGTACTAAGTAACAGTAGTCAAATAGGTGTCCAACACATTCAAAATATAAATGTCGCACACAGTGGGTTCATATAATCAATACAAAAAAGAGGGTGCCACTTACTAAACTGACACCGTTTAACATAACCTTTCTTTGTAAATTGCAAAAAAGGTATTATCTGTAGTCAGAGGTTTTTGATTGTACATACCGGTTAACATTTTCTACATCTATCCATCTCCCAATTGTTTAAATCCCAAATTTGTTGTCCATAATATTGGTAATTCCAGAACGTTAGGCCTAAACCTTAACCGATTATTTATACTAGCGTGCTTTTTTTCTACCAACATACCGGCCATTAGTTACTCAAAACTAGTTTTAAAAATGCAAGGTTATTAATTTACTATTGTTATGATTGTAAAATATATGTCAATAACGTGTCTGATAGTAACCAAAAAGTCTAAGAGGAACCCACCTGTTAACCAATAATAAATAAAAATGATTTTACATATGCGGTATTAAAGTATTTTGTTTTTCTAAACTCTATTTAAAGAAATACAAATACTTTATTTACAAACTAGTTTACATTTACTTAGTTAATAATGTTAAATAGAGTTTCCAAAATATACCCATAAACCAAGTATCTTAAATGAAAACAAACTACAAACACACACGCATTTTGTACAAAACACAGTTTTATTGCTGAGGCGTGTTTCAATGTTTATGTAATCTCTCTTTTGTGAAACACTTTGTATAATATCTATAATTAATGATTTCCATCGTTTTAGATTATTTTAAATTAAAACAAAAGGCAGCTAAACATCGCCTTCTTTTGATAACTTTTATCACACCTTCTACACCATCCCCGTTTGAACGAGTGCCACATAGAACTTGGATATTTGAGTAAATAGAAAAATAAAAAGAGACTTACAAAGGACAGCGATATCGTGACAACTGTTTTAAAGAGAAATGATTTTTCCCTTTCTTGAACACATTTCGTTATAAAGTTCTTTGTTTAGTTGTTGCGTGTACATTGCGTTTGACATAAAGCCACCCTCATCCCCCAGAACGGTGAAATGTGAGAGACATGGCATGATGCAAGGTAAAGGGTATATTTATTTTGGCTGTGTATTATGTAAGAGAATGTTATTCAAAAGGTAAATTATGGTAATCATTTAATATTTTATTTCTATATTGTTAATGAATTATTTTAGAATGTTATTAATCGGTTTTCGGTTTTAATATCGGTATCTTGAGTGGCATATACACCATAATAAAATGGTCTTTAAAATTGTGCTTGTCAGCAGAAAGAAATAGAGGAGAAAGAGTTAATATTTTATATTCTCAATCATACAAAGCATAAAGAAGTATTTTAATAGGTTGATATTCAATTTTCAGTTTTAATAGCAGTATCTTGTTGAATATACATCATAATAAAATGGTCTTTAAAATGGTGCTTGTGAGTAAAAATATATAGAACAGAAAGCTTTAATATTTTATATTCTCAATTATACAAAGCATAAAGAAGTATTTTAAAAGTTGATATTCAATTTTCAGTTGTAATATCGGTATTTTGTGTGGCATGAATAAGGTTATAAAATGGTCTTTGAAATTGTGCTTGTCAGCAGAACGATATAGAGCTGAAAGATTTTACATAATGTACCCATTACGTATAACAACAATTATTGTTTGTATTTTAGTAATTTTTCAAAAATTAACAAATTATAACGAAAAACGACCATGCGGAGTGTTAATATAATTTAGACATTCCTTTCACTTTGTGTGATTTTATTACACTTTAAAATGTTAAAACAATAATATTGTGATGCACATACTGTACTTTATTATTATTGACCGATACTTATTATAATATTGTGATTTAGAAAGAAAATTGAAAAATATTTACTAATGTTAATGTAGTTCTCATGTAAAGTTGCAAAAGTTAAATAAAATAATAGTGACAAAATTATTTAGAAAATATTATAAACTTTTTACAGAATGCCAATGTCTTTGGCAAATAAATCCCTTTTTAGTCCATATTATAGCTGATTGATCGTTATTGTTTAGCTAAGAACATATGCAGTAACAAAACGGGAATTAAAATGCATGACAGGCATTCCCAGTTGACGGGTTTTCTTTTTTTAAATTGTTCTTAAATAAGTGTTGAAGTAACTATTTATCCATACACTATTACTGGAGATACCATTATAACTAGGAGGGATTTTATATTTGAGTCCATATTTTTAAATACAAATTTGAGAGAAGTAACTTGCGTGCTAACTTTACATCATAGGCTCATAGGTAGTTTTTAAATATTAACAACACTGCTTCATAGCAAAATTTTGGAGATAAAGAACTTCGTCTTTGCTAGCTACTTTGTTTAGAACTTTATTACACGTATTAAACATTTTTATTTAACTAAAAAGATAATGCCTTTTTATGACATATAGGACATTAGTGCCACCACGCGAAATCATAAAGGTGAACACAATTTCTTAACGTTGTTCATGATTCCTCCATAGTATTTATGTTTAGTAATTTTAATGGAGTTTATACTTTGAAATTTGACTTAACGTTTGTTAATTAGAAAATACAGATATTTCATTCATAATATTTAAGTAGTTAAAAATAAAAGTAATCAATGTAGTCGGCATATGAAAGTAAGAGAACACCTCACACAAGTCTGTTACAAAAATACCATCCATGTAGGTATTGATAAACTAGTACAATAAGCTAATTATATATTTTTTCCCTTTGTAGTTTCATGGGGTAGAATTGAAGTTTTAAAATAGAACATATTTTAACTTATGAAAAAAAATATACATTTTATTATTAAATACAGCGAGAGATGAGTAAGACATCCGAACTTTAATGATAGTTTCGCGGTTTTCCTAACAGTCTAATCAATTCAAACAACCAATAATGATCTGTATTAAGCTAAGAGAGTAATCTGAGAATAATATTGTGAAGGTTTTAGTAAACTTTCATATCAAACATTTTATCTTGTAAAGTTTATATTTTAAATTCAATAAAATTGGAGAAAAACTGACTTTGTTTCTATAAATAATATATCTTTCAAGGAGATAAATGACCAATGAACTTAATTATCTTATAGCATAACTACAAGAAAAGTACTATATTTACAGATCATATTATGGGCTATGTTTTATGTAAACTGTACAACCTATTAGAGTCAACTATTTACCAATCACCTCATAAAGTCTTGAAAAGTCATGTTCTATTAGTTGTATTATTCAAAGAGCTCCTATGATGGAACATTAAATACACATAGAACATGAAGCTGCTAAACCCAAACTTGTTATTAGTTTTTGTATAAAAAATAAAGGAAAGAAAAAATCCAAAGCAATAATAAATAATTAAGATAATTTTTAAACACTCACTCATGTAGTAAAGTTTATGTAAAATCTGAAGCAATGTTTTTTTTTCTTTTATATATGTTAAGTTAAATAAATAAGTTTGACAAACCATTAATTATTAGTCATAACTCTAGTTTGTTGTAAAGTAACATTGTTAGAAGAGGTAAGTTATATTGCGAGTAGTATGGGATGAATATGAGAAACTAACAGAACTACTTGTACACTCTCTTATCATACGGCGTGGTAGGATCTCTCACACGCAGATTATTGTAACCTAAGAGGTTTTAACACCATCCTAGGAGTCATTTATCGACTCTACAAATTCAATTATTGACCAAAACCAAAGTTTATCTATATAAATGTAGTGATTATTTATATCGATTGTGTACTACAGTTATTTCGATAAATTGAATGTATGTAAAACAATCTCGATTGTTACTGCGATTTTACCCCGCTATTACCTTTTGATTAAACGTATAGGTTACCTGATATTGATAAAAATAATATTAAGATTTTCACTGACACAACACCTGTTATGAAATAAAATTTGCCAATCATTGCACAAACTTTCTTACACATTTACATACTCAGTCGATCACTTTTTAAACAATAACAAAAGAGTTTAATCGACCCAGTAGTGAAACGGATCGTGAAATAAATATGGAATATTATTTACTTTTGCTCAACGTTTTGGCAAAAAAAAAAGGTACTAAAACTTATAACTATTATTATTTATTTGATAATGGGTAAAACTCTAAAACCAATGATAAAAGTAAAATGAATTATATAAATATTCCAAAGTCAATTTAATTTATATACTGTGTTTCATAATTTGGATTTGATCACTAACTTTAACTTTCACTCAAATTGATAATTAAATTTTAGTTAAATGCTAAAAGGCACGCAGTTAGTTTTCCCTTTTATATATCGTAAATCCAGATGAGGGATGTACGTGTATATAGGAATCTTGACCTATTTTAATGACCACGTTTGAGAAACATTCCCAACTCAAAAATCTTAAACACAAAGGGTGTGAGTAATTCAGAACAAGTAGTGACGGTACAAATGTCATTACTTTGTCATCATAAAATAAAATACAAATGTAAAAAATAATTAAACTTATTTTACGTGGAAGTATATCATTTTAAATATATTTTTAGCTAAATCTGTATCAAAATTCACAGTGTTTTATTGTTCCTAGCGGAATTTATTATCGTTACTTTATTACAACATTTTTTATGTATTATATATTAAACAATTACGTATTTAAACCATTAGAAAATGTTTGTCGGGATATAAGTAACATTACAATAATGGAAATTGTTTTTAAAATGTGAAAACAAATTACCTACGGCACAATAACAGTTTGTTATCTAACATCATTTAAGATTTTTCCACTAATGGCGTTTTATTTTTAAGGCCATGTGTGTGTGTAGCCACAGGTACATTATCTTTTCTAAAAAAATGGATTGATATAAATTAATTATCAAACTAATTTTATTGACAAATTTTAACTAAATTTTTAATCATTTGGGCTCATTCAAGATATTCCACATTTAATTATGGGGATTAGAGTTCAATTTCACTTTTAGATTGTAAATAACTATAGTAATACATTTGAAAAATGCAGGTATTTTCCTTATAACTGTAACTTCAGTCTTTGAGTTTAATAAATAAATATATATATATATATATATATATATATATATATATATATTAAAACTTTTTTTTAAACAACCTGGATATATTATACTAATTATTCTTATTACATAATATTTAGCTTAATCTAACATCTGTTAAAGCGACATCGTTATAATCTGTTAAATCATTATATGTATTTATTTTATTATTATTTTTATTTTTATTCAGACACATTCAAAATAATCATATTGCAGAAATCTGAAAATAGAGTTATTTTTCTATTACAATATTTTTTACCACCGAAACGATATGTAAACATTAAATATGAAATAGGCAAAACAGTTTAAACATCAATAATTTATTATCAATTCAGATTTTACTTTTTCCAAAGAACTTTAAACCGATATTAAATTGATTACTATCTATAAACGAGAGTAAATAATAGGCTATAAACCAAACGTTGATTTCTGGTTAACTAAACTTTGAAATTATTATAACAATTATAACTGTAACAATTATAATTAGTGGAAGTTGGAAAAATATTACGACGTATAAATATGAAAATTTTAAATTTATTAAACTTGATTTGGACACAAATTTTTAATGTTACGATTTTCCTAGGGAACAAGGTTTCGTCCGTATTAAATAAAACAGATTTAGGTAATAGATTAGGAAAATTTCCACTGTTAGAAAAGTTACACCAACAATGTTTAATAAAATGTTAAAACTTTTTTTAAATGAACTTTTAAAAAGCATATTTTTCGTTCACATTTAATTTCAACAATTCTATGACACTAACGACTGTTAAAGTAAATACATTTAGAAATTATAACATACAAGAAAAAAAAAGTTTACAAATCGGTGTGGATTAGTATTAACCATATTACATCTTCAATATATAATTATACCCAATTTAAAAGATGCGATTTTTCCCAATCATTTTCAAAAACCATTAATACATCATTGAGTTAGTTGGTTAAAAACGTAATTACAGTGTAACATTGTTAAGTAGAGCTGAGTCACATTTAGAGCGGAGATAGGAGGGTGAAGATGGGAAACTAACAGACTTTCACATACACCCTCTAATCACTGGGCGTGGGATCTCTCAAGGGTAAACAATTGAAAACAGAGGTTCTAACTTAACCGTATGAGTCAATAAATGAATGGTGTTACAGACTCAGCCATAAAGTTTTTCTGTAGTGTTTTGTTTATAAGTATTAAATAAGTACAGTTATTTCGTTTAATTAAATGTTCCTTTCTTATCTTGTGTGTTACTGTTGTTTCACTTCATTTTACCCTTATAATAAACGTAGACTAGATTAAGTTATCTGATACTGAGAAAATAATGTTGATATTTTAACAGGAACAGAAAATGTTTTACTACTAAGTCCCTAAAACTCTAAGTGAAAGAGCCACTATCCTATGAACGATTATGAGTTTGCCAAGGTAATAAGTAATTTACAAATTTATAGCAGACAGTTAAACATACTTCATAACTACAGAAGATGTTCACTTATTCTTTTAAGACAGAAGGTTTTGAATAAATATTGGAATTACATACAGTTATAGTTTTAAAATGGTGTTAGTTAAAAATAAATTTTATTATTTTATAGTGTATTTTTTTTAATACAAATATTGCTAGTATTTAACCTTATGAACAAGGAATAATCCCATACCACAAAATAACACAAGAGTGTACCTCTGAAGATGATAGCAGAGCAATCGAAATGTACATAAGGTAATATAAATTCATTATACAGTTTTGTGTAGTTGTGTTATTTTGAGGTTGGGGTTTTTCCTTGCTTATATTTAATCACCACAGTGCTCTAGTGAATTCTTTAGTATTTAACCTGTTGAAATAATAAATATGCTCTCAAAAGGACCCAATTTAAAACAATATTACGTAAGAAATACAGGGTGATTCACGAAGTTATCCCCACACTTATACAGCTCATTTTACTAGTAAAAATAATGAAAAAAGTTCATAGAAACATAGGTCCGGAATTGCTTCGTAAGCGAGTTACGGCTAGCGAAAGATTTCGCCAAAAATTTAGTACCTTGGGTGAAATGAAGACTTCCTTAAATTCTGGGAAGGCAAATGAAGGGCCAAATTCAGAGATTTCTTATAGTTTTTGAGCTGAAAAATAGAATAAAACTGGTCCTAAAACTGTACCTCCCTTAGTTTTTAAGATATCCCCTGTAAAACACCCAAAATAGGGGTTGAGAAACACTTTGACCTACAATAACGTCGTTAAATAGGTAATAAATACATAAAAAAATGTTTCAAAATAATGAAATAAATAAATAAATTTTAAAACAGTATTAACTGTTAAAATTTGTAAATAACAATACCATTTTTAATAAAAATAAGTATTAACTATTTATAAAATGAAACAAACATGTTTCATTCCTGTTTACTAATCACCAAAATGCAGAATACTTTTTCTAATTATTATTATTTTTTTTTCCTAAGTTGGCAACATAACAGCTGATCAACAATGGTATTCTGTTCTGGTGTGTTTAAACTGTGTATTAGTAGTGTTTAAATGTAAGTTATACGTAGAAGAATATTGGTTTCTGTGAAGTGTTCTAATAATACACAAGTTTACAGTGAGTTTTAATTAGATTAGTTTGTGAAATAATGCCTTACTTATTTACAACAGAGGAATACGCTGATATGGTTTTCATTTTGGGTGTCTCTAATGGTAATGCTAGAGCTGCTGCACTAGAATATGAACTGCGTTACCCTAATAGGAAGATTCCAGATCCTAAAACAATTAGTGTAACTTTCCGTACTCTTCGGGAAAGAGGATCATTACCTAGTATTCGTACAAATTATGAACGTGCTGTCCAACATGACGATGCTATTGTTATTAATGCTGTTTTACGCAGTCCAGTAAGTACACGACGCCTTTCTAGGCGGCTAGGAGTTTCACAGTCGATGGTGTGAAGGACACTTAATAAGAACAACTTTTATCCATTTCATCAACAAAAGGTTCAGCATCTACATCCAGGGGATGGTCCGATTCGCTTGCAGTTTTGCAACTTTTTGATTAGGAATCAACAACTCTACAAGAGTATTTTGTTTACGGATGAGGCGCAATTTACTCGAGATGGTGTCAACAACTCGCACAATGAACACTCATGGGCAGACGAAAATCCTCATGAGGTAGTGGAACGGAACTTTCAATACCGATTTAGCGTCAATGTCTGGTGTGGCCTCTTGTACAATCGGCTAATTGGACCATTCATATTACCTGGACGCCTTAATGCTGAATTCTATCTGCATTTCCTTCAAGAAGAGTTGCCGCAGCTGCTAGAGGATGTTCCTTTACATCTTAGACGACATTTGTACTTCCAGCATGATGGAGCACCTCCTCACTTTTCACGTGCCGTGTCCACTCACTCAAATCAACAATTTCCTGGACAATGGATTGGTCGTGGAGGGCCTCACTCTTGGCCACCAAGATAACCAGATCTATCTCCATTAGATTATTGCATCTGGGGATGGATGAAAGATAATGTCTACAAAAAAAAAGTTAATTCTCGTGAACAATTAGTTGCCCGTGTTATGGATACAGCTGAGCAGATAAAGAGAAGTCCTGAAAAATTAAGAAATGCAACAAAAGCTGTACACAAACGAGCTTCGAGATGTATTGATAATGACGGCCTCATTTTTGAACATGTGTTATAAAAAGGTAGGTACAGTTGGCCCAACCCAATTTATTTTTCTTAAAATTAGTAAAGTATTATCTAAATAAAATTGGATTTTTCGAAGTTATATCTGTTGTATCTTTAACTTTACTTACATCAATTTTCTCAGAATTAAATTTTCTACAATTTATGTTTAAAATTTTTATGTATTTATTACCTATTTAATGACGTTATTGTAGGTCAAACGTAAAAAATAGCCGCCATTTTGAAACGGTTAAAGATGTATTATTCATATTTTGCACAAAGATAAAGGCAATTAAGATGAACATTTGTGCAGAATCTCAACGCAGTAACTCAAACCGTTAAGGAGTTATGAATTATTTTGTAAAAAACACATACAGACAGACAGACGCTAAACGAAACTAGATAGGACATATGTTCATATGAACTTTATTCATTATTTTCACTAGTAGAATGAGCTGTATAAGTGTGGGGATAACTTCGTGAATCACACTGTATATGAAAATAATATTATTAAAACATATCTGTTTCAAATGTTATTTTGTATTCACTTGAAATGATAACTCAGTCATCAAATGAAATAAACACAATTTGCTACAATAATCATATTATTTCTCCAAGATGACATGCAAAGATACATAGTTTGTGAAAGAAGATAGAGGTACTATTTCTCAGAAAACGAACGGGGTGTTCGTGCTTACCAGATCACCCAACAAACCACAGAAGAATAGACGATAAGGAGCAATGAAGAAAATATAGATTTAGCTAAAATAGGCAGCGAGAGAGAGAGAGAGGGAGAGAGAGAGAGGGGGGGGGGAGAAGAGTGTTACAGGTGTTTCTGTTTCACAGAACGAATCTTTAGATTTAATATATAAAGTAACGCTAATTAAAATATAAACTAGTGTTTTCTAACTAAATTCAAACATTGCCATTTACTTCTAGAACCAGTCATGGAAATTCACGCTTCTTAAGCATAGATTTTTGGGAAAGTTATGTTTTCACTTTATACACTTCTTTTATATTCCTAGTTTGTTAATTTATAGTCTATACTTATTTACATAATTTTTAAGTTTTAAAACTGCATAATAAATAAGTACCTAATAATTAAAATCAATTACAAGTGTACATGAGAAATAATTCCATCCAACAATTTCATCATTTCTACGACGATACTTTAAGAGGTCGTATTATGTCAAGGGAAATGATAGGCGCTGATTTCCCTAGAGGCAAACTTCATATTCTCACTTTATGCTATCATCTCAGTGATAAATATAATATGAGTATTTCATTTTAAATGTAATAGTCGGTGTTTGGAAGTTGAATATAATAGGAACGATATTCGTCAATGTCTAATATACGTGCAACCCTTAAACTACGTACTTATTTTTCCAGTTTAAGTTACAATGTTATTGTTTGGTATTTCACTTATGAAAAATCAATAATAATTAGCTGTAGCCATTTAAGCAGACGTTTTGTAATATTTGTGATAAAATTATTAAAATATCACCGTAGAACTTAGCTGTGAAAAATAAGATACAATGTTGAATGATACATTAGTACTTTCAATGTGTTATAAGCTACTTCACCATGTGTAGTATTTTGTCTAATCAATTTGAATCAGCATTTCGTTTCCATTCCGGGGCAAAGTTTTTACATTTTTTATTTTCATCTTTTTAGTCCTAATCCACTATTTTAATGACGATCTTACCTTCAGGTATAATTGTTTTAAATAGTATACATTATCCCTTGTAGTAGAGATTGACCCTAGTACAAATTGCATTTTAGTTTTGATAATACAATGGAGGATGTCTGGAGAATGTCTAATCTCTTAGCTATTTCAAACTAAATTATATTTTTGGCCGATGTGAAATGTATTGAAACAATTGTATTATTTATGTTTGAAATATAACATATTGAAAATTACTATTATAAACTAATAAAACTAGATCTTAAATATTTTCTTTTTTAATTTCTTATCGTAAAACGTCATATTTTATGTACTTACATAACCTATACATGTAAACATTTACTTACTTAAATTAGTTCATTGAGTTACGACTTAATTTTGAATAACTTTAAAATTAGTTATTCAGTTAATATAATGTTTCTAATCTAGAATTTCAGGTAAGTATTTATTAAGTTTATAAAAATGTAATCATAGAGACGATTTATTACAACTAAATATAAATTTAATTTTTAACATGTATAGTGAGAAGTTTACACAATGTAAGTTATGGTATTTATTTTGGAAAAATAAATACGGGCTTTACGGTAGTTTATACGAACTGTTGAAACAGCGGTGAACTTAGCACAATTGTCATTTTCATTATTCTTCAAATACGTTATATAAAGGTATAATTATAATTCACGTAACGAACCCGTATATATTCGGCTGATGTTGATAAGTTATAATTCACAAAAAAATAACTTCATCTGAATTTGCTGTAAACTAATTCGACAACAAACTAATTACAAAATCGATAAAATGAAACTAAACGACTGAATGACTATTAAAAGTTCCTCGACCGTAATCTGAACGTTGAAATAAAATAAAACCTGCACGCCAAATCATCCTGTGTGATGTTTTAAGGTCATTCGAGCGATTCACAAAACACGCACTGGCTACATGTTGCATGTCTCAATTCACCAGAAAAAAGACACGTTAGGGAATTTTAACATTATTTTGCACCTTTAAAACATATTCATTGTAATTTTTATAAGACTGACGATAACACTTTGTGCGGAATTATAACTAAATTATTATAAGTTGTTTTTATAAACACTGTTATGTCTATTGCTGTATGTTTGTTTGTGTTTTGTAAAGTACGAACATGTTAGTATATATGTAACAATGTTACATGTATAAATACAGTTTTGCCTGTTTAAAATACAGTATTTTTAAAGGTCTTTGAAAATTTTATTTATTATTCTTTATAATGTAGGTAAATTTACAATATGATGAATGAATTTCGTGATTATCAGAAGTTTATTATACTAAGCAAACAACTTTTATTATTAAAACAAACAATTCAACCTTGACTTTTTCCACTTATTATGCTGTCTTATGTTAATATCCCCTTTCATTAAACAGACGTTATAAACACCTACATATTTATATCACATATTTAATAAGCCTGATAATAACACCTCCCTTTTCTTGAATAAACTTGTAACAACTTCAAGTTTCATTAAAAAAGTACAAACATTTTTACTTTCAGTTTATTAATATCAATTCAAAATAAAAATAATGTGATATTTAAGTAGTTACCATTTTAAAATTAGTTCTTAGCCTTCGTTGTAAAATAATCACTTTACAAAAGAGCAATAAATGAAAACTGAATTTCATAAAATTTGGTTGATAGTGGAACAATTATGAAGATTACATACAAGGGGATTTTTTGAAAAATAAGTGTTTGTATAGTCAGAAGTTCCATAGATGTTGCAATTTAAAGATTTTGTAGAAACTTACCTCTCATTTAACATAACGTAAATAAACATTACTATATAAAAACAAATTAAATTTGCATTAAAAATAACAGACAGTTACTATATTAAAATTATAGTAGTCCTTACTGTTTTGTACAGGCTGTATGTTTGCAGTTAGGATTAATATTCGAAATGTGCAAATAACTTAAATAATACTTTTCAACTAATGTCGTTTATTTTAGACACCAAAATTCTCTCTCATGTGCTACAAAATATATCCGAATTGACAGTCCTGATTTTAAGTTATTTCAATTTGTATGGCCAATGTACATTGATCTTATTATGAATCCCGGTATTCCTTAGAAACACTGAACAGTATTTAATACTTTATATGATTAAAAGAACAGGAATAAGTTGAACAGTACAAATTGATAGGACGTTTTCTTTTTATTTAGGCATTCTGTGGAAATTGTAAAAGTAACAACGCTAATATACGACGAGCATATATTTATTCCTATTGTTTTTCCACTCTTTCAGTCAATAACTCGCTTCTCTGTCAGTCAGGATTTTAAAGTGAATGGAGGCTGTTAAATATTTGCAAAAGTATAAAATTAAATATAGATGTATTTGTTAGCTTTATGTAATAGCTCCCAAACTGATGTGAAATTTTTTAAAATATTTGTTATAAAGTAGGCCTACACATAATCATTTATTTAAATGATCTTAAAAATAGAGGTCCAGTTCACATTACAAAATATTTTATTGAGCTATATCTTATATTGCAAATTTTTGTAATTCCTTCTTTAAAAAGAAAACTAATGATGAGTTTCATATAATATTTTTTAAAAGTAATTTTGACTTTTGAATTTTTGAAAATAGTTCATATTTTCAGTATATTCTATTAAAACTTTATATGATAAACACTCAAGCATTTTCAGGACTACTAATCACTTTCAAATATACAAATGTGGATATTTAGACAGTCGTATGTCCACTGTAAATAAAAGTTCTTCACTTTCCATCGTTCGTCCAATTTCAACATGGCTGATTAGAAAGGGATGGTTAAAAGTTACTTTGCAAATGATAGAATTATCCAACAAGATTCTCAGTGCAACTTATTTGGACAGTTTCTAAATTATTTATAGTTTAGCTAATAACTAATTCCAGACCAGTATTAGTGCATAAACTATAGGTAAAAAAACGTACTGTTCATTAAAATATTACATTCAATTGTTACATATTTTTTAGTGTAAGTAGGAGCCAAAATATTTCTACTATACATACACGTATAGTTCGGTTTCCATTTTAATTTACGTTGGCAACTCTGAGTCAAATCAAAAAGCAAGAAAGTATGGAAAGGCGTGTTTGCGTGATATACTGTTGAGTACTTTATTACAAGTATAAAATATTTTGATTTACTCTCAAGATATATGCGTGGTTAGCATATACAGGACATTAGTAACTTTACCACGCGAGATTGTAACAGATAACACAACTTTCATAATTTCACAACGTTGTTTATGTTGTCGCCCTGGTATATATATTTTATAAATTTAAATTTATATTTATAAAGAAATGAAAATATTAATTATATTAAGCGGTTATAGTAGACTTGTAATTTCCTGGTTGGATTTGATACTTTTTATTCCAAAAATATTTATATAGCGAAAAAGTAAATTAATATTTTTGTTGTTTTTTGCAACTATATAGATAAAATTCACACATCATTTGATTATAAATAGCTTTCATTTTTTAGGAGCTACTAAATGTTATTGATCGAGTACATGAGCTATTTATGTTAATCTTTTTTATTGTAATGGTGTACACTTGAAATAAAAACATGACAAAGTGAAATTTAAAAATGAGGTATTTTTACTCACTTTTTTAAAAACATTTCTTTAATAAAAACCGCGAGTTTTTTATAAAATGTCAATAGCACGTTAATAACTTTGATACCGTTTATTTAGGTAAAATAAATTTTATTATATTCCGTACAAATATTATCGTGAGATCTGTTTTATTAAGAAATGTATAAACCTAATATTTTGAAAAATATAATAAATTAAGAAAATACTGGTGGCAAAGTGATGGTATTTCACCAATTCAAAAAAGCCTGAACTATGTAGAAATGAATATGAGAAAAAAGTGCTTCAATAAAAATCAGGCAGAAGAGTGTTCTTTGTGTTTGTCTGTTAAACACGAGAAACTAAAAGACCTTCACACGCTTTGCTCTCACCAAGAGTGGGATCTCTCATACTTAAACAGCTGAACACATTAGTGATTCTTAATCCAACCAAGGAGCCATTGGATGAATCTGAACAATAAATTATTTCAACAAACCAAACGTTATTTCTATGGAATGTTTATTATAATGATCTAGTACGTACAATTGTTTTGCTAATTAGAATGTTCTCTCCCATTGTCGTTTGATAATGTGGTGTCATCCAACTATTAACTTTGGATTGTACGTAGAACATGTGAAAAGAAGCCGAGAAAAATTAAATTTAAAGCTTTTTGCAGAACTATCGTGTGTTTTCCTACGTTATTCCAGATAAAACATGAGTCAATATGTAATAGTAAATCTTTCTATATAATCTATTACAATCATTTCCAAAAATGGATAAAAAGGATAGCCTACACGTTTTTAAAGAAGTGATAGAAAGTATAGCGAAAGTAAAAATACAAGTTTAACCGCATTAAATAAATTAAATTTACTATTTCTATTTGTTTCCTGAGACAAAGAACATGCTATTAAATTTGATAACATTTAAATATTCTTTAAACTACGATGTTTGAATATTGATATTGTGACCGTCTCCACTTCTTTTGACCAGCAGGAAGCTCCGGCTGGCTGGAGACCGCGTACACTTTAGCCGAATCTTGTCAGGATGGGCCAAGGAGTCGGGTTAGGACGCTAATGAACGCACGCAACGAAAGTGAAATTAAATGTTATATTTTATTTACTGCCGAATTAAAAAGTTACAGAATTATTTATAATTTTTAAAAAAAGACATAACTGCAAGATAAAGCCTTAATAGTGGCCGAAAAGCATACCGTTTAATTTAGCTAACATGTGGCCGAAAATGGACTGACCTGACCTCGTCCCGTAGCGGTCTTTCTTCTAGCGGCTCTCGGAAAAGACTCCCGGGTCGGCTCGCTAGCTCAAGCCCTCCACTCCTCGTCTCTCCCCTCCCCTTCTTCTACGTCATATTGCACTGCTCATCAAAATCGCAAGTGCCAATTCATATTTTATTATTTAGAATTCCTTTACATCCAAATTTATAATTATTATGATTTTGGTTTGGTGGGCTCCTTGGCTGGGCCACAATATTGCATTGTAGTATTACATTAGTTATTATTACATAATAATATTATCATTAGCAATAAGTGAACAAATCCATTTTAATGCATGAACGTTCATAAAAAGTCATAATATGTGTGTAAGTATATATATACACCATGCAGATATCTTAAAGAACTTTAAGACATTGTTAAATAATATGTTTTATCGGTTACAATCTCGCGTGGTGGTGGCACTAATGCCCTGTATATATTATTCACGCATAATATCATGGAAGTTACATCAAAATATTTGATACTTGTTATAAAATATTCAACAATATATCACGCAAACAAGTCTTGAACTTCGCGGCTTTTTTTTGGCTCAAATTGTCAACATGACATAACAATGAAACATATTTTAATTTAGTTAATAACTTATAAACTAAATAGGTTAGTGTAGTCTTTTAGGTTTAAGATGGTACGTAACAATATGTATAACCCGATATAAGACAATGTAAACATTTGTTACGACATTTACTGTTATAATACATTCCTCAGTTTGGACAATTTGTATTCGACATGTAAGAACAGAAGTGTTAATTTACGTTACGGTATAGGCCTACAGTGTTTTTTGTATATTGCCTAAGTAGACACTAAATTTTACAAAAACCGTTAAAATGTTAAACAATATTGATATTTGTTTTATTTTTATTAATAGTGGCATTTTGAAAAGGAAAAAATAAAAAAATAAATCTCCAACCCCAAAACTCCATTTTTTCAATTTGTAGCTCTTTTCATTTTCGTAGTTTTTAGAATGTTTTTACATGTTGACAAAAATTAACATGTAAATCATTTCATCTGTAAATTCGTCCAATACAGCAATCTGTAACAGTTTTTTTTCCCAGGAATATTTTGTATATTTTCAACTGATTAAAAACAATTCTTTTCAGTCACGAGTCGCGGAAATTAAAATAGAATATAGTGTTTCCGAACCAAAGATTACACAAAAATGTCTGTTTTATGTGTGGGATATTTGGGCAGGTTTTATTTTAACTGGTATTATTTTGTTTTATTAAAGTAAATCCAATTTGAATATTTTTATGTTATGAACATGAAACTACTAACACGTGGTATTTTACATTAAATAATGTATATTTATAATAGTTTCAGAGGTTAGATGAATTCTCAATTCATATTTCATTATACTGTAACTATAAAATTTAGTAACCGATAAATTCCCATGAGCATGTAAGATATAAATATAATTGAAAAATAAATTAAAATCAACATTATACTTCATTTTATTTCAGTACAAAAGGGATAAACATATATTTATAGTTGTCTTTTTCTGTGCAGTAAGGAACTACAATTACGTCATTTTATCAACATACTAGTGTCTTCTCATTTACTTAGGTCCCAAATATTTGTTTAAGCTTATTTCATACTCGCGCTAGCCGGCTGATGATATAAAAAAATATGGATCCTCTTATTCAAATTTACTGGTAGTTTATATCTCCAGAATATCATTTTGTCCATACTATCTGTAGAAAGTTGATATGGTAAAAAAATTTATGTTTCTAAAATAAACTTTTACGCCAAGGATTCATGGGCTGAAAGTGACATGACGAGACTCCTATGGTAAAATCTGTCCCCATTGACTCACGGAAAGAGTTCATACAGAAAACATCTCAAGCTCATTGAAATAATGTAGAGAACGCTAGATTTTACCAGGCTTCCATTCCACACTCAAGCTGTGAAGGGAAAAATAAAAATCATCTCTAAAAGTTTGTGGATTACTGGCAAGGGACCGTTATATCAGAACAAAAATTGAGTCAGAGAAGAATATGTCACATATTTGATAACAAAAAACATATATCAAATTGCCTATGATGTGAAAACCAAACGTATTGAAGTTCTGAAGTGGAAAATTTTGTATCTATTCTCTCAAAGTTTTAACAGGCTTACTAAACAAATTTGATTCTCATAAAAATGTCTAATGTGTTTTTTGTATATTAATACTAATATAATAAGAAATTAAGTTAAATTTATGTTTTTTATCTAAATCTCTTTTTACTAATAAATAGACCATTTTTTCGTTATACCAAAATCGGTTCTTTATTTCAACGGCTGTTTTTTGTGATACCGCCATTTTCTTTCTATAAACACCAGTACAGTGAAATTTCAACACAAAGTTATTTGTAACCTTATCAAAAGTATGCAAAGTTTCGAAACATTCGGTCGCCGAATAACCAATTCATAAAAAATCAAAAGCCTTTACCTCTTTAACAAGAATGTATTCATATGTTATATGTGTATATGTTTCAGTAATCATTTCACAGCATTTTATATTTACTATCTTGTTCCTAAGCCGTTCATGTGAATAAGTAAGAGTAGGTTAATCTCGTGAATATCCTAGCGTAAAGGAATTATTGAAAGGGAGTTGGATCTTCGCTACACAGGAATACAGTCTATTTAGTATTGTTACTATTATAATAGGTAATGGGGATTCTGGACCAGATTTACCATGGGCGAGAGAGGGAAACCGTTTTTAACTTCCGTCAATGTTCATCACAACAAGAACAAGTGTATTGTTCCTAAATCATATTTCATCAAATAAAAACATTTTAAACATTTCTGGACCAGCTTTGACATGGGCGAGATAGGGTAATCCTTTTTATCTTCCATCAGCCCTCATCAAATTAAATCATTCATCAGATTTCATCATCTGATGCCGATCTCAGTGTTAAAGCTAGCCCTTCCATCAACAAGTACCCCCTCTTTCTTATTTATTTAAAAAAAATTTCCATCTCCGTCTCCTTATATAGAACTTGTTACCGTAATTCCACTACTTGTTCATCACTTGCTACCGATCCCAGTGTTAAAGTTAGCAATTGCTAATTGTTAGGTTGAAAGCTGTATTCATCAACGAGACAGCTCAAAGCAAATTATTACTCATTAAGAACTCAAGATTGATCGTTTTGAATGTTGAATTTGAATTTGGAGAATTTATTAACATCGTGTTGCGTTTGGAAAAAGAGATTTTTAGTGTCGTTAAATGTTATGATCGCATCATCAGTCATTTTAGAATATAGTAAAGGAAGGAATCATCGATAGTGATCACTCTCCAATATGATACAATGTCCGAATTAAGTTTTTATATTTTTAACTTTGACTGCTCTGTAGATTTTATCTACCTCGAGATCCGATCATTTTATAGTAAGTAAAAATTCACAGGCATGTTCTGTAGCGTTGAGATCTTCTATAATCTAGAAGTTGGATATTTTTCACCTCATCATCCTTATTTCTATCAATATTTTAAATTTCCATCTCCGTACCCCTTATATAGAACGGTGTTCTCATCATATCTAGATGATGCGTCATATTGTAGAATTACGAAAGCGCTGTAACGTCGCAGGGAATTGCAGAGCGCAGTGGCGTTACTGGGAATTACGAGAAGCGCTGTAATTGTCATTCTATTGCCAATAGTTATGCTTGTTCGTACTTTCTCTCGTTTAAATGAGAAACCGGTTTTTCTCAAAACGAACCAACAACATTATGAAATGGAAAATAACAATATCGATGTATAATTTTGTGAACTTTGTAATATTATAATGTGATAAACACGACATACATTTTACAAGTGTAATAATGAATAATGGCAGGCAGACTTATATAAATGTTTCCTTGGTGAATATATATTTTTATGGGTTGTTTCATTCTTTAGATTTAATCACTAACCTTGAATATCCTTAGAATTAAAACAATTATGTGTACTCAACGTTTATGTGTAAGCACTTCGTTTCTACTGTTCTATAGTAAATCCAGATCTTTTAGTGTAATTTGACCTTTTGACCTATTTACTGTACCCTTTTGAGGAGCATTATCAGCAACTCATAATTTTTAACAGGATAGCATGTGCTTCATGCAAAACAGTAGTTGATATATAAATGTCATAAATTTGTCATTAGAGACTAAAATACAAATGAAAAAATAATACTTGCAACGAACTATAAACTTATTTTATTATATAGAATCCCCTTTGAAGCATTTTAATTATTTTTGACAACAATTTTATGACGTAATTGTGTCCGAGTTGCTAAAATTAAAGGAAACTGTTAATGTATGATACGTTTAAAATTAATTAGTTACTAAAACTTTGAATTAATATCACATTTGTATTTCTTGGTTGAAAGATTAGTGTCGGTTTAAAGATGTAAATTGAAAATAATACTAAATGTTATTTAACAATTTTCCATTCCTATAAACCATTCTAAAAATAGACTATAAAGTGTATTTATGTTTAGTAGCATGTAAAAACAAATCCATTATTAATGTCTTTAACATATGAGAAAAAAATTGATTAAATTTATTTTATCGATGTTAAAATATTCTGTATACAATTCTACTTTATGAATGTGATATAAATAGATTTTGGTTTCACTTCCGCTAATAATAAATATTTTGTAACTCGTAACTTACATCATTTTAAATTTAAAATGATTGGACAGTTATGACAATTATACGATTCACATTTTGTGATATGTTGATACTAGGGAGATAAATATGTTAAATAATGATTTAAATTTGATAATTTGTATCCCTAAACTACTATCCTGGATTTTACCAGGGTTTACACTGGTCGATACTTTTTTGACCCGATTTTGTTTAGCGATTTTCAGTCACTTCGTAAGAAAGTTATGTTTTGAACCTGAATATATGTCTCTTTAGGAGTACAAAAATATTTTTTTATAATTAAATTACACATATTGATTTGAAAAAAAAATTAATACTGTGTCTTACTGTCAGAGAGGCATATTAATTTTAGGCCATTTATTTGGCTCATGTACAAGCGGAACCCACACCGCCCAAAAATGGAACTAAAATTTCATCTATTGTCAATTGTTGATAGGGAGTAAAATTGGATCGACAGTTTTCAATAAAAAGTTGTGAAATATGAAACGCAAGACCACAATTTTTTTTTCACGTAGTTGGAGGTCACCGAAGAGCAATGAGGAGAAATAAAAATCTGTCTAATGCCATAGTTGCTCTACAAATGTCCCTTCCTGTGCCATCATCGGCCCAAACCCACTCATGTACAAAATACCTATAGGGGCTCTTATCTCAACGTAATCAACATTATTCACAAACTTCCAACTCTCACTATAATTAGAAGAAAATTCTGTTGTTTTTTTATTTGTCCAAGTGATAATCATTTCTATAATTCCATCATAAATAAAAATAAAAAAAATAAAAAAACCAATTAAAAGTCAATAGGCTCGTTATTTGTAACTTCGCGTGCTGCCCCTGTAAGTCCTGATAGTTCATTTATTTCGTGTTCATCCATAACGAAATGGAGTCTAAATAAAAACAATAACTTTTGTTAATCAGACACAAAAAGATATCACTAACACACTATCGTAGAGTCAAAACAGACCCGAGCTGCTTATAGTTCCTAAAATAGAACACGCATTGACAATGTTTGAAGGTCAACCGACTAGCCCACCATTCTCCTAGGATTACAATATGTCTGCATGGTTTCCGATGAGCGGCCGTTGTACCACTACAGAAAAAACAAAATACCTAGGATTAAATTTGACCCGACGATAGGTAGTTGGGGTATTATAGTTTACAATCTTGCGTGGTGGAGGGAGCTGATTTCATGAATGTTATAAAGACGGATAATATCTTCGTAGATAAATCAAAATACGGCATGCTCATAATAAAGTAGTCGACAATTAAACAAGCATTTCCTTTTACGCTCTCATTTGACTAAATTATGCCAGAATATATATATAAAAAAAGAAAAATTACTTGATTAAAAAATAAGATTTTATTTTCTCTCTTAGATTTAAGAGTAATCTGATAAATTTTATGTAGCAAAAATGGATATAATACAAATTAACTAAATTCAAAACGTATGTTTATAAAAGTTAATACATTTATGTTTATCCTTACATTTTTGAATTAGAAAGTAAATGATTTCAAATTTAATTAAAATATTCATAATTACAATGTTGCGTGATATATAGACAAAATACAATTAGCCTCACAATGGGTCCCTTACGTTTAACCGTGCTGGAGGGTGAAGGTCGCTTCATGACAGAAGCAATATCGAAACAAAGTACTTTACATCGAAATGTAATATCTAAAGTGAAACCAATCGTTTTCACATTGGCGATATTCATAGATCTTTCTATATTTATATAGTTATATAACTATGTTTATGTTACTTCCAGAATCGATGCAAAGAGCCATACAAATACTAAAATACTCTATTTTATGGTCCGTCATATTTGTATACAATACCTTGTTTAATTAACGGATATAATTTCTGAATAGTAGTAAATTTAAGTTTATTGTATCATGTAGTTAAAACATAATACAGTATATAAACCGTAATACGTGTTTCCGAAATTATACGTTTTTATTGGAGCTCCGATTTAGGTAACTCTATTCCAAAATTTACAGTGTATATATTTTTACGTAGGATATGTTTTTTTCTAGTTTTCTATTACATTTTTATTTATTGTTTCTTAAAACAACAAATATTTAAGACACCAAAAAATGTATATAACCAAAGAGAGTGATAAATTGACTATAAACCAACTGTTAATTTTGAAAAACAAAATTTTAAAAATATTCTAACAATGATAAATATATTAGTAAAATTTTTACAACTTGAATGTACAAATTTAATCTATGATGTAACATGAGATTTTTGCACATTATTTTATAAAACCATCAATAGACCATTGCTGTAGTTAATTATATATTTAATGACGGTGTAACATAGTTAGGAAGAGCCGAGTAATTTTAGTGAAACAGGGAGGGTGGAGATGGGAACGTAACAGACATTCCAATTCATCCTTTAATCACTCTACGTGGGACCTCTCAAGCGATTCAGTAATTATAAACAGAGTTTGTAACTTGACCCTCGGAGACATTGAAAGAAAATATGGATATTAAATTTTTGACCTAAACCGAAGTTTTTATAGGAATATGTACATGCATTGTTTTGGTTATAACTATTTCGTACGTAAGCTATTTCGGGCAATTAAATGGCCCCTTCTGATATCTTTGTTACTGTGGTTTCACTCCGCTATCAATTTTTACTGTAAACATTGAATATATTACATTATCTGATGTTGAAGAAATCATCATGAGATTTTCAGAGATAACAGCTGTTTACTGCCATACATCAAAATAAATTACACATTTATTTCACACTAATAATGTATA